>CM044050.1:12317500-14817500 GCA_024086825.1 Abrus pulchellus subsp. cantoniensis
CAACTGGAAAACACAGCAAGCACATAGAACGCTTTTGAAAATAAAATGGAAGAACTATCTTTTTGTCTTTGGAAATATATTTTTAATGTGTGTATATATATATAATATGTGATGTTAACTTTTAGATATTTAAATAATAAAAGTAGTTTCCTCTGATTATATATACACCTCTAAGGGAAGCACACAAGAGTACCCTTGTTCTGAATTGAATACTCACCCTTTTTTGACCAAACTATATTGAAGAAACTGACCTGACATGGACAATATTGAACCCGGATGTAATGGTTCTCTCTTGAATTTGCCAGAACCCATATTGGGTTGTATTCTAAAGCGCCTTTCACCAATAGAACTCATTAGAATGTCTCAAGTGTGTACTTGTTTAAGGGATAAATGTCGAAGTGATTCTTTGTGGGAAGATCTAATAAAGAAGAAATGGGGTAGGGTGATTGGTGATGTTACTTACAAGGAGTGGCAGTGGCATATTACAACAGCAAAAGAGGGTGGAAACCTCTTCAATCAACATATCGATCACAATGGATCAATGGGGTCTTTATGTGGTACTTGGCCCATGTTATACCTAAGGTCATATTTAGAAGATAGTAAGCATCTTAATAGCTCATTTTCAAATAACTTTATGATGACTTTGTATTTCTCCCTAGAAAAAGGCAAGTTCTGGTTTCCAGCTCAAATCTACAAGGTAAACCTCTAATTAGCTTATGAATTATATTTTTCATTAAAAGAATTCTTATTATGAAATGAAATCCTTTCATACTAATCTCTTCTTTCAGCGAGTGTTCGTTCGTGATGCCTTAGTTAGATACGATTCCAATTTCGACAACTTTCAAGCAAGGTAAGGGAGGAGGTTAAAGCTAGTGCCTAATTTACGGATTACGCATATTAGTTCTTGGCTTTTTATTTTTATTTTATTTTTATCTAAGACTATTCCATGGCTTAAACAGTTTTATTTTCTCAACACAACATAAATATAGCGCAACTGGTTGGATAAGTGCTTGAGTGTTTCTTGAGTTTAAAGGTGTGCTTGAGTAAATAATTTGATGCAACACTCATTTTATATCAGATAAAGATTTATGACATAAATTTAATTGGAATAGTTTTAGAAATGTTTTAATAAATAAAAAGAAGTTTACGTGAAATAAATTAAAAAGAACTTATTAAAAATATAAATTATTTGCATAAACTTTTGATAATTTTTTTTAAATGCTTCCTAAATTTGACTGTCCACAGTTTTTACTAGAGAATTTAGTTTCAATTACACCCCCCCGCCCAAATAATATAATAAAATAAAAACTATAGTTTGTTTTCTCAATATGTTGACTTAGCTTTTCACTCTTTACAAATATATATTTAGCAAGACTAATTTTGTCAAAATGAGATGAAGAAATGAAAATAAAATATTTAACATCTTAATTCATTTTTTTATAATTGTTTAGAAATAATTAAGATAATTTAATAAAATAAATTAACACGAGTGAGTGACTTTATTAGTGTGCTGAGTCAATTTGCACATCTTGTGATATAATGCATATATTCTCTTTTGTAGACAACAAAATGATGGGTGGCGCTTAATGGGGAGCAACATCCAATGGGATAACCTAAGAGCTCCCCCAGTTGATACCCCACCATGCGTTCGTTACCTTTCTGATTGTTTAGAAGACATACAGCCAGGGGATCATATTGAGATTCAGTGGAAGTTAAGAAGAGAAATTTCCTATGGTAGGGTTTCTAGGCATTGCCACTTCGCTGCAATTTTTAATTTTTATATTCTTCTCCTATTATTTTCTTTTTAATTCTATTATTCTCTTGCAAAAGCTTAATTTATCAATAATCACGTAGTAATGTCTAATGAATGGATTGTAGATTGGTGGTACGCTGTTATTGGTCACACGGACTCATGTAATGAAAATGAGAACCACTGCCGCTGTCGTTACTCTGGTTAGAAATCTTTCTGCATCGTTTGGCTTGTCTTTTGTTATCATGTTAAATTGAATGCTTAAGGTGGTTAAGATTAATTTATGTATGTATCTCAATTATATTTAAGTGTTTAAAATTAATTATACTCAACTTTAAACTAAATGGACTCTAAATACAGGATAGAAAGAATCTGCATGTTATATGCGCTTCAAACTTAAAAGAACACTTGTGTGAATTAGAGTGAGTGCTGGATATAAAACATTCTTGTGCTTTTAAATAATTGGTTCATGACAATGAAAATATACATTTGTGGCTAAATTTGTTAGATGAGTACCTTGTGCGTATTTGATTTGCTTACATAACAGACACATTGATCGTGGAGTTCAAGCAATACTCTCGAGGATCAAGCATGGGACGAATAAAGCTACTCAGAAATGGGGAACAATGTGAAGAGCTTACCGGATACTATGGAGGAATTAGAAAGCTTCATAGCGAGGAAGAGATTGAAAGATGGAAGAAGCTCTTACCACCGTATCAAACTCCTGTATATATTGCTTGACTCACATCACAACATTTCTGACTCAGGATTTAAAATCATTTTGCTTTCTAGTTATACTTTATTTTAAAAATATTTATAATATTAAATGATTAAATTATTGATTTATTCATGTACAAATTTTAAAATAATATGTATACAAAATTAATAATTAATATATCTAAAATTATGTCTATATTTATTAATTTAGGATTAAAAAAAATGCTCTTTATTATTCTTATATATACATATATATTTCTGCTAGTGAAAAGAATACAAGTGTATAAACAACGGAGAACACAAAACAGGCCAAAATTATATAAAGGATTAAATAAGATTTTAGATTGTATAAATTTGATTTTATAATTAATTTCTATAAAAAATTTTGTTGTTATTTAACCTCTTACATTTAAAATTTTTTAAAACGAGTCTCTAACCTAACATATATATATATATATATATATATATATATATATATTTAATGATTGGGACTAATTTTTAACCTTTTTAAAATATTAGAAATCTAATAATTGATATTTTTTTATAGGGATTAGTTCCAGAAACAATAACATTTAAAAAGACAGAAAAAGAACTTATTTAAACCCCTTTTATATAATATTTTAACAATTTCACAGTAAAAATATATCAAATACAAAACTGTTTTAATATCAATGAAAAAATTTAGATTTAAAAACTTATCTGTACATAAATATTTACATACTTACATTACTACAGATGGGGCGTATATTTCAATCGTCACAACTACGGCCGCGACCACGACCTCCACCAGGACGGAGAGTTCGATTCCCCTAGTTACATTTCAAGTCGGTATTTAGCTAAATTTACATTGTCTTCTTCTGTTTGTTACTAAAATCTGGTGAACAAATGAGAATAAATATGTTAAACGTGAGAAATGAGATATTAGAAATCAGAGACTAGTTGAGTGTTTTTCTACAAACCTTAACGTTAGTATCTCTTGATTATAGGGGCAATTAGTACATAATTAGATGTATTATATGTTCATACGTGTGAATTGAAGTTTTATAATTACCTGGGCAACTAATTAACCGTAACCATATTTTTCAGATATGACTCCATCGCTACTCCTGCCAAATTTGTTGTACTAAGTTTTTGGGTTCACAAAATGTATATTCACTCCTCTCTAATTATGGCCAAAGAGAGATGCTTAAAGAGACTCGTGGGAGCAGTTGTGGTTAATGGTAAAAGGCAGTACTATATATGGTTTATCTTTTGGCTTAATCATTGGTTGATAAGTTCTTCTGTTCTTTAATCTTTATCACTGACCAAAGGAACGGACCAACATTATTAAGACAAATGTAATATGGATCCATTTAATCGTAAAACCAGCTGATGCGTTCAGTTTGACCAAAAATAAAATCAACATTGAGTGCAATGTAGTTCTTCCAAAAAAAAGAAATGATACAATTAATAATTTAATTTCCACTGATCTTTTATTTATTTATTTTAAGTAATCCTAATCATGCCATAACACTTAACAAAATAATTTACTGTTGCAATTTATGCACTGAAATCACCGATGACAGCGAAAGAAGCTTATCAATTATCTTAACCCATCATCTGACAATCTTATGCGTGCCAAACATAGTTTTAGTAACCGTTTTTATCACTTGCTAGCAGCAACTCAGCAAACCAAAAGGCAAACTAAGATTCAAGTTTAAATTTATGGTTGAAGCATTGAGTTGGTTTTGTATAATATATTGGTTGATATATCTCTTCGTGATAGTAAAAGATAAAACCAATTAAATTGATGTCTGATTCAGAATTTTAATTAACAAAAAAAATGTTGTAATAATCACTGAGTATGTGAATTAAATTATGCAAAGTTATTTTAATTTAACATGTGATGTGAAGTCCAAGTCTATAGTCCTTAAGAGAGAAAGAGGCAAGAAAAAATGCCAAATTTGTCATACGTGAGAATTGTGTTACATCAAATGTAGTTAAAAAACTTCTCTTATCTTTCATTTCTTCTCCCTAATTGTCAACAAAATATTACATATTAAGAAAAAGTTCAGGTATCCGTTATAGTTATTAATAGTTGGGTTCTTAGCAGTAATGGATAGATGATGCACATGATGTTCTAAAGTGAATCGTCCTAAAATAACATTGTGATACATCTATGACCGGTCAATATAGCCAATTAGTCCAATTCACAGTAAGATTGTCAAGTAAATACAGAGTGATTAAAAATTGCATTAACAAATGAATGCAAATTAAAATACGTCCCAGTCATCCCATTAATAAATCCTTGTTAATTACGGTGTTCATGCAAGTTGAGATGAAAGAATTTCAAAAGGACAAAAGCCATGTCACCTTTTGGAAGTATTATTTAGGGTCATCTTGTATCAGACGAAGACATAAAGTAAAAGATGGTAGCCGACAATGGTAGAAAATCACAGAGTAAAGGCATAGGAATTATCATAGAAGAAAAAATGAAGGAAGAAACTCGTCATTGGTGTCGAACTATATTGCTTTCATGATGTCTTATTTAAAGGTGGTAATCTGCTTCCTCATACATGATCTTCTTTCTATCTACGAAAAGAAAAACACATTTTCATTCAGCTCATATACGTGACTAGCATACTCACTATTTAGAGAGGTAAACCTTCTCTGTTGTATCTATTCATAGCGAAAATTTCTTAAAGCACTTTTTGCTCAATTACTTAATTTATTGCCTTTTATTTGCATGAAAAGTATTTTCACAGCCACAATTATTTGTAGTTTATTTGGTTTAACGTTCGCATAATGTGACACAAAATACAATGTAAAATAGATAATGTAAATTAAATATGGAACCGTTTTAAAACGAGTTAGTGCATGTCATTGAGAAATATTAAATTGAAATCTGTTTTCACTTGCATGTTATAAGTTGGCTATATATATTTCTGTGAAATTGAGACATTTGTTTTTGCATATCCCTTGACCATTAATTTTCACAATATGTTCCTATTGACTGTTGTTATCTTATTTGATCTTGCAAACTAATCTGTTTGGAAGTTCACAACATCTTGTTCTTATGTATGACTTATATTTCCTTTTGCATTCAAACAGAAACATCTGAACTAGTTAAGGTCACCTGAAAAGGTTGATAACTCTCTCTCTCTTCCATGAGAATACAACACGCATAGATACTTGCCCCAACATATATAGTTCAAGTGTCATGCTCACTTCCTTATAAGACGTGTTGATAAACAAAATTATGTATTATTAGTCTCATTTAGTCCGTGTTCATTGTACTCTGGTGCAAAAAAATGTCTTAATCTCTTCAGAAGTGCTGTTAATTCTTTACTTTACAATTAATTTTATGAAAAAAAATACTCTTTTACTAACAATGATCTTGTAGATATTGATACCCCTTAACACCATTATCATAACTTAAAAATATAATATTTTTCTTAAGATCTTGGATCCAACTTTATTCTTTCTTGAGAGTAATATGTCATAAATACAGGATATTCAAATTTTCTCACAAGGTCAACAAAGTTTAAATCAATTTACCGTAAATAGTTCTCGCAAATAAATAATATTACTTGCACAGAGATATTTTACAATCGGTAAGTACACTTAAATTATTTTTCAGTAGTTTTCACCATTTCTCCATTTTATGTATTCAGAGGTTAAACAAAACAAACTTAAAAAGTAAATATGTGCATTTTTATTATTTGTTTTTATGTTGAACTTTATTTAGTAAATTAATATAGAAAATACACATCACATGTAGAACATAAAATCGCAAAAGACAAATGACATCGTGCTGCCGTGCTCAAGTTGGGCATCTAATTGTTAAGATAAGCTATTTTGCTCTTACCAAAAGATTAATTATTTAGTTTTCCATGCTCTTACTTAAGTGTCCTGATGCTAAAGATTAACAACAAATGACAGATGAATAAAATAATGGAAAAATGGCGCAGAAATTATCGAAAACACGTAACGGTGCATTCAAGGTGTACCGTCTGTATTAATGATGACCAAGTCCTGTGCTCTAAAAATTATAACCTCATCTGTCTATTGTTATTTTTATTTAAATGATGTTTTTAAATATCTTATATAAGAAAAAATGTTTTAAAAAATTACTTAAAAATAAAAGTCAAGATAAGTATACTTATATAATTTCAAATTTTATATTTTAATAAATTTTTTTAATTTTTTTGTTTTAGTCTCTCATTAATATAATCCAACAAAAAAAGTTACATGTTCTAATCTCTTAATTAACTACGTGAATAATAAAAAATAAAAATGTGAAAATTATTTAAAGGGTTTAAAATATAAAAATTAAAAAAATATTTAAACCTTATATTAATCCTTTCTAATTATGATATATTCAAATTAATTAACATATATACTGTACTAACTTTTTTGTAATTTTACGAAAAGATCAGTTAAATAACTTTTTTTAATTGATTTGACTTTTATAACAATTTAATCACATCCTCACTAAAATATTTTTGAATTTTTTTACAAAGCTTCCTAAACAAGCATGTTAATTATTAATCTAGACAGGGGTAGGCTATGCCTTGCCACTTTGACAACCTATATTAATCAAATAACTTTTAATTACTTCCATTCTTCCAGTTTTGCGTTTGTAAGGTGGAAGCTGCAAAACTCATTCCAAAGAATCTTGGTTTCTTTAAGGTTTTCACAAACCATATATAATAATGTCAAATGAGAAGAACATGGTATCAAAATTGGAGAACCAAGAAAATTGCAAAGATTCTTCTCTCTTGGATTTGCCCGAATGGATCTTGGATTGCATACTTGAGCTCCTCTCACCTCTGGATTTGTGCAGAGTGGCACAAGTGTGTACCTTTTTGAGGTATAGAAGCAGTAATGATGCTTTGTGGGAGAAAAAAGTGCAGCAGAAATGGGGTAGGGTGCTTGGTGATGTTGCTCACCAAGAGTGGCAATGGCACACAACAAAGATGATCACAGAAAGCTTCTTGCTACAGCAGAATCAAAGTGGATCATGTGGCTCTTTCAGTGGTGTTTGGCCTTTTCTAAGCTTTCATTCTTATTTGGAAAATTTTATTGACTTTGTTAGTTTGTCTAAAAATTGTTCAAAAATGGCTTTGTATGTCTGTCTTGAGAGTGGCCACTTCTGGTTTCCTGTTCAAGTGTACAAGGTAACACTAATTAATGTTAAATTTGTTACTACCTATATACATTTCTCATTTTTATCCCTTGCTTAAACTATATTGATTACATCATGTATATAGAAACTATGGTTACAGCAGGTTGCAAATCTATTCTGTTGTGATGCCATTGTCAGCTATGACTCTAGAACAGACACCTTCCGAGCAAGGTATTTTTCCGTATTTTCTCTGTTAATTAAATTTGGAGTACAAAGTCAATAATCATATTGGTTTTCGACATAGCTTAAGTGGGTATAAGGGATAGTCTAAACGCATAAAATGATAAAAGATATAAACACATATATGCTTTGTATTTTTTACAGGTCTCCAACTGGAGGGTGGCGAATGATTGAGGAAAATGTTGAGTGGGAAAGGTTGAGAGTATCACCAGTTGAGACTTCTGCAAGGGATTTTTATATGTCTAACTGCATGAATGATTTGAAACCAGGAGATCAAATTGAAATTCAGATGAGAAGACGAAAGGAATTCCCTTATGGTAAAAGTGATAGACTCTTAGTACATTTTAATATTAAGGGCATATGTTGTTACTTTTCAAACAAACATCATATCTTATTTGTTTCTTTATTTCTAGAATTTAACATTGCCTAACAAATAATCAAATAGCACTTAATCTTCTTCCTAATTAATTTCTTTACCTCTATTTTGAATGAGTTACAGATTGGTGGTATGCTGTAGTTGGTCATTTGGAATCATGTGACGAGGACGTGAATCATTGCCATTGCCAATATAGCGGTAAGATGTGAAGATCTCTGAAGTGTAAAAAGAAGAGTGAATTTATCATTTCTTAAATTTAAGTGTCTCGCAAACTTAGTTTTATTTAATTCATGGTAGATGATATACCTCACCTCCATACTTTAATAATTTGATTACTACTGGTCCTTTTTTATAATAAATAAACAAATTAAGATGAATAAAGAATAGTTATATGTCTCATAAATTTATATTATATTTTAGAATTTTTTACATATTAAATGAATATATATAAAATGAAACACAAATTTTACAATAAATAATTAAATAATTAATACATTTGAATATTGATATATTTTTTCTTACCATTAAAAAATAAAGCTATATTTTATAAAGAAAAAAAAAGGAAAGTATTACTGTAGAGGAATCTTATCTGATATTTATGTTAGAGTTGTTCTGTAATTCAGATTTAGAATTATGTTATGTTAGTTTATTTGTCGATGTTAAGTAGTTGGTCCAGTATCTGGGACTCACCCAAAAAGTGTACAAATGTGAAAAGTGCATCTAATGAAGGGTGTTTTTTGAGTTCTTTACTCTTATTCTAACTGAGAGGGGTATCTGTGTTTTGTACCAACAATTTATCGTTGTAATATGTCAGATATCTTTATATTTTATTGCAGACATGTTGGTAGTGGAATTCAAGCAATACCGGCCCGAGCATAGATGGAGAAGATCAATGCTTAACAGAAACGTGTACGAGGAACAGGGTTCTAGGCTTCGCTGGTGCGGTGGAATCAGAAAACTTGATAAGGAGGAAGAGATTGAAAGATGGAACAACCTCTTTGCATCTTGAATGTGTCATGCAGAATTAGAATATGCCATTTACTTTAAAATGGAATTGTATTTCTCACACCTTACAGTCTGGTTGGTCTTCAATTATTTATTGATTTAAGAAAAATGTTAACTTCAGCACATTTGAGCAATTAATAATGGTGATATTTAATTAAAAATAATAAAAATTTCTTGAGTTATGCTTAGTAAAACCCTTAATTTAAAAGCTGGAGGGGAAATTAAGAAGCAATGTCACAGGAATTTGCGCATGAGATGAGACATTGCAATTTCGTTGGTGACAATAGTAGCTTGTTTATTTTTGCAATTTCCCTTGCTGGTTTAACGACAAAAATGAGATTTTTTTTAAAGATTTGAATTTCATATCACCCATAAAGCATTTGATCATGATAAAGTTCGTAAAGCTTATTTGGTAATCAGTATATGCTGATAAGAAATTAAATTTCATTCAAGTGTATAGATAGTTAATAATTTGGTAAGTATACCAAATCATACAAAGTACAAGTATGGTTAATAAAGACTTGTCCAGACTTTGTTAAAGTTAGTTTTTAGGAAAAGGAAAAAAATTATGAGATAATTATTTTTTTTAAGAGTTTTTGAATAAGAAGAGAATGAAATTCTCAAAAATTTTCTTAATCTCATATTTTAAAATTTTTTAGTATAGAAAATTTTATATTAACTCTTTCTTTTTTTTCTTCTCTCGTGCTTTACCCTTTAAACTATCATTTTTTTTTTCAAATTTTCAGAAAAAATTTTAAAAAAATTAGAAATTAATTACCAACTAATAAATAAATATTTATTTAATTAGTTCCTCTAAAAAATGGATAGCTTACAATTACAGAAAATGTAAATTTTACTATAGCAAAGACTTAAAGGTCTTAAGGTTTGATTCATCCCTATCTTCTCTATATTATTTATATTCTAATTAATTTGAGTCTTTAGTTAAAAATCTTAAAGCCTTAAAATTAAAGAATTAAAGATGTAATTAAGCTTAATATCTCATATTAAATTTTACTTTTAAAGTCATCCAAATTAAATTAATATAGTTAAAAAGAGATGAAATTGATTGCTATAAAGTAACAAATAACAATTTAAATCTCTGCTCAAAATATATCTATAATTTGTGTCTAATTGTATTTTGAGAATAAAATTATCTCTTACGAAAAATATTAAAAACAACATAAATTATTAATAATTTTATGTAATAAATGTTACACAAATTAACAATATAAAATTAATTTTACACAAAATAATTTTAAGAAAGGAGTGATTGATCGATGTAAAAATAGACTTGATAATTAATTAATAACATATTTTACTTTATATCTAACTTGATTTTGTTGGATCAAATAAAAGAAGAGAATAATAAAACAAGATAGAACTACATAATAGTTTGATGTGATTGAACACACAATGTATGTACGTATGTACGTATGTTTATCGCTACATTAGAAAAATATTTTATACACTAAATATTTTAAAAGTATTACATGGTGTTATTTATATATTAATAATAAAGTAAAAGTTCCTTAAGAATAAGTGATGTGAGATTTGATTAGACTACATAGTCTTAACAATTCTTATATTTGGAGTCTAATTCAAAGCAATTTCTTATAAACAATGAGCTCATCTACCCTTTACCTAATGTAGCACTTTCATCATTAATTATCCTCAAAGGCTAGTTGAGGCAATGCAAAGCCTCAACTTATTATTTATGATAGTTTTGGTCAACTTATTAATTATGATAGTCTTGGTCAACATATTAGTTAAATTCTCTAATATAGAAATCTTAAACAAAGACAAGTCTCTACCATTTTTCAGGTCTATAATAAAATGATACTTCATATTAATATGCTTGCACTAGAATGAAAAGTTGGACTTTTAACAAGGCATATGGAACTCTAACTATTACTAAATAATGAAGAACCATCTTTTTTTTTTTTTCAATTATTTGAGAAAATTCTTTAGTTATAACATCTCTTTGGTTGCCTTTTAGATAACCAGATACTCAGCTTCATTGATTGAGAGATCAATTTTACCTTGAAGTTTAGACCTCTAACTTATGGAAGTACCACTTAAGATAAAAATGTGACATGTGCTTTTTCTACCATTTAAATCTCCTCCCAAATCGCAACAGAGAATTCCTATAAGTGAGATTTCTTTTGTCAGAGCACAAACACATTTCTAAAATATCATTCAAATATTTACTTTACACCTTTCCAATGCTCTTTTTGAGATTTCATAGAAACTACTGACAACTTTCACTACATGTGTTATGTCAAGTCTAATACATACCAAAGTATACATCAAACACTCTATTACTGATCCATATAGTATTCTTGACATGTAACTTTCTTCTTCACCTGTTTGTGAAGATTGATTCTTTGAAAACTTTAAGTTAGTTCCTAAAATGGTATTCTTGTCTTATGGCATTTTCAACATTAAACTTGTCAAGCAATTATTTTATATATTTCTCTTAAGACAACTTCAAAACACCTTATGTTCTGTTCTAAAGATTCTCATATCAAGAATTTATTTAGCTAAACCAAAATACTTCATCCAAAAGGCTTCAACCAACTACTACTTTAACCTATTAATTTCTGTCACACTGGACCCTATAATCAACATATAAAGCAAGAATAACATAACTGTTAGGAATAAACCTTCTTGGGAGCGGGAGGGGGCCATGGCTTTCCAAAGCTTGTAAATCTTTTAATAATTATAATATATATATACCAAATAACCTGAAGTGGATCAAGGAAAGAACAAAATAAGACAGATTGAAAGGAAAGTAGGCAGTAGCAGGACTACTAATGAAAGAAATAAAATGAAAAATGTAGAATGTAAATAAATTTAATGCATAGAAACTAGAACGGCGGTAGAACCAGCACAGATCTAGTGGAGGGAGAAGAGAAGAAAGCCAGACGACGGTAATCCGAACAGAACCGGCTGAGGGAGAAGAGAGAAAATAATTTGAAACATCAAACTTTTATTAAAAGATCTCAAAGAGGGAAGGCTTACAAAGGATTGTATCTCTCAGAGCTTCTCTCTCTAATATTTCTCTAAAATTGCTGAATGAAAAGGGTGCCTCACATCATGGTCGAGGACTCCTTTTAAAGGAAAATAAAGTACTATTTCTACAGTTTCAGTTGATAACTGGAACTATTTCTACAGTACAAGTTAAAGTTCTTGAATATCAATTCCGAAGCAGTCGTCTTCATTTTGATACATATCTTCGGGATTGTGGTTTGTGGATGATTCTCCTTCTTCTTGGCTTTGTAAGAGTAGAAGAACATTTTGTAAATTTTTCTTCATTTTTTTTTTAATCACAACTTGATAAAAAGGCTGTAATTTTTGATTTCTGATTTAGAAATTGGAATGTTGCCGGATCAGCCAGATTTAACAATTTTGGATTTTTTCCAAAATATTCAGCAACACCTTCGAGACCAGCATGGTCAGCATTGACCATTTCACAAAGGAATACATGTGAAGCGGAGGGAGAGTTTCTTCATTTTCTGTCTTTCCATATCGATATTGCCATGAGAATACCCATGCTAAGGCAAAGTGAGAAAAATATTTTAAATCTGCAGGAATTCTTGATTCTTTCAGATATCTGCCTTTGTATATTTTGTATCCTTCTTTGACTAGAGTAGGAAGGATATCTTCGATGGGTCCAAAATAGTCCCACCATTGGAGAAACCAGTTTGGAAAGTCATATTTCTGATTCCTCTTGAAATATATCAACCAAGAATGTCGGTTAAGCTTATTCTGAAACCAGAAACTTCTTGTCCAAGCATGAATGTAATCCCAGTAATTATATCCTACTGGGTCGAATGATTGGGAAAAATTTTTATAGGAGTTAAGATTTTTCCCAAAAGCCTTCGGGGTTAAGACTTTTAAGATTTGGATTGTGGAGTGAGTTATAATGGTTGGGTCTTTTTGATCTTTGTAATGTTTAATGGAAACAGAGTCTGAATTCACTATGATAAATTCATAAAATTGCCTGGTCTTATTTATTGCATAAGGCCTAAAATGGAATCCAGGTGGGAAGACTTTGGTAATAGCTCCTAGAACTCAGGTTCCATTTGTATAACTGAGGAGAATTTGTATAACTGAGGATTTTTGTCCCAGAACTCAGGTGGGAAGACTCGAGTTTGAGGGCTTTTGTTTTTCTTTTTGGAGGTTAAGTATACCTTCCATTTTTTCTGGATTAGTAATGTTTTTCTGGGATTGGTTGTAAGACTGGATTATGGTATTTAGGCTTGCTAAATCTATTTTCATATCTTCTTCAGAAGCAATATCTGCCCATGATTTCTTTGGTAAGTTACTTAAGCTTCCTTGTTGGACGGCTAAGAGTGTGCTGATTGGCAGAGCATAGTCTGCTTTGGTTTGTTTGGTGGTTTTTACAGAAGAATCAGTTTTTTTAGAAGATTCTTTTGGAGTTACAGACTGTTGAGTTGATGACTCAACAATTTGGATTGCCTTTTGAGTTGATGACTCAATAGGGGTAGATGACCCAGAACTGGAATTTGAACCTGCCGAAGCATATTGTTGTGATTTTGATTTGTTTAAAGTAAGGGCAAGTTTTACCTTTCCTCCTCGAGAAGTTCCACCCCTAGATGGGGTTATTGCCTTTCTAGGCATTCTATTTGTCCTGTAAAAATTCATGTGTAAGATAATCAGGAAGGGAGTTGGAGGTGCCTTTGAGATATTCAATATCAAAATCAAAAACACTTAAGATTGCTTGCCATCTTGCAAAAATTTGTTTTGAGGCAAGATTTTTAACATCCTTTTGTAAAATATCTTTAGCAGACTTGCAGTCTACTCTAATAAGAAATTTTTGATTTAGTAAATTTGATTGAAATTTTGAGACGCACAAAACAATTGCTAAAACTTCCTTTTTAACAGTTGAATAATTCTGTTGTGCAGAATTCCAATGTTTTGAAGTGTATGCAATGATATGTTCATGAGACTCAATTTTCTGTTTGAGGATGCCACCATAACCAATGTCAGAGGCATCGGTTTCAACAATTTTAAAAGCTTGAGGAACGGGGAGATAGAGACAATTTATTCTTCTGACTCTATTTTTTATTTCCTTGACAACGTTGGTATGAACATCAGTCCAAGAAGGAGGATTCTTTTTAATCCTATCATGTAAAGGCTTAATGATATTATTGAGGTGAGGAATAAAATTAACTACATAATTAAGACATCCTAAAAACTTTTGCAATTGAGTTTTGTCTAAGATCCTATCAGGAAATTTATCAGTGAATTCGATGGATCTGCTGATAGGGATAATAGTTCCTTGATGAATATTATGACCAAGAAATCTAATATTGGTTTGAAAAAGATTTATTTTGGACTTTGAAACGGCAAGTCCGTTTTGTTTAATAACATTGATAAAAACACTTATATGTTTAAAATGTTGATCAATGGAATGAGAAAAGATTAAGACATCATCAATATAGACAATGACGAATTTTGAATAAGGATTGAAGATGTCATTCATGATTTTCTGAAATTCGGAAGGGGCATTTTTCAAACCAAACGGCATGACATTCCATTCGTAATGTCCAAAGGAGACAGTGAAGGCAGTCTTGTACCTATCACTTTCACAAATTTGGATTTGCCAAAAGCCAGATTTCATATCAAATTTTGAAAAGATCTTAGCAGAGTTTAGTCTGTTAAGAATGTCTTTTTTGTTGGGAATGGGATGCCTAATCCACTGGAGAGCTTGGTTAAGTGGTTTGTAATTGATGACAAGTCTGGGAGTGCCTCTCTCAATTTCTGCAGGTTTATTAACATAAAAGACGGAACACGACCAGGGATTCTTACTTTTTCTAATAAGATTTTTGTCTAAGAGATATTTAATATCTTTTTGGCAGTAATAAAGGAGTTCTTCATTCATCTGGATGGGTCTAGCCTTAGTAGAAATTTGGCTGTTCTTAAAACCTGACTCATAAGGAAGGCTAACAATATGTTTCTTCCTATTCCAGAATGCACTGGGTAAGTCAGAGCATATGGAAGATTGTATATTATCTAAAAGGGACTGAATCTTCTTCTGGAGTGAAGGATTTTGTAGTTGTTTTTCAATATTGGCAAAAGAAACTTCTTCTTTTAAAAATTGATCTTGTTCTGAATAGAATTGATAGTTTTTGTAAATAGTTTGTTTGAAAATTTGAAAGTTATTTGTTTCCTTAAATGATGAGTGGAAATCCCATCTTTCGAAATTTGTAGGGAAAAAAGGGCTTTAATAAAAGGAGTCCCTAAAATAACTTCATTTTTCAGATTCTTTACAAGGAGAAAGTTTGTTTCAATCTTAAGCCCTTGGTTTTCAATCACGGCTTTGGAAAGCTTATAATTAATTTTAAGTTTTGAACCACTAGCGATCTTGAGTTTTTCAGAAGTTTTTTCAAAATATTTTGTAGGGATTAACCCTTCTAAAATACAGTTTGAATCAGCACCTGTATCAAAGAGGGCTAAAGTATCAAGAGCAAAATCATCAATAATGATTCTGATGTTATTATAAAACTTTTGAATTTTGACCTTGTTGATCAAAAACATAAAAGTTTCTTCTATATTTTCAGAATCAACTTTTACAGAATCATTATCTTCAGGAAGTTCTTCCTTCTCAATGTCAGATTCATCATCTAATTCACTACTAGAAAAGTGCTTAATACAGACGGATTTTACAGATGAAATTTAATCCGTCTGTATTACAAACGGATTTACAGACGGATTTGTGGAATAATTTTTTTTTTAATTTTCTGAAACATCCGTCTGTATTTGTGGCGCCAAACGTTATAGACAGCAATTACAGATGGATTTTTCCGTCTGTAATTTGAAAATAGGAGAAAATATTATAGCGAAAATTTACATACGGATTTTTCCGTCTGTAAATGTGGCAGTTTAAGCCGACCTTTCAGGTGACAAATTACAGACAAATTTTTCCGTCTGTAAGTGGGATTGACGCATTTACAGAGGAAAAAATCCGTCTGTAATGTGTCACCTGAAACGCACCATTTCATTAAACTCATTACAGACGGATTTTTCCGTCTGTAATGACTGCAACCCATAAAAACCGCGTCTCCTCTTCCCCTCCCCCATTATCAGAGCGCTCTCTTTCTCTCGCTCCCCCCCTCTCTCTCTCTCTAAGAGCTCAGTGTTTTGGCCATTGCGAGTGATTGGAGCAACCATTTGAATGTTTTTTTTGCATCATTGTATTCCTAGTACGATACTCTAACTTTTAATCGGTTTAGTTTTTTAATTTTTTATGTTTTTTAGAGACTTAAAATTTCTAAGATAGAGTTGTAGGATTGAAGATTGTATGACTGGGGGAAAGGGCGTAGAGGTCCTTCTCCGAACCTGATTATTGTGTGCTGTGGGATTGTTTGTGTTTGTGGAGTTTGTAGAATATGCATGTTGTAGAGTAACAAGGGGATGTGCTCTAGAATGGTTTAGGATTGTGATGTATTTTTGTTTGATGTATCGAATAATTTATTGTTATATAATTTATTAGTTAATTTTAGGTGAAATTTTCATTGTTGTAAAAAAATGGTAAATAAATGTAAGGAAATTAACATGTATTAGGGGAGATTCTGCCAAAATTTATATTAAAATTTTTTGTAATGTATTTTAGAAGGTTGATACCATATTGTATATTTGTATTAGGTTTATATAGTTGTTGAGGAAGATGTTTCTCAGAAATCGTTAGTGGATGTATGATAGGTTGCACCCAAGTCCAGGGGGAATAAAACCTGAATTCTTTGATGGTGTAGAGGAATTTATACGCGTCTGTTGTAATTCGCAGCAATTCATCACCAATCAGGTCGTTAGGTGTTCATGTTCTAAGTGCAAGTGTAGAAAGTTTTTGGATATTAATTCAATTAGATATGATTTGTATAAGTTTGGATTTAAACATGATTATTGAATATGGACTGAGCATGGGGAAGAAGTTAATTTAGAAAATCAAGTAGGTAATTCAAATATATTACAATCAGGTGGTCATGTAGGTAATGTAAGTTAGGAAGAAAGTAATAGTCGTTATCAAGAAATGGTTTATGATGCTGTTGGTCCTCAATTTGGAATTTTTCATGATTTTGAAGCTGAAGAAGAACCTAATGGAGAGGCTGCAAAGTTTTATAATGTTTTAGAAGCAGCAAACAAGCCTTTATGGGATGGGTGTGTGCATTCAGAGTTATCTTTAGCAATAAGAATGTTAAGCATAAAGTCAGAAGGCAATCAAAGTCAGAGTTCATTTGATCAATGAGCTACATTAATTAGTGAGCTTAGTCCCGAACCTGACTCCATCCCAAAGGACATTTACCAAGCCAAAAAATTAGTTTCCAAACTTGGATTAAAAGAAGTCAAAATTGATTGTTGTTTGAAAGGCTGCATGCTGTATTACAAAGATGATGCTGTTTTGACCAATTGCAAATTCTGTGGAGAGCCTAGGTTTAAACTAAGAAGAGGTGGTAGAAGTGGTAAACATAAAGATGTACCGCATAGTAGAATGCATTATTTGCCTTTGATTCCTAGGCTAAAAAGGTTGTATGCGTCTATGAGTTCAGCTCCTTACATGACGTGGCATGCTGAAAATAAAAGGAGTGATGGGATAATGACTCATCCATCTCATGGTCAAGCTTGGCAACATTTTGATCAAGTGTATCCTGAGTTTGCATCCGATCCTAGAAATGTAAGGTTAGGGTTATGTGCTGATGGGTTCGCTCCAAACAATCAATTTAATAAACCATATTCTTGTTGGCCTATTGTGGTTACACCTTTTAATCTTCCTCCTGAAATGAGCATGAAAAATCCATATTTATTCTTGACTGTAATAATTATTGGTCCAGAAAATCCAAAGGCTAAAATTGATGTATACCTTCAACCTTTGATTGATGAGTTGAAAGAGTTATGATGTGAGGGTGTAGTAACTTACGACGTATCAAGGAAGCAAAATTTTATCATGAAGGCAGCATTGATGTGGACGATAAATGATTTTCCTGCTTATAGAATGTTGTCTGGATGGATGACTCAAGGGAAATTAGCATGTCCAATTTTTATGGAGGATACAAAGGCATTTACTTTAAAACATGGAAGAAAAAATTCATGGTTTGATTGCCATAGGAGATTTTTAGATATGGAACATCCTTATAGGCGTCAAGCGTACAAATTTAAGAAAACAACTGTTGAGAATGAGGACCCTCCCGCCCGTTTACATGGTCATCAAGTATGGGATAGAGTTAAACACTTGCCAAAAATAACAGAAGTAGGAAAATCTATTAGGTTTCCTGGTTATGGGATGACACATAATTGGACAAAACAAAGTATATTCTGGGAGCTCCCATATTGGAAGGATAACTTAGTTCGTCATTGTTTAGATGTGATGCATGTGAAAAAAAAATGTATTTGACAATATCATGAATACTGTAATGGACACTGATCGAACTAAAGATAATGTCAAGGCAAGGCAAAAGAATATTGAAGGCATTATGAATTGAGGTTACAACAACTTGCAGATGGTCGATGGTCAAAGCCAAAGGCAAGTTACACTCTGACTTTACCACAAAGACAAGATGTGTGTAAGTGGGTGAAGGAGTTAAAAATGCCTGACAGTTACGCTTCAAACCTCGATCGTTGTGTGAATGTTGAACAAGGAAGATTTTTTGGGATGAAAAGTCATGATTGCCACATATTCATGGAGTGTCTTCTACCTGCTACATTTAGGGAACTACGAGACCATGTTTGGAAGCCATTGACTGAGTTAAGTGAGTACTTTAGGGACCTGTGTTCACCTACTCTAAGGGTTGAAGATCTATTAGTTATGGAGAAAAATATTCCTGTCATTTTGTACAAATTAGAGAGAATACTTTCCCCTGGTTTCTTTGACTCCATGGAGCACTTGCCTATACACTTAGCGTATAAAGCACGTGTATGTGGACCAGTACAATACAGGTGGATGTATCCGTTTGAACGAGAAATTGAAAGGTTCAAAAGGACTGTGAAAAATAGAGTTCAAGTGGAAGGATCCATATGCCAGGCATATATATCAAAGGAGACATCAAATTTTTGCACATACTATTTTGAACCCCATGTTCAATCTAGAAGAACTCGAGTTGGTCGAAATGATGATGGGGGAGAAAGTAGTTATGAGCTAAGTCTATCTATATTCAACCAACCAGGTCGTGTATCTGGAAAATGCAAAGAACGATTGATCTTAGGTGATGAATCAGAGGCCGCCCACTTGCATATCTTATTAAATTGTGATGAAGTTCAACCATTCAGAACGTAAGTGACTTAGGATTGCTTTAATGATTTTTTCTGATCATGGTCATTCAAATCTAGTTAATGATGTTGCAATGTTTACAGATATTTTGAACAATTATATGGTCACAAATCCCTTAATCAATTTCCATCGTGGTTCAAAAGTTATGTAAGTCATGACATTTCCCTAACATGTTAGTTAATCGACTTTTTAATATTATTCTGTATTCAATCAATTGACATCGATTTATGGTATGTGTAGGTGCGTGATCCTAGTAATGGTATCACAGATCCTGACTTATAT
The DNA here is from genome assembly GCA_024086825.1 of Abrus pulchellus subsp. cantoniensis. NCBI lineage: Eukaryota > Viridiplantae > Streptophyta > Magnoliopsida > Fabales > Fabaceae > Abrus > Abrus pulchellus. The sequence continues at coordinate 12,337,263 of CM044050.1, forward strand.
AACTTGTCCAGAGGTCCAAAAAATAAAGCATATTGTTGGCCAATTTACTTTGTTAATGGGTATAAATTTCAAACTATTGAATCATGTCAAGGGAGAAAAACAAATAATAGTGGAGTTAGTGTAAGAGGAAATTCAAGTGATGGTGATTGTGATTGGTATGGAAAACTTCATGAAATTGTTGAGCTTGAATATGCTGGTGAAACTATAAAAAGGATTGTCTTATTCAAGTGTAAATGGTTTGATCCAACACGCCCAACAGGTACACGTAAACATAACCATTACAATATAATTGAGATTAACCATACCAAAAGATATAGAGGCTTTGACCCCTTCATCATTGCACAAAATGCAAGACAAGTAAATTTCTTATCTTACCCTGGAAAATGTAATAAAAGTTGGAGGATTGTAATTAAAACTAAACCAAGGGGTCGAATTGAAAGTGATGAAGTAGATTATGAAGATGCATATCAAATTGATGACTCAATTCCTTCACGTGTAGTAATAGACACTGTTGTCCCTCCAATTTTATCTTCTCCTTTGAATGAAATTGAAATAATTGACCCTCCTACCCAAGTTATGAGATATAATGAAATGGATGACATCATAGAAGACAAAGATAAAGGAATTATGGATGAACTTTCATCGAATGATAATGAAGGTAGTCTTGAACTATCAGAGTAAATGAGGTAAAGTAAGTAGGTTTGTCAATTTACTATGTTGCCATGATTATTTAATTTGAGTTATCACCAATATTATTTATATTATAAACAAATTATAGTATTTGTCTCGAAACATATATATGGTTTGATTCAGATATGGCAGGTAAAGGTAAAGGTAAGAAGGGTATTACTCAGCAAACTGATCGTGGCAACACTTCTTCACCTACCGCTCCGACTTCGACGTCCACACCAGCAATAGTGCAGACCTCCTAAGATAGGGGACAGGAGCAATTTATCATGGTGCCCAATATTGGGTATATTGCTCCTCCCCCTCCAATACAGCGAGTTTCACACTCTGCACCCCCTACTACACAGGCCACACAGTCACCTGCTACACAGGGCACAGGAGATGGATCCATTGTTGTCCCATCTGTAAGCGGGCAGCAGTCATCACAGACCCAGACATCATTGAGATCGTTAGAAACTTTGAGATAGGATGGGTCCACTTGGTAAGTAATTCAATCAAATATGCCTAACATTGCGTATTTTATGTGAATGTTAGTAGTTATGTTTTACTTTATTGTGTTATCAGTTGGATACCACTACAGAAAGGTCTCCATCAGGTCACAGATACGATTAAGAAGATATTTGATATGCCTTACAAAAGTTTTGCAAAGGTGTCAAATGATACAAAGATGTAATGGTTCAAAGATTGGAAGGTAATAATAGTGTTAATTTTAACTAAGTGTAATTACATATGACTATTTGTACCTCTTCTAATGAAATTGTGTTTCTGTAGAGCAACTTCTCCATTCCCCCCAGGACGAAAAGATGATTTTCAAGGCTTGGAAGAGTCGTACTGCAAAGCGACTGAGACAAATGTATACTGAGGCTCGCCAGGACCCTTCTAGTGCTGATTGGATAGCACCCAACTTTCTTCATGCCTTGCAGGAGTATTGTGGTACAGATGAGTTTAAAAATCTTTCTGTAAAGAAAAAGACAAACAGGGCATCTAATAAAGGGGGGTCACTGCATACTGGTGGGTCTACGACTTTGGCTGACACTAAGGCGAACTTGGTATGTGATTTTAAAATTCAGTTTACTCTATCTATAATTTCATATTTGAGATTGTGATTTATTTCTAATTGCAGGAGAAGTCGTTGAAGAGGCCACCTACTACTAGAGAGTTGTTTAAGGAGACACACACTTGCAGGCAGGACAAAAACCTGTGGGTTGATACACGATCTCAGGCCACATATGTAAGTCATAGTTATTGATAATATATGTTATTATTAGCGACTTATTAAATAGTTCTCCAAACTAATATCTAATTATCTGAACTGAACTGTAGGATGACTATATTCAAAGGCTTGAGGAAGCATCTTCTCAGAATCCAGAGTAAGTAGATGAGGATGCTATGTGGTCATAGACAGTGATTGGCCTTTATAAAGGTCGCATTTATGGCATGGGGGGCCGCTTTGCAGACTCCATGTCCCTGCATCTGTCACTGGAGATGCCTCTTCTCTTGCACCTGAGGATGTGGAGGACATGGTCCGCACTCAGGTCCATGCCCTCAATGAAGAACTCCAGAAGCAGAATGAGGAGATGTGGAAGAGTAAAGAAAGTGCATGGAAGAAGAAGTGGGCAAAGAAAATGGAGAAGAAGGTGGCGTCGAGAATGCAAAGGGAGGTCCAGCAGCAAATGACGCAACAGTATATGCAAATACAGCAGATGCATGCTTATTTTGAGCTCATGAGAGCAAGCAGCTCCACACCTCTTCCTCCTCCTCCACCAGCTCCAGCACCACCGGTTTTCACCTCCATGCACCATTCCTCTACTGACTCCTCTTCTACTGATGATGATGCTCCTTCTAATTATGACCATACATATTATTCCTGATGAAGACTTGTATTTTATATTTAAATGTATTTATTTAGATGCTTTTTTGTCTTCCTTTGTAATAACATTTAAATTTTATAAATCATTTTAGAATGTTTAGATGTCGAATCTATAGTTTCTATTTTGTTTATAAATTGTGATAATCAAGAACAGCAGGAAATAACTATCTATATAAATAAAAAAATATCAATAATAGTAAAATATATCACCGACGGATTACAGACGAAAAAATCTGTCTGTAACTCACAGACGGATTTTCAAATCCGTCTGTAATTATTTACCGACGAGGATATTACAGACGGTTTATGTCCGTCTGTAAATCTGTCTGTATAAACAGACTTTTTAGTAGTGATTGGGAAAGAATAGCTTGATGAATTTGCTGTTGTTCTTTAATCTCCCTGATCTCTTTCTTAAGATTGTTAATCTCAATCTGGAGATCCTGAATAGTGGTTGGTTTAATATTGGAATTCTTTTCTAATCTCTTAAAAATATTTGTAATATCAAACTTGTTTGTAGTAAAATATTCTTTAGGTTTAGGCTTAATTTCTAAAACTTCTTTGAATTTGTTTAGAAATTCTTTTCTTTCTTGAGGATCAGAAATAGAGCTTATAGCTTCAAAAAGAAGATCCTGTTCTTTTGTTAAAACATTAATTTCTGGAGTATCATCACTATCAGAAGAGGAAATATGATCATCATTTTGGATTTAGTTGACATCTTCCTCAGATTCTTTAACAGAATCTTCATCAGAGGATTCAATAAGGAGGTTGTTAATTTGGTCTTCTATGGAAGGCTCAAGATTAAGGCTGCTAATTTTCTTTTTTAGCCTACAGTATTTGCTGATATGGCCGGGTTTTTCACAGTTGTAACAAGTTACACCTGTTCTGGGTTTCTTGGGAATATTGGTGGGAATAACACTATCCCCTTGCTTCTTAGGAGGAGGTTTCCTATTGTACCTGCGTTTGTAAGGCTTCTTATAGGGTTCTACAGTATCCTTTTTGGGGATCTGTTTCTTCTTTTTGGTGGAGAAAGATAGAAGGCCAAACTGTTCGCAGAAGGACCCTAATTCTTTCTTACTTAAGGCTTTTTCTTTGGCAAGCTACTTCTGGAGTTTGTCCTTTTGACAAGCCTTAATGCCAGTATGGATAATAATGGCAGTAAGCTGACCATAGCCATAACTATTGTAATTTATTTCTCCAGTAGGAGACTGACTTCGGAGTTTACTTCTAATAAGATCTCCGAAAGCTTTGGGAAGCCCATCAAGATACTTTTCTTTCCAATAGGCTTGGTTGCAGTCCTCTCTAGTTAAAACTCTAGACATAAAGGTATCCTTATACCATTTAAAATGTTCTAAAGAATCACACTTGAGGTTTGAAAGGAGTTCTCCAGATCTCTCTCGCCAAAGAGAAGGATCCCTAAGAAAATGCTGGGATATAGTATATAATAAAGTATACACAGCATCAGGAAGATGCTTATTGTCACTGACAATGGTTTTTCCTTTATCATCAATTTTGACTGTAGAGAGGATATTTTCTCTATCAGTTTCAGTGAGATAATTATCCCACCATCCTTTAAGCTGCCTAGTAAAACCTGCAACTAGAATATAAACAATGATGTCTTCAGGCATATTTTGGTTGGTAAAATAGCCCATAGCGACGACCGACATATTTTGGAGTTTGGCTATGATATTATATTCAGACAAACCATCAATATTTCAAATATAAATATCATTAGAATTAAAGCTTTGAATAAAATCTTGTTTTTCTTCAAGAATAAGGTCAGGAGCAGAGGCTCTATTGTAATAGAGTTTAGAAGAATTTTTCCAGTTGTTGATAGGATTGATAGCTATGGTAGAATCATTTTCAGAACAGTTTTCTGAATCAACTTTAGAAATGGTATTGATAGTTTTGTTAAGGGATCTAGTTCTCGGTTTGGCACTAGACTCTTCTGAAGCTTGAGGAGTGTCAGGGACAGTAGTAAGAAGACTGGTAATCTTACTCAGTAACTCATTTTGGTTGTCCTCATTTACTCTGGTTTTTTCCCTTTGTGTAAGTTCTAAGATTTTTTGCTTAACTTTGGCACTAATTTTGAAAGGTTTGAACAAAGGTTTTTCTAATTGAGATTGAGTGGATGAAGAAGCTATTTCTTCGACCTTAGGTTTGATAGGATTAACAGAGATTTTGTCACCTAAAACCTGGAGGTACTTATTGGTATAATTGGCCTGTTCCATGAGGCCTTGAATATCACTGGGAGTGATAGATTCATCAGAATTCTTGGTTTTGAAAGGAGTAGCAGTAACAGGGTTACCGCCTTTGTCTTTCAAATTGGGTAATTGATACTGAGTTGTAGGAGGCAGGTCACTTTGAACAATTTGTCCATCTTTAATCTGCCAGGATATGACATTAGCAGAGGAGGTGCTAATAATATCCTCTTGCCAAGGGTAGTCAATATTTTTATGAATGGTATAAGCATGATACCAATCAAAGAAAGGATATTCTGTTTAACCTTTTCGAGAAATTGATAGAATTCTTCTTGGATATCTGACCTATTTTTTCCCTTATAATGTTGGAAGAACCACTCTCTTTAAGGTTTCCATTCCTCAGAGTAGAAATCTTTCCTAAAGGTTTCCTTATCAATAATGAATTTATGAGACAATATCATAAGACTCATTAATGGAAGAGTAGGTTGGAGATTGGATACTCTGGTTTTCTTCTTCTTTCTCAGAGGTTTGGTAAACATTTCTAGGAATCCTAGAAGAAGTATCTAATCCTTGAAGGTTTATAGAAGGATCATGATTAATGGATCTAGGGATTTCAGACCTAGAGGATTGGGACCTGTAAGAGAAAGATCTGCTAGCAGAAGCAAAACTAGAACGTCCGCTATAAGCATCAACTCTAGAAGAGAAGGAGTTTTTCCTATCAAAGGTTATTTCTACTTTTTCAGAATTATCCTGGGAAATATTTTCGATTTGAGGAGCAGGCCTAGGGACACAAGGCGAAGCTTTGTCCAAGACCCATTTCTCAGGAAGAGAGATTTCATCCCATTTAATTATCCTAGGTAGGGACACATTAGCCTTTGTCATATCAGTGATAAACAAAGTAGTCTCACCTCTTTGGGGTTTGAGAAGGACATGAGAAGCACAAGAGTTCATGGCCTTGTACTGAATCCTATAGATTAAGGCAGTGGGAATAGATCCCTCTTTCATGTTTAACCCATGAAAGCAAATATTGAGGAACAGAGAGTCAAGAATATGATCATCTAAAAGACTCACTGTTTTGTTAGAAAAATAATTGAAATAGATTGGTCCTTGGCCAAGACTGGTTTCGACAGTTCCTATAAGGGAGTCATTAAAGTCATTATGTCGAGCATCTCTAAGACACATGAGAATGGCAGCATCTATTCCTATGTCTATGAGAGGCTTTATAGCAACCTGGACACATCCTATGTGGAGGTATTTGTATTTACGCTTGTGCTAATTGATGGAAGATTTGGACAGAAGATGAAATTCTTCTCCTAAATCTTTTCCTAAAGGAATGTTGTTCTCAACAGTCTTAATAATGTAATCAAAACTGTTTTTCTTTGAGTGTTCTTCAGGAACATATAATGCGTCCTGAGGGATTTCTGGAATGGTCCAGTCATCCATACTTTAGTTGATTTCTTCGAAACGAACTTCTTCGTCGAAGAGGTTGTGTTTGGGTGTGATTTCAGGAGTTTGTTTCTCCTGATCATTAAAAAGGTTGTTTTTGGTAGGAGAGGAGGAAGATGAGCTAGAGCCAGAGCGGAAAGAAATGCGGGAGAAAGAACGTAACAATCTAGATATCATAAAATTTACTTCTGGCACATCACCTTCATCTGGTTCCGTAACAATACACCTGTTAATTATTCATAACTTATTCGACTGGGTCTGGTTATTTGTGGACTTTTTTTTTAATTTTTTAATTTTTTTATTTTTTTATTTTTTTTACAAATTTTCAAATTCTGAAATTCTTTTACCATAGCCACCAGCTTCTTATGTTCTTTATTTCTTTTGAATAAAACATCTTTGAATTAGTCTTACTACCCTTTCACCATACGGGACTTACTGTTACAACCATATTCAAAAGAACTAAGAACTGCTATACTTCCAGTAAAGAATGTTCATAAACAAAGGACTGTACAAAAGCAATATTTCAGAACCATTAGTTCATGGCGTTGTTACAGACAGGGACAACAGGGACGACCATTACAAGTCTCACCCGAAGGGCCTGTCAGCTGTTCAGCCTATAAACCATGGTTACAGAAATTTTATAACAGAAAATAAAGTCCAGATCCAGAAGAATATAGTTATAAACAATCAACAGTTATATTCCTACTTCCCCATCAGGCTCTGATACCAGATAACTCGAAGTGGATCAAGGAAAGAACAAAATAAGACAGATTGAAAGGAAAGTAGGCAGTAGCAAGACTACTAATGAAAGAAATAAAATGTGTAACAAATAGATATGCATACCCATCATTTCAATTTTAAAAGTTAATAGACTTTTTATACATAAAGCAAATGACACATAAGTGAGAGAGAGGAAACTTATTCAAGAAGAAACTTCTCAACTTCTCCTTTCACAGTTTTGCTTCCACCAGACATAGATGTGCACTATTTGTAAATTGCAACCTTAGCTACAGCAAAAAGGTGCACCCTTTTTTTTTATTATTTACTTTAAGTTATTAAGCTTATTTATGAGTAGCAAGTCATAAGCTACAGCAAAAAGGTGTGCCACTTTGTTTTTATCATTTATGTGGATAAAACTTATATTTGTCTTAAATAAGAAAATTGGAACTTTGAGACGGGCTGGAGATACTTGTTGGAACTCATATTTTTCTTCTATTTGTAGTATGATAGATATGTATGATGCAACTTGTGTAGTTCTTCAAAAAATTATAGTGGATGGATCTACCTATTCCTAACGTAGGGATGCTGATACCGCTTATAATATCATGAGTTCATATTGATTTTACACTTGATGAAAGAGATGATGGGAAATAAAGATTGTCTTTGTCATGTTTTGCAATAAAAGTCTCAAGATATTCTTAATGCCATGAAGTTAGTCTATACCACAAAAGATTTGATTCAAAAGATGAGAGATGACTGCTGGCATCATTTATTGAAAGTTGTGATATTATTTTGTGAACAACATGGTATTGTTCTTCCTAATTTTGATGAAACTTATATAGGGCGTCAAGGGCACTCTCGTCATAAAAAAGATCACATTACAGCGGAACATCACTTTAGAGTGAATGTCTTTTTAGTCACAATTGACAAGCAATTGTAAGAATTAAATCATAGGTTCAATGAGCAAGCAATGAGCTTCTAACTCTAAGTGCTAGCTTAATTCCTAGGGATGTTTATAAAGCATTTAATATGGATGATATGTGTGCTTTAGTAAACAAGTTCTATCCCATGGATTTTAATGAGCAGGAGAAGATTAATTTGAGATTCAACTTCAACATTTTATTCTTGATGTTGTTAGTCATTCAGATTTGAATAACTTGTCAACTATGTCTGAATTATGTGAAGCTTTAGCAAAAACTGGGAAGACAAATACCTATTATTTGATTGATCGAGTAATTTAGTTTATCTTAACTCTTCTGGTCTTTACAACAACAACAAAGAGATCATTTTCAACCATGAAGATAATCAAGACAAGATTGTGAAATAAAATGGAGGATGAATTTCTAGCAGATACTATGTTGATTCATATTAAAAAAGAGATAGCTGAAACTTTTAACTCTGATTCAATTATTGATGGCTTCAAGTCTTTGAAGGAACAAAGAGTAGCACTTTGAATGCAAGTACACTTAATCTTTTGTATATTTATTGCTACTTTGCATTAATATATTATTTTGAGACTTTGCTTGAAAAATATAAATTTTAGTTAAATCACTTAATCAATATTTATGGCTCCCTTGAAATTTTTTAGTCAAGATCTGCTACTGATAATTGTCAACATACTTCTTAATGTAGTAGTAATAACTCTTATCACAATTGTAAAATTCAGAGTATGTCATTTGTCTTCAAAGAAGCAAACACACAATTTCTTAAGAAGTTGACTTTTTTCTAGCTCTTTAAAGAAGGGGCAGGTGCTCATCCATGAAAGGAATGGACCTTCCATTTTTCTTTCATTTAGAACCAACACCCTAACTGTTGGGTTAGCTTCCATGGAAGGAGACTTTTCTATCGGGTAAGGAGTTAGAACAGGCCGAGTCTTAACCAAGCCCTATTAGAAAGAGGAAGCAACGGACTTAGCGCACTAACATAAAAGCCTACAAAGCCAACATTGTTACGACATGCTCTTGTTCGGAGAGGAATCAACTTCGCATGTGATTCAACATAATATATGGATGGAAATAAAAAAAAAAAAAAAAGAGAAGGCTCTAGGCCATGTGGCTCTTACAAGGTAACAACTTCAAACTCAAACCAAGAACATTTTCTCTAAGGCATGAGTCAATAGAAAACATCCTCATTGCAAAAATGAAGTTAGTCATTTCACTCAAAAAGTAAGAAGAGACCTATTAAAAAATCTGAGATAAGATATATATTTGTTAGTTGGATCAACTTCCAACAAAAAAAAATTAACCCAAACTTTACCATAATTGATCGCATTAAACTAATTTTGTAATTTCATATAATTCATCATTCAATCTATCCTAATTAAAGACACATTTTCCATTCAAATATGTCAGATTTGAGTGTACATTTGTTTCTTGCTCACTTCTAGTGAATTCTTTGAGAATACAAATTCGTGAAGCTGCTAAAAATAATCAAATGAGTAACAACCGTGAGGATAAGATTATATATTATCAGAAAATAAAAGTTCGTCAAGAGTTTCTAAAGCTACCATGAATATAATGTTAGAATATTTTAACAATCTATATAATGACTTATGTAACTTATAGTGTGACTCTAATTAAAGATTTATTATAATAGTTGTTAAATATAAAATATAGAATTATTGAGGGTATAATTATAAATACAATTATAAAAAAAATTCTCTCCTCTCTTTAGATAAATAAAAGAGGTTATTAAGGATTTAGAGTCATTCTTTATTTTATTATCTTACAATAATCAAAAGAGAACATTTTTCTCTCAACCATCATAGAAGAGCTAAAGGAAGAAGAAATAGTTAGAAAAAAATACTAAGAACTCAAGAACATCAACGAGATCATATCAAAAGACAATGGATTCATATTAGTATTTTTTAAGCACTTGATAGTATGTCAAGAATTACGAAATTCAAAATTAATGAAAATAATAATTTCACAATAATAAAATTAAAGATAAAAACTATATACTTAATTAAAATCTAACATGTAATGTGTGAGATTGATAAAATGAGAACAAATATGGAAAAATAATAGACAAATTAAGATTTATATAAACTTCCATCGTACAAGAGTAAAATCTACTATTGAACGATCATTAGTCAAAATTCACAAGACAATACTGAATGTTGCACCACCACCCCAACCACAAAGGTATAAATTTTCTATTCGATGAAGGAATCATAATTGAACATCAAGAGTATTTTGAAGAAAAAATATTAAGTTTAAATATTTTTTTAATCATCTAAAATTTGTGATTTTTTCAGGCAGTGGTTATAATCGCTCCTTAATTAATAGCATTAAATAATTACTCAAAAAGGGTTGAAGATTCAAATCTTCCATATTTATAGAGAAGCCAACAAATGTAGTGATAATTTCAATAATAATGCATCCATGCATTAACATAAGTTGGTTTTGCATTATAATTTTTAATATATAAAATTTTATTACAGATAATTTTTTTATGTCATATATGACATCCTAAAAAGTTAAAAGTATATATTAATTAATATTTAAAAATAAGTAGATTAGACATCGGGGCAATTTCAGACAAGTTCAGGTTAAAAAATTAAGAATTGTTGCAACCCAGTTATATAAAATTGTATATCAATTCCGTTCAAATGACTTATCGAGTTGATCGAGTTTCGAGTTATGCAAATTTTGGGTTAAGCGGATGAGTTGATAAGGGTTATAACAATAATATCTAAAACACTTATCTTCTTTGTTTTCATTAGCTCCACTCTTAATTATTGAAACCATAATCATATTCACTAGTGGCAAACTCTTTTAGTAATGCCCATTTTGCTACTGTGTACAATACCAACCCATCTCCTAGAGAAAGTTGAAGTCATGAACCAATGATTATAATTTTTTGAAGGAACTATGATGCATTCAAAGAAGAAACACATGAAGATGAGTGAGTTTGATTTAATGAGATTTGTTTGGATCAAAATGAAAAAGAAGAAATTATTTTTTATGACTCAAATATCCCTAAACATTAATATTAATTACCCCAGACTAAATTATGAAACTGTCCTTTTTTTATATATGAGAATTAGAGTGGCTTTAAATTATATATAAATTCACATGTGAATATTTCTTTCTAGGTTAAATTCGGGTATCGACAATTTTAATTTCTTATAACTACAGCCGACCAAATTTAACCGAATAATTCTATAAAACTTATCCATCCAAAACCATCGAGTATAAAACTTTGATTTTACTACCTTTTTTACGATTTGATTTTATCGGTTACATGTGAATGTATTATTTTTGCTCACCCCTAATTAAAAATAAATTTTATTTCATATAAAAATGATAAAAGTGAATATTTTGTTATCACACTCTAATTCAGCTATATATTTTTTGTAAAATGCTAAAAAAATAATCTCTAATACACTTTTTAATACATTTTTAATTATTAATTATTTTTTAAAAATTACAAAAGTATGAAAATGAGTTATTTGAATAAAAGCAAAAATTATTAACTCAATAACTGGACTTATATAAATTTTAATTAATAATTAAAAATACATTAAAAAATATGTTGAAAGGTATGTCATATTTTTTTTAATATGGCTAAATATATCATAAAAAAATTAATTAAATCATGTATTTTTATTAAAAATAATAAATGATATAATAAATATAAAAATTATATATTTTTTAATAAAAATTTTATATATATAAATTTTCATTATGTTTACTCATACACACATTAAAATATCAATCATATAAAGAGAGTATTTTATGCTATTGTATATGTGGAATAATCATAACCATTAATTTTAGTAATTAAGTTAGTGATATATTTAAAAAAATATAAATATTTTTTAATATCTTAATATAATTTAGAAAGAGTATTTAATACAGGTTAAAGATTACACGAGCAATAACAATAAAAATATTGTCCAAGAAAGGAAATAACAATCCAAGTGCAAAACTCCTTCCCCAAGCCACTAATACTTGTGACCCAACATTACATTCTTGGAGATATAAATGCGTTGAGCGCATCGAACCAACTCTTCTGAATTGGTAGTTGGAGTTGGAAACTCTTATGTTGTTGAAAAAGTCTCAGACAATCTTGGAATCATGATCTCGTGTTCCTCACCAATTAAGCGTCGTGTCCTTGTGATAATGCCTGTCTCTGGTTTTGCCCCTCTCTTCTGTCGTTGAAGAAGTCCACCATGTTTCCCTTCAATTTCATCTCGTGTGCCTCACCGCCCAATTATTATTCTTCTTTCCTTCTGCCAATCGCATTCATTTCTTGCGCATAATTGATTCACAAAAGGATACGACAATTTATGTCACAATATGAAATAAATTATATAATTTTTATAGTTAGATTTTAAAACTATAATCTATGATAATTCTATAGAATTCTAATTCTTAAAATTTTTCAATTCTACACCTAAAATTTAGAAATGAAGTTAGACACTAGTTCGACTAAACCCACCACCTAACCTGACGTATTTTCTACAGTAGATCAAATTCAGTGAAAGATAATCACACCTATAATTCCAGTTCTGCCATTCAAACATACCCTGATGTAGCCCCTCTTACCCCCCACAACACCACTCTTCTGCTTCTTTTTTCCCTTCTAAAATTAAAAAAAGAACTAGCGTGCAATTTCTCCACACGACCCCTTTACCAAAACTGGATTATATATGGACTAGCAGTTGCTCATGTTGGTGTCTTTTAACAATTGTGTATCCCTTTATGCTGACGTTGACACTTCAAGAACATTGCGTCCCAAATCCAACAGCGCTACTTGGATTTCTTTTAGTAAAGTAGAAGTTTGCTCGAGAATTTGAGATTATGTTAAGTGCTTGATTACCTAAGCAGCACATGCAGCTCTATACTAGTTAATAATTGAAATAATTAATTCATATTCTATCCAACCCTATGAATCCATTATTATTACGTACATGCTTATTTGTAGTTACGAGCACACATGTCCAATATCAATGGAAGGTTTAATCATCAAATTTAAATATCACTGTTAATTACTATAGCGGTTGCTTGATTTACTTTGGATTAATTGTTAAATATTTGAAGAAATTTTACTGCTATATTCACAATATTTTTATTGACTTGAACTAGGTTTTTTGTTACAGAAGATAACTGAGATTTAGATTAAAAAATATATATTAGGGTCGATTTTGCTTACTTAGCAATTAGATACGAAGCTTTTCCAGATATGCATAAAGGAAAATAGTATACAGAAGTTGATACATAGAATATATTAGTAGGACCAACAGAATATGTTTTTCTTTTCTGGGCTAGACGAGATATATCGCAGTCAATTTTTTTCTTTTTGGCAGATTACCTGAAAAACAATTTGCAGCATGCGTATGCAACATTAGCCTAGTAGCAACCTTTGGCAAATTAAAGTTTTAGCTTTATTATTATTCTTTTCAAATTTTCAGCACACAAACTGATTATCATATACCGTCTATCAGCACTATAATTTGTCTTTCTTTTGTTCCTTAGCAATCAACCCTTCAGGATGTGTGGAATCAGGTAGGCTCAAACAAAGAATTTATTCACTTTAACCTCTATCTCCTTTCTTTAAATTCTTCGATCTTTTCCTAACTTTATACAATTATTTTATGCATATTCTTTCAAATTTGCTTATGCCCATCATATTCACCTTTCTTTTTCCTTTTTGTTGTCTATACCAATTTTTTGTGTTAATTCTCAGTTTAATTTAGCCTCGGCAATAATGTCTCGCGTGCATGCATTACCAAATATTAGTGTCATCAAACAAATTGCTAAATAGAAACATGAATGCTTATCATGCAGCATATTTGTTTCTTGTTCATTATATGTTAAATAAATTTTACAAATACACACAACTAGAAGAAAGGGATACCTGGCTTTGTTAATTAAGGAAGAAGAGAAATTATTGGCAAAGTATCCCTTGTCGCTTAATTAAACATCATGCTGAGCTGAACCTGATAAATTAACGCATGACATCAAAGTTTAGCATTTCAATATAGAAGAAGAAAGAAACGTTTAATTGGGGGTGCTTTCTTTTCAATATTATTTTTCTGTTTCGTGTGGATTCCATCTCAATAGGGTGGGTGACATCATACAAATTCTGAAAGGTGTTCTTGGGTTACTTGCTAGTATATATGGTGGCCTACTTGGCTTTCTACTACTCTGCATATAATAATACGAATGACTCGAAGATAAGGGGCATCAAATCAAATTTTGGTTTCTTCTTTAACATGGTTTTCGTAGTAGACCTGGATTCCCAACATCTCGGGTACCCCCACCAAGTCCTAGATTATTTTACAAATCCTAATATGCGATTTATGTAATAATTCTATTTTATTAAACAAAATTAGCCCAAAAATCAGGCACAATAGTCATCTGCGGAAAGATGCCTTAAAATAATATAATTGGTATAATTCTCGTAGGATATTATGATATGGATTCAGACTTCATTTTCTATCTTTAGTTAATTATTGATAGCACATTAGCATTTATTATGTGGGCTTAATTCAACAGTGAAGAAGAGTGTTTGAGCTATAAGTTTGGAAAATTCACTTTTCTAAAATATATTTGACAATTTATAATTTAAGTTCCATTATTTTTATAATTTTTATTTGTTTTTAATCCACCAACGTGTATCTTGATATCTCAACATTTAACTTAAATTAAAAAATAATAATTATTTGAATTTAAATTTAACCAAATAAAGATTCAATAATTATATTAATTTTTTTCTATATCAAAAAATCTTTCATAAAAACAATTATGTTTGAATCAAATAAAACGACCATGTATACAACAAAATTCTCCCTCTGAATAAGATTATATTAGTCTATTTTGTTGATATAATATATCTATTTTAACATTACGTATAATTAAATTATAAGATCAAAATATATATATTTTGATTAAAATAAATAATATTAGTATAAATATAATATTGTTATAAAAAATGTTATCTATTAAACAAAAAAGCATTAATAATATATAATTTAATTTTAATTTATAAAAAAGTTTTAACAATTTTACTTTATTATTTTATTCTCTTAAAAATAAATATTAATAAAAATATTTAAACTTGGCCATATAATTATTTCTCGCTTACTTGTCTTGTACGTCCCAATAAAAATTTTGGTATAGAATTTGGAATGTAGCAATATGATACAGAGATAGGGTTGTTGGCCTAAGGAAGGACAGAGGAGTGATGAAAGCGGTTATTCGTTCAAAGAAGAAAGCCAACGACTTAGGCTAACCAGAAAAATATAATTTGATTGGTCTCTTCTTAAATCTACTTTTCTCAGATCCAACTTTTCTGTTTCACTTGTCTATTTTAATGCTCAACTCATAAGTATTTGTGTTCTGTATGAGCATAATTCAAGTAAAATTTAAAAATTGCAAAATAATTTTAAAATTATAAGATCAGTGTACACAACTATTTAGTAAATAAGTAAAAATGTATAAATAGCTTAAATTTAATAAAAAGAGTAAATTTTGTATTATATATAAAAAATTATGTGCATATAATAATTCAAGTAAAAATTTAAATATAAAATTATTTTAAAGTTATAAGCTTTCAATCACAATTTTAAAAAATTAACTTAATAGTATCATAGACTAAATTAAAAAAATAAAAATAGACTAATATATTTCTTTCTTTCTTTGTATTTCTTCTTTTCCTTCTTCTATATTCCTTCTATTTGTTTTTGTTTAAGTTTTCTCAATATAAAAAAAATTGGTATTTTAAATTTTTAAAAATATTACTTGCTTTTTTTGTTTATCCATATTTTCCTTATTATATTATTTAATATCTCATTTATTTAGTATTTTCTATCAAATACACATTAATTATTATCAACAAAATTATAAAAACAGTTAATCATTAATTTTATAAAAATATTATATTGGATGTTGAACCTTAAAAAATAATACTAAAAAATAGTAATAATAGAGTAAATGAAAATGTTAAGATAAATAAATAACTACACAAAATAGAATAAAATAAAAATAATTAAATACATAAAAATATTATAATAAAATTTATATTAAATATAATAGAAAAATATTTAAAATAATTTAATCAAGTATAAAGAATGCAACTAAAAACATTAGCTAAAAAATTAATAAAATAACTTTTAGTTAGTAATAAGAGATAAAGAAAGACTAGAACAGTTTAGAAAAAATTATTAGAAAAATCTAATAATAAATAATATTTTTGATAATTTAATTTTTAACTGTAACCATTTATACGATGTGATTCATGATTAGATTTACTAATTATTGTAATAAAAATAGAAAATATAAAATTTATCATGAACATTCTCTTGACGAAGAAGAAAGAGAAAAATAGTAGCTTCGGGATTAAAGTGTAATATAATGTAGCATATTCCTGATCCACGGCGATGTCATGTCATTTCCCCATCTTAAGCGATAAAAAATATATTTAAACTAAAACGTCCAAGTAACATCATTGTATTAAGGAAAGCGATTTAGAGGAAGGTATTTATAATATTAAATTATAAAAAAAAATTTAATATTTATTTTTAAGATGCTTTTTAGTCAGACAATTTAAAGAATGTTAATAATATATCGTTTAATATATTCTTCAATATTAAATAAATTTTATATGTAAACTAGTAAAACTACTACATTATGTGAATTTTACTGTCTATTTCGATTCACAAGGAATTTATCTAATATAAAGAATGTATAAAAAGTATATTATTAAATTACTTTTATAATATATATAGACGCATCAAGATATTGACTGGAAAAAAAAAAATGAAAGGAAAGATTATTCATTAGATTTGATTAATGAATATCTTAGGACACCGTTAATGTTGGTTGCACGTACAAATGCAACTCAAAATGCAACTGTAATTCACTGAAAGCAACTTGCATTTATTTGCTCGACTGCACTCAATGCTCTTCAATTTTTTTGGGTCACATCATTGCCAAAAAAATGTATTTATAAAATGTATATATTTTTTGTCCTGCTTTTGGTGAAGTATGAAAACGTGAATAGGTTGAGATTGATTAAGAAGCTTTTTCAGTAATTTTATTAGAGTAAAAAAGATTATTAGGATGTTTAAAATAACAAAAATGATATAGGATTAAGTGTAAATAATAAATAAATAAATAAACAAATATTTTTATAAAAAATGATAAAATTACATGAATAATATTTTTCATAAAATTCTTTTACTTTGATTGTCTTAATGATATTCATTAACATTCTTCATGTGTCATTTTCTTTATTTTTTCTTTGACATTTTAATAATTTTGTTTTCTGAATAGTATTTGGCTTAAAGCATGATTAATGCAGTGAAAAACAAAGTTGAAGGACATTGGAAATATCACACGCAACAATGCAAGGGAAGAGGCCCCGTGTCCTTTCTGCGAGGATAGCAATAAATAAGATTGATTTTATGAGGTGTTAATCAATTGAAGGACACAGTTTTGGTTCTTCAGTAGGGACTCATTCATAATCTCACAATATTTCTTGTCTGCCTCTTTTCTTTTGAGTGGAGAGTATAGAGTTTGGTGGAAGTTAGGCAAAGAAAACAGGTAGACTTTTATGACACAGTTGTAACAAACCACATTAACACACCCACACCCACCTATGTAATTCATTAAACCCCTCAAAACCCATCATTCAATTTTAGATAATAGTCACTTTCTTCTCTTCTTTACTCAAAAACACGCCACACACAAGGGGACTCTGTGATTAAAAAGTTAGTGACTTTAGGTGAATTCAAAGGGACCCACTTGCTAATTCATAGCCATATAAGTTTCCTTTTCTCTTTTTTTTAAATTGTTATAAATATAGTATGATATGCTAAACTTTGTTGTTTCCATTTTGAATTGTTAGTGTATGCATTAATTGGTACAATTATTGTTGCCTAACTCATCCCAAGTGGCTTGTATTTCCTTCAATCTCCTAGATTTCAGCTTGTTATTCTCATAATCATGTGATTTCAAGCTCTGTTGGATTAAAAATTTGATCCACCATGTTTCTTTTGGTGTCATCATCGTTGGACTCTAAGCAAGTAGTATAATGCTTTGTTTTGCTTTGCTACCCTTCTCTCAACACCTCTCCATCAATCACTGAACAGCTGCCTCCCACTGCCCGTACATATTGCCTCTCTCCATTGTGGGAATTCACTGTGTGAAGATGCTAACACAATTTTAAGTAGCATCCTTGATGTTTGTTTTGTGTTCAATTAGGAAAGTGCTTTTTAACTAACCAGCTGTGAAAGCTTGTCGGTTGTGTAGTTTACACAAGTCCTTCTCTCAGAGCATTGCTCTAAGACAGTTAGACAAAAGCCATCGGTTTGGCCAAACCACCACTCTCCTCTTCCATTGGTGGATCTTGTTTCTCTCTAATAGAAAATCATTTTGTGTTGAGTTTCAGCTTTTTGATGCAGCTTCTGCCAATCTCAATTAGACCCTTTTGATAAATTGACCTCCAATTACAATGCTTTATTTCCTTATATCTTTTGTGTCCTTTCTCATTCTCTCCAAGTCCTTTACCAGTAAGCCTTTTTCATCTGGGGAAAATGGGACCAAACTTGTGTCAAGCGGTTTTTTGGGGGGTCTTTCAAGTTGGCTGGTTTCTCGGCTCAGGAAAGGAAGCAACCCTTCTAGCTTTTTTCAGTTTTCTCTTGGCATGTCGTTGAAAAAGAAGAGTTGTGTATCTAAAGTGGAGAATGGAGAAGAGGAAAGTAAGGTTTCTCTATTGGATTTGCCTGATTTGCCATTGGAGTGTATCCTTGAGCACCTTTCACCAGCTGAATTATGTAGTTTGGGAACAGTATGCACATCTCTCAGGGAAAGAAGTAGAAGTGATCACTTATGGAAGAAACACATGGAAAGGAAATGGGGTAAAGTCTTTGGTGATGCTGCATATAGACAATGGAAATTGCACGTAGCTTCCCAAAACACTGAAAAGATCTCCAATCAGCAGAGTCAGAAAGGAATATTTGCTTTCCTTCATGGATTTCAACCCTTCCTATGGATTAAATCAAAATCAGAAAACGGCACACAATCAAGGATCTCCTCACCAGATGATTCAATAGTGGCTCTATATCTTTCTCTTGAGACTGGCAAATTTTGGTTCCCAGCTCAAGTCTATAACCGTGAGGTTGGTTACACAATCTGATTTATGTGTTACTAGTAGGAATGCTTCTCTAATCTGAATGGTTAAAAACTACAAATATTGTGCTTAACAATTCTGCCTTTCGGGATTTTGTCTGATTTTTTCACACTTCCCTTTGTCAGAATGGTCATGCCGGGTTCATGCTTTCATGTTATGATGCCCAACTTTGCTATGACTCTAGAACTGACACTTTTCTGGCAAGGTATGTGAAAAGGTTGACTCCTTCAAAGTTGTGCTTACATGCCAAACTACTTGTCTGTGTCTGTCCTAGTGTCCCTGTGGTTAGAATTTAAAATCACACCAAAATCTTAGCAGCATAACCTTTTATAGGATGGCTTCTTTTACCAAATTCTGGAAGGTTGATAAGCTCATGCTTTGTGACAGGTACTCACCACATGGGAGATGGACAACTGAGGAAAACATACAATGGGACCGGCTGAGAGTGCCACCAATTGACTCTTCTCCACATGCTCTTCATATCTCTGACTGTTTGGATGACTTAAGACCTGGAGACCATATTGAGATCCAGTGGAGAAGAAACAAAGAGTTTCCTTATGGTATGTCCTTGTTTTGCACTGTTGTCAATGTTTGTGTCTTGTTGGACTAATTTGTGAATTATCTCTGGTAAATGGTTTTATCACACTTTTGTTAACATGAATTTGGTCATGACATGCAATAATTTTGTACAAGTGTTTTATTGTAGGCTGGTGGTATGGTGTTATTGGTCATTTGGAACAATGTCAAGGGCAAGGGAACCATTGCCATTGTCACAATAATGGTAAGAACTATTCACTTGTACATTTTATACTTTTCTGAAGTTCAAATCATGGGTATAGTAGAATTTGGGTTTTCATCATATGGAAACCAAAAGCATTTTTATTGATAAGGAGAAAATATAAGCTACTATAGTCTTTTTTGTCAAGAATTACTTGTCTTATATAATAAAAGATATACACTCATAACGCATGTATAACCCCTCTGGTTGTGCTAATTCCTAAACAAAGTTTTAGAACTGACAAAAAAGTGTTGCTGACAGATATGGTGCTTTTGGAGTTCACACAGTACACGGCTGGTTCTAGATGGAGGCAAACTGTGATAAACAGGAAGCATCATAGAGAACAAGGCAATGAAGTAGATGGTTTTTATGGTGGAATTAGGAAGCTGCAAAGTGAAGATGAAATTACAAGGTGGAAGAACTTGTGGCCAACCAAAATTGTGGAATAGTATCATTGATTTGATAGCTTAGAGCTTAGTAAATTAAGCAGATTCACCCTTCCAAAAGTGTGAAGATGTGAAGGATTAGTTTGTCAAAGAACGATGTCATGTCATGCTTCACTAACGGTATAAACTTGGAAACGTGCATTGGATCGGATAATTTTTCAGGCTGTAACATGTGTACCGCGACATGAAAAGCAGTGTATAGGTTGCAGTTTTCTTTTAGCACCTTTTTTTGGTCTTGTAATACATCTCTTCAAGACAAAACATGTCTATAATAATTAATGGGAGAACATAGTTCATACTATAATGTTTAGCTGAAACAGAGAAGATTCATTCGATTAGTATTCAATCTGGCATAATAATGTTGCTGTTTGGCTCGTAAAAAGAACAATACAACAAGAAGATAAAAAATTGATCTTCTCTAATCTTAGTATGTGAAAATTGTTTATCTCTTAATAGATATTCATAAGTGAAAGATTATATAGAATTTTTGTGTCCGCCTTTTCTTTTAATACATGTACTTAAATTTTGATAGTAATCACTAACAAAATTTGCAGAGCCCTGTTGTGTAAAATTTTACGTGAAAGGATCAATTCCGACACTAGGTGGGAAGGTAAATGGGTTGGGGGCTGCAATACTCGACCTCTGAAAAATGACCATGCACTCATGCTACCCTTAAAAGAAGGTTGCATTAACCTCTAACCCTCCTCGTAATATAAGGTACCAGAGGAATGCGACTTTCACCTTTTTTTTTCTCTTAAATTAATATTTCTTCTTATATTTTAATAATTTTTAACTAATAATAAGAAGTATGTTGCTAACATTTCTCTAAAAGACAATGCAAACAAAGAATTCTCATGAAATTACCAAAATAAAATTTCACAATACTTTAACACACCCACGATTAGATTCTAGCCATTTGTTTTTGAGAAATATTTTTACGTGGTATTGTAGAAAAATTAGAACATTTAACTAAAGGTACTCTGTTGGAGTTAACAGGCTCCGCAGATATGTATGCAGTTCGCTTGAAAAGATTTTTATAGCCACCAGAGCACGATAAATATCTCCAAAACTGAGGGAGAAAAAAATAACCATGATAAAAATGATAAAAAAAATCAGAAGCAATTACTAACATATTATTGCTAATTGTCTAAAAAGAAATTTCATTACAAAATGCTGTTGGTACAAACGCAGAAGGTGCAAAAGACACTTCCATTATAAAACATATTTTACATGTACTAGTAGAAAGAAGAAGCAAACTTTTTGGAAAAGAATGAACCCCTTGATCATACAGTATACCATTTGTTGTCTTCTCAAGAATTAAGGGATATTTGATATAATGATAATGATCATTCAAATCATATAACAAAGAAAAGAAGTTGTTTCATGCAATTAAATAAAACCATATATACATACTGTTGAGAATATTCAGAGTTTAGGAAACAGGTTGGCATTAAGACTAAATATGACAACCAAGAATATATTCTATTGACAAAAAATTTATTATTACCGTTTTTCATTTGTCGGGCCTTACTCAAAATGTGTTACGGGTTGGCTAATTATCTACAAGAACCATATCATCTTTGACTGATGGATGCATCATCAATAATTAGAAGAAGGACCAAGTTGCAGATACTGTCACAGGGGCACAAAGATTTTTTTTTTTTTTTTCTTTGGTTATGTTGCTTTGGTAAATGACTTTATGTCATTAAAACGCGAGAATATGGATTAAAGTCATTATGTTTCAAAAATATCTTGAAGAGTTAAGGCTATACTTCTATTTGTTGGACGGAGAGAGCAGCCCTCTGCATTCTCTAATTTTAGAAGCACACTAACATGTAAAAAATAGGAAAAATAAAAACAAGAAAAAAGATACACAACTTTAACGAAGCTATAACCTCAATTCAAAGGGAAGAACTAGATTCATGAGGATTTCACTTTTCTAGGCTTGAAAAAAAAATGAAAATACAAAATTTATGATCAATCCGAGAATTATTTCGATTCCATTAGGAACGAGAATTCGAAATATCATACATTAATCAATTAAAAAGAGATTCAACAACTAAAAAAAATTTAATTTTTTTGTTGAGATACTTCTTTTTTTCAAACGGAATAAATAGAGATAGAATCAGAATAATTTTTTAAAAACTTTTCTGAATATATTTTAATGTGTCGACTATTCAAAGAACGTGAGAACCATTTTCTATTCTTATGAAATGATACACATTAGCTAATGGTCCTCCTAGTGCTACATTGGAAGAATAAAAACAAGGAAAAAAGATACACAACTTTAATGAAGTTTAACATTCTTATCTACATGTCTACAAACTTTTAACATGATTTTATTATTTTATAACACATAAATACAAGTCTATGATACACTAAAATGACTATATATTGTTATGGTAACTAAATATAAAATAAAATTTTATATTTATAATATTTTTTATTTATTTTTATTTATTAACATGAAATTTAAATGAATAGTTCAATTTAACCAATGGTAGTTCGCTTGGCTACTAATGTTCGTAGCTTGCACGATGCAGGTAGAGGGAGTGATAGAACTCTATGGTGTTACCTTTGTTGTTATAGAAGGAAGTGATTTATATTAAAACTGCCACATGATTTTATTCCTTGCAAGACTAATTAATTTTTTATCTACAGTTAGCATTTTCATTGTTCTTAATAAATGTAATTTTTTATATATTTTTTTAAAGAAAGGAGAATATTGGCGCTAATAATAATTAGTAATCAGTTTTGATATTTTAAAGATATGTTTGTTATTATTTAGTTTTGATTAGATCCTTCTAGACACAGCTTTATTTCTAGTTATGTTAACCTTTTGTATAAATTTCTCTTTTTCCTTTGTAATATAGAGCATTCACAATCAATAATAGTTTTTCATTCAGTTTGTATAAACTCTTTTATGGTATCAAAGCTCTATTGGTGAGGGCTCTGCCACAATTGTCCATTTTCTTCCGCTAAGCACTCTTACACCTCTATGGCCGAATCAAAAAAAAAATTACAGTTCCTCCAAAGAAGATGAATCTCAAAACCTCAATAGCCCATAGTATATGCATCCTGGTGAAAACACAAGAGCAATCATCTCTACGCCACAACTCGACGGAACCAATTATCATCTTTGGAGTAAAAACATCAAGCGAACACTCCTTTCAAAGAATAAACACAAGTTCATTGATGGCTCCATCAAAACAATCTTGTAGTAGGATGGATCACCAAAACCGTGTCACCACAAATCGCACAGAGCATTGCCTACATCGATGATGCACAGGAGTTGTGGGAGGATTTGAAAGGCAAATTTGCAAAAGGAAACCATTTTAGGCTTTTAGATTTACTTCAAGAATTGCATTCAATCAAGCAAGGTGAACGTTCTATATCTTCCTACTATACTAATTTAAAGATTCTATGGGAAGAATTGGAATCATTGAGACCAATTTCTTCTTGTACCTGTGGAGCCCAATGCACTTGCAACATCACCAAAACCTTCAAGCAATATAGGGATTCAGAACATGTTATATGTTTTCTAAAATGATTAAATGATCAATATGCTCATGTGAGAAGCCAAATACTGATCATGGAACCCCTTCCATCAATCAACAAAGTCTTCTCCTTGATTCTCCATCAAGAAAGGCAATTTGAGAACCCTATGATGGTAGAGTCCAAGATTTTTGCCACTGCCACAGGGAATGGTTCTAACTGGAGAGGAACTACAGGAGGTAGAAATAACTACCAAAGTGGCTGTGGAAGAAGCAGAAACAATTCCAAATGATCTATTGGTGGAATGACCAAGGTTTGTAGCTTCAATGGTAAGGAGAATCATACTGTGAAAATGTTGTTTCTTTTCATTCAAACACGTCAAGTGCCAAGTCTGTTGCAAGTAATAACCGGTAGAGTACCAAAATATCGTCCTCAGAGAGCAATTCAAATGTATTAATCAATAAGATACAAATTAATTGAGCTTATATACAATAAATTTGGTGAATGATTTTCATGAAATATTAAAACAACAATTAAAATGTAAAGCACTAAAGTAAAATTTGGTAAGATTCAAGTTAAAAAGCTAGGATTGAATTTCATCTATCTCTCCCTTTATATTCCAGTAATCCAGTGATAAATATAGCAATTATTTCCAATGAATCTGATGCAAAATACGAAAATCATATATTTCAATTCCTTGAAAATATATTTCTAAGATAATTTCTGAAATGTTGATTCCTTAAACAGTTAATAAACTATCCAATATTAAAATCAGGATTTAAAAGCAATCAACAACTTAGATTCTATTCCTAGAACAACCAATTATTGAGTAACCTCAATCATATCTAGATCTAAATAATATCTTCCTAAATACAACTCAATCCGAACTCCAAAAATCGTCAAATAACTAGATTCAACTATTAAAACGGATTGAGATCACCAAATCAGTAGAAATGAAGAAGAAACAACTATATTTATATAGATTACTGAGAATACATCAGGTTTGAAGATTTACATTCAATCCCATACAAGATTTAGCTGCTCATGACAACCATATCAACAAAAATGGAGATACAAAAGGGATAAAACATCAAAAACCAAGTATTTCTACTCTCTTTCTTTGTCTTGCGTTGTTCTGGACCTCTGAAACTGATTTTGAAACAGTACTCCTCACTTAAACATAAAAATTGCCTTTTTATAGTAGTCTGCTCGAGCTTCTCTTGCTACAGCGACATGGCCTCGCTGTAGCGAGAAATGGTGATATAAATTAGGTCTTTCTTCTCGCTGCAGCGTTAACTCTCGCTACAACGACACAAGAGACTCTTGCTACAGCGACCACTTCTCACAGTAGTGACATGGGAACAGATTCACCATCTTTTTAATACGCATTCTCGCTGCAGCGAGAAACTTCAAGAAGTTGACTTTTCTGCAACTTCATGCTTCAATTACTCCTCCTTTGTCTTTTTCTAATCTTCTTCAACCTTAAGTGATGTTTCTCTTGTGATTTCAGCTACAAAATAGATCAAAAAGATATTAAAATACTAAAATTGCATTCATTTCTAAAAATATATATGTATTTGTAAAAGTTCCAAGTTTGAAAGAAATTTAGCAAAATAGTCCAACTTTTAACACAAATGTATTCAAATTACCATCTTAAATCACTTATTTTATACACTTATTAGAAAACATGCTACTTCAAGCATGGTTTTTCACCAAACTTTAAATTCAAGAACAAAAATACTGGTTCATCTATCAGTTCTTTCTCCACGGGTCAAATTTCACAAAATCCATATACTACTAATAAGAACAATGAACAGAAGGAATCACTGAGTAATATTACATCTGAATAATATGCACAGATCATGAAAATACTCAAAACAAGTAATTCACAAGGTCCAGATCGTATAATAAATCAGGTTTCTTATAATAAACCTGATGAGGGTAAGATTCATTAATCCTCTGCTAAGAAAGGTAATCTTCTTGACCCCAGTACTTGGAGTTTAGACACGGGGGCCACTGATCATGTGACTAACTGTTTAGATAATTACATTATTTATTATTCTATAAATCCTATACAAGTTAAACTCCCTAATGGCACTATTACACATGCTGAATTTTCTGGGACAGTTTCTTTTACTGATAATTTCTATCTTGATCATGTTCTTTTTATTCGTAGCTTTCAATTCAATCTTATTTCTGTTCAAAGGTTGACAGCATCTTTAAATCATATCCTAATATTTAATAAATCCTCTTGTGTCATACAGGATATGACTACTTCGAGGATGTATTGAACATTATTAGTAATTTTGATTTGTAGCATTATCGCCTTGGTCATCCTTCTGATAAAGTTTTACATCATATGAACAAACAATTTTCTTATGTTCAATTCAATTCCAGTACAGTTTATGATTTTTGTCATTTTGTCAAACAAACCAAACTACCCTTTCCCATTAGTCATAGTAAAAGTAATACTTCTTTTGAACTTGTAAATATGGACATTTGAGGTCCTATTTCTGTCCCTTCAATACATGGTCATAAATATTTCTTAACTATGATAGATGATTATTCAAGACATGTTTGGATTTTTCTCATGAAATCTAAGAGTGAAACTAAAGATTTTATTGAGAATTTTATAATTATGGTTTATGCACAATTTGGTAAAAGAATCAAATGTATTAGATCAGATAATGGAATTGAATTTGTTATGCATCCTGCATATGCTAAGCATGGCATCTTGCACCAAACCTCTTATGTGGAGACTCCACAAGAGAACTCTATTGTTGAAAGGAAGCACAGGCACATTCTTAATGTAATTAGAGTCATATTGTTTCATTCTTATATGGCAAATGTATTCTGGAGATTTGCTGTCAAGCATGCAGTATACCTCATTAATAGACTTCTATCACCAATCTTGCAAGGTAAGAGTCCTTTTCAATTATTTTACAATAAAGCACCTACTTTGTTTGATCTTAAAATTTTTGATAGTCTCTACTACGCTTCTACCTAAATCCAAAATAGATCCAAACTTGACAGTAGGGCTAGAAAATGTGTTTTTCTAGGATATAAAGCTGGTACAAAAGTGTATATAGTAATGGATCTTATCTCTAGACAGTTACATGTTAGCAAGAATGTTATTTTTTATAAAGATAGATTCACATATAAACATATTGTTTCTGAAAATATCTCTCATGTTGACAATACTTTCTTTGATTTTTTTTTCTTCAAGACATTGCTATCAAATTTGATCATTGGGTTGAAGCAATGAATGATGAAATACAAGCTTTAACTGAAAATAGGACCTGGTCTATAGTCTCTTTCCCTATAAAAAAGACTCTGATTGGTTCTAAATGAGTTTATAAAATCAAATGGTTCTATTGAAATATATAAAGGCAAGCTTATGGCTAAAGGGTATAATCAAATAGAAGGGTTAGATTACTTTGACTGTTTGACACCTTTGCTCCTGTTGCTAAAATGAGTATCGCTAGACTTCTTTTGGCCATTGCCTCCTGCTAAAATTGACATCTTCATCAATTATATATTAATAATGCCTTTTTGCATGGCGATCTAGACGAGGATATTTACATGACTATTCCTCAAGGAATCTCTTCACTTGGTCCTAATTATGTATGTAAACTTTATACTTACCTTACTTCTCTTGACTATCATCAATCTCAACATAATCATTCTTTGTTTACTAAGCTTTCTAACAATCATTTTACTATCATATTGATTTATGTTGATAACTTGATTTTGGCTGGAACTAATACCATAGGAATTCAATTTGTTAAGCAACAACTTCATAGCAAATTTAAAATAAGATTTAGGCTATCTGAAATATTTCCTTGGCTTGGAGGTGGCTCGGTCTCAAATTGGTATTACTATTTCTCAAAGAAAATATACTTTAGATCTTCTTTCTGATTGGGTATATTGCAACTAAACTAGTCTCAACCCCCATGGTTAAATTCTCCAAGAAACAAGAGCTGAATACTCAACCCTATCATGATGCCCCTAGTTATAGAAGACTAATTAAGAAGTTTCTTTACTTAACAACAACCAAACCTGACATTGTTTTTTCTGTGCAATAACTTAGCCAGTTTATGTCCTGTCCCACTAACTCACATCATCAAGCTGCTGTTCGGATTCTTAGGTACTTAAAAGGTGCCCTTGACCAAGGAATCTTCTATCCAGCTACATCCTCTCTACAACTTAAAGCTTTTAGCGATTCTGATTGGGGGACTTATTCAGGGACTCGACGATCAATCACTAGTTATTACATATTTTTGGGTGATTCTCTCATATCATGGAAATCCAAGAAGCAACCCACTATATCAGAATCTTCCTCCAAGGCTGAATATAGAGCCTTGGCTTCCACTATCTGTGAGTTTCAATGGTTGACATATTTACTTTAAGACTTGAAGATTCCTTTCATCACTCCATTACTATACTATGATAGTCAGTCTGCCCGTCATATAGCTCACAATGATGTCTTCCATGAACGTACGAAACATATTGAGATTGATTGCCACCTAGTTCGGGAAAAGCTTCATGCTAAACTTTTTCATTTGCTACCAATTTCAACTTGTGAGCAAACTGCTGATATCATGACTAAGGCTCTTGATTCTTCTCATTTTTCTTATTTAGTTTCCAAGCTAGGAGTAATAAACATATACTCTCCAGGTTGAAGGGAGTATTGGCGCTAATAATAATTAGTAATCAGTTTTGATATTCTAAAGATATGTTTTGTTATTATTTAGTTTTGATTAGATCCTTCTAGATACGGCTCTATTTCTGGTTATGTTAACCTTTTGTATAAATTTCTCTTTCTCCTTTGTAATATAGAGTATTCACAATTAATAATAGTTTTTCTTTCAGTTTGTATAAACTCTTTTAGAGAATGCTAATTAATATCATAAAAGTATTAGTTAAGAAATTAAAAATAAAAAAGAATTTTTTAATAATACATTATACAATGATTTCTGATAAAAATAATTAATGCCTCTTAGATATGTGTTACCAAGATCGTTTCATATAAATTATGGGATTGAAATCTTTATCGATTTTTGGATTTGGTGTGATAAAAGGGAGTCTTGTAGTGGTTGGTTGGTGTGAGGTAAAGGTGATGATGATGATGTGGGTTCAAGATATAGATAGATGTGATGATGGTGGATGGAAGCAAATTTGCCTTACTCATTAGGGATAGAGTGTTTTTTATGGTGGTTTGCTTGGGAGAAATGGTGTAATGCATGTTCATAGTGTCATATTGATTGACTCAAAAGTTAGGCAGATATATCTTGCGTCTAGTTTGGTGATGAAGTTTGGATTGTGATTGGTGTTATTTGGGTAACAATTTTGACAGAAGTTATGATTGGTAACGAAGGTTTTAGGGAATGGTGGGTGAACAGATGCACGTGGGCACCATATTTGGATCACCTTCAACAAATCATGGTATTTTCTTTTCAAGGACTGCAAAAATAAAAATAAAAAGATGCTAATTAAAGACTAAAGTGTAGATTAAAAAAATAAAGAATGTGCCTTCTTTGCTAATGAAGAAGGAAATCTTATAAGTACAATGTAAATTAAAAAGTAAAGTTTAGTTAATGAAATTGTGCTAGAGATTAGTCAATAACCTTTCTAACATGTGCACTCAAGTCTTTAGCCATAAGTATAACTTTAATATAGACATCAATTTAGGATCTAGAAAATTTCATAAAGTTTCTTATCTTTGGAGAGATCTCATGTCTATTTAGCTCCTCTTTATCTAGGGTTTAGGGTGGTTTGTCAAGGATGATATATCTATTAAGATTTTGAACAATTGAATTTCTAATATTAGTAAATTGTCTAATCATGCTTTAGCTTATGTTTCTACTTTGAACATATATTCTCTTGTTGGCCTCTTTGTTGAAAAAGGGGAGTGGGATTAGGAGAGAATCTCTTTTGTTCTCTCCTACCAGATCTTTCATCTTATAACTCAAATTAGTCCTCCTAATATATCTAGTGGATCTGACATAGTTTATTGGAATGCCAAAAAGAATGAAGTTTTTTCAATTAAATCAATTCATCAATTAATTTATAATTTTGTCCATCAGTCTATTAATAGTTATATTTTATTTTAAACTATGTGGCCCTGGAAAAGCCCTGCTAAAGTTATTTTTTTGCTCTGAAAATTAGCCCATAGAAAATTACTCACAAATGGTGAGATATTTAGACGTGGTATGATTGATTTCCCAACTTGTATTAGGTGTGGGGAAGGTTTTGAAACCATTATGCATATTTTGAGATATTGTTTCTATGCTAAAAAAGTCTAACATTATTTTATTTTACTTCTTGATCAATGGGCGTCAATTCTTAAGTAAGGGTTTATATGACTGGATGTTATCAAATTTGTCTTTCTTTCATTCATGAATTTTCAAAATTGGAGTATGATGTTTGTTGTCAATGTTTGGAACTTTTGAAAGGATAGAAATGAATTTACTTTCCAGAACTTCTTTGTCTCTCCTACTAATTTAACTCAAAAAATTCTTCATGATGCTAATTTTTTCTTCTATTGTTGTAGTGATAAAGTCAAACCTATATCTAAGTTAGTCTCTAGTCATGGTAAGGTCAGATGGATTCCTCCTCCTCTAGACCATTTGAAATTACAGCAACTTGGAGCCTTGTTCTCTTACTGTGGCTAAGTTATGGGACATTTTCCAAGGAATTCAGGTGGTAATTAAATATAGAGTAAAGACTGACTAAATAGAAAGTGACTCCAAAGAGGTCATTAACCTTATTTTGAATGTCCAACAATTCTCTCACCTCTTGTTCCATTTAATTTGTAACATTAGAGAGGCTTCAAAATCTATTAGTTTTGTTAGATTTGTTCATATTTGTAGAGAGGTTAATTACTATGTTGATTGTCTAACTAAGATAGGACTTGATTTCTTATCTCCTATATCTGAGTTTGATATTTCTCCCTCATTCTTATCTCCTTAAATATAAACACTACCAACTTGTAGTTTTCTTATATTACCATGGTAAGTGATATCTCACTATTAATAATATTATTTTTAACATTAAAATTTCACTTTTCTAAGATAAAAAGCTTATTATAAAAGGTACAATACAAAATCATAACTATTAAATAAATGTTACTAATTTCATAATCTATATACTTTATCATAATTTTATTACAAATATATTAGTTAGTAATTGTAATATTATAATTTATTTATTAACTATACTTTTATATTTGAGAAATCAAAATTTATTAAATATTATCAACGAATGTGAATTTAGTAGAAGAGATTGTGTTCTTAAAAAATGGTGAATTAGATTTATATCTTTATTAAAAAATTAATAGTTAAAACTTACAGTAATTTAAATAATATTATCTTTTAATTATAAAGTGCATGAGTAAAAATTTGAAAAAAAAATTGCTAGAGATTTGAATATTTTTAAAAATTTAATATTAAATCATAAATTTATAACACATAAACTACATTTTATTTCTTAATCTAAGCCTTTTTAGGGATAGTGTGGTATAATAAAGGCATGTGAAATAGCAAGCAAATAATGTTAGTGTTAGTAATAATGGTAATAACAACGATAATTATAAGAATAACACAACTAATGATAGTAAAACATATGGCAACAACAATGATAATAACTATAACACTAAAATCTAAAATAATGATGAATACTATACTTGTGTGTATTTTAGGTAAATTAGACAAAATTGATTGATTGATTGATTGATTTGATAGGCTAGCTTGAGCATACCTTCAAAACTTATTAAATAGATTTAATCATGTTTAATTTGTTGAATGAATTTCATTCTAATAATTGTTGTTATTGTTATCACTTACTATCATCATTGCAATCACCATTATAACATTTCTATAATTATTGTACTATCATAACTATTATGATTTGTGTTACTATCATCATCATTGTCACTATTATTGTTACTATCACCAATATCATAAGTTATTATCACTATCATTAATATACTTCTTACCTTTGTCAATTATCACTTGTTAATTCTTATCATCATTATAATTATCAATCATTATCACTACTTAATAATCATTGCCTCAAATACATAACTTTAGTCACAACAATTATAATTATTATTATTACAATTATTATTGTTATTATCACAACTATATTTATTATTGGTATAACTTTTACTATTTTTATTGTCATTTTTATGACTATCATATCTCGTGATACTATTATTGTCAATTCTACTACTATTATTATTGTCACTAATATTATATTCAAGTCATTATCATTATCATTAACACACTTGTTAGTTGTTACTACTAACATACTTATTACAACTACTACTTTTATCATCATAAGTTTATCATATTACTATTATTTTTTTCTCTTTTATTTTTAACTGTATCTTCACTTTAATGCTAAACAAACATAATTTAAATATAAAATTATAAAATTTAAAATAATAAGACTAAAATCTGGTCCTATATTTTAAAAATTTTCAAAATTTAAAACTAACATCAGTATTGAAGGAAAAATATTATTTTTTTGAAATAACTAAAATCAAATACTTTTAAATTGAATAAAAATTAGTTTAATTTAATTTCAACTGAATGTTTTCATTTTAAAATTTATATTTAAAAATAAAAATTAAAAACTAGCAATAACTTGTAAGATATCCTTAATCTTGTGATGTAAATAAAAATAAGTAAATAAATAAACAAGAAAATAAGCCGCCTAGCTCCTTCAACCAAGGAGGTTGTTAAGAGAACAGAAGGTTCCAAAGAAGTCATTCAAAATCACTTTTTTATTTTCCCTTTCCACTAATATAAGCAAATTTAATTAATAAATAATTGCTTCAATATAAACGAAACTGAGGAAGAAAGAATCGAACAGAATAGAGAAGAGAAGGCAAGTTTGCAAGGCAAAAAAAAGAGAAAAATAGCTGAAGAAAAAGGTCGTTGCTTTTTACTTCAGTGCGAAGATGAACGGAGGTCCATCTGGTTTCAGTGCGTCAATTCTCTTTCCCGAACCGTATAATCATCCGGGGTGTTCATTTTTCACACCCCTTTACCTTTTTGGTCGCAAAGTTTTTCTCTTTTTGATTCGTGTTTATATTCAAATGCTTAGTTATGTGTGTGTTTGTTCACAGCAAATGCTCCTGTCACAAGGGCTTTTATCATCGCTTCGGCGCTCTTCACAATCTTCTTCGGGATCCAAGGCCGTTTCAACACTCTGGGGTTGTCTTATCAGGTGCCCCTTTTGCCTTTTCTTTTTAATTTTTCAAAATTTTTTGTTAATTAGCCTCAATGTGTTATTTTTCGAATGCCTATGCAACTGGATTTTGCATGTGTGTTATAGGAATGAATTAGGTCAGTCATCGGTTTTCGAATTTTGATTTTGATCTTTTGGGTTTATTTAAATTGAGTGTGTTGGTTTAGGTTATGATTTTGATTTGTTTAAATTGCCTGGCTTGATGTCAATTTGTGATGATATGGTTATATAGGAATCCCCATCTATGTAAGTTTGAGATTCAGATTCATTTGATGTTATTAATGAACAAATCTGGTGGGAGGGTTAACACTTATTAGTCATTATATTCCTTCTAGAGTATTTAAACACTAGAAACACTGCAACTTTGTTATCTTTTACACAGACCTGAACTTATGATGCATTAACTATGTAGTCTTAACCCATTCTCTTCTCCTTCGGGCAGGATATTTTTGGAAAGTTTCGCCTTTGGAAGTTGATCATGTCCACACTTTCCTTCTCATCAACACCTGAGTTGATGTTTGGACTGTATTTGCTGTATTATTTCAGGGTCTTTGAGAGACAAATAGGTTCCAATAAATACTCGGTAAGTAAATTTGTAATTTGTAAGTTTATATTCAGGAGTTTATATGTTATCTCTATAGATATATTTTCTTATCCAATTTCTGGTTAATAAAAAAATGTTAGGTATATGATTTGTTAGATTGATTGCACATTAATTCCATTGACACCTTACATGCCTGTGGGAGGAGGGTAATGTTTTGCTCTGTGTACCTTGTGTGGGGTTTTGATATGTCAATGTGTCCTCTTTATGCAGGTCTTTATCCTGTTCTCCATATTAACTTCACTACTGTTAGAGGTCCTTACAATAGCTCTTTTAAAAGGTATTATTTTCAATATTGGCCTTTATATATGCCTTTTTTTACCACTTAAACTTTAACTTTGATTAATCTCTGTATATGCTATTATGCATTTGCTTGTGCATATTACTTCTATTCATGTGCTGAATTTTCCTTCTCGACTGTTTTTGTTCATGTACTTTTATTTTTAAACTTTTTTGACATTTGATGAGCTTTTTCAAATACCAATTTAGTGAGGAATACATACGACAGGATATATGATTTTCCATTTCTGTGGAACCTCCCTTCGTAAGATATTTTAGTGCAGATATAATTTTGAACTTCGGTAATTTAAAGAGGTTTGATGCCTTCATGTCTTAATGCTATTTAGGCAAGGCTGAGCAAACTGCTTGACAATACACAATTTGGAGGTACATAAAGTGATAAACATGACTTTTTAAAACTTGAGGCCTTCATTTCACACTGGGTGTTAAAAATTTAAGTCTTCAAATTATTATAATTTTCAAAACTGTTTCAATTTTCTTTTGATTTAAAGGGCCTAGGGTCATTGTTTGTGTCAGTAGCTTGTATCATTAAGTGAATGAATTTCGGGACATTTGACATTATACTATCAGACCTGTTCAATTAATTATTTCCTTATATCTAATATTAATATATGATATGAGTTTGGTATTAGTTAGGTAAAATACATTACTAACTTATTGAACTACTAAAAATGTGCCCTAATCATGTGATTATTTTACTTCAAAATGCCTACCATCAACTTGTTATCATTTTCCATTCTAAAGTGTAAACAGGTTCTTGAGTTGGATGCTTTTCTTGGGGTTCAGGTTGATATGTAAACATGGAGTGTGAGGATTCAATTTACTGATGACACTATTTTTTCTGCCTGTAAATAGTATCCTATATTTGTTGTCTGTTTCAGATCTATAAATTCAAGTTGATATTTTTTCATTTGTTGGTAAATGTCCATATATCTAAACAAGTTTGATGGCATGAATTCATATACATGAATGAATTACATTAAGGTAGTTTCTCTAGCCAAACCATTTAATCTAATTCTGGCCAGAAAGATGGTTTATGCCAGTTCAGATGACAAGATGATGTGAGAGAAGAATAACAATTGTTTCGTTATGAATAAGTTTTGAGAATACCACTACATTTGAGGCATCTTGTATACTTCTATGCTTGATCTTAATTGTGTAGCAAGGAATGATCAAATGGGTGAGTAGCTAAATGCAAGAGTCAAAACTATGTTAAAGCTAAAGATTATTTTAATTTCAAAATTTGAGGAGTGTCAGTTGGTGCTTTTATAATGGTGTACTGACATGTTTATGTTCATAAGGTTAAGATTGTGCTTTATTTTAACTGCTCACCTGAAAAAATAAGGTCAGTAGCACGTTACTGAAAAAGGGTATTTATATGAGATTGCTCTGTGAGCATATGGCTGATTATTCCTGAAACACAAAGGTTGACCAGTTCTTTTTGTGTTTGATATTAACATCACAAGAGTTATTTGTGGATATCCCACATTGAGTAAAAATAGAATGCATCTAAGGTGTATTTGTGAAAGGTAGTGATTAAGGTTCTTCCCTAATGAATTCTGTTTCTATTGGGAAGAAAAGGCTAAGCCAGTGACTGGGAGTTTCAATGAGCTAAACACTTGCAAGAAACTCAACAAGTTGGCTTGGCTTTTCGTAGCAGAGATAGAATAAAGCATCCATAAAGATGCTTACTGCCTAGTCTTGATTCAACCACCTCCACTGTGGCATCCATGTAGATACTGTTACATTCTCTTGAACCATAGTAATATAATATATTTTATTTTGATCAAACCTATTACTCATTTATTTCTCTAATACCTAATCACTTGCTCATTTGCTTAATGAGGCAAACTGCCTTATCCATACACTTCCTAAAGATGGTTCAAGAGCTTTTCCAAAAAGAGTAGGTAACTTGATTCCTAATTTCTTGTAGTCAATATCTTTTCTTCATCTGCATAATTAAAGAGTAAGTATATTTCACATTTTCACTGAGTTTGTAAGCCCATTAAATTCTGAAGGGTAAAATTTGTCAGAAACTATTTTCAAAAACAATTTGTTTTTACAAAAGAATTTATCTAAATATAAAAGAGAGGCACAAAAGTAAGAGAATAAGAAAACCTCAAGAACTTGACCAAGATAGAAGTAAAAAGACTAAAAAGCTAAGATGAGTAGCAACTTAGCACACCAATCAATTAAACATTTGAAATCAGGAATATATGCCTTGCTTCTAAGGGTGAAGAACGAAGTATTCTTCCATGTACAAATATTTTAGGGCATTCATGTGGTTCAAACATAGAAATTCCTAGTGACTATGTCTATTAATAATCAGCATGGTTGATTTATCTGTTATTCTGAACAGTGAGCATCTGTAATAATTATTTGCTATTTTAATTAATAGTTTTTAGTTAAACACTCTTGGCCTTAAGCAGTTATGCCTAATAGCTTAAGGTTTTGTGATAGTCATTCCTGTTGATCATTTTAGTATGGAAGGAGGAAGAAAGGGGAAAGAAATGCATGGAATAATAAAATTATATTGATATTTGGCCTGAAGGATGTATTGTAAAATACAATGCATTGACCCATATTTATACTAACATTAAATTCCTAATCATAATTAAGTAAGGAAACTATTCATGCAATATGGAAACAATTCCTAAGAGATCATCTATAATACACTATAGTATTTTGGGATACAATATTATTGTTGAGGTATTTTCTTGATATTCTAACAGTTCCTTGATTTGACATGAAATAGCAGCCTGTTTGATTTACAGTCAGGATTTTGTTCTTTTCAGCGTCGATTCTTCTAATTTGAATTCCAACACATTGTACAGTGGGCTCATGCTTTATGTTTTGTTCAAGCCCAAAGGGCTTTCACATAATGGGGTGTTTTAGAGACAAAAAGTCTTTGGCATACTTCTAACTAAACTGTGGCTCTAATATCATAAGTATCATGACAATTGACAACCTCATAACTAGTGAATCATCTTCATTTGAGAAGTCATCCTTTTGAAGGCCTGAAAGGTTACTTATTTAGGGATGCCTCAATCATTATAGACATAAGCATAAAATCTCAAATCCTCACACTCTACTTTCAATCTTCAACCTGTGAGATGGTTTTGTATTGAAATCAACACAACAATCCATGGTTACAAAATCTTCCATCAAGAAGTTGGAAAACTAAGAAAACATATTACTTGTTTATTGTAGAGTTTAGACACTATATTTGCTGGTAATAGCGTATTTTTATGCAGGGATGAAGTTAAGTTGAGTACTTGAAGCTCAAGCTTGAACTCAATTTGTTTAGTTCATTTATAGCTTAATCCCTTTTTCAAATCTTGAAATATTTTCAAGTTTATTAATTTTGTATAATAGACTTTTTCATGCTAGAGAATGAACTAAATTTAAATGAATCATTAAACATGAAAATTAGGTAATTAAAATTCTTTACATAAAATTACAATTTGCTGAATACCCCCTTATCTAAACTTTACTTTTTATCATTATACACACGCATTCACTCACACAAGCTATTTAGGAGCTTTTAGTGTCTAGTCTAAAAAGCATGAACTTAACTCATTTATTTGTTTGAGTCTGTAGTCAAGCTTGAGCTTGCTTGTTTTTGTAAAACAAACAAGCTTGATTAAGCATTCAAGTATTCAATGAATTGAGTTTAAATAATTCACAAATAGCTCGTCTAATTTATACATGTTGAGATGACCTGTCTTCTTTTTATAGTGCTAGATGCTACTGCACATATTATATAAGAATTTGATAGAGCAGTTTACTGTGTGTAATTTGTGTATTTGAATAATTTAATTAGATATAGCAATTCAATGCTTAAGATGTTATTATTTGGTCATTTATGTGTGGCTTTGTGCACTTTGATACTTAAAATACTGACCTCGTTTTCTTTTTAAAAAAGTAACTTGTGTTTATTCTTTGAAAGTTTTATGTCCACCTTTTGCAGATCCTTCAGCAAACCTTGTCACTCCTGGACCTTATGGCCTTATATTTGCTTCATTTGTTCCCTTTTTCTTTGACATTCCTGTTTCAACTCGGTTTCGTGTATTCAGTTTCCTCTTCTCAGACAAGTCATTCATATATCTAGCTGGTCTTCAGGTATTGTTGAACTGCATTGTGCGTGCTTATATAACTTCTGCATGTCTAGAACCATTCAGTGTCTGAAAACTAATATATTTTGTTGTAGCTCCTTTTGTCATCATGGAGAAGGTCCATCTTACCAGGAATGTGTGGCATCCTTGCTGGTTCCTTGTACCGTTTGAATGTCTTTTACATCCGCAAAGCAAAGGTAATTTAAGTCTGAAGTTTGTTTTGTTATTTTAGATTTTAGAAATTACATGTCAGTGGATTCAGGTGGCTTGTAATTTGTTATCCTTTTATTATGGTCACAAGTTTTCTCTATGGAATATATGTATATAAATGTGTTGGGTTTCATTGATATTGTTTTGTTGAACAAAATCAATCTTACTCAAATTAATAACATTTTATATATTAGTATTTCATTAATTTAACTGTTGGATTGAAAGGTTCCGTCATTCACAAAAATTTTTGCAAATTTCACATCAATTCAAGATTACTTTATGATTCATTAATCCATTGATATATCTTATGATCAACATAAATTATAGTAACTATTTGATCCCACACAGTTATTTAAATTCCAAAAATATAATGAGAAAGATCAACCGTATCCATTACTTATAATTCAATAGTCAACTTGATTTAAGTTGCATCGTCAATATGGAGTTATATATACAAGTACATGCATACCAAAATCCCAAAATTGTAATTTAAATTTTTAAAATTTGCTAAAATCAACGTATCAATTACTCTCAATTAAATAGTTAGATGGGTTAATCAGCTTTTATTTGGAATATGCATATTTTGAACTTTGTTTCTTGGAGGTAAAACCAATTTTGAAATCTTTCTAGTATTAATGGACACTAAATGCCTGTTTGCATTGCTAACAAAAGTACAAAACACAGTTTGGCTGAAGCAAGATTTTTGGGGTTTGGGCAACTTATCTTGGAGGCTGTTTTTGCTTTGAAAAGTAAGAAAACTTCATTTACAAAGTAAACCAAACAAGGCTTATGATTGGGCATTTGACTGTCTTATTAAGATCACAATTTTAGGATAAAACCGTGGAACTTCACATTCTTGCAATGCATTATATAACTCTATAAATCCATCTTGAACTTCCATGGGCATTATGTAGGACTTACAGATTAGACGCTGCCTGCCCTTTTAGCTGGAAACCAAATGCTAGCTAGGAATCACACTCATATTTTACAATAGACAGCGATAATAAATTATGATCTTGTCTAACAATGAATTTGACTCCACCATGTACTTCCTGCATTCGGTTCATTGTCAAGGAATATACATCCGTTTAGTGTCTACATGCAAGTCTGCTATATGGTGTATATTTAAATGTCTTGTTACTCTCCATTGTATTACTTTCATTTATCTACTATTATGAAATGTAATAACCATGAATTTTTTTCTTATCCTCCACACTATTATTTTCAAAAACTATGTAGTTTAGATTATTATACTTAAAGTGATTATGTGATCCTATCCTACAGTTCCCAGAGTTCATCTCATCATTCTTTTCACGAATCTCATTGCCATCTATGGGGAGTCCACGTACATCATCAACAAGGAATGTTGTTGGGAATATACCTTCCTATCCAGCTCGCCAAGTGGAGGCAAGTTTTATTTTATGCCTGTAACTCTTTCATGGTTTCATTTGCATAACTAAAACAGCTGTGCATCTATAATTTTGATGACCCAATCAGCTTTCTATGCAGCCATGAAATGAAGCTGGTTCCCTTTTGAACACTAATGTTAATATTCATAGGCATAGTAGCTTGTAGCTTCTGTCAAATCATTTGCTTCTGTTCCTCTAGTATCTTCAATGCAAACTGAACTCATTACAGTTGGTTAGGGTTGGAAGTGAGTCAAGCTAGCTTGCACGATACTTTCATTAAGATTTCAACAAGCAAAGCTCATGGGCTAATGAATTATGCATTTATGCTTGAATTTAATTGAAAATAATGGCTCCTTTGTTGAATGAGTCAAGCTGGAGCATTCCTATGCTCAGCTCATTAGCTTTTGTGGGTGTGTTTGATGTTACTTTTTATATCATTAAATGCTTTTTTTCAATAAGAATAGATAAAAATTAAATAAACATTTATTGATCATAGGATTGAGATATCAATTCAAGTAGCTTGTAAGCTAGAAAGTGAGCTGAGCTTAAGCCAGAAAACTGGGCTCAATTTCTTAACAAGCCAAGCTAGACTAAAGTTTAGTTTGGTTAAGCTTATCAGTAAGTACTTGAGTAAAAAATTAGTAGTGAAATAAATCAAACTCCTCTCATAAGTTAAAACCAGCTTTTCTATTTTTTTTTAAGTTTTCTTGTTTAACTTTTCTAAAACTTAAAGAATATAATTTGCTTTTAACTTATGAAAGAAGTTTTATTCAATTTTCATATTGATTTTCTTTCCTTGTAAAGACTTATCTAGAAGCTAACTCAAACTGGGCTCAAGTTAATCTTGTTCTTGTCAAGCTTAACTTGAGTTAGGCATAGCTCAACGTAGCTCAGCTCACTTCCATTCCTAGAGCTGGTGCATTTTAACCAAGCATGTATGGCTTGGAGACATGCCATGCACCCAGCAAGCATGGGATCCTGGTTTGATCTATGCAACTCCATGAATGCATTTGAGTTGTTGTGGTAGCATCTATTGTGAAAAAATGGTAGAATCTCACTGTAAGTGGTTTTGGCGTGCATGGAGAAGACCTGTAGAAGGTCTAGCAAGTAGAATAGCTCAGATGGAAAATGGCCCTATCTGTAAAGGTAGAGGGAGACTAATAAAAACTATTGGTGAAACCTTATAGAGTTCAACGACTCACTGGTTTATTTACAAACGTGTTCAGAACAGAATATTGTTATTTGATTTGTTGTAATCTTTTGCCACGGTTGTATTTATTCTTTCAGTGATCCATGTGTGAGATTTACTTTGGTGTTTGAAAATTTTGTCATGCAATTTGATGTAGTAATTATGGCATTATATTCTCTGTTAATATTCCTAGAGGAATATGTAGGATTCTGTACATTTTGACAATTATTATCATTATTTTTTGCTGCCCTAAGAATCATCTGTTAACTGCAGAGAAACTATCCTGCTCCAATGCAATCTGCAGTAGAGCCATCGGAGGACTCTATCACTACCCTTGTTTCTATGGGCTTTGACAGGAATTCTGCCAGACAAGCCCTAGTGCAGGCCAGAAATGATGTCAATATGGCCACAAACATCCTACTGGAGGCACAGTCTCACTAATTCCATAAACGTGGCCCATAAATGATGAAAACCAGACCGTTCTGACTTGATAGATGGAAAGCCCATTCATGAAGCATAGGAAATTCATTAATTATGATTTGGGGATGTTTTTGAACTTCAGGCATTCATAGTATCATCCTCAAGGATTCCTCCTTTCCTGGGATCATTTTTTCCACCGTAACGTGAATCTTTAGATATCCATTTTCAGTACTGGCATTGATAGATGAATGAGAACTAGGAGCCTGTACAAAATTTCTTGCAACTTTTGGAAAGCTTGCACATTTATGAAATGTGAATCAGATAGCTGTAGTGGCAGGTTCTTCTATGCAGTTTATTTATGAAGCACATGGAGCCCAATTCCATACTGGTCTGTGAAAGCTGTTGAGACTATGTCACTTTGATGAGGACTGCTTACTGTCTATAATGAACTTTATTATACAATCATCCCCTCCCCTCTCACACACACTCATGTTGCACATTGTGGAGGTGTTCTTTAAACTTTCCATCTCTTGCGGTTAATATGGGGTCGTAAAAAATATTGGAATGAGAAATTATCAAGCTTTATGTGGGAAAACTATCCCGAAATTTCTGACCTCAAACTATGAACTTAAAAACTTGACTTAAATTTTATTATACAATGTTTTAACGTAATTCATTGACAAGGTATGGTTATACTGTGCAGAGTACTATTGTATTATGTTTTTATTTGATTGGTGCATTCCCACGCACAAAATTCTCGGGTGAGGGTTCCACGATTCCTCGCTCCGCTTGCTGTATGGTTCAAGTACCACTCAATTAGAAGCAAATTATTTTGACTTCAAGTACTTCCACTGCAACTTACAGAGAGAAATTGATACGTTTGATGATACGTTCTGCAATCAAGTGTGACCTTAGAGCAATCAAGTTCTTATCCAATTGCCGGCAGGCAAAAGATATTAAAAAATATATATAAAAATGATCAGAAGAGGGCATAGTAATCCTGGGAATGAAATACATTCGCATTATAACATCACTGTGGATGCATTTTATGTACCCTTGGGTCGATTTCAACTTTTAGCCAACTTCTTCAAACCGAAGAAAAAATTAGCAGATTAAGAATAGAAAAAACCAGGTACAATGGAGAACACTCATTTTTCTTTCGTAGAGAAGAACATCATTCTTACTGATGGGAGCTACCCTAATATTGGAAAGGCAACTCATGCCTCGCCAATTTACTAGAAATCCATAATCCATAATCTCAAAACATAGCTCCTAAAAGTCATTCTGGAAGAAGCACAGAAGTGTAAGACTGCAATCCTCCCTTTCATAAATGCATTGGTTCAGCCTGAGAAACCGAGCAGATCCAAAAAACAAGATTTGGATCCTTCCTTCCGTAACTTCATTGGCAGTGAACCAGCTTGGAAAACTTGAGTAGAATACAAGTCCAAGAACAATGACAAAATTATAGGTGGCATCCCTTTTTGAGGAATGAGGATATGCATAAAGCCGTGCAACAAGGGTTACATAGGGCTTATGTCTATCCGGCTT
The DNA here is from genome assembly GCA_024086825.1 of Abrus pulchellus subsp. cantoniensis. Lineage (NCBI taxonomy): Eukaryota > Viridiplantae > Streptophyta > Magnoliopsida > Fabales > Fabaceae > Abrus > Abrus pulchellus. The sequence goes on from CM044050.1 coordinate 12,380,091, forward strand.
TTGTGGAGTTGAAAAGCTGGGGTTATCCAGCTTCCGCAGCTGCATTGTGTGCCAGCCCAGTTGAAGTATCCTAAACGGGTATCACAATGAGCACAGGACAACTTTCCCTCTAGTGCGCCTTCATCAACTGAGTCACAAGAGAAATCAGCGAAAAAAATGTCACTTTTATGCATATACCACTGTGTATCATCACACTACCTTACAGTTACATGTATGTATATAGAACATTCGGCTCAAATGTAGTCAAGAAAGGCCATCCAGTAAATGTTCCAAGAGGCAAGAAAATAGTGATAATTATAAAAGACCATTATTAATCTCTTCTACAAATTATGAGAACATTCTGCAGAAAAGTGCAGCATAAAGTCACGAGCACAGCTCGTTGGAAAGTTAGACATTGTAGTTTGTAGTTAAGTGTTTTCTTACCAGCTTTCATCCATCGTAGAGGCTCAATAAATATGGATGAACACTCAGATTCATTGGATTTGTTGAAAGGGTTGCCACTTCTCCGCTTGTGCCACTCAAAGGATGTCTCACCCTCACCAGGAATATGATCTATAACATGTTCTTGCAATGCAACAAGCCGCCGGCACTTCTTACAGCGATAGGTAGGACTACGATTATTTTCTACTTTAGCAGCTCCATCCACCTCTGAAGAAATTTCAACAGGCATGCCAGGATCCGCACCAAGTTTAGAACTATCTATTCTCAACCCTGAGAAATGATTCTCACCTGAAGAGAGAGAGAGAGATTTCTTTCCTCAGATGGCAAAAATTACCCCATTTTCAATGCTCATAATAGATAAAACGATTGGCAAGAGCACAAAATATCATAACACCAGAACAGCAGCCAGTAGGAATAATTTAACTTGAAAATTGGAAACCTGGGTAAGAAGCTTCATAAATAAAATACAATGAGATGAGATGAGAGGGGGGAAGATATTGCCATAAATTAGGTCTTACTAGATGAGTCACATGTTATCGTAGTTTTCTCCTATAACCTCAACCTTTTGAAAGCAAGAAATAATATGAAAAAAAGTTGATATTTTATAATTAAATGTGAAAACAGAAAACATTTTCTCAAACCAAACAATCTCTAATTTTCTCTATCAGAAGTTGTTTCAGAACAGAATTTGGAAGGGGAAGCAACTCTAACACAGTAACATGTAGTCCATGGTTCCTACTTTCTGAAAATTTATAACGGGTATAGTGCCTCTTGATTTATTTATAAAAAGAAAGAACATTGAACATTAGAAGGTGGGTACTAAATTAATTGCATATTATGATAACAAATGACAACAAAAAATATTCACGTCTTCAAAGTGATTAATATAGCCAAATAGTAACCAACTAATTTAAGCTAATATAGGAGGGCAATAGTTTTACAGACAAAGGTCTAAGTTGGCAAAATAACATAAAGCCAGAAGTGGCCTACGAAAACGAATGGAATGGTCAAACACTGTCTCCAGCAGCACTCACTTACGCACAAGTAAGCCATGTGAATAACCATAATATTTGACCTTGTCTTCAATATTCCCCATAATCCAGCAGCGCCCCCCCCCCCACCCCACCCCAAAAAAAAAAAGAAGAAAGTAACAAAACAGAAAAAAAAAATAAAGAAAAAAAAATTAGTTGCACCATTACAGGGATGATACATGACAAAAGAAGTAAGAGGTACACCATACACCCCAAAATAATACAAGGTATAGCTTAGAATCACCTATTTCTTCACATCAGTAGTGTTAAAACAAATAATACTGTCTGAAACATACAAGGACATGAGGTACCACAATAACATGGAAGTAAAGGAGATGAAGCCATACCTAGTATTTTTAGACGAAAACGCTTGTATATAGGGCTAGAGTAATCAACCTTGAAACCCATCTCCTCGAACATTTTCAACTAAGATAGTAAAACCCAAAATTAAAAATGTCATAATTCTGATTAGTAAGTTCAATATAAGTTATAAAGGATATCCAAGCCACCATACAAAGTGACCTTTCGTATTACACACCTGCTCTAAAAAACCATCATTGGGACAAACAAATTCACAACTCTGCCTTAACGACTCAAGGGCATCTGCAGTACAGGAAAACACATTTAAAAAGAAAAGAAACGAACACCATATAAGCTCGAGACACAGATACCCTTCAATTTACTTTAATTTTAAAAATAGGACAAAGATACGGAGGCCAACTTGAAAAGATACTCATATTAACATTTAACGATAATGAACTAACATCGATGTTAATATTCTAGAGAGCGATGAAACTATCCGGTAGTGCATCTCAGTTTGCTGAGTAAAGCCACTATCATGTACCAAGGAAGCATTTGGAAGAATTTATTTGAACTTAAGAAAAATTAGTTTAAAACATCTCTAATCCTTACGGTTTTTTCCTCTTATTTCATCATTAGAATAAGCTTTTGTTCTTTTTCTTCTTATTTCAACCAGCTTCACAGTGAAATCTTATTCAAAAAGTGATTAATTAAGTTGTTCAACCAATCACGACCCAAACAGAGCATTAGTTCCAAACCTTCTCTAGACAGACGTTCGGTCCTCATCAAATACGCCGTGATAACCGCCGCACTGCAACAAACACACGCAAAACCCTTAACACTAAGACACACACGAAAATCTCACCGATACAAAGCACTTGAAATTAAAATCGGTTACAACCTTCTGGAAACTCCGGCGAAACAGTGGACCAAAACGGAACCTTCCTTCCGACTGCGATCGATGAAATCGATGCAAACATCCAAGTAATCCAACAAGTCCTCGTTCTCGGTGTCCCTGAGAGGTACGGCCATGCGAACTAGCTTCAAGTCATGGCCGGCGTACTCGACGGAGTAAAAAAGCTTCTCCGGCGGTAGGGCAGACTTGGCGGCGGCGTTGTCGGCGACGTGAACTTTGGCGATGTCCCTGGCGGGGATGGTGAGGCCGGGACGCCATTCGGAGAAGAAGGATATGGAAGCGGAGCTGAGAACGGAGAGGATGTGTGTCACGTGCTGAACGGCGGCGTTTTGGAGAATCTCCGCCGCGTCGCCGATGTTTCCGATCAGAAGATTCTCTCTCACGACGTAAGGCATCACAGGAAAGTTAATTGAAATTCAAATTCGATTGATTCGGTTTTGAAATTTTAATGGACAGTGAGCGTTCGCGTTGCGTGCTGTACTGAGAAACAAAACAGAGAAATTAGGGAATCCAACTATGTCCAGAGGGTTAACTTGGAATAAATAAATAGTGATTGCTCTCTGCTTGCTGGGCCCCACGTCTGATTAAACAAGTTAGGAGATGTTTACTTTGAAAATTATAATATTTTCTATTTTTTAAAATATAGTAAAAATAACGTGATATTTTGCAATTGAAAGTACCAAATAATTGAGAATAAATTATTTTTAAAAATAAATAGGCATTTGAATATCTATTTATTTTAAATTTAGTAAAATGTGTTTTGAATTAATTAATTTAGTAGTATTGAGTTAAAAATAATAATAATATTTTAAGCGGATACTCTAAAAGTGAATTGAGCAGAATCAATTGTGTGTTTGTTTTTAAAAGAATTGTTTTTCGAGAGTAAATAAGATAGAATTTATGAATCTTACTCAATTAATTTCATTTCTACACAAAATTAATTTAAAAAATCTTACAAATAAAATTTTAAGGATTTGTTGATAATTAAAGTATATTGACAGAATAAATGTACTGATTTATTTTAAATTTTTTTAAAAAATTATATAACTCTTTTTTTTACTGTAAAATTAAAATGAAATAATATTTATAGCTTTTTCCTATATTTTCTGAAAACTCATTCAATTCTATTATGTTTAAATTGATATTTTATCTCCACGGAACGGGATTTGAGACCAAAACAATATGTATTATCAGTGTACTCGTAATGAAAAGTTTGTCTTAATATCTCAATCCTTATAAATATTTTTAAATTTTGATATGATTTTATTTATTTAATATCGGTTAAAAAAATTACATAATAAAGTCAATAAAATTTTAATAGAAAGGAATCCATATTCACTTCTATATTGTAAACATAATTTCTATATTAACTAATAAAAAATAATTTTTTTGTAATATAATTATTTATAATTAAACGACAGTCTAAATTTTTTATATTATTAACACAACAATAATAACTAATTCTTACTTCATTGAGTAAAATTGGTTACATGTTCATACAACATAGTTAAGCTTAATTAAAAATTAAATTTTTAAAAATATAGTTAAATATTATTATTAATATAGTATATTTTAAATTAATTAAGCTTAAAATGTAATTTTGTATCATTAAATATATAAATCAACTTGCAGAAATAATTTTAATTTAAAGTATAAAAATAAAATAATAATTTTATTTTGTCATATGACATTATTTCTTTTCTATTTTTTTTCCTATTGCATTATATTCATCCTTAACTATCTAACCAAAATGGAAAATCTGATTTTAGTGAAGGAGGGACTAGGGGGGTAAGTTTGTCAATAACTATCTTCTTTTAGCCTAGGCGTGTGGACCCTTCATCCCCGTTCTATGCTAATAATAACTTGAAAGCTCCACACAACTTCGCAAGTGCAGCTTCGTTGATTGTTTATGACAATTTGGACGCATACCATAAGGAAATTAGATAAATAATATGTATTTTTTAATTTAATAAAATGTGATAGATTTATTTTACAAATTTATTATATTTTTAAATGTAAATTTTATCATATAAAAATTAATTAATAAATAATATATATATAGTTATTTTAACATTCATCAATTAAAAAATGACATAAAAGTCTATTATATTTTGCTTTATAGTGCTTTTATTTAGTTTTTATATTTATTACAGGGACCATCAATAAATGGGTTATCAAAATTGATACTGTCTTCACACACTAAGTTATATTAGAGAAAATAACACACGTTCACTTTGATTTAATTTTGAGTAAAATTACTATAAATTATTAAAATGTGAAGAGATATATATTAAAATTGATTTTAACCATTAATTTTTGTTTAAACATATAAAAATAATGTATTTATTTTTTATTATAAACTAAACAAATATTATCAAACATACAAATCAATAAAAAAATTGTTTCAATTTAATCTGTAACTTCATACCTGAGTTCAAGTTAATTGAACTGTATGAAATATTTAAAGAGATAATTTTGTCACTCATAACAGTTTTACTTGATTCAAAAAGAATTATTTCTAGCAAAAAAAATCAATTATTTTAAAATAAACTGTTTTCATTTATGTAAGTCAACATATAATTTATAAATAAATAATATTTCAACTTTCAAGCAAATGTATTTAAAATAAAAATATATGTAAATACTTCAGCATATCAATTGAAACTCGAAGACAAATTTTGAGAAGAAACAGTTTTCATACATTTAAAAGTGAAAAAAAAAATCTAAAATTGAATTTATTACATTATAATTCACTAATAATTAACTAATATAAAAATATGATGGATGATTCTACATTCCACATCGTTTGTTCTTCTTGTACAAAGTCATATAGGTATTGAGAAATAATTTAAAGCAACTATTGAGAAGAGTGGAGAAATTTCCATGGAAGATGGTAAATTTTGGTTGGTATACGACATGAGTACTAGGGTAGCAGTATGTAAGGAATTTAAAGATGATGTGAAGAGAATGGAAGTTGTCGTTGATGATGGTAGCATCCCAAGTGGGCTTCTATGACTGATGATATATGTGGAGAGACACAAAAATATTTTGTCGTATATCCCATTGCACGCATCACACGCAGGTGTCCATTTCAACCTCCCAAATTGCATACCTATCTCCCCCGATAATGATAGGATACATGTTCCATGCACTTAAAATGTCTACATGCTTCGAATGGTAATTAATTGACAGAATACTGTGCACCCCAAATTATATCGCTGTATTCAATTATGCCATTTTTTAATAAAAAAATTTAAATCACATTATATATATTTATATTACGTGTCTTTAAATACATGTTAAAAAAAAATTCTCAATTTTTTATTTTTTATACTGTCCTCCTGTAATTGTTAAATAAAAAATAATTGTGTTTATATTTTTATTTAAAATAAGTAGGAGGAATAGTAAGAATATATATTAAAAGTACAATATTATTAAATATTTGTCATATTTTAACTTACTATCTTTATCTTAAATATAAGACTGTATTAATTACTTAATTATGAATTAAGAAATATAATTAACGTTATTAATAATATAAAAAGTTATTAACAATTGGATGACTTTTCTAAAACTACCCTTAAATTTATTAAGAATCATTTTTTTTATTATATTCGTACTATATTAATTAATTATTTTATCTTCACTAAAAGGGATTTTTTTTAAAAAAATGTAAGAAATAACTGACAAAAAGTAAGACTATGTTTGATAAAAGTAACTTATCGTTTATTTAGAAGCTTGTAGTTTAGTCAACAACTTGTTTAAGAACTTGTAACTTAGTCAATAAATTTATAGAATTATTTAGTAAATACAAAATGAAAAAAATTCATAACTTGTAGAAACTATCTTATAAAAAATTATATAAAAGTAATTTTTAACTTTCAAAGACTAACTACCCATATTTCTATTACATTTTTACCATTTATTTTGTTTGAAAAAAAATTATTCATGACATAATTAAATCTCATATAAATACATTAATTTTATTGTATCTTGTTCTGTTTATTTTTACAGTAGTTTCATTGCGTACGCTAATTATATTATTTTTTGTTCTATTTATCTTTACAATAGTTTTATTTTTTTCCTATTTTTTAGTTTTTTATTCAAATATATTTGATATTAATATATATATATATAATTTAGAATATTATATTCAAATATATATAAAGAAAAATTTTATTTTTCTATATAATTATTTAATTGACTGATTATAAATAAAAAAATAAGTGTAATTATTTTTAATATTACATTGATATAATACTATATATTCTTTTAAATAATTTAATACAAATCAATTAATTGCCAAACTAATTTATTAAACACTTATAATTTTATAAAATATTTATATAATATTTTCAGCCACAAATCCACAATTTTCATCTAACTCCACATCTAAAAACTTGCAAGTTTGAACTTGTTTTAATAAACATAATTTAAAAATCTTACAAGAATGACTAGAATAAACTCTCTAAAAGAAGTTTATATTTAAAAGCAAAACTAATTTTAATAAAAATATAATGTGTGATGTGTGCCCATCATTTTCCCGCAAAGGATGACGAAGGGATAAACCTCATAGGATGTACCAATCGTGGGTCCCAAAACTACATATTAGTAGAGTCATCATGGAGAAGGATCCAAATTTTGTTATTCACATGACCTTTCAGCCCCTCAGGAGGAGGCTTCGGAATCCTCCTACGCCACCTTCTCTTTTGAGTGACAGTGTCCACGACTCTCTGTATATTCGTATTATTTTCCATTAAATTGATTTTCGATAGCTAAGTAATAGAATGTGAAATAAGATGCCCAATAGAGCAGCAAGTGTCTTATTTACAGTGTTTAGATATAAGGAGCCATAACATGGAGCATAATCATGAGATAATCTCAAAGGTAAAATAATCTCCTTAATTATCAAATACAACAACAAATCATTTAAATCACAAGTATTTGAAACTTTAGATTTCAAAACATGTTAAATAATTTAATATACAATATTTAAATTTTATTTTTTGATCACCAAATACATAGATGAACGGTAAAGAGTTATTACAACTTAATCTCACTTATTCTACCCTACATAAATAGAATTGACTATGCCGAGAAATAATTGTGATTTAAAAAAATTTATCTATTTTATAGGCAAGATTAGATATGTCAATAGTTAAAAGGTTTAAGGGAATAAGAATAGTTTCAAGTCAAACCAGTCATGGTTTTGATTAAAGTAACACTCGAGAATTCGATTCTAGACATGTGTCAAACAATGGTACAATGCTTGAAAATAAATAATTTTTTTTAAAATATTATCTTTCATATTATTTATAAAAAAAATAATATCTAATTAATTAAAATCATATAAAATTAGTTATACATCATAAATTAGGATTTTAGTCAAAAAAATATTTATAATATTAATTATTATTTTATATGTTAAACATATAAATATATTCCCCTATATAAATAAAAAAATTATTTTGTTAACATAAATTAAATAAAAATATAAAAAAATTTCAATTAATATATTTAAAAATATATTTTTATTTTTTATAAATACTATTGAAGGTAATATAAAAAAAACATTTTTTAAGTATTGATTAATTAATAAAAAATTTTATAAAACGTAAAAGATTATATTTAAAAATTAATTTTTGAATTAATATTATTTTTGTTTATTTATAAAAAAAATTATATACACTAATCAATCTAATCATTTTACGAATCTTGCAATTAATGTATTTAAAAATAATTTTTTTAATGAATAAAATTAGAGGCAATATAAATTAACAACTTCAAGCATTGATTAATTAATAAAAAAATCATAAATATAATTTTCATGATTTTCATATGTTATTTAAAATAAATTATTTTTTATTTAATATTACTTTTTTTTTTATAAAATATATATATATAAATCGACAAATGCATATCTAATCATTTTGTTATAAATGTGCGGTGAACTTCTTAATATATCTTTTATTAGTAAATATCTTATGACTTCTGAATTACTCAAGTAGTGTAAGAATTTTATTTATTATATTTAGAAATTTTCTATGAATAAAAATATTAATAAAATATAATAATTAATAATATTTTTAATTATATATAGATAAATAAATATAAATAAAATTTATTTTTATTAATAAATAAATAAAAATATAAGTAGTATATTGTAAGAATTTGGAGTCAGTTCCATAACTATACCATCCCGTTATATTATTTTGTATTTTTACTTGGGTTAATAAATTTTTATTTAAACAAAAATGTGAAATTTTATCTAAATATACGGTTCACTGAATCTTGATTCAATATTACAATTTTATTAATTTTGACTTTTAAAATTAAATTTAAATATTTAAAATAAGTAAATTATTATTAAAAAATTATTTATCATATTTTTATAATTTTTAGTGCAAGAAATATTTTTTTTATAATTTTTTATTTTTATTTATTTAAACTCATTAAAAATTAAAAATTAATAAATATAATAATAATATTAGCGCTTGTTAACCATTATTTTTAGAATATTAGTTAAAGAATTAAAAATGATTTTTATTAAAAATATGTCAAATTGCATTATAATTATGGAAACAAATTATCAATTATATTTGTCGACAATAATTTTTTATTTTAATTCCTTAATAAGTATATAAAAATATTAGTTAAGATTTGTTAATATTTGTATATGGTCATTATTATCTTATTACATTAGGTTTTAAGATCTTATTTAGCACTAAAAGATAACAGTGCTTTAAAAAACTTTGCGTATTGATTTTTAAAATACTGATTGATAAGATTATATTTTATTTGCTTTAAAATTGGTGGGGTCAACCTCTTCCAGCATCCGTCCCATCTCAAATCCGGTGTGGGTATGTGGCAACCAGCATGTCCCGCCGCATTGATATCAATTCTTAGAAGATTGGAAAGCCAGTTATAACAGACACACAAGTTACGTAGGCAGCACTATAGTGTTACCGATTCGCCAAAAGCAAAATGCTACCTTCTAACTTATCACATATCATTCATGGTCTTGTGGAGGGTACTAATAATGGACTTTGATTATCAGGTGTTATACAAATCAAATTATGCCACTTTATGCAGTTGTCAATATCAATGATTAAGTGCGCGATGCGATTTTAATTATAATCAATAAAAGTATTCTTAATTCTAACTTAAACCACTAATTTACAACCGTCAACTTTTCCTTGCTTGGAATTTTCTAAATATTTTGGAAATCCAAGTATATTAATTTATTGGAAAATAAATTCTTGTATTAGCTAACAAAATAAGAAATAGGACAAATTTAAATTTAATCGTTTAAGCATTTTTAAAATGGTATCTAAGCATCATAAAAAAAACATTTCATAACCCCTTTCTAGAGCAATCTGATATATTCCTTGAGATTTATCATAACATTGTTCATCATGAAATTTAAAATAAAATTTATTTTCTCTTAAAACTGAGACACACTAAGTGATCTTGTAAAATATTAGAAATATGCAAAAAAATTATTTATGAAATAAGGTTTTAGACTACTAGAGGAAAAAAAGAATGAATGATCAAAGTGCTATATATTGAATACTTCTCCATTAGCCATCTTAAAATGAGTATATCTATTATACACAATCTTACCAAACAAATTTGCAAAATCAAGTGTGAAATAATTGGTTGCTCTTGAATCTAGATACCATGAAGAGTTCAAGAGAGTTTCTTCGAGTACTGCGATAAAGGTAGAAATATATTGATTTTTAGAGTTGATTGTTCCTTCACTACAATTACTTTTTCGATTAAATTATCATAGATTCAATTGTCATCTTTATATCATGGATCAAACTTATGATAGCAATTTAGTGCTATGTGACCATACTTTTTTATTTTTTAGGTCGAATCACTACTTTGGCTAATATTATAGTCGCATCACTAATCCCAGATTGAGACGCTAAATGACAAACATTTAACCATTTTTGTGGTCAAACCATTATCTTGACCAATACTTTACTTTAGGTGAATCACTAATCTTTGGCTAAGACACTAAGTAATCAATACTTAGCTACTTTTATGGCTGGAATTAATAGGACTTAGATTCTAGTCAAATCAATGATCTAAGATTTTAACCAACACTTTGCTATTTTTTTAGTTGAACCATTACCTTAATCAATATTATGGTCGAATTACTAATTCCTGACTAAAATGTCAAATAACTAATACTTAGCCTTTTCTATGGTCAATTTTTGACATGACTAAATAAAAATATTTGTAAAGATAATATTTAACTTATAAATGCTAGAAACAAATGTTTAAGTTATTTTTATAAACATTTAAAGGCACACAATTGATATACCTCTTTTTCTTTTTTAAGAAAATTTAATTCTGTAATAAATCAAATTCAAAGAATAATTTATGAAAAATAGAAAAAATAGTAAAAACATCTCATAATATTTTAGGAATGGAAGTAGTTCTTATTTAAATCTTTCATTTCTTCTTCATTTACTTTGTGATTACGAGTCTTTAGTATTCTTCAAGTATTTTACATATCTTCTTTTTTGTAAAATTAATAAGAATTTTTAATAGATATTTTATCAAATACATCAATGTTTATAATTTAGAACTAAAAAATTTTCAAGTAATGCAATTGTAAAGAATGAATAGAAATTATTTTATAATTCATTTATGACTATAATGAGTCCTATAGCCATTATATAACAAAATAAAGGGATTGATAATCACTAATAATAACCATCAAATTACATATACATAGGTATATGAATTATTTTCAATGAATTGTAAATAAACATTTTCACAAAATATATACGACAGAAATATGGTCCTTATAAGTCATAGTAGTCAATTTTGCTACAAAATATTTTATAAACACTTGATAAGCATGAACATAAGTGTTTTTTTTTTTCAAAATTTTGAGAATTTAACAAATAAATTAGAATGCAATATGATAAAAAAAATATATATCATAAGATTTTAAATATAATAAAAAATATATCTAAATTTTTGTTGTATTTGTTTCATCTTCTTTCTTCAGTTGTAAAGGTTGTTTTGGTGAGAAATATTAAAAAATTTGGTGTAGACCAATTTGATTTAGTGACTGAAAAGATATGAACATGAAACTCTGATGTTCTCACACATTTTCTTAATGAATTCGCCAATTATTTTTGCCCTTAATTTAATTTGATAGGTTTGTATTGTTACGAGGTGCACAATAATGAAAAGTGAAAAAGTTATGATCTATTGAACTTAATGATAAATAGATGGATCATCTTTAGTTACCATAAAAGGATGAAATAGGAAAGAATTAGTCCATTTTTGTTGTTTCTTATGCTCATGCTCTATTTCTCAATGTATGTTTTCTGACACAACTTTCATATGAATGTGTTCAAGACAAGTGTAAAGGAGAAGAAGAACAAGGAAGTAAAATAAAAAAAAAAAAAAAAGATTGAATGTTGATGGGTGGCAAAACTATGGTTATCCACAGATAAAAAAAAAAGGAGGTAAAAGAGAGTAAAATAGAAGTAGGAGGAATGATAATTGTTAGGTGCTTTATTTTGGTTTTGTTATTGTGTTTATATAAAACACGAGTCAGAAGTTATTGTGTTTATATAAAACACGAGTCAGAAATCGGATCAAAGTCATCATTGGATGTTGTCAAAGGCAAATGTGTGATCGCTTTTACGTGATAGTAAAAAGACTAGTTGTGCAATTAGTATTTTAGAATTACGATGACGATTTTTATATTAGGTGAAACAAATAACATTATTGGGTGTATCAGTAAAAAGAATGCAATTTTCTTGTTAATGTAAAGAAAGGTAACATACTAATACATTGTTGTTCTACCCAGGTGCCTTGTAACTAAGAGACTTTTACCCAAAGTGCAGTACAATATGAGTGACATTTAGTTCTAAGTGTCTTTTGTCATGTAATTTGTTCCTTAATGAAAGCATTTCCCATCTAAAGCTACCAAGTTACTTATTAAATCATAGTTCTTGTACTTAGATATTTTTCATCAGTCTTGAGTGTCATCCTTGTCACCTTGACTATTTTGAGACAATCATCATTAGACTTAACTTAAAAAATTAAATATAATTAAGATTTAAATAAATTAGAAATAATGAGTTTGAAATTGTTGGTTTACACCAAATTTTTTAACAATGCCCACAACTCATTGTCTATTCAAGAAAAAAAATGGATTTTTAGCCTAAGACCTGAAGCCAAAACAAAAAAGGAAGAAAAGATAAAAAAAAAATTGATTAAAATTTTGAAGAGAAATAAAAAAGAAAAATGAGCATAAAAAATAGAGAGGAAAATAATGAAGAGTTCAATAAGAAAGTCTAAAATATAAAATGTTCTCAAACTTATAAGTTCTTAAACTAAAAAAAAAAAAAAAAAAGCTTAGGCTAAAGATTGAAGGCAAGTTTCAAATGAAGTAAACTAGGCAACTAGACTAATTAGATTTAAGGGAGAGTGTTAGAAAATAAAGTCTCACGTTAAATAAAAATAAGAGAAGTAGAAGGAATATAAGCTTCAAGTAATACAAATCCTTTTGTTTGTAACATTTTAAATAAAGTTGTAACCTCAAGTCTAATTTCATCAACTAGATGATCTATCATTTTCTTCATGTAGGACTTAAATTAGACTTGTTACTTAATAGTTAACATAGCTTAACATGGAATACACAAAAATTGTAGTATATATTAGGTCTAGACTTAATGCATGGTTCATCTACATTGTAAACATGTATTTTCTTTAAATTTTATGTTTTGTTTTTTGTGTAATCGATAAATATGAAATTCATCTTAACTTTCATATATATTTAATTATCTTAACAATCAGCACTTAGTTATTTGTTTAAATTATGACAATTTGTATATTATAAATATTGTACTCATTCATTCTTAATCGTCAATGATTTTTTTCACTTCTATTAATTTCTATAAGTCATGATTCATTGCTTTTGTGCCAATCTCTATTACTATTTTATCTTTTTTTATTTATAAATTTTGTTATTTTTTTATTCATAAAGAATTGTTTGAATTCTTTGTTTCTCTGTTACTCTAATAGTCTTTGGATTGATTTTCATTTCCTATCCTTTCGTAAACTTTAATTATTGTACATGGAGTAGAGTATTTGTTGCCTTATCTATGAAGAATAAAGTTGGTTTTGTTAATTAATCTATTGCTGAACTAATGGAGATTATTTCTTAAATTTGGTGCTTGGGTTTGTAGCAACAACATGGTCATGCTAATTTGACTTCAAAATTTTGACAATACCTAAAGGAGCATTCCAAAAGAATAATCACATGAGAATGTTTTAACTTTGAAAATAATTAATGAATTTAACTTGATCTAATATTTCTATTACTCAATATTCTACTAAGCTCAATATCTTTTAGGATGAACGCTCTATAGTTAGGTTACAATATACTTGTTACTGTAATGGAATGTGTCGAGTTCTTAATTATCCTTGACCAAACATTTAATGACTTTTTAAATGAGGTTAAATGGTTGATTTTCTCAAGTACACGGAAAATTTTTTATAGTTAGAATATATTTCTCTTATAAGAAGGATTTTTTTTTTGTCATTCAAGAGGAAAAGCAGAAAGAGATTAGTGTAACAATATCATTCAGTAAGCCCTAACTTGCATTGGTTGTTAATAGTTTAACAAACTCAAACAAGATGTTCCTCGAGCAAAGAATCAAAGAAGAGACAAGTCAACTTGCTCCTATTATAGTGTTATAAGACATTCTTTTGATAAGTACTTCAAATTACGTTCTTTTTTTTTTCAACTATAATCAAAATCTTGATGTGATTTTCTCTTTTAATTTTTATCTATCCAAGATATTATTTTGATTACTAGTAATCTTTCATATATCCAATTCTTCTTAACTAATTCTAAAATGCATCACATATTAGTCACTCATTCTTTTGTTATGGTTTCAAATTATATTAAATTTTATGTTAAAAATATTGATAGTATTCCCTTATCACTTTAAAAAATTATTTTATATTTCATTCTTTAAAGTTAATTTTACTTTATTGAACTTCTCTTTTATTTTCTAATAGTTGTTACATTAAGAGTTATCAAATTAATTTTTTAATGATATTTTTACATGTCTTATCTTTTATTAATAAAAATATTCTCAAAATATGAATGGAGATTTACTTTATATATAATAATAATAAAATAACTACCATATTATAAAAAAAATATAATATTGCTTAACAATTCAATAATAAATGTAAGTGTGGAATAGATATATACTTAGTTAAATTGGATAAAAGGGGACACATACTTTTTTTTTTTTGGATATTCAAATCTCTTGTACCTTTTTTTCATATATGAAGATGATGACATAAATATGAAATTATTATTTGTTTCATTTTTTTATTATTTATACCATTTTTATCATTTTGATAATTTAAATTTAAATTATGTTTAATATATTTCATAAATTAAAATTTAAAAAATTAATGACAAAACTATTAATTTTTAAAATGTATAAAAATATTTATAAATTGATTTTAAATTATATTAAATATATTTTTGTGAAGGCTTTTATGAGGGAATTCTTTGATCAAAATCCACTTAGCCGTGTTGGACTGGTGACTATAAGAGATGGGGTTGCTCATTTTTTAACGGAACTTGGTGGCAGCCCTGAGTCTCACATAAAAGCTTTGATGGGTAAATTAGAATGCTCAGGTGATGCATCCCTACAAAATGCGCTAGAGCTTGTTCTTGAATATCTAAATCAAATCCCATCATATGGTCACCGAGAAGTTCTGATCTTATATTCGGCTCTCAGTACATGTGATCCCGGTGATATCATGGAAACCATCCAGAAATGCAAAAAGAGTAAGATAAGGTGCTCAGTCATTGGTCTTACTGCTGAAATGTTTGTATGCAAACATCTCTGCCAAGAAACTGGAGGAACTTATTCTGTTGCACTAGATGAGGTTAGTCTGTTGATTTTGATGGAACCCATGTAGATGTTGTAGAAATACGAATAATCCTCTTCCACAAAAGTGATTTTGAGTTTTTATAGTCAAGCAGCCTTAGTCTAAACAAAGACTTGGAATATAGCTGATTTTCTTAGAATGTCTATGCATTTTTCAAATATTTGTTGTTAATTCATGAATATATATAAATTCATATATTTATAAACATCTCTGCAGTTCCACTTTAAAGAGTTAATCCTAGAGCATGCACCACCACCTCCAGCAATAGCAGAGTATGCTACTGCTAATTTAATTAAGATGGGTTTCCCACAACGAGCAGCTGAGGGTTCTGTAGCAATTTGTACATGTCATGAAGAGGCTAAGACAGGAGGGGGATACACTTGTCCTAGATGCAAAGTTCGTGTCTGTGAGCTTCCTACTGAATGTCGCATTTGTGGATTGACTCTTATTTCTTCACCCCATTTGGCAAGGTCATATCATCATCTATTTCCTATAGTGATGTTTGATGAGGTCTCTCCGTCGGCTCAAAATGATCTAGGGCGCAGTTTTCCCAATGCTTGTTTTGGTTGTCAACAAAGTCTTCTTAGTCAGGGTAAATTTTTGTAGAAAGGTAGTCAAGGTTGAGTTTCTGCTGACATTTCCAATTTTGGCATTGTATAATTTTATCATATTCACCATGTCAAATATAGATTCATCATGCTCCTTTAAGGTGAAATAATGGTGAAGATAGTGAATAGATTTGTATTTTGATAAATTATCCACTGGAATTTTTTATCTTACAGATTTTCATAAAAGTTCATAAATTGGTAATGAAAGTTGTTTCAGTTGTCTTTCTTTATAACCTGGTTTCTTTATTTGTTAGATCTGATATTAAAAGGATCTAATCATAGTAAAACAGATTAGCGATGATCTTTTTGAGAGACAGGGTTGGCTTTCAATCTATAAATAATACATATTGAAGTCTTAAAAATTCAATACTATTTTCACTGTGCAGCTTAAGCAGACAAGAAGAAGATACCTATCTCTAATAAACATCCATGTTAACCACCTCTAGAGCATTGTAAGTTGTAACATATTATGACCTGTAGAGTTCAGACTGTGTTGGCTTATATTTATTAAATGGCGTCCAACTATTTGTTCTACACTTTGCTTCTGATACATCTTAATCTAGCATGACCATCAACTATGATATTATGTGCATAAATTTTGTCCAACATAAAAACCGTAACATTCTTGTCATCAGGACGTCAAATCTATGGCTTCAAGCTAGAGTTGATGATAAAATTATGTAATAAACCCCAAATTGGAAGGAAAGAAAACTATGGCTGCTTAAGGAACATCTGGACAATGTTGGACTCTATTGAAAATGTGTATGCATTAAGCATGCTGATTACAGTTACCAAAAAATTGAATTTTTGTAAGGAACATGATTTTAAGTGGCTGTTGTTCATGAATGTATGACAGAAATTATTGACTTATTTTGGTTACGGTTATTAATGCTTTGTGATGTTGATTGACTTTTACCTGCATTAGCCAGTGCTTAAGATCTTATGTTGTACAGTTAATACTGTAAAACCCCTTGTCATTTCTCTTTTCTTCCTAAAACCCCCTTTAATGACTGGCTGTGACACAGGAAACAAACCTGGACTTTCTGTTATTTGTCCAAAATGCAAACAACAATTCTGCCTTGATTGCGACATCTACATTCATGAAAGCTTACATAATTGCCCAGGCTGCGAGAGTTTCAGGCATTCTATGTCTGTAACTGCTTCCCAATGATTGCCAACTTTCTGCATGTGACTTGAATTGCCATCCAAATGGTGTTCTGCATTGTATCCCATTTATTTTTATGTTGCATCCGCCCACTGGACTTATGAACAAGTTCCGGTGCTAAGTTACTGACCAACATTATCATCTGCTCATTGATTTCGATGATTTGGCCCTTGATGCAGCAGGCCCTTGAACAGTAAATGCTTTGCAGCCCAGACAAGTGATATTATTTATACAAGGGTGAGATTTTTTCACTTGTTCTGAATCAACAACTTCTGATCCTTTTCCTTTTTTTGTTCTTTTGCTGGGAATTAAGGCACATGTAAGATGTCTCCATTGAAGTTTTTTTTTTTTTTTTTCAAATCGATGGGCTGACGCCAACATTCTTGCTAGCAGATAAATTTTGATCATTAAGTTACCATTTCTAAGTTTGTGTGAAATATTTACGTTTGTTTTGCCTCTAGCAATCACTGTTGTGAACTTGTAACTTCAGCTAACATATTTCATTACTGCAGTATGATCATGGAAAATTTGTTGTGTAAAATATTTTCATGGAAAACATTTGTAGTAGGAAACAAAGTTTGAGCAGAATATTTGATATCCCAAGAAAGTTATACATTCTCATTTGGAGGTGTTTGAAAGAGTTTTTATGAATGAAGCTTATTTGAGCTTATGATAGTAGGTTTATGATTTTTATACGCTTGTTTATTTAAAAAATGTTAACTTTAGTCATTAAGGTTGGGTTTAAGCAATTTATAATAATAAAATTTTATTGAAAAGAGAAACATTTATTACACTTGTATATTTTCAATGTAATAGGTGTTTGTTTTTTTTCAAAAACCTTTATTTATTTATTTATTTTTATAGGTTTCATGATAAATTTATGTCATAAGCTTAAATGTTACAAGGGTTTATTGAATAAGCACTTCAAGCATTTATTTTCAAACACATCTCAAATGTTGCAGTGACTGGTAAAATAACTCCAAATAAGAGGGAGAAATTATTGTATAATGCGTACAATAGGCGTCAGTGAGCAGGGTGTATGAACTTAATTAATTTAAAGTGCATCATAGTCTAATCTGCTAAAATTTAAGTGTTCATATATAGTTATTTGCCTACTTTAGAATATAACTCGTTTTAGAGATTTTTTTTTTCTATTTGGCGTTATATGTCTGACTGCCCATATTTCATTTTAAAGTTAAACATAAATTTAATCTTGTGTCAGATGTTTAGTGGGGGGATGGCAAAAGATCTGGACTGTCAACCTGAACTTATATTTAAAGACAATCAAAAGCATAATGGGATCAATTTGGCTTTCATTGCAGCTAGATGTACAATCAAGGCATTGAATTACCTCCGCATGGTCACCAAGCACTAAATACATGTTTGAGCATTCCAAGTTTGCATCTAATGTTGCGGCATTAAAAGGAAAAAAGCTAATTTTCCTTGACTGAATAGCTCGATTTAGTTCAGTTGCCAGGGTTCGAAGTATATAAGTGTAATAAGTATTCGCAATACTGAGACAAAAAGAGGATGAGAATCTATTAGTCTGTGCGCCGTGGGTAAAACTAAGATTCAATGTAGTTGATCCCATTGGACCTTCATCTAGCTAACATTTTTTCGTTTATTTACACAAGAATAACATACTTTGGCAGTCACCAAATGCACTGGAGTATCACTTTTTTTGTTGAGGATTCTATTGCTTTCGATTCCAGTTTTATGCAACAATAATGGAACAGCTTTTTTTTCCTTTTTCTTTTGTTAAATACCTTCAATTCTTAAACAGTTTGCAAAATTTCCAATCCCCTTCATCTATAAATGAGAAATGTGAAAAAAAAAAAAACAAAAACTAACAGCTCAGCGAAGTTACTTAGTGGAACCATCAAGATCAACAAAAGACAATGTTATCATAAAAATAACTAGACTATAAAATAAGATTTGGCAAGGTCCTGTCTCATTCGTCTATTTCCACCTTAAAATTGATAAACAACTTAATAGAAGCCCAATCTCAAAACTCCTTTATACTAACCGTCATGTACGAATGGTTACGTCACACTTTTTATAATTGGGTCATGAATTATTTAAATTTTGATTTGATTTTTGTGTCAAGCTAAAATGGATAAGCAATTATGTAAAGAATGAGTGGTCAGTATGTTTAAACTAATAGATATATTTTATTAAAAATAAACAATTTAGATTTTTTATCTTTATTTAAAAATATAATTTTTATATATTAAGATTTAATCATTTGTAAAAATTTATAAAATTACTCTTTGATTACTCTTTAAATATTGCATGTATCTCATTTCTAGGTGATGATTTTAAAAATTAAAATTTTTACATGCAATAATGTAATTTTAGTATATAATAAAAAATAAATTTTAAATTAACAAAACTTTGAATGTTATTTTAAATTTTTAAGATTTTTCATAAACTCCTATATCCATGTAGTTCATGATTTTTAGAATTAAAATTTTCACATTCATTCTTATAATCTCAATTCATCATAAAAATTAATTTTTATATTGATAAATTATTTTAGATCTTTTTCATGACATTCCTACACACTGGTTGAATATATTTAACATAATATTTGTAAAATTTGCTTAAGTCATTTTAACTTCTTTTGAGTGAAAGTTACAAGAAAAAAGATAGTTTATTGGATAAATATCGTTTAAAAATATTATTAACTTAAGCAAATTATTTATACAATAATCTTACAATTTTAGCTTAAGTGAAAAATAATTACTCAAATAAAAATTATTAAAATTTTGTATGATCATCACTGTATAAAGTTAGTTTAAGCGAATATTGAATGACTTAAGCAAAATTTACATAGAATCATTTTCCTACATTATTTAGCATTCAATCATATCTGTTTAATCATTATTTCTATTTTGATTTAGTCAAATTGTTTGTTACTAAAAGAATTGGATGAATATATAATATTTTCAAATTTAATTGGTTATGCTTACAAAGATAATTCAAAGAATAATAATGTTAAGAGTGTAAGGTTATTTAGGTTGTTAGATTTGAGAAAAAGATTTGCTTCCAATAAAAAGGAAATAAAGAGGACTTGAACAAAACTTCTGTGACACTATTTTAAATGGATATCCCTTGTATACTTTTAACCTTAAATTTAAACCATAACTACTAAATGTATCGAATTAGTTGTTACAAACACAAAAGAAATATTTGAACTAGATTTAAAAACAAAGATGAAAAGAAGTAAGAATATGAAATAGGGTAAAATTTTATATAAATGAAAAGGAAACTTATCTTCAAAATTATTATAATTACATTTTTAAAAGATATTTGCTTTAAAAAAAAAATACTTGAACCTATTTTCAATATCTAATATTTTAGTAACCTTTACTTACAAAATTATTAAGGATTAAAATATAAATATTATAACTTTTAAAATTTGTTATAGTAAGTCATTTTTCTATTTAGGATTATAATTCACTAACTTACCTTTATTGTCATCTTGATTTTTATGATTCATATATTCTGTCTTAATAATTTTAAATGCTTTCTTTTTTCTTATTGATCATTGGTTATTAAGTTTTGAAAAAGAAATGGTGAATGAGTGTTTGGTTAATTTTTATTTTTAACTTAAGAATTAAATTCTAGAAAAAAATTATTTGAGAATTAGAGTTGTGCATTATTATAATATAGCTAAAAATTAGTACTAATCCTTTTAAAAAAAAGATATTCTTTTTATCATTTAGCATACATTATCGTGTATACTACTTATATGATAAGGGTGATGATTAACGTCAACTCAACTGAGTGTATTATATAAATCATAAATAAATTAGTGAGATGACATGTTATAACATATTTTAAAAGTTATTGTATTTATATTTTGATTCTTAATAAATTTTATATGTTAAGAATATCAAAATACCGTAAATTTAAAATAAGTCTTTTTAAAGTATCTTTTTAAGGTAAATATCTTTCAAAAACATAATTATAATAGTTTCAAAGGTAAGTTTCTTTTTTATACATATAAAACTTAACCTTGTTCTCTCAAACTCACTCCCTTTTATCTTTATTTTTTAAGTTAGTTTAAGCATTTTCTTTATATTTCTAACAGTTAGTTCATTAAATTTTTTGGTTGCGATTGAAATTTAAGATTAAAAGTCTAAAAGGAATATCTAAGGCAAGAGATCAAATAGAATAAGATAATTCCAATTGGAACAGTATGTAGAAGCTTTGCTCAACGTGTCTTATCCTGCTTCAATTCCTCCTTATTTTTTAAACTTGTTTTCTAAATTTAACAACCTAAATAACCTTAATATCTTTACATTTTCATACTTTGAATTGTGATCTTTGTAGGCAAACCCAATTAAATTTGAAAACAATATATATTCATTCCAATTCTTTTAACAACGAATAACTTAGTTAAATTAAAATAAGTGTAATGACTAAAGAGATATTGTTGAATGTTTAAAAATCGTAAAAAAATCATTCTTTGTAAATTTCACTTAAGCCATACAATATTCACTCAAATTAAGTTTATACAATGATGAACTTACAACATTTCATCAATTTTCGCTTAAGTGATTATTTTTTACTTAAGTTGAACTTGTAAGTTTCTTGTGTCTACATAATTTGCTTAAGTCACGCAAATTTTTCTTAAGCTAACAATATTCCCATTCAAGCTAATTCATTACTGCTTAAGCAATATTCATTCAATAAATAATTTTTTTTACTATAACTTTCACTTAAATGGATTTTGTAGACATTATACTAAGTAAATATGACTAGTGTACCAAGGAAAGCATGAAAAGATTTAAGATAATATTAAACAATCTATTAATATAAAATTTTATTTTAATAATGAATTGAGACTATAAAAATTTTAATTTTAAAAATCATGAACTGCATAAATAAAAAATTTGCCAAGCTCAAAATCTAAAATAACAATCAACGTTTTATTAATTTAAAAGTTATTTTTTATTATAAATTGAAATTGCATTGGTCATGTAAAAGGTTTTAATTCTTAAAATCATCATATAGATAGAAATATATACAAGATTTACATGAAAGAAAGAAAAAAAAATAGCTATCAATAAAATCATATAAAAATTAAAATAACAAATTTTAAAGGTCCAATAAATAATTTTACAAATTTTTACAGAAAATTAAATTATAAATATATGAAAACTGGTATTATTAAGTAAAAATCTAAATTATTAATTTTTTAATATATATATATATATATATATATATATATATATATATATAACAATTTAAACACGCTAACTCTTTCATAAACCACTTAATTACTTACTCATTTTAATTAGAGTATATGACAAGGTGGTGCATCTCTTGTTCAATTAATTTGTGAAAATATTGTAACTACACAACCATGCAAATTTAACAGCAACTCAGGCTTTTAAGTATTTTTCTATCTGTGATTAAATGTCATTTTATGGTACGAGTTTGCTTTTTCTCTGCATGCCATTTTTGTTTATCTACATTTCATTGTGGTTTGCTTTTTTTGTACTTGTTTGACGTTGATATCTGAACTGTACTCAAAGTTTTTGGCATCTCAACTGGTATTTGAAGACTGTTGATATTGCTGCGAGCATCTAGATTTCAACATCCTTGCGTTAAAGGTACAAGTTTGCATTTATCTTGGTTAAGACATTAGAGGTTATGTGTTTGTGCCAAAATGATAGGATACCAATAATAATATGAAATAAATGTCATTGATTCACACAAAAATAAACAAGATACATGTATGTGTTTTTTACAACTTAGAAAATTTGTCATTCAATTGCCCTTGTTGTATTTATTTATTTAAGTTTGATAACTTGAGAATAAACTTTTTCATCCAAAAGTTATTAATTATTTTATGATTCTTGTATAATATATTTGATCAAATTTTGGTTCTTTATACTTTGTATTGTCTCTAAATGCATAGTTGATCGTATTACATCTTACCATATTTAAATTCTGTACTTGAAGACTAATATAAAAGTAGTTAGAATTTCATCAAGTGTAGTGTTTGATAGAATTTTTTTTTTCCTAAATAAGTTATGGCCATAACATATGAAAGAAAGATAAAAGTTATGAATGGTATCCTAAAGAAAAAAATGTTCAATTCTCACTTTTTATGTAATTATGGATCATAATTGAATAAATATTAAACACAAAAGTGTTTAGTATGAGAATAAAGCAGAAAGATTTTTAAAATTTGGTGACAAAAATTGACCTAACAATGAAGGAAAGTTTAATTATCCTAATGTTAATTGTTTGAATGAAAGAAAGTTAAATGTTAAGAAAACAAGAGAACATGTATTTTGTAATGAGTTTTATAAGAGTTACATGAGATGAACATGATAAGGTGAATTAATAGATATGTTTAACATTTTTTAAACAAATGAAGTAAATTTAAAAATTAACAATAAATTATAAAATATGATACGTGGAGAAAAAGTATTTTGAGAGAATACATTTTTATGATAATATATGCAAAAATATAAACAATTTTTTATATTTAATGTATACTAATTTGACATAGTTGTTAATAATGTTAAAATTAATTAACTAAAAGATAAATGATAGGTAAATTAATAATTTTTTTACTAAATTACTTCAATTATATAAAGAAATGCTTGCAAAAGATAACACACTACTATATCATAATTATGAAGAAAAAAATATGTTTAATAGATATAGAGCATAAAAAACATGTGTATGACCAAATTAAACGATTAATTTCTTAAAAGAGATGTGCATTATTACAGTAGAACTAAAAATTAGTACCATATTTTTTGAAAGAAAGTATTCTTTTTATCGTCTAGCATACATGACAGTGTATACTATTTATATGAGATAGTTGTGCATCTAAATTAATTTTGTGGAAACATTGCAACTACTGCAACTACGCAACCATGCAAATTTAACAGCAAGCCGAGCGTATAAGTACTTGTCTATTTGTGATTAAATGCCAGAATATAGGTAGGGGCTGTTTGCGAAGAATGTTGAACTTTCTTAGCTTTCCAACACTGCAACAATTACTATGTTTGCGCTTTGTAACTCAAATTATATTATATACTTATAAAAATAAGATTAACCCATTTCGGTCCTAATGCTAGGATTTAAAATCATTGATACATAAAATTAAAAATGAAATTGTTTGGTAATTGTCTGAGTCAAGAAATGATTTTACTTTTTCTTAACATAAAAAACGTGCCGAATTTCCAACACTAAATTGATGTCCTACTCGAATACTAAAGAGATGAAGGACCCTCATCATCTTTCCCCCTTAACGGTAATTGTTAGAGAAATTGAGATCAAATTGTAGAGACACAAGAGGTTTCAAGTATGTGTTCTAAATGTATAACGATTTGCAAAGAGGGTTATATAGGAATTGTATCCTTTATAGCCAAATGAACTAAGGAAACAATGGAGAGACTTCACATACTGAATGGCCAGACCTTTATCTGCATATTCAACTTTATGTAGAAAGGTGGAAGAGTTCAAATATAGTGGCAGGAATGATTGCATTACTATAGTCTATTGGGACTGCAAGTACACATGTGTGCCTTTGTGTATGAGAGATATAAAGATAGGTATATATATAGGTGCAGAGGCATGTTACATATATAATTTTCGCATGTTTAGATTCATGTTTATTCAAACATAGATCTCAAAATGTTACTAATTGTAACTTTTTGTTAAATTCATTTACATGCAAGTAAAAAGGGATCACAGGCAGAGACAAATGACAATCGAGAAAGTATATTCAAATTAAGCACGTCTCCGACAAATCATCCGATGCACAATGCATTTTGTCTGCACTTTGGGTGAAACTTGTTCATGTTATTTAAAGTTTAAGCCACTGGATATTATTAGTATTATTATTATGAGAAATGAATCCCTTTTCTCATGGACCCCACATGAACACAAATTAAATTATGGTTTGATTAACATCAGTTATAAGACCGATTTTAAGAAAGTACAGATGAAAAATTCTCATAAGAAATAAATATATTTACTATATTTTTTATCCAGGTGATAAAATATTCATCATATTAAAAATACAAAAGTGTATTTTTTACAAAAGGAATATTTTAATTACTTAAATGAGGGCTGATCCTAATGAAACCTCTAAATTAAAGATTCCTTTCTCCATCAAACTTCTCATATATATACTTGTAGCTATATCTTTCTCTTTCTATGATTTGCTGTGTTCCAACCCCCACTACTGCTGCCTTTTGTCAGCCTCCTTTATGCACGCTTCTCCCTCGCGTGTTCTTTCGTGTTTATATTATATCTGAGAGGGATTCTTAGGTACTACAAGAGCAGGAGAAAGTTATTATTGGTTTTGTATCATTGAATGAATCTATGTCACATATGTTATAGTATTTTAAAAAGATATATTAAAGTGAAACCCAACAATAATGATTTACAAGGCTGATATGGCACACGCTTAATATATAGTGACACATTTTTCTTCCTCCAGAAATATATATATCTCTAAGTGTACTTTTCATTCAAGCACTCCACACTTGTCAATTTAACTTTTCTGTTTAGTGATTCCTTTTCATTCATTTCCCACCAGCCATGTTCATTCATTTCAGAGATTGCTTCTAAGCTTGTTTGTAAGAATCTAAAGGCTTCATTCTTTATGATATAAGATGCAGGCTTTTCTTTCAGTTTTTCTTTAATATACTTTCCACCTTTTAGCAGTATGGAGTCAGTTCTAACTTATTTTATAAGCTAAATCAATAACAGAAAGTAATGTCAATTAAACAAATATTGTATAAATGATGGATCTAATGTGAACAAAACATAAAATCAATTCTGAATTTTAATTTACTTAATGGATAAATTGAGTTATTCATTTGGTTATATAAGAATTTGTTAATTAAAATGTTAATTAATTTATACCACACACTAAGGGTTAAATTGACATTTTATTAATATTTTTTTTATAGTTAGTGTAACCACTTCCATGTCGAGCTAACATAATCCAAACTATTGATTAAAAGAATGGCTATGGAAATAAACAAAACCAGTACCAAAAAAAAAAATCACAATTGCTTGGCTAACTACGTCAATAATATCTTGTAATTTTTATATTTATTTAAAATAATATTAACTTGAAAATTAATGGCGATGACTTCTTTAAATATAGTTCTTTATTTTTTTTATTATTATTATTGGATACAAATTTTAATGTTTTTTAAGAAAATAATTCTTCACATTGGACAGAAGCTCAGTGAGGGTCAATTATACTTTAACATCTTATTATTTGACTCAAGAATAATTTTCCTAGCTCCTTGTATAATGAAATTTAACATTTTATATTTCTCCATTATATCAAAAGAACTTGCGAAAATAATTATATTTATATATTATATATTAAATTTTATGAATATAAATCACAATATAGTATATTTAATAACATTGCACTTATTAAAGAACATACACATAGAAATATTATATTAGATTTAAAACTAATAATATAAGTGCTTAGCAATATTTTACTAGATTAGTTTTTTAATAAGTTTATATTGTTTTAAAATGTTATTAATAATTTATTGTCGAGCACCTAAATCATTTGGTAAGGAATCATTTTACCTTAGTACATAAACTTGAGTTCAAGTTTTAGCGAATGTAATTATATTAAATAATTGAAAGAAAAGTTCTACTGCTTATATTAGTTTTATTCAACTTGAACATAATTATCTCTTATAAAAAATATTTAGTCTAGAAAAATATATACTAAAAGTTATAAGGGATAATTCAATCTTATAAAAATAGGTGGAAGAAAATCAATTAAAATAAGCTAGACAAGCTATAAGATGAGTAAAGCAGTCTTCACTAGAGGTAAAAAAAACCAAGAAAAAAACTTGACTTAATCTATTACCAAGATCTAATTTTTTTACGCTCAACAACCTTATCAAAATCAAGAGGTTTATTTTGAAAAATGACAATGCTTATATGATACATGATAAACTTGAATGGTATATTTGTCTAAAATATCTATATATTATTTAATCTGTTAATAATTCACTAATGTAGACTTTATTATCTTAATAAGGGAAAAGGCAGAATTTTTGTAAATTATTAAAAGTGAATGTCTGTCTTTTTATTTTTCATGTTATTTAAAACATAAGTTAAGTAATTGTGACTATTTGTTTAATTTATTTTTAAAAGAATAATACTCTTGAGATATAGATTTAAACATATAAATAAAACAACATTTGTATTAAAAGTTTGTAAAAAGAAATTGAGATTATTTTATTTCTCTAATTTTGCTCTCTCAATTCTGTTATTTGTCCATTGTAATTTTACATTAGTTTTATAACACACAGAAAATTATCGAGAGAAAAGGTAAATGCATCATTATCAATTTTGCAAATTTTAACTTTATCATAAAGAGACAGGATAAAGTAGATACATTATTATTTATTATGTTTCATGACAAGCTTGAATGTTTTATATGAAAGCAGGATTTAATCTCAATTTTTTAATTTTAAAATTGAATCCCAATTTTGACTATTATTTTTTCATTTTTTTCTATCTTCAATTATAATCTTTTTCTTCAATTATTATAAATAATCAAATATTTATTTATGATATAAGAAATTTTTTACTACAGTATAAAAATTTCACTAAATTAATAATTAAAAAATATTATATATATTAATTATTATAATCATTATATTTTATATTATAAAATTTTATGGTTTAGATTTTTATAAATTTCTCTATAATCAATTAATATGATATATGCATATTGTAATTTTTAATCTAATTAAAATTTATAAAATTAATACAAAATTTTGATCATAATATTATCATCATGTGTATGTAATCAAAATAAAACATGATAAAATAAAAAATATTACATGATATATGTCTAGAACATTATAACTTATAGTAAAATATATTTATTGTGACAAAATTAAAATATATTATAATTAATTTATTTTAAAAAAATTATCAAACTCTTAAGATTTTATTAAAAAATTTTCTAAAAGAAATATTTTTAAACATATTAATTAATTTTTATTTAATTTTTTTATAAAAGAAATAAGATAGTTCTTTAAATACTTTAAATCTATTTTCTTTCATTTATAGATATTTGTATATTATAAGGTTGATTTGATGACTTTTTTTAAAATTAAATATGAAATAATTGAATAAATTCATAAATTAATCTATCAAATAGTAATGATCATGCATATTAGTCATTTATTTATTTAAATAGTCTTACAGTCCTTCAAATATAAGCTGTAATTAAGCAATAAGGTATGTCATAATAACTAAAGATTAAAAAACTTTAACTTTTATTATTATGTGACACATATATACTAAAATGACATCGTTTCTAACTAAGTAAGGGACTAATCTGACTAATTTTGCATTATCGTTATTGCTCTTATCTTTATTATTTTCCCTAAACGTTCCTAATTGTCCCACCACCTCATTCTCCTTCTCCTCCATCAATGTCACTTCCTATATCATTATTTTACCCAAAGTTGCCAATACCTTCCCCCTCTTCTCTCTTTCTCTCTAAATCATGATATTGGGGCTACTATTGTAACTCTCTTTTCTCTACTTGAATGGTTAGTTCATGGGTTCATGTCTAAGGAAAAAGGATACTCACTATGGTTGATAGTTAGTTTGTGTATATTGCATTTGTGGTGTGAGTGAGTAAGTGCATTCAATTTATGATAGATGAGATGAGGAAGATGATAGGAACAACAATTTTAGCCCTTGATGCTCTTAGCAATTAGATGAGGTTCCTATGTTTTATAAAGGTGTTAGAGAAGAATGATAGGAAAAAAAAGAGAGAGGAAGTTGTAGGAAAGAACTTCAAACCATCATGAAAGGGCTAAATTACAATGATGTAGCCTCGAGAAAAGGAATAAAGAGAGAAGTGGTGGGAGTTTTAGGAGTGTCAACACTGTGAGTGGATAGCTTCAAGGAAAGGAAAAGAGAGAGAAGTGGTAAAAATTTTAGGAACATCAAACATCATTAGTTGCATGTGACTATAAGAAGAGAAAGAAAGAAAGAAAGAAGTGCAAAATGATGTAATCTTAACATTTGAGTCATTTAAAGATAAAAATTAACATTTTTCATATTTTGTTGACGATTGAAACTTAATTATTTACTTACTATATATAAAAAAAGAAATTAATTTAAATAAATAAGAGACTAATACATGAACATTACTTATACCTACATTTATTTTGAAATAATCACTACGCCAGAATAGAGATCTAAGAGCGGTTATATTTTAAATTAGAGAGCGTTTAGAACTGCTCTAAAATCCTACGCTATCTGATATGTTATATTTATGCGGTTAAACAATTGCTCTCAAAAGTTAAGATTAGAGAGTGGTTTCGCATGGAACCGCTCTCCAAAGTATAAATGTAAACCGTGAATCTAAAATTTGAAATTGATTTATTTTTTAGTTTTTGATCTTTTGTAAAGTAAAATTAATTTATTATTACATTTAAATCAAAATTTAGAATTTATTTCTTTGTGAGTTTTTTTCATTTTTATCACAAATCAGAATTGAATCTTGAGTTTATACATTTGGTGTTAACCAAAAATAATTTATATCTGCATGAACCAAACAGAAAAAAAAAAAAAGAAGAACAAATTAGTAGATGATTTTTAACGTTAATAAAGAAAAAAATAGAAAAAAAAATAGATGATTCACTATTAACAAAGAGAAGAAGAAAGAGAGAATGAAGAAGTACCTATAAATGTGAAAAAAAATAATTTGTTAGCGTAGAAATATGAAGAGAACAACAGAGAATGAAGAGGTAACTACATATATGAAAAAAAAAACTAATTGTTAGCGCAAAGAAGATGAAGATAGAAGGATGAAGAAGTACTTACAGATGTGAAAAAAAAAAAACTAATTTGTTAGTGAGAGAAGACAAATAGAACAAACTAACAGAAAAGATGAAGAGAACATAAGAAAGCAGAGAAGACGCACAGAACTTACAGTATAAGAGACCAACTTTATTAGCTAAGAAGAAAAAATGTATTAAACGTGTTTCATTTATAAACAACTTTAATGACTTCTGAAAGCAGTTCTTTGTTAATCGCTCTCAGAGATCTGAGAGCGGTTAATAGAAAATCAATCTCTAAATGTAT
Source organism: Abrus pulchellus subsp. cantoniensis (assembly GCA_024086825.1). Taxonomy (NCBI): domain Eukaryota; kingdom Viridiplantae; phylum Streptophyta; class Magnoliopsida; order Fabales; family Fabaceae; genus Abrus; species Abrus pulchellus. The sequence continues at coordinate 12,410,649 of CM044050.1, forward strand.
AATTACAAAACAGATTTACTAACAGGTTAGTGCTTCAAAAATTTATTTCTGACATAGTGAATATTAGTATTGTTAATGTATTATTAATATAACAGTTTTTACATAGTTAACTAATTAAAATATAAGATAGGTATGACTTTTAAAATAATTATAAAAATTAATAATGTTTACTAATATAATAATATGTAATTAAATAATAATTTAAAAAACTTATACTATTAATATATTAAATAATTTATTATTAACTATTATAAATGAAGTTAATTTTATCGATGCACTCAGGCGCGGGAACTAAATCTAGTTGGTTACAACTACAAGCAGTGCTAACTGTTTCCTCAATTGTTCTTCCAAACTCCATCTAACATTGGCTTTCCTGCAATTAAATAAAGTAACCTTTCTTGTAGTGAGTTTATAGACCTATCATTTATAGCGGTAATAAATTAGAAATTATAGTTTTAAATGTTGGAATGTCTTTTACTTGTATCCTTCTTGCAAAACCATGGTAGCTCTATCTTGGGTGTATGATCAGAAAGAAGAAAGACACAATGTATATCTTACAAGTTAGAAGAGAGAAAAAACATGTCGTTTGAAATTCATATTACATGATTCTATCTCCAGGAGAAGCACAAATAGTTCAAAACGTTTGTTAAAGAAGAAAGTTTTTAATAGCACTGTGGATATTTATTTATTTATAAATTATAATTATAGTACCCATGAATAATAAAAAGGAAGATTTTCTTTTTATATTGATATGACATTCTAACAATAAAACATCTCGCGTTGGATTCCAAAGGAATTAAGTTTGAAAGATCCAGTAGATCAAAAAAATAAAATAGCAGCATTTGTTTTTTCTTAGACAAATTAACAAACATCATTGGTAAACAACTTTTTCAATGAAGTGATAATTTTCTTCTTTGAATTTCAAAATTTGTAAAAAAAAAATAAAATACAATTTTCTATCACTCGATCATGACATGTCCTCCATTTCCTCTTTGGTCTTCGAAGTTAGGGCAATAACCCTCTCATATGTCGTTGCAAGAGGAGGAAAGTTACAACATGTGTATGACCCTTTGTCACGCTATCTCACTTTTTGATATATCTCTGTTGAGTTTTGCCGTTGAACCATGTGAAAAAGAGGGAGCAAAAAACATTGGTTCTGCATGCACTTTACAGGACCAATACATAATTTTTCCCACCCCCAACTCACGAAAACCCCATTTATCATTGGTGAAGACATTGCTTGCAAGGTACAACTTTTTTGTTTTTTATTATTATTATTATTATTAGATAACATTGTCTACTTTTACTAACTTCAGTCTTTAAAAATAATTTTAAGCATCCTTGTTTGCAATTTCAATTTTTTTTTTAAAAAGGTATGTTTCAACCCCGTTAGTGATATGTTTTGTTTGAAATTAGCAAATAATACGCTCTTCTTTCTTTATGTTTTGTTGTTAAGATTTTTATCCATAAATTAAGAAAATTTTAATTAATATAGTATATTATTATATTTTAACTTCGATACCTCCATTTATACTTCTAACTGTTTAATTTATTCTTCTATATTTTTTCATAATTAAATAAGGTACGGGTAAAAAAATAAGTCTTAAAAATAAAAAAAAAAACAAAACTTTTGAAATTAAATTAAAAAGTCAAAACAACATAACATAAAAACTAGAGAAAGTAGCAATCTGGCATAGACATGTCTACTTTTTTTCTTGTTTGGGTGTAAAGGCTGATCCGCCATTTATATAGCTAATAATTAATTGCCACTACAGTTCATCTCTTTTTGCCTGGATGATGGAATGAAATACGAAAAAAATGAAATAAAAGAGTGAGAAATAAAATAAAAATAGAGTGAAAAATATGATATTTAAATTGGTAAAAATACAAGAGAAATAAATGAAAAAAATATATGTCATTTGAATGATATTAGAAGATAACGAAAAGAATTAAGTGCATTATATAAAAAAATATTTTTATAAATAATGAGAAATTGTTTTAAAGCTTTTAATATAATTTTTTCTCATTTTTTAAAATTTTTATTTTCATGTCATTTTAAAAAGCTTTAACAGTATAATAAAAAAAATCCACACTCGATCTCTCGCAACCCAAAACCGGTAACCAAAATCGTGGCATTACTAGAGAGAATGGTTCAATATGAACCTCTTTTCTTTCCCTGAACGACAACACTAATAAATGACCAAAAACTGATTTTTATTCTTAAAATCATTACTTTAATTTTATATTTTTTGCATTTTCTTGACTTCTAACAGAGCGTAGATATCCATTATAAATTTGAAACATCATGTAGTGTATAATGTAACATCAAACTTCGTGTAATCAGAATTCAATACACAGTTTTTTTAAAAAGAATAAGATGTGCAAAACTGTTTATATTTAAAGGTGTATTTAGATATATATTTTAATCAAATATTTATTTGAATAAACTATTTTTATGTAATAATATAAGTTATAAATTTAATTATAAAATTTATCATCATAAAGTTAAAAAATTTATTTTAATGTTATATATTAAGAAAATTATTTAAAAAATTAAAAAAACCATAAACTAACTTTATAAATTGTGTGTACGTTAACTTTCTTTTATAAATTAACTTTCAAAAGTCGTTAATTTTCTTTCAAAAGTTGTAAACTCTATTTTTTTATTGATAAAATAACTCTACTAATTTATTAAAAATAAATAAAATTTTAACTGAAAAATAAATTATAAGCTTTACTAAATAAAATATTAATAAAATTTTTTAAATTATTATTTTTAATAGAAAAGACTGACATGATCTAACGTAATTCACTAAAAATCTGTTTGAAGAAAAAGAGAAAAGAAGACACAATTTTTAATTTTAAATTAAAATAATTATATAATTTATTATAATAAATATATAATTAATATATTAATGTTAATATATTATTTTATGTCTTATTTTAAAAATAAAATATTATTTTTAAATATATTTATTTAAAATATAAATTCTTTTATTTTCTCCAAAATTTCTCTTTCCAACCCTTAAGTCTTCGACAACATAATTTATTCTCATTCCTATGTCCCTGGTAACAAAGAAATCATGAAAAACAAATGGTAAAAGGTAAGACATTGGATTAATAGTTAATCTTGGCTTACAATTATTTTTATATTTACTAATTATATTTTATTTCTTTAAGCTTAAAAATATTATTGATTTTGTTGAATTTAACCTTTAGTGATAATTTTAAGTATCTAAAAGTTATTATTAAAAATAACATTTATTATCTATTTATATTCTTAATATGATAAATACTTTTAAATTTAATAAATAATTTACTATTTTATTTACTTAAAATTAATATATTAATGTTCCTTCAAATTTATATTATCTCTATTTTTTTATCTATGAGATGATACAATTTGTTTTTATTTATTTATTCAAATAAAAATTTGAAAAAAAAATACTAATTATTACATTTTTACTAATATCCATTTATTCATATAAAATTTTAAGTATAATAAATAAAATATTTACGTAAGTTGGATAACACAAAGGTCAAAATGATTGACTGTTAAAATAATGATTTAAATGATATTTTGGTTTATATACTTGACTTAAATTTATAAATTAATACTTATATATAAAAAATTTATAAATTAGTTTTTAGACTATATATTTTTTTATTTAGTTTTTGTCGTTAAGTTTAAAGTAAATAATGTTAAATAAGTAAAAGACTAAATTGAAATAAATGTATATGTGAGGACTAATTTACAATTATTTTTTATATATACGGATTAACTTACAAATTTTGGTCAAATATAAAGATGAATAAATAAAATGATAATATTGTCATTCTTCTTTTCTAACTTTTATGTTTTTTCACCTCTCAATCTCACTCTCTCCAATCTTCAATAGAAGCTAGAATTTATTGCTCTCTTTGCCTCTCATCTCAAAACCCAACCAAGTCTCATCAAATTTTCTTTTTTTCTCAACTACTTCACTATTTTCACCTTTACCCACACCACCCCTTTCGCCTCCAATTCCAATTTTACTCTCTTCATTCTTCTTCTTTCCTTGCATAAACTTCAATGAAGTTTAGAGTCTCTTCCTCTCTTAGCTTCTTATTCTCAAAATACTACCAAAATTTCATATTATATAAACAGATCTATTGATGAATTTTAAATGATTATAGACAAATTTTAGTGTTACAGACAGATTTATAGACAAATAAAACTCGTTTCTAATTTTGGTGTCACTAGTTCATACAAATGAATTTTTAATTCCATCTATAATTTACAAAAAAAAATTTGTTTGTAAATTTATAGACAGACTTTTTTATCTGTAATAAATTAATTTATAACAATTATTTCATTTATAGTTCTTATACCATCCATCAAAAGCATCTTCTTCTACCACTTTTCTCATCTCACTCACCACTTTTCTAAAACAACACTTCTCATTCTCAAACACTCTATTTTACTCACACTCTAACACTTCGTCTCCTTCAGTTCCAACATCATTGTCCCTTCACAACTCTATTTTTCTTTAATGATACATTCACGATGAATCTCTCTCCTTTATTGTTGTTAATCCAATGCATATTTCAACCTCCTCTTGAAATGCAAGACATTCAAAATAGACACCTTCTCGTGTAATCCATCTGTAGTAAATAATTTATAACAAATAAGTCTATATTCTACACCAAAAATAGAAAAATAAAACTGACTAAAAGTTAGGGTATAATAACAAAAATACAATGGTGCAATTTGTTTCCAAAATGGAGGCTCAAACCACTAGCAATGCACAAGGAAATGAAAATGATAGAGAGAGATCAAAGAGAGAGGAAAATATAGAAATGAGGAAGAAGGAGACACATTTTTATTCTATGCTGCATATTATAAATGAATTTTTTCATCTTATTAATTGACTTATAGATAGAAAAATCTGTCTAAGACTCCATTCATGAATTACTGTATTTCATTAATGTAGTTACAGATAAATTTTATTGTGTGTAATTTGCGCCTAATATTTTCTGCCTTATTTTAAATTACAAACAAAAAAATTAGTCTATAAATTCGTTTGTAATACAAACAAAAAAATAATCTGTAAAATTGTAGATTGATTTTTTTGTCTATAAATTCATATGTAAAATTACAAATAGATTTTTCTTTTTGTAAATTCGTCTATAATATTGAAAAAAAATATCTTTATATTTATAAACGAATATTATTTGTCTATAACACATATGGATTTATCTAAAAATTAAAAAAAATCTAATTTAATAATTTTTTGTCTATAAATCTATCTGTATTATATATAGAAATTTTTGTTTGTAATTAACATATTTTTAGTGGTGAAACTCAACCAACTCTTAACAATTTTTATTAAATTTCTTTCTCTTCTCAACTACTTCACTATTTTCACCTTCACCTTTATCGTCACCCACACCCACCCACCCCAAATTTCAATTCTTCATCAGAACTCTTTTCGTCTTCGAATGCCCCCCATTAGTGTTGCCAGCAGTAGAATCGTCAACGCATTCATCTATATTTTTCTCTATTCCCTTCATACTATCAAAATCAAGATGCAAACCAAAAGTGTCTCACAAATTTACAAAAATACCTTTTAATTTAGATTGATAAGTTATTCTCTAGATGTACAAAATTTGTAAATTAGTTCCTATATATAAAAGTTTGTAAATCAATCTTTACATGTACAATTATTTCAATTTAATCTTTTTGCTCATTTAACATCGTTTATTTTAAATTTAATGGCAGAAACTAAATCAAGAATAAATATCCATTTAGGGACTGATTTATAAATATTTTACGTGCAGAGACTAATTTACAAATTTAAGTCAAATATAATGACCAAAATATCATTTAAACCTAAAATAATTTACTAAAAAGATTAAATAGAATGATTAAATTTTTTATTTATATATTTTTGTCCTCTCTGAACGTACAAATAAAAAAAAAAGTATAAATTTTCTCTTCTACGGTGATCCTTAACCAATGTAAACCCGAATCATATATGATACCAATGTCTACTATAAAAACTTTATACTCGTGTGTTTGTATATCCCTTCTTCGCACCTAAGAAAAAGTAAAAACAAATAGCAGGTTAATACCAGGCAGTATTTTTAAAATTTTAAAAATATTTTAAAATTTTACATATTTTAAAATTTATGATATTTCATTGGTATAAAGTGTAAATACTATAAATCTTATTATATTTTTTTATTAATGAACTTTCCTATAAATAAAAAATTATTGATCATTACTCTTTATATATATTATTTTCTAATACCACTTCCTTAGAGACAAATAAGATAGAATATTTGTCTTGGAACATTTGGAAGTCACGGAACAAGAGAGATTTGGCATACAAACTATATGGTCTATACAATTTTTTGGTTAGGTTAAAATTGCTTCTGCAGAAAATGAGATGTGGAGCTATGTCAGTAATTTCAGCTACTACAGCAAATGCAGTGTGTTTTTCTGTGATCTGGTGGATGGTTTAAAGTGTGTATGACCTTATATTCTTTGGTGTTTGCTTAAAAAGGAATAACTGTATAAATTTTGAAAGACCAATGAATTTAAAAATTTGTTAGTGAAATATTTTCTATGAATTCAAATATGCTTTTGTTTTAATATTATTATTTTATGATTTAACATAAAAAATTATTTTATGATAATTATTATCTTTAAGTTTTTTCTTTTTCATTTTTGACACGTATAGCCTACGGATATACAGTAGTAGTCTCCACTTAATCCTTTCTGTTTCACTTTGACGTTCTCAATTTCTCAAATCTTGACCAAATTAAATTATTTATTAGGAGTTTGTAGTTTTTTTAGATTCACAAAATAAAAAAAAAATTAATTTCTTAAGGTTAACTTATAAAAAATTATTTAAAATAGTATTTAACTAACTTTTTATTTTATTCTTAATTTATTAATGAAATGATACTTATACAAAATAATATTATATCAATGATACTATTATATATCTTTTTAATCATTTAACACATTTACATTACCTAATAAAATAACTATGACTTAATAAAATAATTAAAAAGTATAAATTTTAAACTACAAACATTCATCCAACTTATCAACTAAAAAGAAGAAAAAACATTAATCAGGTATACACGTATTGAGCATTTGTACGTGTCAGTAAATAAGATTGGTATCAAAGTTAAGACACAGTACAATCTCTGCGCTGACATCTGGAGCCACGGGCAAGACTACTTCCTTCCCATGTTTTTGTTTTTTCTCGTCCGAATAAATATATTTCACCTTTATGGATTGAGATTTGAAAAGCTCTCTCTTTCAAAAACAAATAAACTTTTAAATATTGAGCTACATTACTTTTTAACACAATTTTTAATATATTTTTTTAAAAATATTTTTATGACATTGTCTATTCTATTTGTTGATTATCTTCTCTTTTAATTTATTTTCAACTTTGATTTGTGTTTGGGCCAGCATCCAATTTGTACCTTGATGCTACGCTACACCTATGTTATTGAAGTGTACATATATCAACTGTGAGTATAAAGAAATTGGATTCATATTTTTTCATTTTTATTATTCAAATGAACGCATGTTTTCAATATATCCATGCAGTTTCATACATAAACAGAGATACTTAAACCGTGTGAAATACCTATTTAACGTCTCATTTTTTAATTATCATATTTATTTTTCTATCTCACTATGTATACACACTCCAAGAGATGTGCACCAAATATTCTCTTTTTACTTTAGTTGTAGAAAAAAGTGGTAGGAATAATATTATTTTGTCACATTTATGCAGAAATTCCTTCTGATTCTTGTGAAGAGGTAGGTCTCTTTCTCCCACCAATCACTACAGCTTTTCCCTTTTTCTCCTCCGAAAGCAAGATTTGGGAACCCAACACATTCTTCCAGTTCCGGGGACCGAAACCCCCTTGTCATTTCACTGTCACTCACACACACACATTGTAACTAAAACCTCAGCATCCCATTACAGCATCAAACCTCAACTCGAATCCAACCCCAAACCCACTTCCCAACAACCATTCCACCCCAATTCTTTCTTTAGAATCAGTGTAAGGCTCAGGAAAAGGAAAAGGAAAAACAAAAACACATCTCATGGATCAAAGAAAGGGTATGAAAGAGAAACGAATATGCCATTTTCTACAGCTTGGAAACTCACAGAAGCATTGCTTTTACAGAACATACAGACTCCTATCCTTCACTGTCACAAGTCACTACTTGCACAGCACGTAATTTAATATAACTACATTTCTTTCTTCATTACCCGTCACTAACATTCTTACCCTCCTCTTTTTCCTACTTACATGCAAACATTCCAAACATCACATAAACCCTAGCTACCTTAATTACCCTTTCCATGCAGAGGCCCTAAAACCCAAAATCCCACAACGCATCCTATTCCAAATTAAACAAACACATTAAGAGTGATGTAAGGGAATAAAAATGCTGAGCTCTCTCACCTACTTCATTTGCATGTATAATTACTAAAATAGATCTTTTCATGTTAAATTTTATTTCAACAATGTCACGTTAAGATTTTGTGTCTATCTCTCTCTTAATAATAAAAGTTAACATTTATTGAAAAGAGAGATAGTTACAAAATATAACCGTGACATGTCGAATACATGAAAAGATTAGTCTCTATTATTTAAGGCATTAGCCTTCGGTCTAAGCCACGGCGTCGTTTTGACCTGTCACTGGAATTGGATCGGTCTAACAAAGACTTGAGCGAGTTCTGAAGGAAGTGAATGGATTCAATGCTGTGTTCCTTATCAGCAGCAACCACCAAAACGTTGCGCGTTCTCCCTCCAAGCGTTGCCATTTCCGCTTTCAGGGTTTTGAGATGAAGAGATTTCAGGATTTCTATGAGATCAGGGATGAGGTCGGAACGGTCCTCGCAGCAAAGAGAGGCTTTGAATATGAGTCTTCCGTCGCCGGAATACTCGCTGCCGGTGGATAGCACGGTGATCTCATCTGTTTCCGATGGAACCGTTTCGAGTTCAGTGATTTCCGAGGTTTGCTGCTTCAGCTCTTTCACTCGTTGAACCACCTTCGCCAGAAGCGAAGCCTTGTCTGTCTGAACAAAAAATAAATTATAACCAGTTTGTAATATCAATACCCACTTTTTTAACATGTATTTGAAGATAAATATTGAAAATTTAGATATAATATTTTTAAATTAAATAATTGAATGTATTAATTAAATGTGTAAAAGCAAACTCACTTTCCCAAACTCAATTATGCGTGAGAATGTCCTTACAAATCAAACTGCGGTTTCTTTTTTGATACATGACATGAATGAGAATCGTATGGGGAGGATGAAAAGACAAAATCGAAACTTTGGATTTTATGAGCTTCCTAGAAATTAATTAAGTAGTTTAACACTTCTATTCATTCATTCACTTCACTATATACACACATTCACATTACACGGCAATCAAAGTGCAGTCAACTAGAACACACAACACGCATTTGTTGGTCAAAAAAGTATGCAACCTTTGAGAACAAAAGAAGGAATCTCTTGGAAAAACAGGAAGCCAGGAAAAGGTGACAAATACTGAAAACCAAAGTAAGAATTAATATTGCATAGTATATATACCTTAGAATTACAAGGCAGAAGAGTGCGAAGTTCGTCGAGGTGGGAATTGATTCTCTCCCTCCTTCTCTTTTCAGCTTCTTTGTGGTTCTTCATGGCAGCAAGGGCTCTATCTTGGTGGGAGGGTGGCTCGGTAATTTCGGACACATGGAAGGGGTAATAGTTATTGGAGGAATTAGTAGAGAAGGTGTGGTGCATGATGTGAGGTGAAGAAGCGTGGAAGAAGGAAGCGTTGTTGTTGGGGGAAAGGAATTGGAAGAGGTGAGAGTTATCCATGTCAAAGTGGTGCATGATGGATGAGAGCAGAGAGAGAGAGAGAGAGAGAGAGAGAGAGTCAAGTGCGTGTGGCGTGGTGTGGTGTGGTTTTGTGGGGGTAATAAGAAGAGAAGGAGCGAGTGTGGTACAGTTTGAGGTTTTGTGGTGGTGAACGTGAAGTGATGCTTATGATTGCGCTTTTTGACTCGCTCCAACGATTCTACTGTTACTTGTGGAAATTCAAATCAAACCCTCTTCTCCTATTCCTATTGCCTTTCGGTGCCCATTTCTTTTTCTTAATATAAATTATTATTTCTCAAAATAGAATACCCTTTCGTATTAATTGTTTTCTAAATTAAATATGTCCTTCATTATATTTATACTCATATGCTAATCAATTTATTTCTCTCACTCTCCTCCCTCCTCTTTATTTGGCTTGCATGTGTCTACGGGACCCACTTTATCAACACTTGTAATCCATACGTGTGTATCCTATATATCAAAACATATCTGTTACTGTATATTTTTTGTCATCGTAGTTCAGTAAACGAGTCATTTTTTATTTTTAAAATTATTTAAATTGATCTTTGTTTCAAATGTTTAAAATGTAACGAAATTTGTTTCTTATTTAAAATTTTTGTATATTTAAAATTTAATATCATAGCTCTATTATATTATTTAAAATATTGAACTTTTTTTATGAAAGAGTTAACTAAAACAATAAAAAAATTATTAGAATTAAATATATTTAATTAAAATTAAAGTGACCAAAATCATACATTAAGTATATAAGAACTAAAAATATAACAAAGTTAAATAGATGTTATCATATTAATTTTTCACATAACAGTAATTAAAATTAAAAATTATTTAAAACTTACGACAATTTAAAGTGTCACACGAGAACTTTGATAATTTTTTTCACTTTTACAAAAAGTAATCTTGCATGAGTCTAGAACACTTATAATGTGATGAGACCAGCACAATTAACAAACATTTCTTTCTAAACAAACAAATATATAGTTAAATTAACGCTTCTCATGCTTTCCTACTCTCATTAAACATATGCTTCCTTTCACTTTATATATTATAAAATACATATTCTTTTATTTTCTATTATTGGTTTTTGTATGAATTCAATATATAAAATTGAGTACTCACGTTTAAAAAAAGTTATCGTTTTTTTTATGTATGACTGAATGATAGAATTTGAGATGCAGGCAAATAGCAGTGCAACTAGCTCAAGAAAATAAAAGTAAAAAAGTTATGGTCTTTTGGGATGAGGGATAAATTGAGCAAAAGACAAACACTAAAAATATATTTTTAATACTTTCTTTTAAATATATTATTATCAATTAAAATTTATTAAAAATTATAAAAGAGATTCATTAAATAGTTCAAAAAAATTATTTAATAAAATTCAACAAATTTTAACAAATGATAAATAGTATATTTAAAACAATGCATGGAAGTTTGGGTTATACTAATATTTATTTGTGATCAAACATCTATATCTCTATAGATCATTTCCGTCAAAGAAAGCCAATGACATATGAGCATCAAAGATCTCTCAATATACATCCGCTACTCCTTTACCACTGGACACCATTTTAGCCCTTAATCTCCATCTAACTCAAGCTTAATGGATTCATTTTCCTAAAAAAAATTGAAGCTTGTGCTATACAATGGACATAGAGCACAGAACTTTGGTGGCAAAAACCCTTTAACTATGTTCAAATAAAGTTTCCACTTTAAGTTATATTCATTAAAATTATAATGATCTTAATATTGCACATGGGGATGTAGCTCAGATGGTAGAGCGCTCGCTTAGCATGCGAGAGGTACGGGGATCGATACCCCGCATCTCCACTTTTTTTTCTGTCTAGGGAAAGATGCACAATTTAAGGGGTGATATACGTTTTTTGGACTTACTTGTAAAATTTTTAATAATATTTTTACTAATGACTAACATATTTTTAAAATCACACACATTATATAGATTTTTTTTAATTTATATTTTATAGTTTTTAATAAATTTTAAGTTATAATTAATTTGAAAGTATGTTAAAAGATTTATTTCTAACACGCTTCATACTTCTACAATTCAATCATTAAATGTCTATTTGTTAAAACTTCTACAACATGTATAACCATGTTAGGGCATTGTTGCGAAATAATAAAGATTAGAATGTGTTTACAAACAAAACTTAAACGTTTAAATTCAATTTTAAAATTATGTATTAACTCACATAAGATATTTTAAAACTGGAATTTTATCCAATATTTTTATTATAGTTTTTTACAATTTTGAAAATGTCATATTGTCTCGTTATTAATTATATGATAGTTTTAAACTAACACTTTTTTAGATGCTAATAATCATCATTAATTTCCTTGAATCTACTCATGAGTCTTGATATATCATTATAATGGTTATATTAAGAAGTGTTTCAGATGGATTTGAAGAGTGAGAAATTATAGATGGTAAAGAAAGAAATTAAACGGTGAAGAAGAGAGTATTCTTTGGGCTAGTAAAATAAAAACGTGGGTCAAAGGTTTTATCAAATAGTGCAAGTAATAGAGGATTGATTGCTTTCATTAGTCAAAATTATGGGAGACAAGTGCAACTCACCTTTTAGTGTTGCACATTGCCTCAATTATTTGTTGTTTCCATTCCATTTTGGTGAAATAAGAAAAGTGTAGTTTGAAACCATTAAGAAGAAAAATTATTTCGGTGCAAAGTCATAGAAAAAGTGAAACAAGAACGATTGAAGATACAAACTTTATATATTGTTTTAACTTAGTCAAACCCAAGGGGGAACCTTAGTCCAACTTTTGAGCATTCCTTGATTCAAATGTCATATAATTTATTCATGTTTCTATAATAACTACTGTATCTTCTATCTCAAGATTTTAGACTTCTTTGGAGCATCTTACCTCTAAAGTTTTCAACTCTCTTGTAAAACTAAAGTTTTCATACTTCCACACTTCCTTGTCAGTTTTAAAGTATCATAGTTGTTACCTAACCTGCCTCAAAACTACTACTATTGTTTTTTAACAAAAAAATATTAATTAAACTTAATCAAAATCTAAGTGGATTAAAAACAATAGATCATAAATAAAGCTAAGGGAGAAAGGCAAAAAAAAAAAAAGTTATAATATTTTAAATAAACTTTAATTTAAATCAATTGATAATACTTTGGTCATTGGTGCATTTAATTTATTGATGTATATACACAATTAGTGCATGTATAAAAAGAGGGGAGGGGGAGGAACACCTTAAAAACAATACATTTTCTAACAATTAGCGCCAATAATATTTTTGAATTGCATGCACGAAATATTAAAAGCAAAACCCTACTGAATTAGGATAAATTTAGAGACCCTTCACTTTTCTTAATTTTTTTGGTCCAAAGAGATCTTCAACCGGCGATCATGTGCTCATACGTAAGACCCTAAAATGCAGTTATCATTAGCCAAAAGTTTATATCACAATTTTACAACTTGAACCTATAATCTGATCTGTTGAGTCAAATTTTAATTAACTACATTAATCTTTCCTAATTTTGATAAAACCATAAATGGAAAGATAAATTAGTTAAACAATATGGATTACAAAAAATAACTGTTTTCTAAGATTGAAACTCGATCTCCTTTCAACTAAAAGCAAACTTTGAACATTCTTTTGATACAGTAAAACATATCAGAGATAGAACAGGCAAAACAAAGAAATTAACGACCACCCCAGTCTTAGGGTTTCAAACCCTGTCAAATAGCTTTGGTGTAAAGTCAGCTGTGAAAAGGGCGAGGATTGGGACCTGCCATCCAAAGCCTCAACTCGACACCCTTGTCCCTAGACCCCCAAGAAAAAGGCTTAAAACACCGTACTCATTGCGTTTCCAAGAAAAAAGAGAATCCAACTCACTCAACCAATACTTATGCTTATGATACATATGAAAAATATATTTGAAAAATATTCTATAAAATTATACTTATTATTCACAAGCTTCTTTCTTTCTTTGTCCACTGTACATCCACTTGGTGAAGGGGAAGAGACGTTGAGTTGACAAATTTAAAGATAAAAGGTGAAAAAAATTATAAATAAGAAATTTTATTTTATGTGTACATGTTACAATTTTTTAAGTATACAATAAACTTGAGTAGTTGTGTGTCATATTTTACAATTTTGTTTATTTAAAAACTATAGATAAAAGAATTTATAATTTTATTTAATAAAAAATTATAAATTATAAATTATAAAATAATAAAATTATATTAAAAGTTTGTGAAGTTAAGTAAATAAAGAATATTGATGTATGTTAAAGTTGCATGTCTTTTTCGTGTTTTTTGTCAAGTAAGTGCATGTTAAGGGATTAAAAATATTGAAGCCTCTCTTCTCTCGAAAAAAAAATGTAGAGTAAGTATTAGCCACGGGAGAGTTAAGTATGGAATAGAACAGGATTGATAAAATAAATAAACTTCGTGATTATGATATACTTTAAATCATTAATTTCAAGTTTGAACTAACATTTAAACCCAACTTTGGGTTCAGTACGGGAGCTCAAATGGCAAGTGTTAACATTTCTCATTGAGTGCAACACTGTATTTTGTATCAAGAAGGGGAAAAAAAACCTTAATGCTTTCATAATTTCGAAGTTATTTTAAAAAAATATCATGTGTAAGATATAAAATTATAATTTATTTTATATAAAATTTTATTAATACAATTCACATTATATTCTGAATTATGATAACTGAAAAGGACAACTAAAAAACTGTAATTTTGCAACTGACAAAATCAGTCACTAGAATATTGTAAATTCGATCATCATAAATAGACTTAGTGAAAGAATATATCTACCCTGTTTGCAAATAAATTTAATGACCAAAATATTGTTCGATTACAAAATTTTGAGATTAGTCATCAATTTAATTGTGGCAAAGTGTTGTAGAAAAATTCACAGCCAATCAAACCAATCACTGAATTTTTGGTCGTAAATTGGTCGGAAAATGTGACCACCAATTAAAGATTTGTTATTGTAACTCTCGAGTATCACAACTATTAAACTCAGCGTCTTCCCGTAATCATCCGGCATAGCTGCTTTGACTGAGTTAGAAGAGTACGATGTATGAGAAGTATTGAATTAGTCAGCAAACAAGCATCGATGGGAGCTACTTTAACGTGTTTTGATGAGATTCGTACTCTCGAGAGAGGAACCAGGTTTCCGATGACACAAAAAGCACATGAAAAGACATAAGGGGTTTCGGAACTTTTCTAGTGCTAGCAAGTAGCTAACGAGCTTTTTCATGTGCAGGTACTTGAAAATCCAAAATTATTTAAATGATGCTCTTTCTACACGTAACAAAAATTTGAAATTTCAGAAACGTAAAGTCCCTAAAATTGGTGCATCACCGTACAAAAACTTTCATACTACAGCTAAACTTTCATTTAACTTATAATTCTTCACTATTCTTGGTTTTACTGCCCTTAAAATTTGACAGTCCGCTTCCTTAATAACAGCATCACATGACTAAGCAGCAAAAAAAAACAACTTGTTTCATGGAACCAGAGTCAAGTGATTTATCAATTGAACGTAAGAGGGCCAACCACAAGAATGTTCCAACAATCTTCAGATGAAACGTTGTTTCTTGATACTAAAATCTTCTAGGACTTTTCCATCCAAATGTAAACAATGAACGAATCTTGACGAAACACTGTATCTACCTCGTACCTCTTCGAGCTTGGGGGGCTAGTGTACTGGATAGGGATCTGCTCGGTCCCACATGTAGGAAAAAGAAACAGAGTACCTACTCGGCCCAGTTTGGCCGAATACCTCATTAAGATTTAAAGGTAATTAACTCAATTAAGGATAATAATCAAAATATTATTTACTTTAAAAAAAGAGCCAAAATCAAGGCTGACTCAGGAGGCCCATTAGCCCATAATAATGCCTATAAAAGGAAGGTAGGAAGTACAGGTAAAGGGTTGACTTTCATTATTAAATACCATTTATTACTCAGAACCGAATCCTGACTTCAGCATCAGAGTGCCTTTTACAGGTATCCTCCCCATGTCAGCGACAGTCAGAAGGACGTCATTGTTTCAGAGCAATGACTTGAAAACTAGTATTTCTTTAACAGGAACATTTATATTTACAGTGCACATTAGTGTGATGTTGATGAAAATAGTGTTCAACACTTGGTCCTTTGTTGTGTAATAAAGCACGAGTAGGTGTTATCCCATCAATTGTGAATATACATGACAATGAGATGGATGACATTTAAAGTACCAAGGGCTTTAAATATAGACAAGTATGTAGATGAGCGGGCACTCAGTTTGTTGGGAGAGCAAGAATACCGAGAGGGTATTCGGTTTTAAGAGGTGTGGAGGAATACCGAGGGGTATTCAGTTTTAAGGGGTGTGGAGGAATACTGAGGGGTATTCGGTTTAAGGAGTGTGGTCCGAAAAATATCACAAAAAATAAAATAAAAATAAAAATAACCAAAGAATAAAAATAAGAATAAAAATAATTTAATAAAAAAGATCATTCTAGATCTTTGAGTTTTTAGGGTTTCAAGAATTTTTAGGGTTTCTTCGGTGTGTGTGCATGAAACGAAAGGGTGCTTGATCTCAACTGATCAATGTTGAAGAGATCTGTCAGTCTGGAAAGGGTGCGTTCCTTCATATGTCTGAGGGCCCAAGGCCTCATAAATACATGGTGGTCTAGGTCTTTTGCTCTTCACATTTTCTTTGAGCCGAGAAGCATACACTATTGCTCCAAATCGAAAGGTGCTCAAAATTTTTCTTTTCTTCCAAATCGACTACCCGTGAGGTACATTTAGCTTTTTTCTTTCTCTTCCTTATTTTATCATGGCCGAATCTTTGGAGTGGGAGAACTCATTGTTGGACTCGTCTAGGCCGACTAGTGTCGATATTCAACATGTTGAGAGAACCGAAGGGGTATAGAATTTGGTTCAAGACTGAGGGGGGTACATGAAGAGGTAGAGATTCGCTTTAGGGAATGCAATGACAAAACTGAGTCGTCTAAGTCTACTGATTTTGATTCTTCTGAACCACTACCGAGCACGAGCCCCCTAGAGAAAAATCAGTATTTCTCCCATGTACAGTTCTTAGGTATGAGTAGGTACACGGTGAAGTAGTCGCATACTTCTCTCGATATAAAAGAAATAAGATTCTTCAATCTTTTGTCGAACATGTTGATATTTCATTATGGGAACCTTCCAATCCCTACCCCATATCCATTGATCCTTGCCGAGGAGATGAAACTGGAGACCTTGAATTTGTTTTTCTAGGAGGTGCCGGAATAGTCGACACCTTCTTTGTGTATGAATATATGTTTAGAGAACTAGGTATAAAATTGTCCTTTGACGACTTTCAAATGAGAGTGTTGAGGGTTTTAAATGTCACGTCGACACAACTCTATCTAAACGGGTGGGCGGCTATTCAAGCTTTTAGAATACTTTGTAAATTTCATTATATAGAACCTATTGTAGGCTTATTTCTTTATTTCTTCTGTACTCATCCATCCGACTTGGCAATGTGGATATCTTTAATAAGGTAACCATAATTGCCATTGTTTAAGCCTTACGTTTCGTCTTTCAAGGATTTTAAGACCAGTTACTTCAAAATAACCATCCACCCTGTAGGTAGGAATTTTTTCTTTGATAGTGAAAATAACACTCTTTTTCCTTTCCACTGGACCTGGGTGCCTCGCCGGTACAACTGGATTCCTGAGGATTTGTTGTCGGCTAGGGAGTTATCGGCTTTGGATTATTTGAAGTCTTTTCCCCTGGAGCTTCCTGCCCGACACATATTCTTAGTATTAAAATCTCCTCAACCTCACCTGGACATAGATGGTATGTTCCATCCTTATGGTTTAATTTTTGAATTAAGTTGTATTGATTTGACTCTTTGCTTTTATTGTAGGTTTAATGGCTCAACGCGGTGTTCATGTGTCGGCATATTGTAAAACTTTGAAGACTAGGGCACCTGAAAACACACCCATTGAGGAGCACCGAAACCCTCAGCTGGATCATGTTCCTGAAGTGACCGAGCCCCAACCCCCTCCCCGTGACCTTGTCATTGCTGAAAATCAACCGAAAAGGCGCAAAGATAAAGGCAAGGAGAGAGAAAAGGGCTAAGAAAAAGAGACGGAGAGAGAGAAGAAGAGGAACCACAGTCATTCGGTTTGGCCGAATAATGACGAAGGAACACGCAAGCAAGCTCAGAGTGATGTGATGGCTATAGCCAGCAGTTCTTCAAATACTGGAATTCCACCAGTTGTTCTGTCCGACTCCTTCCTCTCTCCCGGGGTTAATGCCAATCGGGTAATTGCTCTAGACCTACTTTCCGACTTGAGAAAAGATGTGGTCAACAACTTGGACCTTGAACCACTGTGGCGGTGCTATGCGAAGCTGCAAGTGCGATCTGCAACTATGCTCCGAAGATTAATTGTGGATCCTATACTCGAGTTAAAAAATGTCCAGAAGGCATACTTAGCTTCTCAACAATCTTTGGCTGAGAGCAAAGAGACTCAGTTGAGCCTAACCGAGACCATACAATCATTGGAAGCCGAGGTCACTTAGTATAAGGAGCATTATCGCATAGTCAAGAGTCGACTTCAAACAACCGAGCACGCCTTGAGAGCTAAACAAGAGGAGATGGACGAGGCTTTAAGGGTGAAATCTTCAGAGATGGAGGCAACTTTAAGAACGAATTCCTTGGAGATTGAGGCTTTAAAAGCCAAATTTGTTAAAATGGAGGAAGCCTTGGCTCTTGAAAAGCAAAAAGCAGAAGTTGACCTGAAAGCCTTTGTCGACAAGTGCTCAGAGCAAGTTGCTTTTGAACATGAGTCGGGCTTCAATAAGGCTGTTTGCCAATGCTATGGATTCTGTCAAGTGCCACCTGACTTCCAGTTTGACCTCACCAAGGACTTCTTTGGCGGCAGGTTCTTATCGTATGATGAGGTTGATGATGATGTGGAACCTGACGCCGAAGCACCTAACCGAATTGAAGCTGATGATAACATTCTTGGTCCCGAAGCCCTTGGTCTTGAAGCTCCTGGTCCTAACGCCTCCGGTCCTGATGCTGGAGAGGAGGGAAATTAAAAATAGATTTTGGATTTTCTTTTGTATTCATGGGCTGATAGTGCCCAAATTTTTTAATTCTTTCAAGCAAAATACAATTTTAACTCTTGTTTTCTTCCAAGTTCTCTATATAACAATTGAGCCGAATACTTTTGTTTGTCTCATTTTTTGGCTAAGTAAGGGTACTCATGAAAGAATTAATTAATTCAACCTTAGCCAAGTATTACTTGGGAGGAAATTTTAATAACGATTCATCCTTGGCCGAGTAGAAGTACTCGAGAGGGAATTCATCAATTCGACCTTAGCCAAGTAATACTTAGGAGGAAATTTTAATAACGAGTCATCCCTAACCGAGTAGGGGTACCCCGGGAGGGAATTCATCAATTCGACCTTAGCCAAGTAATACTTGGGAGGGAATTTTAATAACGATTCATCCTTGGCCGAGTAGGAGTACCCGAGAGGAAATTAATTAATTCAAACTTAGTCAAGTAATACTTGGGAGAGAATTTTAATAATGATTCATCCTTGGCTGAGTAGGGGTACCCGGGAGGGAATTAATCAATTCGACCTTAGCCAAGTGTGTGACATTATTTTAATATAGACAACAATTCGTGATGAATGTTGTCTTCTCTTTATCTGGGGGATACATTTGTATTTGATTGTATTGAGAATAGGCATCCAAAAAGCTGAGTATCCGGTGATCGGCTGCACCGTTTACTAGGGTATCAATATTTGGTAGAGGGTATGCGTCCTTTGGGCAAGCCTTATTAAGATCCGTAAAGTCTATGCACATTCGCCATTTACCATTTGCTTTTTTAACCATAACTACGTTGGCCAATCAAGTTGAATATCTAACCTCTCGGATAAAGCTGGCTTGTAGCAACTTACTAATTTACTCCTCTACCGCCTTTGCTTTGTCCCCGCCAATTTTTCTTTTCTTCTGTGCTATCGACTTGGCCTCTTTATAAACTGATAGGTGATGACAGAGAAATGCAGGGTTAATGTCGGGCATGTCTGAAGCTGACCAAACAAATAAATCGGCATTATGTTGCAATATTTCCTGAAAGGCCTACCTCTCTTGTATAGACAAGCTGACCCCCAAAAAAGTGACCTATTCGGGCTTTGGTCCAAGTTGGAAAGGCTACTTGTTTTCATTAGGCTCAACCTGATACCCTTCATTCACTCTAGGATCAAGTTCAACATCCAATTCTCATCCCGACCAAAGGGATACAATGTTAACATCTCGGCTACCCCCATGAAGAGGTTTAAGACGTAGGCTTGCAAAGTAGCATTCTCTAGCTGTCTTCTGATCAGCGTGAACTGTAACGATTTGGCCCCTTTCAGATGAAAATTTCATGGTCAAGTGCGGAGTAGATACTATGGCCTTCAATTTATTTAGGGATGGTCTGTCGAGCAGTATATTATAGGAGGTATTCCCATGCACTACAAGGTAAGTGACTTTTATATATTTTCCCTCGTGCTCTGACCTAAACGAGGTGTACAGGTCAATACACCCCCGAGTCTTCACTCGTTCTCCAAAGAAACCCACCAGCGGTTCATGATATTCTCTGAGCTCTTCTTCTAGAATGCCCAATTGTTTAAACGTATTCAAATACAAAATGTCATCCGAGCTCCCCTAGTCAATTAGTATTTTTCGGACATTGCAATTAAGAATGTATACACTAATGACCATGGGATTATTCTGTACCGGATCCACTCCTTGAAAGTCATCGTCTGTAAATGTGATAGGCGAAATTCAGATTCTAACAGAACAAACCTGCTAGAGATGCCTCTTTCTTGCCGAATGAGTGGGTCCTCCACCTGCGAACCCACCAGCTATGGTGTTGATCACCCTCTTCAGGTATTTTTCTCGTTCATCAGATCTTCTTACAAGAGGCTCTCTTGATCGGCTCCACTGTCTCTCAGGCTGCTTATCCTCGTACCTTCTTGAGGATTGGGAATACCAATCTCTCCCCCTTTCAGTGTAACCGGTAGGGTTTGTTTGAACAAATCCTCTAAGATGCCCATCTTTGATCAAATCTTCTATTTATCTTTTAGGGTCGTGCACTCTTCTGTCATATGACCCTTATTGCAATGATATCGACAAGACATACTCTTATTTTCCCGAGGAAAGGTGTTTGCGCTTCTTGGCATGGTCAGGATTCCTGTTGCTAAAGTCTGATCAAGTACCCTGGATCTGTTGGCATTGAGTGTAGTGTAAGAGGGGTATTTGGGCCCCCTAGGCGGCCTATCAGGCTCATCCTTTCTTTTATTTTCTTGCCAGATTTGAAAGTTTCTCTATTATCTGCATTTTTTTAATTGGATCCTTGGTCCATGCGAATTTAATTTCGGTATTCGGCTAATTCTTTCATCTGCATGTACTTTGCTGTCCTACTCCTCAATTCATCCAAATCAGCTGGTGGTTTTTTGCAGATACTGTTAACGAAAGGCCCAAGCTTAATGGCCGTTGTAAGGTGGTGCATGGCCATGGCTGGTTCCAGATTATGGATGGAAAGGGTCACTTTGCTAAATCGTTCCATGAACGCTCGAAGTGATTCTCCTTTTTCTTTACGAATATTGACAAGAGCCAGGGATATCAAGGGGTGAGGTTAGCTTGTAGCAAACTATAAATTGAACAGTCTTGTGAGGGTTGTAAAGGAGTCAATAGATGAGGGAGGGAGTCAAGTGAACCAAGTGAGAGCTAGGCCTCTCAATGAAGTGGGAAAAATCCTGCACCATAAGGAGTCATTCTCTGTGTATAGGCCGACCTAAATTGTGAAAACATCTAGATGTTTCCCGGGATCAGTTGTGCCATCATATTTTTCTATTGTTAAGCCTCTCCAATTGTTCGGTAGTTTAGCATCCAAAATATGAGCAGCAAATGGGCTTCGACTCACTACATCATCTCGGTCATTCTTAGTTTCAGATTGTTGTATTCTCGGTTTCTCTTGTAACGCCGAGGACTCCCCTCTGATCCTGGGCGAGAGGTGTAGTTCGAGAAGGGATGTGTGTTTTTATTTCTTCTCTTAAGTGAGCAATTTTCCTTCTCAAGACCGAGAGCTCTAAGGCATCTTTTTCCCTTTTCTTTTTCATGTCCATCATTTCTGCTTTAAGCTGCATTAACACTGCTAAAAGGCCTTCATCAGTTTCTCCTTCTACCAGAACCTCAGGTGTCGGTTGGATGGGTGTGATATCTTCTTGTTGTTGTCGAGAAGTTCCCCCTTGTTGAACATGTTCATCCTGTTGGCTTCTTGTTAGTACCATATTGATCGAAAAAATAAGGCAATCGTGTCCCACGGTAGGCGCCAAAATGTTCATGTTAGAGAAACACTAGTCTTCAAGTCTTTGCTCTGAAACAATGACGTCCTTCTGACTGTCACTGACGTGGAGAAGATACCTACAAAAAGCACTCTGATGCTGAAGTCAGGATTCAGTTATAAGTAATAAATGATATTTAATAATGAAAGTCAACCATTTACCTGTACTTCTTTAATAATAAATGGTATTTAATAATAAAAGGCAAACTGGGCCAACTAGGTATTCGGTTTCTTTTTCCTACATGTAAGACCGAACATATCCCTATCTAGTACAATAGCAAAATTGAATTATTTTTTAAGTATTCCAATAAAATAATCTACAATATAAATACCCAACAGTAGCATATCAGTAGGCAATGGAGATAATATTATGATAAAAAGTAGATATGGAAAAAAAATGTAAAGTGAAAGGCATACAAAAAAAATTAATTAAAAATTATTCCACGATTAAAAATAACTAACGGACAAGTAACTGGTAAACCAAATAAGTGTTGAAGACAAGTACATGATATTTAACAAGGAAAATAATCAAGTTAATGCAAATAAAAATCTTTACCACTTGGACACGTAGTATATCCAACTTTTATCAATGTCTGGACATTAATGTTTATTTTTATCTTGGTAAAATATATAAAAACAAATACTTGATTATAATTACAACTATAAACTGTTAAAGAAAAAGCCTAAATAGATGTTGAATTGAATATGTTAACTTTTTAATATAAAATATTATGAAAATCAAAAGCCCAAGTTTAAGCATCATTTTAAAGCTAAAGAATTTAAATTTTTTTAGGCCCAATAACATAAATTTATTATCCACGTTGGACCGAATTAAATTGAATAACTCAAATTAACAACTGTAAATTGTAAACTTCGTACTTATTTAACAAGATTCAAATCCAATAAAATATCTTAACAGGCCAATGTCTTATTTTTAAGTCTAATGATATCATGATTGACGGCACAAATAGTAATTGAATTAATACAATAAAATTAACAAATATCTCGTGCATTATATTCCTAAAACTTTTATTAATATACTTACCTGATAAATGGGAGATTAATCATCCCATATGTTCCCCTTGGAAGTGCAAGAAAACATATCCCCCATGAAGAAAACACAATCCCATATTAATTCATTCGAAAGAGGATTTTGTAAATAGGATTCATTTATTTATTTTATATTTTTCCTCTTCAATTTGAGAAGAGAATTAAAGAAAAATTGTAAAACAAGACGCATGTTTCAAGACTAAAAAATTATTTTTTTAACCTTATATTTTATGTTACATAAAACAAAGTATCAGGAACAGTTTAGACATTTTATACACATATTTTCTTTCATTTTATTTTCGATCATACTGAATAAGAAAAAAGAAGATATGTACTTTTCTTTCTTTTCATTTTTTTTACTTTGTTTCTCAACTTAAACAATTTAAAATTTTACTCATTTCTCACTCATTTTCTTCTCTTGCTTCTTCTTACCCTATTTTTTCTTCACATTCAAGTACAACATTAGAGCAAAATAAGGTGTTAAGAATCTTTTTTACACATAAATCTTGGAATCAAACTCAACCTACATGCTTAAGGGATCTTGAGCCCTTTATACTCAGACTAATGCATGTTTGTAAAATTAATGTATAGGTTTAATTATTTTCTTTAACTAAATAATAACTTCTAAATTTTAAAAATTAAAATTAAGAAATATTTTATAATAAATTTAATCTCGCTCCCTTGAGTAAAGTTTTCTCGAGACAATAATTATTTTTTCATATAACAGTAAGTTAACCCAATTCATGAGAATCATGACCGACTGGTCATTGTAACTTGCGAGTTGGTGAGTCAAGTAATAAAAAACCTATTATAGCTATGAATTTAATTTTTTATAACCCAGTTTAATAGTGAACAGCACCGAGTCTAGGTAACTTACAAGTTAAAACCCACTTTAATAGCTCTAGTAATAAAGAGTGTATTAAAAACTATATTAGAAGCATTTCTCGTCTGAATATACAATACAACATTTAAATTAAGTATTAAAAAGTTAATAAATTTTATTAATGTTGTAAATTATGATTAAATGATAATATAAAAAGATTACACACTCTCTGAATATTTCAATTAAATTATTTTATAATATGTTATCTAAACAGATTATATTAATACAAAAATATTATCATATGGTATAAAATATTAATGTAATAATTTAAATTATAAACATTGTAATTACCCTCAATTAAAAAAAATTCAAAATATGACATGATATGAAAATGTCATTTGGTGCTACAGGTCTAATTAATTTCAGCCCATATAGAATCTCAAGTATCGACAGAGTTTAGTACATTTGTATGTCAAATCCCCGAGATTTGACGATGCGCGTGTGTTTTTATTTTGTTTTGTTTTAATTTTTCCACCTTGTCGTAAAGAAATAATTTGATACAGTACCCAAATTGTGTTCCTTTATCAATGGTAGTACGACAAATTAAAGCTCTTTAAATTTAGAACCACCTAAAATTGGTTTCAGTTCTGACCAGTCATCAATCCCTTTCATTATCGTTCATAAATTCTAATCTCTCTCTCTTTTGTCAACATTGTAAACTTGAAATATAATTTCAAACAGTGATAAAACCCACTTAAGCTCTAAACCAATTATTTACACTTTGATGGCGACATTAACATTAGTGCCAGCCTCATTATCGTTTACTTTCATTCTTAATTATTTTAAAACCGAAACATGCTTCTTCTTTCCACAGCTATGTTTTTACAATATATTTGCACTAAATATATTTATTGTTAATTTAAAGTTAAATACTTTTTAGATATAACTAACTTTAAATTATAATATTTTCATATATGACACTTCCTTTAGAATTATATCATTCTTACACTTTTTTTTTATCATGTTATTTATTTTATTTTACACTTATAAAAAAATTGCAATAAAGTGTTATAGAAACAAAATTTCTCTTATTAGTTTTTGTTCATGGTGGTTTCATTATACTAGCTTCCCCTTTGACTTTACAGCTCCTTCTAAACATTTTCTAATAAAATAAGAAGAGGAATGGCTGGTTGTGCTTCATCCAACATGCCAATCCATGAGTTCCACCTATTATTCAACAAAGTAACTTCATTATAAACAAAACATTTGAACAGAAAAAAGCCAAAGTAGCAGTGCCTAACCCTGAGTCCTGACTTAAGTGGCACACGCATGTGCTGCACATTCTTTGAAACATCACTAAAATATGTGGGAAATGAAATGGTTTCATCATTATATTCAACAACTTACAATAGTTTATTGAGCTTTTCTCATTTGAGCTAATAAAAAAAGAGAGGGCAAAAAAGTTTAAGGCCCTTTCACATACCAGCACGACAGACAATAGTTGCTTTGATTGAGATTGTTGCATACACACATAAAAGCACTTTTTAGTTTATCACTTTCAGCTATCATTGACTATGTTTGTGGGTCTTGAGTGGAATTACACAATTGAATATTTCTTTAGTATCACTATCTCATTCACATTAATATGTTTTCCATCCTTCTTGTTTCATGAATTCAGCTTTGCTTTAACTGAAAATGCGACCTTTTTAGAATGACTGAAATGATGCAACATCATTAAAGTCAATTTAGTGAGATGTAGGTATTATTGCCCTACAACAAGAAAACAAAATCTTTTTTTCAAAGATTAAAATAATTTTTTTATTGTTACTATTATGCATTTATTGTCATTTTTATTTAAAAAAATTTAATTTTTTTATAATTATATTAATAACAAAAAATATTTAAATAAAAGTGATAATAAACATTATTTTAAAAAGAGTTTAAAAGTGTTCTTTTGTAAATGAAATATATTTTTAAAATATATGTACATGTATACATACACGGAAATATAAAATTATTCTAAGTCACTCTTATATTATTTAATAATTTTATTTAGTTATATATTCTTAAAATTGACTATATTATATTAATCATAATTATAGAAATTATATTTGTAATATTTTATATCAATGTAAAATTAATTTAATACATATTTTTTAAATGTATAAAAATAAAAACATGTTGATTATATTTATAGTTGTTGAAATTTTGATAAAATTTGATACATGTAATTAAAATAATATATAATTATAATTTAAAATTTTTATTAATAAAAAATATTTTTATATTAAGTTACTGATGAATATAAAAGTGGGTCTAATTTATTTTGATATAATTTAATTTTTTTATATGTACGTGTGTATTAATTTTTAATAATTTAAATAATGAAAAAAACAATATTAGGTACCAGCAAAAGAAAAAAAAATAAGAAAAAATTTACGGTATTTCAAATAATTTAGTTAAAAAATATGTTAATATTTTTTCATCTTTAAAGTATTAGAATAATTATAATATAATTATTAATTTTAAAAGAGTATTAAATATTCTTTCAAGTTTATAAATACAGTAAGCATCAAAATTAAATAAGATAAAGTTTAAGCAGGTTCAAAATCTTTTTATCATAGTTTTTTAAAAATTAAATAGGATATAAAACGAAATTTTAAGTTTTGATTCATTTAATTTCAACATATTAAATTATAATTTAATCGTGAACGAACCATAATAAAATTAAATGATTTTCAAATAAAAAATATAATAATTGAATTCAAAGTTGAATTAGTACAACTAACCTGTCGATCTAATCTTTAAAACCTTTTTTTTTCCTATTTTTTATCACACCTTTTTCTATGTCGACCTAACACTTCTATATATAGTAGTTGATATTTGGGTTTCATGAGGTTTGTTTATTGTATTTTTATGGGGAAAATATGATGGAATTTAAATATGCGTAAGCAACTACTCATTTTAGTTTAAAATAAAGACTGGGCGGCCGATTGTGTATATTTATCTTTTACTTTTAATTATTTAAATAAATTTTAAGGTGTATATAATAAATAAATAAATTAAATACATATTTAATAAATTTATATTATATCATGGTATATATATATCACATAAATTTAATTAAAAATATATAAAAATAAACTATTTTTTAATAATTATAAAAAGTTTTAATTTAAAAATAAATGCATAACATAAAAAATAATTTTTTGTTTTTTTTATGAATTTTAATCAATGGCTAAAAAATTGACATTGCCTAAAGCAACAAAAATGAGGAAGCAAAAATGCAATATTTTTTTTTCTGGAATGTCAATCTTTAAAGAAAAATACATGATATATACTGTGGAATTTAAATACACATTAGTAAGTTAATCATAATATCATACAATAAAACCTAATTAAAATTAAATTGAACCGTTGAAATAATATGGACGTATCTCTAATTAATCAATACATTATATGATTCATGAATTTATTTAATTGAACCAAGTAATTTGGACTTATTCTCGCGAATTTAATTTCTGATTCAAAACTTTATTGAACTTTAATTTGTTAAAATCTTGATTAAATACCATCGACTATAAATATACTTTATTGCTTAAATTCAAATTCCCTTTTTAAGAAGTGAAATCCATATTTTGTATTACTAATAACACATACACATACATACAAAACACATTAATATTTGCTAGATTAGGGAAAATAGCCTTTGTTAACACAATATCCACATTTATAAATCATAATATTTTAAGCACCAAGAGACTAAAGTACTATTTTCTGGAATTCAAAAAACAATTTAAGCACATTGTACTTTTTAAGATTGCATTGATCCTCCTATTTAAGTTA
Organism: Abrus pulchellus subsp. cantoniensis; assembly: GCA_024086825.1. Classification (NCBI taxonomy): domain Eukaryota; kingdom Viridiplantae; phylum Streptophyta; class Magnoliopsida; order Fabales; family Fabaceae; genus Abrus; species Abrus pulchellus. The sequence continues at coordinate 12,438,668 of CM044050.1, forward strand.
GTAAAGTTTTGATCTTCCTAATTTTTTTTCTTGATTTTGATTCTCTTTATTTTATTTGTTTAAATTTTGTCCATATATCTCGCTATGAACGATATATTGATACTGACACAAACCTAATTTAATCCATAGAGGTTGGCAAGGTAGTGATTGGATGGTGAGAAGGAGAATGCTGACAAGGCAATTTTTTTTAATTTAAAAATAAGTTTGGAAAATTAAAATCAGCTAAAAGGATTAAAAATATAATTAGACTTTTTTTTTCCCATCCAACAATGTCACTATGTTGTTATATGTGATCTCTATGTCAGCATCAACCCTTCTCCTAATAATTGGACAGTGAAATAAAAAAATGTAATAAAACATCACATTTTTTTAATACAACTTCGAGAGGAAATAACCTTCAATTTCCAGAAACATTTATCATCAAAATTTGTATATACCACCGTATACTCAGTCAAATGGTTTTACAAATTTGCCCACTAGGATAATCAAGTTGAATGTAAGCAAATTTGAGCTTAAGTAAAAATCATTATATAAATTATTATGTTACAAAACATTTACACTAGTTTACTGGGAATGAAAACTTATAAAAGAAAATAAGAAAATTGGAAGGTGGTTTTTATTTTCCTTATTTGGAAGACACTGAAAAATAGAAGAAAATGAAAATCGTATTCATGAGACTCACTATTTTATTTTTTTTCAGAGTTTCTTACCCGTGAAAATTCATAAGATGATAAATGGAAAAGTAGCATGAAAGGGTGTATGAATTAATCTCATCCATTTATTTTTTAAAATTTATATCCTCACTCTTTGTTTTTCTCTTTTTCTTCTCTCACTTTCAAGAAATTATCACTCAAAAATTAAAGCTCAATCATATCTTCTTTCTCATATGGCAACAATAATCACCACAAACTACTCCATTGCGTCTCTTTCTTCTTTCTCCTAAGATGCCTACAATAGCCGCACACTATTACTATTCCTCCACTGTGATGATCACCAACCCCAAAATAGTGACCATGCACCATGGTTCAAATTTTAAAATGTGGATCATTATTTCCACGCTTTAACTTTGTTTCATTTACGTTGAATGCTAAAAGTTGTTGTACAAGGAAATTTGAAAATTAATTAAGAAATTCCTTGAATAATCTCAAAACTTAATTGGAAGATGTCTTATCCGTGAATATGTGAGAAGTTTTAAAGGGGATGTACTCATAAAACACTTCTTAAAGTTTTAAATCATATTTTTTACAATGTTAACAACGAAACTATCAAAAGTTAACTCTTCAAAGTTCTAGAAGTTAAGTGGAGGCTCAATAAAGATTAGTATATCTTTAATACACGTGCTCATGATTGAACTTTCGGCAAATAACTTACACTTATCTTGTTTAATTGCTTTTTAGTTTGTTTTTGCGTTTTTAGAATGTAAGATATGTTGTGAGTATAATGTATGTTCCAAACAGATCTAGTATTAAGGTCTGGAAGGCATGGTTGGGGAAAGAAAGAGAAAGTAAGAAAAAAGAAGGACGAAAATTCAAATGGATTGAAACGAAATTGTTTAAATACATATTTTTTATATAATAAAAATTACAATTACAATAATAATTATAGTAACAATAAAAATTTAGGTATATCTTTCATTAAAAAATTATATTAGGGAAGGTAATTTTTAAATAATTTTTTTGTCGTATTTACATAAAAATAATAAGATTGTTTTACATTGCACTCATTTTTTTGTCACTCATTTAAAAAAAATAATATGTGTTGTTTTTTCTTATTTTCACTTTATTTTTATTCATTTTAAACAAATTAAATAATGTATCTTTTTTATTTTATTCTAGTCATTTTGTTTCGAATTTATTTTATTCTCATCAAAACAAAAGTTTAGGTTTATTTATATTTCACACAAGTAATAAATTTCACACATGCAAATTATCTAAAATTATATCAATACAGTCCAAGACCAAATTAAAAGTATTTGTGATAGAATTTATAATATAAAAAATAAGGTTTTGAATTGGATTGAAGTAGAAAGTGTTACCTTATCGCTTTATAGGATGAAATTCATAGATTAATCTATAAAATTACCTCTTTATTATAAATGCAAATATAAACATAGGTTTAAAGATAATTATCATGAAAAAGTTAAAACAAACTTGCAAGAAGGAAGAGAAGTAATAAGAAAGAACTCGAATTAACTCTAAATCAAAATAAAGACAAAAATATAAAATGGAAGAAAGTCAAAAAGATCTCAAATTCCTCTAACTGCTTTCTCTTTTATAGAGGCTAACTCTAAACTAAATATAAGCTAATAAGTTTAGAAAGTAAAATAGTTCACCACTATTTATGCAAGCAACTTATCAAAACTTTGGGATTGCATCTGATTTAATGAACTAGTCAATCACACAATCTAGTTCTCAAAGATCTGAATTGTCACCTCTATTCTCTGTTGGAATAGTAAATTATTAATAACCATTTGTTTCATCATCCCTTCCAAGGTAAGCTAGTAAGATTTGGGAGATGCAACATGTTGTTGCTACACATGAGAGGGCTGGAACTAATAGTGATGAGTGGGTCCAACATTCAGAAAACTAGAAGGTTAGAACTATTATTGTTCTGCATTGTCCTATCTTAGGTTTGGATGATTTTTTTTTATCCTTGATTATATCTATTTGAAGGGAGATCTCAATTATTTTGCTGCTACTATGTAGGTATTTTTTTGTCTATGTTTGTACCATAGGCTTATGGATTGCCAAAATTAGGACCTTCTGTCTCTTGCAATGTGGGGCAAGAATCTATAGGGTGGTCAATTAGCTGCAAATACTACACAATTTTACAATAACTTAAGGAGACTTTTGATTAATAGCTAATTGCTTCACAATGGATGCAAGATCATCAATTTTTTTCTTAGGCCTATTATGGTTCACAAGATAAAAAACTTTCACCTCATTCACACCTCTAATCATCATCAATGAATTTTTTTTTTTTGTTACAAACTACTAGATATTAAATGCTATGTTCTCAATTAGGTTCCTTGCAACTTGTTGTGTCTTATTCACCAATGCTCCTTTACTTGCTACAACAATCATGCTCCTATCCATTAAGCTTAGTCGCTCATAGAAATACTAGATAAGTAGTTGCTTATTGATTTGGTGATGAGGACAGCTTGAACACTATATCATAAAATGTCTCTCTATCTAAGTGTTTTATACCACATAATACTTTTCTAATTGAGGCAGCATGTGAGATACAAAAAAAATTTCTCTAAAAACAATCTCTTCAAGCTATCCCAACTCGTAAAGGACCCTAGCTACAAGTAGTACAACTATCATCAAATGCACTAGTCAAAGAGAAAGGGAAAGTCTTAAGTTTGACATGTTCTTCAGGAACTCTAGGTGGTCTTATGGTAGAACAAACAGGATGAAAGGCCTTCATATACTTATGGAGGTCCTCTCTTGCAAGACCATTAAAGTTAGGCAACAAATAGATTATCCCAATTTTAAGTACTATAGGAGCTTCTACATTAGGGTACTAAATGCATAAAGTCTTTTATGTAAGATCAAATGCAGCAAGCTCCTTGAGTATTCTTATATCATTATCTATTATAAATTATAGTCAATAATAATCTCAAAATTAATAGAGGCAAAATTAGAATCAGCAAAAGAACTTACAGTAATAGTGAATATAGGGAAGAAGGAATATCACTACCTATAAAGGATGGACCACCTAAATGCAAGGATGCTCTAAGATTCCTATGGAACATCCTATCAATCTTAAGATCAAAAAGATGCAAAAGGTTATTGTCAAACCTAGCCATACACCAAAAATAGCCATGTAATTCATGCAAACAATAATGTGATGGAAAATAGATTTACAAAGCCAATATCATCAAACAAAATACAATAAATATAACAAAGATGTCAAAAGTTTCCAAAAGTCACGAGATTGAAGTACAAAAATTTTCAAAACTAAATTCTTATTCTTAGTTCGTCAACTTGAATAGGTAAAATTTAAAAATTTTCTCAATAAATCACTAAAAATAGAAAAAATTATCAAAATTAGAAATTTTAAAATTTATTCCTATTTTAAGTTTGCAAATTCTACTAATGACCTAGAATGTTGTAAAATATATATCAATGCAAACTAGATGGGAGTGGCTATAAAAATTTATTATAAAATAAAAGAAGCGTGGATACAAAAATTCAAACTAAAATTCAACCCCAAGCTATATGATCCAAGATGAAAAATTGGCAAAAATACTTGAAAATTGGAAAAAATGAAGATCAAGGAATTTAAGAAAATTTCACTAGGACTAATGTGGTCAGTCTTGTTCAGAATTGTGAAAATCTTTAGAAAATGCTCTTGGATCACCAAAATTTGACCAAAGTGCAAATCATGGCATCACAAGTACGAATGTGCCAAAAAGTGTCAAAGCCTGTCAAACAGAGAGAAATAATGTCTACCAAAATTTTTCTGCATAAGTTAAACAACTATGATAGGGATGCGATTAGAATTATCAAACAATTTGAGTTAACTTTTCTATGCAACAAAAATCACTGAAAAACTTCACCTACTACAAGATTTATAACCAAAATAGTAAGCAAAGATAAGAGTACTAAAATGCAAAAAAAAAAAAAGAGTTAGAATTACTAATTAAGATCCAAATAAATAAAATTAGCCTAAAATGAGTAAAGTAATTATAGAAATAGTATAAAGAGGTATTGCTAAGGATACTAAATTGTCACTATAGTATAATTCGTAAACTATTACCAATATGGATGGAGTTTTATTTTTGACATGAAGAGGGGGAAGTAATGAGAGAGGAAGAGTCATACTTGCTCTGACTCTAAACAAATCTAAATCTAAATTTACTTCGTCAGATTCAAAATCAACTTCCTCAAGTTCATCCACTCCGATTGGGTCATTCAACCAAAAGTTCATCTAAATTGTAGAGTTATCAACTCAACAATTTGCGATTCCAAAATATGAGTCATCTAAAAGGAATGATATATATATATATATATATATATATATATATATATATATATATATTATAAGGATGTATTTGTTTTATTTTAATTAACTTGAGGATTAATGTGATTTATATGTGTAGGGTTTCATCAGCACTACAGGAGATAGTTTGGTGCAAATCATAGTTTTGTGTGTGGCACCTATGGCAAGACTTCTTAAAGAAATAGAAGAGTAAGGATTTGAAGTATTTGCTCTCGGAGTGTGCAAGGTCAACAATCGTATCTCAGTTCAATGCAAACATGGGCTTATCTCTCTAAATTTCCTAAGGAGGCATAGACTAAAGCTTACTTTAGCGAGTTCCTAAAGGTGGATAATATTTGCAACAATAATATTGATGTGTTTAATGCAAAAATTATGTGTGCAAACCTATCATCACAATACGAGAAGAAGTCAAGTGCTACATCATGACCACAATATGTACCAACAAATTAAAATTAGATGGTTATATGAGTTATCTGCCCCCAATACAACAAAGTAGGTTGGAAAAGGAAAAAGCTCAAAGTCAAAAGTAAACATCAAGTAAAATATACTTTCAAATGCAACATTTCAATAGTTGTCTTCTACTATTATTTTCTTGTTCTAATATCAGTACACGGTACAAGTGATTATGATGGCCACAAATTTGAGATCTAATGTAGGCCATCCAAAGTCTACTAATTTAGAAACACATTGCTACATTTGTAAATTTCGGCAGCTAACAACTAACTTTTCTTATGTTTCAAACCTAAGTATGAATGCCTTGTATGCATTAAATTGCTAACATTGCCTATAAGAATGAAAAACCATAAGACTATTGTCATGGATGACTTCATATAGATCTACATATGAACATAACATTCAACCCGTTCAAGGACAATAATTTGGAAGCACAAGGACCAAATTTGATCAATCTCACCCAAAATCAAAAAATTTGTTGGTAGGTAAAAGAAACAAAGGAGAAGAGATGGAAAAGAGAAAGTAAATCTACATAACCCAAATAAATTGAAAAGGAGATTGTCTGAGTTCAAATGTTTAGTTTGTGGAGAACTAAATCATTATACATAAGGCTATCAAATTACAAAGAAATAAAGACTAGAAACATTCATGCCTAACACAGCACCACTAATGAGAGTTGTCACGACCCCTTTTTATAAAGGACCGAGAACATTATTTCTACACCACATACTTATTTAAAAATAGGTAAATAATAGAGAATATAAGTATAAAAATTCACTTCTCATTCAAAGTAAAAATGAAGTTCTTTACAACAAATATCCAACAGATCAACATAATATTACATTTAGTTTATAATATTCAAAATACCAAAAAAATTATAATACGTGACTCCCTCGACATGAGGTCTCATATATAAAGAAAAAGGACTTTGATGCATTATTACTCAACTCCAGCTTCTAACTTTTCTTCACTGGCCCCTCAGCCTGTGAAGTAGATGCAACACCTGCTACATCCGCTCACGTACCACCGTACGATCATCGCAAGACACACGCACACAACGACATAGAAAGAAATGCAAGGGTGAGCTTACCAAACATAAAATAAAATTATATATATATAGAGCAAAATATTTCTCACAAAGAATAACCCCATGCATTTCCAGCCCATCTAATGCACAGCATGAAAACGGCTTCCAACCGGTTTCACGACCTAATTAATCCGTATGAACCGAGGCAGGCGGTCCGGAGCGACCCATTCGGTATCTGGATCCGACAAAGACAAAGACAATGACTCAAGATGAACTTACCGTTACATGTCTACCCACCTAAACATGTAACTCGGCTCTATAATGATGCAAAACATATATCTCAAAGATGATGCACGCCACCAAAATTATTTTAACAAATTTCAACTACGGCAAGTTTATAATGGATCAGCCAAAATCTCGGCATTTTAAACTAATTAACAACGATTCTGACTTAGAAAATAGCTTTTATTCAATAGATCTAACAAAATCATATCAAAATATCTTGAAATAACATATTAAACCGTTCAAAACATAGTTCATAGGTTAAAGTAAACTCCCTTACCTCGTAAAGATGATTCACACTAGATCTACCGAATATTACTTGATTATAACAAAATTCACCGAAGATTCAGCTTTAGAACGGAGTTTCTCCTAAGAACACCATGAATTTCTATAAGAAAGAGAAGGAGAAGAGAAACGAACGGTAAATCTAGCTTCAAACTTAAAGAAACTTACTTCCAATCCTTCGTAATAGATGTAGAATCTCGAGATCTCGGCGAGAAATCTAAGTTTAGGAAGGTTTAGTATGAGAGAAATGGTGGTTTACGGCCTTAGAACCTTTGAGAACCTTGGATAGAGGTGAAGAAATGAAAATTTCGTGTGAAGCTCCCTTTTTATAGAAAATTTTCGAAATTTACTGTTCACGCCGGAATTTACTGTTCATCGCCGGAACACTGTTCACCGCCTTACTGTTCATGCCGGAAAATACTGTTCAGGGCACTATTCACGCGGGAAAACACTGTACACGCGTACTGTACACGCACTGTACGCGTATGTGACGTCACCGATGACGTCAGCAGTCACTGTACATACGCGGTTGGTACTGTTCATACACGGTTTGTACGCGGTTTGCACTGTTCATTGTACTGTTCATACACTGTTTGTACTGTACATACGCAGTTTGCACTGTTCATTGCACTGTTCACACGGTACTGTTCACTTTTTTTTTTTTTTAAATAATTTCAACTCCATCTAAATATATTCCAATACCAAATAATCCTTCAATTAACATTGAACAAGTATAAAATATTATAGATTACTCAATAATAAATTAGAAGCCTGACAAGAGTGACCTAACTCAGTACGACAACCATAATCCAATTGCCAAATTCCAACTTAGAAGACATTGACATCTCTTAGTCCTAGCTCATACTAGATGATAATGGTTTACAACCTATTAAAAATGTCCTTACCAAGCTTAAGTTAAGTATTAAAATAGAAGAATGTTATAAAGCCTACTCCAAGTGTTGTTCATAATCTACCTTCATCCTCACCACATAAGAATGTCAACACATCCTTGAAGGACCTATGACATTTATGCCCGTCTCAGGACTTTAGTTACAAAAATTATCTATTGGTTGTAATTATAATTTTTTTGTGAATATTTGGTTGTAATTGGGTAAACCTTCCCTTCGTACTTACTTATTTCTATTTTATAATTGAGCAAAGCCCACTTTTTTTGTGACATTTATCTACTTTTGTTATTTTCCTTCTCTTTCAACTACTATAATTAAAGAATTACTCTTCTTGATGCATTTAATTATGCAATTTTTGTTTGACATGAGTATACATTGTTGAACACATATTGCTTATAGTAGACTTATTTTGGAATAAGTGTCCATATGTAAATAAATATAATTAAAAGGAATATATCATTAATATTTTAATTGAAATAAAACAAATGTAAATAAATCTACAATTATAATTACCAACTTTCTTTCATTAATCCAACAAACTTCCAAGGACAAGTAATATAGGTTTATAAGTTCAACATGCTTAATTTAAACACACTTAGATGAGTAGCTTATATCTTGAGCTTTGGAAATAAACTACCACAAAAATCATCAAACAAAATATTAAATTATATTTAGATCTACACTTTCAATGACAAAATTAACTTTCTAAATACTAAAATTCTCTTCTACACCGATAATATTCTCAACTTACAGAAAAATACATGCAATGATTTCCTGTTTACAACATTCAATTCATGCATTAGTGTAAACCCCTTCATTTGGATAATAGTAATAAATAAATAAGTTTAACGTCTTATCCTATAATTTGGACACCAAAAAATAGCTTATCTAAATTTGTTGACGTTATTAACACTAACAATTGCTCTCAAGTCACATGGCAAATCTTAATACCTGAGCCTCAATATTGCATACTTGTTGAATGAAATGCTGAACTCCCATGGTTAGAATAGCTATTGTTGCTTGACATGAGATAAAAAATAATGTGAATGATTAAAATGAGAAACAACAAGATATTATGAAGAAGAACAAAAAAGGTAAAAAAAAAATTATAATGAATATTCATAATATGACATTATATATGTCACCTCAAATTTCTTATGTAATAGTTGACATAACACATAAATAATAAATTTTAATTAAATTATAACAAAATATTTCTTATGTGATAGTTAACATGACACAAGCAACAAATTTTAATTAAATTATAATAAAAATTGTTAATAAGAATCAAGTATTCCGCGTTAGACATAATCGAGAATCAACAAAACTCTTTAAAATATTAAGAACTAAATCCCGTGTCATTTGGGTCTTACTTATTACAAAACTCATTTTTTATTGTTTGTATTTAAACATATATTTAAAATAAATCAATAATAATAATTCAGCTTTATAAAGTTTAAACTCATTAATTGCTTATTGATTAATTTATATAGATAAGTTGCTTTTCAACTGCGCGTGCGAACGCCAACCTTTAAGAAACTACTGTGGGGACTCGAGGTTATTACAAAAGGAACCCATACTTTATTGCACTGATCCAACGAACAAAAGTTACTCTTAAAAATATTATCGTACAAGTCTATTAAAAAAAATTAGTCACTGTATTATTCTTTTAAAAATTCAAAGCATTACTGCACTATTTTAGAAAAAAAAAAAAAACTTATCATCAAGTTCCTTAATGATTTATAATAAAAAGATTAAAATGGTAATAAAAAAGTTAATTTAATTATAAATTAAATCTTAAAGAAGCTGAGTTGATGATAATTCTTAAAAGACTAAAATGACAACAAAGCGAACCTTTTAAATAACCAAAATTTTAAAAGATTACATGGTAACCAACGTAATTAATATAAAGATATAATGTGCTAAACATATATCATTGATATTTTGCTTGAGTATAGTTCCAATTAATTGTAGTAAGAAGATTACTTAAAATAGTAAAACCCGAGAAGAGAAAAAATGCCTGTATTACAGTAGTCATTAGATTGCTTTGGATCCAGCCTTGGGAAATATTAATTGATAGCGTCTCAAAAAAGGCAAAAGAAACCCATCTTTCAGCATTTATTAATGAACACTAAAAGGCAGTGCAATAAGTGCTCTTGTCCTCTCACCTGCTTATGCCAATCCAACAATACCCAATGGTTCCACAAGCTGGTCACACCATCCATTTTTCAGGTAAAGACTCAAATAGGGTGAAGCACCATGTGTCATGTGATGCGCTAAAGAAACCAACCTTTAGCCCTAGCACTCAAGCTATGTGAATAAAACCAAGAGCGGCTAGGCTAAGTCCTAAGCAATAGTTGCCAACAGCAGGACCATACTAGCTACCTTAGCCATTGCCCTACACTAGCTTCAATTTCCAACAATGCTCAAAATAAATTTTAAGTAAAATATAAATTTTGGAGGACAAGTTGTTAAAAGCTAAAAAGAGCACCAACGAGACAACCCAACAAAAGTTTCTGTTTGGTTTCCCACTTTATTTGCCCAAGAAAAGCACTTGTTGGTTGATATATTCTTTACTTGCATATAGGATTAGAGATTGAGATTCCCAATCGGCTTCATACTCCTTTTGGCCTAGAAAAGTAGAAGTACATGTGAAAAGAAAGAGAAAGGTGTCGACAACTACAAACAAGCTTCACTTTCTCTTTTCATTAAACGAAGCAAAATATAAAAGAGTGGGGATCACAGTAAAAAGGCTAATAACGCCAACACAAAGTTCCCAAGCAGCTATATAGCCCTAAAATATATCAACTTGTCTTACAACTCTCACCATTGTGTTCGGAGAAAACAACTTCACTCCCCTCCCTCTCACTAATAACTTCCGAATTTCTACATTGTTAGAGGATGGCAAAAAAAATTAACCTATAATAATAATAATAATAACAAAAGGGTGTCATCCACTGCAATTAGTCTTTTCTTTTTGCATCACTTGGTTCGGTACTTGTCCTCTTCATTGCTTCAAAGCCCCAGCAAAATGTAGTAAACCAGCGTAATAGGAAGAGCAATTAGCATTCCAAATATAACCCTGCATCAAAACAAGGCACCAAAAACAGTTTTTTAATGTTTTAAGAATAATAGTGGGAACAAACACAAAGATAATGAACAATAGAGGATTCTAACCCAGTGCTTAGTATGTCTGGATGAACGTTGTACTCCTTAGCAAACACAAAGGGCACAATCCCTTGTGGCAAAGCAGCCTGAAAATATGCAACACATACATTGAACATGAAAAATATCAATTGATAAAACCTCAAAACAAAGAGCAATAATTATATTAACAATTTATTCTTAAAAACATTAATTACACTTTTTTATTAGTAATTTTTTTCCAACTTTATCATTTTTAATTTTTAAAATCAGTCTAAAAAATAGTGTAAACATTTTCCTTAAATAAAAGGAATAAAAGGTCAAGTCCTTTTTACCTGTACAATAGCAATGTGCAACAGAACTCCCCTGAGCCCCACAACGATTGAAGCAACGGCCATGACAGCAGGACCAGTGAGGAAACGGACGGCCATAGCAAAGGAAGCAACCGAGTTTCCACATGCAATTATCCTTGGTTGCAATGCCATGAATAACCCTTCAACCCACCAATCAATTCAAATATTAAGACAAGACCAGAACAATTCTACAACAACAAAGCCAAATCAATCCTTAGTAGCAAACACACCAAGGCTAAACATTGCCATCCCTAGGCCAGCATCGGACAAAATTGATATTGATTTAGCAACAATTGCAGGCATAACAACATTCCACCTGAAATACAACATAAAACATTAACCAAAACCATTAAAATTAAATAAGCAACCAAACCAATAGCGAAATATTTAAATTTGTAAGGAAGTTATATACTTGAATGAGATTAAAGACCACGTGAGACCAATGAGGCTTGAGTAAGTGTTGGGGTTCCTAATAAGCTTTCTCCACACCATAATCAAAATTAGTCTGGTCATAACACTAGCAGGTGGCATGGACGTGGGTTTAGAATCACCCTGTGCCCCACCTTTTGGATGAAGCTCAGCAGTGGAGCTTGAACCAAGCTTCGAAAGCACTGGCCCTTCCTTGTCCAGCCCATTAGCAACGGTTCTGTTTCCGAAGCTAAACTCATCGTGACCAAATTCATCATATTCTGAAAATCAAACGAAATCAAAACACAAGAAAATGACATAACCATTTAAGGACAACACAACGCAAAGGAAAAAGTCCAACAAACCCCACTCCATCCTTGACACCAACGACCATTTAAAAGAGACAAAAATAACATATGCATACTTGCAACAACAAAACTAGGAAAGTAAAGTAGAAAAGTAAAAGTCACATTAGAACAAAGATCACTAGTCAACAAAAACAAAAAAAAGGTCAAAAGGGGAAGATAAAAGATAGTTTTTTGAAATGAAAAAAAGCAAACCTTTATGGTGAGGCACCCCACCAAGCTGCTCATTTCCAAAATCCCCACCACCTCTGAAGACATGGATTCCACCTTCAGAAACAGGAGAAGCACTAGAACTCCACACAAACATGTGAAGATCCTTTCCACCTTCAACATTCCCCTTCTTATTCTTTGTCACCGGAGAAAACAACCCACCATTAGGAGGAGCAGGGTACCCTCCACCACCACCATTAACTCTTCCACTCTCTTCATCAAAACCCAACCCTCCAAAATTAGACTGTCTTGGACTTACGTTCCTCCCGTTCACCATAGAGTAAAAATCAGTGTGATTAAAACTAGACCCTCTTGGAGTTGGATTCCTCGAAGACTGAAGAGAATAAATCTCGGCATTGGTCAAATTTGAAGGACGAGGGGTCAACGAAACCCCGGAGTTTGGACCCTGAGAACGTCGAGAGAATATCTCAGAACGCGAACTCGCACTCTTCCTCACAGTAACATGAAGCTTCCCATCTTCACCAACCTCAGCTTCAGTCTGAAGAGGCTCTTTCCCATCCAAAGAAATGATATCAGAGTCAACCTTGAAGGAAATGATTGACCCTGCAGTGTCAGGGAACTGCTCCACAATGAGAAGCCTCGCACCCCTATACTCAAACAAGAACAACATAAGAGTGTACCAAATGATGCACTGCAGAACCACGATTTGGACCATGAGAGTCCCTGAGGCATCACCATACATGCCCTTCAGCAATGGGATTCCCATGACGAGCGTGTTGGGGAGTGTGGAGAGAGAGAAGAGCGTAATGGACCATTCCAAAGAGCCTCTAGAGCTTGTTCTTGACCACACCAAAAGAACCAACAAGACTATGGCTTTTTGGAGTGAGTCTGCAGCTATGAACTTAAAGTTCATTGCATAAGGGTTGTTGGTGGAGATGAAGTGAAAGGAGAGAAGTGGGACTGCGAAGAGTGCCACGAAACGGTTTATGCCCGAGCATTGATCTGGGGTGAAGATTTTCCACCATTTTACTGAACCATATGCCAGGATCATTGCCACGTAGAGTGGCACCACCGCTGTTAGAACGTGGTACAAGTCTATCAATGTTATCATTGTTATGTTTTGTAGGTGAAAAATTTTCAGAGGCAGAGTGGGAATTGAGAGAGAAGAGAAGGGTTTTGGCTTATGGCATTTTTATGGCAGACAAGCAAATGAAAGATGAGTTCATTTGTCAAGCTTTTATAAGTCTTTTCGGCTCCTGCAAAAGACACAAAAAAACCTTCTCATATATGTATGTTATTAAGAATGTTACTTGGAAATGGGTATTTATTAGAATTGTTTATTAACTAAAATTAAAAACTTACGATACTATTAAATATAATTTTTTATTAAAATAAAATAAAAAATTTTAAAAAATAATTCAACAGTACATGAGGAATGGCATATAATATTGAAAATTTCTTTTATTTAAAAAAAAGTTTTGGTCAGTGTTGGGAGAGTGACAGAGTGTGTGGGGTGAGTGGGAATGAAAAGCGATATTTATGAGAGGGAAAGGAGGGGGGAGCATCGCAGATAAAGGAGGAAAAAGGGAAGACGCAGAAGAGCTTCTAAAGATTCTCATGCCTTTTTGCAGTTTATATGCTGTCATCTTATAGCACATGAGATGCAAAATTATAAACCAGCCACAGCCACGGTAGAAAAACAAAATTCTTCTGTCCTTTCATCGATTCATTTTATTTTACTCTGTCGGGAGGGAAAAACAAGTTTCAAACAGAATCCAGAATGCACTCTTTTTTAAAATCATATAAATATAATTGAATTTTCTTTTAATTATGATCATTTTAATCTTATTTGTTTTATTGTATTGAATTTTAATTTTAATTTTAATTGCACAAATTAATGAAATCAAAATTTTAATTCAAAAATACTTCAATTAGTATTTATGAGTTGTGCTAGTTCGTCTCTTTTGAGTAAACTTTTAAAAAAATCTTAATAAATAAAATATTTTTCATTAGTTAAAAATGATTTATCTTTTAAAATTCTAAAGCTTTTTAAAAATAGAAAAATTATAATTTTTTCCTAATAAAACTTCTGTAGAAATAACATTCGATATCAAACAGGAAATTTTCCTTTTTAACGATTCACTTTGTTTGTTTGACATAAAATGGGATGATTCAAATTTGAGAGAATAAATTCTTTTTATTTTAGCTCACTTCAACGATTTGATTGGATTAAAAATAATGTATAAATTTGTATAATTCTAGTGAACTCTACATGTTTGCCTTTTCTTCTTTTTTTTTTTCCATTGTCGTGAAATAGATTACAAATCGAGAGTCATTATCGTCGCTTCACTTTTGCCCTTGTTCAAAATGCTCTCATCCCTCGTTTCGATAAAAATAACGGATATTATGGTCTTTTAAACCAAGTGCCCTCTTAATTTTTATTTTTAATTCATTCACACATAAAAAATTATCCAGTTTCTTTCATTTTTATTATTTTCATCAATTCAAATATCATATTATTTTATTTTATTCCATTCCTTTATTTTCCTAGTATCTAAAGAGAGGCTAAGTGATGAAGAGTAATCCTGTTCGGAGAATAAAATGAGAAATTTTATTTGCAAAAAATATGTCTATATAATATATGATCAACACTAAGGAGAATATTAACGGATATAAATGATAGAAGCTAAATTACTTCTAAAAAATATTGTTTAATATTAATATATTTTATCATATTTTTTGTAAAAAACTATTTATTATTTTTTAATTTATCATTCTCAACTCTCTTTTAAAAATAATCTCATAAAGTTGTTATTTAACCTTTAAATAATTTTAATCATGAAAGAAAAGTCAAATTATTACATCTTTTAAAAGAAGTATCACACACTCAAATTCTTTTTTTATTTTGTAAAAATATTTTTTGTTCAAGCTTAAAGTTCTTTCCCGGTACAAATTCACAAGTGTTAAATTTAACTTTATTTATTATTTGAATTTTTCTTTATAAATTAATGGTTAGAATTTATTTGTCTTCATTTACGTAGAGTACAATATATCTTTTCATTTGACGTATCTAGAAAATAACGTTCTATTAAATTTATCTTTTGAATTCATGATAACTTCTTTTGTTTTCGACCTATAATTTTGAAGAGGAAAATTCGCACTTATCCCTTTTGCATGGTAGTCAAAGTTTAGGTGGTGCTTTTAGACTTAAAACTCATCTACACCAACCAATCAAAGCAAAAAAAGCACGACTTTAACATGCTTCAACTTGTTTACTTTTATAATGGGATGAAAAAATTAATAATAAAATATGTTTTGTTAAGAATAACTTACGTGGAGGATGTGTTTGCCAAAATGAATAACGCTAATAACATTTTTAATTATACTTTTTTATAAAATATTTCAAAATGATTCTCTTGGCGGTAAATTTTTAGTATTCAATTCACTTTAATTTTTTAATAGTAAAAAAATTTGTGATCGATTTATTTTAAAAATTGAAATAATTTTTTTTAAAAATATTAATTTATTAGGCATTTGCTTCAATATTTTTAAATATGGATCAATTATAAAAAGTGTATTAAATAATGTATTTAAAAGAATATGCTACTAATATTTTTCTTAGTAAAATTAATGTATCAAAGCTTACTAACAAACTAAAACTAGAAGAAATATTCCAAGGAAAATAGTTACCACTGAAATGATCAAATTGTCATAAACGTTAATGGAAAGAATCTTACACAAGTAAAATAAAAAGTTTGTTCTAATACTTAAAATCATAAAATCCTCCTACCTGATTATTGAGAGTTATTAACTATGCTGTAAAAAACAATGCCTACAGGGAAGATTAACATGTCATGTGTGATATACTGAATACTTACAAGTGAATAAAGCTTTAATTACTCAGCTTTGATTTGAAATTTTATAAATTTTTATATTTTCTTGGAGTTTAAAAATTCAGTAAATTTTTATGTATTTTAAATAATTTATCATCTTAAAAATTAGGATAATAATTTTTAAATTTATTCTCATTTTTAAATATTTTTATTAAACAAAATAAGATAATGTAAATAGAATTATATTATAATTTGAATCATTCTATAGTATAAAAATAAAGAAATGTAATAGAGGCATTCCTTAACCTTGGGTAGGGATGAGGACTGAATTTGGGGAGTTCTTTTGGCTATAGGAAAGGTGCAGTGAAAGAGGAAAATATTCTTGCAAGAAACATTCAAATAGTTAAGTTAGTGGGGATTTTCAAAGGGAGTTCTTTAGAAGGCTACAATGAACTTACTTGAGGCTTTGGTATATCTGCCTTTATACAGGCATTGGTTATCTCGTGTTTTGATTTTTCATTGCTACACTGACGTTAGTTGTTGGGTTAATAGCATGTGATAGAAGTAATTTGATGGGACTAACACAGTGTGCGCCTAAGCTCATAGTTAATCCAAGGTTGGACACATGAATTACGTTTGACTGACAAGAAAAATCTTAGGAGAGCCTGCTTTGACATACCTAATTCAGTGTTATTGGTCTTTAGGCAGCTCATGGTGGGTTATCTGTGATCCCATGTGGGTCTTTTAGTCATTTAACCGCTGTCGATTGTATAACACCAGATCAACTTCTTTCTATGGAAAGTTAAGAATGGTAGTTTTCTAACCAAAATAGAAAGATGTTAAAAATTGCTCTAAAATAACAATATTTGTACTATATTCGTTCGTATGAAATTTTTAAAAAATCATATTTCAGATAACAAACTATGAATAACGAGTATGGTTGTGGGGATAAAGGTACCAACAAGTATAAGAATAGGGATCAAAGCTGTGACCTAATATGGTATATAGAGATCAGTACGAGTAATTTTTTAGAGTGAAAATAATCTTGCAGACTGAAATGTTAGTTACTTGGTCAAATCCTTTATCTCAGACAGTGAAGCTCAATATAAATGGATCAAGGAAACAAAATTCTAGTTAGCTATGAGGGCCTTCTTAGAGACACCTCAAGCCATTTCCTAAAGGTTTTGATTGCAAACTTGGCCTATCTTTGATTAGATCAGACCTGTGGGGACTGCTTTGGAGCTTTAGAATGGCTAAATGTTTAGATGAGAGAAATCTAGTTGTGGGGATTGGCTAGCAGGTAGCTATCAGAATGGTGAGAGAAATAGTCTCTCAATTTCATCATGCTTCTCATTAGGAAGATTGGGAGACTTATTTCCTATCCATAATAGACTGTTAGATGCACCATGTAGAGAAACAAATAAACGTGTGAAGTTCTTAGCTGATTTAAGCCACCCAAGTCCTTTTCTTTGTCAATTTCTAGAGGTCCCTCCTCCCTTACTTATTCCTATCCTCCTGGAAGATGCATATGGGATAGCTTTTACTGGATTAATCTTGTAATCATTCATTGGGTGCATTATCCTATTCAATGTAAAAAGAAATACAGGATAAGTCACATGGCTTGAGAAAAAAATTGTCTCCTAAAATAATTCTTGTTCAATCATAAGGACTTATATTTATAATACAAAAATATATAAATATTTAATTTTAATAAATTTTAACATAAACAATCAAGAAAATGTAAATTCACAATTTAATAGTTAGATCAATAAAATATAATTTGTATAAAATTATTAATGATACAATAATAATCAGTGAACTTATAGAGGTAAACCTCTGTACCTTTGATCATGTAGAGATTAGGAAATTTCACATTTAATTCTAAAAAAGAAAAACTATAAGTTAATTCTAAAAAAATTTAAACTTATTAGTATTTGGGTCCGTTTTTTTATAACTAAAACTAAACGCTTATAGTCAACAAATTTTAAAAAATAGCATAATTTATTTACTAAATATATTAGAATAAACAATATTTAACGCCTGTATGTCATGATGGTAAGTCATTGTCGATTAAGCAACCACGTAATTTATTTTCATTTCATTCTTATTTTCTGAACTAGCTATTTTAGTAGTAAAAATAATTTATGTAAACAAATTCATGCACAAGAGTCGCCGTGAATGTAAAGCAGGATTTTCCTTAACAACATATAATGTATATATGGTTTAAAATAATCACTTGTTTTTCTAAAAGAACTTAAACATTATTTCCTCAAATTAGTCACTCATAAATCATGTGTACAATGCATTCGATTATTGACGATGATGATTAACTAATGTAACTTTTTTGGTAATTAGTCAATGTTTTGCTACAAATATTAATGTAGGTCAACTAATTTTTCATACTTGGTTGTCACGTAGCGAAACATGATACAAAAGTGAGAAAGACCAATCAAAAGCAGAAAATATATATGCTATTCCAAACAAGACAAGAGAAGTGGGGCATAAAGTGCTAGAAAACGAAGACTCTCTGGCTAGCTCTGTTCAGTTTGGAATTTCTACAAAAATAAGAGAAAGTAAGATTCCATGCAGTAACATTCACTGTTTAAATTATTGAAATTATAAAAGATTATAAATGCTTATGTTGCGTCATCCATATCGTACCATGTCCAAAATATAAAGATTGTAAATAATCAAATAGCATGCAGGAGCTAGCAAGGTTGGTAACATATGTAGAGACAAGTGCTTGAAAATAACTGATAAGCAATTAAATAATAAAATGTGTTATAGGAAAATGAGAGAACACAGGGAAAGAAACAAAGAAGAAGAATATAAGTAGGATAGGAGACAAAGGGAACGAGTGAGTGGGAAGAATCCAATGAAAAAGACAATTCTATATATGTGTGTCTGCAAGAAGGAAGGACCATATTGAAAAGCACGTACAAATCACTCCCAAACATGTTGTCAAATAGCGCTGCAACACCAAGATAGCCCTCAAACGGTGGATTCAATTATGAAATGCATGCAGCATCCCAATGAGAATCTCACAGTCAAAGGCTCCTTAATTTGCTACTTAATCCATAAGAGGAATGTTAAAACACATTGGATAGTTATTTACTAAAATTTATTAAAAAATTTTCGTTTTTTATTCTTAATTAAATGATTTATTCTCATTCATATTTTTATAATTTTAACTAATAATAAAGAGTATATTAAAAATATATTAAATAATATATTCTTGATACTTCTCATCAGGGGTGTTAAAAATCGAACCAAGCTGTTTTAAATAGCTAAACTGATTAAAAAAATTAAAAATTGATCAAATTAAAATTTAAAAAATTCTAAAAATTGAACTAAATTGCATTTATAATAAATTTAAAATTATTATTTTTTACTCAATTTTTTCATAACATCATATAAATATATAGTACATCACTTTTATTTATTTTAGATTCTCATTTTTCTCAATTGAATACTTTTTTATTTTTTATCAATAATTTTATCCTTTTAATTATTATTTTTTCTCTATTTTTATTTTTCAATAAACTCATTTTAATTTTTAAACTACTTCTTACTCTAAATTTAAAAATTTTAAGAAAAAGTAATTTGATAATAATAATAAAACCAATCCAAAATAAACTGATATTTTACAATTCAATTTGTTTCAATTTTTAAATTATATTCAAACCAAGCTCAATTGAACTGTATGTTATTTTTATGTGATTTAAATATTTTTTAAGTAAAAATCAAACTCAACCAAATCGCAAATACCCCTACTCATCACTAATATATAAGTTGCATATTAAACTCTTTTTTATATGAAAAGAATTAAAATACCAATATGAGATATTAGGAAAGATTACGAAAATATGAAAAATTTTGAAACATTGCTAATAGCAATTTTTGGTATTTTAATTTTTTATAATTTTTTAAAAAATTGTCATTTTTTATATTTTAATTTTTTTTTTAATTTTTAGACATTTTCTCTCTAAATTTTTGCACCTGTTGACAATTTTTGAGTTTTTATATTTTTGTAATTTTTTTCAAAATCTCATATCTTAGTATATTATAAAAAAAAATAATTAAAAAAACGCATGATTACGGTAGGCAAGTATCTATTGACATTGGTATTAGAGACGAAAACAAACTAGGTCAGAATTTACTTTAAACAAGCTAGACATGTAACATAATTATTAAACATGAGTTTGACCTGTTACTTGTTAAAGACTTAAAAACTTTATTTTCAGTCTAGTCTGGCCTGTTTAGGTGGCATGGCCTGACCTGAAACTTGTTAACAAGGTCTATTACAAAAAAATATTTTAATATTAATGAGAATATAATAAATATTTTATTATCAAATTAGTTTACATATTTTTCTACTTTTCATCTGTATTATTGATAATTATTAAATAATTATAATAATTTTGATATAATTTTATAAATAATTTTTAAAATATTATTTGAACAATCTAATTATAAATGTTTCATATTAAATATATTTTTATTTTTATTTTTCTTGATTTATTTTAAAAATTATTAAAGTATTAAAGATTTTAATTTTTTTAGGATTATATTTTATTTGTTTAAAAATATCTTATATTTAATAAATAAAATCATAGTAAAAACATAAAATTAATCACAAAAAATAACATTCACTTATTAAATAAGCTGAAAAAAATTATTATATTTTAAAAATTAAATAAATTTAAATTCAATATAATATATATATATAATGACAATAATAATAACTATTAAATTAAACAAAAAAATAATTAAAAAATATTTAATTTTATTTATTTTATTAATTTTTTATTTTAAATTAACAACCCTATAACATTAATGTTATATAAAAAAATATTACTGATACAATAAATTAAAATATATACTTATATATAAAATATAAATTGATAAATTATCTAATAATTTATTTTTTTTATTTATGTGAATATTTACAAATTATTAAATTTCAAATATATGTTAATAATTATAATTAAAGTATTAAAATTTTTAATTATTTTTTATGATAATTATATTTTGTTTATGTAAAGACATTTTATATTCAATAAATAAAATCATAAAATAAACACATAAAATTGATAACAAAAAATAACACTCACAAAAATTATTATATTTAAAAAAATAAATAAATAATCATTGTAAAGATTATAAATAAAAAATATTTATATTATAAAATTTAAGAATGTAAAAAAATAATATATGTGCATAATAAAAATTAATAAAACTTATATTTAAATTAAAATAACTTATATTTCTAAACTTTTATCTTAATAAAAAAATATACAATAAAATTTAATATATATATATATAATGACAATAATAATAATTATTAAATTAAAAAATAATTACAAAATACTTAATTTTATTTTTTTTATTTTAAATTAATAAATATACGTAAAATTCATTACATTATAATATTAATATAATATAAAAAAATATTACTGATACAATACATTAATATATATATATATTATAAATTGATAAATTAATTAATAATTTTATTTTTTATTTATATATATATTTTAAATATTTATAAATCATTGAATTTTGAATGTATATTAACAATTATATTTTTTAAGAAAAAATCTATTTACATTTATGTTAAATTTGTAAAAAATAATTATTTAAAATTGAACATATTTATATTTAAGTATATTACTGTGTGTTGTGTATCTAGTATGTAAAATTCTTTTATGACTACTTTACTCAAAAAATTTATACTAATAAAAATAAAATACATATTAAGTTACAAAAAGTATATATTATTATATATAATTTATTTAAATTTATATTATTTATTATATAATCCTATTATATATATATATTGTATATAAAATTTTTTATTTAATTTTTTTATCATTTTTTATAAAATTTTAGTTTCGAATAAAATATAATTCATATTTAAAGAATTTTTATTTATTATAAAAAATAATTAAACATAATACATTAATATAATAATTAAATAGTAATAATAATAAAAAAATATAAAAAAAATATATTAATATAATATTATTATTTTATTTTTTAATTTTATTTCATTCAGTTTTAATTGCATCTTGTTCGTGTTTAAAGATTTAATTACTCTTTAATTTATTTAAATGTAAAAAATATGATAATTTATTATTAAATAAATTTATTATTTAAAAAGTGTAATCGTGTATAAATATTTTTAATTTTTAATAGAATATAATTTTTATTTATTATAATTATAAATAAAAAGAATTATAACATAATATATTAATTTAATATAACAAAATTAAAAATATATTTAAACATATTTTGAAAGATCTATTTTTAAATTATATATATATAGGCAGGTATGTCA
The DNA here is from genome assembly GCA_024086825.1 of Abrus pulchellus subsp. cantoniensis. Taxonomy (NCBI): domain Eukaryota; kingdom Viridiplantae; phylum Streptophyta; class Magnoliopsida; order Fabales; family Fabaceae; genus Abrus; species Abrus pulchellus. The sequence goes on from CM044050.1 coordinate 12,461,244, forward strand.
GGCTTAACATATTTTAAAAAAAATATGTTTATTAAAAAAAGTTTAAGCCTTATTTATTTATTAAAAAAGTCAAACTTAAACCAGGTCAAGCTACAGCCCCTGTTAGGTGACCTGACTTGTTTCCATTTTTAATTAATATATGATAAAAATGGACACGCATGTATTGTATGTATGACAATTTTTAAAAATAAAAAATAAAGTTGCGGACAAAAAATCTTATATAGAAATACAAAATTATACTTTTAACCTTCCATTTTTTTTTAAACCGTAGAAATCTTATCTAATTTTTTAATTCTAAATTTAAAATTGTTTCCTATTATTCCATTTTATCATTTAACGGAGATGCACTACATAACATTGAGGTTTTTACTTGTTAAATAAGTCTCAGTTCATAATTAAATCTTCAAAAATGTTGTTTATAATGGAAATTCTAAATTTTGATTATAACATGAGGTTAGTTATAAAATATGATGAAAACTTGCTATAATGCTTAAAAAATACAAGGAATTATATATTTCCATAGTTAAGAAAAATGAAAAAGTTATGGGTTTAAGGATAGAAAAAGGACAGAAAATACAAAAAAAAAAATTTATTTACTTAAATGAATGGAATAATCAACAAAAATAAATAAATAAAATATTATGTACGATATTTTTTCTTAATTGATTACAGGTTTTTATCAACTTTAAAAAGGATAATTGATAATTGATTACCAATAATCTTTAACGTACGTGATGATGATAAAATTTCATAGAAAAGTTAATCGATCAACTTGAATACTGAAACAAATTAATCATAATCAATTAAATATAACCATAATTAATCGATTAACTTGAGCTACGATAGATATGGGATTATGCTTGATACAACTAAAACACAATCGATTAACTTTTAATAATAATCGATCAAACCACATGGAAAACTATGCTTAATTATTTGCTTACTACAATAATATTATTGCAGTTTCTTCATTCATGCAATCAGGTTTTGCCATGTCCATTATATCATTATATGTGCCATTTGATTCATAGTAGGAATAGTACTGACCTCTATTGAAAAAGGTCAAGTCATGGCCATTTGATTCCCGTGTTAATGTTAGTGTATCATGCCCATCTTCGCAAGACAAAAATAATGACTCACGGCTATTCCTATAAACGAAGTGGGTCTGGTCACATGAATGCTATGATAATCCATTAACACCTAAATTAATGATGTGAAATAATTGGTTGACGCTGAAAATAATCGATTGGAGTCTTGAGATAATCTACCAACTTGACAGATATGTGGGATGAATAACGGGAAAAGGGAGCGTAAAATCGATACCCCTATAGTACATAAATCATCGTCAATTATGGATCCTACAAGTCATTTTTTTTAAATGCTAAAGTTTTTGGGTTAATACTCTTTGTGCCATTCTGCTGCCTATTCTACTTCATCACCATCATATTCCTCTTAGACCCAGCAACTGTGACACTAGTCACCAATCACCATCAACTAAGAGCCAGTAGTAAAACATCAAGTAGAGATTATCAAACTCCCAAATAGAGCATCTAGAACCATCATGAATAGTAGTATTAGCACCTAAGTCATTGCTCTCTATTATGTAACCACTCTTGCTTCAACCCAACAATAAATATTAATGTTAGATTGTCACTGTCTCTCCCAACTACAACCATTGCCGCTCATTGCTCAATTAACCATGCCACCACAAAAGGATGAGTTGGAGGAGAATAAACAGGAAGAGGAAAAGCAAGGAGGAAAGAAGAAAAATATATTTATTAAATGTTGAACTGGTTGAACAAGTTTCATTTTAATGATCAGGATATTAACACGTACTTTTATATTAATCATCACATAATTATAAAAAAAATTAAATAGAGGATTATATAAATTTTCTGCAAAGATGGTTCCATTTAAAATTAATTCTTAAAAAATGTTTAAATTTAAACTCTAACAAATTAAACAAGTAAAGAAAATAGTTTTTAATATGAATATCCATCAGTTATGTATTAAGTTAACTAATAAAGGTTTAGGATGAGTTTAGTTTCACATCAAATTATCACGTAATCATATTTACTTTGAGTGTAATGTGATTTTTCAAAAAAATTAATGTTTGGTTGCTCTCGAATATAATTGATTTTACCTTGAACTTGAGATTAAGCTAATGTCATAATTTGTAGATTTTGTCTTGAATTAATATATATATATATATATATATATATAATTACAAAAAAAAGTAAAAAGAAATTTTATTTTTAAATAAAACTAATTTTACAAAATCAAATCTATTCAAACTTCAGTTTATAAAAATTCGCTCAAAAACACATTTAATTTGGCACTATAGCGTATTAATTACTCTTATGATAATTAGAACACAATTATATATTTTTATTAAAATATTCGTTGATTAGTTTTAAATATTAAAACAAATAAGAATTTAGTGTTTGTAAATTTAAAGTCAAACAAAAAATTTAAATTATTAAATATAATTAAAATAATTTAAATATAATTTCTTTATTACAATATAGTATTAATTAAAAAGAAAAATAACTTCTCTAACTTTAAACCAAATAAACTATTCATATTTAAGAAAATAGAGTTTTTTAATTGAAAGTTAGAGACCATAAAATATCTCCAAAGTGAAAGGGTTTAGCTCTATTTTCCGCTCATAATTTGCAATTAATATTGAACTTGAAATTTTGTATACATGATAAAATTCAAAAACATAACCACTTACTAAATATAAAATTTCAAATATACATTAGATGTAAAAATATGCAGGCATTTCATGCAAATATTATAAATTATAAATTTTTTTAACTTATACAATATTATGCATGAGAAATTTATATATAATAAGTTTTTATTAAAAAATACTATTAAATTTAATATAATTTGATGTATTAATATTATTAAATTTATAATCTTGAATAAAAAATTATTATTTATAAATTTGTAATATATGCAGTTTAAAAAATGATGCACACAGCATATCCACTGAGTTGAAAATGGTTAGGTGGCTTGTTAAGCGGTGCAGCAGGGTGTATGTGACAGGCGGCGCTGCTGTTTAACTTTGTCGTGTGAGCATTGCAATTACTATTTGCATTTAGACTCCAAAACGACTGCGTTATTGTCTCGTTTTGGTTTCATCATACGCAAAATGCCCTCATCTCGCAGCCCTGTCCCTTTCATTGTCCCCCACACTCCAGACACCCTCTCAATTCTGCTCTTCACACGTTACCCTCTTTTGCCTCTTCTTTTACCGACAAATAAATTCACTCACAAGTACTATTTCAAATAGGGAATAATATTATACATCAAAACTTTGACCTTCTGTTTTAAGTTTTTTTAATATTATTGTTTTCTTATAATTGATTTTTTTATTAGAATTAGCTCAATTGTTACTGAACAAACCTTGAAATTTCTTTGCTTTATTTAAAACATTATTAACATATTTCTTCTATAATTTCCAATTTAAATTATAAATTTAAAGTTGAGGTTACACTTAAGATGGGCAGATAGAATTCAAATTGCGGGATATGAAGTGAAGAGCCATGATTTATAATAATAATTACAGTAAACGAAAAGTTAAGAAAATGATAGGTTACTTTGAAATGGAATAACACAGCGCGGAGGCTTTGGAGAGAAAAATATGGGGAATGGAGAAGAAAGAAGGAGAGAAAGGTTGTATGGAATTGAAGGTGAGTGTGAATAATGTATGAGCATGACGTCTTAGAGTGATGGACAGAAGCAAAGAAGCATTGATTGATGCATTGAAATTTGATAATAGATAATAGGTAATGGAGAGTGGAGATCCGATCCATAGATAGATTTGTAGAATGCGATAAAAGCCGGAATATAAGGCATTTCTTCCGAGTTCTGACGAATTGCTAAATTGCGGAATGTAAAAGCTTTTCGTGCGGAAGACGTGAAAATGTAACGCTCATGGAAGCCTCTTTTCTGTGTTGGGTCATAATCAAGCCCAACTCTATGCCATGCAAAAACTGACAAATGCAGCACAACATGCTAATGCCATCACTTGTTTCGTACTCTATTCTCTCTGTTCAAGGATTTCTCTCCTATGCACGTCACTGCATCTGTAATCAAACTATGGTAAAATCAAAAACCAAAAATTAAAAAAATATCAATATCAATTTTCATATTTTCAATAAACTGTCATATTTTTAAATTTAAATTTATAATTCAAAAATATCATCTTCTAAAGTATATAAAAGAAACATTATCTCATAATAATTTATAAAATAAGAACAAAACTAATGAAAACCAAATATTTCAACGATAAAAGTATCAAGCATGCACTCTGAGGAGAAGTCCTGGAAATGAAAAACGTCAACAGACAAAAATAAATTAGCATGTATCAATTTACATTAACATTCAATAATACATTATTATTTTAATAAAAAATATCAATTTTTTAATAATTAATTTAAAAATTATACTTACCATGTATTTTAATTAATTAATTAATAATATTTTCTTAACTTCAATAGTGCATTAAAATTAGACTTAATTTTTAAACGTAAACTCAAAACCAAAACGTAAAGTTATCTAATTAATAAATATAGTAATCTTCATTAATGACAAACTAATAAAACATAAAACAGTCTTTAAATCTTTAAAAAAATTAAAAACACCTACAACATTTAAATTAACATTAATTTTAAATAATCAAAGAATAATATGAAATAGTCTCCTTCATAAATGACTCAGTATACTTGTTATAATAATTTTTCAAAATGCATGGTGGCATCTTTCCTTGTTCATGCTTTCCCCTTTGCTTCTTAAGTCTGATTGTATCCCTCCTAACAATTAGTAGTAATTGTAACATCTTTATTGTTTGTTAAATTGTATAGTGATTTACAATGAGAAGCAGAAAATAAAAGAAATATTTTTCTTAAAAAATTATAGATTTAAAAAATAATGAAAGTTATATTTCAAATTTTTTGCATAAATAGTTTTACAATTTTAAATTTATAATTGGAGTAAAATAAAAATTTTATTCCGAATAATCTATTAATTTATATTACATACCTATAAGTTTAAATTATATATAATGTTATCTTAAAATAGTTGATTACGTATATTACAAATATTTCAAAATAATATTTATAATAGGATTTATTGAATATCATAATTTTTAAATTTAACATTTAAAAAATCACACAACCTAATCAACTTAAAATAGAAATAAAAAAAAAAATTATTACAATCCTCTGAATCTTAACGAAGCAGTTCTTTCACCACTTCGTTAAATATATAATCCTAAAATGAATAAATTTTTCTTTAATTTCTTCAATTAGCATTTCTTAAAAACATATTTTATAAGGGTGAGTATTTTTGTCTCACTAATTTTTTTTATTATAAATCAATTAAAATAATGTAGGAAACGTAAATTAGTACCAATGTTACATTAACAAATTCATAGCAACAACAATCGTATCATTCATATTTTAAATCCTATAGTGTACACTAAGATAATATTGATTCATACATCATTTTACCAAGTGTTTTAGCAAATCAATCATGTCATTAGCACTTTCAAACACTTACCAATTTCATATCATATCATGCCTTTTTGATCGAGTAGTATGTTGTAATATGTGCATTATAACCATATTAATTAATACATTACAATAATTGTATTTAATTATACTTGTCGATGTATTACAATATTATAATTACACCAATCAATCAGTTATGACTCATCTGTTATAATCACACATCTCACAATTCTGCAATCATTGCCTTGGAGGTCCCTTGAGGTCTTACATAAGTATAGATAGTCGTCGGTTAGCTCGAACAACACAAATACAATGTGTGTTCCCTCGGTTCCTTTTAGCAAATGTATAATCAGTAGTCTCATTAGGAGATGAGTGTGTGGCCTGTGAATATTTTTACTTTAAACAAATCATTGTGCACTCACTCACAAATAGCATTCACCACCGTCATTTCCTCAAGATTTTTCAGATTTTTTCTAAACTCTATACCTCTAGTGTATCTATGTAACTATCTATACAGTATTTTAGCATTTTATATACAATTCAATTTTCAGCATTTGTCATTATATTCATTTTGTGAGCACTTCAGCATTTACACATGACACACATTTTATCATTAAAGACAATCAAATACTTTTCAAAATTACATGAATTCACCAATTTCCACATTCACCAGTTCTCAAACACAAACCTACACTCATCACACTACAAAATTCCAATATTGACAAATCATCCACCTATTTTATATTATACAAATCAATAAAGTATGCAGAAGGTCGGTCACCCTCATGCTCAAACGACTTGCACAGTTTACATATATTGAACTAAACTACAGATACATTATCGGATATTACATTCTCTCACTCTTTTTATAAAATATTCTATCCTAGGGTTTAGTACATTTTATCCCCTATTGTTCAAAGTCATAATCCAACAATAGTTATACGTACATATCAATGTCAAAATCATAAACTTTAAAAAAGAAAACTTGTTTTACTTATAATTTCTACTATAAAAATCTCATCTAGGAATTTTCAAAAATAGATCATCGAGTTTTCATGATCCAAGAATCCCATTTTAGTACAAAAATCTTAATAAACATAAGGGCTTTACTATTTAAAACAAGGATATTGAAATTTTTAAGACAAGACACAAAATAGGAGTTAGGGTTTGGAATTTACTACCCTTACCTTGAAATAAAGATTTAAAGAAAGATTGATGAAGTTTAATGTCCTAGAATTGAGATTTTTCTTAGATTCCAAAAACAATTGGAGTTTGGAGAGGTTTAATCTGAGAAAAATAAATGAGAGTTCAGAGAGTTTAAGGTGAGAACATGAATAGAGGTGAAAAAAATGAAATTTTCATATTGAAAAACTCTTAAATACCCCTCAATCTTGCGATGTTCTTGCTATAGCGAGCTATTTCTTGCTATAGCAAAAAAATTAGACGAAGTGTTTCCTCTATTTTCTAATATTTTTGCTCTAGTGAGAACTCTCTTGTTATAGTGAAAATCTCTCGCTGTAGCGAGAGGTGATTAGGGCAGTTTTATCCACTTTTTGCTGCAGTGAGAAAGCTTTAGAAAGCTTGATTTCACCACCTTATTCTTGCTACAGTGAGACTTATCTTTCTACAAAAAGAATACCTTGCAATTCTATCATTTGAAACTCTTCTAACATTCAATCGCATGCATATTTAGCATAAAATATAATTATAATAAATACAAAAATAAAGATATTATTGCAGCAATAGCATGCATGCAAGGCATGTCTATAAAAGTAGCCAAAAACATATTAAACATTATATAGATTTAACATATATAAAATGATGCATGTTTATATAAAAGAAAGGAAAACATATAGATTTAACAAACCTATTAATTGTCAAAATCAACATGTGCATGTATAAGTGCTTAAATGGATAACTACCTTAGTTGGCAAACATTGCAATTCAAATTTATAAGTATTACTGTTACCTATGGTACAAGTTTAGTTAAGACAAAATTAGGGAGTACATAGGATTTTGTTTACCTAACCATACTAATGTCCATTTAATGATTTGTTGTTGCAATTTTTCTTAGCCTACTTTGCTACATTGGTGGTAAATAATTAACATAGACAATCAACTTTAATTTATTTTCCTTAATTGTTGTCATGGTATAACATTTGATCTCTTCTACCATTGTTAATATTGGTTTCGACCTTGAATTTAGGATTTTTGAGTTGAAGATCTCACAATTATCATTCCAAATGTTATTAACCTTTGGCTATTCCCTAAAGTGTGTCTTAGTCCATGCATCCTTTGGCCACCTGTCTAGGTATGTCATAAGCTTTCTCATTCATTAACTTTATTGTATGCATGTTTACGTTGAATTGAGACTGTGGTTGATCTTGCACACTCTCATATAAGGTGCTTCGATACTTTATCCTTCCATTGCTTACATAAATTTTGTTAAAGATGTCACACATAGAACGATAGCGTGCACCTAGCATAACTACTTGCAAGGCTAGTATCAAACCCTACAATAAAATACGAGGTGCATTTTAGTAATCAAAATATTACAAAAATACAAATTTATCCTTAACAAATATATTATTCACGTAAGTTAATTTTTGTCTGTCGCAACGGTATGACAAAACCGTTTTTAAGAAAAATCAGTAGAGTTGCTGCCAAGGTTTATCAAAGAAAACTTCAGAAAAATTTAAAAATTTGATTTTTCAAACTAAAAATGAATTCAATAGTCATTTACGTGTAAGGAAGGTGTTAACACCCTATTATGTCCATTTAAATAACAGTTACCTTAAATTAATTATACAAATTTATTATAATTTTGAAAAGCATTTATTTAACTCTTAAAAAAATAAATGTTGCTATTTTTATTTTTAAAGAAAGAATATTTATTTATTAAAAATATTAAGTTATACCTTAGAAAAGAAAAAAATATTTTTAAAAATTATTTTGTCTCAACAGATATTATTTCGCTTTTATGTATTCTCAAGTGTAATAGAGAACTCAAAGTTACGTAGTTCTATAAAAGTGATAAAATTATTTTATTAATTTATAAACTTTTAAAAGAACTTGTTTCAAAATTTATCATATTTTCTTAGAAAAATAAAATAACAATTGTTTAAATTTTTTAGGAGACAAGATAGCGCAGCTATACATGTTATCCCGTGACAAGCAATACCAAAGGTGAAGGAAGATTACACATCTATGTTGTAAGTCATTGTAAAAGTATAATAATTAAGATAAAATATTTTAATTTATAAAAAAGTATTTTTAATATACAATTTAATTCAAAAACTTTAGTATTAAAGAAATTTAAGGTAGCGTAAACTATACATAAATATATCATGATTTATTTCTTGACTAAAGGTAATGTAAAACCCACATCTATGTTGCAGAAGATTTTATTAAAATTTAGTAAAAATATTTTTTTAAAGTTGAAAATATAATTTAAAATTTTTCAAATATGAAATTAATTTTATTTAATAAAAAATGTTTAAAGAGCACAAATTAATATATTTAAATTGATTAGTAAAGATAAACATTTACTTGAAAGAAATTAAAATATATTTTTAACAAGTTTGTATTGTGTGAGAACAAGATAACATTGGTATATAAATGTCTCAACGATTTAAAACATATAAAGATAGAAACGCTACATGATGACATTACAAATCGCTAAATTAAATTAGTTAATAAATTAATTCCTTAATTATTTATTGATTAAGGATAATTTAAAAAAAAAAGAATATATTTAGATTAATTAATTTATAAATTACTGTATTAACAAGATTATTATTATCATTAACTTAATTAATAAATTGATCATTTGCTGATTAAAATAAAATATTTGAAAGGATATAGTTTAGAAAGGTAAAATAATTAGTAGAATATTATTTAACAAATTTACATTGCATGAAGTCAACAGTAACATAAGTACACATTAACTTCAATGATTTATACTGCATAAAGGTAGATATACTACATGTTAACATTATAGATCATTGCATTAATTATATAAATCAATTTTGATTTTATAAAAATATGACATATTTTGATTACCTAATAAGGTGAGATAAACAAAAAAAAGAAAGAAAAAAAAATACTTCAATTGATTAATATATTATATAATTAAACAGAGACACAAATTGTTTGTTTTTATAATAATTTTTTATATTATTTGATAATATAAGTGAGAAAGATTTTTAGACATATACTAAATTAAATAAATATGTAATTTATTAAATTTGGAAGTCAAATTTTATTACATATACTTTTAAAGTATATTAATAGTGTGTACGACATAAGATAATATAAGTATACATATGTCTCGACAATCGATAACACATAAAGGTAGAGTATCTACATAATAGTATTATTAACTGCTGCATTAATAAAGTAATTTTAATTTAATTAATTAAAAATAATATTTAAATAGAGAAATATTTTAGATTAATTAATAAAATAAATTACCTAGTTAATTAGAGTTAAAACATGATAAATTTATATTGTGAGAGACCAATAATAACGTAGATACACACAAGTCTTGCTAATTTATAATATAGAACGATAGAGAAACTAGACGTTAATGTTATAAACTGATGTAAATATTTTATTATTCATTTACTATTTTTGTAGAAATTGAAAGCAAACAAAATAAAAAATATATCAAATTCTATTTATGTTATGCGATAATAAAACAATAACAAAGATGATAGTGCCAAAGAGTAAACAAATAAAATGAATAATGAAACATGAATATTATATTAAAAACATATTCAAAATATATATTATTGTTTACTAAAAAAAGTATACATTTTATGGCTATTCACTAAAATTTAAAAAGAAAAAGGGGTAATTTAAATTTTAAAAGGTAAATTTAGATTTCAAATTTGAGATAAGAAGATTTATTAAGAGAAAATAATTTTTATTTTTTATTTATATTTTATATTTATGTTATTGTCCTAGTCTTATTAAAAAGTAAGTTGATTTTCCAATTCTAAATAATCTTTCTTATATTATGTATATACATCAGTGGGATATTGTCCATATGCTCAGATTCACGGGTCTAGGGTCAAGCCTCGTTACAATAAAACAAAAGGAAGAATTTGAAAAGTAGCCATAAGGTTCTAGAGTCTTTTTTTGCTAACCAGTTGTAATAAAGATGGGAAACAAAGTTGAAAAAAGAAAAACAAAATAAAGAGAGAGTAACTATGCGAAAAAAACAGAGATTCACGTCTTTGAAAGACACAAACATACTAATCACGAACATTAAAAAGTATCTATTGTGCAGATCTGAGGAGAGGGAAAGCAAAGGGATAGAGAGAAGAGAGGTTGAGTAAAGACAGAGCGAAAAGTGACGATAAACGTGAAAGTTAACGGATTTGGTTTTAAAGATGGATATAACTTTCAAGATCTAAGATTCATAGACAAATGAGAAAAGAAAGATGAGGAATGTAAAGTATAAGTAATTTTCTCAACTAATTGATATTTTATTTTTTATTTTATTTTTTTGCATTATATTTGAAAATAAAAGAACTATATTAAATGTTAATGATGAGATTTTTTAGGCATTCTGAATTTGAAAGTAGATATAAATTTAAAGATAAAAAATGATGACCTACTATAGATGAAGTGATGCTAACAAACTATAACATTAAAATAAATTATTTGATTGTGAGCTTGCTTTCAAACGTTGCTTGAGTTTCTCCTTTTTTATTGTTATCTTTTTCTCTTGCGACTCCATTCTCCTCCTTTCTCTAGTTTTAAATTTTTTCTCTTCAATCTTTACTCCGTTCTCTTTTTTATTTCTCTGTTCTTCTTCTTTTTTCTCTTTTTTTTTGTTTCTCTGTTCTTTATTCTGTTTTTGAATGCTCCGTGCATTTATTTATTTTTACCTCTGATCCACCCCCTTTCACCTCAGTTTATTCACGGTATTCTTTTTTTGTGTAACTTTAATTCTGGTTGAATGTTTACAGGTGGCAGGGTTTCTCCTTTCACGAAGCCTACTTTTCATTTTGCATTATTTAATTGTAATAAGGAAAAAACGTGTATTCACATTGTCAAACATATATAATTCGTAACTGAGTCTTATATAGATCTTTACCTTTTGCATGTTAGATGTGAAAATCCATTCATGTTGCTTATAGTCCCCTTGGTCATTATGTAAGAATGATAAAAACCAATGTCATTTCTCTTTATTTTCAACATCAACAATTGAATAGGTTATTATTCAAATATGACTATTAGCACCTTGCCTTATTGCTGTTAACAATTGCCCTCTATAATAACCCTTTCAGAAATGCACTCTTAAGACTTATCATTGGTTTGCACCTAGCCTTAAAGCCATTTTTGCATCTAGCAAGACATATATATAATATTTGATATTGTGGTGGACCTTCAACTTAAAGAATAGTATCAATTCTCATAGTTTATCTTGAATTACACTTTATAAGTTCTCCACAATAGTACCATAATTTCTCAAATTATTCCTTTTCACTTCCCTCCACAATCTCTCTTGCCTTAACCATTGACCAATAAATTTTGCTATCTTCTAAGTGCACACCATATTTCACTTTCATGTGCTTAAAAACTTTAAAATATTTCATGGAAGGATATTTTCATAATTTCTTAACAAGCTTTCCTACAGCTTAGTCTTGTTTTAATTGTTTATTTCTAAAAATTTTGACACAACTATGCTCGTTAAAAAAAAACCTGATCTGGAAATTAGATATCATATTGCTTTTTGCATAATATTTTTCTTCCTTGTAGTTATCATTCTTACACTTGGCTCTTGCTCTCGCTTTGTCATTTTTTACTTGTAACACCTAATATATTTAAGTATTAATTAAAGAATTATGTGATATTAAGTGTGATTAGAATAGATATAGATGGAGTTTGAAATTAAAATTAAAAAGAAAAAGAAAAAAAAAGTGAACAGTAATTCCGATCATGAACAATGATTCTCCGTGAACAATAATTCTGGTGATGAACAGTAACCAATTTTTTTTTTTCAAAATTTTGCTTATAAATAGGGAGCTTTGCATGAAATCTTCATTCTTCACACTTCTCAAAGGTTCTAGAGAGACCCAAAGTCATATACTATCATTTTCTCTTATCCTAAACTTCCTAAACTTAGATTTTTCTTTAGATATGGGATCGTATGTTCATTCTAGGTGATTCAAAGTAAGTTTCTCTAAGTTTGAATTTAGATTTATTATTCATTTCTCTTTATCTCAAATTGCTTATAGGTATCTTATGATTTTTAGGATAAACTTTGATTTTAGAGCAAAATTTTTGGTTAAATCTTTGAGAAATCCTTATCTTAAGGTAAAGGGGCTCTACTTTATCATTTTGTTATATTTATTACTTGTATTCTCATAGATGTTGATATATATATGATTATATGTGGTATAATCCTTGTTTTGTGAAAAATAACCGGTGAAAAGTGAGAATAATTGGTTGTTTATGTGATTTTATGATGAATATATGTTGAAAATGTGTTATTATGTTCAAATAGTGCATGATAAGGTATATTGAGGATGGTTGATATGATTTTGTGATATGAAATATACAAAGAGATGGATGCTTCATGTTTGAATATATTGTGCTTCATGTAAAAAATGACGTGTATTGTGAATATGCCATGATTTGATGTATATAATGAATGATATGTGGAAATATAATAAAAAATATGTGTGAACATAAGAAATGACATATGTTCACATGTGAATATACTCAAAAAGAGTATGAGATGGAAATAGATATGATGTAAATAATTACAGAGATACACTGAGGGGTGAAAGATGGAGACAATATGAGATATCTTGAGAAAATGTAGGGTGGTGAGTGCCATTTGGGATTGTGCACAGAATATTGTGTATGAATGCATAACATGGCCACACTCTCGTTTCTTGACTTGACTCCTGACTATTACCTTTGCTAAAGAGCTGTATATTGCATGCGTTATATCCGTATTGGATTGGCCTATCTGACGACTATTTACATGGAAGTGTAAGACCTTGAGATAGAGACATCTGATAACTGTGGCCACAGGACGCGTTGAGCGTGGATAATGAAAAGAAATTGTGAATCTATGGAATATACTATAAGTTTATGTGTTGAGATGAGAACTTACTTTATGTGATACTGTGATATAAAATACTATGATGTTTTCTTTAATTGTAATAAGATGTGTATTATGATGAATATGTGTTATGTATGAGTGGTCACCTTTACATAACATTTTTAGGAAAATGAATAGTATCAAACTCACAGTGCATGTATGGATGAGAACTATTATAAAATTTAGTTATTTTGAGTTATGTAATGAATACTTACAGTTTTATAACATTCTTTTAGAATAATTTTAAAACTATTATTTCTTTTATTGCAGATGAAAATTTTAAAATCTTTATTTTCTATAGTACTTATAAATCAATGAATTTTTTACACTATAGTTTGTATTATTTTCACACTTCTTTCTCATTACAATAATGTTCAAAGGAATTTATTTTATTTTCTTGATTCTTTTATAAAATATCATGTATTTGAAAAAAGGAAAAATAAGGTGTTGCATTACTCACTTAATTTCTCTTTCAATCTGAATTGTATAACCATTAACACATTGCTTGCATGATTTTAAACATTTAAACTTCATTTCTAGCTTCAAGTACACATTTTCAAATTTGGCAGCTTCATTAAGTTAGAAAAAAACTTCTCTATTTTTGTCTTTATCTTTTAAATTTGGTAGAATTATCAATTTCTTAGACCTCTACGAATTTTCAAAGTGCTTTTATCTCCCTCATGACTGGTAATAATCCTTATAACTTGTAATAATCTTTATGACTTGTTTCTTTTACATCTTTTATGACATTTTCAAAATATTCTTCATCTAAATCATCTTCAATAATTGTGTTACTTTTTCCTTGTCGTACCCTTCACACTGCAAAGAAAAAGAATTCTTTTTGTGGTTTTTTAATTAAGGTTTTCAAAACCCTGTAGAGACTAAAATTAGTTGCAGTTTATACAACCCTAAATAATTTTGTCACGGTTCAGTGACAATCGTGATTAATATTAACTTTTGAAATAATTAGATTTAATTTTCTTAAATAACTTTTAGCTTCTCACCTATTACATTATGACAAACTTTGTTTAGAGGGTTTGCATCAAACTGTTCAAATTGGTTTCCACGTGAGACCTTTATATTAAATTGTTTCTTTCGTTCACTTCATCGCTAGCTCAACTTCTCTCGGTTGATGACAATCTGCTTGCAATGCTCCACACCTCGAAGTCTTAAGTGCTCCCTAGCTTCAATTTATTTACTATAGTTTATAAAACCATAAAAAAAAATTGATTATATGTTATGCTTTTAATAAACTACAGTAAATTTTATATATTTTTAACTTTTTTGTTTTTATTTAAATATTATTAAATATGTTCGTAAGCAATTTGTATAGATTTATAACATTGTAAAGCTTCTTCACTCCGTTGCTTTCTTTTCTCTCTACCCCAAATATGCCTCCATAGTTTATTCTCAAATACACTCATCCTCTTCCTTTCACGGTCTTAATAGGAACTTGGTGAAATTACAATTACAATCAGAGTTTATTCTCACCACTCATTACTCCTCTTCCTCTTGAACTCAGATTTGTGTTCTTCTGCAACCTCAATTGAAACCTAACCTATTAAAATTGGTACTTATCCTCACCATTCACTATTCCTCATTCTCTTAAGTGTGGATCTAAGTTCTTTGTTCTTCTGCAATTCCAAATACACTTTTGAGCTCAAATCTGTATCACCAACACTCTTGGAAGCATCATCTCCTTCTCCCTTTAATTTTACTTTTTTAGAAGGTAATTGTTGAAATTCTTTCTTTCTTTGTTCTTTTTGCTTGAATCTCATTGCTCTATTGTATCAAACATTGCTCAGATTTGTAATCACTGTTCATCGTTGTATCATATTCAATATTTATTTTACTTAGATTTTTTTTTATAACTTTTATTTTAATTACAATTTTTGTGATGATTTAGAATCAGTTTAGTTTAGAATTTGAGAATGAACTTTGCATTGTGATATTTGAATTAAAGTTTGAGATGTTAGATTCAAAATTTTCAATTCACGTGACACAGTTTAAGATTCTTACTTTTTTGTTACTGATTTTTCATTGTAAGATGAATCATTAATTTAGATTCTAAAATTAAATCTATAGTTACAATTAGCATGTTGTATTTCTTACTATTGTCCATCCAATACTTTCTATAACTAAGGACTAAAAGTTTTGTGAAATAATGATAATGGTGATCAACATGTATTTTCAATGTTGTGGATAACTAATTTTTGCAGGTATTTAACTAATAAATCTTCAGTAGTACCACATATTCAGTACATGATAAATGTCATATAAAGTGTGAATTATATCTTGTTTGTGTTTAGAAAGCGTTGTTTCTATACTAAAATCATCTTTTGTGATATGATTTATATATTTTAATGGTCAGGGTTTTTGAGATGTTGGTTAAACTAATGTTCTGAATGCCAAGTGGTATTAGAATGGATATTATTGTTAATTTCAAACCTATTTTCCTATCTGTCCTTTTAGGCAACTTGGAGACCCCTTATATTTGTCATGGAATTAGAATTCAAGAGGGTACCAAGCAAAGAAATTAAATATGCTTGTTTCTTATTTTCATGAATACAAAACTTTCATTTTTTATGTTCGTGGATGTAGTTTTTGTTCGTCTATGTTACCTAATTGCTGGCAGCATATGTAAATTTAGGTGTTCTTATCCCTTATCACTTCCATACAAAAGAACCAAAACACATTTGTTTTTTCTGTGCAAGAAAATTGAACATTTATGTTTTGATATATAACTTCCAATATATGTTCTAGTTTCACTTCAAACAACCTGTATCTAAATTAGATTTTTTTTTTGCATTCAAGAGAATTTGCCAGGGGTTCTAAACTGCCAATAAATGTGCTGGGAGTTCTAAGCTGTTAATTAATTTGTTGGGGTTTTCAATTGTCAAGAAATTTCCAACGGTTATAAAATCACAAGTAAATTTCCAACATTTTTTTATAAACCATGTATAATACTTTTGTGACGCTGACATTTCTGGAGGAAGAGACAGTTGTAGGTAAAAAGCTTACCGGATGTTTAAAGTGTCGCAAATGTAAAATTAAGCCGCTATAAAATCTCATCTTTCTTGTAGTGTCACCTTTTGCCTTTCCTTTTTCATTTTATCTTACTTTTTTTTTTGTTTCCTTTGTTATTTAGCATACTTACCTTGCCTTTCCCTTTTCCTTTTTGCTTGCTTTTTTTCTTCTATTCACTTTTTGATTTACTAGACTTATTTTCTCTTTCCATTTTCCTTTGGTTATTCCTCCTCAACTCCAACTTCTATTTATTGTGCATTTAACTTCTACTTTTTTTTATGTTGTTATATCTTTAACTTTTATACCTTTTTTTTTTCTATTATATCTTCAACTTTTACTTCTTTCTCATTCAGTAGTTTAATTTCATCCTCACAAAGCAATTATTATTCAATAATTTCATACTCATAATGTAAATGTATTTTTTCTTTATTCATCATAGCGACAACCATCATATCTAATACATCAGTATCATATTTTAATGACTTTAAATCTTCCCTAAACTCTTTAGGAGGATCTAACCAAAAAATATTTTATAACTTCTCATTCATACTACATTTTCTTACTAAAGTTTATAAAATTGAAAATGTCTATCATGCCTTCATCAACACTAAACTAAACTTTAACTTTATCCCTTTTGTACTCCTTATTTCCATTTTTTTCTACAAAATTGCCTCTGTGGTAAATGGAAAACAAAATTGACAGAGACAAAATGGTTAGATAAGTCAGTAATACATAAATATTTTTAAAGTATATATTATATTAACAAATAAACAATTGAAGCAATGCAAACACATGATAGAGGAGTGTAAAACTATGCAAAAGGTAGACCACTTCCATTCACACACTCTTTTTCTTTTTACAAAGAAAAAATTGTAACTGGCATATAAAAAATTGTAACTGGCATATGGGGAGCACTTCTACAGGCTCCAACACTTTCTTCTTATAAAATAACAAAAATCATTTTCTAAAACCACGTTAATTCATCTTACCAACTTCATAAAAACTCATATTCCACATCGAGGTTCACTACTCCCTGTATCATTAATGCTATTAAATCAAACTATCAATATACATTATAACTTATGCAAGTAAGTAATTCAATTTGTTTACATGTCATATAACTATAGGTGTCTAATTAAAAGTTGTCAAATACACACACACACACACACACACACACATATATATATATATATATATATAGAGAGAGAGAGAGAGATACACACTTACCTAACATAACATTTATAACATCCTTATAACACATGCAAGTCACCTTGTAACCATTTATGCATGCAAGTATAATACTTATCTCCACTCAACAACAATGTGCAAAGTGTATAAGAGGTTAAAAAGATCATAAAAACAACTAATAATCAAGCATTCATGCACTTAAGGATCATCCAAGGAAAATTCACTAGTAAAAATTTCATATTTCATTTTAGAGAACTGTTCAAAAACATAAGAACGATAATCTCCTCTTTACCTTGTCTCAAGTTAAATTAAGATAGAAGAGGAAGAAGAGATTTGGAGGTTTGTAATTCCATTGAAATGAAATTTCAAGCCTACTTTAAAAGCTTTCTCAGTGCTTTATCAAAGTCTTTCAAGAGGAATGTGGTTAGAATCTTTTAAATATTATTACACTAAAGATCTGTCTAGCAAAAAACAAGCTAGAGAAAGAAGAATGAAAGAGAAAATAGAGGAAGGAGAATGCAAAAAAGAAGTTTGGATAATTAAGTAAAGTGATTACTTAAAATGGTGAGAAAGAAAAAGTAAGGAAGCTCTAAACAACTATTGAGGTCTCAATTCTTCCTTGGCAAGAGAAGAGAGAATATAAATCACAAGTGTTGCCTTGCATACAAGAATAAGTCATAGTTACATGGAAAGAGAAGGAAAAAAAACTTACACCCTTTTCACCTCGATAAAACAAATTCACGACTTTTAGAGTAAAGAAGTAGGATTCCAAAATCCAAGGGCATTATGGAAACTTTCTTGCACCGTTTGATATGATTAGGAAAGAGAAAATGTACTTTACATACATCTTTTGGATGAAAATTCTAAGGAGATCTAATGGTTAGGATCTTGGTCACAAATTTGAATCAAGATTTATCAAGTAAAAAAGTTTAACTTTTTACAAAAATGAACAAATAAAGAGAGTCAAAGGTCATAATTTTATTCATGTTCCAAGGACAAAAGGTATTCATTTAGTGTGAGAGCTTACAAAAAGACAAATACATTAATTAGTGTCATAAAAAATAAAAATTTATCTTTTTACAATGACAAATCATATAAGATATTATCACCTCGTGACTTCATGTCTAACTAATTCTATTTTGCCTATGTATTTTCTCATTATGTTTAAAGACAAAGAATGATTATAAATATAACCTACAAGATTGATGCCTAATATGTTGGACTTTTTAAACTTTAGCAATCTTCCCAATATCTTTTCATATCAAGTATAAATGATATGTAACTTATGAAATTTAAAACAAATAATTTTTCTAAGACCAAAAATCAAAACACTTAAAATTAGTAACAAAATAACAAGTAACTAAAATTGTAAAAGTGAAATTAGCCTATCAAAATTATTTGTATAGTTTATAAATATTTGCACCACATTTTTTCTCTCAAATATCCTCAACAAAGTTATCTAAAAGCTCAAATAATTTTTCCTTATCTTCATGCATGCAAAAACATCTACACTCTTAACAAACATTGATCTTGAAGGATAATTTACCAAAAAATTTAACAAAATTTTGCTGATTTTATCAATCCAAGCATTTGACATAATTGTGCATCCATAAGTCATCCAATCATCCTGATAACACTTCAACAATTCTTTTGTGCATTGCAACTCCTTTTCATAGAGTGGAATTCTCATTTCATGCTAGCATGAAAATTTTAAATTAAGACCATAAATTTGAAGTGCTCTAATAGGATAATATTAAAAAGAATTTTGTTCCTACAAAATCATCGAACTATGTATTGAATAAATCTTGCTCTTGTTTCCTTATCACAAGCATTATTTATATTGCCTTTTGGATTTTGTCGCTTTCTTAGTTCCTTATGGATTTTTAAAAAGAAGTAAATCCATAAAGCTTTTAACATTTTTAATCTGCTTGACAGAAGACAAAGAAGTATAATATCTTGCATCCTTTTGTTTTTATCTTAATTTTCTTGCAACATATTTAAGTTCTTTTTCTTTATTTCTTCTCAAAGGCTTCTTTCAATAACATCTTAACTTCAAGTGGAGTTTTTTTACATGCATTTATATCATTTCTTATTCTCATTTAATATCTTTTAACTCTAATGACTCTTTTATTAGTAGTTTTCTATAAAAGTCACATTATATGTGATATTCTTCCTACTATCGAAATTGTTCAATTGTCATGTTATGACAATGTTGTCACCGGTGGATTTAAACAATCTCTAAGAAGCCATTAATATTTTTGTTGTTGTAAAAGAGGCAACTTTAGTGGACTAATGCATGTACTGTTTGGTTGCATGAAATATGTCATAACTATTAACTAGTGAGAGAGATGACAAAAAAGGAGTTCATAATTTTGGATCATCTAGAAAGACGATGCGTGAAAAAAAATTCTACAGAGAACAAAAAATATAAAATTGAACAAGGAGATTAGACAAAATGAAAATAGAAGATAAAATACAATAGTCAAAACCTAACAAAATACAAAAAGAGAATAAATAAGAGAAGATGACAACTTTTAAGGAAAGTAGCCAATCAATAAACCAATAAAAAAAATAGAGTAATTAGTTGAAAACGTCAGATGAATAGAGAAAGAGCACTTAGATTCATAAAAAAAATGCAAGAAGTGGCTGAAAAAATTTTAAGAACCTAAAAATTGTTGGACATAATGAGAATGACAATTACAAAGATTAAAACATAAAAATGGGAAAATATTGAATAGTTTCTTGTAACCGATTTTTTAAATTTCTCATTTTTACTCGAAAATCCTAAAATGCTATAATTTAAACATGGGGTTTAAGTTATATAATCACACTAATACGAGATTTATGCCATATTTACACATATATAGATTTTGAAAAAGCACTACTAACAATTTTTTCTAGGTCAAAGATGAATAGTTTGAATGCAACCATGAATAGTGCTTCATGCAGGATGAATAGAGCCTTCCAACCTTTCAAAAAATATTTGGTCTCTAAGGAAATCATTGGTACACTACACATCAAGTCATATTAATTCAGACATCTGAAAAATTGTCAATAACAACTTTTACCATGTACAGCTGAGTCATGTGAAAGTTGAGAGAAAAAGGGAGTTGTTCTAGGCCTAATAAATTCGCCACCGACAATTTTTGAGGCTATAAATCACACCAAAATTCGTTTATAATGTTATAAGCGACTTTTTTTGTTTATAATTCACTGATGAATTTAAAAAATTTTCTATATTCCTTCTTCGACAAAAAAATTATAGACAACTAATTTGTCTATAAATCCGTCTATAATACTAAAATCTGTTAGTAATCCTTACAAAACTTGTTTGTAATTTATTTGTTTTTAAGAGTGAAATTGCATAATTTAGCAATTTGCTTTTCTATTTTTTGTTTGTTTGCTTTTCTTTAATCAATATACGTTATTGTTGTTGTGATTTATTTTTTTTTTTAAACCAATTCTCATAAAAGGAATTAAAAAAATTATTGTTTAGATGAAAACTAACTTAACGAGCATTATTAAATCATATTTCATTATTTCAGTGCTTTGTTTTCACTCTTTTAAAATAGGAAGTTTATATTGACTTCTACTAAGTCTTATGACTTTATGCATTTGACCTAGTTATTTTATTACTTTGTTTTAATTCTTTTAAAATAAGTTTCATATGTTCAATTACTTATTTATTTGCATATTATGACATTTGGTAGATATATAAATAATAAAATATAAAAAGAGAAAAAATATAATATAAATAAAAAAGAGATAATAACAAAGAAAATATAAAAAATATAAATAAATGAGATGTAAGAAAATTGAATTTTTATTTAAAAAGGAAGAAAAAATTACAATGATTATCCAATCATCTACAAAATTGATAATAATTGTTCTATAATATTAATTAAAAATAAAAAAATCATTATAAACATATAGCAAAATACACTGACAAATATAACGAAAATGCATCTATAGCATTTTTTTTCAAGAAATTACTTTTAATACTTAATCAATATGTTAAAAATACTTATCAACATTCTTCTATAAATAAAGAAAAAATATATTATTCAATCTCTTAAATTTTAATTTTTTTATAAACAATAAATAAATTGCTAATATTTATTTATTTTAGTGCTTAATTATAGTTTTGATCCCTATAAATATTAGATATTTTGTGATAAGTTTTTATAATATTTTTTGTTATGATTTAATTTTCTAAAAAATTAAGGAGTTATAATATTAAGTGTTGAGCTAGCTGACAGAAGAGTTGCGCATAAGTCCCTTAACATATTTTATATAATTGTGAATAAGTCTCCTTTCCTTTTATTAAATACTGAGCTAGCTAGCAAAATACTTACCAACATGTCATATTATTTAAAATTTATATTTTTTATTATTTAAAATTAATATTTATAAATAAGACTCTTAGCATATTTTATATAATTATGAATAAGTCTTCTTCTCTTTACCCTAACCCATTTTTGATATCCCAACATCTTCCCTTCCCTCTCCCATTTACCCCAACTCCCAAAATTTGATCGCGAGTGTCGCGCTCGGATAAATTAATAAAAATCGAATTGCATAAAAATTATGAAGTAAGAGGTGCAATCCGAGTCGTCTCCCAACGATGATAATGTTATATGATTATAAAATTTTTAGAGGGGGCTTGATTTATAGAATAACTAATTAGAATCAAAAGTTAAAAATAATTAAAAACTCTAATCTAAGAATTTAGAAGAACTATGACCACTCAATCACCGGATTCCATGAAGATGTATCAACCAATAAATTAGTGATTAACATTAAATTCGAATGAAACCTCAATTCAAATTAAGCATTGACACGAGAACCTTCGTGCATTCAATTAACACACAATTTGCTCAAAGTTCAGAAACCTCTAGAACCTAATCGATTTGTGTTAATTTAATTTACCAATGCCATTAATCTTAGATCTCAAACCTGAAAATCTAATTCACACTCCTTCAAGAATTAATTACATACATCAACTGAATAATATATAATCAAACAACTGTATAATTATCAATCCAAATGAAGAACTTCAATTGGAAATCATAATTAGCAAAAGGACAAAGAAAGAAAAGATGAAATCGAATTTGTTGTTGGATAAATTGCGAAACTGATCCGCAAGAGTGTCTCAATCCTTTTTCAATCCTTGGACTAAGTGAAAGTCTAAGCCTCCATTAATGGAGGAAAACAAATAGTAAAAAAGGAAGAGGAAAAAAATGAGAGAGAAGAGAAGATAAGAGAAGAGAGAAGCCAAAAACAACTTAAAATTCAAAATTTAAAATTCAAAAATTTCGTTCGTTACTTTGTTCTATTTTTTTGGCTATGTAAATGGCCTCTTTTTGGTTCGTGACCTGAAGGACAATTGTAGCCTTGAATGTCAGTTTCAAAACACCACTAGAATGGACTTAATTGGATGTCTGTGGACTGAGATATGGCCCAGATGCTGCACCTTTCTCAGGATCCGCGACTGCAGCGTTCTGACTTTTTTTAGACTCAGTTTCAGCTTCTTATCATCAGAATTGATTTCTTACCTCTTCATAGGAATTGTGCAACTTTTTCTTAGCTTTCCTACAAATTAAAAATCACAATGAAATGAGTTCTACAACTCAAGATATGGTCCAGAAACTAAAACAATATCAGAATTTACCAAATACTATAAAATTAAATAAAGCTCAAATAAAATTCAAACATCATAAAATGATCCAATTCAAACCAATTAGGCACAAAAGAGGATTAATGAGATAGGAATGAAAGGAAATAAGGTTATAAAAATCCAATTGATCACCCCAACCCCTCTCCCTTTCCCCTTGAAAATTCCATAGCAATTGTATGTCATATCTAAATCAAATCCATCTTCCTATAATAAAGCATAAGAGTTAAAAATATTAAAATAAAAGAAAAATAAAATTAGTATGAAAGATGAGTCAATTCTTTAGAAAAATTAGTGTTGTTCCTTTTTAAAATAATAAATTTGATAGAATAATGTTAGTTTGTATCTAAAACTATTTATAGAATATGCAAAAATATAATGCATTAACTAAGCACTATTAATTTGATTATTCATTAGATAAAGTAAAGAGAGTGAGTGACCATCTTGGTCATGATGGGAAAATTACATTTTTGTCTTATTAAAAATGTTAGAATACAAAAACAACTCTTTAATATGAGAAAATAAACCTAGAATTCTAGAAAGTTACTTGAAAAACACAATATTTTAAGCACAGATCTTTCTACTAAAATTTTTGCAATTCTAGTTTACATGTAATTGGACAAAGTGCAGAAGTAGAGTTGAAAGATGAGTGAGGATTAGAGTTGGAATAAGGTAAAGGGAAGGAGGAGAGGTAAGGGTTAGGGGAGGGTGCAAGAATGAGGTTGAGAGGGTTGGGGTTGGGTTTGGAGTGAGGTAAAAGGGATGAAGAGAGAATGGGGGTTGGGAGAAGGGTGAGGGTTGGAGCTGGTGTGACGTAAAGGGGAGAAGGAGTGGGTGGGGGTTAGGGGAGGGTGCGTGAATGAGGTTGGGTGAGGTGGGGTATATGAGGAGAGGAAGGGGAGGGGATATAGAGAGGGGAAGGGGTTAGTGGTGGAGTAGCAGAGAAGGGAAAGAGAAAAAAGGGTGATTGTAACACTCTTTATTTATTTGTTTGTTTGATAGATGTTCTAATATTGGATAGTGTTAAAATATGTTTTACATTGAATGGAATAATGTTTATTAGAGTTCTGGTGCAAAGGATCTCACTCAGGCGAGGCAGGTCTAACTCAAGCGAGACTGAGCGTTTAGAACCATATATTTTTAAAATAATCTCATTCAAGCAAGATAGGATGGACTTGGCCTAATTGCCCTCTTACCCAAGCGAGTTGAGTCGCTCAAGCAATGACTCATAAGAAAAATGTCTAACTCTCTAAATGTTGTCTCGTTCAAGCAAAAATGATCCTCATTCAAGCGATAATATTAGAAAATGCTTGGAGAGACTACTGTTTGGTGTTCTTGCTAGGCAAAATATGTCTCGCTCAGGCAAGAACGACCTCGCTCAAGCAAGAGGTGCTCGCTCTAGCGAGAGTGTACAAGCTGAGGGGTATTTAAGAGATTTTCAGCCTGAAAATTTTATTTCACTCCAAATTTTACATCTTCTCTCAACTTTCTCTGAACTCTCCCTCTCTCTTCTCAGATAAAACCTCATCAAACTCCAATCACTTCTTGAATCCGAACTTGAACGTCAAATCTAAGCAACTCTAAGCAAGTTTCTCTAGGTTTAACTCTATTTTCTCTGTTCGTTTTTCTTATTTTTCATTTCCAAGGATATCTCTTGATACCTAGAAAAACTTCTATTGTTGAACTATAATCTTCATCGATTTCTCTTTGAATACTCACTTTGAAATAAGGAGAACCCTATTTTATCATTTTAGTTAAGTGTATATTTTGTATTCATGGAGACATGTTTATATGATCATGATTGAGAGAATATATGTTTGAGTGATATGTGTTTGATTGGTTAGTTGGGTGACTATGTTGTGTTTATATGGAAACATAATGATGTATATTAGATGTATTGGATGTGATGTGTATCTATTGGTTGAAATGTTCAAATTGTATGGATAATATGTGAATGTCCTGATTATGAAAATTTTATGTAATGTTATGAGGGAGTGCTTAGTTGGTTCTTTATCAACCAATTCAACATCTAATGGAAGAGAGTTGAAAATAAAGACTAAATCTTAACTTCTTAACATTTCAATAACTAAATCATAACAACAAATTTTATAAGGACTTATCACAAAATATTTAATATTTATAAAGATAAAAAACATGATTAAGCTTTATTTTAAATTTCAATCACATTTTATTTTTTATTATTTATTTTTAAATATTAAAATAGAATATAAATTTTGAATTAAAAAACCTTAAAAGAGAGAAATGAATAAAAAATACTTGCATATAATAACATTGATTTCCTATTTAGTTTAATTTTTCTTTATTTTTTAATTGATAATTTTTTATATGTTTAATTTTTTTAAAAATAAATTAAATACAAATAATTAATATTAAAAGTAAATAATTGAAAATTTTTCATGTAATTAAGTAGCATAGTTTTCCAATTTTGATGTTTATTTTTAGTTTGAAGTTAGTATTTTTTATGTGTTTGTATTTATTAAATGTTAAGACCCACTTACACCTCATTTTGGGTGCTAGCTAAGAGGTTATGATGAACTAAAAGATAAGTGAAATATTATTAAGTGTCATGTGCTTTGAATTGAAAGTTGAAACAATCAAAGGTGAAATGTATAAATGAGAATGTTGTTAGGAGTACAAACAACATGATTAAATAAAATAAATCTAATAAAAATAAAATAAAATTTGAGATGAACTGAGACGTAATTTACTTAAAGCAGATAAGTGATTTCTAATCAACATAAAATTATAATAATAAATAACGATAAATTTAACGAGTATTTTTTTCATGATAACTTTAAATAGAGTGATAACAGTAAAAAAAGTAGTTTGACCAAATTTAAATATTTAACTTTGGATAAAAACAAAATCTCATGAAATTATATAATTGGGGAAAAGTTTGACACACCATATTAATGAACCTTAATCATATATCATTCTAAACACAAATCATATGTTTAATAACGAATGGGAATATGAAATATTCACACTAGACGCTCCCTAAAGTAGCTTTTGCATTTTAAACATGCGTATAGGATTCACAGTCTTATATCCAAACACGTATAAAAACAAAAACGATAAAAATCCTCTCGTCCTTAATTCAGATTCAAAGTCTAGAAATCATATACAGTAGTGTTAGTCCACAAAAGATTATTAAATAATGGTTTCTATGGTGGGGAATAAAATAAAAAATTCAAATACAAATGAAGGTTCTTAATATATTTATATTTTAAATGTATTTATTTCGTTTTATTAACATCTTTAATTAGTTTGTTGTTATTATAATTAATTGCTACAGTATGTTCCTTTGGGCTATTAAATATCCAACAAATATGGGCTTCTAGCCTGTAGTATTGAACTCATTATGGGTTCTTGGGATGGAAAAGTGGTATAGTTTTGTTCACATAAAAATTTTGTGACCTGAGCCTGTGGACCTGAAAGAGAAGTGGAGCCCAAGAACAACATATTTAGTTATTATTGAGCTTGGCGCTTTCTGTGATGTTCTCAATTGGTTTAGGCACGACGAAAAGTGTCATATTAATCTTTTAAATAAACAGTATTTTTAATTACTTTCTTAAAAGTATTGGTTAAATGAGAAAAATATCATATTAATCTTTTAACAATTAAAGTGTCATTGAGGTCTTTATTTTTAAGAAATTAATTTTTATCCCAATTTGTTTTAAAATTTGTATTCTTTATTTTCATACTTGGTTTGAAGTTTGAACTTTCGAGTTTAAAAATAAGATGAAGGGGTTCTGTGAAGATTCTTGAATGAACAAAAATAATATTAAACCACAATTTAGAATACATCATAAACCTTAGTAAAACTCTAACAAGTGTGCTGAGATTTCTGAAGAAGTTCGTCCCTCTGGTGCAGGGTTGTGCGCTCCAAATGGCTCGGCGTTTGATTCCACTGTTGAATCGGGTTTTGGGGGAGAAAATCGTCCCTCCATCAAAAATCAACACTGGCATTTTGGTACCCGAGAAATCTTCCCAGGTTCATTCTTCCAATCCCTTTCCTTCATACCCATTTCATTTCCTCCTTTTGGCTATTCGCTTTTCATCTCAAAATTTCATCTTGCTTTAGTAGTCTGGGGGAATTTAAATTGCTACCTGGCTGGGTAATAATGCTACCAAGCAAATACCAGTTGTTCTAATTGTTTTTGGATTGTGATACTCTAGTTCTTTGTATAGTAATTGTTCTAGTGTATTTCCAGTAGCTACTCCTTCATACCCATTTCATTTCCTCCTTTTGGGTATTCACTTTTCATCTCAAAATTTCAATTTGCTTTAGTTTTTCCATATTGTGCTTATTCCATCTTCCCTGTTACTTTTTTTTTTCTTTCAAATTTTATTCTGCTGCTGGTAGTATAAGGGAATTTAAATTGCTACCTGGCTGGGTAATAATGCATGCTGTACTCAATACTCAATAGGGACTCATAAATCGTAGCACATTCTTGTGACTAATAAATGATCGTGTGCTCAGCCCATTCAGGTTCCATTAGATATGTGCTATAGTTAAGTTTAGTGTAGATCATGCATAGGATAATGGAAATTTTCTCCCAATTATATCTTGCTTGATAAGCAATGTAAGGCTACCAAGCAAATGCCAGTGGTTCTTTGGGATTGTGTTTGTATTGTGATACTTTTGTTCTTTGTATAGTAATTGTTTTCGTGTATTTTCAGTCGCTATTTGAATTTGAAAATTTGAGTTTTCATGGTTCATAATTCGTTTTCAAGTCTAGTGTTTCATTTTCTTTGGACTGAAAAATGACAATTAGTCACTGCATTCATACATTTTGTGTTGCATTCTTGATTCGTTGAAATACATTTACTGAGCTGATAAATTTTTACATGTTTTAATTTAGCTGAAATCTGGAAAAGCTATTGCTGTTGGCTCTGACATTCACAGTAAGGATGGGAAGGTAATTCCTGTGGCTATAATGGAAGGTGACACTGTTCTTTTGCCTGAATATGGAGCAACTGAGGTGAAGCTTGGTAACAAAGAGTATGTATATGTTTTTTTATAATATATTTATTTGTTTGCCTCCTTTTTACCCTCACAGAATCCTACAACTTGATCCTAAAGTTTAATATGCTGCTAGGTATTAAATATTGCACGATAGCTCTCCTACAGCGGTGACATGATCCATTGAAATACTGTCAAGTGTTAGCTTTTAGTTAGACCACCTCAACTAGAGGAACTAAAAACAATAGTGTAGAAAAGTAAAGATTATATTCCAACAAAAAATTTTACAAGGACTAAGTCTAAATTATTTAACTTTTACAAAGACCAAACTCTTAATTGGTAATAAATTAATATTTGGGTCAATTGTGTGTGTATACACTGCAGAAAGACTCTAATATACTTATATGTGGTTTGGTTTTATACTTCTTGCTTATTTAATTAATTATGACAGTTTATTAAAATTTTTCAAGGTAATAATGGCCATTACCTTAAACATTGTGTTCTTTACTTTCCCAATCTTGAATGGACTAGGGAAATTACAAACACAAGAGAAGTTAGTAATGCATATGACAAATACAATATAAAAAGTTTGTCTGGATGCCTGAACTGGACTTCAAGGCCAAATGATAATAGTCTTGCTACCTGCCATTTGCTAAGTCGTCATTTTACATCTGAACACAATGATGGATGCACAAAGGAGTTCTCAAGGAAGGTGCAGTTGATCTTATGTATACTATATTTTCCTTGTATTGTTATGTATTTTAACTTGGAAGTTGTTGTTAAGCAAGAAAGAGAACACATGCTTAACTTGATACATAATTATAGCTGTTATGTCAAACCTATAATTTTATTTTCATGAAAATGTACGTTCATTTTTATTTTATATTTCAATTTATACATTTAATTCTGATGGAAGTAGCATGATGTTTTGATGATTAACATTTCCTTGCTTAACATTTTTTCTTCTGATCTTTCATTGCTGGAGAGTTTATGACTAATAATAAACGCAATGCTTCAGCTTCTTGCAAGTATTCCAGACTTTGTAAAGATAGTGGAGGTTGGTGCAAGGGATGGATTGCAAAATGAGAAGGCTATTGTTCCTACTGATGTAAAAGTTGAGTTGATAAACCTGCTTGTTTCTACTGGGCTGTCTATTGTTGAGGCAACAAGTTTTGTCTCACCAAAATGGGTACCACAAGTAAGAGTCTATTATTTTTCTAAGAAACACTCAATCATTTGTGATTGTCTATTAATATTGTCAATTTCAATATTTTTTTGTTGTTGCTGGTACATTTCTATCATATTTATCAGTAAAGTGACTCCTTTTTTTGGTGCTTGATATATGACTTGGTTATGTGTCTTGTGCATTTGTTATCTGTACCTTATTTTACAATTGTTCTGAAAGCAGACTTAAATATTATTTTTGTGAGTGAAGTTTTTAGTTGGAAACATCTCAATCATCATGGTCCATTGCATCAGTTAGAGGGAGTGGCTTCTATTGTGTTAAGGAGGGGTATCTGTTTCTGAATAAGTTACTGAATAGAAAGTGAGGAAACATGTGTCTCACTTTTGTCAATGAGTGGTGGCCAGCTGCTGGATAATTGTTAATGAATAATGAGTGATATTGCCATGCAAATATAAGTTTTTTTGTATGAGTTTCTGTCTATTAAAGTTCATGATTTAATATTAATTCTTCAGAGTTCATCTATAATAATAGTACTGAGATAGTTTAGCTGGTTCATGGAGACAAGGAATATAAACGCTTGTGGATAGCAAGACATGATTTTGGATTCTATGGCTTGCCTACTTCCTAACTTTATTTGGAAATTTTAGAGAAATTGTTACTTTTATTTAAACAAGATCAATCAACTAAACATTTGCTCAAAAAAGTAATTAATTTATCTACGTGGTTGTCTAACATGGAAAACCATTAGTCTTTGTAGAATTAAGAGAGAGAGAACATAGAAAGAGACAGATTAGTGTGCTGGAATTAGATAAATGCTCTACAATGTGTAGAGACTCTTATATTTATAAGGATACATATGTAATCCTAATGGGCTAAGCCTGTTATTATAATACTAACATAAATCCTAATTCTAGTAAGTCTATTATAGCTATTCATAACACTCCCTTTCAAGCTGGAGCATAGATATTAATCATGCCCAACTCATTACAAATATAATTGCTCCATGTCCCATTTAAAGCCTTTGTAAACACATCTGTTAGTTAGTCGCCTGTCCTAACAAGAGAGATGGATATAAGTTTCTGCTGAACTTTTTTTCAAATAAAGTGACAATCTATTTCAATATGTTTCATCCGTTCATGAAAAACTAGATTTGAGACAATGTATATCGCTAACTGGTTATCACACCAAAGTTCATAGGCTTAGTGCTGCCAAATCCTATCTTTTCCAACATATGTTTCAACCACATCAACTCATAGAAAGTCTGCGTCATTGCCTTGTATTCTGATTCCGCACTCGATTTCGATATAACGTTTTGCTTCTTACTTTTTTATGAAATTAAATTACCTCCCAAGAACACACATTATCTGGTAGTAGATTTTCTGTCCATATATCCTGCCCAATCAGCATCAGAAAACACTTCTATCTGTGCATGTCCATGATCTTTGTAGATAATTCTTTTTTCTGGTGATTTCTTCAAATATTTCAAAATGCAGATTAGTGCTTCCCAATGAGTATCCATTGGAGATATCAAAAACTGGTTAACAACACTCACAGAAAAAGCAATATTCGGCCTTGTAATAGTCAATAAATTCAGCTTGCCTACTAATCTTCTGTATTTCTATGGATCTGCAGAAAGAACTCCATCTACTATCAGTTTCACTCTTGATTCCATAGGTGTCTCACATGGTTTAGCTCATTTTAGTCCGGTTTTAGTCAATAAGTTTAAGACATATTTTCTCTGTGAAAGGAAGATTCCTTACTTGGAGTACATAACTTCAATACCCAAGAAGTATTTCAAAATTTTCAAGTTTTTTGTCTAAAACTTGGTTTGAAGAAATTTTCTTAGGTTGTTGATTCCTTCTTTGTCGCTATTTGTAATAATAATATCATCAACATAAACAACAGGTAAAATACAACCAAGGTTAGTCTGTTTGTAAAACACTGTATGATCGCTCTCACTCCTCACTAATCCAAATTCTAGAATCACGCTACTTAATCTCCCAAATCATACTCTAGGTGACTGCTTCAAGCCATATAATGACTTCTTTAAATGACACACTCTCCTTGAGTAACAAAGTCAGGTGGTTGATCGATATACACCTCCTCCTGTAAGTCTCCATGTAAGAATGCATTTTTGATATCTAATTGGATAATGGCCAATGATGCATAGCAGCAAGAGAGATGAAGATGCTAACAGATGATAGTTTAGCAACTGGAGAAAACGTATCAGTGTAGTCAATGCCATAAGTTTGGGCATACCATTTTGCAACAAGTCGTGCCTTCAAACGAGCCACAAAACCATCCGAATTAACTTTCACAGTGTAAACTCACTTACAACCAATAGCTTGTTTTTCCTTGGGAAGAGGAACTAAATCTCAAGTATCATTCGTCTCAAGAGCCAACATTTCTTCCTCCATAGCATGTCGTCAACCATCATGACTGAGGGCATCTGCAAGGGGCTTAATAACAAAGAGTCTACACTAGCCATGAAAGATTTAGTCATAGAGGATAAATGAGCAGACGTCACAGATGAAATAGGACAGGTGCAAGATCTCTTACTTTTACGGATAACAATAGGAAGGTCAAGGTTAGACATAGGATTTATTGATACTTGAAGAGATAATGGTAGAGGTTGAGTACCATCTTGAATATCATTAGGTACGGGGGCGCATCATCTGAAGGCTGTTTTGGCCAGCAAGAGTATGTTTGCTCAAAGAACTTGAAACCTATATCAACAAGAGCTGGAGGTGCAACAGGATGTGTAGATTGGACAATAGTATAAGTCAAGAAAGATTCATCTATCTCATACATGGACTCAGAAAATGAGGACTTAAAGAGTGGAAGACTTTCAAAGAAAGACAGATATGGACCAAAATCAGGAGAAAAATAACGATAACTTTTTTGTGACCTAGAATAACTCAAAAACACATTTTAGGAACTTTGGATCAAGTTTAGTTACCTGAGGACGAACATCAAATACAAAACAAGTGCAGCCAAAAACTTTAAGAGGTAAAGAAAAAAGAAATTGTGATGGGAAAAGCATAGAGTGGGGAATCTCACCGTGTAACATAGATGATGACATGTGATTAATTAAGTATGCAGCAATAAGAACAGCTTCAGTCCATAAAATTTTATGAACTTTCATTTCAAACATTAGAACAAAGGCTAACTCCATAAGATGACGACTTTTACGTTTAGCTACTCCATTTTTTTGTGGGGTAACAATAAAAGAGGACTAATGAAGTATGCCATGTTTATCCATAAAACTAGTGAAGGATGCAGAAAAATATTATTTAACATTATTATTTCTAAAAATGCGCACACAAGTATTAAATTGAGTTTTAATTTCAGCACAGAAATTACAAAATATAAAAAACCTTTAGATATGAATTTCATCAAAAACAGCCATGTTACATGATAATAATTATCCACAAAGGTAATAAAATATTTAAAACTAGATTTAGAAATAATTGGACAAGGACTTCACAAATCAGAATGAATAATTTCAAATGGGGCATGAGCCTTTCTATTTAAATGAGGTAAATAAATATTACGATGATGTTTAGCAAACTAACATGACTCACACTAAATATTAGACTCTATACTAGGACATAATTTCCTAAAAACTCTTAAAGACGGATGACCCAGACGATAATGAAGTTGGAAAAGAGACACTTTTTCGTTCTTAAAGCAATTGAAGCTTGTGGAAGTCCTTCTTTTTCTAATAGATACTACTCATTAGATACCCTACCTCTACAAATAATCATCTGTGTCACCAGATTTTGAAAAATACAAGAATTAGAAAAGAATGTTATTGAGCAATTTAATGATGAAGTGATTTGGTTAATGGACAACAAATTTAAGGAGAATTGAGGCAAATATAAAACAAAGGATAAAGGTAAGGTTGAAACTAGGGTGGTACATCTGCTGCCCTTAATATGGATACTAGAACTATCAGCGAGTGTTACAGAAGAATGAAAATTGGGTAGACAAAAAGAGGAAAGGATACCTAAATCCCCAGTTATATAACTAGTAGTGCCAAAATCAATGATCTAATGCCTGAAAGAAGTTGAAAGATATGCAATAAAGGAAAAGATAAAGGTAAGGTTGAAACTGGAGTGGTATACCCGCTGCTCTTAATATGGACACTATAACTATCAGCGAGTATTATGAAAGAATGAGAACTGGGTAGACAAAAAAAGGAAATGATATCTGAATCTCTAGTCATGATTAGTATCGCCAAAATCGATGACCCAACACTTGGAAGAAGAGGAAAGATGCATTAGGATTACTTTTTTGGACAAAAGTGGCTGTAGAGGATATAGATGGTTGTTGGAAAATCTGAAACTGAGTATACTGAATAAATTCCTCAGCACTCATATGCACAGTACATCATTTCTCCTGAGTAGCTATATCAGGTTGAGACATTGAGTTAGCAAAGCGGAAATTACCTTGTAAGTGAGAAAACGACTAATTCTGTGGAGGATGAGTGCACTGATTTTGATAATAGCAAAATTTGTCACAGTCGGAGCACTGTACATTACCACGACCTCCACTACGCCCATGGCTATGACTACCTCTACCACTTCTATCACCACTGCGACCACCACGGTTACTGTATTGAGCTACCAAGACAGAGTGGTCAGGAGACTCATTTTCTGTAGTGCTCTTAGATTCCTCAAAGGAAGACTACGTAACTCTAGAGAAGACATCGGTAAGATTATCAAGTTTGGAAAGCCAACTCAAAGTCATGAGTTTCTGCTATTGCGCTATCATCTCGTCAATAGTTTTGCAAGCTAAAAGAGATTGTATCTTCTCAATATACTTCTTAAACTCCAAAAGATAGTTCATTAGCTTTCGCTTATTCTGTTTGGGGCAATAAATTTCCTGCAAGAGAGCATACAACCGATTCTAATTATCAGATTTTCCAAAAATAAATTACAAGAAGTCTCACAACTCCTTCATGGTTTTGCAATGGGTAATAATCGCTTGTATTCGCCTATCAACAGAATTTATTAGCAACACAAGGATCTTTTTGTCGCGTATTTTCCATGTGTCAACATCCTTAGGATTGACAGGTGTCATTTCAATCAAATGATTATCCTTTTTCATTCCACCCATGCTAATCTCAACCAAATACTTCCACTCTATATAGTTTGTACTGTCCCCATCCAGCTTAACATCAGTAAGTTTGGATAGAGATACAACCTCCGTGACAGCCCCCTTACGTTGCGCATCTTGGTTATTACTTTCAGACATTATATATCTACAAATAGTGATGGAACTACTTGGTTTTTCGTCTCAATGGCTACGTTGAATTACTGCATATTCTAGCCATTGGGAAAAATTTTCATCCCCACAGTAGCCATGATCGGCCTTTTTTGAAACTGTTGGGTTTTTTTTTTTTGAGCGGCGGTGGAAGTGAGGGAGGAACCCTGGGAGGCTTTGATACCATGTAGAATTAAGAGAGAGAGAGAGAGAGAGCACAAAGAGAGTCAGATTAGTGTGTTGGAATTAAATAAATGCTCTACAATGTGTAAAGACGCTTATATTTATAAGGATACATATGTACTCTAATAGGCCAAATCTGTTATTATAATACTAACATAAACCCTAATCCTAATAAGTTTATTATAATTATTCATAACAGTCTTCAAGCTTTTTGCATTCATATAAAGAGGAAATATCTTTACAAATCATATATTTTAGTTAATTGCTTGAGTTGCAAGATTCAATACAATTCATCCAATGATCAATTCGTATCATGTGTGGTACATGCATGAATTTGTGCAATTCCATATCTTTATTATCAATCTTAGATAGGAGCACATAGTAGTCAACCCCAAAATGCTATAGTGGTGTAGTACATAACAAGATGATTGCTATTTTGAAAATTTTATATAAATTACATAACTTATATATATATATATATATATATGGTTTAAAATTTAAAAAATAAATACTAGAATTCATGATATATTCATAACTAACAAAAAATGTCGTTAGTCTTAAGCAAAACATACAAGTATATAGCAACAAGAGTCAAGGAAATAAACAAGTTTGCTTAAAGTAACAAAACATTGAAGATCCAAAAAAAGTTCTTCTTTATGGGAATCATCAATCATCCTCTTTAAGATCCAAGTATTCTTTTTTTATCACTTTCACCAATACTAAAGTGGTAGATTTCTTCCTCCCCATCATCTTCAACTTCTTCATTGGTATCTATTACTTCATCATCTTCTTCAATGACTTCCTTTCCTTTTCCCTAGAGGTTGAAGGCCTTGATGAAACTTCCCTTTGGTTATATTATTAGCAATATCTCGTCAAGTTAGACTATCTTCATCAAAAACCAAATCATCTTCATCATTTCTACTTGCTACCCATTTCTCTCTTTAGCAACTCACTGCTATAATTAATATCATCTAAAAGAATGAGATAAATCACAACACAATAGTCAAAGTGCTCTTTTAGTGCTTGATACTTAATACTAATCATGTCTTGCAACTTTTGATGCTCAAGCATGTCTCTTGTTTTAATTGATCTATGTTATAGTTTTTAACAAAAAATGAATGTGAGTTTCATAGTTGTCACATGAACTTTATAAATTTAAATTATTTAACTTACATGGTCAAAAGTACTCCAATTACGCTTGCATTCTGGTGAACTACAAGTGAAGCTTAGTACTTTAACAATTTAACAAGATTTTGCAAACTTGGAGAACGTACCCCATACATCTGCCACTACTCAGCTGTAATGCAATAGCTTATTATGTAATTGTTATCTAAATAAATTTATTTAAAAAGAAAAAATTACACTTTCACTTACCTTGAGCTACTATGTTCCTTTGCCTTATCGCTGCTTTTAAACTAAAGAGATCTCCAGTTTTCATGTATATTGATAATTCTTTCGAAATCTTATTCATAACTTTTTCATTTTTACTTAGCCTTTTAATGCATTTATAAAGTTTCTTCATCACTTTGGCATTAGGATCAATTCTTGGATTGCGTGCAAAAGATGGTGAAGTTTGCACTCCCATCTTGTATAAATGATTGAAAATATTTCTGTATGTGTCTTCGTTTCTGTTAAAAGCATTTGGAATTGCCTCCTTAACCTTATCCATTGCTTCATAGATGTACTCCATTGCTGGTCTTTTTTCATTATAAACAAGCCTAAGAATGTTACGGACTTCAGTTGACATTGAAACTCAATTGTGACTTATGATTTGTTTTGTGAGATTTATGGTTAAGTTGATTTGTAAATTCCAAGTTTAAAATGATTACATTAAGTAGTATACATTGTTAAGATGTTTAACATTGGTTAAGAATATTCCTTATAAGACTTGAGTTAATCTCCTCCTATAAGATAGCTTGTTAGGTTCAATTTTATAATATACATAATTTATATGATATATTTTAAGCTATTTCTCATTGTGTTTCTAAATCTTAAAAAGGAGTATTTAAACCCTGTGTCATCCCATAGACTATTCTAATGAGCATTAGATTCCCACTTTCTTATGTCTTCCCTTTTAAATAAGTGCTCCTCGAGATCGGCCAAATTTCAGTTTAAATCCAAATTTTGAACTGAGCACAGCCATACTTAATATTGAGCACAAACATGATAAGGAGATGCTAGATGTGCTTCACATTAGTATGGCTGTTCTCAAATTAGCACGACTGTGTCTTAATTCAGGCTTTGGTGAAGTACGGGTGAGCCAGCGAGGAGCATGGTTGTGTTCAATTTCAGTACAGCCATTCTCATTTTAACATGGCTATGCTGATGATTCTTCTTTAGTGAGGCATGGGCATGCATGATTTGCTGAGCACGGGGTTGCTCAGGTGAACATGACTATACAGGTTCGAAATTTCTTAAAAATGGTATATATTTGAATTCTTTTATGGACTAAAAAGCCTCCTTAAGTTTCTTTACTTGTTTTTGCTACAATATAGGAAAAATATGTGAACATAGATCAATTAATGAGCTTAAATAATTAAAAATTTACCTAAAATCTTACAAATAAACTGAATTACGACTCTTGGTTCTGTAATACAATTTATGATTCATAAATTAGTTGACAATTTATGATTTGAATTGTAATTTGATAACCTACTTGATCTTTTCCCTCCCTCAATTCTTCAGAGTTGTGTTTCAACTGTATATTGCTTTCAGACTCAAAATTAATGAATAGTGGGATCCTCTGACAAACTAATTTTCATATTTTTAACTGAATTCAGTTGGCAGATGCAAAGGATGTATTAGCAGCAATTCAAAATGTTGAGGGTGCTAGATTTCCTGTCTTAACTCCGAATCTCAAAGTAAGAATACAGTGAACAGTGAAAAAATTATTTTATGCAGAATTTGTGGATGGAGATGATTATCTGATCCCCTTTCTTCTAGGGTTTTGAGGCAGCTGTTGCTGCTGGAGCTAAAGAGGTTGCTGTTTTCCCTGCAGCTTCCGAATCATTCTCTAAAGCAAATCTTAATTGTGGCATTGAGGATAATCTTGCTCGTTGCCGTGACATTACTTTAGCTGCTAGAAGCCTCTCAATCCCAGTTCGTGGGTATAGTTTTCTATAATACTTGTCAATCTCTACCATAAATAGTGGATAATTTTTCTCATTTTCTGAAATGTGTTTCTATTTTCTTTATTTTCTTCTAGTTGAAACAGAAAGGACATTAGTATATATGAACACATCCTGATTTGAAGACAAGGGACATTATATTTTTCTAATAATCTTGAAACATCACGTGTCAGCTATCAAATGTTTCCACTTTGCACTGTATGTATTTGAAGACAAGCAACTTTATATGGCTGTCTAAAAGGATGGCATTTAGATGTAGAATTTGTATTGTTTTAGTGATATCTGGTCAAAGGAAAGGTTTTTATTTCTATTTAATTGGAAATTGAAATCGTAGCTGATTTGTTATGTTAATGAATTAAGTGATGCTATTCTCATTATCAGATTATTGTCAACCATAATCTCTCCATATTGGAATTGCACTTGGTTGGATGAGAGATTACAGAAATTGTTTTGCAGACAGTAAATTGTGTCCTGGATCCTAGTTTTCCTTACTAAAATCTATTAACTTTTCCATGAAATTATTTGAATAATCTTAATGCAGTATTTTGTTAAATCTTCACTTTATTCACTTTAAATTTCAATATCATCATAGCAATTATATGATCAATCATGTGCCTGTGTTTCTAATTCAGATATATATCATGTGTTGTGGGATGCCCTTTGGAAGGAAATATTGCTCCAGCTAAAGTAGCCTATGTGGCAAAATCACTCTATGACATGGGATGCTCAGAAATTTCACTAGGGGATACAATTGGTGTTGGTACACCTGGTAATGTTTCTCTCATTTGTTGTCTTTGAGTTCTACAAGCAATTTTCAGCTTTGGTTGTAGTGCTGGTGTATCTATGTGACATGTTAAAAAGGAATTTGTTAAAATGTAGTATTTTCTGAGGTATATAATTAAATATCAAAGGGGATTGAGACCTGTGAAGTGAGAAAAAGGATCATCATTCTTTCTGGAAAAGCCATTGTCTTTGTTAAATCTTGATACCTTCAACGGAAGTAATAGTTTGGGGCAGTTTCATATCAGCTTTAGTTATAAACAACACAATTTGAAGATTAATGTTATGACTTTTGACATAAGGCCCATGAGTAGAGCCCATCATAAAAGTCTAATCCATTACATGGTAGTCTCATGACTTAAGTACAACATTAAACATTCTATTCTATTTTATATGGGATTCTTAGCAAATAACTGATTGTCTGCTGTCAAGACTATCGTACTTCTGATATGCAGTAAATGAGTATTTAATGAGTTCTTGCATCACTATCCAATATACTTCACTTTTATGGTCCTATCCGACTGTTTTGGTTTATCAAATATTCTGAGTTTGACTGAATCATGCTCATCTTTTAAGGTACTGTCATTCCGATGCTTGAGGCTGTTCTTGATGTTGTCCCAACTGACAAGCTTGCTGTCCACTTTCATGATACTTACGGCCAGGCGCTTTCAAATATTTTAATTTCACTTCAGGTAAATATTTCTTTTTCGGCATGCTGATATTTTATTAGGAGAGCCTTTTTGCATGTGATTTTATTTTTTATTTAATATTAAGGGTAGTCCCCTCACAATCACCACAGCAAAATTAACTACTTATGGAAGATTTTTGGGTTACCTCTTCTATCAAAATGGTCAACCCTGTGCACTTGCCCCTTGTTATAACTTGTTCACTGACTGACATGAAGAAACTGAATTAACGTCCATGACATAGCAGTCTAAAAAACCGATTTATGTTATTTTTATGTTTCAAGCTTAAACATGCAAGTGCAAGTACAACTATCTTGTTACAGCCTGGTAGAAAAATTTTCAACTGCTGTGTATGCTTCAAATTAATTCCTATCTGGTTAAACCTGGTCATTATTTTATAGATGGGGATCAACACTGTGGATTCATCTGTCTCTGGTCTTGGAGGTTGTCCATATGCCAAGGGTGCAACTGGGAATGTTGCCACTGAGGATGTTGTTTACATGCTGAATGGACTTGGAGTGAAAACCAATGTGGACCTTAGAAAGCTAATGCTGGCTGGGGATTTCATCTGCAAGCATTTAGGACGTGCTTCTGGTTCTAAAGCAGCAACTGCTTTATGTAAAGTAACAGCTCATGCCTCCAAACTGTGAGTTTCTAAAGCTAGATCATGCAGAATTTGCACGATGGGTAGAATTTTTACCCACTTCTGGGTATTTGTTATGTTGGTGCTCCCTTCCCATGGGCCCTTCCTGTAGAAAGAGCCAGCAAACACAAATGTAACACCGTTCAGTTCTGCTTGTGTTCTCAGTCAGTTGAGTTTGATTATTGAGACATTACATGGTGAACATGGGTAATCGGGAACCAAATTATGAAAATGCACAGTACGTCCGATTTGACATTTTTTATAATAAAGTATTTGATGAAATCAATGAATAAATTTCAATAATATTGTCATGTTTCAACCAGTTTACCGAAAAAAAGGGAGCTAAATTCTAAAGCAGCTTAGGTGCCACTAAAGTCACTGCAACTGAGTGAAGTTAATATTATCCAATTTTCTGTATGATATATATTATACAACATGTGGCACCAAAGAATTATCATTTTCCTGTGTTACCGTGCCACTTGACAAATTGTTTATTCCTTTATGTTTGTTTCTACTAGCGAATTATTGTGTATGTAATATTTATATTGATGTCATCTTGCACACTTTACTTCTCGAGTACATAAAGAATCTCATTAAGGCGAGCCGCTACTCACAAGTAAAGTGCTAAATTAGTAACAAACTAGAAAGCTGAATATCCCATATCCCATGCCTGTCTGAAAAAATCTTGGTCCTCACCCTGCTTTTAAGCAACCCTTTTACAACTGACACGGTAATATCCATTTAAGAGAGATGTTCTGTGTTGTCTTCTTCTTCCGTTGATTTTCTGCCAATCAAAGGATCTGTGTATTGTGACAACTGAAAAATTATAGTCGTTGAGTTGTTGATGGCATAAGTCAGACAGTTATTGCTCTATTACATAAACTTCAACCTATGCTGTTTCATTAAAACCACCTTTAAATGCACTGAAAAGTTTGTCTCCTTAGCATGTTTCTTGGAGTACCATCACATAGACATACACAGTGAACAACTTTCTGGTTAACTACATAATACAAAATCCAATTAGAAAAATCTACTTTACGAAGGGGAAAGTAGAAGAACTTCATAGTTACATTAGCTGCTATACCTTTGTATTTCATTATTTGTAAAGCGTCATGATCCAACAATTCCAAAAGCTTAAGCTTAAATGAAGTGATAGTTTTGACCAAAAAAATAAAATAAAATGAACTGATAATAAAACAACTCGGTCACATATGCTCTAAAATAATAGCATGTCATGATTCTCATGAATCAACAATGTTAAAAGTTGAAGCTATTAAATGAAGTCACATGATTTATTTTATAGTACATCTTTAATGTAAAACACTTGGATCACCATTTTCCAGTGTGATACCGGCTTTAGCCGGGACGATTTTTCAAATCATTGAGATTGTAAATCTTTTCTGGGTTTTTATTGGTGGTTTAGATTGGATCATGATAAACCCTACCAAAAACAAAAGACTCAGTCATAAATGATTGTAATTTCACAAGCGATTTCTTGAAGAAAGACTATCCCAACCTCACATATACAACACTCGCACGAAATAAATTGCTGCTAGCCTACTGTTTTTGGTCAAAATAAATTTATTATATTGTAGTAATGGACAGTATCAAACTGTTTGTGGGTCTTTTTAATTGATCTTCTGTCAGGGATCCTATCTGAAGACAAACGGGCATTTGTGTTAATGAAATTCATATTAACTTTAACTTCATCATTATTGTTATATATCGGATGCCATTCAATTCACAAAACCTTGATGTCACAATTTAAGGACCGGTACCTAATCCCCCCTCCCTTTTCATACATTTATTAAATGAAGATAATAAGGAATAAATTTCTTCTGCATATTATATGTCCAAGTACTTTCCAGCCCACAGCACAAATCCAGCATGCAAATGCCATATGGAGAAACTAAAGATATCTTTACCATATTTGTAATATCAACATGGACCCTCATTTCATTTTCTCTCTGTCAGTGCATTGGGTAAAATGGCTAGTCTTTCTCCACTGTAGTTCTACTAACATTGCAAATCTTTGCACTTATTTGTCCTAGTAGTCCCCAAAATATTAATCATTTAACCCAACTGACCCTATAAAAATGAGAGTGAAATTAAGCTATATTCAGATGAAATAGAAAATTTCTTGTCCTCTCCATATGCATAATTAATGTTTGCCGCTTCATTTCATTAAAGATACTCAAATGAGTCTCTCTGAATGTGGAACCTTACTTTAAATGCCAGCCTTGTCGTGTACATATATGCTTACTGTGACATTCTGTTGCCCGGAAAATGACTTGACATGCTCGTGAGGTAATCCTATAATATTGCCCCTGTGATATAGTTCCCTTATTTTTATTTTTTCCAAGCACATTACTCAACAGCAACATTAAAAAAATTGACTTTTTAACATACTTTTCAAATATTTCTTTTGCCTCATGCATCCATTTTAGGATCCAGGTTCTATGCTAATGTTATGCTATTCACAATTATCTGAGCTTTGAATGTTACATTCACCCTATACTGTCTTGTTTTTATGTTTTTTGTTTTTAAATGAGGGTTCATTTAAAATGACGAGCGCGTGAATTTAACGTTCAAATTGTTGAAATTAAGAATTCAAATTCTAACAACTTTAAGAGTAGATTTTAATGTCAAAATTTGAAGGTTATGATTTTAAAATTTGTTTATATATTTTTCTCATATTTTCAGCAGTTAAATTTTATTAAAACATATTATGACTTTTTATTTATATTTTAAAACTTTATTAAAAAAATATTTTAATATATAGAAAAAATATTTAATATTTTCTTTATTTAATAAATAACACGATTGGAAAAGGAGTAATGTTGATGGCGAACTCTAGATTAAAAAAATTACAGCTCAAAACAAATTGCTGCTCGAAATTGACATCGGATTTATGTTAAAGTGAGCATTAAATGTCAAATTTGGCTTTTTGTGGAGTCTCCATAATTCCGATGCATTTGCAGCCAAAGAGAAATTGTTTATGCTGCACAAAAACAGTTTGAATGATGAATGACAAAATATCTGCCCTCAAAATAATTGTATGCTCTGTACCCAAAAATAAAATTACAAAAATATTTTTTGAAATATTTTGGAAGATACCCTTTGTATTTCTTTTTACTTTCTAAGTATAATTTTTGGAATATATGAATATAAAAACAAACAAAATATATATGGTGTAAATTTTTAATTATAATTATAATAAAACTGAAAAAATTATTGTATCATATAATCCTAGTTTAAATGGAAAGAAAAAAAAATGAAACTTGAGTTAGAGAGAAAGTTAGAAGATTTTTTTTAGTTTTCTTTTATTTTTTTCTCTTTAACTGAAAAAATTATTGTATCATATAATCCTAGTTTAAATGGAAAGAAAAAAAAATGAAACTTGAGTTAGAGAGAAAGTTAGAAGATTTTTTTTAGTTTTCTT
The DNA here is from genome assembly GCA_024086825.1 of Abrus pulchellus subsp. cantoniensis. Classification (NCBI taxonomy): domain Eukaryota; kingdom Viridiplantae; phylum Streptophyta; class Magnoliopsida; order Fabales; family Fabaceae; genus Abrus; species Abrus pulchellus. The sequence continues at coordinate 12,505,083 of CM044050.1, forward strand.
TTATTTTTTTCTCTTTAACTAAACAAATTTTTAAAATATTCGTTTTAAATTTATTTATCAATTGTACAAACATTAATCTTTCTTTTTTTTTTATCCTCCCAGTAAGTGGATATATGGCTGGCATAAGCAGAATAAAAAAAAAATGAAGCTGGGGCCTGGCTCATAATCACGAAAGAGAAATTAATATGACTGGACGGCTATGGACATTTGATTCTTGCTGAGCTTCATGATTAAAAGTGTTATTGTAGGTTGAAAAAATTTATGCAGATCCATGGCTCAGAATTCATCTCATCACACGGTCGATTTCACAAGAATCACTGTACAAAGGACACCTTTATTTTTTAACTTTATGAATGAAATTACATGTTGACTAAATTAAACCCTGGCCCAACAACACATATATCTACATTGCCACAGAAAGAGGTTTAATTTTGAGCTGCGAGTAAACTTCCACACTGAAATGGGTGAGGTAGAAGTATGTACCAAACAATCAAGCTTGAACCATATATATATATATATATATATAACTAAGATAAAATCTAGTGGTGAAAGTTTTCTAGGTGAAGACAAAAAATTAGGATTAAACTTTGCATCAGCAAGGAAATGGGTATCTTAACAAAGGAAGCGGGTCAAATTCAAGATAAACTTGTGAATAATTGTAAGAATAAAAAAATGTTTTATTTTTACCTTTTGGAAGAAATTACTTTCTTTACCTTTTTTTTATTTTTAATTAATGCTAATTTTACTCGTGATTAAATAATGTATTATTATTGTCATTTACATGCGGAATAGCCATACACACTATCTTCTATAAGCCAACAAAACCTTAGCCAAATATAGAAAACCCGATGATGTCTATGAGAATCCTGGAAGCATGCAAGAAACACATCCATTAAGGCATTATTACCTTACCAAATCCAAAAGCAAATCAATATTCGCTCGCACTAACAAGCAACAACCTACTGATGGCATCCACATTTACTAACATTCATATATCTGAAAACTCATCATATATAGATATATATACGATTTCTTCAAAAATAGTTTTAACTATATTCTCTCATCATCATCACCAATATAATCTCAAACCTAAAAATTTTCATATACATCTGTAAACTTACCGGAAAAGACTTATAAAGCACAAAAAATGCTTTCAAATTGTAATATAAAGAAAGAAAAGAGAAAAAAGAGGAAGAGAAGAAATTAAGAGAGCTAGGAATATTGAGGACACCAAACATTGTGGATATGTCTCTGCAGGTAACTTATCTGTTGTGTAGAGGATTAGGACCTGTGTACACTTTCCTTTTATCTGCACCAAAAACTTGGTCTCCCTCTTCATTTGCACTATTTCCTTGAAGGCCAGTGCCGTGGAATTTAGAGGATATGAACTCAGAAGCTGATGAAGCACTTTTGAATCTCTCAAATCTGGCTTTCCCTGATGCTGCGATACATGGGGTGGTGCTCAATAGTAAGAGCACTACCAGAAGTAGAAATAGGAAAACAAAACCCATTTTTTGGTTTTTGCTCTTTGCACAAATCATTGCATGGGATGTGAAGTACTACACACTCTTCTTGTTTTTCTTCCCTATTTTATCTGTGGCTGCTTGTTCTGTGTGGTTGAGAGATGAAGGCTTTTTGGTTTTGGTTATGTTATCAAGAAAAGAAGCCTTTTGGTTGGGTTTCCTTTCTTTAGGAGCCTAGGAGTTTGAATAGGAGCAAAGTCAATGCAAGGAGAGAACCAACATGCATAGAACTTGCTGCCAGTTTCCTTAGTATTTAGAAAATGTTTGGTACAGATTTCAGAGCCAAGTTTTTTTGTTTTTGCTTAGGAAAATAAAACACACTGAACTCTAGTCTCTAGGCAGAGACAAACACCACAGCACAGTGAAAGAAAGTAAAACTAGCACTAAGAGAGAGAGAGAGAGAGAGAGAGATGGTTTGGTGTTGAGTGAGTATAAGTGGAAAAAAAAAGTAAGAGAAGTGAGAGGGAGAGAGATGTGGCGTTTTGAGTTTCTTAAACCGAGGGTCATGTGAAATGAATCATTTTAATTCGTTAATTTACTTTCTTGTTTTTTTCCTTTGTTACATGCACTTGTGCTTGTTCGCTCTCTATCGAGAGAATGTCTTTTAGCTTCTATTATTCTCATACCCCGTAAAAAAGATATGCCCAAAAAGGAAAAGATATGAGAGACCTTACACAATAGCATGGGAAATCTTGATTGAGAATTGATGTTATGTTCACGCCCTGTTATACATATTTGTCAATTTAATTTCAATATTTTTACAGTCAATACATACATACATACATACATACATCTCTCTCTCTCTATTATATATATGTGTGTATATTAAAATTAATTTTTTTATCATATTGTGACAAATTTGTACTTACCTTGTTGTATTCAATTAATCACGTTATGCCTGTTTTACTTTTTGTCACAAAACAATGCATTAATATAATATGATACACAGTAATATTTATATATAAGAATTACCAAATGAATCACTAACTAATCTAACAGCTATCCCTGATGATGGAGTGCTTATTCGATGATTAATTCGTTTCACCTAGATATGCAGCGGTTGATTTGAGTATATGTGTTTACTTGGATTATAATTTTCTACTTTGGACACGGATGATTTGAAAGATTTAAAAGGAAAATCTATGAAGCATTGGCGAGTTTAAGGCATGAGACAATCAGATTGTTTGTTTTATACTGAAAACGAAAGTTACACGATTTTCAGACATAAATTTTCATTTCAACCCAATTTTTATCAAAGTAACAAAAATTTAATTCCAAAGAACCAAATTCAAAAGTTAAAACAAGCAGACCCAATATTGTTAACAATACTTTACATGTCCTTTTTTTACCGATAAACGGATTGTCTTGTGCTATAGTAAAATAATTTTTACAGTATTTTGTAAATTAATGAGATATTCTATATTCTATCATATACAAAATAATTATTACCGTTAATTTTATACTAAATATTGATATTAGTAATTTATTTTTAAAAAATGTAAACACTTTTTAATTTCTAAAATATTAAATGAATCATAACTATTAAATTAAAAAAATATACAATATTTTTTAAAATTTATGGTACTGTGATAAACACCATTTAGCGAAACACTTCAGAACAAAAATTTAATATATGTGAAATGATTATTTAAAAGACTTGTGTTTTTTTTTTCCTTTCTTTTTTTATATTATTTAATAACATAAGTTTTTTATAACTTATATCAATAAATTTTATAATCAAATTTATGATTTTAGGCTTATTTAATTAATTTATTTAAACGTTCTCAAAATACAAAATTAATGTACATTTAAAGTAGCTTATCTATTTTCTATAGAAAAAGTTGTTAAAAGGTTTTAACTTTTGGACAAAACTTGGATAATGAAGTATCTTTTGTCTTTGTGATGTTTTCAATAGAAGATATTTTGATGTAGTCCTTTCTTTCTTTTTTAAGTATAATTAATAAGCTAATATTCAATAAAATGATGGAACTATTTTTAATTAAAATTTTGATATTTGTGTATTTCTAAGATATATTGTATCTATTTTTTGTTAGCATAAGTAAGAAAAGTTCTACTAACCCATTCCTTAAGTGGTGATTAGGCAATGTTAAGAATAGATTGTCACCACTTAAATTGGAGTACAAAGATGATAGTTTAGGTTGGATAAAGATCTCTGCAATGACATTTTCACTATAGAAAATTTTAGTCATTAAAATAAATATTTTTATTTTAATAAAATAATAAATATAACAATAGATGACTGCTATCAATACTGGAGTTAGAACAGTAAATTTTTTATTGCACAGAATCTCTATCCTAGTTTAGGTTCCACCACCTCACTGGCTCAAGCAATAGGTGCTCACTGTTTAGGTAGTAAACAGTGCAGTGGCGTGATTGGCCCTTTATTGGCGCGCCAAGCCACCCAACCAAAAGCTACTACTTAAGTCTCAGGAAGCATTTGATGTGGTATATGGTTAAAATGATTGTTTATCAATATTTTTATTCATTCAAGAATTCTAATATGAATAGAAAAGCTTACACATAGGATGACAGATAATCATTTTTTAATCTTTTTTTACTGTTCCAATTATGTTAAATGATGCAAATACTGCACTTAAGCCAAGGCACTAATAAAAAGAAAATAAGGGTTGAAATTTGAAGTTTGAAAGGACCAACAGAAAGGGGAAATAATAAGACCTCGTAAGTTAATTTGATAAATGATAAGATATTACATAAGAGAGAAGAATAAGGATTGTTTAGAATTATATGAATAAGAGATCACATATATATACAGAGGAAGGGAAGGAAATGAAAAATGGGATTAGCTAGAAGAAAAAATATATTAGATAAGGGAATTGAAGATAATAAAAAGGATCATATTGGAATTGGAAATCAAGCTTTAAAAGAAAGGGAGGAGTAAGACTTTGAATAAGGTTAATTTGGATCATATTGTGATATGTAAGTAAACAGAAAAATATAAGGAGATTGATATTTAAAAAGAATTAAAGAAGTTTTACTTTTTTTGCAAATAGAAATGTTCGGATGATGGTTTTAAAATAATGACATGATATAATAAGCTTAAATTTTGTCAATTGTCTGCCGAAGTCAGATGGGCTATTCATAATTAATTTTTTTAATATTCTTTTTAAAACAAGTTTCTATAACATACCAACAAAAACTTGTTATTTAACTCTTACTAGTAGATAAATATAAAATAAGATAAAAAGGAGAAGATAATATAAAACATTTATCTCGATTTTATTAAACATGAGAATTATATCTATTCATTCTTTATCAAAGTAAAATATTCTCTAAGAAAAAATAAGTATATTACCACAAGAATATTCACTAAGCCAAATATTCTTTCACTAGCATATCTAGACTTCAATCTAAGTACGTTTTGTTATAAGCTTTTTAGCTTTCCCTAACCAAGATTCAAAAGAGCATAAAATTAATTTTAGGTTATTTCTCAAAATAACAAAGGTTCTAAGGGAGCTGAAGAGAGAATCTCTCAAAGAATAAACGTACCAAGTATATGCAACAAAAACTAAGAATGAAAGAATTGAAACAGGTGTCGATCAAATATTGATAGCCTACAACATTGAAGTCTTTATTAATTTGAAAGATGTTAAAGACAAGAGTATTTGTTCCAACAACATAGTATCTATCAAAATCTAAACGTTAGAAGTTGCATTAAATGTAAATATATTTTGTAGCTGCATTCTCTAAATTTTATTTTTGATTGTTGACGCGTTGTGATTTTGGTTATGATAGATACCCCAAGATTATTCTTGAGGTAAGATTATTAAATTTGTTGGTTGATAATCTGAAGCGCTTGAATTACTCCTAAGGTCAATTTGTCATAATCCTACGAATGACAAATAGTGGGGGTAAGTTTTTCTTAAAGGCTGTATCCTCTTCATGTTTCAAGCACAATTCATTAATTTCATATCTATATTCTTTATTCTCTGCCCATCATAATGGTTAGACCAATTCTCGTCTTGAAGGAAATGAAGCCTTCTGCGGTATAGCCTTTCAAAGTCATGAATCAAAACTTTCTCTTAGTTTAGATAATTTTTCCAATAAATACTTAAAAAATAAAAATTTGATTAATAAAATAAATCATTTTTTTTATTAACCTATGTTTTTTTTTAAAAGTCTTTATTATTTTATTTCTTTAAAACTTAAGAAATATATGTTACTCTTAACTCTAAATTTTTTTTAATTTATTTTGCATATTATTTTTTTCTTCTGTAAGAACTTATTTAAAAACTTATCCAGGCTAAACTTTTGTTAAGTTGATAAATTTAAAAGACAGAAAGACACGACGTTATTCTGAGTTACACGTTGAGTACAATAAAAAAGTTTAACGTAATACTTAAATTGTAAAACTCTTTTGCTTACTGAATTAATATTTTCTCGCATTCTTATGTCATAACAATGTTCTTCTTACCAGACTTGATGATATTATATGTTCTTTATGATCACTTGCTAGCAATATAAGAACTAAAATTGTTATTAACGCTGTGAAGGAGAACTCGAAGGAAAATGCAAGAAGAGGGCTAGTTAAAGATGAATTCTCATGTAGGGTACATCGATAATATTTTGTTTAACATTAATTATATTTAAAATAATAAGCATTAATTATACTTTTTAAAGTCTTGTGTAATAAAGTTAAACGACAAATAAAAAGGAGTAAAAAGAAATAGATGAGGTAGTAATGATTTAAAAGCAACTTTTCTTGTCTACTTATTTAAGATCCATATTAAAGTTACACGTATATATGACGATGACATGATTTAAGCTGATTCTTTTACCTTCCAAATCATAGGATTAAGAAGGATGTTATTTTTGCTCTGTTTTGGGTTTACCAATTTTGGCGTGTTCTTGAGCTGATAGAATTAGAAGAGGTGGAAAGCATGTAGTTTATCCCCTCAGAAAAATAGAATGGGTTACATCTTTATTTAATTATGGGCGAAACTTTCAAATTGAACCTAATCTCAGTAGAAATTGTAGCTATGTCAGCATTCAGCAATGGAAGGAACTAGGAAAGTTAATTTGCTTGACTTCCTTGACAATGGATTCACTATGATTACTACACCTTTAGTGGGTAAGAGATGCCTTTTACTTCATCTATAATTGCCACATTAATAGTTCGGTGCCTACGGTTGGATATGTTTTTATTGAAAAAGATCTTTATTCAAAGGAGAAGCCTGACTATATGTCGAGGTGTTTTGAAGGGTTCTAATGCCTTCCTTCTCCTTTGAGCTTAGTTTTAAATTCTTTTTAAGAGTTTGCAATTAAAAGAAGAAGCCTAAGAAAGTGCGTATTGAGTCTCAAAAACTATTCAATATATTATGTATAAAAATGATATTTTTCACATTTATATTCCTATAATTCATTATATTCATTGTTTATTTAAGAATTTTTTTAATGTAAACTAATCAGTGTGTTAATAGTCTAGCCTATATGACTCTTTTTTATGAATTATGATTTCTATATTTAGATTAGAAACCCTCCTTTAAAGCCTCTTTATTAAGGTTTGATTATATAGATTCTGGGTATCATAAAATTGTTTTCTAAGTTTCTTTTAGTATTTTTAGATTTGTAAACTCTATTGAATATAACAAAAATATATAAAATGTTTATGTGATAAAATTTAATTTTAAAATAAAATGAAATGCATTTAAAATTTTGTAGATAAATTTTATTTTTATGTGTTACTATGTCTTTTAACTTGTTCTTTTAATAATCCTCTTTTTCCTTATAAAATAAATATTAAATAAAATACATATATATATATTTATCATCTTACAAATATAAAAATGTTTAATATTTTTATTTAATACTTAAGAAAATTTATAAAAATAAAAGATAAGAAGATTAACATTTTATATTATAAAATTAAATATTAGTCACAAGCTATAAATATACGTACCTATTAACTTTACGTAATAATTAATTGTCATATAGCTTGTAATTAATATCATTATAGCTTTAAAAGAAGTATCATTATGGTTTACCACTTTTTTACCAAAATTTCTAAATAATTTTATTTTAGCATGCTTGTTTCTTTTGTAAGTACTTAAGTCGGTTCCTGAAAAAAAATTATTGAACCCACTTTTATCCTTTTAGCAAATAATATTTTAAAATTACAAATTTGAGGCATTTTAAACTTTTCAATAATTTTTCATCTGTTTAAAGAACATAATTAACCTATAAAAAAGTGAATATATTAAATTTGTCCATATGAATATGTAAAAATTGTTAGCGACTCAAATTGATCCCTAAAATTAAATATTATTTTAAATGGATAAAAGATTAAAATGCTTTATATTTATAATCATGAGGGATTATTTGGTGAATATTTCTTAAACTAAGTTAGGTCAAACTATTTTTTTAAAGAATCAAATGGAGTATTTATCTTTTTTTTTTTTTAGATTTTAAAATCAATTTGATCGATTTCTTAGAGTTAAAAGTGGATCTTTTTTCAGAGGTAAATATGAGGGGTCGACAATTAGGGGGGAGAGATGAGATTGCCCATGTTTAAATTAATGCCTATAGATAAATCAAAGAGTTAGTGATCAACAATCCAACTAGTCAAAGGTTTGATTGCAGTTTAATTATTGATTTTTCATATTGATAAAACAAAATGTACTTATGGAGCTCAAATTGACTACTGCTTGTTGAACTTGGACAGAGACAATTTTCTTTTCTTTATTTTAAGGAAGAATAAAACTAAAAAAGAGAGAAAACGTATATGATTAAGTCAAAAAAGGAGGAATAAACTTGTGTATTGGATACGTTACTACGTTAGTCAACAACATAATCACTCCTACGTAAAGAAAAGTTTATCACACTTCCACAAATTAATTGATCTCTATTAATTGCATAACAGTGCGGACGTGGTATGCATATGATCATGTACCACCCGCAAATCTAATTACCAGATCCAGTATATATGATATAAAAAAACACCGGTTTGAGTTCAAAATATCATACACTTTTTTTTTCATTTTTAAAAATAAAAATTTGTTTGTCTGTTGAAGTTTATAAAAAATATTTTTAAAAATATTTTTTATTTTCAATTTTTAAAACTAAAAAACAAGAAGTAGCTTCTAAGATATTTTGATTTTGATTTTATTTATTTCTCTTTTCAAAATAGCTAAAATTTAGAAAATTCAAAAAATTCACTTTTCATCAATGACAAATTTGTAAGTTAAAAAAAAAAAATTAGGATTTAGGGTTCTTAAAAATACTCTATGTTTACACAAAATCTTTTCACTAAAACCTTTTCATGACAATATTCAAGTTTATTTTCTTTTCTCATGTTGTATTTTTTTATCTTTATTGATTTTTATTTTGATTTAAATTCTTATTCACAAACAGGCACTAACATATTGTAAAATCAATATATTCTAAAACAGTTTTATTAATCTCCACTTTTAATAGTATATTTATTATGCTTTATATTTTTAATATATTTCATATTTTTTATTTTAAAAATTATTATTATTAGATGTTTAAATTCGGTATAAAAGTTGGAATTAACAAAATGAAAATTTAAAATCTCTTTAAAAAAGAGTTTATCGACAACTTATAACAATAATTTATGAGTTTTTTTAGTTTATTTTAATAATTAATTTTTACTTATTTCAAATAATTTTATAATTAAATATATAACCTAAATCATCATTTAGATAAATTATTGAATATGTTATTATCTGAATGCATGATGGGTGAGAGAGAATAAAACCAAGATACATAAACAGGTTTTAATCGTAGAAGTTTAGGGACCCATATTCTGATTGAATTAAGACACATTTCATAGTAAACGAGGGGAGAAAAAGTATAGAGAAGGGTGAAAGAGATGAGAATGGAAAGAGGAAGAGAATTAATGTGAAAGCTGAAGAAGAAGAAGAAGAAGAAGAAGAAGAAGGGAGGGTTGAAGTGGGGCAGGTATTAAAGAGGTGGGGTGAATTTCAGAATGCATGTAGTGGCTACTTTCTCACTGGATATGATTATGTTCTGCCTCACTTTAATTTTAAGAATGTGTACGTGAAAGTCCTTCAACAGTTTTTCATGTTTCTGCCTCAACCAAAATATCAAATAAAGTACCCTATTCAACTTCACATCTCAGGCACTAAAACCATGCACCTTCCCTTTTTCTATCATACTCTTTATATTACATAATATTATTTTTTATTCTTATTTCACTGTCTAAAATATTATACAGATCATAGAATCTAATTATATTGTTAGAATAAATTGATAAACTTCCTGCAACTTATGTATACATAGTAAATTTTTCTATAGCGCATAATTCAATACATTTAACATAAAATATTACAACTTTTAACAAAATTTTACTGTTTTTATGCGTTAAACAAAATAATAGGTTATGCAAAAGAGAGCGTTAGTAGAAGAATAACAACTAATATTTTCTTAAAATTTTACATAAACAGATAAATTAGAACAATCTTAAACTTAAGCAAATAAGAATGAAAATAGTATTTAATATCTCTACCAAATAAGCATTAATTATTCATTAATTTTACATAATAACTATAAATATTAGACAAATATTAATTAGTGTCATAAAGATACTAGTTAAAGAACTAAAACTAAAAAAAGTATTAAAAATATTATTAATACATTTTTCTATAATTTTAAAATATTTCTCTCGTCCTTAAAAAAGAGCGTGGCAGATATAGAAATAATAAGAAAAAAAAAAGACAAAATAAAAATTATATAAAAAAATATAAATAAATGAGATGTAAGAAAATTGAAATCATATTTAGAAAGAGAGAAAAATTACAATTATTATCAAATCCATCTCTATATATAAAAGGAATTGATAATAATTATCTTAAAATATTAATAAAACCAAAAAATACCATTAAAAATTATAGCGAGAATACATTGAAACAAATAATAAAAATCCATCCATAACATTTTCTCATAAAAAATTACTTTAATACCTTAATCAATATTTTAAAAGCACTTGTTAACATTCTCCTATAAATAAAAAGAAAATAGTATTCAACCTCTTAGACTTTATCTTTTTGGTAAACAGATAAATAGATCCCATTATTCATTTATTTTAAATTTCAATAAATATATATTTTTCATTTTTAAATATTGAAACATGACAAAAATTTCAAATTAAAAAAACTCAGAAAGGATAAAAGAATTAGAAGTACTTGCATAATAACATTGGTTTCCTATTTAGTGTGATATATCCTCTCTCTATTTCTCTTCTTTAATTTTTTCTGAATCAATAATTTTTAATATGATTAATTTTGAAAAAATAAAATAAATAATTAAGATTAAAAGTAAATAATTGAGATAAATTTTTAATTTTAATTTAACATTAATTGAATAGAAAGAATTCAAGTAAAAGTATTAAGTTTAAAGATTAATTGGAATGAATTAAAATTATTTTTGTTGATAAAAAAAGTTCAAAGAAATGAAATATATTTTTTATTAATAAAATAAACGAAGCTATATGCTTTCTCGTGTCTCTTTCCACCAGGAGAGTGACACACATGCAAGTCTAATTCACCTGGTTATTTTAGATCCTATAATTGCAAAACCAACCAATGATTAGGCTTTTGGATTTTATATGGGCTATGCATTTGGCTCCTCCACAGGTCCTAAATTGTAGGAAATCTCAGCAGTTAAAAAGAGATTTTTCAGTCTAGGATTATACTCACTTTCTGCTTAAAGCAATTTTATTTGAATTAAAAATAGTAATATAAATTAATTTTTCAAAATAAATAAATATGTAAAGTGAAAATTTTTATTAAAATGTTTTGTAATTTTAATTTTTAAATTAATAGTAAATATCTCTTTTTATTTTATTTTTTCTACCACAAGTATATCTCCACAACATACTTGAATTTAAAAATAATTACAACTAAAAAATTAACTCTTTTAATAATAATTTATTTACTTTAAAAGATTTAAATTTCTAAGTCACAATAATCTCTCAAATAAGACTTTTTTCATGTACAAAATTCAGAATTATGACAAAATAAGATTTGAAGTCCAAACATTACAAACTACACAATTAATTTGAGAAACAAATTTCATTAGCATCCTCCTTCAGTATAGAAACAAGAGCATTAAGAGGATATATAAAACAGGATTTTAAGATTGATGACATATATTTGCTTGGCAATCAACAACTGTATCAGCCTCACAATAAACATGCTCAATTACATCTCAATTCTAATTTTAGAACAATTTGATGCTATTGATGAGGGCAAAATAGTGGTGAGCTTTATTTTACATTAAGATCTAATCATATTAACTGCAACATGAGAATTTATTTCAATGATCACTTTAGCCACTTTTGGAGTGGTAAGCACTCCCAAATCATAGAGAAGACCCCAAATTATAGCCTGCAAAATCAAACAGCTGCCAAAAATTGCAATAAAATCTTTTGATGAACTCACTCTTTAAAACTTTGATCAACTCCGACAAACATCTTAAAGTATGTTTGGGAAATAGTTTTTAAATGGAAAATGAAAGATGATATACTTTTTAATTTTAGATTAAAAGAATTATACATTATTTTATGATAGTAAATACGTAATTAATATATTAAATTTATGTTAATATATTATTTATTTTGAAAAATATTAATTTTAATATATTTATTGAAATACAAAATTTATCTTTCTTTCTCAATTTCTCTTCTTTCAGAACTTTTAGGGTTTAGGGTTTAGTAAAAAAAAATTGAAAACTAAAGGAAGAATGGAAAAGAAAAGAAAAAGAAGAGTTAATAAAAAAAATTTCAAATTAAAAAACAAAAGAGATACGAGTTTATGAGTTTTTGAAGGTTTATAAAATTTCTCAGTTTCATCTAAAAACTCTAAACAAAAATTGTTACTACCTAAACTTTATCTGTCTTTTTTGATTTTTCTAAAACTAATTGCCAAACAAAACTTTGAAGTTCAGAATACAAAATCAAGAGAAAAAAATCAAATCTATTTTCTCAGAAAGCTTTAGTATCTAAAGTTTAGTTAACTTTGAAAACATTAAGAAATATATTTAATAAAAAAAACATTGTTTTTAAAATTATTTAGAGTAAAAAAATAAAAAAAGTCACTCAACAATTTATATTGATTCACTAAGAAATAATAGAGTTATGTTGAATCTTTGAATTTAGTCAAAATAAATATATATTTCGTTAAATAATCTTAAACTTGATGGTTTACCTTAATGATGGATCTAATTAAAATGAATCTTCTAATAAAACACTAAATTATTCCTATCTTTTCAAATAGGCCAAATAGGTATACCAAACAAAATATCCTATTGACAATGAACATAAACCATGCTTATAGTAGAAATATTCCAAAGGAACCAAGAGCTACGTCCATGACTAAAGAAAATGATCAAATGCCTCTTATATGTTAAAGCTGAAAAATAAAATAAAATAAAATAAAATCTTGCACATGAGAAGAGTTTCTAAAGACATGCATACTTGTCTTAGAAGCCTCGTTACAAGAATTAGTTAAAAGAGAGTGACGAGCAACATGTCATATAATGATTTTAACTTTATAGGACCCTTCATACTTCCATCTACAAATTGGAACAACCTCCATAGCCTTAGCGCATAAAATCTTTTACAAAATGGTAAATAATTAAGTATTATCTCTTTGTTTTATTCCTTAGGTAGAAATTGATATTGATGAATTTAATTATAATATATTGATTAATATACATTTTTTTCTATTTTTCATTATAATTATGTTAAAATAATTTTAATTCATAATATACATTTTTCAGTGATAATATATTAAAAGTAAACTTGTATCTTTATTTGTCGACTAAATTGATAAAATTTAACTGTTTTACGTAGTCAATTTTTTAGGTTTCATTTCTGTTTTTTTATCCTTATTATTTATTACCTTAATTTTTGTGTGATATGAATAAATAATTGAGAAGTCTTGTGTCCTTAAACTTATCTTTCAACAACAGTATTTTACGCATGTATTTAAAATCAGTGCGGTAATAACCTGGTTTTCAAATTTTGATTTAATATTTTCTTATTTTTCTTTCGATTGTCTCAATTTTTCTTAGATTACATATATTTTCTCTTAAGTAAAGTTCTTTATCTAAATATTTAACACAATTCCATTTATTAATATTTAAATTCGAGATTATTAGTTAAGTTACAATAATCTCTCACTAGTTAATTCATATATTTAATAGTTATTCAAATACTTATTTTAATAATTATATATGATTAATAAATATATTTTAACTTAATTGATAACATTATGCAAAATATAGTATTACACTTATATTAAAATGATTGCTTTCAAATGCATATTATAAAAAAAATATTATAATTTTAGTTCCATATTTTTAATTATAATTTGGTTATATATAATGTTAAAACTTATATATTATTTTAATAAATTGAGTTGGTCTAATTTTTTTTTATATTATTAAAATTTGATTAAATCAAATTTAAACTTGCTAAAACTTTGAATGAAATAATAAATAAATTAAATTTATCACTATTTTATCTTATGGACCTTCCTTCATACTAACCATTTCCAGATACAAAAAGTGATGTTGTTCAACCGAAAAAAAAAACATGATAATATATTTTTTTTATTAAAATACACACATATCATAACATAGAGCATATAACATGACAACGTGAAAAATTAAAATCATTCTTAAACATATAATTATATCTAAATAATTAAAATTAAATATAAGATAAATTTAATTTTAACCGCCTCTATATAATTTTATGATAAAAAAAATTATATTCATATATGTCATATTTCATTTCTCATCTCACATATGTACACACGTAAAAATTAACTAATAAAAATGAAATATATAAGATGTGCCTATATATACATATATATTATATTGAAATATAACATTTTAAATAGTTTTTCTAAAAGAATTTTGTTTTTCAGAAATGATAACTTCTAAACATGTAAGTTCTGCACAATTTTTGAGGTGGAAAATTACTCCATTCACCCGTGCGCACGATGTTTTAATTCTTGCGCAGAGGGTCCATCATATGTACTGGAACACAGTAGCTCAAGGAAGCATATGAAAAATTATAATGTAATTGACAAAAAAAATGTGAAAGATAAATTTCTCACAAAATTGACACGAAAAGTACCATTTGACTTCCAAATAAAAAAGCTTCAATTTCCTACGCAAAAGCCTAGCTTTTCCATTTTTCAAACAAATTTTGCAGCATTTGCCAAATTGAATTTTGATTAAAAAAGTAAATAAATTTAATTTAGATAAAGTTTTTTACTTTTTCCTATTAAAAAAAAGCATTGGCATATAATGTAAAAAAAAGAAAGAATATATTTTAATTTTCCCTTAAAATATAGAATGAACTGCATGTATATTTTTGCCCCTTTCATCATCACTTTGTACAAGCTTCCATTAGAAGTTGATATGAGATCCTATCATGTTAATTATGTGTCTGCGCGTACGTGGAAGGGATCAGATAAAGAGAGACACAAAGCAAACATATATCAGTGCTTTCATGTGTAGGAAGTGAAGAGGATGAGCTAGAAAAAGGTAATATATAGAATGAGGTTGCAACTCCTTCGTGCGTGAAAATATGAGGGAGAATGTTATTATATGCTCCCTACATTCCATATAGAGTGGAACCATAATGCATGGCTAAAGAAATAAAAAAAAAATGAGAAGCTGCATGCTGTTTCCTTTTTTATGTCAAAGACTAATTAATTATGTTGCTGAATTCAATTCTATTCTATACTCCATTATTTGCATATTGTTGCTCTATAAAAGATTCAGAACAAGCACTGCTATTTTAGAGACCAATAATTTTTTGTGTATTGTAAAGTTTGGGGATGTGCATTCTCCTTTAATGAAATTGAAGAAAGGTCATGTGATTAAGTAGCATAGTTTTCCAATTTTGAAGTTTATTTTTCAGTTGGAGTTGGTATCTTTTTGTGTTTGTTTTATTAAATGTAAAGACCCACCTACACCTCATTTTGGGTGCTAGCTAAGAGGGGGGTTTGATGAGCTAAAAGATGGGGATTGGGAAGTGTTATTGAGTGG
This sequence comes from Abrus pulchellus subsp. cantoniensis, assembly GCA_024086825.1. NCBI lineage: Eukaryota > Viridiplantae > Streptophyta > Magnoliopsida > Fabales > Fabaceae > Abrus > Abrus pulchellus. The sequence continues at coordinate 12,520,691 of CM044050.1, forward strand.
CATCTGCTTTGGATTGAAAGTTGAAACAATCAAAGATGAAATGCATAGATGGGGAATGTCGTTATGAGGACAAGCGACATGATTAGATAAAAGAATTCTTTGCTCTTCAAGCAACTAGAATTTCCCACTTTTTGGTGTTACATTTTACTTTTTAGCTCTATTACACCTAGCTCTTCAGTCAAAGCCATGGCCCTTTGGCCCTCTTATCATCATTGGGACATAACTGCTACATGAAACTTCTCATTATGCGCTAAAAAAATGGCCAACATTGTTCTTTGTTAGTCAGTAATCATACTTAAGGAGCCCAGTTTGCTTGCCCCCCTTTTTTAATAAATGAAACTTTGGCAAGCTACCACATTATTTTGTTATCTTACTGATGTGATAGAATTTTTTGCTTACAAAATTCACAATGTTTGCTTAAAATTAGTTTCAGTTAATTGTTTCGTTGGCTTTGTGTAATTGACTTAGTTACAAATTTACGACCATATAAGATTGCTAACTCAGAGTTATTATGGAAACATGTTTATGTACATTTTGTAGGCCTGTTTTGAACTGGGACAAACCATTAGCATGCTTGGTAAAAATTAATTTTTAAAAAATAATTATTTATTTCTTAAAAGCTTTATTGACAAGTTAAAAAAAAAATTATGAATATGTTTAGATATGTAACTTAATTAAATTATTTTAAAATGGTGACTTATGCCTTAAATTTAATCATTAAACTTATTAGTTTAAGATAAGTTGAAATAAGCTAAATTTTCTTATAAAAATAATAAATAATTTTCATATACTGTCTATAAACTTTTTCAAACTAACTTTCTATTTATCTGAAATAAGCTAAATCAAACACATTAATGTCGCTTCTCTATTAAATCTTGGAGGAATATTTTTGATATAGATTGCATTGTATTATTTATGGTACTAATCTTCAAGAGGTTCATAAAAGGAAACCTCTTTTTCTTCCCCCCTTTCTACCGCCAACGAAATACTTTTCCCAATTCTCTAGGTATATAATTTTGCTTCAAGTAGTGTTCATTAATTATAATCACCAAGTTTTGTTTTTTGCAGTAAAATTTGCAGCAAGATTATACACGTAAACATTTTACTGTTTACTCTTCTTGTGTAGCACAGCAACCACTAACACAAGAAACAACATGATTAAGGCCAAGATGGTATGATCGAAGAGAATCGTTAAAAACTTGCATTAATAAAAACTAGTTAGGTTTAAGGTGGTCAAATGAACTATGATTATCGCCAACCTGTCTATGATTTTATTCCACTTCCACTTTTCTCAGGGTTTCTTTTTGATCATTTGATTTGTCTTTCTGCATAACGTAATTAATCATTATTAAGATTTTTAAACATGGTTTGCTCAAATCAATTAGGTTCAAGTTATCATGGTTACTTAGCAAACATTGTTACTGACGGAAAATTAGTGTAAATATTGTGTGCGTATGAATTTATGTATGCATATACACAGTATGTTTAATTTCGTGTTAGAATACATGTAAATTTATGTTTATTTTAATATTATTAATTATAATTTTTGTGTTAAATTCATATTTACAATTTTTTTTTAACGTGGTAGAGTGAGTTTAGAATCATCAATCTTATTCTTTCATTTGGTAATATAATTTTTTCCTTGTAATTTTCACTTTTTGGAGTAAAGGGTACTGGTAAGGAGTGGGGGTGGTCTAAACAGAAATTTTCAAAAGTCAATTTGGTACTTTACAAATTAAAAGTTGGATGAAAACAAAATCTCACCAAACCTTATAACTGATAAAAGTAAACACGACAGGTTATTGAACCTTAATCATGAGTGATGCTAAACACACAAAAATAAGAAATTTTCAGTTTTCAAACTCTCCGGTCCTTAATTCTAATTCTATGTCTAGAAATCATATACAGTAGTACTAATATGGGGTGGAGTAAAATAAAAAAAATTCAAATAAAAATGAAGCTTCTTATTATATTTATATTTTAAACGTATGTATTTCGTTTTATTAACATGTATAATTATTTTATTGTTATCATTATTACTTGATATAGTAATCTTTCTTTGGGATATAAAATATAAAACAAATATGGGCTTCTGGTCTGTAATGTTGAACTAGTTATGTTTTCTTTTCACATCCTAATATTGTGAGTTAAGCCCATGGACCAGAAAGAGAAGTGTAGCCCAAAAACATATTGAGCTATTATAGGCGTGACAGAAGTTCATCCCCATAACAATAATACGGGTTTGGATACTGGTTCCGGACCCAAAAAACAAAACCAAGACACCAACTAAGAAATACTAATTTTTAATTAAAAATTATATTAACAAATTATATGAGTGAGTATATTTTAAATTTTTTAACTACTGGCTTAAAAATATTGGTTAAATGAGAAAAATATCATATTAATCTCTTAAAAATGAGAAAAAAATGTTTTCTTTATTTTTCATACACAGTTTGAAGTTTTGAGCTTGAAAATAGGATGAAACGATGGGAAGATTCCAGAACCCCCGAATGAAGAAAAATAATATAAAACCACAGTTGAAAATACTTCATAAACCTTTGTAAAACCCTAAACAGTGTCTTGAGATTTCTGAAGAAGTTCATCCCTCTGGTGCAGGCTTGTGCGCTCCAAATGGCTCGGCGTTTGATTCCACTGTTGAATCGGGTTTTGGTGGAGAAAATTGTCCCTCCATCAAAAACTAACACTGGCATTCTGTTACCCGAGAAATCCTCCCAGGTTCATTCTCCCAATCCCTTTCCTTCGTACCCATTTCATTTCCTCCTTTTGACTATTCGCTTTTCATCTCAAAATTTCATTTTGCTTTAGTAGTCTGGGGGAATTTAAATCGCTACCTGGCTGGTGGGTAATAATGCTACCAAGCAAAGGGACAATCTGTCTCTGCGTTCATGCATTTAGTGTTACATCCTTGATTTGTTTAACTACATTTACCGAGCTTATAAAATTTTACGTGTTTTGCTTTAGCTGAATTCTGGAAAAGTTATTGCTGTTGGCCCTGGCATTCACAGTAAGGATGGGAAGCTAATTCCTGTGGCGGTTAAGGAAGGTGACACTGTTCTTTTGCCTGAATATGGGGGAACTGAGGTGAAGCTTGATAACAAAGAGTATGTATATGTTTCTTTATGATATATTTATTTGCTAGCTTCCTTTTTACCCTCACAGAATTCTACAATTTGATCCTAAAGTTTAATATGCTGCACATAAAATTAATGGAATACCATTATTCTTGAGGAGTATATCTTGTAAAGATTTTGTTTCATTTGATGGCTACACTTGAACTCTTATAGTTCCGTCCACATGATACTTAGAAAGTTTAACTTTTTCTATTACAAAGTTGATCCCTTAAAATGTTATGCTTGATATTTTGTGTCATTTTAAGTACTCTCGTTGTTTTTCCTTTTCCATTTATGTTTTTCATTTTAATCTACTGTTTCTTTATCATATAGAACTTCCAAGGCTGAAGCTGTTATTTTAGTTTATCAATAATTTATTAGCTTTAATGAAGTAAAGCATTATTATCATAAATTAAGCATTTCATTCAATAACATGATTTTGTTGCTTTCTGTTACCTTCTTCTCAAATCCTGGTATTTGGGAGTGGCTGGTTGACAGACAAAATATCAAAAATCAGGGTCTAAGTAATATGCTAATTCTGGAAAATTCCATTGACATTGAGCTGGTGATTTTGTCTGCACTTCTCATGGCCACAAATTAATTTCCCTCTTTTTCTTGTGCTATCCTTCATTTTGACAGTGAATATACACTACACCAAAAATACTACATGGTTTGCTATGTGAATGAATTATATGGGAATAGAACAGATTTATTAGTTGGTTGCTCATCCTAGTTGCAATAGCTGTATCTCAAGCCTTAGCTAATTAGATCGTAATGTTTTTTGTGTAGGTATCATCTATATAGAGATGATGATATACTGGGAACACTGCATGATTGATGTCAAAGTCATTGGCGGACCTTGCTGTAGCAATTCATTTGCTAGGTGTTCTGCTGTGCTATGGTGAAGCAGTTTCTTTCTGTTCTGATTTTTATTTTTATGTATGATGTATCGTCTACAATTTACATTTTGTTCTGGACCAAAAAACCGTCAATTTTAAGCTAACAGTTAAGAATGCTATTTTCTGCAACATCTGGGGACACTACGTTGTTAGTGAGATAAAATTTATCGCCTTACATTATATAGTTCTGTCTTGTGGCGTGGTTAAAAGTTTTTATTTATTTTTCACGTTTTGTGTTGCATACCCGTGGATGTGTAGATTCCAATGTGTATGAAATGTTCTCTTTGTAAGGACAAATTATGTGATGTTTGTTAAGTGTTAGTGTTATTGACCAATTAAAATAAGAGTTGTTTTAGTGAAAATTTATATTTAATATTATTGTATATTACTGAGATAAAATTCTAATTTTATTTGATAAATTATATTAACAACACTTAAGAAATTATACGTAAGTTTTGTATTTTTAATTAATCTCTGACACCTTTTTTCTTATCGGGATTATGGGATATATCAAAGTGCAAAGTTCAAGCACAATTAAGAAAGGTGATGCTACATTCTTGTTTGACCAAGTTCAAAATTTTTAAAATAAAGTGTTAGAATTTTCTATAATCTATTATGTAATTTTTATTATGCAATGATTATTATGAAATTACTTTTTTCCTTTTGAGATCTTGAATTACGTTGCTCTCACAACACAATATATGGTTATCATACAATTAAGAGTTTAGATAGCACTAACTTGAATTCATTCTTCCTAGAGATGATGATCTTTTAATATTTTTTTCAACTCTTTCTTCTTCTTTCAGTTCCTCTTGGATGGTTGAAAAAAGTTTTTTTCTTGCGTTTATCGTGAGTTTACTCTTTAATTTAATATGATATTGAGCATGTTTCCTATCTCTTTTTGAGAAATAAGCGGGCTATTTCTTTGTAAAATTGCGCTCAATTTCATATGTGGAAATTCTATCAAGATCTCTTCGTTAGTTGGGGGAAGAATTTGCACGAATCGGATTTTTTGAGGAACATGTCGAGAGAGAATTGGGTTTGGTGCTCTTTAATTTATATGAAGGAAGAAGAGAGGGTTTTTTTTATATTGTATTTACAATTATAACTTTATATTTTATATTTAATCACCATCACATTAAATTATTAATTAGAGTCATACTATAAGTTACTATAATAAGATTATTAAAATAATCTAATATAAAGTTATTAGTTGCTACTTACCGCAAGAACAAATATTATTGTTGCTATCTATTCCATGGATGTGATAGTGTGTTCTTCATATTGTAGTTGGTTTAATTGGGGATGAAGGTGGAATCCAAATGGTAACAAACAATAAATACATACTATAACGTTTATGTTTGTAGTCCACTCCTGAAACAAATGTAGCGTTGATACCTAGTTTATGTGTTTGGAATTCGTTGCTAATTTGCCTTGAGAATTACAGTAATGTTCTCCTTCCCTTTGTTTTTATTCTTGGATGCACTTTATATTTAACTTGCTGTGTGGTTGGTTTGGTGTTTATAAAGTTGATTTTGAATCAACTTAGATTTGTAAAATTGATTTTAATTATAAGTGAATTTGAAGTGAAATGATTTATGCTTAATGACTCTTAAAAGTGAGTTTATGGTAAAATTTAATATGAAGTTTTTAGCCCCACACAAATTATAGTTTGTTACGTTGACTCAAACATGGGTTTACAAACAAAATTAAAATGCGTAATACAAATCAGTGTAATTTAAATTGAAAGAGAATGAAATACTGGTCCTTGAATTATTCATTTCGGTTGATAGCTATGTGTAGTTCGTGTAGGGTTGTCTGCGTGGGCTCATACACTCGTGCTGTTAAAGCTGTCCATATTTTACTCAATACTTGGCAATGGCCTTCCTTCCAAAAATGCTTTAAGTAACACGAGTGATCTCCCTGGCTGAGTGAAGGGAGCTTCATGAGCTGCTCCTCTTATGGTGGCATATGATAAGATGTCCCCATATGCTTGTGTCCATCCTGCTACCTATATATATATATATATATACACACCAAATAAAAGGATTAGTGAACTTAATCCAAGTGTTTACATGTATTAAATCTGTCCAAGATATATTGCATGTCAAGTATTAACCTGTTTTTCCTCAAACCAGACTCTGTAGGCTACTGTTGTATTCAGTCCAATTTCCTTGGCCAAGTCATCCACCAGAGATCGCGAACCGGTTAATGGAATGACTGAATCTTGATCTCCACTACATAGGGAAATGACTTTTCTTAAAAAATTTATGCCTTGACGCATCACGGTAGGTATGTTATGTATGGAATTAGCTAAATTAAAAGTCAATGATTGAATAAATTCACTTACCTGTATACTAGGACACTGATCCCAGACTTAACAAGTGACTCTAAAAGAGGAATTGTTGGTATCTGTTCATTCTTATAGTCATAATGAAAAACTCTGTAGCATAAGGTAGATGGTTTTAGCACGAGATATAAGTCATAGAACAAGTATGTAAGAACGGGGAAAAAAGTAAGTAGCTAAAGAGGAAACGAGTTTGAAGATTGTCAGTGAATACAGGACCCTAAAATAAGGTGGAAATACATATAATATCTTTTGTTAGAATTAACTTTCTTATGCTGATTAATGCTTAAGTAAACTTAAATATCTGCACTTTTTAAGCAATAAACTTACGTGCTGCAAGCTGCCCAATGGGAGACTCCAACAAGCTTAGCATGGAGAGCTTCTTGCACTTCTTTTCTATTCAAGTATATGAACGTTTTATCATCCACACAAACATCTATATTCTGTGTCTCTTGCTGCATCAGAGTATGAAGGCTTGTAAAAGAAATGAAGGGAATAACAACTCTAGGTGTAAAAAGAAATATCATAGAATCAAGATGGCTATGCAAAAAATTAAAGAATGATACTTACCACTTGATGCAACACATAAGCCTGTTGATTTGCTGATGACAAACAGACATCAAGAGTGACATCATACACATTTATATATTTGCTAATCTCATTAAGCACTTGATTAGCTATTGTTACACAAATACTATTAAGATTCCCATTTTGGTATTGTCTCACATATGTGGAATAGTTGCAGATTGTAGTGAAGGCGTTGTAAGTTGAATCTGATATCAGTCCATGAGACCAAAGGAATTCAGCTTTAGAGTTCAAATCAGTATCAAAAGCCAGAAGAGGGTTTCCTAGCTGTATCAACATTTGAACCAAGTTATGATTTTGAAATAAATGAAATGGTTTTTATGTTTTAATTATTCAAAAATTCCCTCATGTACTCACTGCTATCCCCTTGAGACTGAAGTTGGTCTTGGTTTGAACAATAAGTTGTGCAAGCTGTGGAACATAGTGGCCTGCAAATAAATGTGCATTACCTTTGTTGTTACAAAATGAATATGTTATTCATTTATTTCAATTATTTCTACCTGCATAACTCTCCCCTGTAATATAGAAGGCGTTATTTGAATACTCAGGGAATTCAGTGAACCAACGCTGTAGAAAAACAAGATTATCCCTCGCTGTACAAGAAACCATCATCAGCATGTTGAGGAGTGTCTAAAAGACAAGTTGGTAAGATCCGAAGCATTTATTAAGGGATAAAATATGTTTTTAATCGCTATTTATATAGATACTTTTGTTCTCCATAAATTTTAAAAATAATATTTGTTATAAGTGATATGCATCTAAACATAGCCTGATATGACTAAATGTATGTTACATCATCGTAAGGTGATAGACAGTTTTAAAAAATATTAAAATTTATGAATTGATAAAATAATTTTTTAAGATTTATATTAAGTCTATTTTTAGATAATAAAAGCATATTTAATCCTTTATTATATTGTATTTATTTATTTTCTGTTATTATCTAAATGCACAAAATAAATTGAAGAAAGAACCTGTAATATCATCATCCACTAAAGCATAGAAAGATTCATTGCCAGAGTAAGAGAATCCAACACCGGCCGGTGATTCCAAGTATAACATATTTGCCTCTGTTATGAGGATGAAATCAATAAGCAAATTATTTTTTTGAAAAAAGGAAAATAAGTGCATATTTGACATTTTGATCCCAAGAAAAACAAAGCATTGGATTTACGTAGTTGTTGGGTTTACGGTTCACCTTTGTTCCAACTATAATCATTTTTCACAAGAACATTGTTGTCACCCGGTTTGAAAGGGCCATGCTCAACAAAAGCTCCAACTCCAACAGAAGAACAACCAGGCCCTTCAAAAATAAAAACCAAGAAAGCATTTTAATTGCTTCCATCAATCTAAAAGGTCTTAAGGCATATTCCAAAATGGATAAATAAACAGAATAATGTATGTTATATATAACATGATATATACCTCCATTCAACCATAGGACTAATGGCTTGGAAGCAGGGTCTTCTTCAGCTTCAACAAAGTAGTAAAACAAAGCTCTTTGTTGCTGCTCATCCACTGTAATGTAACCAGAATATTGCTGAAAATTGACCTGTGGCTGACCCGGCAAAGTGCTGATTTTATCAGCTTCAGGAAGTGAACTCACCCCGACAAGTGTTTGTGCAAGAACAACAATTATTGTTGCAATCATAGTCAGTGACTTAGGTAGCATGGTTATGTGTAACAAGTTACTTGTGAGTTTTATTGAAATGACAAATCCTTTCCACAGGTGTTTGTGCGCAAAGGATTATTATAAAGGCATAAACGATTATCTACTTAGACCATTTTTACCATTCCCTCTGCTCCTTTATATAGGACATTTTTTAAAATACTTTGCGATTCTTATATTTTATAAAGATTTGTTTATTTGTTGTTAATAAATAAACTTAGTAATATTTTAAATTAAAATCAATAAAAATAAATAATAACAGTAGGGTTAGATTCAATGATATTGAATAAGGATATGTCATACTCTACTTTTTTTTCTTATCAGTTTGATGCTTTTGGTTTTCTATAGAAATAAAGAAAATGATTTATATTGTAAATTTAATAAAAGACATAATTTTATTTTCTATTATACCTTTAATTTATATTAATTAATACTACTTTTAGTCTTTTTATATATATATATATAAAATAAAACATATTGAATGCTCCATTTCATCCTCTTTATAAGAACTATTTAAAAACGAGTAATTTAATTTTTTTCGTAATATATGTAATTTAAGTTAAAGGTTTTTCGTACAAAAAAACAGAGGAATTATTCTCTATCAAACGAGCACTATTTATTAAAGATAAAATTGCGAATAAAATTAATCATTCATTAATTTTATAAAATAACAAAAATAAATATTTAAAAGTTACAAATTTTTATTAAAAAGGTTTTTTTGATTTTAAAGTATTAAAAAGTAAATTTTTAAATAAAATATACTAATAATACTTTTGATAAAAAATAGTAAATTTATAAACTAATTTGACCTATTTTTATTAATTCAAATAAGTTAAATAAAAACGTCTTAGAAAGAGGAAGAGTGCAAGTTATGTTATGGAAACAAATGTTGGCGTTGACACCAATGTTCCAATTTTCAGAATTCAGAATCGATTAACTTCCTTCCATGTTTTTGGCGGTATGTGTCACTAATCAGCATATGGTGCCCCCTTTTCTTCTTCCTCTGCCACTCACACTCTTCATTAGCTATTAAAGTTACACTTCAATCCTTTATTCTCATTTTTTTATGTTATTAAAACTACAAAATTAATATTAATTTTTAAACTATTAGGTTAGAAAATCTTAATTGATTTTAATAAAATTTACATAAATAATAATGAATTGGAGTGCATTACAATGCAAAACTCTATAATTCGAACAAAAACACAAAAGACAAAACTGGCCATCGACGACCAAAAAGAAAAATGATAGATACAAAAGTTAACATAGTAACAAGAAAAAAAATATTTCTACTTCTTTATTTTTTTTATTACAATAATGAGCGTTGAGATTTAGATGTGTTTGATTGTTGCTTTTTTTTATCACTAACATTTTGGTAAATTACACCTCCTTCTTTACATTTTAATACTTTTAACTTATTTCTTTAATTTTTTTTAAAAAGTCTCATTGTTTTTAAATATTAATAGTTCAATAAATTTAAATATTTATAAATTTGTAGTTTAATTAACTTTAATAATTTTTAGTTTTTTATTAACAAATTATTGCAGGGGAAAATGAGATTGAGAATATTTATGAGATTAGACTATATGACTTTAATGACATATCTCCATTTATTTTTATCATTCTGGTGGTTCAGGGGAGTGTTTATAAATTACTTAGACCGGTTTGGAGATGAAAAATTTTTCAATCTTTTTCTGTCAATGTGTTTATTTTACTGTATTTTCTTTGGTTTAAAAATATTTCAAATATATTTTTTAATAAATGTTTTAAATATATTTTTTACAGCTAAAGGTATTAATATGAATAATAAATTTGATAAAAAAAGATATTTTTTTTAATAAAGTTAACCTTTGTAACTAAAAGGAATTCATTTGAAATATTTTTAAAAGTTAAGGAATTAAATTAAATATATATACATATACATATATATATATATATATATCAGAAAATCAAAGATATAATTATTGCAGTAAATTAATAAGTGTATATTTATATGGTAACTTGATTAATTCAGTTTCTAAATAAGAATTGAAAATTGATCTACTTTGATAAAATCAGTTTTCTATTTTTTTGTATTAAATTTTTTATTTATTTGATTTTAATTTTTTTATTCAGTTTTTTCTCTTTGGACTAAATGAGTTTATGGATATCCATGTTCAGCTAATACGGTAGAGTTAATTAAAATAATTTCGGTTCGGTTGATTATAAATTGCTAATCCCTGACCTTTCCCTCGATCTCTGCACCATTACTCACTGTCACGAAAGAAACTAAGAAAAATATAGACAAACAATGTTACTTTTAAGACAACTTTTTGTAATAATTTTTGACACAATTTTTTTTTTACTTTTTTTATTTATTTATTTCTATTATATCACTCATTTTATTTTATATTTAGTTTAAATATAAAATAAAATTTTGATTTTTATCTTTAATTTATTTTTTTGGTTTTAGTGTCTAAATATCATTAATCTTTAATGATGATGTGACTAAATAAGAAGTTATTCTGTGTCAATTTTTTTTTATTGTTCTGTATTAGTAAAAGAGACCAAAAATTTAAAAATTTAAAAATTAAGCACTAAAATTAAAAAAAATTAACCCTTAAAATGAAAATTTTACAAAAAATACAAAAATGCAATGACTAATAATATATTAAAGTCTTGTATTTTTTTTTTCTCTTTATAACTTTCTCTATTATCTAAATTATAGGTATCTTGTAAAAAATCATTATTGAAGAATAAGATTACTCAATCCAAAAGATACACAGATAACATGACACAGACAAAAAATAAATTTGGTAATCTAACAACAAGAAGTTTCTATTTGACTTTTAAAACAACTTGTAAGTGTTTATTGTGGTAAATAAGAACACATGAAGTACATTTGAAGATAGAGTTCATTTAAAAACTTATTCAACAAACTCTTTTTACATGAAAGTTTATCCTAAAAATTTGACCATAAAATTTATTAAATAAAATGAAAAGATCTTATTCTGATAAACTATATTTAGAAGCTTACAAAAAGATTATAGAATCCACAAACTAATTTTGTAAGCTCTGTGAAACGCTCCTCTGAGGATATTGAAGTTGTTGATATTTTATGCAATACTTGGTAGTGATTTCCCTTCCAGAAATGCTTTAAGTAGCACAAGTGATCTCTGCGGTTGAGAAAAGGGAGCTTCATGTGATGCTCCTCTTATGGTGGCATATGATAAGATGTCCCCATATACTTGTGTCCATCCTGCTACCTATTTATATATATACAAAATAAAAGGATGAGTGAACATAATGCAAATGTTTAGATGTATTAAATCTTTCAAGACACATTGCATTCCAAGTATTAACCTGTTTTTCCTCAAACCAAGCTCTATAGGACACAGTTGTATTCAGTCCAATTTCCTTGGCTAATCCATTCACTAGAGATCGCGAACCGGTTAATGGAATGACTGAATCTTGATCTCCACTGCAAGAGAAATGACTTTTCTTGCATTAAAAATGTTATGCCTTGATGAGCCACGGTAGTAAGGTAATGTGTTGAGTTAGTTATATGTGAGTGATTGGATGAATTCAATTACCTGTATACTAGAACCTTGATGCCAGATTTAACTAGTGTCCCTAGAATTGGAATTGTTGGTATCTCTAGATTCTGATAATCATAATTGAGAACTCTTAACATAAGGAAAATATTGTCAGCAGGTGTTGCAAGTCTCAGAAAAATGTGACCAATGAAAGAAGCATGAAACAAAAAAAGAGTGTAGTTAAAGAATGATTGGGAGCAAAATAAGCAAAATAAGCAAAAATAAGATGGAAATACATGCAATTCTTACATCTATTGTTAAAATTAACTTTATTATGTTGCTTAATGCTCATGTAAATTATTTACTATATATGGGGAACTTTGAAGAAAATAAATATAAAAAAAATGTTGTAGGCTTATAAGATCCAACAGACTATTAGTTATTATTAGTAAGAAGTTAAATTTCACATCTTACTTTTCCATTTTCTGGTAAATTAAACATTTGCCTCCAAAAGCTCTCGAATGTGTCATCTTTGAAGCAATAAAACTTACCCGCTGCAAGTTGACCATTTAGTGACTCCAACAAGATTAGCATGCAGAGCTTCTTGGACTTCTTTCCTGTTTAAGTATGTGGTTGTTTCATCACCAACACAAACATCTATCTTCTGTGTCTCTTCCTGAACCAGAGATCAAAGCAAGCAAATCAAGTGAAGAAAATAACATAGAAGCCTAACAACACATTCTTTTGAACACACTCTTCAACGCATCTTTTATGATTAGTTTTATAAAAGATGATCAATTTACGAGATAAATGCTATAACTTCATGAAGAAATGATCAATCACAGGAAGTGTGTTCAAAAGGTAAATTGCTAACATTTCTCAAATAGCAAATGTGAAGGGGGGGAGGGGGGGGGGGGGGAAGAAAGAATTAAAATGGCTAAGCAAAATGTTGATGTGAAGCTCACCAGTTGATTCAGCACATAAACTTGTTGATTTACTGATGACAAACACACATCAAGAGTGACATCATATTCATCAATATATTTACTAACTTCAGTATACAATAGATTATTTGATGTTGCACAAACGCCTCCAAGATTTCCATTTTGAATTTGTCTCCTAATTGTGGAATAGTTGCAAACCCTAGTTAAGACTTCGTAAGTTGAATCTGATATCAACCCATGGGACCAAAAGAACTCAGATCTAGAGTTGAAGTCTGTATTAAACTCCAGAAGAGGATTTCCTATCTGCAAATATCAACACATAACCAGTTATACTTTTCAAATTAACCCAATGGTTTTTTATATTATAATTATTCAAAATTTCCCTTTTGTACTCACTGCTATCCCCTTGAGATTGAATTTGGTCTTGGTTTGAATAATAAGCTGTGCAAGTTGTGGAACATAGTGACCTGCAAACAAGTATGCATTACCCTAATGTAGTTTCAAAATGAATACCTTATTTATTTATTTTAGGAGTCTTGCTAATAAGTGTCTTTTAAGAAATTAAGAAATAATTTTTTATTTTAAAAATTACATTAGAGATGCAAGGGTACATTACTAATACTTTTTAATCAAAATTTAAACTTTTTATTCATTAAGCAAGGCTAATTAATATTTGGCTAATTTGGATGATTCTTACCTCCATAGCTCTCCCCTGTAATAAAGAAATCATTATTTGAGTACTCAGAGAATTTAGTGAACCAACGCTGTAGGAAAATAAGATTATCCCTAGCTGTACAAAGACAAGATCGCGTCATCAGTATGTTTAGGAATGTCTAAAAGACAAGAAAATGCTAAAATCTTAATAATTTATTAAACTAATGGTTCTTTTGCTACTATCTAAATGCACAAAAAAATTGAAAATGAACCTGTAATTTCGTCTGTCACTAAAGCATAGAAAGATTTATTGCTAGAGTAAGAGAATCCAACACCAGCTGGTGATTCCAAGTATAGCACATTTGCCTCTGTGACAAGGAGGAATCAATAAGCAATTTTGTTCTGTTTTTGAACCTTAGAAAAACATAGCATTGAATTTATAGAGTTGTTTGATTTATGGTTCACCTTTGTTCCAACTATAATCATTTTTCACAAGAACATTATTGTCACCCGGTTTGAAAGGGCCATGCTCAGCAAAAGCTCCAACTCCAATAGAAGAACAACCAGGCCCTTAAAAAGTCAAAACCAAGAAAACATCTCAGTTTCTTCAATCTGTCTTTAGAAAAACAGTACTAAAAGCACTATAATACTGCACCTAAGTTTATCCTTAAAAAATATACAAATAAGAAAAATTGTTTATCATGTATGTTATGCATAAGAACATATATTATATACCTCCATTCAACCATAGGACTATTGGCTTGGATGCAGGGTCTTCTTCAGCTTCAACAAAGTAGTAAAACAAAGCTCTTTGGTGCTGTTCATCCACTGTAATGTAACCAGAGTATTGTTGAAATTTGACTAGTGGCTGCCCCGGCAAAGTGCTTATCTTATCAGCTTCTGGCAGTGAAATCACCCCCACAGGGGTATGTGCAAGAACAATTATTATTGTTGTTATCATAGCATATGACTGAGGTAGCATGGTGATATGTGTCAACTTGTTCGTTTAATTGGGAAGATAATTAATCCTTTGCATAAGTGTTTGTGCGCAAAGGATTATGATAATGGTTCTCATATTTAAACATCTAAAAATTAATATAACATTAGTATATACATTATAATAATTATTATTTTAATACACATGAACAACATTTTATTTTATGATAAGGACATTAACGATTATATTATTACCGTTTTATTCTAAAGTTAGTGTGGAAGTAGAAATATTGTGGTCCATATGTGAAAGCTAATGATGGCTTTGACAAATAAGGGTTGGATTTTGAATATTGGTTAACTCTTTTCTTTTTATAATTTTTGTTAGTTTTGGTTAACTTGCTTGGATTTTTGGGGTTGTATTAGGTGCCGGCTTTGTTATTTTCTTTACCGTGATTTGTGATGTGTGACTATCAGGGGCTGCAATAGTTTTTTAAAATTGCATTACACTATGTCCCTTCAACATGTTTTCTTATATAATTAATTTATTTATGAAAGTCACAGGTTAATAAAATAAATAAATATCGTTTCACGAGTGTTCTCATATATTTTTTTGTTATAAAAATATAAAAGAAAACATTAATAACTTCAACACGAATAATGATATAATTGGAATCCATATTCACGATCATGAATAGGATTGCATTACAACGCGAAACAGTTTAGTTTGAATACAAACAAAAGAGACATAACTTCCCTTTGAATATTCCCAATTCATTTCATTTGGACGGATATACCATAGAAAAGTTAATATATGTAATCATTGTAACAAAAAAAAACATGTAATCATTATTTCTATTACAATAATGTGTTTTGCAATTAGGATGGGTTTGATTTTTTGTTTTTTTAATGATTAACATATTTTTAAATTATACCTTTTCCTTTTTATTATTTTAGTACTTTTAAACCTATTTTATAATTTTCTTCAAATTTGAGTTAAAATTTAAAACATGTTAAATTTTGTTACCTTAAGGCTTTAGCCTTTTCTTGTTGTTTTTTACGAAAAAAACTTATTTATAAAAATTAAAACTAATTATAATAAAATATTTTAACTCAATTTTAAATGATTTTACAATATAAAAAAGGGAAAATTTTAAGAAAATAAATTAATTGTTAAATTACAAAGAGTAAAATATAATTTATCCTAACATTTTTATGTAATTTATTTAATAAATATCTTATCCAAAATATAACATGATCTTTTCATTTTTCATGTTGTGGTAGCAGACATTATTATTTGCATTAGATAAGACTATTATGAACAATAATTTTTTTTAAGTATTTAATACATTACATGTATTGAAGTTCGAATTCAAAGCTACAAAATAAAGTATAATAACCTCCTACAAGTTTATACATATTTTTGGTGATCTATACCACAAGTTTTTATACTTTATTAAAAAATATTTTAGTATATTTAAAATGAGACATATTTTAGCATTTTAAAGATTAATGTATAAAAAAGAAAAAATAATTATCTATGATATTTTATTTTTTATTATTCAAATAATAAAATTAATATGCATCTCGTTTTCTTTCTCTCACTTTTTACCATAAAAATTTAAAATAATAAAGTGTGAAAAAAATAAGCACTTTAATTTAAATTGATTTAAAGTTTTTTTAAAAATCTTAATTGATTATAAAATGAACTTGTAGTTTAATTTAAACTAGTTTGAGAACAATACTAAAATTTAAATTAAACTAATTTTCAGTGTTTGGATTTGATCGATTATTTTAATTTTTATCTTATTAACTTTATTAAGAAAAATTTAGGAACACTATTTTAATTTTTTATTAATAAATAATTTTTTAAGAACAATATTAAATTGACTCTTACACTAGCTAGTATGGTATTTTTTTAGTGATTATTATTTTTAAGGGATAACTATAATTTAATTCGAATTAAAAATTACAAGAATTTTTCAAAAAGATGAAAATATATTATAGGTTAACTTTTATATAAGAAAGAATAGAAAATTAATATTAATCTTATAGAAAGTACAAATAAGGAATTGAATCAGTTTATTAGTTTAAAAAGGTTTAAATCGACTCATAAACATTCTTAATAAAAAGAACGAAAAAGTTCTTCCTTTCAAGTTGATCTTATAAATGTGAAAATAAGGAATTGGGGACGTAAATCATATCAATTTATGTTTGAGCTCAATAAAGGGATTATGCATATTTTCATAAATGCATCCAATCTAATGCAAAATCTTAAAAATCAAATCGAAAATTGAATTAGCCAATAAATAAATAAACAAAACTGTAAATAATAATATTCTTTTATTGAACTAGATTTAATTTTTAAACTAAATTAATTCAAACTGAACTAACGTATGTATGCACACTTTTATTTATGAAATTAACTTCTTTTCACACTTATAGAATTGTAGATTTATAAAATTAAATATACAATTACATATTTTCAAAGTTATATCTTATTATTTATTTTAGAAATAATATTTTGATTATTTTAATGTGTTTATAAATTATAAAATATTGATTAATTTTTAATTTTGTTCTTGTGTCCTATTTTATATTATATAAATTTTATATTTTATATAAAAATATGTTTTATTTACAACAGTATAGATGAGTTGATTAATTAATATATTTATCATCTACTAACTAAATTAAAAATATAAATATAAATTATTTAATCCAACTTAAACTACTTTTGATTAGATTGGATTTTAAAATTTTATTCAAATTAATCAAACTAAATTGCAATATACTTTTATGATCAAATAAAAATATTGTTTTGACTCGGAAACCTATCTAAACCTAACTACAAAAACACTACATCCATTATCTTTTTCTTAACAAATTATTCTATAATTATGATTTTAAATATTACTAATTGTGTATTCCATAATGCTATGAGTATTAATTTAGTATTCTTAGGTCATTACCATCCCTTTATCCTTTTTCTCATTTTCTTGAACCAAGAGAATGGTATTACTTTTTATTTGGTTTATATTTTAGACTTTTCGAGGCAAAAAATAAATTAGAAAAAGGACTAACCTAGACTACATTTTCTGACTTTGTTAAAGAGCCTAGTTAAACTTTTTAATCCAACAGTAAAATTTTCTTCAATAAATCATTAACTACTTTTATTCTTGAGTTTAAAATTTTGTTTGATAACTAAAATAAAATATTACACAATCGCATCCTATTCTAATATATTATTTAAGAATTTAATAAAAAATAAATTAATACAATAAACTTATTTTATAATTTATCTTATTCAGTAGTCCAAATTATCCTATTGAGGAAGATAGACTAAGAAGAATTATAATAGATTTTTATTTCATCATCATCACCACGTTATGTAATTGCTCTAGTGCATGATTGATAGATACAGCACTTTTGTCAACTTTCTCTTCAAGCCATCAATTTCATTCTTTTTGGAAGCTTTCAAATTTGCAAAAGCACATGAGGATAATTGAATTTGTACCCTTGTTGCCAGGGGAGTAGCTAGGGATGATAAAATTACTCCCATAGAAAATAGTATTACATGTATTTAAATATTGTAATATTATATTTAATTTAATATTATATTTTGTTATTATAACAAAATTATTATAATTTTATTTTAACAAAATTAGAGACTTCAAGAGAAATTTGACAAGCAAGTTTTGCCTACTTCTTCGTCACTTGGGCCTAACCCTAACCAATAATGTTTCCTTGCACGTTATTTTTACCAATGCCCTTACCATACTCTGATCACACTATATATGGTGCATAATTGTAGATACCATTAATCATTTGTATGGTAGATTAGGGGTCATAGTAGTTAATGATAGGTTTTACGACCTAACAAAAATGAGTTGGTTCCAATTGTTTTTTCATTTTGGTTCAAACAACTGTACGCTTTATGGAATTGGTTTAGCGCTTGAATTTGAATAGATAAATGTTTGTAAAATTTAATAGATATGTGTACGAGAGTGAATGCCATAAATTTTTTAATGCTATAATAATATTTATATCCATTTATTTACACTAGTGTATACATATAATTAAAATATTAAAAGATCATATTTTAATCTAATAAATATAAAAATTAAAATTACTATAAATACAATATAAAACAAATATAAGCATTTTTTTTAAAATACAAATGTTATGCTGTCATTCAAGCAATTAGAGTCCACCCAAAATGATAAGGTTGGAATCTGATTTGAAGTATTGAACTGGATCATGCTTTTGCGTCTTTCTGAGTAATGGATGGTGATGTGATTTGAAGTAGAAGATGATGCCAAAGCAGAAATCCAAGCAGGAGTTGCAGTTTGCAAGTGTCCAGAAGGCAGGTACATCATGACCTCAAACTAACGTCATCAAAGACGTTACATCTAAAACTACCTTCAACATTATTGGACTGAGCGATCGGAGTCACCGGACAAAGTTAATTATGAACTGATCTATCAACCAGTTCAATTCAAACACAGCATGTCGAGAACCACTAATTATGAACATCCCACTAAACTATAAAGGAGACCAAGGTTTTTTTATCAATTTTATGGGACAAGTGCTTTATCCCATTAAACAAGAGTCAATAGTCAGACTTTTTTAATTTTCATTAATCAGCTGTAGTTTTATCAATATACTTTTTAAGTTTAATTTTGATATTTTATTAATGTAGAACTTTTTAATCACATGGTAATATGTGAATAATATTAATAGTAAATTGTTTATAATTATTATATTTTAATTAAATTTTATATTAATCGCCAGCTTTTTCAGATGGATGTGTATTCATATATTTTAAATGTACATATGAAATTTAAATATAAAGTCAAAGTTTGAATATTGTCTTTTAGCTAGTTAAAAAATTGGCCTAATCAATATCTGTTAATGTAAGCGATAAAAAAAACTTGATTTTTTGCAAATAAGATTTATGACTTTTGGTTACTAAGAAATGGAGCAAGAGGACAATTGTTAAAAAATAAAAAATAAAAATTGGAAAGCACAATACTTACAAACCCTCCTATATGTCTTGTAAAACTTCGTCTGGAAGGTAGCAGCATCGATGAATGATTAAAGTTTGGTTGGTTCAGGGAGCTGTATTGACCAATTTGAATGCATAAGATGATTTTCTTAAATTAACTAAATTGTAGGGGTTCTTGCATGTTAAACATTACAGGTAATCATATAGGCACAAAATAATAAATTTTTTGATAAATTACAGTTTACCACATGTAAATTGTTGCTTTTTTCATATTATTTGTGTTTCTTTCTTCTTGTTGTATGTTATACCAATTTTAAACTTATTAGCAGTGAGAGACAAGGGGGAGAAAGTGATAACTTGGATGAAAAATATATAAGATAAAGAGATAGAACAGTAGATGCATAATTAGGGGTGTAAAATGAATTTCAAATACCAGAAATTTGATTTGTTTTATCCGTACAAAGTGTCTTGAAAATCAAAGGAATTTATTTAAAAACAATGCAGATTTCATGTATTTTAAATTCTTTGAAATGTTCAAATTCCTCTTCCAAACACAAGGTTGGTGAAAATTTACTCTCAAAGATAAGCCATCACATACACGTTCCTAACTGAATCCATGTTCTCATCAACTTTGCACTAGAACAATGTCACTAGACATCAAATGGTACAAAATAACAAGCAAAGCATATATAGAAATTCAATTAACCGGATCAAGAACAAGACAAACAGGGTGGATTAAGGAATTTGAGCAAGCATAGACTGAATGGAATCTAAAAGTAATAAAAAATCCATTTATTTATGGCAAGGAAGAAGGAGCCCCAGAAAGCGACGATGATAACGAGGGTTTCTCTTTTCTTAGCTCCTTGACAACAGCGGCAAGTGCTTCAGGATTGACTCCAAGGTCACAAAGTGCAATAAGAACAGAAAGTGTGTGACGATCTAGACCTGTATCGAGGATATTGGACATATGGAATGCCAGGTCAAGAGATTCGCGTGCAGTTCGTGCAGCCTCTGGATCCATGTTTTATGCTGATAATGGGGCAGAGTAGCTCAATTCACTAGTATCACAAAAATGAAAACAGCTGAACATAGGTCACAGATTCAGATATAACAATAAACCAATGGCATGTTTGGATCAAGCATTTGAAAATTGAATAACGTCTAAAGTAGCAGTAGTAAGATCTAAGCTAAGCTGAAGTGTGTTTAACTCCTGCAAATATATTATGATCACAGAAAGATTTACCAACTAGCATTCACTTAAGTTTTCTTCAATCTATAGAAACAGAGACTATCACTTTAGACTAATCTTAAGTTCGGTTTTCATCCATCAGCTTTCACACTATTCTGAAGTCCCTATAGAGGGTTAACCAGAACACTTTTCAATTTTCAAGTTACTTGTGAACAAATACAATAGCTCAAGTACAAGTCCCTTTCAGGAAAATCATAATTTTTTTAAAATACCGTTAATAAAAAACAAAACTTGAACTATTTTGTTAAATGTCAATTGACTAGATATATAATCAGAGAATACTGCAGTAGAGTGCTAATTTTTAACCCACTTCATTCATACCTAGTAATTAATGTATGTCAATCAAATCCTCTCAAAGAATAAAATTTGTCTAATTAAAAGATCATCATAACTTCTGTGAGTTAACTAATCTTCAAACGTTTCATGTTTGTTGAATTTGGACTTCAAGCTTAGCTTAACCCAAAAGTTAGCTCATAAAATGAAGATTGTTTTAGCCTTTACAAGCTATTATTTAACTATATCTGTAGTCAATGTGAGACTTTAACCCTACAAAAACTAGCATCAATATTTAAAACCTCTGTAACAGGTTATTACAGCATAGTTGTCAATAGCGTGCGATTGCAGCTCGATGGAGGTGGTGCGTGGCGGAGCGGCCTTTGGCCGCTACATATCTGGCATAGTGGCTGAATTTGTGGCTCAAAACACGGCCATTCATGGCGCATAAGTGCCATCACAAGGAAAGATATTTCCTTTTCTACCCTCAAAATGAAGGAATTTTAGGATTTTTTAGGGGTAAAATAGACTTTTAATATTTAAAAATAAGTTGATTTTCCCTTTTTGCCCTTGTGATGACACAATCTTATAGGCTTTTTTAAGGAACTGTCTACTTTAGTGCATCAGATTACATCATTACTCCATAATTCCTTGCTTCATTGTAATTTAAAACAGGTTGAATATCTAGGCCAATTCTACTTTTTGTTTAGTTGTTAAAGTTACAGACAAGAGGAAGACAGAGAAAATAGCCCTGAATATTACGAGATTGGATTTATTTGATGGGCGTAAAATATGAAGCACTAATACCCATTTGTACAGAGAATTAGATCAAGACATTTTACCATAATCACATTAGGAAAATAGATTAGGAAACTTAAAAAAAATTAATGCGGAAGAGATTATGGATGATTATGCTGAGTTACAAAGGAATGCAGTGTATTCAGTACTATTTGAATGAGCATTAATTTGTAACCAAAACTGAGAAGGAAAGAGTGATATAATGAAGCTTTAACAAAGGAAAAGTTAAGAGTAATGTAAGTCTTATAGTTCATCTGTAATGGTAACATTTGATTAGTGAGGTTAGCATCAAACACATGCAAGCAGTAAACAAAAACAATATCATCAGACACCATGGTTAATGTGGATAACATGTATAATTAATTTGCTAAGTAGCTAGATTGAAAACTTCTTCATAAGGAAACCTCATTTTGGTCTGCTTCTATCTTTTCATTAACACTAAGCTCATGCCCTGATGCCCCCCTATATCTCTTATTATACCCCTCTTTAATTATTCTACTACTCTCAACAAGACAATAGAAGATTGTCACCAAACAAAAGTTGCATGTGCACTAAAAAGTAGTTTCTCCCTATCAATTTATACACACAGTGTTCTGATCTTTAGATGTTCCTATAGTTTAAAAATCTCAGTATCCCTTATGTCATCTTAATAAAATATGATATGATTTGCTGTTAGTAATAAGGAGAAACTTGGTTTACTTCATTTATTTTAAAATCTCTTATATACATCATACATTCTCATTTTTTTCATCAAACTGCACATTATGATCTGCAATTCTGTATATTAATTATTTAACATGTTTATTTATGCAATTGATTTTGTATATCTTTCCTCTGTACCTAGTCAAATATAGTTTCTTTACATCGTGCGCTGAATTCAAGCATTGACCAGGTTCGGCTCTTTGACCAACAACAAAGGCTAAATGTGCGCTTTTAACAATGTCCCCACTCATTTTATTCTACAATATTTCTGTCGCAGTTTTTAGCATCTTCAATTTGCTTTATGCTAGTATTTTTATTGCTTCAGTGCTCCATTTACCCTTGAAATAAAACATGAAATTTCTGTTATAATTTATGAGAGTTCATCTCTCCCCATCTTAAGTTTTCAGTCATACAACTTGCAAAGATTATGCAATCTCGTCCGCACTAATCACCCATAACACCAAGATATGGGTTAATGCCTATAAGCTTTGAAATAGATTATGCAAAGATCCCTTTTAGATTTTGTTCATGCCTTAATGATTGGTGGTAAACTCAGTGCCACTAACAACAACAACAACCTTATGGTTGCTAACATCATTGATGCTGAGAAGAACAGGAACTTCACTCCCATTCTTGGGACCATAACCTCTGAGCAAACTAATGATATCTACAGAGCCCATATCCCCAAACAGTGCTTACCACCTGATCAATGATGGCACTCATGCTGGTTCTGTGACAAAGAACCATCCTCACTGGAAATGGTTCTATACCCAAAACCTATAGTGGGCTTTCCATAAGGTAGGAGGTGATTGAAAAAGGGGAAGCCCAAAAACAAAAAGAGCTTATTAGCTTTCTATTAACAATCTCCTCTTTCCTCGTGCATACAATAATCTCGCTTCTCTTACCCCCCTCCCATCACCCCGGCATCGGATTCTCACACTCGGAGCAGCTCCCTGTGCCAACCTCGGTAAATGTCGTAGTTTCGCTTTTAAAAAAAAAAAAAAAAGTCTGACTTCATATCGAGAGAAAAAAATTCTTAGTCTATAAGCTTGTAAATTTCACAATGAATTAGTGATCCCTTTTTCAAGAGCTGACATTATATGCACATAAATAATACAACAAACTCAACCAGCTGTAACCAACCTATTTACAGGATATGGTTATTTCATGAATATCCCTTCAAAATAATGAATCAAAACTTAATAACAATGTTAAAAACACAGAAATACAAGTAAGTTTGGAGGTCGAACCTGTTTGTTTTTGTTCGCAAAAATTTGCTGCTGCAGGAAGCTGTGTTCACACAAACCAGTTGAAGCTTGGAGGTTCTGATCGCAGTTTGCAGAACGTCACCGGTGCCGCTGGTTGAGATTCTGCTTGCAGTTTGCTTCGTTTGCAATATTTGCTGCTGCAGGAGGTTCTGCTCGCAGTTCGCTGCTCAAGGTTCTGCTCGTCGTGCAACGTTCCCAGCGTTGAAGGGGATGGGATCTGTTTTCTTGTTGCAATGGAGGGTTGGATGCGAGGGAGCTGTGGCTACTGGGCACCTCAAACGGAACTGTAGATTACGGCGACCATCTTTTTCTCCCTCTTCCTCGGACCTGTCAAACAGGAGTTACAATCTTGACGTGTCTCTGTTGAACTAGATCTTGTGCCACTGGTACGGAATGCTTTCCTTAAAGAAAAGGAGGAGTGACTCCAATCCGGACATCAATTGATTGATGAGAAAAAAAAAAAAAAAAAAGGAGACCAAAACGGGAGACTTTCACTCGGATCCCACCTCCCTCGTCAATACGCCATTCCCACGTGCTGCGTATTTTCCTTGGGAGTATACAGTGCTTCTGCTGCGGATTTGGGAGTATTGAGAGAATTGGGATTAGGGTTTCTTTGAAGAAAGCGTAATAGCTCACTGGTCTAGCTCCATGGCACCGAAAATGTATCAGGGCTCAAGTGATTCACCGAAGCGACGAGCCCTTGAAAGTTGCTTTTTCAAGAATCGGGGAAGGTTTTGGTGACAAGTGACAACACCAGGAGATATTAGAAGTGAGAATGCTGACATGAGTAACGAGAAATTCTGTGGATAAAATTTGGGCCAACCTATGATGCCCTAAATAATTTAAGGCTAAATTAATTTTTTTTAATTAATATTAGAACAGAGCTTAATAGATTGGCCTTTTTTGTCAGTACAAAATTTAACGAGCAGTGTTAACAAATCTTAATTCTCTTTTTTATAATTGGACCACCCTGCTTGTTTTGCAGATCAATGTGATGGTACATAAAATTATATATAACTTAAATTTAATGATATAACTTTACTTTTCATATAACGTGAAATGAATTAATCTAATCATTAGTTTAATTAATTAAATTATATTTTTAAAATTTTATTTATTAATAAAATCAATAAATATTTTATCATATTATTTTATTTTAACACATAATATAATATTAAAATATAAATAAATATTAAATATTTTATAACATATCTACTCAAATACATAAAATTTATCATACAGAATCATAAAGATAATATTATATTATTCAATTATTAAATTGATAAATTTTATTTTATAAAAAACTATTAAATAATATAAATATCTAAGTTAATTTCAATAAATTTTGTTTCATATAAACAGATATATACATAATACATACAACAACAATCAAAGTAAAATCGATTACATAGATCATATAATGTCATTAAATTCAGTTAAAATTTAAATTTTCAAAAATAACAATTTTTAATAATTTCCTCTCAGTTTCAAATAGATAGATAAATTCTGCATGGTAGTGCAAAGTTGCTTTTAAATAGTAAAGCATTATACCAATAGCTGCAAATGTTTTGAACATGTTTAAACAAGACTCGTATCTTGAAACAAAGGATGTCAAATTCAACATCCCATCCCCCAAAAGAAACTCCAAAAGCGGAGTAAACAGGGAAAGGAAAGGAAATACATAAATAATTTTTTCATTGACTACACTCATATCAACAGGCTTGCGCTTTTCCATTCATCAAATCAAAATCCCTAGATTTAGACATACACGTGAAGTTGCTCACCTAGCCTTTTCTAGATCTTTTCTGGAATAACCAGATATGTTCTTGACATCTACTTTTAAGTATAAAATGGCAAAACAAGATACACTAAGCCACGTTGCTAACAGTGGCAGCATCGGCCTTTACCCTCCGGTAAAATAGAACATAGGCAGCAGCAGTGTTAACCTCATCTTCACTTATGGGTGATATGTGGCTGTCATCAAAATTGTACCACCTGTTCTCATGTAAAAGCTGCACATTTGGAAAATATGAATTAGGCTGCAACATTTCTAAAGGGAAGAACATTCTTGGTTCTGAGCCTTAGCAACTTCAAATGATGTTGAAATTTCTCATCTTACCTTAATATGTGCAGTGTATTGCCGCTACCCATGCCATAATGGTTTGTAAGAGCATACAGTTCGTACGGTTGAAGAGTTGTTTTTGTTGGCTATGTAATTCGTTAAATCAAAATCCTGAATGGGAAAAGTCTCTAGCTTATGCTTCATTGACCTGCTGTATGAGAACCTCTTCAAATGAATGACCAAAACCTCAGGGAGCCTCCACAAATCAAGCCTTTTGCTGGGCTTGTCGCCACTCCTCGCACTTAGGACAGTACCTATTTCAGATTTAGGTACATATAATATTAGCAATTGACATTCAAGTGCTACCCATTCCCCTCTTTTCTATATGTAAATGGAGCAGGGTTTTAAGATCTATTTCTGCAGCAGTTACCCATTTTTGCTTGTCATGAGATTTTTTTAATACATCATCTAAGAAGAAAAACATGTAAATGATTGAAATGCAAGGTAAAAAAATTGTAATCTTTTATTCTCAGGTTGAAATTTAGGTGCTGTAGTTTTATCAATATACTTTTAAGTTTAATTTTGATATTTTATTAATGTAGAACTTTTTAATCACATGGTAATATGTGAATAATATTAATAGTAAATTGTTTATAATTATTATATTTTAATTAAATTTTATATTAATCGCCAACTTTTTCAGATAATTTAAATATAAAGTCAAAGTTTGAATATTGTCTTTTAGCTAGTTAAAAAATTGGCCTAATCAATATCTGTTAATGTAAGTGATAAAAAAAACTTGATTTTTTGCAAATAAGATTTATGACGTTTGGTTACTAAGAAATGGAGCAAGAGGACAATTGTTAAAAAAAAAAAAAAAAAATTGGAAAGCACAATACTTACAAACCCTCCTATACGTCTTGTAAAACTTTGTCTGGAAGGTAGCAGCATCGATGAATGTTTAAAGTTTGGTTGGTTTAGGGAGCTGTATTGACCAATTTAAATGCATAAGATGATTTTCTTAAATTAACTAAATTGTAGGGGTCCTTGCATGTTAAACATTAAAGGTAATCATATAGGTACAAAATAATAAATTTTTTGATAAATTACAGTTTACCACATGTAAATTGTTGCTTTTCATATTATTTGTGTTTCTTTCTTCTTCTCGTATGTTATAACAATTTTAAACTTATTGGCAGTGAGAGATAATGGGGAGAAAGTGATAACTTGGATGAAAAATATATAAGATAGAGAGATAGAACAGTAGATGCATAATTAGGGGTGTAAAATGAATTTCAAATACAAGAAATTTGATTTGTTTTATCCGTGCAAAGTGTCTTGAAAATCAAAGGAATTTATTTGAAAACAATTCAGATTTCATTTATTTTAAATTCTTTGAAATGTTCAAATTCCTCTTCCAAACACAAGGTTGTTGAAAATTTACTCTCAAAGATAAGCCATCACATACACGTTCCTAATTGAATCCATGTTCTCATCAACTTTGCACTAGAACAATGTCACTAGACATCAAATGAAGCTCATACAAAATAACAAGCAAAGCATATATAAAAATTCAATAAACCGGATCAAGAACAAGACAAACAGGGTGTATTAAGGAATTTGAGCAAGCATAGACAGAATGGAATCTAAAAATAATAAAAAATCCATTTATTTATGGCAACGAAGAAGGAGCCACAGAAAGCGACGATGATAATGAAGGTTTCTCCTTTCTTAGCTCCTTGACAACAGCGGCAAGTGCTTCAGGATTGACTCCAAGGTCACAAAGTGCAATAAGAACAGAAAGTGTGTGACGGTCTAGACCTGTATTGAGTATATTGGACATATGGAATGCCAAGTCAAGAGACTCCCGTGCAGTTCGTGCAGCCTCTGGATCCATGTTATGAGCTGATAACGGGGCAGAGTACGTTCAATTCACTGGTATCACAAAAATGAAACCAGCTGAACATAGGTCACAGATTCAGATATAACAACAAACCAATGGCATGTTTGGATCAAGCATTTGAAAATTGAATAACGTCTAAAGTAGCAGTAGTAAGATCTAAGCTAAGCTGAAGTGTGTTGAACTCCTTCAAATATATTATGATCACAGAAAGATTCACCAACTAGCATTCACTTAAGTTTTCTTCAATCTATAGAAACAGAAACTATCACTTTAGACTAATCTTAAGTTTGATTTTCATCCATCAGCTTTCACACTATTCTGAAGTCCCTATAGAGGATTAACGAGAACACTTTTCAATTTTGAATTACTTGTGAACAAATACAAAAGCCCAAGTAGAAGTCCCTTTCAGGAAAATCATAATTTTTTTAAAATACCATTAATAAGAAACAGAAATTGAATTATTTTGTTAAATGTCAATTTACTAGATAGATATATAATAAGAGATATTGCACTAGAGTACTAATTTTTACCCCACTTCATTTATATCTAGTAATTAATGTATGTCGATCAAATCCTGTCAAAGAATAAAATTGGTCTAATTAAAGATCATCAAATGCTTCTAGATTCAAAATCCTTATTTTTGAAACTTAAAAGAAATTATTAAAAATTCTTATTTTTGAAAATTTAAATTTTAACTGAATTTAATTACATTATATGATCTATGTAATCTATTTCACTTTGATTGTTGTTGTATGTATTATGTATATATCTGTTTATATGAAACAAAATTTATTGAAATTAACTTAGATATTTATATTATTTAATAGTTTTTTATAAAATAAAATTTATCAATTTAATAATTGAATAATATAATATTATCTTTGTGATTATGTATGATAATTTTTATGTATTTGAGTAGATATGTTATAAAATATTTAATATTTATTTATATTTTAATATTATATTATGTGTTAAATTAAATATTATGATAAAATATTTATTAATTTTATTAATAAATGAAAATTTAAAAATATAATTTACTTAATAAATATTTTAAACTAATGATTGGATTAATTCATTTCACTTTATCTATATCTATATATTTATGTAAAATTGACTGTACATACTTATTACTCTATAAATTAAATTTTGACATGTAAAATTGACTGCACCTACTTATTACTCTATACATTAAATTTTAAAACGTTTAAAGTCATTTTTATATATGTGACTCCACCTACTTATTATTCTATACATTAAAATTTGAAACCTATAAAGTCACTTTCATTGACTATACTTACCTATTACTTTATACATTAAATTTTAAAATGTATAAAGTCATTTTTATATAAGTAACTCCACTTACTTATTACTCTATGCATTAAAATTTGAAACCTATACAGTCACTCTTATTGACTGCACTTACTTATTACTCTATGCATTAAAATTTGAAATGCATATCTTACAAATTGAAATTATATTTTATCACATTAAAATTCAGAACCTATAAAATCACTCTTATTGACGGTACTTATTACTTTATGCATTAAAATTTGAAATGCATATCTTACAAATTGAAATTATATTTTATCACATTAAAATTTAGCACCTATAAAGTCACTCTTATTGACTGCACTTAATTTAGAATACGCAGTATCATGGTCATATGTTATACAGTCACAGTCAATTCAGAACACAAAATTGGTACAAAATTCTCAGCAGACCAGTGTAGGTAGAAATTATCTTACCTTGAACTTACAGGAAAGTTGGCTGGCAAGGAAGATGAATCAGTCCTTCCAATGTCCCTAGTGGATGGCCCACCAACTGCACTGTTATTAACTGCACTAGTGCAGTTGCCAGCATGATACCTTTGCATTTCCCCTAATTATAACCGGCATACTGCCCTCAACATCAAACTCACAAGTATCCAAACTGCATCATTGAAAATGCATTGTGAAATTTCCAACCAGAGCAATTAAGCAAGCTAAAAAAGCCTAAAAACTGACAGGGGAAGAAAAAGGACACATAATTGAAGAAAGAATTAGATCAAATGACCTTAGGCATCATATCTATGTGTTATTGAACTGCCTTCAATTCAACCACTACAAGATAAGCACTGAAATCCTAATACCCCAACAACTATATCACCCAACTTGAGACCCAATTTGTGGAACCCAAATATGAGGCAGAGTAGTACTATTCTGACCTGTAACGCACAAATGGATAAAGAATTAAGAAAAAGATCCATAACATGCACCATAAGAACCATTAACTAACATCAAGAACACATCAGAAGAGTGCAACTCAAAGGCAATATGCACACTCCAAAAAATAAAAAACATGTGAATGCTTCATTTAACATGCAAATAATATAAATATTCTGGAAATAAAAGAAAACAAAGTCGTAAAGTCTTGTCCACACTCCACCCTAAGTCCAATTTCCAATGCATTCGTGTGTGACAGCTGGAGCAAACAAAAATTGAACAACTATACTTTCATGTTCTGAAAACGGTGTTGACACTAACCATGTCAAAGTCTTGATTTCAAAAAAAGTGCAAGCATACAAAAGAAGTTAGACATTTTAAATATGCCCTTAAAAAGCATTTCCGATTCAAACTAATACAAACACAATCACAATCATTGTACAAGCGAATAAAATTACGAATATTGAGACAGCGTATAACCATGAAATTGGAAAGTTTCATTAAAATGTTTCTACATATGATACGAAGTCCAACAAAAACAAAATATAAAAAGATAAAATAAAAGGGAACCGCCCCTACATGAAGTGCTAACACTTATAAGCATGTGGCCAACCATTTTAGAGTTGCTAGAATCATCATCAAGTATTGAATCCATATCCAACGTTTAAACAATTATGAAAGACAGCACAAGGTTGCAAAATTCAACCAAATCATTTCCGATCTACAAGCATAAATCCAAAACCCATTAAAATAAAAAAGAAAAAAACCCTCATTTTTTCTATCGTATATTCCTGCTCAAAATAACATGAGCACCAAATGAAACTTCTACAGGTGCAAGAGGCAATAATTGAAAAGACAACCCACCAGCTGAATCGTTTAAAAATATAAACTTTAACATCAAATCCAAGCTACACCGAGCATACTCTACACCAAGCAGAACACGCAATTGCAAAAACCTACGAAATCAAATCCAATGCGAGAAAAAAAAAAGCCCGCAATTTAAACTCTGAAGAACGATGCATAGCTAGGGTTTTCGATAACGAAATTCCAATTACTATATTGTTCTTCCCCCAACTTGGGAAACGCACCCGTGAGCTAATTCCGGGGCTGAAATTGGGGACATTCCAGCACAAACGAAGCTAGGGTTTTCGGTTGACAATTCCAGGAAACAAAATAAAGGGGTTTCGTAAAAATTAAAATTAATAATAATGGGGGAATTGCAAGATATTGAAAATTAATGAAAAGGGAAAGTTAGGGGAGCATACCTGAGAAGGAAATTTGGAAACTTTGACGGAAAGAGTGGGAAAGTACGAGAAAATAAGAGAGAGCAACAGAGGAACAAAGAAGGGTCCCTTTAGGGTGCTTGAGGGCTTTGACTCTGGTTTTTATTTTTTATTTTTCAATTAGTTTTGGCAGTGACGATGATTGATGACTGTGTTATCGGTGTTTAATCACATAGCACCAACAGTGAAGGTGAAGGATTTTGGTAAAACATTCTTTTATTTTAAAATAACTTTTATTTAATGTTCATATAAATATATATATATATATATATTAAATAATCTTATTTATCATATTAAATAATTTTATAAATTTAAAATGTATAATTTATAAATAAAAATTATATTTTATTTATATTTATTATTTTTGAATTATATTTAAAAAATATTTATCATAATTGATGATTATATTGAATTATAAACAACAACGTAAATATTTATATTATAAATTAAGTTAATTATCATTTATTAAAATTAATTATAATATTTTCTATAATTTAAAAATTAAAATTAATGATATTTTTATAGTTTAAATTTATATTTTAATATTTATTTCAAATATTAAAATTTAATTTAAATTAAAAAATTATATTTATAAAATTATTAGTTTATATTATATATTATTAAATTAAATTTTTAATAAAAAAATTTATATTAGTTTAATATAATTTATATTTTAATATTATATAAATATTAAAATATAATTTAAATAAAAAAAATATATAAAATTATTAATTTATATTATATATTGTTAAATTAAGTTTTTAATAATATATAGTTTAATATATATTTTAAAAATTAAAATTTATTTTAAAATAAAAAAATTATACTTACAAAATTATTAATTTATATTATATATTGTTAAATTTTATTTTTAATAGAAGATAAATTTACATATAAAAATACTATACAGAAGATAAGATAATTTAAAATTATATTAAATAAAAAATTATTAATTATAATAAGTTTCATAATTTAAGAATTATTATTATAATTAATTTATATTTATTATTTTTGAATTGTATTTAGAAAAAATTTATTAGAATTGATAATTATATATTGGTAAAAATAACAATAACAAAATTACTTTAAATAATATTTAATAAAAAATTATTAAAATTTATTATAAATAAATTGATTTTAAGATTTTTTATGTTAAATATTAAAAATAAAAAAATATTTTTGAAAGATTTGATGAAGTTCTAAAGTTATCTTTTAATTAAAAATAAAAATATATATTTATTTTTAACTTCTATTTAACATTTAAATGTTAATTATTGTTTTATATTATATATTATTAAATTAATTTTTTAATAAAAAGACAAGTAAATTATAATATAAATAAAAAGAAAATTTTTATTATATTAATTTTTTATTATCTAACTTTTCATATCTTCAAGTAAGACTTAATATCTAATTATATAAGTCATACTTACACAACTTTTTAAAACTTACTCACTATTCTTTCTATTGTCATCTTTTTTTTTTTTTGCAATTATGTTAACGATTAAGAATTACCTATTCATATAAGTACATGTGTTTTTGAGTTTAATATTTTTTATTTTGTTATACTAAAATTTTTTATTTTTAATTGATTAGTTTGTATCAATTTTATTATTATTTTTTTATTTCATTATAAGTAATTATTTACTTTTATATTTTTCATACTTTTGTAGGAGAACAAGTTTCAACAAAGAGAAATGTACTTTTCTTAACGATCTAAATTCAACAATAGATTATTAGAAAATAAAAGTGATTTTCACGACGTTGAGATACACTAAATATATGGTACTAATTAATAAAAATGTATTCGATTTAAATTTTCTTTATTAAAAATTTATTATTTTTAATAAATTATAATTAAGTTGTATTTTATATGTTGTTCTATGATAACTAACTAAATTTATTTTTAAATTTTTTAATTGATTAATTTTTCTTTTCTATAGAACAATTATGCACATACTTCTGTAGAACAGATTATTTCTTACAGGTTCAAAGATATATTAAAGGAAGGAAAAATATATTTTATACCAAATTTTTTGGTGACAAATAATAAAGATAAATTTGTTGTGGTTGAAAATAATCATTTCATATTACAATTCTATGTCACAACTATTATTAAAGAATTAAATAATGATAACATAATTCCTTTCTATACCTTTGAGTTTGTAAATTTTGAAAATTTGAAAAGTTATTATGGAAATAAAGTCTTAATAGGTATTTTATGGTAAAATTTTACTAAAATTTGTTATATAATCTATATTTAAATTATCAATTAGTTTCTTAAAATTATTTATTTTATGAATAGATGTGATTGGAGTGATCATGCATAGAAGTTTTATTGAAGAAAAAACAACTACTTAAGGCAAAATTAATGCCATGACGCTTCAATTACAAGACATGAGGTAGAAATAATTATTTTAAAATTATTATTAATTAAAAAAGATAATAATTTTAGTTAAATCATTTGTAAAGAAAATAAAGTGAAAATAATATTGTGAAATAATTATATTAGTAATTAATGAACATAAACCATGTAAAAAAAAATTGTACCAAAATAAAAAGACTAGACAAAAACACTTTTCCTAGAATGAATTATTCTTTACTTGAGCATAGATTACACCTGTTGCTCTATTTCATTATTGTGATGACAAGGATATTAATAAGGATGCACATTTACAAGTCTCGTGTTGCAATGTAATTGAATGAATTAAATTCTAGTGTGGTAATATACTCTTCTAATTCTTTGAAAACTCCTAAACAACTCTATTATAAATCTTTTATTCTGATTTATCTTTATTGTACTTTCGTGTTACTCAAGTGTTATTCCTTCTTTATTCAGTAAAAGGCCTTCAATCTTATACATTAAAATTTCTAAAAACCCTCTTAAAAGTTTCTAGTGTCCATTGTACAAATTTCTTTTTGCCAATTTCTCCTTGTAATTATATCATTTATGCTTCTTGATGGAAAGTCATAGTCAATTTGTTTTCCAATTAACTTGAACTTTTCCTAATATTTGAAGTCATGTCACACCTAAAATCACGCTCATGGCTCTCAAATCTAAAATATAACCATTCACGATGATATCCATACTTCCCAATTTCATCCTCGGCCCTATTTCATTGTTTTATTTATTTCATGTTCTAATGTTGAAGCCACTACTGTGTAAATGAAGTTGTAGTTGTTCTCATTATCTATCAAGGCCCCTAAAGGAATTCCATTTAAGCTTTGTTTGAATTTCATGTTTCATGTTTAAGAGTAGAGAGAAGAAAAAAGAAAGTGTTAATAATTATTAACCCTTATTTAGAAGTTAATTAAATATGAGGATAATGGTTAGAGAGTTTTTTTTAAATTCTCTAAAATTTTTATTTTTTTTTAAAAATATTCATTTTAAAGAATTTTAGTGACTCGTGTAGTAAGATTTATTATTTATATTTTTAATTTTTAAATTAAATATTTAATAAGGTCTAAAATAAAATAACAAGAAAATAAAAAAATATTTTTTCAAAAAATGTTAGTTTATTAGTGATAATTTTTTAAAAATAATAAAAAATAAAAATAGAAATTTTAAAAATATTAAATTTTAGAGAAAGAAAAATATTAAATTTATGTGTTTTCTGAAAAAATAAAAGATAAAAAAATATATAAATAAAAAACATAATAATAATAATAATATCATTTACATCTTAAACTTTCATTTATCTTTCTCTTTCAATATTAAACATCCAACTAAAAGAGTAATTTAATCTCATTTCCATTCCTTCTCCTTACTTCTTAAACTTTCTAAGTTCTTTTTTTTTCTTTTTTTCTAAACTCTAGACAAAATTAATATTGTAATCTTATTTGACATGATAAATCAAACTAATTAATAGAACATTATCAATTAGTTGATAAAAATTGTAATAAAACACATAAATACAATAATTAATGTTATTGTCATACACATTTAGAAACACCTATAGATCATGATTCCACTTCAAAAAGAAGAAAAATATTATCATAACTATTTTTACGCTTTACGCATAAATTACACATTATATTTTAAATATATAAGTGCTACTCCAGTAACTACACGTTACATTTTGGATACACAAACAAACTTTATTTTAATTTTAATTTTAATTCCTACGCCTTCTAGCATAACCTAGTGGTTTTATTGGATGTGACCCTACCACTGAGCATTGAATTTTTCATGGTTTAGGGAGTAGTCTCCCTTGAAGAAACGCATTAAACAATATAAAAGATCTCTTTGGTTGAGTAGTTGGAGTGGCATGTGAAGCTGCTCTTACTGTGGCATACGTCAGATGATTGCCATAAACTTGTGTCCATCCTCCAACCTGCACGTATAAATAACATAAACAATGTTCAAATATGCTTTATTGCTGAATTAAACATTGTAAAAATTGTTTAAATTAAGAAAATTGAATATATGAACCTGCTTGTCCACAAACCAAGCACTATAAGGCACTGATGTTTTAAGTCCCAGATTCTTTGCTAGTTTATCAACCAATCTTCTCGTGCCCATAAATGGAATCACAGAGTCTTGATCCCCACTATACATTTCATTCAATTTCAAATTACTACTGATAACAACTGTTGTATGTGAAACATGGATTAATTAATAATGAATGAAGTAGAAACTTGCTTAATCAAATGGCCATTCATAGATTACCTGTAAACAATGACTCGAAGGCCTGATTTTACAAGGAAGCCTACAACATTAATTGTTGATATCTCTCGGCTTAATAGGTCATAATTCGTTTGCACGATCCTGAATTAGGATATATGATTCCTCTAAATGTCAATTAGGCCTCAAATTGTAAAATAGCAGAATGAAAACGGTGAAATAATTTAGAACACACTGAAAAATAGTGGATTCATCAAGAGACTGAAAAAGTAGTTTTACTTGCTACATAAACGATAATTGGTGGTTCCCACCAGCCGGGCATGAAGAGCCTCCTGCACATCTTTTCTGTTCAAGTACATATCTGAATATTTCAGATAACATTCATCAATTTGCTGCACCATCCAAATTTCAATTAGAATGAAACATGGACATTTTAAAACTAAAAGTAATTTTGACATAAATTTGTGCATGTGTGTTTGATAAATGTTCCTAGTACGTACATGAAAATTTGTTGGTTTTTGGTTTGTCTCCTTTTTTTTTTTTTTCTAGTCTTAAAAAGTTATAAGAATGATTTGGTTTTATACGACACTATTTTCTTTAGATGTTGGGGAAAAGTTAAAAAAGAATGCAATAAAAAAGCTATATTATTAGAGAAATGTCACCTGGTCAGGATCTTCAATTTGCTGCACATTAAGGGACTTCCTAAACTGAAACATTCCTGAATTTAGCATTTCCCTAAGAAAACCTGCCTGAGAAACATTGTAAGAAAGACATTTATCTCCAGTAACATAATATGGGTCAATGGAAGTTGTAAAAGAATATTCTTCTGAGACTTTTCTAGCTGCAACCAGACAATCCTTGGAAATTTGGCCACTCAAGACTTCTCTGAATATTCTAGACGAATTACATAGAGCGATCCTGATTTTGTAAGCATAATCAGTTATAATTCCATGAGACCAGTAATATTCATCAACTGCATTCATATCAGTGTCAAAATCCAGAAGAGGGTTTCCTATCTGCAAGGAGAGAATTGAGATAATTATCTCAGTTTCAGTTTTAAAATACGCCAAAAATCTGTGAAGGCGAATTCAATATAGAAGCTACAGTTGGTAGCATTAAAAAAATATGAACCTATTATTATTTAAATGTAAATCTAAACACGCTCTTAGATAAACACTCAAGGGCTCAAGGGTAATAATCAGAAAAAAAAAAAGAATAAATTAAAGGCTCAAGGGCTCATATTTATTACTCACTGCTATGCCCTTAAGATTGAAATTCACTTTGCTCTTAATAATGAGTGCAGCAAGTTGAGGTACATAGTGACCTGCCACAAAACCAACATTGTCAGTGTTAGCTATAGATATTATTCTGTCTTATGCATGAGAGGTAAAGGGAATGATATAAAAAGCTTTTTTTCGAAAAAGAAAATATTTACTATATCAGAAATTCAAAATCATTTAACGATTATTTTTTAAGTAATTAACAAAGCATTTAATACAACGTATTTAATTTCTCGTAACCTATATACATATATTACATGAAATAGAAAATTCATAGATTTTATATGCAAATTTCAGTGTAAATTATTGTCTCTTTACCTCCATAACTCTCTCCGATTATATAAAAATCTCTATTTTTGTACTCTGGGAACTTGGCAAACCAGCGCTGCAGGAAAACCAGGTTGTCTTGGGCTATAGAAACAAATAACATTATAGACATAATGTCAGTTTTTTATTCTACTCGTGAAGGGAATCTAGAAAAATCGAAAGGTGCACCCACCAAAGAAGAGATAGATTAGTTTGGATAATTTCTTAAAATATATTTGTAAAAAATTCAAAACTAAAAAAATTAAACTTCCTGTCAGTTAAAATAAATTTATAAACATTATTATTTTAAAAAAGTACTTTCAGTTTAGAAGCATGAATACAATACAAGACACATACATATGACAAGGATACGAGGATACAACAAATTTAAAAAATTATAGGACACGACATGACTGTTTGGCTATAATATAATACATAAAATCAGTAAAAAAAAAATATAAAAATACAAATCTTAAGAAAAGAAAATTTAAATTTTAGATTTAATAAAATTAAATCATTTATATAATTATTATAATATTCTTATCTTTATTGCTATAAAAGTTCATTTTTTTTAAAAAATATATAAAATATAAATAAAAGTATCCATGAAGGGAACATAAATACATATTCGTCATGATACCACACGGACACATACCGTTTCAAAGTATATGAGCTTTTTAGTTTCAAGTGACTTACTTTTCTTTTTTTAATGTATTTATTCAAATTTGACTATAAATGCTCAAAACAGAAAATAAAGAAAAAATAATAAAATTAAATGGGTTGCATAGGGATAAGAAAGTGAACCTGTGACCTCGTCGTTAAGTGTTTGATAAAATGACAGGTTGTCAGAATAAGAGAATCCAACGCCTGCTGGTGATTCAAGGTACAAAATGTTTGCCTCTACAAAAGAAAGAAGCTCAGGTAGTAAGCCTAGCTAATTAGCTTAGTTTGTGGCATAGAGATAAGGTTGGAAAATTTGCAGCACCTTTGTTCCAACTATACTGATTTTTCACAATAGTCTTTCCTTGGTTTGTAACAAAAGGACCATGTTCAGTAAAGGCTCCAATCCCAACAGATGTACACCCAGGCCCTGCAAGAGCAATAAAGCAATTCAAAGGTTCAACCAATTATTCTAAAAGCTTAATCTAATAAACTTTAGGCTACATGGTCATAAAATGAAAAATCATGAATCAATTATTCTAAAACTTCATGCTTAATGTAAAGCTCTAGGTGAAAAAAGAAATGGTGACACGAAATAATCAAGATTGATAATAAATTTGTGGATAAAGCCCAGATAAAGGTGTTTGACAATAGATATTGATTGACCTCCATTTAGCCAGAGAACTAGAGGTTTTGAAGAAGGGTTGGTTTCAGCTTCAACAAAGTAGTAAAAAAGAGCTCTCTGATTCTTGTCATCAACAGCTACATAGCCAGCAAATTGTTGGAAAGAAACAGGTGACTGGTCAGGCAATGTTTTCACCTTATCAGCTTGTGGAAAGGACATAACCTTTGAGGACATGGGTAATAAGGTTGCACTGATTATAGCTACCAACATCCATGGCTGAGGAAACATGGTGGGTGAGAGTGGAGTGCTGTGTAGTGTGTGAAAAACAGTGGAGGACAGGGAGGAGGCCAGGGAGGGCCTTGTCTTATACTAGGTCAGTAGCTTTTGCAAATTCTTGTCAACATTCTATTAAATATTTATATGAATATTAGAGATCTAAGTTATTTCATAAAAATAATTGAATTTCAACGGAAAATTCAATAAAAAATATAATTTTTAATATAATATATAAACTTTTTTATCTACCTAAAATATAAATATTTATGCTAGTGAATAACTAAATAAATTCTAAAAAATAACAATACATACTAACAGAAGTTGATCCGAATGACAAGTAATTCAGTATTATTTAAGTAATATTTTAAGTTTGAGTTCTTATGTATGTAAAAATTTTTACTAGTGATAGATTTATCTACCATATATAAGTATCCAACCTAGATCAGACCAGATTAAACTGGATGAAAAAAAAAGTACATAATTTAATATATAATTATTTTTATTTTTATTTATATATTTATTATTCTTCTTATATATACATATCAAAAGTATGCTTTAAAATAAAAAAAAAAATCTTTTATGCAATTCCATTTTAATATTCAAGAAACATTAATTTTCCTTCATAATCATGGAGGTCCTACAAAAATGAAATTTATGTTTGTTACTACTAGTGTGTCAGCATCCAAACAGGCTCAACTCTTTAAAGCACATTTATGATTAAACTTTTTTATTATTATTATTATTATTCCTTCAAACAAGATAACCTTTATGTGCATGCAACATTATTTTTTCTTTAAAATAGAACTTCATAAATGTTTTAAGTTAAGGGGGAACAAAATTCCTTTAAGTCTTTCTCTTGGGAGTATTTAATAAGTAATGACTTTTAAACATATAAACATACCCTTAACTATAAATAAAGTTTAAACAAAATTTGGCTCAAGCTACAAAATTTTTACTCCCTCCTTACTTCAGACTTAAAAAGTTTTAAGTTTATAGTTAAAAACGTCTTAAAAAGAAAGTCAAATCCAGTATCGTTGTGACAAGTCACAAAATTTTTCCTCCCCTTACAACAAGTGTAACAAGTTTTAAATTGATAGTAAAAAAATCTTAAAAAAGAAGTCAAATTCAGTATAGTTGTAACGAAAACTAGATGTCCAGTTTCATTTTCATTTGAATCAATCTAAATCTTGTATCTTTCTCATGAGAGAAAAGAGAGGGGATTAAGTGTGGGGAAGAAAGGACATGGGATAAGTGGAGATGGGAAGAGGGGGTAGTATAGGAGTAAGAAAAGAAGGGGTGAAGGAGTTGAATATGGAGAGAAGAGGAAAAATAGGTATAGGATGGAAAGAGGAAGAGTAGAGTTGGGTATGTAGTAGGGAAGAGAGAGTTGAGTAAGAGAGTAGGAGAAAATGAAGTTGAGGGAGGAAAGAAAAGAGTTAGGCATAGGAGGAAGAGAAAGAAGGTTAGATATGGAGGTTAGGGAGGGAGTGTCAGGCATGGCAAAGAGGAAAAACTCTAAAGGTTAAAGAAGGAGATGCAAAATTTGTTTAAGCGACATGTAAATTTATTTAAGTGAATTTTGTGTAAAAAATTTTTGTCAGTTTTCTCTATTTTTTGTTAAACAAGGTCATTTTTGCTTAAACAAAAATAAAAATAGACATCCAATTCTGCCACAACTGTACTAGGTCTGGATCCGTTAAAAAGATCATAGTAAGCACCATAGATTTTTATAATAGATTTTGTAAAATAATTTTAGAAAATATTAATTATTTCTTAATTATTATAAATTATTTTTTTAGATGTATGTATATTTTTTATGAATAATAAAAATAAATTTAAACAATATTAAATATGTTGTTTAGATAATATAATTTGGTTTTTATCCTCAATCAAATGATGTACCAATAAAAATATTTTAATTTAATTAAATAGGTTGGCACTTAAATTTTTTAATTTAATTAACATTTACTATCTAAATCTCCAAAAAGCATAATTGTATTAAAAAATTAAAATAAAAACTTTAGCATCAATGAGATATTTAAATATTAATGGTACTAAGAAAAAAAATTATTACCGTTATTTTATATATATTTTTTGTCTAAGTAAAAAAAAATTCATTGTCATCTTTTTAAATACTCTTTATTTCATGTATTCAGTATTAGTGGTGTTTAATGTGAACAATGCATGTTGATTTTGCCATTAGTGTGAACAACAATTTACATTGAAATAGAGTTGATTTTAATGTGTGTTATTTTTAGGATAATTATATTTAAGTTTTCACTATTTTAGAAATGTTTAAATTTGATTCAACAGACTTAGCAATGTAGATATAATTAATGATATATTATCCAAAAATTACTAATGCTAAAAGAATAAAATTTAATAAAAAAGTAATCTAGCATATTTTAAGGTGTCATACTTTTGAGTGATCATTTGATTTGATGGCTCATTTCTTATTAATGAAGATTTATTATTTGATTCCATGACATATTTAACAATTATAATTACATTATTCCTTAATGCTAAAATATATAATATAGTAAAAAAATTTATTATATTAAATATAATTATACTAAAGAAAATTATAAAATACTTCCTTATATATATTTTATATTTGTTATGCTCTTTAATAATAATGATTTTTATTTGATCAAAACTAAATTTTCATTTTCTATTATATTAAATTTAATTGATCAAGACTAAATTTTCATTTTTATTTGAAAAACATGTGAAGTGCCAATAATATTTAAAAGTTGTGGGAGAAACTTCAACCCTTCATTGTCACCCTAAAAAAAATATCATATAAAAATAGTTATTTGTTTTAATATATTTTATTTATATACTCAATTATTTGATTAGATTTTATAATAAGTTAGATATTAATATTTTTGCTTACAATTTCAGATGTTACAATAAGATTTTTTAACTTGTGCTAATTATTAGACAACTTCATCAAATAAGACAAATATAGTTGAATCCATAGAATCTTTAACATCAAGCTCAAGACGAAATATGTAATGTAAATAAATTAAGGTAATAATATATAATTCTATTTAATATTAAAATTTAAAAATTACAAAATATAATTATAACCATATCGATAAATTAATTACCTTGTCATTGAGTACTCAACATCTTGATGACATGATTTACATTTAAAATTTGTAGTTGTGAAAGAAACTTTCTTCTTGCAATAAGGGTAAGAAATATAATGTCAACCATTTTTTAAAAATTTATCATTCACAATTACAATACAACCAATTATGTTGTCTTAAAAATTAATTAAAAAATAAATTTAGTTAACCTTAGCCCTTAGGACCGAGGATAAGTAGCTAATAATAGTAAAATTTTATTTAAAAAGGAAATATTTATTGTACTTTTATAATTTCAATACAATAATTGTGTACTTTTTTTTATAAATTTTTTTTATTTATGAATGCTTAAACTTAGCCCTAAGGGCTGAGGTTAACAAAATCTTTAAAAAATTAGTTTAAAAATTAAATAAGAATAAACAGAGTATAAGATAAATTAAATTTATCATATCACTCTTTGATTTTGTCATTGTCAAAATTTCATATATGCTTTTGAAATTTTCTAACTTAATGTTTTTAGAGAAGTGTACTCGTCGAAAAGTAATAAAATAGTTTTCAAAAAGAGTTCCTAATTTATTGTCCCAAAGAGATTATTTTGAAGTACTAAGAATACCTTGATTCAATTATTTAAACGCAAAGGGAGTGTGATGGATTAAAAATAAGACTTAACGTTAACAATTAATTGAAGAGAACAATAATGCAATGTATGAGAGAAATCAAATGAGATGAGTTTAGAACTTATGGTTTCACCTATTACATTTCTTTATGTTCTAATTATTTTAACTTTGGTATTGGTATCTGAATATTTGCCAACCACTCATACTAATTCTATTACACTCAATGATTATGCAATGTTAATATTCTTTTTCCTAAGCAATCACCCCTAATGATCATGCAAGGCAAATAGTCAAAAAAGCATAAAGATCCTATGAGTTTGTTAATTTAATAACAGCTGAAAGAGAGGAATTAAGTGTCATTGACCTAACCCCTTATTTCATTTTATCTTATAGTTCCATTAATTACACATGGTACAATTGCCTACGATACAACTAATTATGATATGTTAAGGGTGATCAATTTTTAACATGCACAATATGATTCAATAGGATAAAAGCCAAACATTAAAGGAAAACCAATATCGATAGTAAAAGTAAAAATCACACAAAGTATGTAATAGGATCCCCTATAGCCTTAGCTATGGATTTAGTTACTTATAATGAAATACACAACAAAAAATATAATGAACCAATCCATAAAACACAAAGGAGAATGTAAACAACAGAAACCTAAAAGGGACAAAGATGAAAAGAATTCTCGTTCTTCAAGGAGATGCTCAATCACTTGGTCCGACTCCGAATGGGTTCGTTATCTTTACTAATAATCTCCAATAACTCTCACAGTAAAGTGAGCCAGAACTAAGAAAGGGGAAGAAGGTGTAGAAAATGGTGTAGAAAAGTGTAAAATGAGGAAAACCAAGGGAAGCACAACTTGGTTCAACAAACACTCCACAAGGATCACAATCATCAGTCCTTACTGCAAGCCAATCTAAAGTTGTTTTTGTTGACCCAATTTCTGCTGCACATGCTGATACAACTATCTTAACTTAAAGGGAATATGGATTTTTCTTTTTTGGATGTGCAAATGCAACATTATGTACAAAACAATTGTATGTAATCCATGATATATTGCTGTTAGTTGAATGTAATTGCAAAGTTAGTGTTATTTTGAGCGGTTAAATGTTAACACTGGACTACTGCAAGTTATTTTGTACAATTAGATGTTATTTTGGACAGCTTTTATTCTAGAACAATGTACAAAATATATTAAGGTTATTTTGGATTTACTTATGAAAAATATTATGTTGACACAACTTATGAGAAGCCTCTTTATTTACATGTACAAATTATTCTGTTGGTAGATTGGACAGTTAGATAATAATATTGCAAACTTGCATGTCATTTTGTTGGTGTGAATGTAATTTTGATGAGTTGTTATCCCAGAACAATGTACAAAATATATTATAGTTATTTTGGATGTACTTATAGCAAGTATTCTATTGACAGAACTTTGAAATATCTTTTTTAAAATGTACAAATTATTCTGTTAGCAGATCGCAATTAGATATTAACATTTGACACCTGATGTGCATGTTATTTTGGGACAACTTTTATTTAAGAACAATGTACAAAACAATATAAGGTTATTTTACATACCATAGTTAAACAATCCAAACATTACACCCCCACAGTTGTTTAATAATATGACAGTTACAAAAAGGTATTTCATTTATGATAAATTTGGTTACATGACTAAAGCCATCATCAAATACATATCTAAATGAACAATACTTAATTAGATTTACACAAGCGCAAACCTTAAAAATACAATAACTAAACACAATTACGGAACTCTAAAACTGTAATTTCATATTACTGCAGTGGACATAAACTATATTTTAACCTCTCATGGCAAAATACATAAACAACAAAACAATTATGGCCCAAGAAACTCCAACTGTGTAACACAGAATCCATCTCTTTGCCTTCTCACATGCAAGTTTCCTTTCTAACTTTACAATCCTACGCACATGCTCTTCAATGATTGCTGGAACC
Source organism: Abrus pulchellus subsp. cantoniensis (assembly GCA_024086825.1). NCBI lineage: Eukaryota > Viridiplantae > Streptophyta > Magnoliopsida > Fabales > Fabaceae > Abrus > Abrus pulchellus. Next base: position 12,565,593 of record CM044050.1, read on the forward strand.
TCATTCGAATATAGACATTTCACTCCCTTAGAAACTCCTTCATCAGCCCATTCAAAGAACTTACAAGACTTCTTCAACTGCACATTTCACACACACCAAATGTAAGAAATATTTTTGAACTTAATGACAATACAAAGCCCTACTCATGAAGGATATTTATTACTTACTTTCCAATTCAAATATCTCCAAAATGCCCTTCCAAAATTTTCTTGCTGTTGGAGATAAATAGGACTAACAATTCTCCACAACTACATAAAGGTTGTTCTAGTCGCTTCGATACCACTGAAGAAAATGTTGAAGCTCGTGATTTTGTTGCCATTAATTTTGTTGCTCCAAAATTGTATTGTACCTTTTATCATTTCAATGGCTTCGATATTGCAGAGGAAGAAGATAACATGTAGCAGGAGATTAGGGTTTTTCACTGTCTACCCTAAACATAAAACAACAAAGTGAGCTTATTTTATTTGGGATTTTTTATTTCTAAAACAACAAAGTGACCCACCTCCTCAGATCCATCTCAGCAAACTACTTAAGCAAGGATGAAGTCATGTAGGCAACTGACTATAACTCTTTTAAGCCACGTGGAGTACTAAACTAGCTCTCCGTTAGCTAGCTCAACACTTAATAGAATGAGGATTAACAACAGTGACCACTTCCTAATTTACCCATTTTAAAAGGACAAAAAATGCCTATGTTTCTAAGGACCAAAAACATAATTAAGCATATTTTTTTTCATTTTGTATTAAAGAAACATATTGTAAAAAAAAATAACTTATCTTGACACTTTATTTTTTTATTTTTTATAAAATACAATAAAAAATTTGGTTTTTATTATTTATAAATAAAATATGGTTGAAATTACTCTTAGTTTAAAACATATTTAAAAAAATTTTGAACTTGGAAAAAATTAAAAAAGAATTTTGGACTTGATGTGTTAGGTTTCCATTCCTAGGTATCCTTCGTGAGTACAAAGGAATTAAAGCTGCCACATAGTTTTTTTTTTTAAAGTTGAGTTTTGGATAAGTTTTAAAGATTTTCTTCCTTTTTTGTTGAGAAAAAACCTTGATTTTTCTATATTATTTTTTAAGTAAATCCACTCTTGCATAGGGTTCAAGTTAGCACACGACTACTCAATAAATCCTTACGATCCAAGCAACGTTGAAGGTGGATTCACCATTCTATCAAAATTGTTTGGTTGTTACGTGAATTCAAAATATTTTTAGAAATTTTTGTTATTTTAGAAAACTCACTTTTTTTGTTTACTAAACAAAAACATGTATATGTCTAGATAAAGATGGACAAAAAGAAATAATTTTAGGGTTACAAAAGGATTTGATTTTTAAGATCTAAAAAAGTTTAATTTTTAGGTTAAGAAAAAGTGTTTTTGGAGTAAAAAAATTCACTTTTTTAGGGCTCGCAAAAAGGAATAATTTTTTGGTTTAAAAAAAATTAAGATTTTTGGGATTTGAAAATTTTTTTTTAAAGGATTAGGATTTTTTTATAGAGTTAAAAGAATGATAACTTTTTTAGGGTTAGTGAAAAATCAGGACTCTTAGGTTTTTTTTTAAAAAAAATTAATCAATTAGGCTTTTTAGGGTTTGAAAAAAAAAAGGAAAAAGTTTTAAGGATAGAAAAAAAATTAAGAATTATAGTGTTTACAAAAATTAAGAATTATCATTTACTCCTAATTTACTTTATTCGTCCAATTAGTTCCAATTTGTTTTTACTTATTTATTGTCCCTTAGTCTTGTAAATTCTTGCCAAAACTTAAAGTATAATTAATTTGACAAATCCTCTTTTGATTTGTATATGACTACTATTCCTCAAGAAATTCAACGATAAAATCCTATTAATCTTTTAATATTTTAATTCTAATAATATGTTTATAAATTAGGTCCAAAAAAAAATTCCTCTTTTAAATTAATTTACTAAAGAAGTTAAATTAAGTAAATTTAAAGATGTTACATAAATCCTCCAAAGTAAAATAATGGAGAAAGATAGACTACTGGTAAGTTTTAATAATAATAAAAAAAGTGTGCATGAATTTTGGAAATGGTTTCTTATAGTTATTATTTTAAATATTATCTAATTTATTAATTATCTATTTTAATTTGCGACATAAGTATGGAATCAATTTTTTACTAAATAGTTGTGTTGAACAAATAGTAATTTTTACAGTGAACCAGTATTTAGATCATTCCTACAATTTTTACACAAAATATTTTATACTAAGCAACATTTTTTTTAATAATAACAACAATAACAACTAAAATATATTAAAATATATTATTGCTAACACTTTCTTACGAAACTATCGCTAGTTAGTATAATTTTATTTAAAAACAATAGTTAAAGTGTTGACATAGAAATTATGAGTTAATATTAACAATATAATATATTATATTAATAAATAATTTTATTAATAAAAATATTAATACATGCCATCAATATATTGTATATTAATATAATGTATTATTTGTCAATATAAAATTTTAAGATTTATATTAATGAATTTTGTTGACAAGCAAAATTTATATTAATAAAATTTCTTATGATATTTGATAACTTTTACTTATTAAGAAATGATTTTTTAATGGTAATTTCTGGTAGGCAATTTATTAGAAGATTATAGGATGTTATATTGCGTAGCAATCTTATACATTCCTCCTTCTTTATAACTACGTTTATTTCAAAAAAAACTTCATTGAGTTAACGAAGCAATGACAAAAATTTATACAATCCTTTATTTTATTACAATTTATGGTTAAATTGAAAATTTATTAGTGAAAGTTGTTGACATGAGATTATAAAGCTATTAATTTGGTTTAGACAGGCCTAATATGCAAATCAATATATTTTTAAGTTGACTTGCATTAGATATTTTAATTACTAGTTGATAATTTATTAATTTCGTGTGTTTGAATTAGTTGAAAAAAGTAAATTTTTTTTATAATTGATTATGGGGTGTAAATTGAATATTACAGTAATTGGTTGTATAAAATAAGTTGTATGATTGAATATTTTACATGAAAAGTATTAGTAAAATAATTTAATTTGTTTGAACTGAACAAGATAAAAACCTTTTTTAAAGTAAAACTAAAAAACAAATATATGAAATTATGTGTAATAATTAGTTTATATTTGAAATAATTAGTTATTAAGAATAAAAGAAAATAAGTTGATAGCTTTTAATCATAAGATCTAATATTTTATTTATCTTAAATAAGTTTTTTTATTAAAAAATTATAAGCTAATTTTTTTTATTTTTTAAACAAAAATAAATAATTTTTTTGATTTTTTTCACATAATCAATATAAATAATAATTCAATCTAGACACACTTAATCTCATTCTTAGTTAGTTGAAAACTAATAAGTAAATCTATTGTTTTATAGATTGTATTTTATTTCTTTAAAAGATTATTTTATAATCATAACAATAAGTCTTATCATAATAATATTATTCATTTTTTTATTTTATAAATTACGTTCTGTATATTTTGTTTGTTTGTGTGCGTCTAATATTAGGTTCAATGAATTCTTTTTTTTTTTAACAAATAGTTATAATTGTCTACAATTTAGCAAATATTTTTTTTAGTACTACATATTTACTCTTATCTCAATTCTCTAAATTGATTGTCACATTATCACGTCAATACTAAGATGGTATCAGAGAAGTTTTGGTTCTTATTTCTCACCTCTCCACCTTTAGTAGTACACTATTATTATCTAATTTATCCAATGTAAAAATTAGAATATTTTGGATTATTTCTAAAATCCCTCCAATCCTTACTATCTTTGTCTTAGTGAGAATTCTTCTCTAGTGCTTGCGTATCCTTCTTTGGATGAAAGAAACTATTAATCACAGGTTTGAGAAATGAAGCTAACTTTGCAGTCCAAGAACAAAATCAAGTTTATAGATGGAAGCATAACAATGCCATTGACTACAAATCCCCATCTTTATGCTTAGGAGATATGCAACACCATGGTCTTATCTTGACTCTAACACTCAATATCAAAATCCATTATCAAGTCATATTCTAGAAGTATGGAAAGATCACCATGATAGATTTTCATAAAGTAATTTATTTCATATAGCTAAACATCAAGAGGACATTCATCAACTTGATAATTTTATTACTCAGTTAAAAACCATTTGGAATGAACTTGATAATTTTAGACCCTACCACTATCTAAATGCCTCATTTCCTATTAATGTGAGGTTGTAAATATTATAAGAAGGTATAAGGAACATAATTATGTCCTCAAATTTCTAAAGAAAATTAATAAGCAATATTCCCATATGAGATCCAGATCATGCTCATTGATCCTCATCTTAACATCAACAAATATTTCTCTATGATTATTTAACAAGAAAGACAATTACAAACCTCTATAATAGATTATTTTTTCTCTAAGCCACTTGCTACCAACGTAGGACCCCACACTACAAGTTGTAAGCATGGTGGTTCCTTCACTAAAGGTCGAGGTTGTGGACCAAGAGGAAGAAGACAAAGAAATAACAAATCATGCACATATTGTGGTAGAAATAATCACATCATCAATACATATTACTTCATACATGGATTCCCTGTTGACATTAACCTAGGAAGGAGTTAGTTTTACACTAGGACAATATGTATGTCTGTTTGATCTCCTGCAATAGTCTAAATAATCAAATGCTACCCATCTTTACACGAATAATTTTTGTGAGAACTATTATACCAGTAACCACAAGTAAACATTCCAATTTATGACTTCAAGACATAAGATCAACTAATCATATTACTTTTGATTTTACTAATTTTCTCACTTCTCAAACCATAACTCCAATTGTTATTACATTGCCTAACAGTTTTCAAGTTTACTCTTCTTGGTCCAAATATGTAAAAATTTATGTTCCTAATTTCATGTTAATTTTTGTTTTAGTTGCAAAGCTTTTACTAAATATTTCTTGTCACTTAACTTTTACTCATAATTATTATTGCATTATGCAGAATGGTATCGAGAGGATGATTGATTCACCTAAGTTGCAATATGGTCTCTTTGTGCTTATTGCACCTATAAGAAACAACCTATCTTTATATATTTTTCTTATACTTCCACATAAAATATGAAATTCATTTCTGCATAATTTTTCTTTGTTTCCTTTAATGATCACTCTCCTTGTGATATATGTCATTATGCTAAACAACATTGATTTCCATATTGTCCTAACAATACTAAAACCTATTAAATTTTTGAGTTATTATGTGCTAGTGTATATCGACCATATTTTGTTGCCTCTACTTTTGGACATAAATAGTTTTTCACTTTGGCAAATGACTTTTTCTCAATTTCCTTAGGTTGTTCTCTTAAAAATGAAATATGAAACTAAAAAAATATATAACTCATTTTGTTTCCTTCAATGAAACTTAATTTAACACCAAATTAAAATTCATTAGTATAGATAATAGAACTGAATTTTTTTTAACTAGTTTATTTCTTTTCTAAAAAGTAAAAGAGACATGTGTTGAAACACCACAACAAAATGATATTGTTAAAAGAAAATATCAACATATTCTTAATGTGGCTCATGCTTTTTTTCACCAAGCTAAGTTGCTAAAAAAATTTAAAATTTTACAATTCAACACATAGTACATATTATTAACAAACTATTTACACTCTTACTTAAAAATAAGTGTCTTTATAAGCTACTTTAAAAATAAACTCCGAACTTAATTCACCTACAAGTTTTTGGATGTTTAAGCTATGCTAACACTTTGCACACTTATATAATCAAATTCTAATAGCGAGCAAGGAAACGTGTGTTTTGGATTATTAAGAAGTAAATAAAGGCTATATCATTTATGACTTGCATTCACATTAATTTTTAATTTACAAAAATGTTATTTTTATGAAACTATGTTTTTACGATTCCTCATATTTTAACCAATAATGAAATGGATTTAGATAATTTCATTTATGTTCTTAGCAATTTTAAATATAATTCGCATTCTATCTCAACTTCTTATATTACAACTATCTCTTTCATTCTTTTGAAGATAATATTTCTTACCTTTTTTCTTGTATTCTTAGCTATACCAAATGCTTCCTTTCCTATAATCATTTTAATCCATCTCTAAATACTCTCACAGAAACAAAAACATATTAACAAGCTTCCAAAGTAAAATTTTAGCAGTAGGTCATGCAAATTGAATAGCTACTCTTGAGTAAAACCATACTTAATTTATTGTAGACTTTCTTCTTAGTAAAAGCCCAATAAGTTATAAATGGGTTAATCACTATGGATTATACTATGACTAAGTGATAAATTGTTATTATGTTGCTTTATTTGTGAAAATTTTACTTATTTTTTCTTTCAACTTGTTATTTTATCACTTTTATTTGGCTAATTTTCTCTTGATTTTATTGTACAATGTGATAACAATACAACTTTGGTAAAAAGAAAAGACCAAATTATGAAAATAAGTTATTGAAATGAACAAAGAATGAATAAATTCTAAATTTAAATTTTTAAGTTGAAATTTAAATTTGGATTAGTGAAATTTAAATTTGACAATAAAAAATTATATCTTTTTATGGATAAATTCTAATTTTTTGGAGGTCAAATCACATCTTTTAGATTCTACACTCTATATAAAGTGTCTTATACACTTGAGACTTTACCAATACCTCTCTCTATCTTCTTTTCTCTTTCTTCATTATAGAGTTATTTCTTCATTATAGAGTTATGCTTCCATCAAAGTATATAGGTCATAAAAGTTTTTCTTTCCTTATTGTAGTTACCTTTGTTTTCATCTTTATAACTATATGTAATTAAATACATTTTGTCATGGGATGAGGTGAATTATTGTGATGTAATTTTTTTAACTCTAATTTGATATTATGATATTGATGTTATTTATTTATTATAATTATCTTTTTTATTTTATTATTATTTTTGAAGTGACCACTCAAGAGTAAATCCTTGTTAATCAATTAATAAGTAATTAATGTACCATTAATAAGTTAACAAAACTAAGAGGTAATTTGAGTTTAGGAGTTAATCTATCACATAAACTTCTAATCAATTAATTGACTTTAACAAATCTAATATTTTTAATAGTCTTATTTATCTTGTTACTTTTTATGGTCATTAAGGTAACATATAGATAACAAGACTATTATTATTGCATGATTATTGGATAATGATAACAATTTATTAGATGATTGATAATTACTTCTCTTCATTTTGTTTTCTTTTTAACTTCTTTTAATTATTTTTCAATCTAAATATCATCATCAATTACATGACTTAACATTTAAGAAATATTAGTAATATGTATTTGTGGGTATAGTTTTTGTGATAATGGTAATAGTAGGGTTTAAAACATTCACTTTTATTATAATTAAGATAAGATGTATACTTGCACTTTTTAAAGAGTTTAAAACCCACAATACTAAACTAACTACAATGAGGGTTCTTCTAACTTTGGCTACCATCAAGGATTGTTCTTACACTAGTTAGATGTTGATAGTGTATTCTTTCATAGTGACCTCCATGAAGAAGAATACATGTGTCTTCCACCAAGCCTACATTGTGATGATCCCACCAAGGTTTGCAAACTACACAAGTCCTTATATGGTTTAAAGCAAGCCAATTGACAATGGAATTCAAAGTTATTAGTTGCCTTGGTTTCACTTAATTGTACTCAATAAACTATTAATCACTCATCTTTTGTCAAAGTAACTTCTACTTCTTTCACTGTCTTATTAGTTTGTGTTGATGATATTGTTTTAGTTGGAGATGATTTTGATGAGTTTCAACATGTTAAGTTTTTTTAAAATGACCAATTCAAAATAAAATATTTTGGCCTTTTAAGATGCTTTTTGGAGTTTGAAATTGCTTTTTCTAAGTTTAGAATCATGCTTAATCAATGAAAATACACCTTGGAGTTGTTGGAAGAAACTGGTAATCTAGGCTTTAAGCCAATTGACACCCCTTTCAATCCTACAATCTAATAAGTTCATATTTGATTTGTTTTATGATTTATATTTATATACTTGAAACTTATTTTATTTGTGTTTTACACTAATTTTTTTATTAATTGTTGCAGTTGAGCTTGAAACAGTCACCATTGTATTATGGAAATATTCCAGTCAAAAATTATATAAATTCAGCTGAAATTAAAGTTTCGTATGTGAGTAAGCATGGTTGTGCTTCACAACTTATCATAGATGTGCTTCATAGCTTAAAGCACGACCATGTTGTAGGATATGCATGTCAGTGTTGATTGAATCTGAGTTCAAAATTTAAATTTTATTTTTAAAAAATTATGAGAGTTTTAATTTAGATGGAGATTTGAATATTCAAAGATTCCATTTAGGACTTTTGAAGGTTGGCAGAATGATTTTCCTTTCTTAAAGATGAAGCTTATCTTTTGAAGGTTATTTCACACCTTATATAAAGAAGTCTTATGCTTTTGACAAAGGCATCCCTTCTTCATCACCGTGTTCTTCTAAATTTTGACTTAATCAGCCATTGAGAGTTATTGGAGAGTCGGAGATCATTGGCACAAACGATGACGACATTCCTTTAGAATCTAAACAAATGATTGAGCATCTATTGAGAATGAGAACTTCTTGTATGTTATTTCCCTTGTAGGTTTCTTTAAATTTTTTTTTTTGGTAATGGATTGGCAAAAAAAAACAAAAAAAAATGATACCTAAAGGATTAGAATACCAACCACATCAGCTAACAATTGAGACTCCACCTCTAGCAGAAGAGAAACCAGTCCTTCAATCTCCAAACTCCGTGTTCAACCCATCGTAGCCAAAATCTGCACACTAATTCCCTTCTCGAAAGTAATGCATAAATTGGATTGTCTAAGGTTTATGCACCAACTCTTTAATTGAATAAAGAATCGTCACATGCCAAATGATTACTCCAAATATCTTGCTTCATAAACTCTACAGCCATGGTTGAATTAGAAATACATAACACATATTGAATGTGCCTCCTCCAAGCAAGTCGTAGTCCATGTAGGATGGAAAGAAGCTCCACCTCTAAGATATCAACCCCTCTAACCCCATAGTCATTTACCATTTGAGTCATGCGTAAGACCTCCAATCCCAGCAAGACCCGATTCTTCCCTTGAGCTAGCATCAACATGAAGGCTGATTTGTGAACCCTCTGCAAAATACAAGAGACCCACATAGGTCCTGCAATATGTGGCGCAGCAACACCCGTAGCAGCAAACGCACTCAACATGGCAGCATGCAGAATACGTACCCGATACAAGGCCTCCCACATAGAATATTCACACCCATTGAAAAGCTTTTCATTTTGAATATTCCAGACAACCTAGCAAACAATAAGTGGGAGAATATGACACCTTTGAATTTTTACGGATTTATTTACTATATTTTTTATTATTTGCTTTATTATAAGTAACTAAATTTATAAATAGGATTATGGTGAATCTCATTGCATACTATATGTGAATTTTATATTTAATGACAATGTTGGGCTCTTTTAATGTTTGGTTTTTATCCTATTGAATTGAATTTTACATGTTAAAAATTGACAAACCTTAACATTTCATAATTAGTTGCATCTTAGACGATTATACCACATGTAATTAATGAAATTATAAGATAAAATGAGTTTTTTTTTTTACAAAAATAAAATAAAATTCATATTAGGTATATATCCTCAAACTAATTTGTTTACATAAATATCCTATTTTTATATAATAAAAGTCAATTAAAATCAATTTTAGTACAAAATATTTCAATTGCAGTTATGTCAAATCATGTAAAAAGTTGACTAAGAGAGATTACATATAAGAAAGTCAATTAAAATCGTTTCACTTATAAAGTAGAATTGTATACGAGGAAGTCGATTATAATTGACTTTAATTTATGCATGGAAGTCAATTATAATTCTTTCAAACAGAAAATGTCATTGAACAGTAAGTAAGGATAAATAAATAATCTATTATATTTTCACTCTCTTCTACCATAAAATGTTTTCCAACTCACACCCTCAAAACTAAACAACTCACAAACTCATGCCCAAAAAGAAAAATAATAAAGGCTCATTTTAATGCAATTCACTGAGAAAATGCTACCCAAATACAATCAATTGGCCTTTAATATCAACAAACCCGTATAATGTTACCCAAAACAATTCATTGATATGTTAAGTTTTATTTTTTTAGGATGACATTCAAAGCCCATTTTCTATCATGAACCATTAAATAGCCTTTATTATAAGCAAACCCATATAATGTTATATTTGATTATCACTTTCATTAACCATATGTGAATACAACACATCACATGTCTAAAAATCAATTAATGGTCTTGATCAATCATTGTGGCAGTGACAGTGACAACATCAATGGTAAACCTTTGTTTCTACACCATGTATACAAGTATTAGTGTTTCCTCATCCTAACTTATCTAGGCACAGCAATCGCACCCAGGGCAAGACCAAGGGTCTTGGTCTATCTTCCAAGCAACCAGGTTATTTGTCCCTCCACTGAATTACAACAACAGCGATAGTGATAAAATACTAGACTTGTTGTGCTACTGTAACTGGAACCACACCTAGATTCACTAACAAAAGATTATGATAAATAAAATTTACTATTTAAAAATCAATTTGTACATAAATTAAAGCTGCATAATTTTTTCACACAAAAATCAATTATAATCAACTTCAACTTTATAAGTAAAATAATTTTAATCAACTTTCTTATACATAATTTTTCTTATACAAAAGTTGATTATAATTGATTTTTATATATAAATTAAATTAAATTACAATCAACTTCTTTATGAATAAATTTTTTCACACAAAAGTTGATTATAATTGACTTCTACTTTATAAGTAAAAAGATTTTAGTCAACTTTTTGTATGATTTGACATAACTGCAACTGAAATATTTTGTATGAGAGTTAATTTTATTGACTTTTATCATATAAAAAATAGGACATTTATGTAAACAAATTAGCTTTAGGATATATATGTAATACGCAATTACTTTATTTTATTTTTGTAAAAAAAATCAATAAAATGAGACAAATGATTAGGTGGATTATGTTACACCTCTATTTTTATTATTTATTAGTTTTGTATTTGGTATGAGTTGTTAATGTATGTTGCTTGAAATTAGGAGAGTTTTAGATGTTTAAGTTGCAGGATTTTTTGCTGTAGCGAGAAATCAACATCCAAAATTAGGCATTCTAATACTCTCTCGCTGTAGCGAGGATGCTCTCGTTGTAACGAGAATGCTCTCGCTGTAGCTAAAATGACAGACAGCAAAGTGTAGTTTTGTCTGATTTTTTTGCTATAGCAAAAATTGACTCGTAGTAAGAAGAATATCACAAATTGAGGATATTTAAGGGTTTATAAGTTAAGAAACTTGGATTATAATACAAGTCACAACCCTCATACGTTTTCTCTGACTTCTCTCCTCATTTTCTCAGCAAATCTTTGGAAAAACTCCAACTTTTCTTTGGTCAAAGTTTAGAAGATCACTTCCCTTGTTCTTTGGTAAGTTTTGGAGCTTTGTTCTCTATTTCTTTGATTATTTTTTTGTTCTTCCTCCTCTAAAGAGAAACTCTTGTGATTTTTAGGAAGAACTCAGTCTTTTGAGCAAGATCCTTCGAAAATCTTTTATTAAACTTTCATTTTAAGGTAAGGAGAACTCTATTTTGTTACTAAAGAAGTGGTATGCTTGTATTCATGAAGATGTTGTGATGAAATGTATGATTTTAAATATATGTTGGATGAGAACATATTTTTATTATGTTTGAAGCCTTTTTTGTGGTGTTTGATGATGTGTATGATTTTTTATTTTGACTGTATATGCATTTAAATGGTGGACTGAGTCCGAGGGGACTAACTCTCAACAATGATTGATTTATGTGCGATATAATAATGAACTAGAGTAAAAGAAAGAGATAAAAGCACAAACAATATGTTAATAAACAGATAGTGAAAAATATAGAGATGAGATGGAAGAAGTGAAATGAGAATGAAATATGATAAGGATAAGTATAAATAGTTCAGAGGTACATTGGGAGTGTGGAAGATGGAGACGATTGAGAAGTCTTGGAGAAATGAGAGTGATGAATGCTCCTCTTGAATTGCGAAAACAAATGAGAGTAGAAGTACCACAGGCCTCACACTCGTTTCCTGACTAATACTCCTGACTATGCTTTTACTAAAAAGGGTCGAGTTAGCATACGTTGTATCCTTATAGTTGCAGTTATCCAGCGACTATCTATGCTAAGGAAGACCTCGAGAGATCCAAGGGGCAATGAAAGTGAAATGAGAATCCCGAGTATTAAGAAAGAGATGAAGAGTAATAAGTTAAATACTTAAAGATTATTACATGAATATGAGTATGACTTTGTAACATGATTGATTGTTGTATTATCTTTATTTTACTGTGTGAATAATTATGAATGTATGATTGGTAATATGAATAGAGACTCATCCTTACATAAACATTTCAGGAAATCCAGATGGTAGCACCTACCAAGAGGATTAGATTAGTAGATAGCTTTATAACTGATAGACTGAATTATGTATTTAATGAGTATCAAAGACTTTGTTTCTTTAATATTACTATTGATGTAAATGATGTACCTAGTGATACTATTATGATGGAAATGGAATTAGTTTTTAGTATCCCTTTTGATTTTTCCTCAAGTAGAATTCATCATACTCTTTGTGTATATATCTTTCTTGGTACTGTAAGGACTCCAGCAGCTTTGACCTACCTATTTACGTACCATGATCACAATCATCTTGGGAGACCATCTCATTGGATGTTTGAGAGGATCATTGGTGCCCAGGATACTACAAACCCTGGTGATATGAATCTCAAGACAGATGATGATCTTGACTTCGATGATATTGCAATGATAGATGGATGGCACGGGGACGACTAGTGTCTCTCTGGTCATATGATGGATATACTACTAATTAGAACTTATATTTTGTATTTTGTAAATTTTGTAAAATGAGTTCTAATGTATTTTGATGTATATTTGATAAGATTAGTCTACTATAAACTCTTCAGAACCATATATTTGTTAATGTTATTTCATGTTTCCTTTTTAACTTGTTTAATTTCCATGGATTTGTTCTCTAAATTTTTATAAGGTAAAATAAATGAAATGTTCTATAGCTACATGCTTCATACTCGACTCGCAAATGCATTTGAATTAATTATTCTTTTTTAACTAATAACTTATTTTCTTATGATTTTGAATAAAATAAGGATGTTACATATCAAACTTAATTTTTCTCTTTCAAACGTTATTAAATTAAAAAATTTATATGTTCTTATACTTTCTCAACCTTTTGTCTTGCATGATTATTGAGTGTTAATAGAATAAGTATGAGTAGTTGGTAAATATAGAGAAACTAATATTGAAATTAAATTAAGAAAAACATAGATAAGTATAACAGGTGAAATCATATGCCCTAAACTCATCTCATCTAATTTCTGTCAAGAATTACATTATTGTCTTTTTAATTACTTTTTGAATTTGAATTTTTCTTGTTTTAATTTACCTCACATCTTTTTAGTTTAAATAATTGAATCAAGATGTTCTTGATACTTAAAAATAATCTTTGTAGAACGATATCTCATGAATTTACTTTAGAAGTTCTTATTACTTTTCAACGGTTATACTTTGCTCATAAACCCAATCAAACTAACTTTAACAAAAGGAAAGCCTTGTTCTAATGTACCTGTTTATATGATATTAGTTAATCAGTTCTTATATTTAATTACTAGTGGACATGATATTTTCTATTATGTCTAACAACTTAGTTAGTACATGTCTCAACCTATGGAATTCCATTTTCAAGTTTCTACTAGAGTTCTTAAATACCTCAAAGGCTCCGTAAGAAAAATGGTTATTTTTTTCTTAGCAATTCTGCTCTTAAGGTATCTAGCTGCATAATCAGATTGGGCATGTTATTTGGACTTAAGAAAGTTCATCACTAGCTACTGTGTGGTAATTAGATTCTCTCTTATATCTTTAAAATCTAAGAAGCAGAGCAGTCCTCCTCTACAGTTGAATATAAGATCTTCGTTAGTCTTCCTTGTGAACTTCAATGGTTATAATATTTGTTGCAAGATTTTATATCCCCCTCTCTCTCTCTCTCAGCCTACCTTTAATTTTCTACAATAACAAGTCAGCCATATACTTGACTCATAATCCTTTATTCTAAGAACATAAAGCATATCAAAATAATTTTCATATTATTAACGAAAAGTTTAAGTTTGGACTTGTCCATTTGCTGTCACTTCCTTCTTTAGCTCAACTTGTAGATATTTTCACCAAACATCTACCCCTTTTTTTTTTTTTTGTTTATTCTATCTTGATTAAATTGGGTCTTCATGATATATATCGTTCAACTTGACAGGGAGAATGAGTCTTCTTTTCAGCAGGTTTTTATTACCACCTACAGCTCAACAATGACCTTGTCTATTACTATATATATTAGAGTCCTCTTGTAAGCAAATGATAGATGAATAATGAATGATTCATTTTTACTATTATTTCAATCTTCTAAAATAGTTGTCTCATTGTCACCTCAACTTCAAGAATAATATAATAATTAATATCAATTTGATAAAAAATAAATTTAAATTTGAAAGAAGAAATAAATCAAATATTTAAAGATGAAGGATAAGAAACTAAAAAAGCTTGACATTAAATAAATATTTTACTCGACATTCTTTAATTCAGGTAGCACACTCATCCTTCAAACTAAGTATAAGTGAAATAAGTCTAAGAAAAAGAATTTTAAAAGTTATATAAATGAAATAAATTATAATTAAATATTTTAATTTATTTTTTATTAACAATGAGTTTTTTAAACTTTTATGAAGTCATAAAAAGAGAAAAGAAAATCATTATTCGAGAGTTATTGTATATTTTTAAGAATAATTGAAATAAAATGAATGATAAAAAAGAAAAGTAAAGTGAACTTTTGTGATGTTATCCCTAAAAAAAGTGAAAAAGTGAAAAAAATTAAAATTTAAAAAGACTGAAAGACTAAACTACAAATATTTTTACTACACCTCTCAAATGTAAATATTTTTAAAAACTAAAAGCATTTCTTAGAGTTTAGAAAAGAATTTTAAGAATTTTTTAATTAAAAAAATGTTAGAAACAATATTAAATTAAAAAAAATTTTAGAAACAATAAAAAAAATTTAAAGGTGCCTGTTATTTTTTATTTCTAAGAATATTCCACCTTTGAAATTTAATTTCTATAACAATATTATTAAAATTTAGTCCCGAACTTTTTGAAATTATTTTGCCCGTTCATATTATTTTTAATATTTTTTTATTTAAAAGTTAATATTTTAAAAAATATTTATATTATTTTAAAGATTAATAATTAATCCAAAAATTCCATGAATATCTTCTACCTCCTTCGCTCTCTTATGGTTCGACAGCGCAATGGTCAAACTCATCATTCTTGTCGTAAAGGTTAAACTCAGTCTTTCCTCTCCATAGCCCGTATTCCTCAATCATAAAGGACTGATTCTAGGATGGAAATGGAACTCTTTCTGAATTGTGTATGCTTGTGAACCGCTTCAATTACAAGGGCGTTTTAACCAATTTGATATTTGATCTCTGTAAAAAAAAAATGCAGATTGTATTTGACATCAGTGAATAATCAGTGATGAAGAATCAGGAAGCAAAATGACTCTGTATTCTACGTTTGAGTAATGTTATCCGCGCATATTTTAATTCATATCATCTCATTTTATATCATTTCTACACATCTCTCCTCCAATTATGCAACACAGCTAATTGCACAACACCTTAGATTCTTTCAAGAATCGGCACATAATGTATAGATCTAGACTCCAGGGCTCAAACTATTTCTACTATAGCAAACCTTACCACTCAACTGATAATACACTAAATTCAACCCCAAAAAAAAATGCATGTTTAAATGGTGAATGATTTAACCATGCAAAAATGGGATTAATCTATTTCCTTGCTTAGGGTATTAAAAAAGTGAAAGAGCAAAAGAAAATAATTCAGAGAGGAATAAACACAAACAAGTAAAGATGAGCAAAAAGGAGAAACTAAGTAGATTAAGGCTTCCACATATCAACATAGCATTTCCAAGGAGCAGGAAGGGCCTTCTTCGATGTACCAAAGTTGGGGTAAATCCCAGTAAGAGCAAGAGAGCAATCATCCTTGTGAATGCCAACATTGAGAACAAAAAGCCTCTCTCTAAAAACCGCTTTCATAGCCTTGAGAGTCTCTTCCATAAGAACCTTACCTTCTCTGAGCCTACTCTCGGACTCCATACAGCTGTGATGTCCAGCACATTTCGGTGCCCCCTCTCCCTTTTTTGATTTTCGATGCCCCCTTTTTGACTTTATAAAAAAGTTAATAATATTTTAATAAATGAATAGTAACTTCATTTGGCTATAAATAGCCGTGAAATGAAATTGAAGAATGACAAGCAACAAAACACACACAAGATTTCATCAAGCATTGTGAGTGTTTGTGAGAGAAAAATAGAGTGTTGAGTAAATCCTAAGAGTGTGAGAAAAATACACTGGGGTGGGTATCATCTCTATTTCTTCTTGGTATTACAAAATTAGTAATATTTGAATAGGAGTGGGTCTCACTGGGTACACTATATTTTACATCTCTTGTGTGATAGAGTGTTGAAAGGATATTGTAAATATCCCGAGATATAGTGGAATATTTTTCGGAGTTTGTCCCGTGGTTTTTCCTTCCATATTGGAGGTTTTCCACGTTAAATATTGGTGTTCTTTATCTGCTTATTTTATTCAGTTAGAATAATTCTTAGTATGCTCTGTGGTTGCGGTTTAGTCCGATCTTCCACATCGTAAAAGAATTATTTTCGTTATCCTTCCGTGGTGATTGTCGGATTCTTTGGAGAAGTGTGTATTTGTATTAGTGTTGTAATGGAAAGGTTCGGCTAAGGAAAGACTTGGTATTTAAGTGATCCGTTGTGATCCACCTCTCTTTCTGGGAAGTATTTCGTGCACACTTTACAAGTTATACCGCTGCGCTGCTAGATCTATTTATTAGGTCTGAAATATTGCTCGCCAGTTTACGTCAGAATTTTAATTTACACGTCCAAGTTATTCCGCATTTGAGCTCAACAAGTGGTATCAGAGCTTAAGTTGGGCTCTGTATCACCGAGTGTAAATTAAATGGAGGAGAACGTAGGTACCATGGTGAAGCTAACAGCAACAAACTACTCTATTTGGAAGCCAAAAATGGAGGACATACTTTTCTACAAGGACTGTATGATCCTGTGGAAAAGGGAGATCAAAAAGCCGAAGACGTGAAGGATGAGGATTGGAAAAAGATACACCGAAGGCCGTCGGTTTAATTAGGCGGTGGGTGGATATCGGCATATTCCACCATGTTGCCACGAGAGACGAATGCCCGGACTGTGGAACAAAATTGAACAAATGTATCGAGAGGAAGACTGCACAAAACAAAGCTTTTGTTATTCGGAAGTGGTGAATCTAAAATATCGGGATGGAAGATCGGTTGCGAGAACACTTGAATGATTTCCAACACATGGTAAACCAGCTAGTTACCATGGAGATAAAACTTGATGAAGAATTGCGTGCGCTGTTACTTTTGAGTTCTTTACCGCACAGTGGGAGACTCGGTGGTGTCATTAAGCAACTCTGCTCTGAAGGAAAACCGACTTTGTCTCAAGTCAAAGACAGCATGTTTAATGAAGAAACAAGGAGAAAAGACTCGGGGCAAGCAGTTCGCATGCCCTTGTCACAGAGAACGAGGGGAGAAGTAAGAGCGAGAGGACGAAGTAACAAATCCAGAGATAAGTCACGGTCTCGGCCCGAGAAGAAAATTCAAGTGTTACCACCTGCGGTGAAGAAGGGCACATAAAAAGAAACTGTAAAGCCTGGAAGAACAGAGAGAAGAAAGACCGACGAAACTCTAGATCGGATGACGATGAAAATACTACATCCTCTGTGACAACTGGGGATGTGGTAGTACTCTCTGTTGAAGAAGAAGAAGAGTGTCAAGTTACAGACTCATGTGATGAATGGGTCATTGACTCAGCAGCATCTTATCATGCAACTTCTCACAAGGAATTCTTTACTGTGTACAAAGCAGGAGACTTTGGTAAAGTAAAGATGGGCAATAGCAACGATATCGCAGATATTGTGGGAATTGGTGATGTGTGCATTCAAACCAATACAGGATGCACAATAACACTAAAAGATGTGCGTCATGTGCCAGATCTACGTCTGAATTTGATCTCTGTGCATGCTTTGGATCTAGCTGATTACGACAGCCATTTTGGTAACGGCAAGTGGAGGCTTACCAAAGGATCGTTGTTGGTTGCTAGAGGCACAGTAAATTCAACGTTGTATAAAACTCAAGTAAAGCTGATCAAGGGCGGATTGAATGCAGTCGAGGATGATGCTTCGCCAAATTTGTGGCACAAAAGATTGGCTCATATAAGTGAAAAAGGATTGCAGATTTTGGCAAGAAAGTCCCTTATCCCGTTTGCCAAAAATACAAAGTTGAATCCTTGTGATCACTGTTTATTCGGCAAGCATCATAGAGTGTCTTTCAGCAAAACGTCAAAGCTGAAAGAGAATATTTTGGAGATGGTTCATTCTGATGTATGTGGACCTATGGAAGTGGAGAGTCTTGGTGGTAGCAGATATTATGTGACATTTATTGATGATGCTTCACGAAAATTGTGGGTGTATTTCTTAAGAACGAAGGTTTCATGCAATGGTGGAGAGACAGGCTGATAAACCTTTAAAGTGTCTTCGCACGGATAATGGGGGTGAATATACTTCCCATGAATTCAAGAATTATTGTGCTGAGCATGGCATCAGGCATGAGAAGACGGTACCTGGAACCCCACAACATAATGGTGTGGCCGAACGAATCAACAGAACCATTATGGAGAAAGTAAGATGCATGTTAAGAATGGCAAAACTGCCTAAGCCATTCTGGGGTGAAGCTGTTCTAACAGCAAGCTACCTGATTAATCGATCTCCATTTGTTCCTTTGGGCTTTGATATCCCTGAGAGAGTATGGTCCAGACATGATGTTAAATACTCTCATTTGAAAGTGTTTGGATGCAAAGCTTTTGCTCATGTGAATAAGGAACAGAGACAAAAACTTGATGATAGAGCCATTCCTTGCATATTTCTGGGCTATGGAGATGAGGAATTTGGCTACAGGTTATGGGATCCAGAAAATAAGAAAGTTATTAGAAGCAGAGATGTAGTGTTCCATGAGCAAGAAACTATGTCGGATTCTGCTTCACCAAAAATCAGAGAACCAGGTGGTAAGGTTGATCTTACACCAGTTGTTCCTCCTAAAAATGCCACAGTAGGGGGAGAGTGTGATGAAGAACTTAGGGTTGATAATGAGCCAGCAACAGAAGATGGTGATGATGAAGGTGTTAAGCAAGAAAACCCGAAGCTCCACCTCGGCCTCGAAAATCAAGAAGACCACACCAGCCATCTACAAAGTACCCTAGTTCGACGTATATTACCATCATCAAGAGGGGAGCCGTAAAACTTTGAAGAAGTTCGGACTCATAAGGATAAATCCCGGTGGATGAAAGCCATGCAAGAAGAAATGGATTCTCTGGTGAAGAATGATACTTATGAGTTGGTCAAGCTCCCTAAAGGCAGAAAAGCCTTGAAAAATAAGTGGGTGTTCAAGCTTAAGAAAGATGGTGACAAGCTGTTGAAGTACAAGGCTCGCTTAGTTGTAAAAGGTTTTGGACAAAAGCGAGGAATAGATTTTGATGAAATTTTCTCTCCAGTTGTGAAGATGAGCTCTATTCGAGTTATACTCGGATTGGTGGCTAGCTTGGATCCTGAGCTTGAACAGCTAGATGTGAAGACTGCGTTTCTTCATGGAGATCTTGATGAGGAAATCTATATGGAGCAACCAGAAGGTTTTGAGAAGACTGGAAAGGAGCACATGGTTTGCAGATTGAAGAAGAGCTTGTATGGATTGAAACAGGCCCAAGACAGTGGTATAAGAAATTTGACTCGTTCATGACGAGTCATGGATATGCCAAGACTGATGCAGATCATTGTGTATTTGTCAAGACATGTCCAGGTGATAAATTCATTATCCTTCTGTTGTATGTAGATGATATGTTGATAGTGGGACAGGATGTGAAGCTGATTGGTGATTTGAAGAAAGAATTGTCAAAGTTTTTTGATATGAAAGATCTGGGCCCTGCAAAACAGATTTTGGGCATGCAGATCATGCGAGACCGAAAATCCAGGAGGTTGTGGTTATCGCAGGAACGGTATGTGAATCGGATTCTGGACAGATTCAACATGAAGACGGCTAAACCAGTTAGTACACCGTTGGCCAATCACTTCAAACTCAGCAAAAGAAGTTGTCCCACAAGTCAAGAAGAAAAAGAAGCTATGGCGGGTATTCCATACTCCTCAGCAGTCGGGAGTTTGATGTATGCCATGGTTTGTACGAGGCCGGATATAGCTCATGCGGTCGGAGTTGTTAGCAGGTATCTTTCCAATCCTGGAAAAGAGCATTGGGAAGCGATGAAGTGGATCTTGAGATATCCGAAAGGTAGTTCTAATATGTGCTTGAGCTTTGGAATACCTAATCCAGCTTCTTGAAGGATACACAGATGCGAGATATGGCGGTGACCTGGATAGTAGAAAATCTACTTCAGGACTTGTGTTTACCTTTGCGGGGAAGCTATATCTTGGCAATCCAAATTGCAGAAATGTGTGGCCTTGTCAACTACTGAAGCTGAGTATGTTGCCATGACTGAAGCAGGAAAGGAAATGCTTTGGTTGAAGAGGTTTCTTCAACAACTGGGAATTGAGCAGAAAAGGTACGTTATCCATTGTGATAGCCAAAGCGCATTGGACTTAAGTAAGAATGCGATGTATCACTCTCGTACGAAGCACATTGATGTCGATATCATTGGTGCGTCGAGCGATGGAAGAACAAGAGTTCAAGCTAGATAAGATTCATACGGATAAAAATCCTGCTGATATGATGACGAAAGTTGTTGCACGAGAAAAACATCAACAGTATGCCAAGCTGATTGGCATGGATCGCATGTGAAGATTCCAAGAGTGCACCTTTGTGCTGGAGGGGGAGAATTGTGATGTCCAGCACATTTCGGTGCCCCCTCTCCCTTTTTGATTTTCGATGCCCCCTTTTTGACTTTATAAAAAAGTTAATAATATTTTAATAAATGAATAGTAACTTCATTTGGCTATAAATAGCCGTGAAATGAAATTGAAGAATGACAAGCAACAAAACACACACAAGATTTCATCAAGCATTGTGAGTGTTTGTGAGAGAAAAATAGAGTGTTGAGTAAATCCTAAGAGTGTGAGAAAAATACACTGGGGTGGGTATCATCTCTATTTCTTCTTGGTATTACAAAATTAGTAATATTTGAATAGGAGTGGGTCTCACTGGGTACACTATATTTTACATCTCTTGTGTGATAGAGTGTTGAAAGGATATTGTAAATATCCCGAGATATAGTGGAATATTTTTCGGAGTTTGTCCCGTGGTTTTTCCTTCCATATTGGAGGTTTTCCACGTTAAATATTGGTGTTCTTTATCTGCTTATTTTATTCAGTTAGAATAATTCTTAGTATGCTCTGTGGTTGCAGTTTAGTCTGATCTTCCACATCAGAAAAGAATTATTTTCGTTATCCTTCCGTGGCTGATTGTCGGATTGCTGGAGAAGTGTGTATTTGTATTAGTGTTGTAACTGGAAAGGTTCTGGCTAAGGAAAGACTTGGTATTTAAGTGATCCGTTGTGATCCACCTCTCTTTCCTGGAAAGTATTTCAGTGCACACTTTACAAGTTATACCGCTGCGCTGCTAGATCTATTTATTAGGTCTGAAATATTGCTCGCCAGTTTACGTCAGAATTTTAATTTACACGTCCAAGTTATTCCGCATTTGAGCTCAACAACAGCTCCCTCCGACATTCACCATAATCATCCCTCTTCTTTCTCATTGAATAGAAGCTTGTGCGTGTTGATTATGAGTCTCAGTCCCAGTCTCCCAGAGCGACCCTTGAACTGCAACTCTTGCTGAGACACCAAATGTCATTGGGTAGCGCC
This sequence comes from Abrus pulchellus subsp. cantoniensis, assembly GCA_024086825.1. NCBI lineage: Eukaryota > Viridiplantae > Streptophyta > Magnoliopsida > Fabales > Fabaceae > Abrus > Abrus pulchellus. The sequence goes on from CM044050.1 coordinate 12,587,762, forward strand.
AGCATCGCAAGGATGATGACGACAAATGCCCCTAAACTTAACATCCGCCGGCAAACTCCTTCTCTTTTCGCTTTTTCTCCCTCTTTCAATTCTACGGTTTCTCATGGCTTCTGCAGAAATCGAGTACCGATGCTTTGTTGGTGGGATAGCCATTCTCTTTTTGCATAAAAGTATAATAAATATATTTTTTTAATAAAACTTATTACTATTAGTTACTTAAATTGAGCTTCAAAGACAAAGGTTGACATTATTTTCATGGGAACTTCTTTGTTTTTTTGCCTTGCTTATCCTTCTATGAAACTCGAATGAATACAGTAAATCACATTTTGATTTGTCAATTTGTAATGCCCTTGAAAATTATAATTCATGACAAACAGAAATAAGTGACCGAATCCCGAGTCACCTATGCATATACTTCGGCATAGTGAAGGTCTTTTCTGTTTTTCCTTTTTTAATTGTGAAGGATAGTGAAAGGACTTGATTTCGGTGACAAGGTGCCTTACTTTGCAGAAGCACAAACCAACTTTTCGTGCCATTTTATAGATTCTTTTAGCCAAGCTGATCCTAAAGGTACCATTTTATTTTCAATAACCAATCATAAAAGTGCCCTGAACTTCAGATGACATATGCCTTAGGAGAAGAGGTCATTATGGTAATTTTGTCCCGCATATCAGAAAACTTATCTTACTTGGTATACCCAATCTTTGGCTCATACTAAAGAAATTTGGATAATGATCCCTAGACAAAATTCAGTGAGATTTACAATAGGATCTCTTTCAGATTAGCTGAATCAAAGTTTTCTAGTAGACCAGTGTAATCATAGCATTAAATTTTAGTGGGAAAAAATAATTGTACGTCGGGAGGGTTACTACATTTGATGCATTTGGTCTCATAGATGTAGACACACAAAATCAGCCAGACCCACAAAAATTAAATGATAGGTGTAATGTTCTTTCCTTTGGACAATGTAGACATCTCTTGTGAAATGTTGGCGAGTTTCATAGCGAGAATATTTTGTTGTACTAGAAAATTTAATCATAAGGTCCCACTTCATCAATTCATGATTATGTAGTACAAATTTTAAATTGTTTAGGGGAAGGCTACATACTGGGTTGAGCAATTAGTTCACAAATTGATCAAATCGATCCATTTACATCACAACTGATATATGAATATTTGTCAAGATCCAGTTGAAATAATTTGTCTAACAAACAAGTACGTAGTAGATTGAGACCTGAAGAAATTCTGACAATAGTGATTACGTTTAAGAAAAGTTTCAGAAGTATCCACACATACATAACAAAGATTTCCCACCTCCTAATTAGAGTGAGTGTCTTAGCCAAAATAGCTCAGAAGTAAATTATTTCAAGATCTTTTGGAGACATAATCATGGAGCATAACAAAATTTGATAATTGGAATGACAAAATTTACTGTTTATATAGAGTTATTAAGAAGAGTAGATATTTGATCTCTACTCTCTCTCTCTCTCTCTCTCTCTATACATATATATATATATATAATATCAAAAACATATTAAAAGATAATATTTTATTACATAAAAATTTAATTTTTTAAAATATTAAAAAATAAAAGTATATCACATTCATCTTTTCAAACTAGTATATTATCAAACTAGTATATTAAGTTAATTTTTTTCTTTTATAATAACAAGGCTTAGAGAAAAAAAAAAGAAACATTAATTTTAATATTACATTATATTTGAAGTTAAGTTGTGTGTCTATTTATATTGAAGAGTTGTCTCAGATGTTGAAATTAACAAAAAAAAATTATTTAATTAGATTTCAACAAAAAAAAATTATTTAATTAGACATTTATTGAAAAATATTCAACAACACATGTTAAATAAGTGTCTAACACTTGAAAACGAGAAATGTTGATTCTTTATAGTAATTAATTAAGGCCGAACGAGTTTTATAGAGAACCCCTAAAAATTCCTCTGATAACCCCACAACTTACATGAAAAAACTGTCAAAAAGAATCCCAAACACCTCTTATTTAATACTTGTGAGAAAGAGTGTTTTTCACTTGTTACTTACGCCGCTATTGTTCTGGACCAAAGTACCACCAACCCATAGCCCAACTAATTAAATTGGACCCCTGCCATGGGGGGCATGCACCCCATCCCAACGGCCCATGTTTTACGGATGTGGTTAAGTTACACCATGTGGCCCAACTACAGTTAGCATCACAACCACAGCTATATAATTTAACTTTAATAAAAGCTAGTAATATATTTTTTAGATATATTTTTAGTTAATAATTACATTTTATTAAAATTAAAAAAATTATATGAGTTTTTTTTAATTTAATATTTTTCTTTCATATTTATATAATTTTTTATAAATTTTAATTAATAATTAAAAATATATTAAAAATAGATAAGTTAATATTTCTCTTTTAATTATTGAAAGAGCAACCCGAGTTTCATTTCATTGTTAAATAAAGTACTAGAGATTAATCATAGACACTATTTAAAAGAGTTTATAAATATATTATGATTCTTACGAGCTCTTGTCACCTTATTTGATAAGTTATTTAGTATGGGTATCTGGATTAATTTTTATTTATTTTTACATTTTGATGGTCAAATATAGGATACATGCTTTCGTGTAATAAGAGTTTAATAAAGGCTTAATTAAATTATGTTTTTAAATCCACCCTAGTTGAATGTAAAAAAAAAGACTTTTAAGAGAATCCAAAACTTACTCTCATCTCATGATGGGTGTAGTATGATGTCAACTCCCCAGTAACCAGAAGAGATTATAACAATCCTGAAATTCACGAGGACAGATGAAGCAGAAGAGTCATTTTGGAGAGCACATTTGATTATGGGGAATCACCAAGGAGACAGGATCCAAGTGTTTGCTTCAACTTTTGTAAGAACGACAAAAGTGCAAGCATAAGAGAATCAAAAGGGTCCAACAGGGAAAAACCTGCTAGCACCCTACGTATAGAAAGAAATTAAGGTATTTCCATCCATTGGCTTCATTTTATCCCCATGAATTCCAACATGGACACCCTCAATTGCAATTCGTGTTTATATATAAATTAGAAAGAAGAAAAAAACTCAACCATTTTTCTTCATTTTTTTTTCTTCATGATCCTATGTTACATGCAGAGTTCAAAATAATTTGCTTCTAATAATTTGTTAATTTAATTCTCATGAAATTTTTAGTCGAAACAAATTGCTTGTGGTTATGCGCAGAATATGTTATGCATGTGAAACAAAGAAAGAAACTACGTACCACCTTATTACAGAACCTTCTCCATTGACCAAATATTCCATCTATTTAGAGCATTCTCTTTATGCTTTTGCGGCCAATTTAGGACCAGACTAGATGCCAGGCATTTTCCATCTCTCTTAAAGTTTCAATATTCCCGATTCCTTACACTGCAATAATTTCAAAAGGCCCAATATAATTTTCGGACAATGAGAATTTGTATTTATATTAAAAAAAATTGTACAAAAAATTATATAATAAAAAAGAGAATATAAGATAAAAAAGTTATTGCATAAATAACATAACTCAATATACTTCTCTACTAATCACTCCAGTGAAATTCCATCAATCATCCACGTGAATAGCGTACCTTTGTGTAACATTTTAGAATCTCAAATTTTAAGAATGAGACAATTACTTTACATGTTCTATGTCATCGATCAAAACTCATGGCTAGTTTCTTCATTTAAAACAGCATTTCTTCTTGTTCTCTTGTTTGTAAATCTTCAAAGTTATATGCTCCTAATTCAGTCAGGACTTCCTCGTTTGTTCCCTATGCTATAAACTTGATTGCTCATTATTGGAACTAAGCACATCTTCGTTTTACTATTATTCAGCATTTTTATTTTTTTTTAAATCACTAGTTGTTTTATATTAAGATTTGTTTTTTTTACTCAAATATCAATTTTTCTAGATAACCATATACTTATATTAGTTATATCAAGTATTAGATATTTTGAAGTAATTTTTTCTTTATACATGAAATTAAATTACATTGTTCTAAAAGTAACTTAATTTCTTAGCATACTATTTCACAGGGAATTATATATGTCGTCCTTAACTTCTTTTCTTTATATTTTAAACTTAAATTCTTTTAAATAAATTATGCATATATTTTTTATATGATTTTAGACATATTTCTTATTATTTATATTTTAAATTTTTTAATGAATTAATTACTTATATTTTTTTATAATTTAAATATTTTGATTTTTAATTTTTATTTTAATATTTTATATAATTTCAAGTGGATGGGATAGGCCGATATATGATATGTTGTGAGTTTGATTCCAAAAATTCAATTCCAATTAAATTTATTCCAATAACCTTGCTGGAAACTAAACTTCCCGCATGTGAGTTAAGCTTGTAATAAGCTGGGTCAGCTTGCTAGCACATTTATTATTATTATTATTATTATTATTATTATTATTATTATTATTATTATTATTGTTATTGTTATTATTATTATTATTATTATTATTATTATTATTATTATTATTATTGTTATTATTATTATTATTATTATTATTATTATTATTATGTTTTGGACACTCAATTATTCAGCCTAATTTTTTTATATTTTCCTGTGAAAAAAATAATTAAAAAAGTTTAATGGTATATCATATCGGTAAGCTTCATCAAGTTATAAATATATTAAATATTTACACGTAATATTACAAAAGAGCGCACAAACTGCATGGTAATAACACTAGAATGCAAAAACAAAAAAAATTATACATATATATATATATATAATATACCGGTTAAATATATTAAATTATTAATTTAAAGATGGAGTAATTTTATAAAAAAAACACTAAAGAACAGTAAATTCTTGGACTAACCTATCTAACCTGCGGCAAATAACGTATTGAATTGAAAAAAAAAAAAAGTTTAGTTCTTAAGTTAATTTATTGAACCCAATTCAATTAAAAAGTTGATTAGCAGGGGAACAATTAAATCGACCGAACGAAGGACCACTGAGCAAGGAATCGTCTAGTAATGGTAGAAATGTCCTTATGTTACAGTGTACTACAGATAGAATGGGTGATAAGGATTCTATATTAATTGATGATGAGGCAGATCTTCAACCATCTCTTTTTCTCAATGATTCTTTGAATGGAGTAATTTTAAGCCAATGATCACGCTAACCTCATTACCGATCTTTGTGGCTCGGATCCATAGTGACCATGCTTGATGCAACTTGACAGTGAGACTACATTCAAGTTTTAAATTAAACCTGTTACAAACCTCATAATTAACGATTTTCATTTATAAATTTTCAACTTTTACAATCCTATTTTGCACCGATAAGGTTTGTCAAAATGAAGGGTATCGTTACAAGAATGTACACCATTAAACATAAACCAAAATTGAACCTAGTTAATACATGTCTCTAAGGAATTGAGATATATATGTGAATCACATTTACTTGTAAGAAATATCAAAGGATGTCCCAATTACACCTAAAAGACATGGAAGCATACATGTCTTATCCTTTTCAGCGTGTATCAATCCTTATCATTACAGCATCGTAGAGATCTTGAAGAAATTATGAGCTATATAAAGTTAAGTACGAATTTCTTATATAAACCATTATTGCTGGGCATTCCTACATATTAAGCAATGGTTTTGGGTTCTTGAGGAATATACTACACTGAAGCCTAAGCCTACTTGCAAGATATTGGAAACAAAATAATTCCATAGGGCGGGGGCAGTCTAAACCAAGTTGATTCCTGTAGCCATGGTATCGCTACACCGACCTCTGAACTATATGATGCTTTTCTAAGCTTTTAGCGTTATTCCAAATTCCAAAGTTTTAACAGACATTAAAGCTCCGTTTCGAATACAATTAAGACTAATTTTGCATGTTATGATAGATGTTTTAATGAAAAAAAGATGTGATCAAAATTTATTTGGAAGTGTATTTTTAATTGAAGATAATTTTGTTTGAATGAGTTCAACTATCACGGATGATAGAGTTTTTTTAAAAAAATATATATTTAATTATGCTTAATAAATTAAAATTAATTTTATTAAAATTTTAAATAAATGAACGCTACTTTCACTAAAATTCAATGTTTCAATTCATGATGGAAATTAAGCTATATTTTTTTTTATTAAACCAATAATAAACCTAAATGAAACATGCTCAACAGCTTGTGGTGTAGAATGTTACTGAACACATTCATTGCACTTATCACACTCAACAGCTTGTGGTGTAGAATGTTTATGATTTTACAATTTTCTCTGTCTTCCCCAAGTCTATGGACTAGAAAAATAACAAATAAAGAAGTGACGATGATGATAACAGTAATAATAATAATAAAATGGCCAATTCACGAAATTGAAAACCAGCAATTCCAACAGGAAAAAGTAATGGCATCTTGTTATTAAGAAATTGAGAAAATATGATAAGTACGTACAGCCCATATATAAGGCTATAGTAAAATAATTAAATTAACACAACAATTAATTTGTAAAATTCAAGAGAGAAAGATTGGCTGCAATAAATTAAATTTAGCATCATGGTACACAAATTAGCCTTTCAAGAACAAGCTTCTAGTTTGGTCATCCTGACATTGCAGAGTTATAACCATTTTTAGAAATAAGGCTAATGATGGTTTCTGTCACCATATTGTCTGTCCATGATCAACCTTATATGAGTTAAGAAAATATGATTATGGATGCTCCATACTTTCAGGTATAAAAGCCAAACGAATGAAGGCCAGCTAGACTCAACCCACGTGTTAACCCTTAAAAGGGTAAAATTCCACAAGTGTATCCGGTTTTGATGAGGCTTGACACAACTTAGAAGCTAAAGATAATTTATCCCTATACTACAATTGGCTCTTAATTGTCAGTGGGCAATCCCTGAAGTGAAGCTATGGTTCTGCTTCATGGCCCTGGCATGAGGTAACAGCAAAAGACAAAGCAAAATATCATGGAGGATGTTTTCTATACATGTATAGCAGTACTACTTTTGTTGGTATCTAATGTACTCCTTGAAACTGTTTTCGACATAAGAACAATAGAAGAGTAATAAAGTATTATCAGCTATTCCCTTATCAAATTGCTTCCTCTTGTCTACCTCACATGCAGTTTCCTATAAATGTTGTAATAATTTGAATTATTTGACCACTTGCACGTGACATGATTTTCAGATTACCTATAATGGATGGTGCATAAAATGACATGCCCATCGGTTTCCTACATGCCCATGCCCATGCTCCAAGGTTATTTATGGCATGGCTCTTGCAAAATCAAAAGACACAACGCTTAAACTGCCGCTTATGTAGTGCATGTTTAGATTCCCAATGAAACTACATAAATCCATAAGAGAAGTTACAACTAGTAGTGGTGAAATAAATGTAAATCAGTAACTATATAGTGTGTGTTTCGTTTCACATTTACATGGTCATGGATCACATTTACTTCAACGTTACGCGTCATAACTTGTGCGTTGAATCCACATTTATATGTTTTCTAATGCGTTTCTAAACACATTTAAACGCGAATCCAAACACACTCGAGGTTGTTGTGGATGGAAGATGGATTCACTTGCTTGAGTTAATTTTTTCGGTACATCATAACCTACATTTTTATTTTGGCCATCTAAGTAAATTAGATCAAAGCAAAATCTTTATCTGTTTATTATCATAAGCCAAGAATCATGGAAGGGGAAAGAGGGTCCCAACAGCTAAAAGAGTAGTGACTAGTGAGGAACCTATTTAACCTTTCCTCGGAGTAAAAAGAAAACAAACAACAATAATTGCACGAACACAACTGGCCAGCAAGAGTGTTGGAATGTTGTTCAGGACAAAGTACAGATACAAGATCACCACCACCAAGGATGAAAACACAAGAGCTTTCATATGCAATCGAAATGTTTTGAACAAGATATTGCGATTGTTTGCTGCATGCGTGGAAGATTTTACACCGATTAATAATACATGCACAGACTTACACTCACAGTCCTCACATACATGCAAGCCGTTGGATAACACTTGGTCCCACTTTAACTTTTTCTAAGTGGTCCAAATTATGCACCTATCTCACATAGTTTATTTCCCTTTTGTACCTGCTTTGGATTCAGTGGATTTGAGCTTGGACCCACTGAAGACCCTGCAAGTAAGAGAATAAAATAAAGATAGGCATTAGCTGACCCAGCAGATAGAGTGTTTTCTGTATACGTTCTTATGTTTTGAACCACAACCTGTCTAAAACCAAGAGGTTGACTGTGTCCATTTCCTAAAACGAAAAGCAATTTCAATCTACCAAACTAGTTTACAGGTCATATTTTGTTCAACAGTTTATCAAGTAATGAGTTTTCATTAGCTCTTAAATCTACAAACTTCAAACTTAAGAAAATAAAACTTTTCACTTGATATGATGTATATCAAACAAGAGTAGCGGAAGGGTAAGAGGAAAACAGAAAAAAATGAAAAAGTAAAAGGTTCTAAAAAACTTTTGGCAAGTCTTATTAGTACAGACACTTAGTTTTACTGTATGAAGATACTGATTCTCCCACATTGCTGCTGCTCAGCTTCTTGGGCCTGCTCAATTCCGTGGTTCCTAAGGAGACAAATCATAATAATTCTACTTCATTTTGGCAAGATTTTGATGCCAACTGGCACTACCCCACCTCATACCTTCGTCTTCTGCTTATAAAAGGAGCAGGCACTGCTACCTCTCAACACATCAGCTCTTCCTTTGAGTCTGATCTTTAGACACTCTTCAATCTTTATAACACCCTTTGCCATTCTTAAGAGCTACAACTTCACTTTTTCCTTTGAAAACCCTAGACCATTCTCTATAGTGATTCTCAAAGCACAACAACTAATTCTAACCGCTCTTAAGAAATGGCATCCACCTCAATGTCAGCCTCTGGCTCATGGAGTGTTAAGGACAACAAAGCCTTTGAAAAGGCTCTAGCTGTTTATGACAAGGACACCCCTGACCGTTGGTACAATGTTGCTCATGCTGTTGGTGGGAAAACACCCGAGGAAGTGAGGAGGCACTATGAACTCCTTGTTCAGGATGTTAAGCATATTGAGTCAGGGCAAGTGCCATTCCCTAATTACAAGAAAACTGCAGGGTCTGAGGAGGAGAAAAGGTATCATTCATAATCTAAGGCCCCTTTATATTTTCATATTCCAACATGTTTCTTATCAAACAATGCCGCTATCTCTGAATTGCCTATTCATATCTATTCTATGCATAATACCCATCAAAGTTTTCCAAAAATAATCTTTCAACTAGAAGACAGAAGTTGATTTTGCTGTAGTTAATTGTATTGTACCTTCTAACTCTGAAATCAACATTTTTATTTGATCTACCTGATTTTAATATTTTGTTTTCCTTTACTTTCATTTGTAGGATGAGGAATTTGAACCTCCAGTGACCCACAACTGCCATCATCAACAACAACAACAACAACAAAGATTTTCTAATTTTAACTTTTCCTGTTTCCTGGTGGTACTACATGGTGTTATGTCATACATAATGCTAGTTCAATAGTATTAGGCTATTAATCATAAGAATCATATGTCCCATGATTCCATCTTGTATTTTCTTGTCGTTGAAGCAGCTTAGAAGAATCAACGACTGTTTCAGTTCCTCATCCTAAATAAAGTTACAATTTTATAATATGCTTAATTTATCATAATTTATATCAATTCCTTAATTCTTGAATAACACAGAGTAAGTAGTCCCTTTGAATTTAATACCAATAATGAAGGAACTATTATTATAACAACAAGAAAGCCTTATTCCACTAGATCAACTTCATGAATCAAACATGCCACTGAGCTCAATAAAAAGTCAAATAATCATCAAGAAAAAAGAGTCACATAAACCTTTACTAGCTTGTGAGTTGGCCATTAATAAATCAATGTGCTGATCTCGAATATTCCATAATAGAAACATTATAGAATTTGAGTTACTCATACATGGACTCATGAAACCATAGCCATTAAAGGTTGAAACTTGAAAGAATCTGGGGTTAGTATCTTGCAACGAAACTTTGTCAGTGAAAACATGATTAGTAACGAAAGTTTGTCATTCTGTTCTGGACAAAGGTTTAAGCACTGTAATAACATTATTACTTGCGATGAAACTTAGCCATTCTTTTTAAGACAATGGTTTAATAATAAGTACTGCGGAAAGTTTGTTCGCCTTGTACATAGCAATCATTGCACGAGTGAGCTTTCTATAATACTGGTCTCTTTCTCATTAAACATAAGGAAAAGGTTTTGTGAATATTAAAATGGAATAATAAATGTTATTTCTTTTAATTTTGAGATGTATTTTTAAGAGACTTGTGAAAAAAGATAATTAAGATACACGTATACAATAAGATAAAATTGACAAATATAATAATGACATATATGGTGTGAATTTTTTATGTTCAAATAATTAAATTGTAAACATCGTATATCATTTTTTTTCAGTCCTTTTGAAAGTAAAAATATATTTTTCTTTGCTAAAGAATTAATAAAAATGTTTAATCTTACAATCATTTTAATGATGCCAAAAAAATATATATTATATTAGAATAACAACAACAGTAGTAATGTTTTCTATTGTCATATTTATACATAATACGTTTATTCAATTAGAAAATTTCAACTAAAATCGTATCTAATATGATAATAAAATGTTCAAATTAAAATTTGAGAAAAAGTAAAACTGTAGAGATGTCAGATTCTTACACATTTTAGACTCTAGTATTTGAATTTTATTACGGAATCTGGATACAAAAATCGATTTGCATTGCATCAAATGTACCAAATAAAGAATAAAAATGGCTTTTTTGCCCTTTTTTCATGAGTTTTGGATTTTATACACTTGTATCTTTATTTTATTTTATTTTTTTATCTACCATATTATATTACTTATCGTATATATATATATATATATATATATATATATATATATATATCTTCTCTATCTATTCTATTTTTTACTTGGTATACATTTCTTTGAATAAATGTTTTCTGAGGTTAGATTTTTGTCTAAAATCTGACCAGCTTTTCAAATCTGAAGTTTGAATTAAACCTATTTAACTATATAGGCATATTTTTAAAATTCGTCTTGACTCTTTTAAAAGTATATTTAATAATAAGATATTATAAATAATGTAACGAATAGTTTTAAATACTAATGGATAAATTTATATGTAAGCTATTAATTTTACATCTTTGAATAATTTAACAAGTATATGATTTTCAAAATATTATGGGTATAAATTTACTCAAATAATGATTATATAATTATTATAAGTCTATTATTATATTATTAACTTAAATAGGCTGATCTGTTAAACTATTAAAAAATCACCCAATTCAAATTGTAAGTAGACAAGCTTACATGAACACTGTTGTCCCTACTAGTTTTGAGTTACTTTTTCTTTCTTGAAAATTGTATATAAATTATATGTGCTAGTTTTTTTTCAGTAGATAAATTATATGTGCTAGTTTGTTTACACCGTTTTAAAATAGTTTTAAATTTTTTAAAATTTCAAAATTTAAAAGTTTATTTGATTAACAATTTTTTGATAAATTGATAATTGGTTATACAAAAAATTTCAGAACGAATAAACTGGAAACGTCTTGTGTTGTTTTTCTTTTCAAATTGTTTTTTCAAAATCTACAAAAATAGAGAACTATCCTTTGACACCTTCCTTGCTTTTATCATCCTGATTCAAGCCAGTGGCTCGCAACTAGCACTACTCCGATCTCTTTCTTAACATTTCTTAGCAGTCTTGTAACCTTCTGAACCAAATTAGCATATCTTGATGATGTTTGTGTTGTGTCGTCAACAAAAATTTTAATGAGAGCAAACTAGTTGACTATAACAACGAAGTGCATTTTGGAAATTAGGATACCAATTTCTTTTTATTTACGTCTCAAAAATAATATTTAAAAACTGATTTATAAAATAATTTTTAAAAACTAAAAATTGTAAAGTAAATCAAACCACACTTTCTCTCACACACACTCTCTATGTCATTTCAACAATATTTAATCTTAAAATAAAGTACCCCAGATAAAAATGTTTTAAGTCTCATAATGTACGTTATTTTAGAAAAATACAATTTAAATAGGGTTCTACACAATAAAAAATCATACCAATTTTACTTTATTAATTAAATCTATTATGAGATATATACAATTTCACATTAAATTCATTAAACAAATTTAATTTTAATTGTTTAACACAATGTACATACAAGTCATTGATCTCGATTATATATATATATATATGTGGTTGGGCTCCAATGCCGCGTTACCGTCTATCATGTAAATACTACTTCATTGCGCATAGATGTTATAAAAACCATTCACGTGATCATACTGTGTTAAGCTAATAATTAATAAAACATTTCACATATTTTTATGGTGAACAGAAATTTTTGTTCCGTAGATTAAGGTTTACGCATAAGTGGATAAGCGACCGAAGTGTATTACTAACTAGAGATAGGATGGTCCGGGCAGGTTAAAGCGAAGTATGAGAAATGAACACCATTAAAATGGGCATAGCCAATTAGCCATAGGCCTGTTAGTTCAACAACTTGTGCTTCGGCACTCTATATAATATTAATGGTCCCTTAAACAGGGAACAATTATGTTGTCATCGCACTTGCGCAAAAACTGACATTTATTTTGTTTTATTTTGATCAGCGAGAGGAGGATAGGTGTAGGGGGCATAATGGAAATACCATGAGGATGTCAGATGGAGCCCATCGAATGTAGTTATTCTTTGAACAACTTGTTAGTCCAGATTCATCAACTTGTTGTATCTCTATGTTGGAAGCAGGGTAATTACTCTTTACGAGCAAGTTTTAGTTTATTAGTTAATTTTATAATTATTCAAAAATATACTTTGTCTGCAAGATTAAATTTTATATTAAAAATCAATAATATATATATGAAAATTATTAAAGTAAATATCATGTCCCGAAAAAGATAAGATGTAGACAATTAGAGTGAATAAATCAAATTTTCAATGAGTTTCGGATGAATCGTATGTTGTTCATAATACTTTATTAGTCGTAAAAAGCTTAGTTTATCTTTGGTTAATTCATGCTAGTCCGTCTTACTACATGCATATATTTTTTCACTGGTTTCCTTTCTCTTACAGACAAGACACCCAGTGCACGTACACACGGTACACATAATGGAGAAATTTCTGACGGACGAACGTTACCTCAAAATACTTACATCCCATCTTTTATCACATCTCAAGTTTAATATAAAAGCCGAAAAATAGAAGAATAATCTTAATTGAAGAACAATAAAATAAAATTTGAATTAAAAAATTAAAAAGATATTTTTAATTTTTCTAAAAGTTAAACATGGTATTTTGAAATAAAAATAAATTTAGAATGATTTAAGTGTAGAAGATACTAGTTAGTTAGTGTAACTAAAGTAGTATTTTTACAATTTTATGACGTATAAATAATAGAGTAATTTATACATCAATCTTATAAATCATGTTGTAAATAAAAAATAAAAAATAAAAAAATATTTATTTATTTTATTTCAAAAACAAACATTAAAAAAATTATAATTAAATATTATCATTTGAATTTTATTTTTAAAATAAAATTTGATTATTTATTTTATCATAAAATAGAAAAAAATTATGTGTTTAATTTTTTAACGTGTGAACGATAGAGTAATATATATATATATATATATTATTAGTAAAAGAATTTTAATAATTTATTTTAAAATAATAAAATTGAAAATGTTTACTTTTTAAATAAAATAAAAATAATTCACATTGTATCAACTATTAGATAATGTAGTTAAATTAATACTTTTATAATTTTATAACTTATAAATGATAAAAATAAATTATATATTATTATTATAAATTATTTTGTGAATTAAAGTAAATTAAATAAAAATAAAGACAAAAGAAAATTTGAAGCTATTCATTTAAAATTTAACTTTAAAATGGACACAATTTATTTACATAAAAATATGAGGAATTCAAGTGTTTGATTTTATAAAAATATAAAAAATTCACGTGATTTTATCACAATTATAAATTTTTTTTCTAATACTATTTTAATTTTAAAATATAAAAATTTAAGAAAATATCATATTTTAATGATATTTATTTCAATTCTATCTTAAAAAAATAAAATAATAACGTAGAAGCATTAATTAAAGAAAAGGATTTCAAGGTAGAAGGTAATAGTTAAACTATTTAAGAGAATATATACATGTTCAAACTTATATTTACTAGTGCAATATTTATTTAAATGTATTATATTCAATACATCTAACCAAACAATCACTTTATTGGATATAATTAATTCTTAACAAACAAAAAACTTGTTCATGTAAGTGAAGAAAAGAAAACAAATCAACAACCAGACACTTGGATATAATTATTAGTTTAACCTTATACATTCGATTCTACTATTATTAATTATGTTACAAGCCACAAACTTAGAACTAACTTTATTTCTAAACTTAAATACAACCCAAACTCTCATTCTTTATTTTTATATTTTATTTGATCTTTGATAAGTTTATATTTACGCTATCTTTTATAATCCATATATTCATGTTTGATATTTATTTTATTTGAGTTCTACATTGATTTTTATATTAATTATGTAATTTAGTATGAAGAAGTTACAAGTAGATTTTATGTGTATTTAAGCTCAAATTGATGAAAAATTAGAGCTTCACATAATCAATATGGCCAAACTCTTTCAACAAACATGGGATGCTTTGAGCCCATGCATGGTCGTACTTAAGGTCTTGCATGACTATGTTCATTTGCGAAAAGTCCAATTATAAAGAGTTTTTAAACTTTTCAAACTCTATAAAAGAGAGACTTTGGGCATCCTGCGAAGACCATTTTACATCTTGTCTTTGACTTTCTGATATATCTCTTATCTTGTCTCTCTTGTACGATATCCTTAGCATACTTTTAGCAGGACTTGGAGCTTTGAGCAATCATACTTGAACATTAGGAACTCATCTTACACTCTAATTTCTTATTTCTTTTTATTATAACTTTGTTTATGATTATTTTAATTCTTTCCTTTAATATGAGTAACTAAGTTCATAGTTAGGGTTATGAGAACTATTGTTCATAAATTTATGAAATTTTGATGTTTGAATCTAAATTTGATTTCTGTTTCGTGATTAGATTTTATCCTATTGCGTTTCCTTCTTAATCCTAATTAATTATATCATTAAGCGATTGTACCTCGATTAGTTAATAGATCTATAGGATAAAATAAGACAAAGGATTAGGTAGACTAAACTAATCTTTCTCTTCCAATCATTATTAAATTAATAAGTTCATAGGTTTCTTAAGCTTTCTTAAATTGATGTCTTGCATGACTATTGAATATTAATAGTATTTATATGAATGATTAATAATCACAAAAAAATCAAATTTAGAGTTAAACAGAAGAATAACATAAATGATTGAATAAGACAAAACATATGTCTTAGGTTCCTCTTCGATAAGTTCAACCAAGATGTGCATTGTGTTTTTTATTCTAGTTTTTAGAATTGATTTTATAAACTCTTGTTTTGATTAATCTTGTATCTTTGAAATTCAAACAATTGAATTAGAAAATTCTTAATAATTAAAAATTAATCCTTATGAGACGATATTTCAAAAACTTAATCTAATAACCTTTTATTAGTTCTTGATAGGTATACTTATACTCTAAACAATCTTGCAAGAAGAAATAATTGTGTTATCGTTAATCAAATAAAAGAAAAGTAACCATTTCTTATATCTAGCCTTTTATTATTTTTTTTTGTGACTATTAAACTTATGGATGAAGCTCCCATCAAACCCACACGCAAACTTGATGTAAGGTTTCTAAAATAATAATTACAAAAATAAAAATAAAAATAAAAATAAAAATAAATACTAACACATTTTATCTCAACCATTCCAAAAATGAATAAAAATAAAAAATAAAAGAGCAAAATGTGTACCTTGTTCATTGAATCTAAATGTAGGTGAAAAAAAAAAGTGGTTTCAAATGTAATAATTAATGACTTTGATTCAAGTTTGGGACAAATTTGAATTTAGAACCTAATCTAATACAATGTGTAGTTCTGCTGATCTTTAATCGATAATTTTGTAGTTGTTACTGCTTATACAACGATATTTTGCTGCAACAATAACTTAACGACTTTAGTGTAGTCTCAATTTAAATTAATGTTTCATTTCATATATATTTTTTAATTTTAATAAATTTTGGCCAATGTTTCTCACTTTTTAAACGTTGATTTCCATACTCAAGAGGTTAAGCTCTTTTTCTCTTTTAGTTTTTATATAAAATACACTATTCATATTTATTAAAATAAATAAATCATGAACACATTTTGGATAATTTTAATTCAAGAATAGCACTTATGATTTCTAAGAGTGTTTGGATGATGTGGACTTTAAACATAATAAAAATCACAAAATTACATTTCAAAAAATCTCAAAAAGTGTGAGAAAATCATGAGAGGGAAAGAAGCAGAAGCCTAGTAACCAAGATGTAAACTGAAATAAGTGGCTTTCCCTCCAACGAAGGTCAGCAAAGAAAGAAGCCTAAGAAAATCATGAGTGTAAAACATCTTGCCAACAGTGGGTGCAGAGTACACAAGCGTGAGAAAGTGTGAGTGAGGATGGGCAAATAAAAAAAATTGTGATGGTCTTCTAAGATTCTAATGACATTCTGTCATTAGTTCTTTTTATTCCTGTCTACTGTGTTTTTTTAATTTATTTCATTTGAATTTTCTATGTTTATTTTTGAATCATTTAGTATATTTTATAAATTTTATTTATTATGTATTTATATTATTTTTATTTTTCTAAAAATATTATATTTCATTTATGTTAATTTTTATAATTGAAACCAATTTTATCTGAGTAATCAAATTTCAAACATTTAACATATGCATGTATTTGCGTACATACATACATGTATACTAGCATACATTTAAGTTGATTGAATTCATTATCTTAATTTTTAAAAGCTTAAAAATTAATTTTAAAAACTAATTTCTAAAAGTATAAATCCTAATTCTGAAAATTTATTTATTAAAATATAAATCTTTATTAATTTTCAAAAGTACAAAATCTTGATTTTAAAATTAGTTAATAATTTCATAAATTAATTTCTAAAAATATAAAAAAATAATTTTAAAAACAAATTTTGGAAATGTAAAATCGTGATCTTAAAAACTTATTTTCAGAAATAGTTAATAACTTCATACATTAATTTTTGAAAGTTAAAAGACTAATTTTTAAAAATTATTTCTAAAAGAGTTAAATGTCAATTCTGGAAACTTATTTATAGAAATAGTTAATAATTTTAAAAACTATGAAAAACACATTTTAAAAACAAGTTTCATAAAATTTGAATTCTAGAAACTTATTCATGAAAATATAAAACCTTAATTCTGGAAACTTATTTTAAAAAAATGGTTGATAATTTCATAAATTAATTATCAATTTCTGAAAGTGTAAAATATTATTTTGGAATCTTTTCTGAAAAAAATATTATTTTGGAAACTTATTTGAAAATATAAATTTAAAAATTAATTTAATTTAAAATTTTTTTTAGAATGAAAAATTATGGTGGTGTAGAAAAAAAAAGGGATGATAAAAGCAAACCCAAGACGAGACAATTTATACTTTAGTATGCGTATAATATTTTTTTTCAGGTCAGGAAATCTTATTTGTCCTTTTTTTTTTTCTTTTGTTCAGATATCATTGATTAAAAAGCACTTACAAAGACAACAATGTTAAATTAGAAACTTATTCAACAGTGCACAACAAATAGAAAAAAATAAAATCAAACATACATACTTAAATTTAAATACAATTTAAAAATCTTGAAAATCAAACACATCAAAACTGTAACTAAAGACAAGATTTAACATCACATGCTTCACTATAAAAAATATTGAATCTCTAAAAATTAAGAGAACTTTTCTTAACATTGGTGATCTCTTAGTGAATGGAAATAGCATGAGATTGTTGGGCTAGTCCATGATGTTAGATCTAGCCCATTAAGTGTAGTTTTTGAACAATTGTTCCACCCACTCTTCATTCTGGGAAGAGTCCAAAATGAAATTAGCTCAGATTCATTGGTAAAAGTTAAGAAAATATATATGTAAAGTTTTTTCATTGATATATTATGATTATTAACATCGATTGTAGTATACCATTTTTTATGCTTTTTAAATCCTAAATATCATCCATAATTTTGATTACATATCAAGTAAGAGTAAGCTCAAAATAAACACAACCTGAAAATTACTTTGAACTGATATTTAAAAATGCATTTAGGCTACATTACGTTGAAAGTTAAAATGTCAATTAAACGTTGAATGTTATATTTGGATCAAGGGTAAACTAGAGAAAAAATAAAATAAATTAAAAGGAAATGAGAGAATAAAAAAATAAAGTAAGAATAGGGTGGAAAGAAATATGGTATTTAGATTAATAATAAAAAAAAAACTCTCTGCTTATCTATACTTTAAATGAGTCAAAAAGATAAAAAATAAGTTAATTATATTAAATATATTTACAATTACTATAAAATTTTAAATAAATCTTAAAAATTTAATTTTTTATTATAAAGTTTTAATTAATAAAAAATATTTTTTATAATTTTAAAATTAGTTAATAATTATAAACAATAATACAGAAAAAAAAGGAGAAAAATCGTTGAAATAAATAATATAATGTTAAATAGAGTGGTAAATGAAAAACTTTATTAAAGTATTGAAGATAATAAAACTCAAATGTTTGTTTAAATAACATCTAGGAAAATCTATAAGTAATATATGCTAATTTATAATAGAATAGTAATATTTTTACATTTTTTTTCTTATATCTCATTTTCACCTACTTTATTATATTTATATTTTGTTCTATTACATTCATTATATCTTTTTTTTTTTACTCTTTCTCATTCTACTTTACATGGTTGACGGAGTGTAATTTTTTTTTAATTAAATATCAATATTTTAGTCAAAAAAGTTTGTAAGTATACTAAAAAGAAGTGTTTTGTTATAACAACTTGCTAGCCACACTTTGAGTTGGGATGCGAATCTATCATCTATGGATCGCAAATATGTTTATACAATAACATTACACGTTTAACTTTTTACACGAATTCATTTCCATTAAGAACAACTTTAAAACAAATGTACAAAAGAAAAAGAAACTTAAAAAACCTACTAATGTTGCCAAATTGTAATACAAGTAGTAGGATTTTCAAAGGGACTTATGGAGAAGAAGAATAGGACGTAAAAAGAAATGAAAACAAGAATTGAAGATGGAAATAAATTAAAAAAATGGAATATAAGATGAGAAATGGAAGAACACTCCTACCTTTGCTTTCAAGGGTGTCGTGCCCATCCCATATTTGATTCTGTGAAAATAAATGAAATGAGGGGGAAAAGTTAAAAATTTGAATAAAAAATAAATAATTTTTTTCCCAAAACTTAACCATACTCTCCATTTTCTCTTGTATTTTGCTTAGTTGAAAGGAAAAAATTAAATAAAAATATGAATAATGATATACTTTTCTTCAATTTAAAAAAGCTTTCAAAAACAAAAACATAATTTCTTTTCTCCTCTATCTAAATATAAAAATATTTTTTTAATCAAATAAAATAATACCATATTCATATATATTTTCTTATCATGCGTGTGATATTTTAAGCAAAGTAAACCTAATAAAGAAAAAAAAAAGTACAAAGACCATAATATTAACTTTCATATGTTCTTTCTCTTATATGCTTGAAAAGAAGAAAAAATAAAATAAAACACATTTTTTGTTTGATTTAAAAAATAAAAAATGTCTTCCAAAATGAGAAAGATTTTATAAATTTTTTATCTCATTCTTTGTTCAATTATTTTTCATTTTTTCTATTAATCGAAACATAAAATGATAAAATTAATTTTCCCTTCAATTAAATAAAAAAATAAAAATCCTAGAAGGCAGAAGGCACGTGGAGAGGCACGCGCTTAGAAGTTTGGGAGTAGGTAAATGGCGATGCCCGCCTTGAGAGAAAGGTTTGAAATTGAATTCAAAAGATAACAGACACTTAAGGAGCCTCCATTTGCAGTGTCCTTCTGAGAGACCAAGAATGGATTCAGAGATAGAAGAGAAATTCTTGATGGGCTTCATCAACGCCAACATAGTGGGCCTCAAACACTACCCCGTCGCCCTCGTCGGCGGCCGGCAAATGGTGGGCCTCATCCGCGAACCCCTCAATCAATACGATCCCAACGCCATCCAAGTCTTGAACATCCAACGCCTCCGCATCGGCTACATCGAACGCTCCGTCTCCGCCGTCATTTCCCCCCTCATCGACGCCGAAGTCATCACCGTCGAAGCCATCCTCCCCTCCATGCGCTCCCGCAACTTCCACATCCCAGCCCAAATCCACATCTTCGCTGAACCCTACAACTTTAACGCCGTCAGAGTTACCCTTTACGCCGCCGACCTCCAACTAATCAGCCCCTCCAACCCCGCCTTCACCCTCTCCGAGTCCGTCGCCGTTAAAGAAACGAAATCCAACCAAATGTACAAGTCCATCGATGCCATCTTTAAAGTCGTTCAAGACAAACTCGCCTCCAAGACCACCGTCGCCGAAACCTTGGACCCTCCCTCCCGCATCATCAAATCCCAGCTTCTCCCACACCAGAAGGAAGCCCTTGCGTGGCTCGTTCGCCGCGAAAATACCACCGAGTTGCCGCCGTTTTGGGAAGAAAGAGACGGCACCTTCGTCAACGTGTTAACCGATTACCAGACGTGTAAAAGACCAGAGTCCCTTCGCGGTGGCATTTTCGCTGATGAGATGGGTTTGGGAA
Organism: Abrus pulchellus subsp. cantoniensis; assembly: GCA_024086825.1. Classification (NCBI taxonomy): domain Eukaryota; kingdom Viridiplantae; phylum Streptophyta; class Magnoliopsida; order Fabales; family Fabaceae; genus Abrus; species Abrus pulchellus. The sequence goes on from CM044050.1 coordinate 12,608,663, forward strand.
AGACTCTAACTTTGCTTTCTTTGATTGCGTATGATAAAAGGAACGAAACGGGTATCCCCAAAAAGAAAAGAAGCAGCTACGTGGTGGGTGCTTCACAGCGCGAGCGTGATATTCATATGTTTATTTCTGGTGGCGTGAAAACGAAGGCAACGTTAGTGGTGTGTCCTCCTTCTGTTATGTCAACGTGGATACAGCAGTTAGAGGAGCACACTTTTCGTGGTGCATTGAAGACTTATATGTATTATGGGGAAAGAAGGACCAAGGATGTCGAGGAGCTTAAGAAATATGATTTGGTGTTGAGTACTTACTCTACTTTGTCTATTGAACGTCAAAATGATGAAATGCCGGCGAAGAAAATGCAATGGAAGAGGATTGTGTTGGATGAAGCTCACCATATCAAGGATTTCACTACTAAACAGACTTCAGCAGTTTGCAGGATGAATGCTCAATACAGGTGGGCTGTTACTGGGACACCGATTCTAAATGGTTGCATTGATCTGTTTTCTCTAATGGTTTTTCTAAGGTTCGAACCATTTTCGGTCAGAAGTAGTTGGAGAGACTTTGTGCAACGCCCTATTAATAAGGGCAGGGACAATGGACTCTCGCGTTTGCAGGTATCATAATGTGTTAGGTAGTTTTATTCATAGTGTTATCAAAAGGTTGCCACTTTTCTTATGTGTTTTTCTGTCTTAGAAGCTTATTTGTATGGTTTTCCGTGGTTATTTTGTAGATTTTGATGGGTGCAATTGCATTGCGAAGAACAAAAGAAAAGGGTTTGGCAGGGCTGCCACCTAAAACCGTAGATATTTGTTATGTTGAACTTTCTTCGGTAGATCGTGAACTGTATGATCAAATTAAAGAGCAAGCAAAGCCACTGTTGAATTATGACCCTCACAAAACTATAATGACCCATTATTCTGCTTTACTAGGTTGTCTTCTACTGCTTCGCCAAATCTGTACTGATTCGGAATTGTTGCCTTTAAATCACAAGTCAGTGCTCCCTTCCTTTAATATTGAAGGTATATTCTTGCCCTTTGTATCAGATTCATGTATATAGTTACTTAATAGTTTGTTTACCTGGGTCCAATTCGGTTTCTCGGGCTTCCTTCTTTAGTTCCATGTGTTGCTTCTGGATGTGTATAGTTTAAAAGTACTGTGTTTTTAAGATGTTTTTATCATTTGTTTTCAAATGAATTTTTACCAACAATAACAAACAGGTATAGTTAATCAATATTCTTTATTTATGATCAGTAAATTGATATATATATATATATATATATATATATATATATATATATATGGATGGAACAGTGATAAGATTGTATGACAATCCAGAAAATCGTGTCATACAAGCTTAGAATTATAATGCTGATGCTTTCAAATTAAAATGTTAGGAATTTTCATATTATGCTAACAGATAGGAAGGTAGGAATTTTTCTTTGACAACATGCAAAAAGATCCCTGCCACTGGGCCTGATACTAGCAAAGTGATATTTAACCAAGTATATGTCACTAAACAAAATATGGATTTGTGTTATACTACTGAGTGAAACTTACTATTAAACTTGTATTGAGGCTTTGTGTATTATAAATTTGTATAGCATAAAGTTATTATTCTACTGATTGCACATAATTCATTTGCAAGCAGATGTTTCCAATAACCCTGAATTACTGCAAACATTACTTGGGTTGCTGCAAAATGGTGAAGATCTTGAGTGTCCAATTTGTATATCTCCTCCAACGGATATTGTAATCACAAGCTGTGCTCACATTTTCTGCCGACAATGTATTCTGAAAATTATGGAGCGAAGCAAAGCCCCTTGTCCTCTTTGTCGGCGACCCCTCTCAGAATCCAAGTTGTTCTCAGCCCCTCCTGAATCTTTCAACTCAGATAGCACTGAACTATACTCATCAGGATCAAGGTTATCTCCCAAAGCATCAGCTCTGATAAAACTTCTCACTGAATCAAGAGAACAAAATCCTGCAGTAAAGTCAGTTGTATTTTCGCAATTTCGGAAGATGTTGTTGTTGCTGGAAAAGCCTCTGAATGCAGCAGGTTTCAAGACTATGCATCTTAATGGAACAATGAATGCGAAACACAGGGCTCGTGTCATTGAGCAGTTTCAAGTCCAAGGAGGAGATAGGCCAGTGGTTCTGCTGGCAAGCCTAAGGGCTTCAAGTGCAGGTATAAATCTCACAGCTGCCTCTAGAGTCTACTTTATGGAGCCATGGTGGAACCATGCAGTTGAGGAACAAGCAATGGATCGTCTCCACCGCATCGGTCAGAAAGAGCCTGTGAAAGTTTTTAGACTCATAGCTAAAAACAGCATTGAAGAGAAAATATTGGCATTGCAGGAGAAGAGGAAACAAATAACCGAGGAACCTCCTGTGGGTGGATCAAAGGAATATGGCATGAGCTACGAAGATCTACGTCTCCTATTAGTAGACTAGCTAGAGAGTCTACTTTGTGGGCCACTGGATTAGTGCTTAAGTAGTCAATGTAAATTTTTGTCTGTTTTATCTCCCGATGCTTTTTGTTTTACTACATTTTGATATACAAAACTCATTCGATCGAATGTAAAGTCCTTTTTTTATGACAAAGATTATAAAGAGCCATAAATTTTTGTTAATTTTTTTTTATTTCAAAGAATTTTAATGTTATATTGAAATATTAAGTCTTACATCAATGGATTAGCTACAAATCAAAAGTTATATAAATAAAACTGTCAATCTAAAATTGCTTAAAATATTTAAAAAAAATAGTTTTCTCAAATTTAAGCTAATTTTTTTTATTAGATTAAACTCATTAAATTTCAAATATGGTATAGATTTAAATAAAAATTTAAAAGTTTAAATTTTAAAAAAAATTAATTAGAGATGTGGCATTAAAATACTTCTAAAAACAAGTACAATTCAAACAATAAAAGAAAAGAAATATTTTTTTTTGCCTTGACATGTAAATAATCATCTTTTCGTCACTCTTGTGTCTGAAAAATTTGTCGTGATCTTTGTCTCCATCTTTTGTCTTCCCTCCGCCTTCAAACTAATCCATTTTCTTCCCAACCTTTTACTCCAAACCTCTTTGCGGTGATTGACTTTTTTTCTCGTCGTACTTCCCTCCAACTTGAAACCTCTTTTGCCGTTGTCATTCCCACTAACATAGGACTTCTAAATTAGAGCGAAATTAGTGCTGGTGTTCAATAGTCACACATAGAAATGTCATCTTCATAGAGTTGTCCTTCTACTGGCATAGTTGTCTATTTTTTGACCAACATTTCTGGAAATTTTAAGAATTTAGTCTTTTTATCTCTTATTAAGTTTATGTTTCTCTTTAATTTAATTTTCATTGTCATGTGACCTTAAGTAATTGAACTACAACTCTATTTCCCTAGTTGAGTTCCTTTTAACTTGATTATCATTATTTCAATCCATTGGATCTATTGAAATATCTCATTAGCATCAAATTAATGTTTTGTTTGATGGTGAGATTGTTGTTAATTTTTATTTTAGAATCTCAAGTGTTTATCAAAGTTTTCGATTGGTTTTGTTTTAATTTGCCACTGATATGGTAAAAAAAAATAAATTGTGTTATTATTACATGAAAATTAGATCTAAGTAACGTACCAAAACTAATTTTATTTGTAATGAAGAATCAGAACTGTGTACATAGTTCTAATTTGCATTTCTCAAGCATTAACGCCTTAAAAAGAATATAATAATTAAGAATAATTACTTGCTCAAACGATTAATATATGTATTAACATAGCTACAGAGCTAACAAACGATTAATTTTATGATGATAATTTGTTACATACCTGAAATGGTATATAATTTATGACAACAAATAATTAGAATCTTGAATCACTTCTTTAACTAAGAAAACTAGGTGCTAGGCAATCCAATAAAATATAATGTAGCCTACTTACATGAACTCTACTGTGCAACAACAACATATGAATCATTAGTTGTAATAAGAATAACAGAGTAATGTGATATATGCAAGAAACTACGATAAAGAAAGTAATAAATATCAAACAACTTTTTGTGATATTTTCTTCAAGTATTACATTTTTGAAGTAGCTTGAGCCATTAATAAATAATGACTCTTAAAATGATAATTGTAAAAAATAAATAGATTTTATGGCATTTGAAAACTATTGCATGGTTTGGTGTATGTAATTCTTCCTTTGAGCATTTGACTAAGATATTTAGCCTTGTATATTTTCTCTAGTCTCATTAATATTTTGCTGTAGTTATTCAGTTAAAAACAAAAAGTTAGGAAGAACACATTTCAGTAGTAATTAGTGTGAGTGTTGAGTCAACTGTAAAAGTATCAAAATGAGTCTGACTCGATGGATCAGCCCGCCAAGCCTACCAAAATTGGTAAGTCAGGCTGAATGCTATAAATCCACTAGCTCGCCTAACCCGTCCCTTTTTAGCCTACTAAAATATGAGCTAATGATGGGTTGAATGTCGGGCCCAAATTTTATTTTTTAAAAATAAAAAATAATTAAATATTCATAAAATATTAATTTTTATTAATATAGAAATATTTTTTTATTTATTGTAACTTTTTTTATATTTTTTTGGCTAATTTTTCTGGGCTAGCTCATTAATCTAATGACTCATTAACTTTTTTATTTTTAGTTTTTGGTGAGCTAGCCTGCTAGCCTACTCTTAAACGGCTTGAGTTTGAAAATCTGGTCCATTTTTTGAATGGCGTAGGTTTGGGCTAGTCCACTTTTATGCAAGCTTTTGGTAGGGTGGGTGGGGTAGGCTGGCCCCGTTTTGCCACCCCTAGTCAACTGTTCCTTAAATTAAGATAGTAAATGTTGGGAATAACAATTTAAGCTTGGGAATATCTGTTACTGGGTTTTGTACAATGATTGTAATTTTTGCAAATTATGAAATTCTATAGTTAGACAATGTTTGGCTAATCCATCTGGGAGTGAGGAGATAGGAAGATTTTAATGGTATTAAAGAAGCTAGTCAATTGTGGAAGAGAGTTTTGGAGGTGTTTTAATTGAATAGTAAGATTGATACGAAAGCTCTATTTTGATTGTTTGATTTCATTACTTTGTTTGGCATGACATTGTAATTGATTTTGTTTGTACATTGAGATAAATTTTTTTCCTATACCTAATTTTATTTTTTATATAGAATTATTTAGTTAAGACAATGACAATATAAACTTTAAGTTAGATAATTTATGTTCTAAATTCAATAGATTTATTAATTATACATAATTGTAATAAATATGTTTATTCATTGCATATTCAATGCAGAACAAAGGTAGGACGTGTAGTCATTTTAAATAAGTTGACAATGAAGATACATATGATGTTCTAACAACTGTAGATGAGATGACATCACTACTCTCTTAAGAAACTATATTGATTGAAGAATCACAAAGGAAAAATGAGAAGATGAAAAAAAATATTGCATCTTGAGAGGATGAAGTCAAACACACTTGTATTAGCTCAAGTAGTTTCTTTGGTTATGTACTATGTTAAATGAGGTGCGAGCAATTGTAAACAACCAATTGTTTGATCTATGCCCTACATTATATACATTCAATTCTACATTTTCATTATAGATATTCAGAAATACTTTTCAATGCATTTATAATATGTAATAAAGGAGAATACTTTTCAAAGATTATATACATTCATAACAACAGAGAAGAATACCATTTTTTTATTGAACCATAAATGTTTGCTTTTAGTGGCAATTCTAATATGTAATGCTTTATGAATACAAATTATGGATAATTAATACCAAAATCACGTGGTATTTCTAACTAAGAACATTAATACCAAACACAGATAATAAATACAAAATTATGAACAACTTCATTCAACAAAGTTTTGTCAAAACAAGTTAAAAGTTAGAAGTAGAGGTTAACATGCAACCAACCAAATCTAGCTATCCAAAACAATAAACCCTAAATCATAAACATACAACCAACCAAGCCTAGTTATCCAAATAACTTGTGGGTATACATCCCCACAAACAGCCTATTAAAATCTAGTTATCCAATATAACTCTTGTGAATCCCTCTTTGTGCTCACCCATGCTTCAAAATGTGTACATCAAATCTGGATTTGGTATGAACTTCACTCCAAGTTGCATGATCTCTTTTGATGTGAAATCGAGATTAGTCAATGTTGCTCATAGATTATTAACTTTTGAATTCATGCCTATAATTGTGTGTTGCTCATTGAGTCTTTGTTGCATCATTAACACTATTAGCTAACCTACCAAGAGCTGCATCATTTATTGATTGTCGATGCTTCTAGCTATATTCACTTGCTGATGATGTTGCTTACGGTGGTACGATTGTAGATTTAGTCTCCATTAGAGATGCCTTAAAGTCGAATTGGTCGTTTAAGTAATCTTCAACTGCCAACCTTGCTTGTAGCTCTTCCTCTGCATCATTATAACTTATAGCATCACATTCAGTTATCCTATCTTTTCCAAAAATGCCTCGCAAATGCTCATACAAGGGAAATGGTTTGTTAGTAGTGTATAAACTTTTAGGGTGACTCTGCAAAATTGAGTCATTAAATAAGGAAGTTTGGTGATCTTTTAACATATAACAATTTAATTATATAATCGCTATATATATGATTTACATTAAAGTTCATAAACATAGCTTTTCCCACTCCACCAAGACATTTCTATTATTTATTTTCACACAATGTTTTTTGAATTCCATACAAACCCATTCTAGTTTAACATTTCAATAACATATTGATATTTTTTATTTAATTGCTTGTAGTTGTTTTTATAGTGATTTGCGTTTATCCAACATCTAGAAAGCTTGTCGTTCATTTTGTCAGCAAGCTTTTGGAAAGCCCCCAACTTAAATTGACTTGCATCAACCTGAAATCTATCAACCATCATTTCTTCATAAAGCATATCAAATGCTCAATCTCAATGTCTATCCATTGATGTGGCAATGTTCTTGCCATCTTGAAATACATATTAATAAATTAGGAACATATGAATATTACATGAAATATGCACTAAAGAAAACTTACAATCAGAACTACAATAATTGTGAAGGTATGAAATTCACGAGTCACAAATCTTTAGATTTAAACCAAATAAATTAATCCAATTATAATAAAAGTACAATATATAAAATACATCAACTTAATTAAATAAAGTAGTGACTTAATTATTCTTTATTAAAGCAAACACAATTAGGTGTCTACACGACATAACATAAATCAAATAAAATAAAATTAGAAAAATAGCCAGCCCTCTATAAAGTGTGATATGTTTTTCACTCTTCAAACATTTCATTGATAAGAGTGGCTTGCCATTGAGTCCACTCAAAGCTACTTTCTACACAGTCAATCATCTTGACATCATCTGTGGGATCTTCACTCGTCGACACAAGATCATCATCAAGACTTGAGTTTTCTAGAGGAATAATCTCCATGTTTCTTCGAATGAAATTTTGCAACAGACAACAAATAAGTATAATGCGATTTTGTGTCTTAATTGGATAAAATGTTGGCCTTTTTAGAATTATACATCTTTTCTTAAGCAACCTAAATCAATGCTCAATTATATTTCTAGTTGAGAAGTGCTTCTTGATAAAGTATTTTTTGTGGTCATAAGGCCTATGTTCCTTATGCCCATTCCTGCACGTAATAGTATGAACCTCTATACGATGCTAAAAAACCTCTACCATTTATATAATTGTCGCAACTAAGGTCACAAATGACAAAATGTGTTAAGAAAAACATCTTTTAAGAATAAAATATTTTTTAAAAATTATTGGTATCGTCATCAAATTTTATTTAAAAAAACTTTAAAAAAATCAGAAATAAGTTTAGAAGTCTATTACGTGTAAGGAAACATTTTTTAAATAACGATTACCTTAAATTAATTATATAAATTTATTTCAATTTAAAAATATTTATTTAACTCCTAAACAATAATTATTGATATTTTTATTTTTAAAGAAAGACATTTTATTCTTAAAATATTAATAGTATCTTAGAATGAAAAAAGTTATTTTGAAATTTGTTTAGACTTGACATATTCAGTTCTTGCTCTTACGTATTTTCTAATACAATAGAGAATTCAAAGTCACATAATTGTATCATAAAAATTATGAAATTATGTTATTAATTTGAAATTTATAAGATTTTAATAGAAATATTTTAAATGACTTTGTTTTAAGATTAATTATATATATTTTTAAATAATTTATATCTTTTAGGATATAAGATAATGTAACTATATATGTTATCCTACAATAAACAATACAAAAGATAAAGAAGAATTACACATTCATATTATAAGTCATTATAGAAGAATGTGGTATTTAAAGTTAACTATTTTAATTTATAAATAAGTATTTTAATATATATTTTAATTTAATCACACATTAGTATTGTAAAATATTATATGATAAAATGAAAAAATGAATTTAATTTATTATCGTTAGAAACATAATTTATTATTATTCTTTTAAAATTAAAATTAATTTTATTTAATAAGATAGAAAATATTTAAATAAAAGAATATATTTATATTACTTAGTAATAATGATTATTTAACTAAATGAGTTATAAATATAAATTTTTATTGTATGAGACTTAAGATGAGGTTAATATATATAAGATTTATATTTTTATTTTACAATTCATAATATATGAAAGTAGAGGTGCTTCACATTAACGTCAGAAACCATTGTACTTAGCTTAGTTACTAAATTTATTGCTTAATTATTTATTATGCGAGAAGAGAAATGTTTTAAAAAAAATATTCAAATTAATCAACAAAGTAGTTATTTAACTAATTTAAAATGAATTATATATTATTGTATTGATAAGATGATAATTATTTTTTTAACTTAATTAATAAATTGATTGTTTGATAATTAAAGCAAAAATATTTAAACAAGTATATTTTAAAAGGTAAAATATTTATTTAATTTTAAAAATAAGATATTTTTAATTAAAAGATTTATAACGTATAAAACTAATAGGTACATATTAGCTTCGATGATTAATAATGCATAAAAGTAGAGATAATGTATGTTAATATTATAGATATCTGTATTAATTAAGTGAATTAAATTTAAGTTCATAATTAATAAATTAAATTGGATAATAGAATATAAAAATATAATATGTTTTGATTTTTTAATAAAATAAATAAATAAAATACTTTAATTAATTAATAAATTATATAATTAGATGGAAATGAATATTTTTTCATTTTCTAAATATACTGAGAGTGCATATGACATAAGATAACGTAGGTACATATATGTTTGAACAATCAATAACACATAAAGGTAGAGTTGCTATACAACGTGTTGCATTAGTAAAATTATTTTGATTTAATAAAATGATTAAAAGTTTTATAATTAAAGAAATAATATTAAATATAACATTTTAAATTATTGATAAAATAATCATTAGTTAATTAAAGTTAAAATTTTTTAAAACTTTTTGTTTCATAAGACTCCAGATAATATAGGTAAACATGATCCTTAACAATTTATAACGAATAATAACAGATAAATTATATGCTTTTATTGTGAATCATTTCATGACTTTTATTTATTTATTATATTTTATTATAATAATTATTTGCCCAAAAAATAATTTATTAATCATGAAATTAAATCATATTAACTTTATATAAAGATAAAATATCAATAAAGATAACAAGATTAATGCATAAATAAATTACATAAATAAATAAAATGAAGACGACGAAAATAATAATAATAATTATATGAAGATTATTAACAAATATCTGTTGGCTTTTATATATATATATATATATATATATATATATATATATATATATATATATATATATAGAGAGAGAGAGAGAGAGAGAGAGAGAGAGAGAGAGACTCGTATAGGATGAATTCATAACTCATAACATGTTAGCATTTAACGTGATCAAATCATGAGTTACGAGGCTAGCTACTACACTCGTGAATTGAATTAAAATAGGATAAAAAAAAAGAAGCATGCATATAGTAATAAAAAAGTAAAATTTAAAGAACTTGATACTCAAATAATGTAAAAGTGAGATTTGCAGCATCAGCGTCCGTGGCTGAGTCTTTCTTGACAAAGTTAAAATAATATGTGAATACGATCAATGATATAAGAGTTCGAGGAAACTGGTTTAACAAAATCTTCAAGCAAGCTTTTTTTGTAAATGGTTGCAACTCCTCTGAATTAAAAATCCTCCCCTAAAACCTCCACCTTTAATTTTTATCTCATTTTTCTTGTTCTGAGTTGTTCTTACTATATGCCCCTAATGCGACTCCCTTCCCTCTCTTATATATGTTATTTTCAATCTTTTCTTTACGTCTCTTTTCATTTACTCTTGCACACCATTCTTATTTCTTGTAAAATCATCATTGATTAGATTTTTGCGGCAGTGGGAACAGATATACTTATTCCTATTCTATGGGTATTCCTTTATTTGATTCTGATAAAAATATAGTATTTGTTCATTACTCCAATTATAAACAAAGGTTTAAGGATTTCACTTGAACAAAACTCAGACATACAACATTGATCTATCCAAATTTTATAATTATTCATAGTCCAAAGCCATACATGGCATATTGTTTCCATATAATTCTTGATAAATACCAATTCCTACTTGAATAATGTTAACTTTCGCTAAGTTTTGCTAGAGGACCACTTTGAATAAAAATTTTAGACAAGTTATACTAATTTGTTTATAAAAACTAGATTTAAGGCAATGTATATCGCTGCCTGGTTATCACACCAAAGTTACATAGGGTTAGTGATACCAAATCTTATCTCTTCCAACATATGTTTTAACCACATTAACTCATAGGTAGTCTAAGCTGTCGCCCTGTATTTTGATTTTGCACTTGATCTCAATATAATCTTTTGCTTCTTGCTTTTCCATGAAATTAAATTACCTCCAAAGAACACATAGTATTCGATAGTAGATTTTTTATCCATAGATTTTTTATCCATAGATCTTATCCAATTAGGATTAAAAAGCACCTCTATCTATGCATGTCCATGATCTTTTTATACAATTCCTTTCCCTGGTGCTTTCTTTAGATACTTTACAATGCATATTAGTGCTTCTTAATGAGTATCTGTCGGAGATGACATAAACTGGCTAATAACATTCACTAGAAAAACAATATCTGACCTTGTGATAGTCAAGTAATTCAACTTGCCTACTAATCTTTTGTATTTTTGTGGATCTATAAAATAACTCCATTTGTAGTCAGTTTCACTCCTAGCTCCGTAGGTGTCTCACATGGTTTAACTCCTTTTAGTTCGATGTTAGTCAATAAGCTTAAGACATATTTTCTCTGTGAAAGGAAGATTCTTTGCTTGGATTATATGATTTTAATACTCAAGAAGTATTTCAACATTCCTAAGTCTTTTGTCTGAAACTTGGTTTGAAAAAATTTCCTTAGGTTACTGATTCATTCCTTGTTACTATATGTAATAACAATATCATCAATACAATCAACAAGTAAAATATAACTAAGGATAGTCTGGTTGTAATATACTGTATGGTCACTCTCACTCCTCGCTAATCTAAATTCTAAAATCACGTCATTGATCTCTCAAACCATGCCCTAGGTGACTGTTTCAAGCAATGTAATGACTTCTTTAAATGACACACTATTCTACACTCCCCCTGAGCAACAAAGCCAGGTGATTGCTCTTTGTATACCTCCTCTTGTAAGTCTCTATATAAGAAAGTATTATTGACATCTAACTGGAATAATGGCCAATGATACATAGCCGTAAGAGAGATGAAGATACATACAGATGAGACTTTAGCAATAAGAGAAAATGTATCAATGTAGTCAACGCCATAAGTTCGGGCATACCCTTTTGCAACAAGTCGTGTCTTTAGGTGAGCCATAGGACTATCTAAATTAACTTTCACAGTGTAAATCCACTTGTAACTAATAACCTATTTTCTATTAAGAAGAGGAACCAAATCCCAAGTATTATTCGTTTCAATAATTAACATTTCTTCCTTCATAGCATGTTGCAAACCATCATGACTGAAGGCATATTTAAGAGTCTTCAGAACAGAAAGAGAGTTTAGACTAGTCATGAAATATTTAGACGTAGAGGATAAATAAGCAGACGTCACATAAGATTAAATAGGATATGTTCAAGATTTCTTACATTTACTGATAGCAATAAGAAGGTCAAGGTTAGACATAAGATCTATTGACACTTAAGGAGATAATGCTAGAAGTTGAGTACCATCTTGAATATCATTAGGCATGGAGGGAACATCTTCTGAAGGCTATTTCTACTAGTGAGAGTATGTTTGCTAAATAAACTTGAAACTTGTATCAACAGGAGCTAGAGGTGCAACATGATGTGTAGATTAGAGAATAGTGTAAGTCAAGAAAAGTTCATCTACCTTATACGTGAACTCTGAAGATGAGAACTTAAACAATGGAAGACTTTTAAAGAAAAACACATAAGAGAAAATAAGATAACCACCAAGATTAGAAGAAAAACAACGGTAACCTTTTTATGATTGAGAATAACCCAAAAACACACATTTTAGGGACTTTGGATCAAGTTTAGTTACTTGAGGACGAACATCAAATACAAAACAAGTGCAGCCAAAAACTTAATGAGGTAAAGAAAAAAGAGTTTGTGATAGGAAAAGTATAGAGTAGGAAATCTCACCATATAACACAAATGATGACATGCAATTAATTAAATATGCACAACATCAGCCCAAAAAAGGTTTAAGAACTTTCATTTCAAACATTAGAGCACGAGCTACTTTCATAAGATGACGACTTTTACGTTCAACAACCTCATTTCACTGTGAAGTAACAATACAAGAGGACGGATGAAGTGTGTCTGTTTACTCATAAAACTAGTGAAAGATGTCAAAAAATATTCTTTAGCATTGTCACTTCTAAAAATACGCACACAAGTATTACATTGAGTTTTAATTTTAACACAAAAATTATAAAATATAAAAAAGACTACAAATATGAATTTCATAAAAAAAATAATAATCATGTTACATGAGAATAATCATCCATAAAGGTAATAAAATATTTAAAATTAAATTTAGAAGTAACTGAACAAGAGTCCCAAACATCAAAATAAATAATTTCAAATAAGGCATGAGTCCCTTTATTTAAACAAGGTAAATAAACATTACGATGATTTTTAGCAAATTGACACAACTCACAATAAAAATTAGACACTAGACTATGACATAATTTCTTAAGAACTCCTAAAGACGGATGACCCAGACAGCAATAAAGTTAGAAAACGGACATTTTTCATTTATAAAAAGCAATATAAGCTTGCGGGAGTCCTTCCTTTTCCAATAGATATAACCCATTAAATACCATACTTTTACCAATAATCCCTTGTGTCACCAAATCCTGAAAATACAAGAATTAAAAAAAAAATGTTAGACGACAATGAAGTTGAAAAAAAGACATTTTTTTATTTATAGAAGCAATAGAAGCTTGCAGGAGTCCTTCTTTTTTCAATAGATACAGCCCATTAGATACCATACCTCTACTAATAATCTCTTGTGTCACCAGATCTTGAAAACACAAGAATGAAAAAAATGCTACTAAGCAATTTAATAATGAAGTAATTTGGCTAATGAACAACAAATTTAAGAGGAGTTAAGGCAAATATAAAACTGGAGATAAAGGTAAGGTTGAAAATAGAATGGTACACCCACTTCCCTAAATATGGACACTACAACCATTAACGAGTATTACAGAAGAATAGAACTAGGTAGACAAAAAGAGGAAAGGATACCTGAATTCTCAGTCATATGATTAGTAATGCCAGAATAAATGACCCAATACTTGGAAGATGAGGAAAGACATGCAATAAGATTACCTTTTTGGACAAAAGTGACTATAGAGAATGTATATGTATGTTGAGAAATATGAAACTGAGTATACTGAATAATTTCCTCATCATTCATACATACAATATGTCCTTCTTTCTCTTGAGTAGCTGTATTAGGCTAAGACACCGAGTTAGCAAAGTGAAAATTACCTTGTAAGTGAGAAATCAACTAATTTTGTAGAGGATGAGTGCACTAATTCTGATAGTGGCCAAATTTGCCACAGTTGTAGCACTGTACATTACTACAACCTCCATTATGCCCATGGCCATGACTACCTCTACTACTATTGCGACCACCACATTTATCATATTAGGCTGTCAAGACAGAGTAGTTAGGAGACTCATTTTTTGTAGTGCTCTTGAGTTCCTCAAAGGAGACTGCATAACTCTGGAGAAGACATCGATAAGATTATCAACTTGCTTACTTGACAGAATGTGAGACTGAACTACCTCATATTTTGGAGCAAGTCCATAAAGCCAACTCAAAGCCATGAGTTTCTTCTGCTGCGCTATCATCTCATCAATGGTTTTGCAGGCTAAAATAGATGTATCTCCTTAGTATGCTTCTTAAACTCTAAAAAATAGTCCATTAGCTTCTGCTTATTCTATCTAGGTCAATAAATTTCCTACACGAGAGCATACAACTGATTCAAATAATTAGATTTCTCAAAATTTAATTGCAAGAAGTCTCACAATTCCTTCATGATTTTGTAATAGGTAATAATCGGCCTATCAACAGAATTTACTAGCAACGCAAGGATCTTTTTCTCACGTATCATTCATGTGTCAAAATCCTTAGGATTGATAGGTGCCGTTTCAGTCGAATGATTATCCTTTTCCATTCCACCCAGGCTAATCTCAATCAAATATTTTCACTCCATATAGTTTCTACTGTCCTCATCTAGCTTAACATTGGTAAGTTTGGATAGAGATACAATTTCCATAACAGTCCCCTTATGATATGCATCCTGCACATCTTGACAATCATGTTTAGACATTGTATATCCAAAAACAGTGATGGAACTGCCTAAGTTTACATCTCAATGGCTAGAAAAAATGCTGCACTTAAACTGTAAACGTCAAATTACTACATATTCTGGCCATAAAAAATATTGTCATCTCTACAGCAGTAATGCTTGGCCTTTTCTAAAGCTGCTAGTTTTTTTCTAGAGCGACAACGACAGTGAGGGGGAACCTTAAGAGGCTCTTGATACCATATAGAATTAAGAGAGAGAAAGCATATATGTAGAGAGAAATAGATTAGTATGTTGGAATTATATATATATATATATATATATATATATATATATATATATATATATATATATATATATATATATATATATATATACTATAAAATATGTAGAAACTCTTATATTTATATGGATACATATGTGACCCTGATGAGCCAAGCCTGTTATTATAATACTAACATAAACACTAATCTTAATAAGCCCGTTATTATCTTTATGCTTAGGCGGTGCTTGAAACCTTTTAGTTGTGTACCATTATTAATGACTAATGTAGAGACATCATCATTGTGACTCTCACTATTTTTTTTTCTTCTAATCAAAGTTGTGTGATTTGACGAGAGAACGCATTTACACATTCATCTACTAACCAAGAGTATTCTTTTGAACTAGATACCTTAAATGCAAGTCTAATCATTTTAAAAGGTATTTGTCAGTATCGTTGTGTGTGGTAGCAAGTTTAGGATCTCCTGAACATCTATTCCTTTGACTTTGTGTATAATTCCACAAAGACTTTCTCTTGTCCATCTCTTATTGATGTGTTTTTAGGCGCAACCTTGATATCATTTGCTTCAAAAACCTTTAATGCATGGGAACAAAGTATGCAATATATTTCAAATTATCTACTGCTACACCATATAGACTTTAAGACATACTCAAATAATACATTTAATGATGTGTCTACATCGATTATAATAAAGGCATATTTAAATAAAGAAGGAAGGAAAATTCATTCCTTTCTAATATGCAACAAACCAAAATGAAGAAAAATCATGTTAGAATATGTTCAAAAAGTATGTGTAAATTTTGCCCATTTGTATTAGTATGAGAGACATCTCACAAATTAGTTCATTGTAAAGTTAGACTTTAATCACACGTTCAAAGTGTGCAAAAAATTATTTTGTCAACACCAAGCTTCATACAAACCTTAAAATGAGAATATTGTGAGAAACAGTGTATTCCTCCATGATATTGGTTCAAACTTACTCAAACTCACTCACTTTATCAAAGTCATATGTATTTTTTTGAAATCTATTAAGAAATTACTTCCAAATTTTATCAAATTACTAAGGTGTTTTATTTTATTTTGCATCAAGTGTCATTACACAAAATACAATGTGGCTCAAGCATGACTTCTATAAGGACCTTGGCCATTGCCTAATCTTATTCACTAAATATTGTTATTAGTTTTTTCTGATTTTGTACTTTTAAAAATGTCTCAAACAATCATTTAAAAGATTCAGTTATCTTATATCACAAAGCTACACAAAAAATCATTATACCCCTATAATGGTTAAATCATTTAATAATGATTGAAAGATAATAACTAAACTTGACCCACCTAATCTTTTGTCTCATTTTACCTTATAGATCCATTAACTATATGTGATATAATCGCTTATAATATAATTAATTTTGGTATTTTAAGAGTTGTTAATTCTGAACATATAAATATAGTATAATAAGGTAAACACCAGTCAAGAAAAGAAATGTGAAATTATTATAAATCATAAAGATTCCATAATATCATGCAAAGAATCCAATATAGTCCTAACTATGGATTTAACTAGACATAATAGAAAAGAAAGTAAAAATAACAATAAATTAATCCATAGTTATTTAAAATGTAAATGCAAATTAGAGGAGTGTACAATGAAAAAGAGATGAGAAAAACTCTTGATTCCAAGACGCGTTCCCAAAGCTCTAATAGTCATTAACAACTGGCAAACACCAAGATTGAGGATGTGAAAGAGATGTGTAAAAGAAGTGGAAAGGATGATATCAAAAGGATGTGTAAAAGTCATTGCCTATGATGTCTTTTTAACAGGATATGAAAATATTAAAATTTGTCTATAATTGGACTTCTTGCAGGTAAGCATGGTTGTGCATGTGGCTCGAAGCACACCCATGCTTGTTGTTGGGGTATAGACATGCTAGTTATTATGAAGCCTTATTTTTGAACCAATTTAAGCACAAAATGCTCCCAAAAACCTAAATGTGATATTCTCATATTAATCTTCACAATAATAATAGAAATTAGTGTAAAAATCTGATAAAAATAATGGCAAAAAATAAAAATATATTCTATAAAAAATGTTAAAATATAGACTTATCAATAGCAACAGATAGAGGTCAATCATCAACCTTATGCACATATTCATCACTAGCTGGCAGCAAACTATCGAGCATACACATACCTCAATTAATCATTCTACCGCTTTCTCCTATTGTAACATCAAGGAGACACTTCAACATTCTCACGGTCTAAACAACTAAACTTGAATAAATTTTTGCATAAGTCTCATGGCCTAGAGACACCCCTCAATTTTTAAATGACCTCAACCAATATGAAGAGGATGCAATATATGAACAAGGAGAAGAAAAATCACATGCTAGTGATAATGGTGAATATGGGAGCCATACTAATCAAGGGGTAGGAATGGCAATGGGTAGATATGGGTAAGGTACTATAGTACTCATTCTTATACCTGCATTTTTAAAAAAATACTCGTACCCAGTCCCATAATCGCGTGGGTATAAACATTAATCATCATGCTCGTACTCTTTGGATACTCACATATCCATACCCGTACACATTACCCACGCTTGTTTGAGAAAAAAATATTTATAAAGAAAAATATGCTTATATAACTTCACATAAGTAATATAGTAATAAAAAAATCAATAGTAGTTGCTGAACAAGGTACAAACATAGATAGAAAATAAATATTCAAAAATTACAAGTACTAAATGTATCTTAATATAACAATTTTTTAAACTAAAATTTTTAGAAACTATAAGTGAAATTAAAAACTTATGTCGACGATGACTCCTATTTTGTGTGAGATTCGATCGAACAACAATAACATAGTAACGACTAGATAGATATGCACAATGGATGACCTTTTGTGTGAAAAAACTTGGTAACCTCTTGTGGCCATAGTGACAACTAACTCTAACGAGTAACTATTCATGGTTGCTGCAATATGTTTGAATGAAGCAAACATTGAGAATGAGAGTAAGGTTAAGACAAAGAAGTTCAAGTACTAAACGACAACCAGAAGTGGACACATAATACATTTTTTTAAAACTTTTAAATATGAAATTATAAGAAAAATAATTAATTTATTTAAAATAATATAACATAATATATATATATATTAATAATAGTATTTTAACTCATGTACAACACAAACTATTTTGTCAAAAATACAAATATTTAAAAAATTATTTTAATGAATTAAATATTTATAATGTATATAAATTTTAAAAGAAAGAATTTGAATAAAAGATAAATAGTCAAAATAAAATTTTATAATAAAAAAATATACGTGTATATAAAAAATTATACTTTTTTATAAGAAAAAAAATTAACAAAAAGAATTAATAATATTTTTTTATATTTTATATCTTTTTAAAAACTTCTTTAAATATAAATAAATGGTAAAAATAATATTATTTAGATTTAATAAATTATAGTTGTATTTATAATGCATATGTTGCATAAAAATATTAATTTAAATTGAAATATAAAAAATAAAATTTAAATATTATCAATAAATAATAAGCTTACAGTAATAGTAAGTGATCATAAAATTTATAAAATATTTATAATATGTTTATTATTTATTATTTACTTTATAATTTAAATATCAATATAATGTTATTAATAAAAATATTTGTATGAAAAATATTGTATATGTGTGTCATATAAATTGTATTAATCTAGTTAAACGATATAAAATAAAAAATTTTCTATTAAAAATATGAAACAAAATATTTTTTTTGGTTTACTTTATTATTGAATATATTTTTATAATAATCTTATATAACTTTATATAAGTAGCACATACATACACACATACATATATATATATATATATATATATATATATATATTAATTGTTTTATTATGCGAGTATAGAGTGGAGTAGGTACTTAGATACCCAGGTAGTACTCATATCAAGATAGAGAGTAAATACCATATTCGTTGTAAGTAAATTTTATGAGTGTCCATCAAGTAGTTTACCTATTGCGATCCCTATCAAGGAGTCATAGAAGAGGATCAAGCTAAAGAGGATTAGGGTCATGAAGAGCAACATGTTATGGAGGGAAGAGACCACATGAAAGAGGATCAACCTATACATGATGATGTTGCACAATAATCATGATTTTAGTTTTATTTTTCATTATTTTATTTTAGATTTTATTTCATATTTAATTTATTTTCATAATGTATTTGTTTGAAGGATATCTCATCGTTACAACTTGATTATGAAATTTTTATATATAATATAAATATCTCATTCTCTTTTAAAATTTGTTGTATTGACTTATATTTTGTATTAGATGACCAATTTTTGATATTCTTTTTTAACTTTTCTATAAACTTTACTTAAGTAAATTAAAATTCATTTAAATCACACATAATTTGCTTAAGTTACTTAAGCACTTGTTAAATAAATAAGGATTTATGAAATGTGGTGCTCTTTATCCAATTTTTGCTTAAAAAATTTATAATTCAATTAAGCGAATTGAGATTCGCTTAAGTGAAAGTTGTTTTTCTTGAATGAGTGAAAATGTTTGAAATATAATATTCTTAATGCAATTTTTAATTAACAATTTTAATATTCATTTAAATATATTTGTTCTTATTTAAGCGAGAGTTACTAATACTATTTTATGTTAATTTCAATATTTACTTAAGTTATATAATTATTGCTTGATTAAACTTTTGTTCAAGTTAAAAAAAATTATTTCAACGTATCAAAATTCACTTAAGTAGAATTTTTTTTACCACATAGTACTCGTATAAATTATAGAGAATCTGTATCCATATTTTTGTTTTGAATCCATGCACATTGTGTATGTTTTAGAACTTCACCGATGATGCTACTCAAGGAGAAGAAAGTCATAAGTCGGCATGCATGCTTGGTGACTTTGGGATAACTCTAATTCTTTAGTTTTATCTTATGCAATAACTATTTTTAAATCATAAATGATGTCATAAACCAATCGAATTTTTTCATTTAGAGGTTAATCTAATTATTGTATCCTTATTTTGTACGTGTAAAAAGTAAAATGTGTAATGTTATCGTATAAACATATTTACGATCCATAGATGATAGATTCGCATTCTAACTCAAAGTGTGGCTAGCAAGTTATTATAACTAACACTTCTTTTTAATATACTTACAAACTTGTTTGACTATAATATTGGTATTATATATATATATATATATATATATATATATATATATATATATATATATCTTTTACACTGTCAACGATGTAAACTAGATATGATAAAGAAAAATAAAAGATATAATGGATGTAATAGAACAAAAAATAAAAATAAAAAAAGGGTGAAAATGATATATATGAAAAAATAAGTGTAAAAAAAACTACTATTCTTTGATAAATGGGCTTATATTACTTATAGATTTTCCTAAAAAAAAAAAAATTAAAGTGGTGTGAGTTTTATTATTTTCAATACTCTAATAAAGCTTCTCATTTACCACTTTATTTAATATTATACAAATTATTTCAATAACTTTTCTTCATTCTACTTCTTTTTTACTGATTATTTACAATTATTAAATAATTTAAAAAGTATAAAAATTTAATTTTTATTAATTAAGTATAAAATATAATAAAGTTAAAATTTTTAGATTAATTTAAATTTTTATAATTATTATATATTTTTTAATATTTATATAATTTAAATATTTTTATAGTATTGGACGAGCTTATAGTTAGTCATTATAATTTTAAAACGCTTATGTTTTGTTTATTCAATTGATCGTATATATATATATATATATATATATATATATATATATATATATATATATATATATATATATCACACAATCATTTTATACCACACTCGCAATCTAAATTCAATAAGATAAATCTTGAAATGCATAAAGAATTAAAGAACTATGTTTCCCATTGGACCTTCGTTGATTAAAGAACCCTAATCCACCATTTTGTTCAAGATAGATAATTCCATCTCATCTCCACGGATATGGAAAAACTTTGCATCTCTATCACTGTCCTAAGATTTTGAGTTGAGATGTGAAGAATAATTTCAAATCCTCGTACGACTTTCTTTTAACAATCTTTTGAATTATTAAATAGCTATTAAATTACCTTTTTAAAATATCAAATGTATATATATATATATATATATATACATACATATATATTCTCTATAAATTAATAATAATATAACATTAATAGGATAAAAAAATTATTATAACATTAATTATCCGTGATGTGAGTCCTACCAAAATGATACGAGTGCGGTGATTCAACCAAGATCTGGTATTCAGTGTGTATTAATTCACTTTCCTTTTGCCCAAAAGATTTAATAATAATAATAATATACTCATGAATATATGGCATAAAGTTATTGAATATATCTCATTAAATATTTTAAATTATTTAAAGAAAGTAAAAATTGAATGACTTATATTAAATTTTGATAAAAAAAAAATTTCTATTTTAACCTCCTATCTTAATTCTGAGATGAAAAAATAATAACAATAATAATAACTCATGGGAATAATAGTAGTAAGTAAACTTTTCAATTATAATTTTTTAAAGAGATGAAAAAATATTTGCTAATTATAGCTTACCTTTTTATATAAAATTTCCATGAAATATCAAAACTATATTTTACTATTAAATTTAAATGAAATATTTTTTTATTAAAAAAACTATAATTAACTATTTTGATTAAAAAATATTTTCTTGATGATGATAAAAATGATTTTAATATTAATGCATTTATAATGTAATAATAATATATAGAATATGTACTAGTATTTATTATTATTATTATTATTATTATTATTATTATTATTTATTTTCATCAATCTTATTCTAAAATTTTTGAAATGTGTCATAACTGAAATATTTTTGTCCTAAAATGTTTCCCTAAATATATGACAAAAATATGCCAAATAATGCATCGCTTGTGTACATATCATAGTTATCCACTTAATGTAAAAGTAGCTCTTATGGTCCTTTTTAAACATTTTATGAATGTGTGCAATTATATATGGTAACTGTTTGTTGCGCGCATTGCCTGCCGAGAAAAATGAGCATGTATAACTTTCCAATTTCACTGAGCCAGTAAATTTCTTTCATATATCGTCAAGCTAACCAAAAACAATAACTCATGCTAATGTAAGTACTTCCAAGTAATTTTTTAAATTAAAAACTCTCTCTATTAGATACATATCCTCTCAAATTTTTTAATATATATGAAACAAAAACACCTTAAAATTATAACCATACATATTATTAGATTAAATTGTATTAAGGATACAGTATCTCTCAGAGTTTTCACCACGGTGAAAGCTAAGATGGAAAGGTATAAAAATAGAAGGTTCATTAATTATTGTAAGAATGATTTCAAACGAAGGGACGTCATTCTATTGAAGGGACGTTACTGAATAGGAAAATTATCAATATTTGCACGTAACCATTTTAAAATTTTAAAACAACTCAACATTCTCCTACTATGTATCCATAAACGCTATGAAATGAAAAAATTTTGGAGGCATTAAAGATTAATAGCACGAATCCGCTACAAAATTACCAAATTAGCAGGATTTAGAAGTGAAATCACACCGCTCTTCCAAACTAAATAGTGGAATTTACTGATTTTGTTGGTCATAATTTGTTTCTCTTATCATTTCTGTCCAAATGTTTTCACTCTCCCAGCCCCATAAACCAACATGAGAAGCTTTCACTCTCATTTTCCGACCCTCTTCCCCCGTTTCATCTTTTGAGGTAACTCGTTTTTCATCAATTGCATGCTAGATTTTTTGGTATAGCTCTAGGTTCATGTCTTTGCTCGGTGAAACTACTGCTTAGATCATATCAAAGTGTGTGTGTGTATATATATATATATATATATATATATATATATATATATATATATATATATATACATGATTGAGTAGAAGGGGGATATTCCGACCTAACAGAAATAATAGATCATAACAAGTTGATAGATTTTGATTAATGTCATTCTTGTGATCTGTGTGAATCCAATGCTCACAAGCAGTACTATGAAGATGATTGTTGTAAAAAAAATACATTTTTTGTTGTGTGTTTATTAATATATACTCCAACCGGAGAGATCAAATTGCTGAGCAACTTTACTCGAGCCAATTCAGGGTGCGTTATTGCAGCAATTGAATGGATCAGCATCAATTACATATAGAAGACACCAAAGTTCATGGACAAGAAAATTGAATGTGCTTCTAGTAAGCTTCATTTAGATGTTCACAATGATGATCGACAGATAATTAGTTTAGACAACAACACATATTGTTTAAGCGGACATGTTGAAATAATTAGTTTTGAGGAAAAGAGCAATTGCAGCATGGAAGGAACTGATCAGGAATTGGATGACAACATAGAAGAGCAAGAGAACATTAATCATATTTTGGAGATCAAGAAGCTACTTGTCAACAACGAAAATGTGGTCAGTCTCACTCGATTATTTATCCAATTATTAACATAATTTAATCTTATGCTGGTTCTATACTTTATTGGAATGAAGAATGATTTAATTATTGTGTATGTATATATGCAATATATGGTGTATCCAAAAGAAAGAAAAATGATTATTATGTATTCACTAGCAGCAGTGATTAGTAATAGAAGAAATAATTAAACACACGATAAGTTAAAAAAAAAAAAACGATGACAAAAATGAGAGATATAAATATTGTTAGTATATAATCTATATGAATATGAGTAAGTATGGATGTATAAGCTTGCCTGCTTTTATTCTTACCTGTTGCAACTTTTCCTTTGACTTTGACTAGTTTGTGCTGGGATTTATTTTGATAGACGGAGACAGAATTAGTAGTTGGGCTGCAGATGCTGACATATATTGTATGCTCTTTGAAGGATTTAATGGTAAGAATGAATAGATTTGGGTTTATGAATGTTGATTCTCCCTACCCTTTTTTTTAGGGTTTATGTAAAGTATATTTCCTTATTATTTTCTTTTTATAAATCAGTTCGTAGCAACAGATAAGATTTGAATTCTGTACCAACAGATTCCAAAATCCAAATTCTACTATATATGCTTATTGATCAATTTTCTAAAGGAATCTGAATTTTCTGTTTAGTTTCTTTCCTCTTATTTAATTTGAATTAAGTTAACTCTATTTTCTTGAACAGCGTTTTAACAAGCCATTTCAATTCGGTACTTCTAATTTTTTTATGTATTATAATTTTCTTTCAAAGTATTCAAAGAAATACGCCTAAGATATCATCCCAAAAGCCACTAATTATTTTGGCTGGTTTTTCTTCATGGTTGTTGACTATGCATCAATCAAGGCTTAAATATATCGATCACTGAAGTTAATCAAACTCATTGATCATATTAGCAAATCACAAAAAACATCATTTATTTTCAGGGTTTGTCTTCTTAGAGTGAAGCAAAGTTAGTGCTCTTAATTAAAAATCTAACCGTTAAAACTTTAATAACTTCCTAATTTATTATAAATATGTACATATTTTATTACAATTATAACAGTTTTTTTCTTTTATAATTAAGGTTGTAAGTACATTTTCCTCATAAAATATATCTTTCACGTTAAAGGAATTAAATTCATATTGTTATTATATTATATATGCAGAGTCAATCATGTTTCCAAATCATGTCAGGTTAATTTTAAACAAAAATGTTACCATTGTTAGTACTGATGGTATAAGATAATGTCTTCATTTGTGTTTCTCAATCATTCGTTTATGTTGAACCTCACATCTCTTCTTTCCATCTGTCTCCTTTTTAGGTTACAGATATAGGAACGACGGTATGTGATCTTCAACTGCACTGGTCGAAGAGGGTTATTCGAGAAGCAAAGAGGGTTGCTGAGTAAGAGTCCTGTGCCTTTGCTAGTGAATGTTTTATTTAAGTTTAGATACTAAGATGTCTCAATATTTCTGAATCCTCTTGTTATTGATTAATAATAATAGGATACTGTTAAAAATAAAATGACACATTTTTTTTCTAATGTGGAGTAAGAGGTTTTTTTTATTTTTGAAATTTTGATTTTTGATTGAATTTAGTAGTATTGTATGATTAATTACTTAGGAAAATAAAATTTAATTGTTGTTGTTGAAATAAAAAATTTTCTATCTCCCATTATCCAAATTTTGACCCTGTCACTAAATTTTGTTTATTCTCTCTTTCTTTCGCTTTGCCTTACTGACAAGGTAGAGATTGATGAAATGCATGAAATGTCTTCATCAAGTTTTTTAGTTTGGCTTTTCTTTATTTCTACAGTGGGGATTTTAAAGATTAGTGATTCAGGTTCAATTTTGATAAAATTTTGTAAAAGTACTTTTAGAGAAAAAGTAATAAAAAGATAAAAAAAATTAAAAAAATTTCATAAGTTAAAATTAGCCTATACTCTTAGATTTTTTTTTAAGTTACTTTTCCAAAGCAATTAGATATATAAGATTTTAACTTATAAAAAATTACTTATTTTAATTTTTGTTACAAACACTCTTACAGAAGCTTACCCAAATTGAGCTTTAATCTTTTTGCTAAGACCATATATATATATAAGCATTTTTTTTACATTAAAGATATTTTCCTGCAGCAAGAAATTGCATTGTTCTATTCATTGTCTACTTAATTTAAAAAAAAAAATTGATGAATCATTTTTCTAAAACAACTAAACTTTACTACATTGGAAAACGAAATCTTAGATAGTTTCTAAAGGTGAGGTTCTATATCAATTACATGGATGAAGGAGAGCTTTCTGTGTTTGCTTGCTTAATTATTCTTATCTCACTAAATTTGAAATTTTAGATCCGGAAGAGTTCAAATACTTGAAGCCTTAAATTAAGAAACATATGCATGTCTACATGAACTTAAGAGCTTACCAACTAGGTGCTGGGTTTTTCTGCTCTACGGCTGTGAAGTCATTATGAAGCCTGTAGAATTTTAATCCACATCAAAATATGCATCATGATGAGTGAAATTTATGTATAATAAGCAAATGGATTTGATTGAAAATCCAGAAGCAAGCTCATCAAAAGGAACATTATTGCTTGACAACATGAAACAATTAATATGGTATTAAAAGATCCATTTCCCCTCGTTTTTTTGTACTCTGAATTGAATGCATTGTTAATTAAACAATACAGTATGTAATTAATATTGTGGCTGGGTTTCCCAGTGGAGCAGGTAATATAGATAAGTTATCTCATGTTCCCAGTGTTTATGCTAGGATATATAGTATACACAAAATATTGGTTTTAAAATGAAATAGCTAATAAAGTATAATATCTTATTTATTTACTGCAGTAAATTTAAGGTAATCATAGAGAATGAAATTGATGAAAAAGCTGGCCTGTCAGGTAATTAAGATTATAGTAGTAATTCACCTGAATTACATTCGAGTACTCAATTTATCATATTCTGAAAGTAAACAGTAACTAGAACCAACAGTGGCTAACATTTTAAGCGAAGGACTGACCCTCCTACCACATTAGATGAACATGTATTGTCTAATCCTCCAATGGATGAAGGAGCTCACATTGGCAACATACATAAAGTGGAGTTAGCAACGGTAAATAACTATTTATTTGTACGTAAGCTTGATTTTGTTTCCATTATTTTTTATTGAAAGTAATGAAATGCCCTTGTTTTTTTTGGGCTGATATGCCTTGGTGATCTGCTTAATTTCTTTTCCGAGAGAAGTATTTTGAGGAGTTAGACAATGATGAAAGTAAGTCTCTTACTTTCTGAGGATTTATAGTTTTGGTTTTCTTCCCTCTAGCTGAGTTGAGACTCTCTAAAATCGTATGCACTTTATGCAAAGCAGATCCTATAATTCATAACCATGCAGGTGAAGATGCATCTATCAAGACCATCCAGAAACAAAAGCAAGAACTCATTGACAAATTGATTAGTCCGAAAAACAATACACCTTCACACAAAAACTTTGAAATTGAAGTGATTTATGAGGCACAAACATATCCTCCAATAACTGAAAACAAGAGAAAACTGGAGTTGCAACTTGGAGACGACTCACAAACCATCCCAACTAACAAGCGCCAAAAAAGGGCATGGAAAATATCCAGTGAGAAATGCAATAACCAAATGAAATATACATCATCAGACACGGAATGTTCCCTACAAAGGTTTAGAAAACAAAAGGAGCAGACAGATGCTGAAAATGATCAAAAGAGTACTATGAAGAAGGACAAGGTTCATCAAAGATCAAATGCTGCTCCACACGTAAGTACAAGAATAATTTGCCTAATTGATTCATCTTATTTTGAAAGAATATTCGCTTTTTATTTTACTAGTTCGTAAAAGTTTGATAAAAGAAGGGATTATTTCCAAAAATTCAAGCTGGAGCATGTTGTTTGGTTCTATTCTTAATTATTTCATCTTGTCTTATCCTATTTCTTTCCTTAGTCACGATGGTCATCAAATTATGTTGCAATAATGGATGAGAAGCTTGAAACCTCAAAGATAAAACTTCAACAAGGATACCAAGCACATGAAAGAGGTTGCTACATCAGTTTCACTTTTCTTTCTCAAACGTTTTCTTGAATTCTAGAAATCTCTATATATATCAATAACTTCTTTCTTCAAGCATTAATTCTACTTAAACAATTTCTGGCTTCTAACTTTAAACTCTTCCCTTTGACAATTCAATGTAACTCAATTTTCTTATTTCAACAGCTAGAAGGAGCACAAGGTACCTTCCGGAGCAATATGATATTCCCAAAGATGATTGTAACCGCAGTAGCTCACGCTGGAGGTACAACAACCAACGTTGATCACATATGTCTTTGATATCATTTAATCCATAATGGATGAAGAGGCTCAATCATGTTCCTGTTGATGCTGAAATGGACATTCTTTATATGTATATTTTGTTGAATAAACTTAAATGTCAATTTTAATTATTTTAATTCAGCAGCTTTTTTTAGAATAAAAGGTCAAGAGTAAGTAATTATTTTGATAAATGGCTATAATGAATTTTGATTGTAGTTTATGACTATTAATAAAATTTAAACTTTTCATCCTATAAATAGATCATTGTATTGTTTGACAAAAAGTGTGAAATATATAGAAACAATTTTTTTTTTTATCGATTTTCAATTCTACAATTTGGTATCAAGAACTTATGGCGAGTGTGACTAATAATGTGCCGCTGCCCCCAACTAACAAAGGCGAACTACGAGAATTGAGCATCCAAATGAAAGCTCTTCTTAGGTCTCAAAATGGTTTGGGAGGTGGTCCAAGAAGGTTTTGAAGAACCGAAAACTACCACGGGATATTCGGCAGCTCAACATAAGATGTTGAAAGAGACAATATTGAAAGATAAGGCAGCTTTGTACATGTTGTTTCGAGTTGTTGACGAGTCAAGCTTTGAGAAGATTGCGAATACGACAACTTTAAAAGAAGCGTGGGATATTTTGGCAAATGTGTACAAAGGAGCTGATCGGGTTAAACAAGTTTGCCTTCAAACTCTTCCTAGCAAGTTGGAAAGCATGAAGATGAAGGAGTCAGAAGGGGTGTCTAACTACATCACGCGTGTTCAAACCGTGGTGAACCAACTCAAATGAAATGGAGAAGCTTTAACTGATGCACGAGTTGTGGAGAAGATTTTGAGGTCATTAACTGACTGTTTCAAGAATGTCGTATGTGCTATAGAAGAGTCAAAGAACCTAACAATCCTTATGGTTGACGAGCTCACCAGTTCTCCTAAGGCACACGAATAATGTAAGAAGAAGAAGGAGGAGGAGATACTTGAGCAAGCACTTCAAACCAAGGCATCAATCAAAGATGACAAGACACTTTATTCTCAAAACATTAGAGGTAGAGGATGTGACCGTGGAAGTCAAGGAAATGGTTGCGGTGGTAGAGGTTACGGTCAAGAAGGATATTACAAGGAGAAAGAACATTTCAACCAGCAAAATTGGCATGGAAAAGGATGTGGTTGTTGGAGAGGCGGTCGATCAAATTATTCCAACATCAAGTGCTACAAGTGTGACAAATATGGTCACTATGTGAAGGATTGCAACTTCGATAAGTGTTACAATTGTGGCAAGATAGGGTATTTTGCGAAAAAATGTCGAGTCGAGAAAAAGTTGGAAGAGACAACCAATTTAGTCACGGAAGATGAGGAAGCAAAAGAAGTTTTTCTCTTAATGGCACACAACAAAGATAACACCAACAACAACACGATGTGGTATCTTGACACGGGTGTAAGCAATCATATGTGTGGGCATAAGCACCTATTCAAAGAGATGCAAAAGGTTGAAACTGAACATGTGTCGTTTATAGATGCGTCGAAGGTTGAAGTCAAAGGCCAAGGTACAGTTTGTTATTTACAAAAAGATGACTTAGTTGGGTCAATCCAAGATGTATTTTACGTACTGGATCTCAAGAGCAATATTTTGAGTATAGGACAATTTATTGAGAAATGTTATTCAGTACTTATGAAAGATCGGGTATTACACTTGAAAGATAAACATTGGCATTTGGTTGCTCAAGTTGAAATGGGGAGAAATCGCATGTATAAGCTGAATTTAAGAAGCATTCAAGAAAAATACTTGCGAGTCAACGTAGAAGACAAGGCGTTGCTGTGACATCTCCGTTTTGGTCACCTACATCATGGTGGTTTAAACAAGTTGGCAAAGAAGAATATGGTGCATGGGCTACCGGACATAGACTACGAGAAAAAATTTTAGGATGAATGTGTGCTCAGTAAGCATGTGAGAACTATGTTTCAAAAGAAGGCAAAATATTGTGCTACGGAACCTCTCAAATTGATTCATACTGACATATGTGGACCAATCACTCCTGAATCTTTTAATAGTAAGAGGTATTTCATTTCCTTTATTGATGATTTCTCACAAAAACTTGGGTTTATTTTGTGAAAGAAAAATTTGAGACATTCAAGGTGTTCAAAAAGTTCAAAGTGGTGGTGGAAAAGGCATTTGGTAGACACATCAAATTAGTACGATCCGATAGAGGTGACGAGTATACTTTGATGGCTTTCATGGAGTATTGTGAGGTGCAAGGCATAAGGCAATTTCTAATCACACCGTACTCTCCCCAACAAAACAATGTGGCCAAAAGGAAGAACCAGACTGTTCTTGATATGGTTCGGTCAATGCTCAAGAGCAAGAAGAAGCTGAAGGAATTTTGAGCACAAACCGTGCAATGCGCTATCTATGTGCAAAATCGTTGTCCACATGCGAAGCTGGATGATCAAACACCACAAAAGACATAGAGTAGACAAAAATCAACAGTTTCTCATCTCAAAGTATTTGGCAGTGTGGCCTATGTGCACGTGCCGGATCAGCGAAAAACGAATCTTGAAGACAAAAGCAAAAGATATATTTTTATTGGATATGACAAGAAAACAAAAAGATACAAGCTACTAGACTTAATAAGCAAGGAGGTTGTGGTGAGTCGTGATGTATAAGTTAATGAAGTAAGCAAATGAGATTGGAGTAACTCAATGGAGGTTATCAACGAAGGTGGAGAATCATCAACCGCTATACCAATAATCATGCCGACAAATCCTGTAACTACCAATGATGAAGATGAATCGCAACAACCCAAAATGCAAAGTTTGTAAGATTTGTATGATTCGACAAATGAGGTACACATTGTCAATCTTTTGGCAGATTCCAAGAATATAAGTTTTGAAGAGGCGATGCGAGACAAGAAGTGGCAAATTACCATGGACAAGGATATTAGAGCAATTGACCGCAACAACACATAGGAGTTAGCAGAGTTACTAAAAGGAAGTCAGCCCATTGGTGTGAAATAGATGTTTAAGAGAAAGATGAATGCTCAAGGCGAGATAGAACGGTACAAGGTACGACATGTTGCAAGGGATACAAGTAAAAGGAGAGAATTAACTATGATGAGGTGTTTGCTCCTGTTACAAGAATGGAGAGAATTCGATTGCTCATTTCACAAGTGGCTCAATTCAATTGGCCAATATTTCAAATGGATGTCAAGCCAGCATTCTAGAATGGAGTGTTTGAAGAAGAAATCTACATTGACCAATCACTCGGGTACATGAAAAGTGGAGAAGAGAAGAAGGTGCTGAAATTGAAGTGAGCACTTTACGAGTTGAAGCAAGCTCCGCGGGCATGGAATTCTCGCATCGATACATACTTCAAGGAGAATGAGTTTGAACAATGTCCCTATGAACATGCTCTTTACATGAAGAGTAGAGGTAATATGTTATTTGTTGCTCTTTATGTTGATGACCTCATTTTTATGGGGAACAATAATGAGATGATACAAGAGTTTAAGAGCACAATGACACGAGAATTTGAGATGACAGAGTTGGATTTGATGAAACTTTTTCCTTGGTTTGGAGGTAAGACAAGAAGAGACAGGTATTTTTGTGTCACAAAAGACATATGCAAAGGAGATTTTAAAAAAATACAAGATGACACATTGTAATCCTATATCAACACCAATGGAACTGGGTGCAAAACTCTCGAAATTCGATAGAGGAGAACGAGTCTATGCAAGCAAATATCAGAGTTTAGTGGGAAGCCTTCGCTATCTCACGTGCACAAGGCCAAACCTTTCGTTAAATGTTGGCATTGTAAGTTGGTTCATGGAGGAGCCGGTTTATTACATTGGAAGGCGTTTAAGCAAATTCTACGGTATATCCAAGGAACAATATCATTTGGGTTATTCTATTCGAAAGCAGAAGATTACAAATTAATTGGGTACTCCGACAATGACTAGTGCGGAGACTTAGATGATCAGAAAAATACATCAAGATATGTGTTCTTTATGAGTAACACGACTTTTACTTAGCTTTCAAAGAAGCAACTAATCGTGACGCTCTTGACATGTGAAGCTGAATATGTGGCAGCATCTGGGTGTGTATGTCATGCAATATGGCTCAGAAATCTGTTAGGCAAATTGGAGCAATAACAAATCGATGCGACTATGATACGAGTTGATGATAAATTAGCAATTGAATTAGCAAAGAACCCAGTGAATCATGAGAGAACCAAATACATTGACATTCACTTTCATTTCATCCAAGATAATGTGAAGGAAAAAAATGTGGAATTAGTGCACATGGCAAGTTGAGATCAAGTTGCAGATATTTTCATGAAACTGCTACCGACGGTACTTTTTGACAGCTGCAAGAAATTGATCGGTATGAAGAATGGCAGAAGCATTTAAGTTTACAGAAGAGTGTAGTTGAATAAATTTAAATATCAATTTTAATAGTTTTAATTCAGCAATTTTTTTAAAATAAAAGGTCAAGAGTCAGTAATTATTTTGATAAATAGTTATAATAGATTTTAATTGTAATTTATGGCTATTAATAGAATTTTAGTCTTTCATTTTATAAATAAATCATTGTATTATTTGACAAAAAAATGTAAAATATATAAAAATAGTTTTTCTTTTTTATCGGTTTTCAATTCTACATATTTCATATTTAAATGCTAGCTAGAATGGCACATTTGATGACGTCATTGAAGTTGCTTTGTTGGATGATTTCGGAATTTTTATTGAGCGTGTATCGTAATAAGTTTTTAGACTATTGAATCAATGGGTGCTGAGGAATAACATTCAAGTTAAATTTAAATCTTGTCTGATATGATTTGAAATTAAAGGTTCTGAAAGTTCTAATATTCATTCGTGATTGCTTTACTAACCTAATCTCAAGATTTTTCCCACATTGATCTTTTATTATATGTGCATCTACCCATGAAGGATTTATCTAAACCTAGTTCCTTGATCCGTATGAGGTCCAATAAGCCTTTACTTTTTAAAGTAAAAAATATATATTTGGTTTCACAAGTTTTTTATCCTCATCGAGACATCAAAACTCATGCATAGTCATTTTATGAAATTTGGGTTTTGGTCTTCATCTCACTGCTTTGAAAATCTGTAGTAGTACTAGTATCTATTGATGTACAAGATAATTGATTTTTTTACCCGAAAAAAGATCATATTTACTGGGATTTTAATGGGATGATATTAAAGAAGTGCTTGTATATCACACACTTTATAGAGACTTTTTTGTCTAGGTCAACGTCCAATGAATCAATTAAATTGCAAGTAAAAGATATCCCCACGAGATGTTGATAATTTGATATAGTTATGAACCACAACAAAATGTGTGGGTCTGATCCCCACAATGCATTTTGCATCATTCCTCTTCCCCTTATGTGGACGGACATTCGCAGTCTTTACTGGAGTCCTAACATTTAAAAACGAAAATATTCTTATTGTGATTACAAAATCTATTGGCTTATATTAACAGTTACATTATGGGTTTGTATCTATTAAAGATATATAATACAAATATTAATGCAAAAATAATTATTAATGTTTAGATTAACATAAAACGGAAGGTTTATATTAAATTCTGAAGCCCTAATTAAAATCTAGTCATGATTTTGTTTAGATCACAACAGAAAATTTATTTATGATGTAAAGAAAGTCTCGAGTCTCAACTAAAATCAATATTGTATTGCTCAACACAAAATTGACTTTTTCTCTGCCCTCGATTAAATTGAACCATGCTCTTTGACCAACGGCAATCAGTGTTAATAATTTGGATACCTTGACATCTCGATTCTCGACTGAATAACACGCGGAATCGGAACCAAAAGCTTGCTTCATAGGTATCAACTTGCTTGCAACACAAAAGCTTCCTCGATAAGTGCATGTTTGAAGGATCAAACATTTTTAAACCAATAAAGTTTTTATAGATGAAAAGTCTTACAAAAATAATTTAGCATGTTTTGATAAAATTAAAAAAAATTTGGTAAACAATTTTATAATAAACAAAATTTTAGAGATTGATTTAAAATCATTATAAATATCTTATACTATTAAAAAAAACTCTGAATTTCTAGATAAAATAAAATAAATAAATCTCCTATCCAAGACTAACTTATATATTGAAGGAAGTTCCTGTAAAATTATGAGAGTAAAGTATTATGCAACAAAGGATGTTATCCTTTGAGGGAGAAAATTGAGGACAAATCATAATTCTATCATAACTGTTATATGTCTACGCAATTACCATATTTTAAAGCATGCATATTTATGCATATATTTGATTTTATAATTATCTAATATTGAAAATGTGACCATTACATTCACATCTCCTTTAAGCATTCATATAAATCTACTAAAGTCATTTGTTAACATTATGTTAATAGTTGTGTATGAATGAATATAACCACACACATTAGGGTTAGTATCTAATGCTCTTTTTATAGATGTAAAATCCAATGAATGTAACTCAATCGTTAGATTTATTAATTATGATTTTAGTCTAATTGAATAATAATTATAATTTAACTTCTTTAACAAGGTTGTTTTTATACATAACTATATATGTTCTTTCAATATTTTATTTACAATATTTAAATATAAATTATTTCTAAATAAAAGTATTATTAAATTGGCATAATTTATTTATGTAAAAAGATCAAGTGTCGGTTTGAGTAAGTATACGAGCTAGCATTTTCTGTTACATTTTCTCTTAAATTTTGAATACTACCTTCATCTATTAAAACATTGGTAACTTACATTCGTATATAAAGTTATTGTGATAGGTCGAGTAAGCAAGAAAACATTGAAGTTAGTGTACTTAAATAAAATTTTCTATTATTGATCTAGATATAAAGATAGTGGTTAGTAGAAATTATTTTGTAATAAAATATTTAGAGGGTAGTTAGCATTGAACCATTTTTTAATGTACACTTTTAAAAGAGTAGTTCATAGAGAATTATTTTTTAATTTATACTTTTAAGAATAGTTTTCTATTAGAAAGTGGTTAACAAAGAACTGTTGTCTAAAGTCACTTTTAAAAAATGGTTAATAAAGAACTATTTTTCTAAGTCTTTTTTCTTACAAATTAAAATTTTAAAATGTTAAACAATTTCTATTTTATAAATAAAACACATTCAACTCACACTTCATGAATTTCTTTCTCTTTTATGCGCTAACAAAGTTAGTTACTTTTATATCTATAAATACATTTTTCATAGTTCTTTCCATTATTTTTTCTTTCTTTTTCTCTCTATTAATAATGAACTATCCTACTATTTTTTTTTCTTTACTTACTATTATTTGGTTCATTAAATATGGATTATTTGATTAACAAACATACAAACTCAAATTTCAATGCGTGAGATAAAATTAATTTTAATTTGTAATAAAAAAAAATTGAAGGTAAGATATATAAATATTTTTAAAAAATTATAAACATAACATTAAAAAAAGAAAAGAGAAAGCAAATGTGAAAGTCAAAGCTATGCTGCATCTCACCTCAATTGTCATATCACATGCGCCTTGTACCTATCAAATCATATCAAACTTTGCTTTACATTATTCTTTTTTTTTCTTTTTTTTTCTTATCTAAATGATTTAATAACAAATATTAAATAAGAGTTAAAAAATAGAAAGTATTAAATTGAAGTTAGCCGATTAAACTTAATACTATTATTTTTACTTATTTTATTATTATTATTATTATTATTATTTTAGTTCAAATTATTATTATTGTTTTCTTTAAAAAAAAATTCTTATTTCTCATATTTATATATTTTATCTCAAATGCAATATTTTACTATTTATTAATTTTTTTATTTTTTATTTTTATTTATTTATTTTACCTCATTTATTTTTTGTATTTATTTTATTTTTTCTAAATAATCATAATTAGCATAATAATAACGCATGATTTTAATTGACTTAATCTTAATATATATTATTTATTTATTTTGCTATTTCATCATTTGCATCTTAATTTATTTATTTATTTGCGTATTTAGTATTATTATTATTTATTATATTATATAATTTTAAATATTTGATGATGAATAAATAATATTTTCAATTTGATAAGTAAATAATATAACATAATATTTACATTAATTTATAGCATTATCGTGTAACTTCTCTACCGTTGTATGTTATAAATTGACAAAGTTTATGTGTATCTACTTTATCAAAACTTTAGGCAATATTAATTTATCGTATGTCATCTTTAATCAATCATAAAATTATCTTAACAATCAATCAAAATGTGTTTCCTATAATCACTATCTTACTAATCAATTAATTTAAATAAAAATTATTTTATTAATGCAATAATTTATAATGCTAATGTGTAGCGACTCTACCTTTACGCATTATAAATTATTAGAACCTATATGTACCAACGTTACCTTGGGTTCTATACAACATAAATTTATCAAACAAAGTTTAAATCTTTTTATTAAATAATTTTATTTTTTGAATAATTCAAATATATTTACTCCTTTCATTAAATAGAATCAATTTCATATTTTAAAATTTCTTAAGTCATACTTATAATTTTGATAAATTAAATAATTAAACATTTCGTTATTTATTTATACAAATTTCTACAACATAGATGTGTAATTTACATTACCTTTGATTATTCAATAAATTATAAGAGATTTATGTATAGCTTATGATATCTTAAATTCTTTTTAAAATACTTTATTTACGAATAAAATATTTTTAATAATTTACAATATAGTTGTATGATCTTACTTTACCTTCTGTATTGTTTCTCGTAGGGTATATGTATAACCATGTTATCTTGTATCCTAAACATTATAATTTTATAAAAATAATTTTAATTTTAAAATAATTTTTTTTATTAAACTTAATGTTAATCAACCAACTTTGCAATTTTTAGACAAAACTATGTGGCTTTGAATTTTTCATTGCACGGATACGTAAAAGCGGGAACCAGAGCCGTCGAGTCAAAATAATTTTAAAAATATTTTCTTAAGGTATCCATTAATATTTTAATAAATAATTTATCTTCTTTTAAAATAAATAATAATAATTGTTTAGGGGTTAAATAAATATTTTTCAAAATTAAAATAAATTTACACAATTAATTTAAGGTAATCGTTTTTAAACGGATGTTATAGGATGTCAATACCTTGTAAATGAGGAGTTTGAAACTTGGATTGTAATCCAAGTTTTTTAAGTTGAAAGCTTTTGAATATCCTTCAATCGTGATATTCTCGCTACAACAAGTCCTTTTCTATCTATCAAATAATATTTTTCTCTTGGTGTTTGTCATTCTGACTACAGTGAGAGTGTTGTTTAGTTATCCTTATCCACTTTTTGCTAATGTGAGACTCTCTTGTTATAAAGAGAGGCTCTAAAGAGTTTGATTCTGGATGATCTCTGTCGCTATAGCAAGAGATATATCGTTGCAGCAAAAAATCTTACAGATCATACACTTTAAACTCTTCAAAATTTATACAACATGCATAAATAATTAACATAAAATGCAAAATAATAAATAACAAAAATAAAGATATTACATAAGGATGTCACAAGCAATCGGCTGAGAAGATCACACTAAAATCAAAGTTACAAGAATCAAGTGTGAATGAAAATAACGAATAGTAATAATAATTTCTGCCAAGCTCTTTCTCTTTCAATTTTTCCTAGTAATATGCATGGAAAGAATCTCTTAATTATCATCTATGATTTATATAGGTATTAATTATTTGTAAATAAATATTGATGAGTAATAATTTTATATCTAATTATTTAAGACAAAATTAATTACCTGTTATTCAGAATTAACTCCTAATTAATTTCTATACATGATCAATTCTTAAAATAACTCTCGATAATGTATGGAAAACTCTTTTAATTAATATTATATTTAGATCAATGACAACTACACATTATAGATTATATGTCATGTGCAAAAAATAATAATAATAAACATAAATAGATAGATAATTTAATCCCTAATCAACATAGACTTTGTTTAATGGGTTCTTTTTTTTTACTACAATAAGGTAAAAACAAAAATAAATTATTAAAATAGAAAATTTATAAAACATTGTCTTTTTTTTAGGATAAATTTGTCATATCACTTTAAACGCTGACATTATTAAAAAAATAAGTGTCAGGCTTTACATATTTTTTTATTATTAAAAAAATAAATTTGTTTTGGCATCACAGTTAAGTTGCTCATCAATTTGTGGGTATTAACACCGTCATGTATTACAGCCTCACCATTGTTCAGTTTGTTGGCATCGTCTCAAACTCCACAGCTCTTGCACTCTCATTAAAACTGATCTAAAAGCGATTGGCTCTATCTTGCACTCTCCCTCATTACATCTACTCTAAATGCGGTTGGCTCTATCTTGAGTAAGCTTTTCATTGATGCCTGAATTTTTCTCTGCCATTGGATTATGATCGTGATGTTCATTCTCTTCCTTCATCAACATTCCAATTTGTGCACCCGTGATGGAACTTCAACATTGACCAACAATATCTATGGCTAAAAAGGCAAAGCAGTAAGTGAAAACCTTTAACTGAGAAAAGTAAAGTAGAATGTAACACTGTATAACCTTATTATAAAAATTGTTTATTTTTTTCTCTTCCAAATTATTTTCAAGTGAAAATGTCAATATTGCATGCACTACAAATGTTGTTAAATTAATGACCACGTCTGATTTTAAGCTTCAAATTAACTAGTTTGACCACATAAAAGATTGAACTCTTATCTCTTCTTCTAAAATTTCTTTATTTTTTATTATAGTGTTGATCTTTACATAATTCATAAAAATTGATAGTTAAAGTAACGTGACAAAAAATATTTTATAAATGTTTTATTTTAATAATTTGTTTTTGTTTTTATCTTATTTTAGTTAAAAAAAGCATTATTTAATAATCTATCAAAGTTATTATCTTGTAATAATCAATCATTGAATCTTTCTTTACTCAGTAACTGAAAACAACTATAGATAAGTACGTCTAGTCAGCAGTTATCACTCAATTTGTATTAATAGAAAAAAAAAAAATATATATATATATATATATCTTTTTAAATTTTAGAGAATTTAAATTATAAGAATTTAAAAAATAATGAATAAAATTAATTTTAATTCATAAAAAATATTTTATTTTATTACTTAATGATTTATTAAAAGATTTATCGAAGTACCGTATCTTCTTTGTCTGAGGACTTGTAGGCAACAGATAAACTTATCATTACTGCCACGCTTAGTAATGTTAAGGAAACGTGAAGCTAATCATAACAACCAGCGTTTAAAACGAAGACTTAAATTTTTCAAAACAGAAAGAGTGAAGGCTAATTGAATTTTGTGTTCAAAACTTGAAATTCTCCCTTTGTATTTAGGCAGGGGATAGTCCATTATTGAGCATTTTTTAATCCTAAATAGTTTATCCTTCTGCCAAAAAAGAAAATAAAAACTTGTCCTTCTTGACCATTCTACCTAGTTGAGAAACACGTGCTAAATTGGCCGAAACTAAATTTAATAATTTTAGCGTACTAGACGTCAGAAAGAGAATATACATCTATAGACTATAGTTAAATAAATAAATTTTAAAGTAATTCGTTTTAATGCTAGCTCGCTTTTTTAATTTTAATTTACATAGTGAGTCGGTGTAATAGGAGTCATGTGAATTATATAGTTAAAATAAGCGTTGACTGATAGACCACGAGTTTGTGTGTGACGTGGGTCCCACGTAAAATGGCACAAAAAACAATCGCATTCTCAACCGCGTGGGGCCCACTTTCTGACATTTCCCAACCCCACTCTTTATCACAGCCATTTGTTTCGTTTTTATTGCAATTCACGTTTCTATTCTCTCTTTAATTTTAGTTTTTTTTTCTTGATCCATGCTCCTTATTAATATCGGAGACTTTATATTTTTGGAAAAAACGCATAAATATTCATCCATTAAATAGAACAAATTTCGATGACTCTTTTAGCACAATCCTCGTGGCGTTGGATGATCAATCGCAGATGAGATGATAATATCGCTAATAATAAATGGATAACGCCATGCCACGTGGCTGCCGTATACCTCTGAAACCATAGCTAACCAATAGTATGCTTTATTGTAATGGCCAAATTTTACCTCCATGGCAGCTTTGCTTCCTGTTCCACCTTCTCTGACCTTCAGAAATACATTCATCTTCGGTTGCATTATAAAAAACAAATAATTAATTTATTCAGAGTAATAAAAGATGATTTTATGTGTCTATTTATATGTTACATAAATAAAAATAGTGTATATACATATCTTATAATAAATTAAAATGTAAAAATTTAATAATTAATATATTTACAAATCAATCTGTATTTTTTATAAATAAGATCAAATAAGTAAAATATTCTCTTTTAACTATTTAAATAAGTAGAAGAATTAAACTATATATATATCTTTTAGCTTTATAATAGTTTTTACATAAAATTTGTGTTTTAATGGTCTAACTTGAATGTAAGTTTTAATTTTATTTTTTAATTTATTTTAATCTTTTAATTTTTAAAAATACTTTAAATAGATTGTTTCATTTAAAACCATTAACTCTACTTAATTATTTTTGTCTTTTTATTACATGTACTAATGTTATTATATTTTTCATCTTCCTCCTGACATTTCTGATTTCAATTCTCTCTCACCTCTTCATCTTCCTCCTCTCTTTTATCTTTTTCTTTTCTTTCTTTTTTCTTCTTACCAAAATGATGTTGTTGTCACTCAAAGAAAAAGAAAAAAGAAAATATCTCTATTACTGGTTTATTGGAAATTTTACGACATGAGTTAGACGATAAGAGTAAGTTTGAGATTAAAGAGATTGATAGCAAATTAATCGAACAAAGAAAAAAGTTGGTTGATGACAATGGAGAATTTCAGAAGTTTTATTACTGATAATGGCAACAAAAATGTCGTCTATCATCCCTCCATTATGTGGAGTTTGAAGACGAAA
This sequence comes from Abrus pulchellus subsp. cantoniensis, assembly GCA_024086825.1. Taxonomy (NCBI): domain Eukaryota; kingdom Viridiplantae; phylum Streptophyta; class Magnoliopsida; order Fabales; family Fabaceae; genus Abrus; species Abrus pulchellus. The sequence goes on from CM044050.1 coordinate 12,649,664, forward strand.
AGGGAAAAGAAAAAAATGGATAAAAATAAGAAGATAAAGGAAAAAGGAAAGAAGATGCGAGGAAAAACACATATAAGAATTTTTTTAAAAAAATTATATACTAAATATATACATAATAAAAAAATTAATAAAATTATTATTTTTATAAAATAATGCTCGTTGCTGAAGTCTTTGAGTTTCTATTTAGTTTTGGTTTTACCATTGCTGAAGGCCCACTCTAGATGGTAGTGTTCATGAGATTAATTTTAGTTTTAACAATTTGGGTTGTTTTGCTAGAAATTTGGGATTTTAAAAGTATAAAGAAAGGGGTCATGCATGAATTATCAATGTGTTGTCTCATAGAGTATGGAATAGGATGATGTTATTGCAGCCCCTTTATTAGTTAGCAATGTTGTTGCATGAATCGTTTTGATTCCAAATCATCTTTTACCTCAAAAATTACATCAACAAAGTAAAACAAGTGTATATACTATATATATCACAAATTAAGATTACAACATCTAAGAAATACATAGTATGAAATTTCAAGGTAAACAAAATCTTACCCTTTTGGTGTATATGTATAAAAAAAAAAACATAGCATTTTTTATATCTAAAAATATTACCCTTTAAATATATTTTAATTATCAGCTAAACGCTATTACTTTCTTCCGTCATTAGCTAAACCCTCTATGGTAGGGTTCACGTTCAAATGTTATATTTCTATATATTAAGGCGAAAAAATGTTGGGAAAATTACGCCGAATTTTCTTGTAATGTCAAATTTGTGGAAGTGAAAAATAAATGTGGAATATTGCACACACAAAATTGATAACGGAGTTCGGCCAATAATGCCTACGTCTCCGGACTGCTGCAGATATATTACTGAAAAAGGGAATACACTCAGTGTTTACAAAACACTCGAAAAATGACTCACAACCATTCACTGAATATTTTCAGTTGTTCTACATTTTTGCCTTTCATTGTTTCCTTTATATAGGCAAATGAAACCCTTAATTTCAAAACGCGTTAGGCACCGAATTTCAAAACGCGTTAGGCACCGAAATTGTACGCGTTTTTCTTTGTCATGCGCCTTTCTTTTTTCTTTGACTTTTCAACAATCTCCCACTTGAAGACTGATTTCAATCTGTCTTCACACCTCAGTCAATGCAGCAGTCTTTTCTAGTCTGTTATTCTAGCAGGCCAACTGAAGTTGAACACAACTTCAGTTTGTCAATGGTCACCACCTTTGTTAGCATGTCTGCTGGGTTCTTACTTCCTACAATCTTCTTCAATGTCAACACTTCATCCTCAAGCAGAGATCTAATGAAATGATAACGTATATCAATGTGCTTAGTTCTAGAGTGATATGCTGAATTCTTTGCCAGATGTATTGCACTCTGACTATCACTGTGCAAAACACTCTTTTCTTGAGTGAAACCCAACTCTGCTAACAAATTTTGAAGCCATATCAATTCTTTATCAAGCTTCACATCGCTACATACTCGGCCTCCGTAGTGGATAAAGCAACAATTTTTTGTATCCGCGACATCCAACTAACAAATTTGTAGTTCCGACAGTGAAAACATAACAGGTGGTGCTTCGTCGGTGATCAACTTCACCTCCAAAGTCTGCATCTACGTAGCCACGTAACTTTAGATCTCCTTTTCTAAAATACGTACATTTTTCTGTTGTTCCCCGTAGATACCTTAAAATCCATTTGACTGCTTCCCAATGAGCTTTTCCTGGATTTGACATAAATCTGCTTACAACTCCCACTGCATGGCCAATGTCTGGCCTCGTACAGACCATTGCGTACATCAAACTTCCAATGGCTGAAGCATAAGGAATCTTAGCCATAAACTCTTCTTCTTCCTTTGTTTGAGAAGACTGATCCTTGGATAGATGAAAATGACTGGCCAAAGGTGTACTGACTGGCTTGGCCTTATCCATGTTGAATCTGAGATAACTGCAAAACTCCTTTTTGCTTATCTCTTGTGATTTGCATTCCAAGAATCTTCTTTGCTGGGCCTAAGTCCTTCATGTCAAATTCTTTTGACAACTGCATCTTTAAATTTCTGATGTCTTTCATATCTGATCCTGCTACTAACATGTCATCAACATAAAGTAGCAATATGATATAACTGGACTTATACCTCTTGAAGAAACAACAGTGATCAGCATTGCACTTCTGGAAACCTTCCTTGTGCATAAAGCTTTCGAACTTCCTATACCACTGTCTAGGAGCTTGTTTCGAGCCGTACAAGCTCTTTTTCAATTTGCACACCATATCCTTCTTTTCTTGAAAAACCTTCAGGTTGGTGCATGTAGATCTCCTCATCTAGGTCTCCATGAAGAAATGCAGTCTTCACGTCTAATTGCTCTAGGTAGAGCTCTTCACTAGCCACAATACTTAACACAGTCCTGATAGTATTGAGCTTTACAACTGGAGCAAAGATCTCAGTGTAGTCAACTCCTTCTTTCTGCTGAAATCCTTTGACAACCGATCGGCTTTATATCTCTTGGAACCATTATGGTCTTCCTTCACTCGATACACCCATTTGTTGTGAAGTGCTTTCTTTCCCATAGGTAACTTGACTAGTTCCCATGTCTGATTGGAGATTAAAGACTTCATCTCATCTTTCATGGCAAGCTCTCACTTGCTAGCATCTGTGGTCTGACAAGCTTCCATATAATCTTCGGGCTCCCCTCCATCGATCAACAACATGTAGTCCATGTATCTCTGTTAGGCACATGGGGCCGAGAGGACCTTCTCAATACGGGAGTTGGAGTAGGAGGTTCGATTGCACATCGCTTTCTTCATTTGATTCCTCGATCGAGGACTCCTTATCATAGGACTATCTGGGATATCTTCCACCTCTGCATAAACCGGCCCACTCGTTTCGAGTTGCTTGCACCTATATTATATCGGTCCTTATACATCATTCTTTCATTGAAGATTACATCTCTGCGGATCATCTTTTTGTTTTCATCATCCCATATGCGGTAGCCAAACTCATCTTCACCATAACCAAGGAAAGTACACTTCTTTGATTTTGGGTCAAGTTTGTTTCTTCCTTGATCACCGATGTGCACATATGCTACACAGTAGAAAACTCTAAGATGTGAGAGTTTTACTTCTTTTCCGCTCCATACCTCTTCTCGGTATCTTGTGCTCCAATGGTACCGATGGACTTCGGTTTATCAAGTAAGCTGCTGTATTGACCGCTTCTGCCCAAAACTGCTTTGGTAAGCCTGTTGCACACACAAGCTTCTGGCTCTTTCGATCAACGTTCGATTCATACGCTCGGCTACACCATTGTGTTGAGGCGTACCGAGGCACGGTTCTCTCCATTCGATCCCGTGCTCATAGCAAAACTTCTTGAATCTGGTGTCTACATATTCACCACCATTGTCGGATACGAGCTTCTTAATCTTCAATCCTGTTTCATTTTCTACCATAGCTTTCCAAATCTTGAAAGCCTCAAATACTTCTCGACTTGTGTTTCGTAAAGTAAACCCATACCTTTACTGGAGTGATCATCGATAAAAGTCACGAAGTATTGCTTTCCACCAATGGATGAGACGGTAGTTGGACCCCAAACATCGAGTGGATGAGCTCAAGCTTCTCTTTCTTTGGAGTTCTTCTACTTGTCTGAAAGCGACTCTTTCTCGCTTTCCAAGTATGCGATCTTCACACATGTCAATTTCTACCGATCAAGACCTGGTAATTTTCCTTTTGAGTGCATGATCTTCATCCCTTTCTCACTCATATGCCCAAGTCTTTGGTGCCATAGATTGGGATTTTCATTTGCTGCAACCGCAATCAAATGACATGCTCCTATTTGTCTTGTAAAGAGTACCACTCTTTTTGCCTCGAGCAATTGTCATCGCACCCTTTGAAATCTTCCAATCATCACCGTAAAAGATTGTTGTGTAGCCTTCACTAGCTAGCTGGCCCACTGAGATTAAATTCTTTGTCAGGTCGGGACTATGTCTGACATTTTTTAATTCCCATACAGACCCATTCAACTTAATCTTTACTGCACCTTTACCTACAATCTCACACGATTGCTCATTACCAAGGTAAACCTTACCAAGTTTTCTGGGAACATAATTGTCGAATAGTTTCTTCTGTGAGGTAGCATGAAAAGATGCTCCGTAGTCTAACACCCAAGACTCCTCTTTTTCTTTAAGAGAGCATATCAACACCTCGTCTTTTCCTGAGGTGGAGGCTACGTTTGCTTCGTCCTTTGCTTCTTGATTCTTCCGTGCACTCTTGCACCGGTTTTTGTAGTGCCGGTCTTCCCACAATTCCAACACTCGATCGACTTCGAGTTTTGGGAACCATGATGATTTACGGACTTGGATCGTCTGCTCTTTGATTTGCAGCGTTCTCTTCCTCTCGGTTGAACTTCCGCACTCTTGACTACGTATGCAATCGAAGAGGTTGATGATTCACCCGACTCTCTACGCCGGATCTCTTCACTGAGAACCAAATCACGAACATCATCAAATTTCAACTTGTTGCTTCCCGATGAGCTACTCACAGCTGTGACAGTAGCATTCCAACTCTCAGGCAAGGAAGATAAGAGAATTAAAGCCCATACTTCATCATCGAAATCGATTCCAACTGAACTCAATTGGGTTGTGACAGTGTTGAGTTCGTTTAGATGTTGTGCTGTTGAGGCGCCTTCTGCCATCCGTAAGTTGAATAACCGCCTCATCAAATGAACTTTGTTTGAGGCTGACGGCTTTTTGTACATGCTTTCAAGAGCCTTCATAAGATCTGCCGTAGTCTTTTCTTTTGCTATATTGAAAGCAACATTACGGGATAATGTTAATCGGATGACTCCAAGAGCTTTTCTGTCCAGAAGTTTCCAGTCTTCTTCCTTCATAGACTCTGGTTTCTTGCCTGTAAGAGGTTCATGCATGCCTTTCTGATACAAATAGTCCTCTATTTGCATCTTCCAAAAGCCGAAGTCTACACCATCAAACTTCTCAATTTTCACCTTTCCTTCATCTGCAGCCATCACTTCAACTACGATCGACTTCTCCATTTGGATCGTTTCTGACAATTTCTGTGAACTACCGTGTTTCAGAACACGTCTGTAGACAAATTTGTAGCGCCGACAAAATTTGCACTATTCACGTTTTTCACTATTCACGGAATAGTATGTTACTATTCATGGAATAGTATGTTACTATTCATATGAATAGTAACACTACAAAAAATTGCAGAATTAACAACCAGCTCTGATACCAGTTGTTGGGAAAATTACGCCGAATTTTCTTGTAATGTCAAATTTGTGGAAGTGAAAAATAATTGATAACGGAGTTCGGCGAATAATGCCTACGTCTCCGGACTGCTGCAGATATATTACTGAAAAAGGGAATACACTCAGTGTTTACAAAACACTCGAAAAATGACTCACAACCATTCACTGAATATTTTCAGTTGTTCTACATTTTTGCCTTTCATTGTTTCCTTTATATAGGCAAATGAAACCCTTAATTTCAAAACGCGTTAGGCACCGAATTTCAAAACGCGTTAGGCACCGAAATTGTACGCGTTTTTCTTTGTGATGCGCCTTTCTTTTTTCTTTGATTTTTTAACAAAAAATTCAAACAAATAGAAAAAAGGGTAAAAGCCCTGGAAAAATTAGAAGAAGTTGCTTCAATGGTGTTCACTGAAATAGAGAGGACAAGTTCACGGGTTCCTTTCTCTTCTATCTTCCATTTCCGCTAAGAGCATAAGTTCATGGAATCCTTAAACAGTATTTGGTTACTCTTTGAAGAGCCATTGACTATGTTAAGAGAACAAAAATATAAAAAGATTTGTTAACAGTTAATTTAAATATCTTTTAAATTCTACTAAACTGAAAACTGAACATGCACTCCCAAAATTCTAACAGAAAAAGGAAAGAGCATATTTGGTGCTTTGCTTTATCAAAAAAATATTTTTTTTATCTTTATTAATGTTATAAAAAAATTACGATTTTATTTTTAAAATATTTATATAAAAAATAGTAAAAATAATATTTTTTCCCTGTTTCTTAATAAATATTTAAAATAAAAAAAATTCTCGCAAACCAAATGTATCTAATATTTTCATTCGTGTGTCTTTTTTTTGGCCTTGTGTTGTTTACTGTGCTCGAGCGTGAGTTTATCCTCATGAATACCTTCTTCAAATTAAGATAAAGTACTTCTAAGGAGGATATATGCGAGGTCTAATTTATGTAATGGTATTCTAATGAATTTTATTAGAGCTTATTGAAAAACAAATACACTTACACATTAGTGTATGCCTGACTTTTTTTTTTCCCAAAAAAATTGTTTGTTTTTAAAAAAATTGCTCCATAAAATTATAAAAAATAAGTTAATTTAAAAAAAAATTAAATCAAGAATGTTTATACTTATTTGAATATAATTAAATTTATAAGGTGTGCTAAATCGTTCAGTTACCAACCACTATAATAAACTTAATTTCAAATTCTGAATTTTTATTACAGAATTATCTCATTTTAAAAAATTTAATTTAATCTATAGTTTAATATAATAAGTTTTAAAAAATTATTATTTTTATTTTAATTAGTTACTTTAAATAACATTGAAATTGACATAAAAATTCATAAAATTTAATAATATATAAATTCAAGTCAAATATTGTTAATCTAGAAGTATAAATTAATTTTCTCATTTTAAAAATAATATAAAAAGAAAAGCTAATATATCAATGAAAACTATTAAAAAATTTAAGGTATATTTGTTTGTAATATTTGAACGGAATGGTGTTATAAGAATTAGTGTTGTGAATGAATATATAAGGCATAGGCATGAGTAACACTCATTAATTCAAAAATATATCACGTTAATTTTCTTATTTAAATTATATGTATCCTTTAACGATAGATGATTTTTCAGCTCAGAAGATAGATAATGATGAACTTTCAGAATACATTTAAAATTCAAAATCGAAGTCATTAATTGAACTAATATAATTTTAGGCTATTTAATTCATATATTCAATATACATAAATATACATAACGTGAATTTAATTACACAGTAAAGTTTTGAATATATATTTAATATAGTACATAAAGATCTGATGCCTTGGATTGTTGTTGCTAGTTATAGAATAATAGAAATAGAGAATGTTGCTGTGGGTGAATAAAAATATTCTGATTGCACCATTCCTCTTGGATAGGATTCCAATTCGTGAATAAACAGAGGGAATGACCTTCTATCTTATCACACCTTCACCGCAAAACAACACCGAAAAGGAATGGCATAAAAATTTGCTAGATTCTACCTAATCATAGAGAATATATTTCCTTTCCATTTTTCAATACCTATTAATTATAATCAAAGAGATAATTATATTTACAATTTTAATCTTATTGTTATGAAAATTATATATATCTACTATTTTTTATAGCATTATTATTATTATTATTATTATTATTATTATTATTATTATAAGTTTACACCCTTTTAAAAAATATATATATATTTACAACTCTCCCATAATTTTATGTGTGGATCATGCATTCTTCCAATAAATAATAATATAATTTAGTTAAAGAGAAAAATGTGTTTATTTTTTTTTATCATTCACACTAATCATTTTTATAGTTTTTTATTTTACAAAATACTATAGATCTCCCCTTATCATGTATTATTTTTATATTTTGGTACCCCTCTTAAAAGAAATTACATATGTTTGCGACATTTTTCTTACACTATAGTCATACATAAAGTCCCCTTAAATTACACACTTTTTTTATGAGATGCTCAAGTTACACTATTTTTTCTAAATTTAAAAATTAGAATTTGCTCATTGAAGAGATAAAATGCATTACATTCCAATTCATTCTAATGAATAAAAAAAATAACAGTAGAGATAAAATTCAAAACTTGAAGTATGAACTAACTTCTTAATATAGCACAACTAAATTTCAAGTGTGAACAAGTCTCCCATGTATATTTTAATATGAATTTCTATTAGTTGTAGACAATGTTAAATATCCTATCTTTTATTTTAAAAGTTTAAACATGAAATAAATTTTTAAATTCTTACTTTTGTAATGGGCAACTGGCCACCATTGCTAATTAAATCGGACTATTTTTGGTAGTTTACTTAGTCAAATTTAAATGATTAAATTGCCATCTTATATATTGAATATTATTTATTTAAATGAATAAAAATTGAATATTTCGATATCATAAATTTTATAATAAATAAGAGTATAAAAAATTTAATAATTAATGTATAATTTTTTATTTTTATAATTACAGAAAATAGTTATTATTATTTTTTGAAAAAATAAGATAAGAGGTAGGAGCTGATTGTGCTCGACAATCACGTCCAGAGTTGCAAACAATCCTTGGCAACATTGCTTAACGGTTTAAGTCAACTTTGGTGGGAAGGATTCGGAATTTGTGATAAATGAAGATAGGAAGATAGCAGTTGGGCGTTGAGACGAGCAATCACATTTGTTTTTTAGAATAACTTTTTTTAATTCGTTTTTAGCTTACGGGAGCTTTTTAATTGAAAAACCTTATTATTATGTGTTTCGGGTATATGATTTAATTAAATATTTATTTAATACTTTATTTATGTATAGATTTATGCCATGATTATATATTTTTTAAAATAAGTTAAAAAATTAGTTTGATAAATTATAACAATAAGCTTATAAAATATAAGTAAAAAATAATTTAAGAAAATCATTAGTTGTTCATAACCTTTTTCTAATGCTTCTTCACCTTTTCTAAGATGCTTTTAAGTGCTTATAGAGTCAAATGGAATAAATTCTGAATAAATTGGAATGCATACGTTAATTTTAATTGTATAAGAAGTTTATTCAAATTTCCTCAAAATCAACGTATGTATACTTTACTTTAAATTAAGAATTTATTTATACTACACTATATAAAAAATACACTGTTATTTAATTATAAATTATCGTATGATTAAAATTATTTTATAATAATTATCCTAAAATTTATATTTGAGATAATATTTAATTAGTTAAAAGTAAAAAGAAAGATTATACTACCAATATATTAATATGAAACTCTTAAATTAATTACAATACTCATATTATTTATGTATGAGATGAAATGATAAAGTAAATATCAAGGTAAACTTGGGCTAGGTTTTCAAACTAGCTGCATGTGATTTTTCTACTAAAAACTATGTGATTTTTCTACTGAAAATCATGTGAATATTTAAATATCAGAGAGAAATACCTAAAATTAAAGGAAGTTTAATCATACATATTATTCTATAATTATGTGAGTTTAAATAATATTTTGATCCCTATATTTGACTCAAATTTGTAAGTTAGTTTTTATATGTAAAAAATTTATAAATCAATCTTCATACGTATATTTATTTTTTATTTAGTTCATGTCGTTAACTTTAGAGTAAATGATATTAAATAAGTAAAGGATTAAATTGAAAATAAATATAGTACGATGACTTATTTACAAATTTTTTACCTATAAAGACTAACTTACAAATCTGAATCATAAGTATTTTTGTAAATTTTTAATATATTTTTTATTTTTATCTTGATTTTGATGGTGTTGAGGGAGTGAATAAAGGCATAGATGAATGTGTTGTTAATTCTGTTACTAACAACACCAACGAAGGTGCATTTAAGGACGAAGAAGGTTTTGATGAGGGATTGAGGTTTGGAGTAGGTAAGTGTGGGTAAGAGCAAAGGTGAAGATGGTAAAGTGATTAAGAAGAGAAGAGAATTTAGTGAAGATTGTTAAGAGTTAATTGAGTTTTTGGAATGATAAGTTAAAAGAAAAAGAGACTCTGACCTTCATTGAAATTTACACAGAAGATGAAAAAGAATAAAGATAATAAAATTAGAGGTAAAGGCTAAAGGAAAGGTGTGGGTGAATCACAAAATCAAGATACAAACTAAAGGTGTATTCCAAATTTATAAAAATAATTTTGACTCAGATTTCACTATGTCAGAAATAAGTTTTTAGAATACTAACTTAGATAGTTGCTAGTAGAAACTGCTATGTAACAATACATTTAGAGAGCAGTTCTTTGTTAACTGCTTTCTAAAGTTATACTTTAAAGAGTAGTTAGCGTTGAATCGCTCTCAAATCTATACTTTTAAGAGCAGTTCTCTATTAATCACACTTTAAAGTCAATCTTGGAGAGTAGTTAACAAAGAACGACTCTCCAAAGTCTTTAACTTTTATAAATAAAGCTCGCTCAACTCATGACTGTCTTCCTTTTTGTCTTGCTAACAAAGTTGGTCTTTTTTTACTTCTATAAGTTCTTTTCATCTTTTTTACGTATGTAGGTTCTCTTCGTATTCTATTCTCTCTTTATCTTCTCTATGCTAATAAATTGTTCTTCTTTTAAATCTATAAGTACTTTTTTCACAATTTTCTCTGTTCTTTCTTTCTTTCATTTTCTCTTTATTAACGGTGAATTATTCATTCTTTTTTTTTCTTTTTCTCTTTATTAACGGTGAATCATCCTACTAATTTGTTCTTTTTTCTCTTCTTACTTGTGTTTGGTTCATGCAAGTGTGGACTATTTGGTTAACACACCATATAAACTCAAGATTCAATTTTAATTTGTGATAAAAAATGAAGAAAGTTTGAATGTCAGACCTGTAAATTAAAATTTAAACATAATAATAAATTAATTTTAATTTGCAACAGATCTAGAAAACTCAAAAAGAAATAAATTTTAAATTTGCAGTTCTACGTGGAAGTACTCTCTAATCTTAATATTTTAAAATGGTTTAAACAACTGCTCTCTTAAATGTAACACATTGAATAAAACAAGATTTTATAAAGCTCTTTAATTTAAAATAGAATCGCTCTTACAACTCCTTTTTGACATAGTGTTTGTAAATTAGTCAAACTCTAGCCTCTATTGAAGTTTACGTAGAAGAATAAAAAGAATGAAGACAGTAGAATTAGAAGTAAAGACAAAAGAGAGAGTGTGGATGTAAGTGTAAGTGTGGGTGAATGACAAAATCAAGATTCAAATCAAAAGTGTATTACAATTTTATAAAAATATTTTTGACTCAAATTTGTGAGTTAGTATCTATATGTAAACTTTTGTAAGTTAGTCCTTATATGTAAAAAAATTATAAATTAGTCCTTATATTATATTTATTCTTAATTTAATATCTTACTTATTTAACGTCGTTTACTCTAAATTTAACGATAGAGATTAAATAAAAAATAAATATACCTATTAAAATTGATTTATAATTTTTTTTTACATGTAGAGACTAACTACAAATTTAAATCAAATATAAGAATTAAAATATTATTTAAACTTAATTATGTGTGTACCTAATAACCCAAATACCCTTTCTTTTCAATTACATCCTAAAAACAAGACATTTTATGCAAATGGTTTCCTCTGTCAACATTGGAGGTGATCATTTGGCATGGCTATTAAAGTTATAAAGATAATAAGAAAACAATTGACTCGTAAATTGCTTTTAAATAATTTATTATTTATTTATTTAATAAATTTTTAAAATAATATTATTATTTAATAATAAAATGTATTGAATTAAACTAAATACAACTTATTTTAATAAGCTATATATTAAAATAAACCAAAAATAACTTATGATAATTATTAATTATTTTTCATAATTGTTCATAAATTTTTTTCATTCAGCTCTAGGTAATGAAAAAAATATAAGTAAGGAATTAGACTTAACTGTTAACTCATAATCTCATATTTTACTTTAGACAATCAAATATCTCTTTAACACAAGTTTCAACCTTCAAATAAAGAGCATATTTACTATATTCAACTAATTTCAATTTCTTAATAACTAACTCATTTCTTTTGGTTTAAAATTATTTTTTTAAAAATTTCTTAATTAAAATAAGCATTAAATTCAATAATTTATAAAACACGTTTAATTATTAATTTTTATCTCTAAAACATTAACTAATATGATAAATTACACTAAAATCTAATCAATTAACTAAATTTCTAATCATAAAAGTAAGTCTAATATCAATAAGCAGAACAATGTATAAAAACATTAAAATTAGAAATGAACATTTAATTGAAAGAAAAAATTTGAATTAACATGTAAGAATACAATTTACAAGAAATTTAAATTAGATACATCATTCTCTAACCTAAAGAATTAATTACATATGGTAAAAGAAAAGAAAAGAATAAAAAAAAGAAAATACTTTATTAGGATTTGATGAATTTTCTACTTAATTTCTTAAAATTAAACCTTGATACTTTAGAGAGGGAGAGAGAATTCTAAAAAAAAAAAAAAACATAACTTCAACTATGAAAATTGTCTAAATTTTAGTAAGCTTACCATTTATAGCTTCTACATATTATGTTGGTATTAATAACATTGCTGGTTGGAGAAAAATAATTTTTTTCTTTAAGTTACAAAGGTATTTACTAAACTTTTGTGATAGGAAATAAAATGTCTTTTTAAGGAAAAACACACTCTAAAAATTGATGATATGGATACATCTCTTGACTAAAATCAAAGAGAACCCTAGGTTCCTATACCCTGACGAGTCGTGAACTAATGAAAAAAGTTAAATCTTAAAATATTGTTGAAGGAACTTTTGTTCAACACGTTTCTATGAAAACAGTCAGGAGAGCCTCATTTTATTTTATTTATTTTTTAAAAGAGGGCTATATTTTGAAGAGTTTTGAAGGGTCATAAGAAGAGTCTCATTCTTTGTAAAAAAGAGGGCTACATTTCAAAAAGTTTTGAAGGATCATAAGAAGAGCTTCATTATTTGTCGAAAAGAATGTTACATTATGAGGAGTTTTGAATGATCGTAAGAGGAGCCTCATTTTTTGGTTGAAAAGAAAGTTACTTTTTGAAGAGTTTTGAGTCCAAGATTAAAAACATCCAAAATTAGTATAAAAAAGAGTTTTGACATATTTTGCTTAAAACTTGTTGAAATAGAAATTGACTACAGAAATTATTTTAAGTCCAAGAGACAGGGTAAAGCTCACAAATTTTCCTTAAAACTTGTTGAAATAGAAATTGACAAAGGAATTATAGACAGGATGGAGCTCAAAAAGTGAAGAAACATATCAAAAGAATTACAAGGTTTGAAGTGATTACCAAAGCAATATTTACCAGCAGGTATCACTAGTTGAAGGTCAGATATACGAATAACTAATTTGGGTGACAATAGATATGAAGAGGGCACGATCACAAGCAGTTATGGATAATGGGTATTAGCAATTGAAGACAAGTATATGTACAAGACAATTATCAAGAGACCCACAAAAAGAGGAGAGCAGTTGATATGCATCTGCCTATAAATGGTACCAAACTTTATATTACAGGGAGTGACTTTTTGTACTAGACACCAACATCTAAATTCTTTGCATGTTGAAAGTTCTGCATTGAGCTAGACACAGGCAACTAGAAGATTCATGGTTCTAATTGAAGTCGTATGTGTACATTTCTGCATTTTATTTCCTGCAATCCAACCCATTTTTAGTTTATTTTTTGTAATCCTTTACATTTAGTTTAGTATTATTCTATTATCCATCTACTACTTTTGTTTAAATTTCTTACTTCATATTGTTACTTACATTATTGCATTAATATATAACATACTTAAAAGGATCCAAAAATAATCTAAAATTCAATCCTAGATTGTTCTTAAATTTATTTATTTACCAACTATAATTTTCACCATAAACAATTGGTTTAAATGTTTTGATGCTTAACAAACCACCAATTATTGAAAATTTATAAGAATTAACATAAATCTAAACTATAAGTCTACATTACTCTTAAAACATTATTTTTTTTTAATTCACAATAAAGCATCATATTTAACATTGATTTGAATGACTTTTACTTGATCAAAGTATTGAAAATAGATTATTTTGTGCATTAAAAGTATTTCAAATCAATAAGTAAAAATTATTTTCTTTTGAGAAATATTAATCCCTAATGTAAATTTTGTCTCATAACAAATTTTTTATTTGACATAGCCAATAATTAAATTCTGATCAACATATTTGTTATACCCCACTATTTACCAACTTTGTAAGATTTTATTGACATTATAAAAAGTGTTTAATGAGATACACTGTTTGAAAAATTTATTACAAAACTTCTTTAATTTTATAAAAATAATTTATGAAGTTTATAAGCGAATATTGATTTCAATTTAAAAAATCATCTATAATTTAAATTTTTGTATAAAAAAAATGAAGATATAACCGATTGACAACAGTTAACAAATATCAAAATGCATAAAATTACACCTCTAAGATGAGTTTGCAAATAATGAAGTTAAAGATTTAATTTTAATGTATTATTAATATAAATATTTTTATATATTCAAATAATTATTATATATTATTAATATGACTTAAAAAATATTGACATTACCTCTTAAAACTGAGTTTAACAATTAATAATAATAAAATTTAAAAAAAATATTTATTATAATTAAATATTAAATTAAATTTATACTGGCAAACAATAACTGCAAAGTTCAATAAATCTCATTAATATGACAAGTTATAATTGAATGACGGTAATAAAATTTTACACAATCATAATATCTTAATTAATTCAAATTTAAATAGTACATTATATATTAAAATTTCAAATAAAATGATTTAACAAAGAATCAGATAAATGATGTACTCTATAATTACAATTTTGATGGATAAAATTTACATGTACCAAATATTATAGAAAGTATAATTTTTTGAAATTTAATACCTAATATCAATTCATGTTAACTCAAAACAAATATGTAGTAGGCTTATGATTTTCATTTCCTTTTTTTTTTTTTTTTTGGCTATATGATTTTCATTTCCTTTAAACATATTTTTTTTATTAAATTTCAAATTTAATTTAATTTAAAATTTAAGTCTTGATATACACTATATAAAATTAAAGACATGATTCCTTTTTAGATAAAATAAATTTTCAAATTATTATTAAGGATGTAAACAAGGCAGGACAAACATAGATAATGTAGTCGAAGGTGAAAATTTGTTCCCTACTCACATCGTACCTGTATGGGTATGAATATCTATCCGCGTATACTTTTTTAATATTATATATATAATTTAAAAACAAAACATTTAAATAAAACAAATAGTACAATATTTTTTTTAAAAATAATAACACTATTAATTTAAGAACATATTAAAGTTATGAACAAAGTTACGAATATGTTTACTTGAATATACATATGAATATTTTAATAGCTTTAATGTATACGTGTACCTTAATGCTCGTACCAGTTTCATTAATAAGTAGACAAAAAGAAATTTATTTATTAAACATGCAGATATTATGGGTACATCGTTTTTATCCATAGCAGATATTAACTCGCATGTGTGAATAATTTTTCCATAATTACTGTAGTAATCTTAATCAATCTTTTTTTTTTAATTTTTAATTTAAACGCGCCATACTATAAAGATTGAAAAAGATTTTGTTAATTTCAATTCATCATATTTTTAAAAAATTTTAGAAATTATTGCTTAATTTATTTTATTTAATGTAATAAAATATTAAAGAAATGAAGCTAACCATAATAATAATAATAATAAGAAGAAGAATTTATGTTTTTATTTGTTTTTTATCTAGAGCAGCGACGAAGTCCTAATGAGAAAAGGTCCAACAACGCATTCTATTCTACTCTCTTCCTGCTATTTTTCACAAGATATTTAATTAAACAATACAAATTATTAAAGTAAATTATCTTATTAATTTTTTTAAAATTACTTAAAGTTTTTAAAACAAAATATTGGGATTGGTTAATCGCTAGCACCGCCACATGCCCTCGCTAATTGCTCAGTCACCTCCAAATAACAACACGTCCACTTCTTGGCCACCACCTACCCATTTCTACGTGTCTCCCAAAGCGTTTCCCTTTCCACCCCAAAATCTTCATTCAAATTTTGAAAAGTAAAATTTAAAATATAAAATTGAGTTTATTTTTATCTCATTTAAATTATCACCGTTTTTCATCAAAAGGGATAAAATACAAAATTGAAATATCGTTTTTATTCTTAACTAAGTTATAACTGTTTTATCAAGAAGGAGAAAAACAGTAACATGGACAAGAATGAGGATCTTACGTCTAAAACTGAATTGAACCGCGTGCCCTAATACAACATCGACAATGATAACTAAATGGTGTCTCACCAAAATCTTTTCTTTAATGTTTTTATTTTGACCTCAAACTGCTAAATTCAACTCACCAAAATAGATAACAACTCTCACGAGACAGCCTCAGCAATGCATGGCGAAACCTTTTCTATCCATATTTCGATCTCAATATTACACCTCAGAAATTCATTATTACTTGTTACCTCCAAGATTATCATAATAAATATTTTTAATATTATTTTTTGAAAATTTAATTTCAATAATTCCATTCAATGAAAGAGTTTTCTTTTCATGGACTCTGAATAATTGATAATTAATCATAATAGTGTGATATAAATTTTATATCAATTATGATAAAACTAAATGATTTTTACTGATATAGTAATCTATAATGAGATGCTAGTGTAAAAATTACTTGTATTGTCAGTGTATTTAATTATATTTATAATAAAATCATTTTATTATGTTATTACAATTTTTTAATGTTCTTAAACAATTAAGGTGGTAATAAAACTTTTCATTTTAAATAAAATAAAATAAAATGTTTTTCAAAAGGAAAAGATTCTGAAAAATATTTATAAGTGATAATAAAATTTTCTCTCCTTAATTTCGGAAGAAAAATTTTCTTATAATTGAATGTAATTATCATATTAAAAAATTTTAAATAGTGTTTAAATGTTTTTATAATTTTTTTAAAACATTATTGAGAATCTTATTCTTAAAATAATATATTTCTTTTTCTAAAAGATAAAAGGGGATAGTTTAATTGAGAATGACCATATTTCTTATATCAAATACCGCCTAAAAATGTTGCAGATATTTCTATTTTAAAAAAATATTATCTCATATAAAATGTATTCTTGAATTTAAAAAAAAAACACCTAACAATCAGAAAATTTTACGAAGACAAAATTTAAATTTAAAACTAACAGTAAAACTGCTTATCTTGTGATTTTATGATTTTTAGGATAAAAAGATTTGAATAAAAAACTCTCATATTGCTCCCAACGCTGAGTCGAGGGCCCCACATAACTCTCTCCCTCTCAGAACCGCTTCATCGATCGTATCTAATCTTATTATCTATAGCGTGCCACATTCACTACCTACTTTTATATTTTTATAATTTCATGCTCCACTCTTATCATCTTTATAATCTGTTAAATTTAAAATTAAAATAAAAGATTTCAGGAAGAAAAAGAGCACATAGACGCAAACACTCACTTCTCATTTTCTATGATTCATCTAAACTTTCCTTAAACCATTGCGTCTTTCTGATCGAAGTCAAAACACACCCAAAAAGAAAACCCTTTATCTCCTTCTCTCTCTTCCAAGAGAGTGGTTTTTGTGCAAGAACCAAGTTTCTTAAGCACCCGGTATTTGTCATCACAGTGCAACATTACGTAGACACTACTACGAACTACATAGGTAGATTAAGATTTTGTCACATAGAATCTGCTATTTTTTCTGATTAATTTGCGGAGGTCCAAATTTCCATAAATATCGCCTTTTTTTTCTGTTCTTTTTTGTTTAGAGAAAAAAGATCAGAGGGAGAAAAAGGGTTCTTTCTGAGGTTTTGGTCTATAACGCCAGAATCTGAAACACCAACACAAGAATACAAACATAGGACGTTTGTTGTCATTCACGTACGTGTGCTTATGTGTTGGTTTCTGGTTTCTGGTTTCTGTTGTTACCGTACCCCTCCCAATCCCAAGCATATCCTCTTCCCTGCCGAACATCAACCCCGTCCAACCTTGCCAAAATGGGACACCCCATAAAAGAATAATAATAAACTTACAAAGTTTTAAATCTATAATAATTGATTCTTGATAATCTTGCATAAAAAATCACCCTTTTCACCCCTTCATCATTGCTGTGTTCAGGGATCAAGGCAACATCATCTAAGTGATTTTCTGAGAAAGAAGCATCAAGATATTGTGCCGTTGACATTGGTCTCAACACAGTGCTGTCTACCACGATCACATGAAAAAAACCCGATTTTGAGTCGTGGGTGATTGCTGGATTCGGTGTTTGGTTCTATTTTGGGATCTGGGTGTGTTGTTTTGTGGAGATGACCATGAAGTTGGGGTCACTAGATCAGTGGAGGAATTACTTTGGGTCAGCGAATTGCGATATATTTGACATAATTGACCACGCCATCATGGTGGCAGCTTCGGATTGCCCCAAGGAGTTTAGAGTGAGAAGGGATGCGATTGCGGAGAGGTTGTTCTCTTGTAGGTTGACTCGTTGTTTGGGGTGTGACCGTGTGGAGTTGGCTGTGTCTGGGGATTGCCAGAATGTAAATGGTGATGATGATGATGGTGATGATGATGGAGGTTGCAAGAGTGGTTTTGAAAGACATGGGGCTGAAATTGAAGCAGGGGCAAGCAAAGAAAGCAAGGCTAATAGTTGTGGAGATATGGGCGTGAACCGTGTTAGCAATTATAGCTTTGGGGAAGCTGAAGCATTGACTGATGAGATTGAAGAACAGTCTCAGTATTTTGAAGAGATTTTGAGGATCAGAGAAATTCTGCGTAACCGTGAAGATGCGGTATATCCTCTCTCTCTCTCTCTCTCTCTCTCTCTCTGTACTTGGTGTTGCAATTTACTTTAATATTTAATGGAGGGTTTTAAAAGGGAAGGTTTTTGACTTTATGAGGTGCTTTGTTAGAAAGAAATGTGATTTTTGTTGGATGGCATTTTGATTTTTGTTTGATGATTTGAGTTGTTTTGTTTCCTATGGTTCTTGATCATGTTGTTCTGTTTCATGTTGCAACAGTCTGAGTCTGCGTTATTTGATTCATTGAGGAGGCTTCAGCTGATGGAACTCACCGTGGACATTCTAAAGGTTTGAATTGAATCTTTCCTTGTTACTACTCACTCACTCAATGTTCCTACCATCTCTTCTATCTTTTGGGCAATTTGGTCTTGCCTGTCCAATGCCCTTTTTAGCGAGTCTTCTAATTATGAAAATTTAACTTTGACAGGCAACTGAGATTGGCAAGGCTGTGAATCCCCTACGAAAGCATGGATCAAAGGACATTCGTCAACTCGCACGAACTCTCATCGAGTATGAATTAGTTTTCCCTCGATGTTTGTTTGTCATCCATGTATCATTTTGTTAATTGGTTTGTTTTATAGTAAGTAGGTGAGCCTGTTTATCTTCAGCTACATGGATCAACAAAATGGCTTGTAATCAGTTTCTTTTATTCCAATTTTTGTTTTGCTATTCTAGAAGTGTGTGTTTGTGTGTGTGAGAGAGAGGGAGAGAGTGAAGGTCAATATAATTCAGTTTGTCTTTGTATGTCTCTTAGTTAATTTCACATGAGAAGCTTTTATTTTTAGTTAGAAGGATCTTTAGATAGGTGAATGGCACATATAAATACACAATTAAAAGTTCCCTTTATATCATACTTATGCTAGGTAGCACATCTCATCTACTCAAGATTCAGCTATTATTGTTTTGATTCGTCTTAAGTTGAGATGGAGAATTGGTTCAATTTGTTAACTTGTGTACTGAACAATCTGCATTCCATTTTTCTTATTTTGCAGTGGCTGGAAGGAAATGGTAGATGAATGGGTCAAGGCTACAACTATTACAGTTGCAGGTGGAAATTTTTATCTGCCTCCATGTAGTTACAATTGGAATCATCTTGCTGCTATATTCTCCATTCTAAAAATTATTTCATGGTTTAAAATGGCTTTATTAAATGTTTGTAGGCTCAGAAGGCACGCCAGATTCAGTAAATCCATCTGTTGTTGATGATGAGGAAGAGGGACTACCATCGCCTCCTATGGATGAAGGGGCTTTCTTTGTAGCTCAAACTGGCTCGATAGAACTGTCACAGGTATATATTTGCTTGTCCATTTCCCCCTTTCTCTTTACCTTTTCAGGATTTGATATTAAGAAACTGACTTATAGTTGTCTCTGTTGAATGTCACATATCTGGATGATGCAAAAGTTCTTTGATGGCATGGATGACGATGATGGAAGTAAGTGGAGCTTAAATTTCTTATGCTTTCGCTTTACAGTTCTCTAGTTGAATTCCACTGGTCTTAGATTGATGATTATAAATGTGGAATGTTTTTTCAGATCCTCCACAAAGTGTGCAATTGAACAAGAACTATGACAACAGAAGAAAGCCACCTATGGACAGTCAAGTTAAAGAAAAGAGGAACTCGCACGCCTCCAATGAGATGACCTTGACTACCAAGGACAGTAAGAGTCAGCAAGCAAAGAAAAATGATGCTCCTGCGAAGCTAAATAAACCCGTAACTGCTGATTCTGGCCCCGGCAGACCACCAAAATCAAATATGCAGAGAAAATCTGTGGAGCCAAAGATGCAACAAAAAGTAGAGAACAGTTCAATCACAAAGAGGCCTCCCATTGTTCAGCAAGATGTAAGGAAAATTCTCTTTGTGCATCAAATTTGTAGGTTTGATTTGAGGCCTCCCTGACTTTGACTTCTTTTCTATCAGAAATCCAAGTATTCAGATGATGATGCTGTCGAAGTGAAGCTAGAAGCCACTAAGAGGAGACTTCACGAGAGTTATCAACAAGCTGAAAATGGTTTGTCATTCCTTTTCCAAAATCTTTTTTTATACTCTTATGTCCTATTTGATTTTTATGCTGTCAAGTGTCCAGTAGTTTCTACATTCCTAGAGAATCTTTTACACCAAATTCAATGCCCTTTAAGTGTGAGATTTGGTTAATCAAGTTTGGGACAATAAAGTGGAATTTTGTGTTATGCACATTCCTGATTAGTTCCTAATTACTTGATGAAAATGGCATTTGATTCTTACTTGCAGCTAAGAAGCAGAGAACAATACAAGTTATGGAAATAAATGATCTCCCAAAGCAAGGGATGGTCCACAGAAATTCACATTTCAAGCCTGGATATCACAATAGACACTGGGCTAATTCATGGAGATAAACCTACTTATGGATTGAAGATTGATCATCCCCTTGACTATAGAAAATAACAAATCTATTATCCATTCACCATTTGGACTTGGATAGAGCTATTCTGATTGAGAGGAAACGAGTTCACAACATTGTTTATTTCACAAGTAATAGGCTTTTAGTACATAGGAATTTTGTTAATCCAACATTGGATTTGAAAGAGGATTCTAACTTGGCACTTTACTGCTGACTTGGTTACATAATGATTGTCTATAGAAATCTTGATTGTTTCGGAACAATTTTCTTTTGTCACATAGGATTTACACTAGGCTCTCATATAACTCAGTAAATACCTTCTGAATTTGCCTGGCACAACCTCAATGGTCTTGTGTAAACTCTTAGATGTGATTTATCTTTAATAACATTCAATTGATATTTTTCAATTCCTTTTGTTATTTTTAGCTTTCAATTTTATAGCATGGATTTTAGCATAGATGGATGAGTTGGGATCAAAATTCAGAACATATGATAAAGGATACGGAGGAAGCTAATTTCCTAAAGGGGTTTGACAAAAAGGAAATAAAATTACAGCACTCGTATTTGTTTACTATTAAATTTAATTTATTATTAATATAATTTATATTTATGATTTTTAAGTTTTAATCATACTTTCATCCATGCTAACTAAAATTTGGTCCAAGTCAAATCAAATCTTTTGTTCTTCTTTATGGGGTTTGGTTTGATAGTAGAATAGCATATATGAATAAGAACGAAGAAAGAGACTTTTGATGAATAGCATTGGACAATTTGGCGTGGTTAAATATTCCACGGTCTACACCATTTAAAAAAATGGAAAATGGATGGTATGAATATGATTATGACTATGACTCAGAAAGAGAGAGAACGTGCAAAAGTTGGGAGGATTTTTTTGGTTGTCGGCTTGACTTTCTTTGTTCTTTTTTTCTCCATCTTTTTTAGTTCTTTTGTTTTTACTAACCAAAATTTATTGTGATTTGCGTGTATCACAAAACTCAACAACGTTATGCTAATGCCATACAACAATAACAATAGCTGTCCATTTTGACCACATCTCTTTCTTTCTATTTTCCTTCCCTTCTTTATTTTTAAGATTCTCTCCATTGTTTACACTAAATTTTCTGTCACGCCGCCTCATCCACTGCCTACAACAAAATGTTTCCTGTTTGACGGTTTTCTATTTCTTTTAATATTTTACCATCGTAAACATATTTTATTCTGTCTCTTGGAAGTATAAAGAGTTCAATTATATTTAATTAGGTACTAATTATCATTCCATGTACAATCTACGATTTTATAATTTTTTTCTTTAATTGAGTTAATTTTTCGGGTGTTTTTTCCTATAAAAGTAGAAGTAGAAAATGAGAGTTTAACTCATGTAAACTTTCGCTCCATTTTTTAACTTCTTAAAAAATATTAGAATAAAAAATAATTTTAGAGGAATACATAAAATAACTTTTTTTTATTATTATTAAAAAAGAATTTTTGAATAAGATAACTCGAAGATCTTTGGTACTTTACTTTAAACAGTGTTAGCTTTTTTCTCACTTTTAATCTTTTTCTCCGAACACAACTTGGAAGTTAAATAACAAATTCGGAGGTCTTGACGTTACCTTAGCAAGCAGCAATGGCCCAAAGGTGAGGTGTGGTAAAGCAAAGAGCATAAGTCGTACTTGATTGTTTTGAGCGATTCAACGATGGACGTTGATTACTGACCAAAAACAAAAACGATGAACGTTGATCCTCATGGTCTTCTCTATCGATGTCAACAAAGAATGTTTTTTTTTTTTATTTTTTTTTTTATTTTATTTTTACATATGTGTTTTGATTACTGCATGGAATTATGCAAATTTTACCGTAGTAGTGGGTTTATATCAGGATCAAATTTAGGTGTAGTTTTGTAGCGTTTTTTTTTTTTTTTAATTAAAGTTAAAATTCTATCAAGATATATTAAACCCTAATTTTAATTAAAAATACCTTAAAAATGGTACTCAAAGTTTTCCTTTAATAAAAACTTTAAAACTAATCCTGGCTTCGCCCCTGATTATAAGGGTTTAAAATAAAATTTAAAAAAAGCAAAGTTATCATATTTATTTAACTTTATTTTCAAAGTATTAATTTTAAATTTAATATTAAATTATTTTTTAACATTTCAAAAAGTCGGATCAAATTTAGGTTAATTTTTAGTTTATTTAAGGACCATTAATGACCTTTAAGTTTTACATAGATATGTTATTATAGTATTATTTATCACCATTAACGTCATAATATATATATATATATAAAGTTAAAATTCCAAAGTAATTAAAAGATTGGTATCGCACTATTTTGATAACAAAAAAATATTCATAATATTTATTTAATTCAAATCAATTTTTTACTATATATAAACCACTGAAATATGCAAATTAACTTGCATAAAATATTGATAAATTTAATGTTTTATTAAACCACCTTGATAAAAACACCTGTGAAGGACTTTTTCTTATAAATTTTAAGAGCTGTGACTACACGCTAGCTGAGTTAGAATTCAATTAGTCGCCTAAATTAATATTTAATTCTTACGTATACGTAAACATTTATAGAACGATGGCGTGGACTTTTAACTTTTTAATATAGAACAAGGTAATAACAATTTAGGTAAAAATAATTAATTTTTACGCATTAAATACTATATAAGTTTTAATTTTTTTAAATATTTTAAATCATCAATAACAAATGCTGTAAAATAAGTAGAGTGAATCAGCAACTTAACTAAATTCTTAGTATTAGTGCACATCCTAATTTAGTTTTTAAATTTATTTATATTTATAGGAGCAATATTTTCTTACATTAGTGTAGGTCAAAAAACTATTATATTTGATCTGAATCTTTTATTTAATTTATATTTAACAAGTTATACTTTATTATTTTATTTATTGTTAGATATAAATTAAATAAAAAGTTCAGATTAAATAATTTTTTTAAAAAATTTATTCTAGTATAAAAAAATATTTTTTCATATATATATTATTTTATATAAAACACATATTTCAACTACTACAGTTACTATTATTATTAATAAGAGTATTACTACTTTTATCAAAGTCAATAAAATGAATTAATTCAATTAAGTCAACTTAAATATGTTAAATAAGATATAATATTCATATTAAAATTTTGTTTAAATATTTCAACTTGATTTAATTGAACTCAATATAAGTTAAATTCAGTAAAAATCTTTAAAAAAATTGAGCTTTTGGTAGAATTAGTTTATTTTTTAAAATCCAAATTAAATCAAACTAAGGGTTTGTCCAACTAAAACCTATAGCTGCAACGTGAATGATTTGGTTTAGAATTTGTTTCCGTTATGACAAAAATTAAATGTTCAGTTTCAATTTTCACTTAAATGAATTGAAATTTGTGTAAACAAATTTTATAAAAATAACGTAAAAATGTGTAAAATTTGTTTAAGTATATATATTTTTCACTTAAACAAATATCAATAAGAGTTGAAGCAACGTTATGTATGAGTATTAACCTCTTCATAGGTAAAATTATGTCCTTTAATAAATATTTCCCGTAGTGTACTACAATTGTGAACCTCATTCCTGTATAAACCGAGCAACACACTTTTTCATAACAAATATAATAAAAAAAAATAAAAGCACACGAGTATCAACCCATGTTACAACTATAACCACATCCTCACAATCAATACAAGTACACTAGAGTTACCAAAGGTTACAAGCACTAAACTTATTAAACTGACACAAATGAACCACAAATACCTTGTGTTCAAAAGCTTTCACTTGCACTTCACGTGAAGTGCCCAAACGCTTAACTAGGTATAAAATGAGAGAATTGACATTGTCTTTTTCTTCTTGCTTCTCATACGACCACAACAAGAGTACTAAATGTAGTAAAAACCAACAACAGAAAAGTAAATATCAAAAACAATCTGATTAAGAGAGAAAATCTTAAATTGAAAGAAGTCTTATTACATTCCTCTATGTACGAGTCACATGGGTTTCAACCCGTACATTATGGTGCCATGTCTGAAAAGAAAATAAGGCAATATTACTCATGTTAATACTTGCTACTCCAAAAAAAGATATAAGAACTTTGTACTTATTTAAGTGATTTATTTTCTATAAAGTTATTTTCACAACTTAATTTCATAGCTGTTGTTTAGACCTACTATATCTGTATCGAATACCAAAAATGTATCCCTTGACCTAATCATTTCTGCGGCTACTGTTATTTCTTATTTTGTTTGCTACACGTATTTCATAATTTTCTTGATTGCCTGTTTTTTTAGGTGAGGTCCTGCGTGTCTTCGTTCACTGATTCTTCCTTTTTCATTTTTTCTTCTCAGCTCATTCCCACTCACTTCAAAAGTACTTTCGCTTGTCTTCCCAGTTCCCAAGTGTGAACTGTTATTGGCCGCATTTGGAGTGAAAAGGACTGTGAAAACTCACTTTCTCTTCCAACTCTGCTCCATTTGACACTTGGAAGATTGCAAAGGCACACAGCGAGTGTCACACATCAGAAATTTTAAATATAAAATTTTAACTAAAAATTATATTATTTTCACAATTTTTTTAAATAGTGATATTTATTATATGATATTGTTATTTTTTACAAAATATTATTATTTTTACTCTAATAAATAGTATCAATAAAATTAAATATTAATAATAAAAATAATTTCTAGTATATTTTAATTTACATTTGAATTAGTATAGATTCATGTAAACTTAATATTATTAATTATAATTTTTGTTTAAATTTAAGATCACAAATTTTTAACATATTTTTAATCACACATTTTTTATTTTCATTATTATTATCAAAAGTTGAAATATTTCTTATTTTAATTTAAATCACTCAAATTAATAAAAAAAAAACACCAATAGCATAAATATTATATTATTAATATATTGAGGAAAAAATATGTAAAATATTATGCACTACATATAATATTAACGAAGAAAATATAAATAAATAAATAAATTTACCCAAACTCAAATAAGTTAAAAACAATAATAATAACAGAAATAACAAAAAGTTCTATAACAATTACCATTTTTTAGTTAGAGGGTATAAGTATATTTTATTAAAAACAAATTGGAACGAATAATATCATATGAATGATAAAACTGATTCTTTCAATATTTAATATAACTATATTTATTGAAATTTAAATTCAATATCACATATATTTAAGATATATTTTTAATTACTTATCATACATTATAAAAATTAAAACAAAATGTTAGTCGAAAAGCTGCTCCCAATGGTTGGAACGTGCATCCACTATCCACCATTTGATGATTCACAAATTTAACAAAAGAGTTGAGTTAAGAGGCTGTTATTAGCGGAGTCCAAACGTGTTACTTGTGGTAATTTATCCAATATAAGCAATGTCCGAAGCTAAATTTACATTATAGAGATTATGGACATGGACTGCACAGCAAGCAAAATCATGAATCAATTCCTTTCCATTATAAGAAAGGAATGGATACCACTTAATTAGGCATCTATCACCAAATAGAGAGTCATGAACCATCCACATTACATTGGACATTCTCATTTTTGTTGCACTTATCTTATAACTTGTGATTTGTGAGTTGTTGACCTCTCAAGCTTGCCAGGTACCCTCTTGGTTATTATTTGTTGATTGGGTTATTCAAAATAGTTTAGTTTAATAATGAATACACATACCTCACCCATAAATTGAGTAAATGAAAGATCAATTCTAGGGGACCCATCCTAGTATTGCAATTATCATGAAATGTCTCGTAAAAGTACAAGGAAAAAGTTCAATTTTTCACAACCCCTTTCTATCCTTTTACTTTACTTTCATACTTCTTTTTTCCTTGAATTGAAAAGGATAGGATATACGAAATTAAACAAATAAAGATAATTCAGAATTTGCAATAATTGTTTATTAACTTTATATAAAAAAGTGTATTTGTGTCGTTTTAAAAAAATATTTCTTTTATATTTTATATGTGTAAATTATTTATGATAAATTTAAACAATTAAGTTTTTACTTTATAATTATTTTTTAAAAAATAAATATAAATTACACTTTTTTCAATATCAAATATAAGTAAATCTAAATTAAGATGTGGTGGTGTAAAATATAAACAAATCTTAACTGATTTTATACTTTTTCAATTTTATTTTTATATTTTTAAATTTTGTAATATGAATTAATAATTTCATATAACTTTGAAAATGGAAAGAGAGTTCTTGAAATTAATAATCAAATTTAATTCTATTCCATTAAAATGCTAAATGGCTTATTAACTTTTACAACTTGATTTTACCATTTAGAATAAGGATTTAAAACATTAACTAATAACATTTAGTGTTAATAAAAGTGTTATTATTTATAAATGACTGTGAAAGATATATTAGAGGGTGTAGTTTATTTTTAATAAAATTAAAAATATTAAATAAAATTAATTAACTTTCTTAATTAAAGTAATTTAAATATTTTTATTTTTATTTAAAATGGAAGAAAATATCCCTTGATCTAAATAAAATCAAGTTTATTAAAAGTGGAACGCATTGTCACCCTAACACATATTTACGTGTTCATTCAGGATAGGAATTGAAGAAGTTGTGTATTTTCAATAAAAGCACGTTTAGGCTGTTGAAGCCAGGAATTACTGCCACGCGTTCAATACAATACCAAAGTGCTTTTACTACACATCAATTACTTCGTTAGTTGGTAACAGCTGAGTAGAATTCAGCTCCATTAAAGACACCCCTTCAGCTACTTAACTCCATTGTTATAAGGTGTTTCTTTCCCGATACAAATTGATCATTTTAATTATGTATTTATTATATATAATTCATTTTTAAATTAAGGATAATAAAAATACACTTTTTAAGTTGCAAGATCTCCTCAATTTAGAAAGCCAAAATTCTAACAGTAAATAGTTTGCCTACTATGAAACGTGATTTTATAGCAAGCCTCTTCAAAAACAATCAAACTAGAAACAAATACAAGCATCTGGGGTCAAATACTCCATACTTATTTTTTTAATGATAAGTTGAAGATGCATTTATTATTATTTTTTTAATTTCATCAAAATAATTTTTATGATAAAATATATACTTTAAAATTGAATTCTGATTCACATAAATAAATATATGTTTTCATGACATCTTACCTGTGCTTAGACTAATGAAGTGATAACATAATTAGAAAATAAATTATTGCCTACATTCACTCGTACACACGTACATAACAATTGAATCTAAATATAATAAATACCCATCATATATGTTTGCAATTATGAAATGCTTTATTACTCACAATATTTATGAGCAAAGAGCAAGCTAGGGTATTGTAAAATCCCATCAATCTAATACCTACACTTCTATAAATATATTTATATATTATATTTTTATGTTTTATAACTAATATTTTAAAGATATTTAAATATTTTAATTAAATTAAATATTATACTTTTAATTAATTTTATTAATCTTTCATGCTTAATTTAAATATTAAAATAATATTTTGGTTTATTGATTATTAAAAATTAAAGGAAAATAGAATGAAATATATGAGTAAGGATTTATTAGGTATATAGATAATTTTATAAGATATAAAAAAAACTAATAAAATTTCTCTTCACTCAAATATGAATCAGAAAATGAGTTTTTCATTAAAACATAGGTACAAGAATATATTATAACTTTTCCAAAAAAAAAAAAAGAGAAACATTATGTAATAATAATTTCCCTAAATTTTTCCGACTGCGATCCATATCTTATTCAAGCTTATGCTAATGGAAAGAAAATGTATTATTAAAATAGAAATTGAATTAAAAACAGAATTAAAACAATATTAATGAAGCAATCAAATCTAACACTTTGACTTTGTGGGAACTGTGTGGGCCAAAGCATAGAAGCACCCACTCCACCAAGTTTGCCGAAAAGACAAGTCGATTAGAGACACAAACTTTAGTGGGGGCTTAAGGGACAAAACACATCATCATGTCTAGGGTACTAATCCTTATTTAGTGTTCACTCTTCTTACTTGTCGATGCTATTTTAAATTTATTTTAATTTATAGTTACTATTTTACATTATCTTGGTCCACGTAATTAATATGACAGAAAAACGAATTAATCAACAAGGATAAGAGTTGATTTAGATATTGCATTATTATAATTAATGATAAAATTATTATATAGTCAGAATGTCAGATATATGTAATACAACATTTGGTGTGCAAACAACAACTAAATACGCTTCATTGGGGAATTTTATCTTCCTTTCCCAATTTTACTTTGATTTAAACTGTAACTTTTCTGAGCTTATAGAAACGTTTTTATTTTCTGACCCCGACCACGAACCAAAACAAGAAAAAGAGGATTCCAATGACCAGCTTCACTCCTAATAACTCGAAGACATGCGTGAGAGGAAAATTGAACCTCACTCATTAAATTAAAGATAGTACTTTGCTTTTTAGATCATCTTGACTCGGACCCCAACCTTTAAAACAATACACTATTGGTGCCTTCGGATACAGTTCTACGAAATTATTGTTTCTAAGTGCAGGAATTGTATATTTCCAATAATGATTTTATTGATAAGGGTGATTTTGATTGTTTAACTAAATACTTAATGGATTCTAGCCATCACAGCTATTGTCAACTTCCTGTGGGGAAGGATGTTTGTGCTTTTATTAGTGTTTTTCTTAATATAAATGTATTTATTTAGGATTGTATTTTTTTAAAAAAATATTGTGATTATGAATTTTATTTTTAATAAATTTAAAAATATATTTTATTAGTATTTAATGTTTAGTTCAAATATGACTTAAATACCTCCAATGTTTTTTATTTTCGTTTTTTCATATAGAAAAATAAACTAAAATCTCAAATATATATATATATATATATATATATATTGTTCATATTCTTTAATTAAAAGTTGTGTTAAATACTTAAAGTTTCATTTTATTTCAGAATTGATCTCAATCGTTAACAATGACTATTATAACAATGATATTTATCTGAGTTATTTAACGATATATACATGAAATGTATTTGGTTGCACTTTCTCATAGAGTTAAAAAAAAAAAATTTAAAGTAAAAAATACCTCATTAAAGTGGTTTTTCCTCTAACTCCTCAGTCGATTTCTCGTTTTCTCTGAAAATTGTGTAACCACTACTCAATTAGTAAGAGGTAGGGATGGGAGACTACTATGATTACCAAAGATTGAAGATAGAGGGACTTACAGAAAAGCAACTCGTCAGTTGTGATGACAACGTAAAAATCTAACAAAATAACAGTTCAATGACTGTAACCCTAGTAAATTAATTTTTAAAAATGCCATTTTTTTTTTTGTGATCTAATATGAGATAATCTTTTGTTTATTAATGTTGATGTGATAGTAAAATCTTTTGTACTAATTAGATTTTGAAAATGTTTCTGTCCTTGATTGGGGTAATCGTGAATGCAATGACAACGTATGGATTAGAGTTATGTAATTAACGACAGTATGTGGTTAATAATGCATAGGTTTATGAAATTATGGGTTGGGTTGACAGAATGATGTCTTTTACAATTATAATATTCTATTTTTTAAAAGAAGAATTATTGTATGTTCAGTTGATTTTGATGAATATTATATAGAATGCTCCTTGTTTGTCATTTTTAGATAATTTACCTAGCACATTTAATATTTACATTTATCATGGAAGAGATATTTACTGTAGAAAGAATCTTGATAACTTTTGCAGGCAAACGAGACCTTAAGAAATGTCAGATGATATATGGTCTTTTCAAAAGTTGGTATTAATGCTTGAGAGTCTTGAAATGGACAACGAGAGAATATATTACATGGTATGAGTTTCAATTATGGAATTGTAGAAGTTAAGAGCAATTCTAATGTTATGGATGCCACAAGACTTGTCAAGAGTGTCATGGTTAGATGGGTTGATATTTATGTCATATGTTGATGAAAAACCTGAGAAGATGTGGTGTAACTATTGCATCAAAGTCAATCTTCAATGAAGGACCATCGTCTCAAGGTTCAAAATTAACTAGGGATCTATAACTTTTTGCTATCCTAGCCATCACAATCATCTTAGTCTTCTGTCATTTAATGTATTGCTAGTTAGATGAGATTCTAAGAATTAACTCTTTCATGAAATATGGGATACACGTATTTTGGGAAGTATATAATTTCAGTTGACGATAGATAAAAAAGAAAAAAACTGTGGCAAAGACATTATACAACACAGCTATAGCATTTTTATATTTTTTATTTATGATGTGATATTATATATTAATGAATTCTTAGCATTTTAACAATTATTATTGTGTTTGATTGATGTTATTGTTCTTGATTTCAAGATAGATATGCTACGAAGATTATACTCAATTCTATTTCATCAATCATGTAATGTAATAAAATAAATAAATAAATAAAACCGAAAATTATGCATTAATAAAAAAAAATTACCCAATCTTCAACAAATAAAATGACAGAATAGTTATCATATACATTCAAAACATTTACAATACACCCTAATCATCAATTGGTAGCTACAAGATTTAATTCCTTGAAGCCATACAAACAAGTATGTCAATACACAAGTTTACAGCTACTAAATTTTTCCTGCATACTTTTTACATTTTATTATTCGTCTCCATATTTTACTATATTATGGTTTCTTGTTCTTTTCTATTGTCATTTAGGAAATGAACACCATCATCAATAACAACTGCACTATAATAGCTCAAAAATGAGCAGTAACCAATTCATTGTGCCTATATGATAATTTTTTGCATGATCAAACGTTATACGATCCATCCATGAAAAGTACTGACAAGATTAAGAATCAATTCGGAAGCTACATGAGAAGTGTAGTCCCACGCCAACCCTCGATAAATATTGTATTTCTTTTATCAATCATGTTTCTCTAGAGCTAGTGCTCATACATTTCATGGATTACAAATCCTAACTTCTACAAATATAGAAGTAGATAGACTTTAAGGATGGTAATAAGGATAAAAAAAAGTGTTAACGTTTAAAGCAAATGTCATGTCAATAAGACCATTTTCCAACCTCACAAGTGCTATAAATGTATTATTACTTATTAGCTAACGTAGGCAAATGCTGATTTTATTATAGGTTGACGGTAGGATCAATTCTTAATTGAAAAAATAAACTATAATGACTAAAAGCAAAGTTCAAAGCATATGAACTCAAATTTAAATTGACAAAAATTGTAGAAATTAAAATTTTATTTAAACCTTCATTTATTGAAGAAAATATTTTTTTTAAAAAATTTGAATGATAAAAGAGATCATATCATAAAAAATTGGAAACGAAATTCAATGTCAAGTTACAACATAGCTTTCATCGTATGTCATGGAATAGTAACACTTTTATCAAGAGCATAAAAATTCAAAATAAAACTTCTCTGAAATTAAATCATATTTAGAAATACTTTCTTAAACAAAAAAAAAACTATATCAAACTTGAGAGCATCGTATTCTTAAATTCATTTTCTAAAAAAATAAATTTATAATCCTCATAACAAATACTTTTTCTAGTCCTTTTTATAGAAAATAAAATTGAATATTTTTTTTGTCTTTATTATAAAAAATAAATGACAGATTTAATATGCATTAATTGTTAAATTTTTTTATATCCTTCTTTTATTAGTATCATTAAATATATAAATTACTAATTACATCAGTTAATATCATAGGTATTTTTAGAATAAAATTTATATTTATAAAAAATATAACATATTTAATTACTTTCTTTAATCCTGATAATTTAATCTTTTTTTTTATAAAAAAAATTGAAGAGAGTATATCTTTAGCATTTGGTATGATAATTTAATCATTTTACATATATATATATGAGATTTTCATGAAAGTGATTAATTTGGGATTGAAAAAGTATGATTATCTTTATATATATATATATATATATATATATATATATATAAAGTTTATTATCTTCTGAATATGGAAAAGTTGCATTCTTACTTATTTAAATATTAAAAATATTCTTCAAAATCTCTTATATATGTAAAATATTTTGATTCTCTTTCTATTGAATATAAAAAGATTGTTTTTATATCACTTTTCTAAAAATATTTTCTATATCGAGTTACAGCTTAAAATCATCAATTTCTATCTATTAACAAGTAATGGTCAGATGTTGATAGGTAGGTGTTCTAGTAACAATAGTAGAAGAAGCTGATGGCGGCAGGGGGTGACTTGAATATACAGCAACTGACCAAGATGCATGGATAGTGGTAGTAGTGATCATTATCAATGGCAGCCACCAATAATGGGCATAAGTTAATGACATGCAATAAAAGGCTGAGTAATTTACGCATATCGAATGACTAAACCATTCTCATGACATAAAAATGTAGCAAATTCTGTCTCCGGGGATTGGAAGTATGAAAAATATATTGCGCAAAGCTTGTTCCAAATAAACACTTTTGAGTAGAGATTTTCTGAAACATAGCATCAAAGATCAAAATATAGCATTGCTATGCAAAATTCATAGAAATAAAGAAAAATGCTAAAGGATAATATTTCCTAAAACAAAGTTATTAGAAGATAATGGCAGCAATTGTAAATCTTTTAATCGATATTGGTTCTCAAATTTCCTCACGGCTTCACTAGTTGGCAGCCACCTACCGAACTGCATGAGAATAACCATACATTTCCTAGGTAAATTTTTAAATAAGTACGTGACAATGTTCTAAACTCGGGATCTAGAATAGATAATCCGTTTAAATAAGAATAAATAGTTACTATCCAACGATTCATTAGAAATTTATAATTTTTCATTATTTTTTATTGATCTAAAAAATTATAAATTTTCAAACATTATATTTTGACAAAAGAAATAGCATAACTATCCACTAGGCAGGGTCAAAAATATGAAAACTACATGTACATTGAGACCAATATAACAAGATGGGCCTCAGCTGGAGACTAGCCTTATCTCCTTTTTTATTGGTATAACAGATAATAGAAAAATACTTTAAAAAGTGTTAAATAAAAATAAACATAGATAAGGGGTTAACAAAATTGATTATTAATTTTTTTTTGTCTCCAGCCGGTCTAATCTGAATTCGACCCGAATTACATACTTGAATATAGTGGATAAGTTTATCATTAGAAATTTTTTATATATACATCTAAAACTTTGCTTAAGTGATACCAAATTACTTGTTATTCAGTCTGTTACTAAATTGATTATTGATTTATTTTAAAGAGTGTGTTAATTTTCATGAATTGAGTGAAATCAATATCCCTAGATCCTTTGCTTTTAAAACTAAGAAACGTAGGTGATGAGTTGTTTAATTTTATGACAAATATTAACCAATGTCCTTAGTGTACAGTATATGTAAAATGCTAATTATTGAATTAAAAATAGAATTTTTTTAAAATGATATTAATGTACTCTTATTATTATTTTTAACAAAGATTTACTGTTATTAATCCCTAAATTAATATCATTGAAATACTGGTTAAAATTATCTTTATTTTATTTCTGTCTATTTAGCCTTTGATTAAATCTTCCTTCAGCCCTTTTAAAATTATCATCCACATAGAATTAATATAATAAACTAGTGCTTGAAACCTTTTTCTTTTTATTCACAAAAACCAAAAAATAGAAAAATCTTTTAGTCAATAGTGCTTGAAAGCTTTGATCCTCGTTGGAAATGTCCCAGTTGTGCTTCTACTTTATTATTTGGAGGATTCAGTATACTTGTCAAAATCTGCACAATGATTCAAAGTTTCAACCCTATTTTTGGTCCCAAAAAGGCAACACTGGAAGATCCAAAATCTTCTCAATGTATGGCCCAAATCCGCTAATACTACTCAAGCCCAGGTGATTTTTGTAAAATATAAAAGAATTATAGGTCTTTTCAATTCTTTGAATCTAAACTTCTTTTTTAAAAACAAAAAAGGGGGTAAAATATCTGGGTCGATTATAAAATATCAAAAACCTTAACTTTTTTTGTTACTTCCCAAACTAGTCGAACTAAACTAGTCGAACTAAATCAGTTCGATCGAACTAACATAGGCCCAAAAATCGAATTTGGCACGGTTTAACTTGGGCTTAAAATTATTATTTTTTAATCAAATACTATTATAAATTTATTTTTGGTTAAATTATGAATATCGTTAAGAAGTGAATTTTTAAAATGATAGATGAATGGGCCCTTTTACTATATATATATATATATATATATATATATATCCATGTTAAGTTATTTTTCTAAATTGAACTATTTTTAAGGAAGTCAAGTTTAAAACAAAGTCTATTAATGTGGCCTTTTTTATTTTATTAAAATAAGAAAAAATATTCTATTTTTCTAAATTGAAATAACATATGTTTACAAGAGTTAGGTTTACTGTAATAAATAGTAAACTTCAATCATAAAAAAACTTTATGCAACATTGAACGAGCACTATGATCATTAGATATTACTCATGAAGAACTTCTTAAAGTCAAAAGAGTATTGGAATCTTATAGATCTAAGGATTTCAAAATATGTATAAGGTGATGTATTAAATCGAGCGTAAGAAGAATTTAGAGGAGCTCATACTTAAAGACCTACAAGTTATACACACACACATATATATATATATATATATATATATATATATATATATTGTGCTTAAAACAATTTTGAAGAAGGAAATATGAGATTCTTTAAACCAGAAGTACCAAGACATTGCCAAAGTGAAGGAAGCACAATTTTGAGTCCTCCAATATGACTAGGAGATTCTATAGATGAAGAATGGAATATTTGTTATTGACTATTTTGCTCAAACTCTAACAATTGCTAAAAGAAGATGTATGGTGAATAAGTGTTCAAATTTAATGTCATTGAAAAGATTTTGTTAGGAAGAAAGTTCATGCTGAGATGGACACTGATGAAAAGCCAAAAGAGAATGCAAACGTGAAAGACATAGTACATAATGAGATAAATTTTGAGTTAGTTACAAGAGGTGGACAAATGACAATCAATCCTGAAATCAAGGAGCCTATAAGGAGTAGTAGGAGGAGAACAACAAATACCCTATTGCAGAACTTTGTAGATTAAGCAAAATCTGATAAACTCTTTCTCCTTCTGAATCGATTCTTAGATCTTATTCTCTTTCTAGAAAATTATTTTAATTCTTCTTAATTTTTTAGGTGACAAAGTAGTTGTGATGATTTTGATAAAAAACTATTATTCAGTCATTTTGATTTATGTTTGCTTATTTGACTATTTTTCCTATTCAAAAAGTTAACAACCATGTCTTTTAATTTTCTACAATTTCATTAGTTGTCGTATTGTTCTATTAAATTTTCTTTCCCTTTTTAGTATTAATTCAGACCAATATTTACACTTTTCAGTACTCTTACTCTTACATTAGTGCTTTCATTGACTACAATCATAGCTAACAACACTAGGATGAATAGGATGAAGACAATGGAGGGTGATATCAAAACACTTTTTCCATTGGTGGAAAAAATTGTTGACAACACAAAGTTGAAATTACTGGATTAACTAAATCCAATGAATTAAGAATGGAAGCTATTCAGCAATCACTAACTTATGTCCTTTTAAACCAGCAACAAATTCCAAGTCTTCACTCTTCATTCTAGCAACCCCCTATACCAACGTAAACAATTTCCAACTCATAGAATAAATTTCAATCTACACAAGTTTGATGATTCTAATGAGTTGGATTGGATTTATTTTTTCTGTGAATCAATACTTTGATTTTTACCAAATTCCAAAAGATGAACAAATTGGAATAATTGGCATGCACATGGATGGTCATGCAATTTCATGGTTTCAAATAACTCGACTTTTCCTTCCATTTTTATCATGGACACATTTAAAAAAAAAAAAAAAAAGCCATCGAGCTTGAATTCGAACCTTCATTATTTGAATCCCACAAGAATTGTTGTTCAACCTCCAACAACAAGGTTCTGTAACTGACTATCACAATCGGCAGTCACAACGGTACGGCAAAAATGAGTTAAGAAAAACATCTTTTAAAAATAAAAAAATTATTTTCTAAAAAAAATAGAGGAGTCTCTCCTAAAGTTTATTAAAGAAAACTTTGAAAATTGATCTTTGAAATAAAAATTGAGTTCGGGAGTCATTTACGTATAGGAAAGGTATTAACACCCTACAACGTCGGTTTAAATAACGGTTACCTTTAATTAATTGTGTAATTTTAGTGACTTTTGAAAAATATTTATTTAACCTCAAAACAATATATGTTGGTATTTTATTTTAGAAGAAGAAAATTTATTTATTGAAATATTGTTTGGTATCTTAGCAAAAAGAAAATTTATTTTGAAAATTATTTTGACTCAATGGGTCTAGTTTTCGCTCTTACATATCTCCTGGTGCA
This sequence comes from Abrus pulchellus subsp. cantoniensis, assembly GCA_024086825.1. NCBI lineage: Eukaryota > Viridiplantae > Streptophyta > Magnoliopsida > Fabales > Fabaceae > Abrus > Abrus pulchellus. Next base: position 12,687,164 of record CM044050.1, read on the forward strand.
ATGAAAAACTTAAAGTCATGTGGTTCTATCATAGAAATTATGAAGTTAGTTGATTAAAATTAAATTTAGTAAGAGAAAGTATATTTTTGAGAATAAAATTATTTTTCTAAAATTATAATATTTAAGATATAAGATAATGTAGTTATATATGTATCTTATAAGAAATAATATAAAAGGTAAAGAAAGATCGCACAACCATAATATAAATCGTTAAAAAAATATTTAATAATTAAAAAATATTATAGTTTGTAAATGAGAAAAAATTTGAATTTGAAGATTTATATTGAAAGAGAATTTAAGATAGTATAAGCTATACATAAATTCCTCATAATTTATTAGATAATCGAAGGTAATGTAAATTACACATCAATATTATAAAAATTTATATAATAAAATTAAGTAATTAAATGTTTAATTATTTAAGTTATCAAAATATGACTTAAAGAAAATTTAAAATATAAAATTAATTCTATTCAATGAAAGGAATAAATATAGTTGAATCTGTTAAACATAAAATTATTTAATAAAAAAATATTAAAACTTTGTTTGATAAAATTATATTGTATAAAATCTAAAATGTTAGTACATGTAGGTTCTAAGGATTTACAATGTATAAAGATAGCTATACAATAACACTATAAATTGCTACATTATAACAACTTTGTGTTTAATTTAATGAATCAATTAGTAATTTGATAATTAAAAAAAACATTTAAATAACGGTATTTCAATCATTTAAAATATTTACTTAATTGGTCATGTTATTTCAGCTAAAGGAATTGCAGTTGATCCTTCCAAAGTTGAAGCGGTGTTGCAATGGGAAAGGCCGAAGACAGCCTCAGAGATTCGTAGTTTTGTGGGCCTAGCAGGTTACTACCGGAGATTTATAGAGGGATTCGCGAAGATAGCTGCACCATTAACACGGTTAACTCGCCGTGATCAACCCTTTGTGTGGACTGAGGAATGTGAGCAAAGCTTTAATGAGTTAAAACAGAGACTAACTTCTTTGCCGGTGTTGATTCTCCCTGATACTAGTCGACCGTTTGAGGTGTACTGTGATGCTTCTCATCAGGGATTGGGATGTGTGTTGATGCAAGATAAGAGAGTGGTAGCTTATGCATCTCGTCAATTACGAACTCATGAGCGAAATTACCCGATTCATGACCTTGAGTTAGCTGCTGTAGTCTTTGCTCTGAAGGTGTGGCGACACTATCTTTATGGAGCTCCGTTCGATGTATATAGTGATCATAAGAGTCTGAAGTATTTATTTGATCACGAGAGTTAAATATGAGGCAGAGACGTTGGGTGGAATTCCTTAAGGATTATGATTTTCAGCTCCAATACCATCCAGGAAAAGCTAACGTGGTGGCCGATGCATTAAGTAGGAATGTGGTTCAGGCATTCTCCCTAAGAGTCAGTGAAACCCTTTTGGTAGAACAATTCCGAGACCTGAACATACATGTGGACTTATCACCCGAAAAGATTAGTTGTAGCCGAATTGTGGTGACTAATAATTTCTTACAGAAATTAAAGATAAACAATTGTGGGATCCAATGTTATGTCGGATTGTATTTCTCTTAGGGACAGATAAGACAAAGGGTTTCAATAAAGGTGTTGATGGTATTCTCAGATGTCAAGGTCGAGTTTGTGTCCCTAGAGATACTGAATTAAAGAGAGCAATTCTAGAAGAAGGACATAAGGGTAGTCTCAACATTCATCCTGGTGTTACCAAGATGTATCAAGATTTAAAGCAGATGTTTTGGTGGCCAAGCATGAAGCGAGAGATAGCTGAGTTTGTTAAAGCCTGCTTGACTTGTCAAAAGGCAAAAGCGGAGCACCAAAGCCCTCCAGGAGAGTTACAAACGATGGAAATTCCAGAGTGGAAGTGGGACCATGTGACTATGGACTTTGTGTCCCATCTACCTAGAACAGTTAGGAATCATGATGCAGTGTGGGTCATAGTTGATAGGCTAACTAAGAGTGCACATTTCTTGCCAATTAACATGACCTTTAGCTTGGAGAAATTAGCAGAATTGTACATTAGAGAAATTGTCAGGTTGCATGGAGTACCTTCTAGTATTATCTCTGATAGGGATCCTCGATTCACTTCCCGCTTTTGGCGAGTTTCCAAGAATCTATGGGCACACGGTTGAGGTTGAGTTCGCATACCATCCGCAAACGTATGGTCAATCCGAGCGTACTATTCGGACCTTAGAAGACTTATTGCGGACTTGCATTGTAGAACAGAGGAGTAATTGGGAGGATATGCTTCCTTTGGTAGAATTCACTTATAATAATAGCTATCATTCGAGTATAGATATGGCACCATTTGAAGCTCTATATGGTAGAAGGTGTAGAACCCCTATCTGTTGGTTCCAAGATGGAGTACATTTGATGGTTGGACCTGAAATGCTGCAAGAAACTAAGGAGAAAGTTGAACTTATTAGAGAAAAGCTAAGAGCTACCCAAAGTCGACGTAGAATCTTATGCTGACCGACGCAGAAGATCCCTAGAATTTGAGGTTGGTGATCATGTATTCTTAAGAGTATCACGCACTACAGGTGTAGGGCGAGCCTTAAGAGCCAAGAAGTTAACACCTAAGTTCATAGGACCGTATCAGATATTACATCGTCGAGGACCAGTAGCCTATGAATTAACGTTACCACCTCAGTTGTCTGGAATACATAATGTTTTCCATGTGTCGCAGTTAAAGAAGTATGTTCCAGATTTGTCTCATGTAATTGAGCCTGATGTTGTAGAGTTACGAGATGACTTGTCTGTGGAGGTCCCAGCTGCTCGTATCGAGGAAACTAGAGTTAAGAAACTTAGAGGTAAGTCTATTCGGTTAGTAAAGGTTGTTTGGGACCAAATAACTGGTGATGCCACATGGGAGTTAGAAGAAAGAATGAGAGAGTTGTACCCTCATCTTTTCTCTGGGGAATGAAATTTTCGAGGACGAAAATTTATTTTCGGGGGGAGAATTGTCAGGCTTCTAATTTATTATTGAGTAATCTATAATATTTTATACTTGTTCAATGTTAATTGAAGGATTATTTGGTATTGGAATATATTTAGATGGAGTTTGAACAGTGCAATGAACAGTGCAACCGCGTATGTACAGTACAAACCGTGTATGAACAGTGCAATGAACAGTGCAAACCGCGTACAAACCGTGTATGAACAGTACAAACTGCGTATGTACAGTGACAGCTGACGTCATCGGTGACGTCACATACGCGTACAGTGCGTGTACAGTACGCGTGTACAGTGTTTTCCGACATGAATAGTTCCCTGAACAGTATTTTCGGCATGAACAGTATGGCGGTGAACGGTGTTTTCCGGCTATGAACAAGAAATTTCGGCGTGAACAGTAAATTTCGAAAATTTTCTATAAAAAGGGGGCTTCACACGAAATTTTCATTTCTTCACCTCTATCCAAGGTTCTCAAAGGTTCTAAGGCCGTAAACCACCATTTCTCTCATACTAAACCTTCCTAAACTTAGATTTCTCGCGTATCCGAGATTCTACATCTATTCTGAAGGATTGGAAGTAAGTTTCTTTAAGTTTGAAGCTAGATTTACCGTTCGTTTCTCTTCTCCTTCTCTTTCTTATAGAAATTCATAGTGTTCTTAGGAGAAACTCCGTTCTAAAGCTGAATCTTCGGTGAATTTTGTTATAATCAAGTAATATTCGGTAGATCTAGTGTGAATCATCTTTCTGAGGTGAGGGGAGTTTACTTTAACCTATGAACTATGTTTTGAACGGTTTAATGTGCTATTTCAAGATATTTTGATATGATTTTGTTAGATCTATTGAATAAAAGCTATTTTCTAAGTCAGAATCGTTGTTAATTAGTTTAAAATGCCGAGATTTTGGCCGATCTATTATAAACTTGCCGTAGTTGAGCTGTTAAAATAATTTTGGTGGCGTGCATCATGCTTTGAGATATATGTTTTGCATCATTATAGAGCCGAGTTACATGTTTAGGTGGGTAGACATGTAACGGTAAGTTCATGCTTTGAAATTTCTTGTCTTTGTCTTTGTCTGGATCCGTATACTGAATGGGTCGCTCCCGGACCGGCTCGGTTCCTTCTGGATTAATTAGGCTGTGAAACCAGTTGAAAGCCGTTTTCATGCTGTGCATTAGATGGGCTGGAAATGCATGGGGTTATTGCTGTGAGAAATATTTTGCTCTATATATATATAATTTTATTTTATGTTTGGTAAGCTCACCCTTGCATTTCTTTCTATGTCGTTGTGTGCGTGTGTATCGCGATGATCGTACGGTGGTACGTGAGCAGATGTAGCAGGTGTTGCATCTACTTCACAGGCTGAGGGGCCAGTGAAGAAAAGTTAGAAGCTGGAGTTGAGTAATAATGCATCAGAGTCCTTTTTCTTTATATATGAGACCTCATGTCGAGGGAGTCACATATTATAATTTTTTTTTGGTATTTTGAATATTATAAATTAAATGTAATATTATGTTGATCTGTTGTATATTTGTTGTAAGGAACTTCATTTTTACTTTGAATGAGAAGTGAATTTTTATACTTATATTCTCTATTATTTACCTATTTTTAAATAAGTATGTGGTGTAGAAATAATGTTCTCGGTCCTTTATAAAAAGGGGTCGTGACAACTTGACTTACCACAAGACATAGAGCCCAAATTGGCTCTCCTTTTATACGCTTATGCAATAGTATTTGATTAATCGACAAGGTTGCCACCCCAAAGAGAGTATGATCATTCCATTCCATTAGTTGAGGAAGCACAGCCGATGAAAATCAAGCCTTATAGGTACTTACATAGCCAAAACGAACATATTAAGTTAATGGTTTGGCGAATGCTTGATGATAACATGATTTAACTAAGTATGAGCCCTTTTGGTTAAGAAAAAAGTTGGCACTTAGAGATTTTGTACTGATTATAGAGCCTTAAATATCATTACTATTAAGGATTGCTTTCCTATTCCTACAGTTGATGAATTGCTTAATGAAATATATAGAGCTTTTTTTTTTCTTTTCAAAACTGGATTTGAGGTTAGGATATCAATAAATCTTATTTAAACTAGAAAATAGATACAAAATGACATTTAGGACTCACCAAGGACATTATGAATGGTTAATGATGTCCTTTGGCTTAACAAATGCCCTAGTTAACTTTTAGGGATTGATGAATGAGGTATTTCAACCTTATTTGAGAAAATTTGTGTTACTATTCTTTGTTGATATTTTAGTTCACAACTCTTCCTAGAATGCCTAGTTATATCACTTAGAATTAATGCTACAAGTGTTACAAAAAGAGACCCTCTATGCCAAATTATCTAAATGTTTATTTAGAACTAATAAGATTGACTATTTGGGACATATCATTACTAGGAATGGTGTTCACATGCAGAGAGATAAAGTGAAAGCAATACTAGAATGGTAGCAGCCAAAGAATCTCAAACAACTAAAGGGATTTTTTTTTAGACCTTACAATGTATTATAGGAGATTTATTAAAGGTTATGCTTTTGTTGCAACAACTCTCACCAATTTACTAAAAAAAAAATACTTTTCAATGGTCTTCTAAATTAGGGAGACATTTCACAAATTGCAACAAGATATTACTTCAAAACCTATGTTCGCCTTACTTAATTTTGACCTGCCTTTTGAAATTGAAAATAATGCTTCTGGCATTAGCATTGGTGCTATGCTCAGCCAAAGAAAATACCCAATAGCCTATTTCTCTAAGAAGATCCTCCACTATGCAAAGGCAATCTACCTACTCAAGAGAACTCTTTGCAATAACTGAAGCTATTGCTTAATTTAGGCATTTATTTTTCGAAAAAAAGATTCATAATTCAAACAGACCAAGAAAGTCTAAAATCATTGTTAAATTAAACTTTTAGCACACCAAAACAACATAAGTGACTCCATAAATTTTTGGGGTATGATTTTGAAATATATTATAAATCAGGTAAGGAAAATGCTACAACTTATGCTCTTTATAGATGTTTCTTTGCGACTTGATCATCTCCTACCTTAGATTGGTTACAAACATTTAAGATTGACTTAATGTAAGATGAACACCTAAAGCAAATTTTTCAACAGTGTATTAACAATGGCCAAACAAAAAACAATTACAACTATAAAAATAGACTATTATTATGGAGAAACAAGGTGGTAATTCCTCAAAACAACAGCTTAATTCAACTATTCCTTAAAGAATACCATGATGCTTTTGTAGGAAGACATTCAAGAACCTCTAAGATGGTGGAAAAGATATTTCTCAACTTTATTGGCCCAAGATACATATGTAAAGCCACAACTATGCGCTAAATTGCACAATTTGTCAACAAGCCAAGACGGAAACAAAGCTACCAATTAGATTGTTATAGCCATTATCAATTTCTTCACAAGTTTGAGAAGATATTTGTATGGACTTCATAACTTCTTTACCTGTAGCACACGGTTATTCTGTTATAATGGTTGTAATTGATCGATTCTCAAAATTTGTACATTTCTTGCCATTAAAACATGAATTATTTAGTCAACAAGTTGCAGAGATTTTTTATATAGCATATAATCAAACTCAACGGCTTTCCGAAATCTATTGTCTTTAATAGGGACAAATTTTTTGTAAGTAAATTTTGACAGTAACTTTTCAAACTTCAAGGAACTAATCTTGTTATGAGTTCAATATATCATTCAAAAATAGATTGTCAAAGCAAAATATTGAACAAGACATTAGAGATACATCTCAGGTGCTATTGTTTTGAGAATCCAAAGAATTGGTTGAAGATGTTACCTTGAGCTCATTATTAATGTAATACATTTTATCACAATAACATTAAAGTGACCCTTTATAAAGCTTTGTCTGGAAGAGATCCTTTATCTTTGGTAAGCATGAAATTTCTTTAAGGGATGATTAAACACTATAAGAGATGTTGATTGATAGAGATAAGTTGCTAGGTCAACGGTAGGCTAATATGACTCGATCAAAGCAATTTATGAAGCATTATGTTGACAAGAATAGAAGATAAGATGAATTACAAGAAAGTAATTTAGTGTTAGTCAAGCTCCATCCTTACAGGCAACATTAAGTGGCTTTATAAAAATACCAGAAGATTGACCTCAGATATTTTAGTCCATTCAAGAACACTTAGAAACTAAGTCCAATAGCATATAAATTGGAATTACCAATCGAGGTTAGAATCTATAATGTGTTTTACATTTCATTGCTTAAGAAGTTTAGAGGGGAACAACAACACTATTTATCACTACCACTAGAATCTTCTAAATTAGGCTTAATTATAACTTATATGACTATAATTGCAAACAAGATAATTTTGAAAGGTAGAAGAGAAATACATCAGTTACATGTATTGTGGAAAGAAGGAGCAAATTTGTTCACCACTTAGGAGCAATTTGAGAAATTTTTCAAGGCATACCTCGAGTTCAACCATAAGGACAAGATTCTTTTAAATGAGGAGGGTAATGTTAAGAAGAAAATTAATTCTGAGATAGATATTGATGAAAACATGAAAGAGAATGCACACTTGGAAGACATAGTGTATAATAAGATAAATTCTACGTTAGTTATAAGAGGTGTATAGGTGGCAATCGATCCTAAAATCAAAGCCTAGGATGAGGACAACAAATACTCTATTGTAAAACTTTGTGGATTAAGCAGAATTTGGTAAACTTTCTCTCCTTTTAAATCAATTCTTTGACATCATTCCTTTTTTAGAAAATTATTCTAATTCTTCTTAATTTCTTAGGTGACAAAGTAGTTGTCATGATTTTGATAGAAGACTATTATTCAGTCATTTCTATTTTTGTTTACTTATTTGACTATGTCTCCTATTAGAAGAGTTACATATCACATCTTTTACTTTTCTACAATTCTATTAGTTGTATTATTCCATTGAGTTTTCTTTCCCTTTTCAGTATTAATTCATACCATTATTTATACTTTTTCAGTATCTTCACTCTTAAATATTCTCTATTCAATGACCTTCAAATATGATTTTATGATGTATTCTATTGAAAAATCTCATAATTTGTATTCCATGACTATAAATGAACTCCAAAGCATCTTGTTAGTACACAAGAAGCGGATGATTAGGCATAGTGCACAAGATGAGACAACTTTTGGACATAGTTATGAAAAAGGTGTTTTGAGGATAAAGTTGTATGAGGAATCGATAGACAATGTGACAATACAATGATATTTTTAGTATGAATGTTTAAAAAATTGCAAGATAACAAAACAAATTATTTGAGAATATAAGGAAGTGGTGTTACTCATAGCACAACTTTCAATAGATGAAAAATCAAGTTGTAGTAATCATATAATAAGTAAAAAATATTGATTTTCTTCCTTTGTCTTTTTCTTTTTTGATGAAGCAAAACTAAGAAATAATTATTCACTAAAGGTGTCTAGGAAATGTGTTATTAAATTTTTAATTAATAGAGTTATGCATGTGATTAATGATATATTCATCTACTTGGATTGAAAAATAATTTATTTGGTATGGAATGACTTCAAGAGAGGACTAACAATAGAAATAAAACAAAATAAGTATATAATGTTTTACAAAAAAGGTACTATTTTTGAAATCTCTATGACTACTACTAATTGCATATTTGTTGTCTATGTTAAATCTATAGTTTCTCATCCTTGTTTTAGGTTAGTTCAATATCACTAGTTAATTTTTGACACTTACGCTATGGTCACTTAAGTGATAATGAATTGAAAACTTGTGATAAAAGGATTACCCTCCTTTAAGCCTTCAACTTAACTTTGTGAACATTGCCTTTAAGGAAAAAAGAGACTCATTCCCATGACAAAGTAATTGGCATGCATCTCAAGTTAATTCATTCTAACATTTGTTCCTTATTAGCCCTACATCTAAAAGAAATAAACAATACATACTCACTTTTATTGATGATTTGAATAGAAAAATTTGGGTATATTTTATTTTTCAAAAAAGTTATATGTTTGGTGTATTTAAGGAGTTTAAGACATTAGTTGAAGAATAAAGTTAAAAAATAAGTTGGTGTTCCTATTCAAATGCTATATACTAATAGAGGGAGAAATTATCTCTTTAAGGAGTTCACTAATTTTACTTTTTTGGTAATAAACATAACTATTTCATATACACTGCAATAAAATAGTGTGACTGAGAGAAAAAATTAAACCATTATCAACATGGTTTAGAGTGTTTTGGTAAGAAAAAGAGTTCCAAAATCATTTAGCTAATAATTGTAAAATAGATAATTCATATTCAAATTAGAGGTACTCTTACAATAAAAAACATCACACCTAAGAAGGCATGGAGCAGAATCAAAATATTTGTTTCTTAGATATATTCATATACTTCACATGCTATAGAGCAAACTTAGTGGCAAGTATCAAATGTGTGTTGCTGGGTGTCAACAAGGAGTCTAAGACCTACAAGCTTTATGAACCTATTAAAAATAATTTTTTAATTAGTAGAGGTATGAAATTTCAAGAAGATGCAATGTAGGATTGAAGTAAAGTAAAAACAACTAATATATTAGATACAAGTAAGTGAAATCTTTTGAAAAAACCTTCACAAACAAATGAGGAAATGATACAAGAAAACCTTAATGATACAACAACAATTTATAGATCATCAGCATCAAACTCACTCCAAAATGTGTCTTATTCTTATATTTTAGCAAGTTTAGAAAATTTAGTTTAAGGAATGGCCAAAAGACCACCAACATGGATGAAAGATTATGTCATAGGTGATGCTTTAATTGAAGATGTCATGAATTTTTTTCATATTTACAGACACAAATATAGTAACATATAATCAAGTGAAAGATGTAATGTATGTTGAAATTCAAGTTATTCAAAGAAGTGGTACATTGTAGCTAGTTGATCCACCACCAAATTGCAAAGTCATATGTGTCAAGTGAAATTTCAAGGCTAAATTGAAGAAAACAAAAGAGATTGATAAGTTCAAGGTTAAACTTATGGCAAAAGGCTATATTCAAAAGGAAGGCATAATAAAAAGATTTTTACACCAATAGCTTATCTTGAAACTAATAAAATTTTTATTGCATTCACAACTAATAAGAGATGAATTATTTATCATCTTAATATTAAACTAATCTTTTTGCATAGAGTAATCAATGAATATTTCTACCTAGAGTAGCCAACGGATTATATAGTTCAGATCATGAACATCAAGAATACAAGCTTAAAAGGTCTTGTATGGCCTTAAGTAGGCCCGAAGAACCTAGTATAGTAAGTTGAAGTCTCATCTTATAACTAATGGTTACTTAAAATGTCTTGATGAGCATATTTTATTTTTTAAGAACAAGAGAGATGAAATTTTAATTGTATGTGTTTGTGTAGATGATCTTACATCTATGAGAAATGATGAGTTAAAGTTTCAAGATCTTTGTACCATAATAATAAATGAATTTGCAATGACTAACTTAGACAAGATGAGATATTTTTAGTATTGAAGTGTTGTAAGCTTCTATTGCATTTACATTGGGCCAAAAAATATATATTAAGGATGTGCTAAACAAATTTCACATATTTAGGATTTTGTGTCTTATTGCAATTTTGTGAAGAATTCTATTGTTCTGAAAGAAGATAAAGGAGTAGTGGTTAATAATACTTATTTAAGTAGCTTGTAAGAAGTCTTATGTATCTTATAGCTAAAAGACTTAATATTGCACATTTTGTTAATATAATCAATTGCTTTATAGAACGTCTAAAGGAAAGTCACTTTTGCAAACAAAGTAGATTTTGAGATTTTTACAAGGCACTCAAAATCTAAAACTTTTCTAAAAGGTTGGAAGAAATGAAAATTTATTTGTGTACAGTGATAGTGATTATGCATGATATATTGAAGATAGAAAAAATACATATGGTTATTCTATCCATAACTAAAGTAGATTTATAGTAGTTGCCTTATGTGTATGTCATTGCATGGAAGAAGTTAACATATTGATGTCATGTTTCATTTCCATAGAAATTTATGCAAGGATATTGTCATTGAGCCTAAATTACTGCAATACAAAAAATAAGTTAGCAGATATAATGATAAAGTCACTTAAGCTAAATTATTACATAGAAGAAATACTCTAGGCATGCTTAAGTGACAAAGAGCATTCATTGCAAGGGAGGGTTGTTGACACAGTCAAAGATTTCGTTTTAGTACAAATATTTCTTTGTCAATTAAATTATTTGTTTATGTTAATTTTTATTTATTATTCTTGTTCTATTATCCATAGCTAAAAGTATTTTGTTATACCTAGGAAGCTGAGTTGTTTTTTGGTAAGTCAGATGTAGACCTAGATCTACAAAATTAGCCATTTTCATTTTGCTTAAATAAGAGAAAACATTTTGTCTTTCTTTTATTTTCTAAATATTACATAGTCTAGTATAACAATTTACACTCCTTTAAATAAAAATAATAATTAGTTTTGGTCAATGAAACTTCTGAAAAGAAATGAATTTATTTTAGTGTGAATGAAGGATATCTAGTGATTGATAGTTGAAGACATAAAGATCATCAAAGTGAGTTTTACCTCTCAACAGTTTTTTTTTATGTTGTGAAGACCAATTTTTTGTCTAAGAAGAGATTGCCTCCAAATAAAATAAAATAATAAGGTTGTTAAACAAAAAAATGAAAAATTTTGGGAAACAAGCTTGGCTCCTAAAAATAGAAATCTTGCACTATGCAGGTTTATACCCAATACCAAAAAGCAGTTTTATACATAAGAAGAGAAAATTTCAGATTTGGCATTCTGTTAAATCCTAACAAAAAAAAAACTAGTATAGATACACAAATGAGAGATCTAGAAGGGAGAATTTTGAGAGCGGCAGAATTTAAAAAAATAATAAAGATCCAAGAAAAGAAAGAACAAGCTTTATTTTCAGAGAAAAAATTTAGAGGAGGACAATGAAAAATAAGAGCAAAATTTTTAATAAAAGTTTCGAAGATATGGACAATAAAGTGAAAGAAAAACTCAAAAAAATGGAAGAGAATATAGTATCAAAGAAAAACAAATACAAAAGAAAGAAGAAGAAGAAAGGAAAAAAGAAGTAAAAAGGAGAAAAGATACTATACTGTCGATCATTGCTTAAACTATTGTATTGGTAAGTTATGTTCTTTCTGCTCTATTGTTTTCTTAAACTTACACTCGATGAATGTAAGCTAAATGCACAATGAAGATTTTGAACCATCTTTATTTTTTTATATATAGAATTATCATTATTTAATATTATTTTATTAACTTATTCAATTTGATTTGATGGATCCGTGAAGTTAAAGCAAATTAGTATGTATCAAAATCACATTTTATCTTTTTTTCTTTCTTTTTAATATAATAATAATTATTAAATATTATTTTATTAAATGTGATTTAATTTGACGATTAGGAAACGTATGGCTTAAGTCTTAGCTTTACTGACCCTTGCACCTAAATCATTTCACATTGTTAATTATTTTAAGCTTTATAATTTTATTTATTCACTGTTTATTTTTTATTATTTTTATCCTATGTCTTATTTGATTTATTTTAATTTATCTTAAATAAAATATCTTTTATTTTTAAATTCAATCCTTCTAATTTCATTTATTTATTTTTTAAGTAGTAGTAATAATAATAAGAAATAATTTAAACATATTATTTTTATTTATTTTTTATTATATGTGAATTGTGTTGTTATTTATAAAATTTATCTCATTCTAATATTGGCAATAAATTCTCTCTAATTTTTTTATATTATTCTATTCTTTATGTCTTAATTATTATTTTGTTATTTACCATTTAAAATTGTTATCTCTTTATTTTTTATATATTTGTATAATATAGATAGTGATTTAATTTTATATTTATGATTTATCTTTTTTATATTATAAATTTTTTATATATAATTAATGAATGAATAATAATATAGTTGTATCAATTTATAATACTAAAGTATAGCTTCTCTATCGTTATGTATTATAAATTGATAAAGCCTAAACGTATCTATATTATCTTGACTTTACACAATATTAATTTATTATATGTTATTTTTAATTAATTAAATAATTATTTTAATAATTAATCAAGATGTGTTTTCCTTTAATTACTAACTTATTAATCAATCAACTAGTTTAAATATGTTATTTTTATTAATGTAACAATTTATAACGCTAATGTGTAACGATTCTACCTTTATGCGTTATAAATTGTCAAAATTTATATATGTATCAACGTTATCTTAAGTTTTATATAATATTAATATATTAAAAAATGCTATCTGATTTCTAAAATTAATTGATTATTTATTTTATTTCATTAAAATCTATCATCTAAAATATATTCATCATATACAGGTCCTATGCAATATAAATTTATCAAACAAAGTTTTAATTTTTTTAATCAATTCAAATATATTTATTTTTTATTAAATAAAAATAATTTTACTTTTTAAAATTTTTTTTAAGTGATATTTCTAATTTTAATAAATTAAATAACCAAATATTTGATTACTTAATTTTATTATACAAATTTTTGCAACATCGATGTATAATTTACATTGCCTTCAATTATTCAATAAATTACAAGGAACTCATGTATAGCTTATACTATCTTAATTTTTTTTTAATATGAATATTTAAATTTAAATATAAATTCAAACTTTTTTCTTTTTCAAATAAAAATATTTTTTTATTAAATTATTTTTAACAATTTGCAATGTAGTTGTGTGATCTCTCTTCGCCTTCTATATTATTTATTGTAGGATACATGTATGACCGCGTTATTTTATATCTTAAACATTATAATTTTATAAAATAATTTTAATCTCAAAACAAAATTTCTTTTATTAAACTTGATTTTAATTAACTAAATTCATAAATTGATAGAACTATGTGACTTTGAGTTCTTCATTGCATTTGGAGATATATAGGATCGAGAATTGAACCCATAAAGTCAAAATAATTTTTAAAATAATTTCTCTTTTTTTAAGATATCAATTAATATTTTAATAAATAATTTATTTTCTTTTAAAATAAAAATAATAATTATTATTGTTTAGGGGTTAAATAAATTTGCACAATTAATTGAAGGTAATAGTTATTTAAATGAATGTTATAAGGTGTTAATACTTTTCCTACACGTAAACATTCTAGAACTCATTTTGGTTAATATTTTCTTTAATAAACTTCAGTAACGAGTCCTCTAATTTTTTACAAAACATTTTTATTTTTAAAAGATATTTTTCTCAAACAGATTTTTGCTATATCGTTTCAACATATGTAAACACAATCTAAACCAAAAATTTATCTTTTTTTTTTTTATATTTGTTGAACAATTTAATATAATAGCTTATATAATAGTTATTCTATTTTATCAATAGAATAAGCGAATTCAAGTTCTTATATCTCAAGAAGAGTGATGAAGTAAGAAATATCATAATAGAATAACTTCTTTTTTTTTTTTTACAACTAAGGCTATACAAAAGTTGTGATTTTTTTTATAGAAAGTCGAACCTTCTTTAATATAAAAGTAAAGAAACTAATTATTAATTTTTGTGTTTCAAAGAACAATTAAACAAAAACTAGTAATAATGTGTTAATGACTATTAAGTTGCATGAAAGGAAAAAGGAGATACTTCAAGAATTGTCTTTGAAACTAAAATAATAATATAATTAACCCATCTTTAAAGTTTACTTTTGACTTAATTTGATAATTTAACTTTTCACAAATGTCAATTAATAACATGTTAAATCACAAATTATACAGCACGTAGAGGGGTCAAAGTGGCATCCCCACTTATCCGGACTAACTCACAATGAGTTGAGTTCAATAGTTAGCTAACTCAACCTAGCTCACTTTTGGAGTTAGTTAAAAAAAATAAAAATATAAAATTAAAAAAATAAGAAGTATAAAATAGGAACACAAACATTGAAACAAGGATTTAATAATATACTAGTTGGATTTACATAAATGTTTTAGTATTTAAAGGTTATTGAGTAAATGAGAAAAAATAAAATAAATACTATTAATAATAGGATGGTAATTTAAATTGAAACTTGGAGATTGATTTGACAACCATGGATTGACATATATAAATGGCGGGTTAAATAAACAAAGAAGAAAACAAAAATTCTAAGTGCTTATAGAGTCGACCTTTGTATAACCTAAACTCACCCAAAATTACGACAGGCCAGGCTAACTGACTAGTTAGGACCGACTCTTATAACTCTAGTTAGAAAAAAAAAAAAAGTAGAAGACCAATTAATAAGATTTTATAGACTAAATTGCACGAGTCCTATAATCTTATAGGCTATTTTGTGGGTTTAATCCGTATTTGGGGTCAGCTGTCTGCATTGCATTGTACCCCCCCAGAGCGGTATTACCATTCCAAAAGCATAATTAGATTAGATCCCTGTCCTGAATCGCACCGTGACCGCAACATACAGTTAGATAACACGCATTATATCATGAATAATATCGAGTTGCAAGCTTGTTCAGCCAGAAAGACGACAAGGCATTTTCTAAACAACCAAAGACAACTCAAGAATCCAATGTAAATTAAACAGCCATGCATAAAAGTAACAAATATTACGAAACATGATCCAGTGTACCAGATCCAGAAAAAAGCAAATCAAGCCAATATAGAACAAACAGACAGATGCTGCATGACTAGTTTAAAACATGTACTCAAACTCCCCTCCCACTACCATTAACCTCTATTGCTCGCAGCGTCATGGAGAAAGTAAATAGGCATTTCCATTCCCCAAATCAGGCTCTTCACAGTATCCGGCAAACCATACACTAATTACAATCTTCACGTTGGAGAGTGGAGCAAACACACTTACGCATCATATAGCATAATGCAATAAGTAGGAGACAGGCATATCAGCATAACAACACTCTTTGTATTCACATATGCTCCGCTTCACCTTCGTCTTCCTCTTCTTCATAATCTCCGTCCTCCTCAGCAGTGGCATCCTGGTACTGCTGGTATTCGGAAACAAGGTCATTCATATTGCTCTCTGCTTCTGTGAATTCCATCTCATCCATACCTTCCCCAGTGTACCAGTGCAAGAAAGCCTTCCTCCTAAACATGGCAGTGAATTGCTCACTCACCCTCCTAAACATTTCCTGAATGGAGGTGGAGTTCCCAATGAAGGTGGAAGCCATGGAGAGCCCCCTAGGAGCAATGTCACAAACACTCGACTTAACGTTGTTGGGGATCCACTCAACGAAGTAGGAAGAGTTCTTGTTCTGCACATTTATCATCTGCTCATCCACTTCCTTGGTGCTCATCTTCCCCCTGAACATGGCTGATGCTGTGAGGTATCTGCCGTGTCTGGGATCAGCAGCACACATCATGTTCTTGGCATCCCACATTTGCTGGGTCAGTTCTGGCACCGTCAATGCACGGTACTGCTGAGAGCCACGAGAGGTGAGAGGCGCAAAACCAACCATGAAAAAGTGAAGACGAGGGAAAGGAATGAGATTCACAGCTAATTTCCTCAGGTCAGAATTGAGTTGACCAGGGAAACGAAGGCAGCAAGTAACCCCACTCATGGTCGCAGAGATCAAGTGGTTCAAGTCACCGACTGTAACAACAAACACACATTTTCAGTAATCACAAACCAAAAACAAGACCAAAGCAGTTCCACACCTAAAATAGCATAACATATAATATAGCAATTAACCATGATCAGCTGCAATTTAAAAAAAAAATTCTAAATTTGGAGTCATGAATCAAAATAATCAGATCGTCAATTAAAAGATTAACATATAATAGATTTTTCCCATGTTTGATTTCAGCGAACTAAACTCAAGTTCCTACCTTAGACCAGAAATGACAAAATAAAAAGATGGTATATATTGCATTTGGTTAAAAATTCCATTTTGACATAAAGGTATTTTTAATTCAAATAAATAGAACTAAATTAGATTATAGTTCTTAAAAATATTCTTTGGAGTTTCAATTCTCAGAAATTTTAAAATAATCAGATAAAAGATCATCTCACTTAAAATCAATTAAGAATTGCAAAATCAAGATCCAACATTAAGAAGTCAGCAAAGCACACATGATATATATACAACTACAAAAGATTTTAAATTAAGTTAATAAACGCATTGAAAAAAGAACACTCACAGCTAGGAGTGGTCAATTTAAGTGTCCTGAAGCAGATATCATAAAGCGCCTCATTATCAAGCACCATGCACTCGTCTGCATTCTCCACCAACTGATGAACAGAGAGAGTAGCATTATAGGGCTCAACAACAGTGTCAGAAACCTTGGGCGAAGGAAAGACGGAGAAAGTGAGCATCATCCTATCAGGGTACTCCTCTCTGATCTTCGAAATCAACAGCGTTCCCATTCCTGACCCCGTTCCTCCACCCAACGAATGACAAACCTGAAACCCTTGAAGACAATCACAGTTCTCCGCCTCCTTACGAACCACATCCAGAACCGAATCGATCAGTTCCGCACCCTCCGTGTAGTGTCCCTTCGCCCAATTGTTCCCCGCACCGGACTGCCCGAAAACGAAGTTATCGGGGCGGAAGATCTGACCGTACGGCCCGGTTCGGACACTGTCCATGGTGCCCGGTTCCAAGTCCATGAGAACGGCGCGTGGAACGAACCTTCCGCACGAGGCCTCGTTGTAGTAGACATTCACGCGCTCTAGTTGCAGATCTGAGTTGCCAATGTACCTTCCCGTTGGATCTATGCCATGCTCGTCGCACACCACTTCCCAGAACTTGGAACCGATCTGGTTCCCGCATTGCCCTCCCTGAACGTGAAGGATCTCTCTCATTTTCTTTCCCTGCAAAATTAAACACCGTGATTAACGCTAATTAACCATAATTTAACTTTATAATTACAGATCTAGAGAGACAGAAGAAGAAGAGGTAGCATACCTGTGTTGTTGTGGCTGTAATGGTTGAGGAAGAGGGAAGAGTGAGTGTGCAGAGACAGAGAGAGATAGTTTGGAAGAGGAGAGGGAGTTAGCGGGAGTTTTATAGTGAGAGATGGAAAATCGATGGTTCAGGTTTGTTCCCTCGCTTTGTCATGTGAAGCGTTTTCGGCCGTTTGATGGAACTTTTCCCTGGTAGAGATGGAGATCTTCGTAATTTAAAATTTGTTTTTCAGTTTTTTTAATTTTTGTTGGGACGGATATACCCTTTGTGTTAAATGACGGAATGGTCCTTCTACATGGAATTAATATTAATATTTGAATTTCAGGGACGGAAGAGGAATGTTTGGACATTTTAACTACTTGTGCTGTAAAGGGCGTGTCTGCGTCGACCAATCACTGACATGACTTGACCACTGAAATCACACACATATAAACTCTTTCTTCTCTTCTCTCTTTTTTTTCTGCAAAAAATTACCTATTGAATTTTGTTGGGAAGATTAAGGGTAACTTTGCAGTTAAAATAAAAAGTTAAAAATAATTATGTTATTTTATCGCATATTTTTGTGAAATTTTAATATTAGAATTTTATTTTTAATTACTAATAATTATTTTACTTTTGATATCATCAATGCACATGATTGTGAAAGCTAAATTGATTCTGCACTTTTAACATTGATAAAATCTATGAGCAATATTTTAAATATTTTTCTATTATTATTAAAATTAAAAATTACGTTTGTTTGATATTAATCTTTATTAAAATATAACGTAAAATTTACTATACTTTGTCATTTTATCAAATATGTTGATATAATAAACAAGACACGTTTACATAATTTTCTACTGATTCTAACATTTTTTCAAATACACTAGGATTATTAACAGTTTGTTTATTTTTCATTTGGTAAGCGAATCAATTTTTAGAAAAAATCAATCTTAATATAAAAGTTTGTGCACACATTTTATACAAGTTAAACGATAAAAAAAAAAAATTAATGACGAACGAATTGGTTATAGAATTTTTATGAACAGGATTTAAGACGAATACATCGAACTGGACACTGTAAATTTCTTTTGCTTAAAAAGTACACTGAGGTGATTTTATTTTATCTAGTTATGAGCTGTGTTTCAATATTTTGTATCACGAAATATTTATAAAAGATTGGAACACTAAGGAATGTCACTGCACTATAACTTGTTAAACGTAGAAATTCATATTACAAGGGGTTTGACTAACTTGTGAACGTTTTACCAATGTTAATTGCAAGTTTTGTGTGATTTAGTTTATATATGGTTATATGATACCTATCAGTACTCGTTTCTAAGGTACTTTGGGAAAAATCGTTGGAATGTGGAGGTTATCCATATTCTCAACATTAATTCTGCTGTTTTAAGTTGCTGGATTAATCCACATCTAGAAAATTGTTATTAAATTTTACTTCTTGTTATAGTTCAAACGTTGCCTTTTTCGAGTGATTACTAGCCCTTCTTTTTCATAGTTGCAAAATTAAAATTAACAGCATAACAAGCAAAATTATAATGATAAAGATAGAAGTGATTAAAGGACGTTAGACCTAAAAAATATATTTATTCTTAGGATTTATTAATGCATGTAACATTCATACACATTTCTGATATTAATTTTTAATAATTGCAAGTTTTATTTATAAACAAAACATTTTCTTGGTGCAAAAGACTCTCAAGAAAAGAAGAGAGTATTTAAATATTCCTACTAGTCTCAAGGGGTTGGACAGCAGCAGACAAACAAATAATGTGTAGATAAATATGCAGACAAATTTAAATTTTAATTATATGAATTATTTGTTGGTAAGACTCAAAAATATCATGCATTGAAAAATGTACATCTCGCACCATCACTCACTTGTGATAATACTAGTAAACAATAACAATGATTCAAAAGATAATAAAAAATTTATGTTTATATCAAGAAAAAGAAAGAAAATATGCAACAAATTTGATGCATGGAATAAAAGTAGTCTGTCGTTATATACATACCGAGAAATGAACTAAAAACCATTAGAACAACCATCACCATCAGCTACATAAGGTGACAGATGCAGCGTAGCTTTTCTTCATTAAACAGTAACAGTGAGGTCTATCACTTCTCTCAAATTTATTTATTTATTTTTAATATATGGTGGTACCTAACAAAACTTGCAAATACAGCTGCCAATGCCTGTTCCCCATCATGTTCATTATGGAGTGAACTTTCACTAGGCGAAGCAAATGTTTCTGCTGTCACATGAAAATTGGCCAAAACCAAAATGATTTTTTAGGTCCTATGTTCAATCATATGATGGCAGAAAAATATAGTGCATATCATTTTTCTTTCATTTCTTTCTCGTGATAAGGGCTATATATGTTCTTGCAAGTCTGTCGTCATTCGAACACAAAAATGATTACGATTAGATGCGAATTTTGACTATAAACATGAATCATGTCCTATAATTAACTATATTTTATGGCAATAATACATGGATTATATCAAATCGGAAGGTGAGGTTATCTGAAGCCAGCTGGCTGGGGTTTAGAAAATAGAACTAACTCAAAGTAATATGAGTTTATGAATATTCTTCTTTCTTTGCCCAGTAGAAACATTATGGATTTGATACTTTATTTGGAAAACTCTCTCTCCCTAAAATAATTGGACCATAACTTATTAAATTGGAGTCCCAAGGGGAACACTCGACTAAAGCCAGATCCTGATGACCCAAAGGGTAATCAAGCTCTCATCATCATACCCTACAAACGGTTCAAAAGCCATTAATTGGCCATTTGAGAAAAGCACATAGCAAATCAAGATGTGCCACATTCATCAAAACCAGAAATTTGATTAAAATAAATATATTTAATCCCTATGCTAGTGAATGCAAATTAATTAATTTACCCTTCAGAACAAAGCCACGGCCAATTTGTTATTCGAATGTACAAAGTGACATGAGCTTTGAGTGAGGTTTCAAGGATCCCTGAAATGCTATATATACTTGACTCTTGGACGAGTTTAAATGCATTTATCATTCTTAAGAACATGTATATTACGCATTTAATTTTAATTATTTTGAAACTTTAACGCTTTTTCAAAGAAGAGACTGACATATGAAAAAAATTAATTTCACTTTGGATGAAAATTGTTTGGTTATAAAATAAAATCACAATGGTAATTATAATTAATTTTTTCTTTAAGTCATATGGTTCTATTATATTGTTAAGATGTCATGATATCGTCTCAAATCATTAACGGTAGGTAATATATAAAATTGATCAAATGAACTAGGGTCGTTGACTTCTCAAGAATTGATTACCAGGCCTCAAACTTGATCCTTTCAGTATTAAAAAAAATTAAACTATGCATCATGATTATAATTTTAAAATAATTTTTGTACAAATTAAGAAAATTAAGTATATATCTATGCTTGCGCTTAAAACATTGTAGATGTGAAAAAAAAAGTGTTTTATTATTTGATAATTTTATAGTGAATATTAAATATCTAAAAATTTGTTGAACAAAATTATTTGTCAATAAAATATATGATATATCATCTTAAATATAATAAAGAGAAATGTTAACAACACATTATTTAATATATTTGTTCTAATACATTATTATTTATTGGTTAAATTTATTAAAAACTATAAAAGTTACATAAGTTTTACAAATTTTTTACTCTTAATTTAATTATTTTTGTATATTTTATAGTTTTTAATAAATTTTAGTCAATAATTAAAAATATATTTAAAAAATTATGTTAAAGAGTATAGATATAGCACTTCTTATGCAATGTATACTTATGATATGAATTTTCTTACCATATTGTTTGGTTAATTAATATTAAAGAATGTTGAATAATATATTCTGTTATAATATACCAAGTTGATAATGAAAAGATCGATTGGGATTAATTGAACTTTTGATATATGCATGGTTTTGATATAAAGTTTGAAATGAACCGTCATATAGAAAAATTTTAAGGAGATGAAAATAATTTATTTCTTTTATGGTAGTAAGAAAAATTGTTACATTCAATTTTTTCCTTCTCTTCTTTAGTAAAAATCTTTCGTGACTTTTCTTGCTTAATGAACTCTATTTAAACAAGAAAATAAATTTTATAACTTTTTTTTTATAATATAATGAGTACATAATTATAGAGATATATAATGAGAAATAACCATTTGATATGGAGTATTAAATTTAACAGATGATAATTTTAATAACTTTTTATAAATATAAAATTTTTATAATTCAAATATTGTATTAATTTTTTTATAATATAAATTTTCACATAATTAAATAATTCATTGATATTTCATTTTTTTACTTGAATTTATAATAAAACATTTAGTGAATTATATAAATTCAGATATAATATCATCAGAATAATATTATG
This sequence comes from Abrus pulchellus subsp. cantoniensis, assembly GCA_024086825.1. NCBI lineage: Eukaryota > Viridiplantae > Streptophyta > Magnoliopsida > Fabales > Fabaceae > Abrus > Abrus pulchellus. The sequence continues at coordinate 12,709,482 of CM044050.1, forward strand.
TAATTTATTTGTTTAATTAATAAACTTAACATTTATAAAATACTATTAAAGATATTCTTTTAGTAAACTTAACTATGATGATAATTCATCATATTACTACAAATGGGTGTCGATATATTGATTTCAAGAGTTTTTCCAACATTATATGGCGACATAGCTAAGGAAGGGCTATAAGGTAACTTCAAGTAATATGCACCTTGTGCAACAGACATGCCGGAGAACAGGAACAAGAATATAAAAAGAGGGCAGTGTGGTAAATTCAGAGGCGTATAGATTTTATTCTAGCTCTAGTCACTCTAATTAAAATCCTCGTATGATATAAGCGTATCCCATTTATTATTGAATTTTTAATTTCCGAATTTATAAACGTAACACAAATAACCATTCATGCAGTCGCGCGTGGAATGCACAGTCCCGCTGTACTTTGAGAAGGAAAGAATTAGGAGAGTGATAAGGCGCGTGAAGATGGTGTTTGGGAGGGCAACAAGGAGACAAAAGTAGTGTAAGAATCTGCAGCAACCCACATGAGATAAGGTGCATTTACATGTGACCTCACTGACCTGCCTCGTTGCCAGCCAATACCTAGGAGAAAAATAGATAACTTATTTTTTATTTATATGAAAAAATGAAAAATAGAAACTTTGTGTTTAGTGTTGAGTGTTAACCATCAACCATGGTTGGTTAGACTTTGACTGTAGCATCTATATCTGGTCAATCCAGCTTTAGCAGCTAGCATGTCCCTCGTGTGGTTATGCTTGCTTCATTTGGGGTTTAAGCATCGGGGTCTGTTCAGGTCTCAACCACTGATTATTCATAATTTCACCAAAACTATGATAATATGTTAGATTATGCTGTATCGTTGGTAGCTTAATCTGAATTTGCTTACCTATAGGTTTCTAAAAAACACACATAAATGTGTAACAAAATTCGTTTCTTCTCGATTACTTCTCATTTTGAAAGCATATGTGTTTACTGTTTATGTAGCTCATTCTGCCTCCAATAACGTGCATTTGTGGCAATGGATAGAGGGAAATGAAGTACGGGTTGTTCATGAATGGTGGGTTGTGAATCTCCACATTAAGAATCAAACTCTGCAGATTTTATAGCTTGATCCTGGATCCAAAGCTCTCACTTCCTAATATGATAATGGTGGAGCGTGTTTATCTATTCGAAAAGAGAAAAAAAAAAATTGTTTGTTTATAGAGAAGTTCCAAATTATATTAATTATTATTATTTTACTATACTTTGTGTATATGTAAAATATTTATAAATAGAGGTTAAAAACATATTTAAATAAAAAATAATTTTAGTTATGTGTTATCAAATGTATATCTCATTCTGTACTTTAACAAGTTTAAAGTTATAAATAAATATTTATAGAAAAAATTAATATTAAAATAAATAAATAAATAAATTTCATAAAGTTAAAAACAATATGTATTTAAATTTTATAAAGTTTAAATGGGAGCAATTCTAAAACAAATAAGAAAATAATATTGATTTAAACTTATGAAAGAAATTTGATTAATTTTTCTACTTAATTTTTTATTATTATAAATATTTATTGAAAATTTTATCCAAACTAAGCCATAATATCTTTTTATGCCTTGGGAAATATTTAAGTTATATTATTATTATTATTTTAATTTTTTTAGAAATCAAAACGCATTATGTTTATTTTTTTAATCTGAACAAATTTTTAAGTGTAAAAATAATAATGGACGAACATCTTAAATATATTTTACGAAAAAATAAAGTTACTCACAATTAATTTTAAATATTATATTATTAATTTTTTAAAGTTTAGTCGATGAAATAATATTTTAGAGTAAATCAACCTTGGAACATCACTCAAAATCTTCATTCCATTTTAAAAAATTTACAAAGTCAATAAATACTAAGAAATTAAGATTAGTTGTCGATAGTATTGACCATTAAAAAAAATTAAGAGTTATAGTTTGTCTGTCAAAAATAAGAAATTAAGATTATTTGTTAAAAAATTTAAAAAAAAAACAAGTAAGGCTTAGAATGTATGTGTACGGCCATGTTTTGGATCTTTAATATAATAATAATTTTTTAACAAAATTAATTAATTTTAGATGTTTAAATTCAATTTTAAGAGTTGAGATTAATAATATAAATTATTTATGACACAATATAATATTCAATATCTTTTAGAATTTGAATAATGTAAAAGAAAAATAAAATGATGAAGCATGATAAAATAAATAAATACAAAAGTTAAACAAGTTTTGAAAAAAATAATACCTGCAATTCGTTTATAGACAAACTAAGTTACCAATTTATCAAAAGGTGATTTATTTATTTATTTATTGCCTTGGAGTTTATAAGAACATTTTATACCCTCTGAATTAAGATCAATCTCTTATGACATTAAATGCAATGTTATATTTTTGTAAATATATTATGAAAAAGAAAGAAAAATATAAAAAAAATATTTGGAAAAGTATTTGTATTACTTTAGCCACTAATTCATTATTTTTAATACATATAAATGTCCAGGACTCAGTTTGGCAGCGTTACAAGTAGCCCAGGGTAACCTCAGACTTGGTTTGCATTAGCCTGTGAGTGAGTTAACTGTTGATAAAAAATAATAAACTAGTGAGTGAGTTAACCAACATCACTTGTTTTACTTATTTTTAGAAATATTTTTAGGACTTATTTTTGTTTTTTCTAATTAGAGTTTTGGATTCTATTTGAGCATGCTGAATTCGTTTGAACTCCATTTTTTTTAAAAGAAGTTTATTGAGCAAGAGAACTGAGTGAAAAAAAAAAAATGAAATGCCTAATTGTTTAGTTAAGTTTGGCTGATAACTTACTTTACTTGCAAATGGATTTTGTAAACTCGAATTTAAATAGACTGTGACACACTACTATTTTCCATGCTGTTTCTTTTATATAGTTCATGTCATTTTTTATTTTATTTTGAAAAATAACGGACCTGCGACCAACTTAAAAGCCCAAGTCTTTTTGTTTTTGGTCTGAAGAAGCCCAAGTCTAAGCACATTTCAACCCAATACGAAAGCCGGGGATGGCACCCTGGTAAATTTGGACTTAGTTTTTGCTTTATAAATAAAAATAGAGGGTCATGGTTTGGAGTTAGTCATGTAACTTATTTTAAAATGATATCTTAATGATGAAAATTATTAAAATAAATTTAAAATAACTTATTTTTGTAAACTATATTAAATATAACTTATAATTTTTAAGACTTATAATGTTAACTATTCTTGTACGAAAATTTTTATATAAGATGAGAAGAGGTTATAAACACTCCAAAACTCTCTTAGTCTCATATTTTTAAATTCATCTAATTTTAAAAAAATTGTATTAATCTTTATTTCTTCTGAATTTTATTTTTCCGCTTACCTTTTAAACAAACTCTCAAACAGAACTTAAGTCATGCATACTATTCCCAATTCCTAAATTTTTTTATAATATTAATTTTCAACTTCAATTGGATTATAATTAAAATTAATTCAAAATTTACAATTTTTTTAGGTTATTCCAAAACACTATAATATAAAATTAAACTTTCAAATAAAATTGTAATTCCACGGAACTTAAGATTTGAAATAAAAAAAAAATATTTGACATGTAATGATTACATAAAATTGAATATAAAATATATTATTATTCATTGAAAAAAATTTAGTTAAAAATGTTTTGTGCTATCAACCCACCACAAACGGATGTTGTCATACCAACTGCAGCATGCGGGCTTGGATTTTGGGACATTCGGGCTACGGGGACAAGGCTTGAAAGAAGGATTAAAAATTGGGATTACTTTTTGCCATTTTTGTTTACACTTTTATTAAAAAAATTGTAAATTTTTCTTTAAAAAATATTTTTAAATAAGTTTTCGTAACTAAATTTTCATATATTTTATAAATTAATTTGAAAAATTATTAATTCTTTCCAGAAATAATTTTTTGGAATTAAAATTTTATACTTTTAGAAATAAGTTTTTAAAAATGGTAATAATTTTGAAAATTAATTTTTGAAAGTATAAAAATTTAATTCTAAAAATTAATTTTTAGAGGAGCAAAATCTTAATTCCAATTTTTCTTTTCAAAAGTGTTGAATTCTAATTTTAAAAACTTATTTACAGGAGTGTAAAAACTTGTTTTTAGAAGTGTCAATGTTGATAGGTCAAAAAAGTCTGATAAGAGGTGCCGTTTTTTTTAATGATAAATCGAACATTATATAAATACATTGAAAGTGATGAACATATTTAAAGAGTAAAACGTGTGAAATACGCTATAAGAATATGGTGATAAATGAATAATGAAACTTAGAACAATAGAGAGAAAAAATGAAATGGCAGGAGAGATCAAAAGTGAAGTTTTAAAAAAATTTAAATATTAGAAATTAAATTATTGTTAAGGATATTTTATGAAAAGATTGTAAAAATATATTAATACAGTGTATCTCCTTTAAAATTTTCTAAGTCAAAAAGTGCAATGTGTGTAGTTTTAAAATATCATTATTTTTGAAAAAAAAAAAAAAAAGAAACAAGAAGATCGTCTTCCGTGGTCTATACTTATGAAAGAGATTGATTGGATGGTTGGTATTTTTTATAAAAAGAGTTTACGCAATTAAATACTTAAAAACTCAAATTTAATTTAAGCGTTTGGTGGTTAATAATGCAGTGATTGATTGAAGCTATATAGATACGTGAATCAAGTTTGGGATTTGATCTCTACATCCACCAACAAAGAGAAAGCCATGCATAAGAGAGACACTCGAGCAAGAGGGGCAACTTGTGTCTAATTGAAAATCTAGTTAAAACAATTAATTATATTATAATAACTTTATATCAATTAATAATTCACGTGTTTGGTAATTAATTTTTTTTAACACATGACACTTTTTTTTTTGTATTATTTTGCTTTTATTTCTCCTGCATGTTAAGCCATTTATATAATCAATATTATCAGCCTGTTGATAAACATCACATTCAATTTTGGGTATGTTAGTTGTTTTTGCTTCCTTTAATATTGGTCTTGTTGCATCGAGACTTGCATTATATTGAATATTAGTAGTTAACATTGCATAAAAAAATCGTGCATGATGTTTAAACATTTATCCAAATAAAGTCCATGTATATTTATATTTACATTTACTAAGAATAAAAAAATATGAAAAATATTCCTATATTGACTATTAATTTTTAAACTATTGAGTTACTTCTATATTCTAACTTTGTATAATTTTGCTTTTAAAATAGAAGAATTTTGTAATATCTTATTTTCGTATATACCCACAGAGAACTTAATCATATTAGATTTTCTTTTTAACTTGTATATAGAAAATTTTTTATAATATTTAATTTAGTAAACATTTGTTCAATGGGATGAAAAATAAAAAAAAATGAAATTAATTTACAGAATTATTAATCATTCATAGTCTAAGGAAAAATTTATTTAAATACTTGTATTTTATTTTATTTTATTTATCAGAATACTCAAAACATTATAGCTTATAATTTTTGTTTTCTCGATTTATATATAAATGGTTATGGCATAGCTGGTGGAGGAAATACCATTGACTTCGCATCCTTTGAAAGCAATTTGTGGTTCGTAAGGCATCAGCACGCAACCTTATTCATATGTGTCCTTGTCTTGCCAGTTGCTACTAATATTCCTTTAGCTACATTGACATTCAATGTTCCTGTTCTAACTTGATTTGCCAATTATATTTTTACTTTGTCTACATACTCATTTTTTTAAAGATTTTAATCGCTAGTGAATATTCCAATATATCATCTAACTCATCGAAGCCAACATGAATCTCAAGGTTGTGTGGATGATGTATTTCAAAATTTAAGGGAATTAATATTCAAAAAATTAAATTTTGTTAAAATTAGTAAAAATTTTGTTTAGATTATCTGTAAAATTGGAGTTTTAAAATAAGAAACTGACAAAGAAAGTGTAAATATATTATATTTTGCATGCATACTAAGATAAAAATAAAAAATTTATAACATTTACAAGTGCCATTGGTCATTCTCATTAAATAGATTAATATTAATTATTGGGTTTGCCATTGGTCATTCTCATTAAATAGATTAAGTTTACAAAATTTATATAATCTAATTTTTTTAAATATTTTTAAATCAATTTTATTTTATATAATATAAATATGAATAAATACTTACTATAAGATTACGTAAGTATGATTTTTTTAAAAATTTAAAATTTATAAATATTAAGATAATATCACATAATTTAACAATTAAATTTATCAAATTCAAACTTTAGAAAAAAATTTCAAGTAAGCAAATTTATTATACTTTTTTAAATTGTGACTAAATTAAAAAAGAACTATTACTATAGCATATAAGAGAGTTATGTGATGAAAACAAAATTAAGAAAATTAAATGACACAAAAATTTTAAAAAGTATATTAAGAAAGTGTAAAATTATACGCAGATATGAAGTATGATTTATCATTTTAAATTTACTCAAAATAGCATTTACTGTTGTTGAGGATTTTGAGGAGCTAGTTTAGAAATTCTCTTAATTCAACCTCATTTAGTCAAGATAAGGATGATGCTTGGCAGTGAATTTTTAATTGTTCTAGCTTATACTTTGTGAATTCTACATATAACTTTTGCCTCATTGTTATAACTTTCCAAGCTCTATTTGCTGTATTTTTAAAAATCTATGCGTGCAGTTCTTCAAAATGTGATTGCATTCTAGATAATTTTTTTAATTAACACGAGCATTCACATACGCATAAAATTTATTAGATGAGACACGAGACTGAAAAAAGGGAGTGAATCTCAACTGTATAATTTAAACGAATGATTAAATTATAATTAATATTTTCTTCATTCTCTCTTTCTGTGCGGGTGTGTTGTGTGTGACATATTTGTCGTGGTTTGAGACATAAACATGCATTCACATCAATGTGTCTATAACTGGAAGAAGAGGTGGGGAAGAGTAATTGTGTGTTGCACGCATTTTGCAAGGAGAAGTGTTACCTTACTGCAACTAGAAAAATGGGTTATGTTTTGTGAAACAGATTGGTATATATGATATTCTTTAGGGAAGGCATCCAAACATATATTGGACCCTACCATGTGCATGTCTTCAATACTTCAACGTTGCTATAAGAATATCAATGGTCACTCCATACATATCCTCCCTTTTCGTCAATATAAAAGGACCTTATCTCATTATCGCATGCATTATATAAAGACGTACAACTAAAAAGGGCCAAAAAGCTAGTGGAACATGATAAATAATTTTATATTTGCAATTTAATATTTTATGTAAATTAATACCACACCCCCGGAGAATATATAAATATATAATTCATGTCTTATTATTACATTAAATTTAGACAGTGTCATATTATATATACATAAAAGCAATTAATGGATCATGTTGAAGCCATATATATACAACGGAGTTATATATAGAATATAACAATGTTTAAATCCAATGCTACTGCATTAATTTCAATAAGAGGAGGTGCCCCGCATATCATTCGCAGCTACAAGGCACCCCATATTCCTTTGCAGTTAAGACTACTTCTTGGTCAATACATGAACATGTACTCGGCAATTATATGTAGCGTAATAATTTTATTTAAATTATTAAAATATATTTACTTATACACACGTATATCTAAAATTACATTGTATATGTATATACATATATATACATACTTATTCTTTAATGTAATTACATATTGTAAGTTTTTTTTCCTTTTTTTTTTTCTAAAAACAAATTACAAGATTTACCCACACATATATTAAATTTGAGGTTAATCTTCATTTAGTATAAGGTACCTTGAGAAGAAGCCAATACAATGATGAAAGTCATGATAAATGAAAAAGATATTTTGAAAAAGATGCTTATTCTAAATTAACAAATAATATTATTTGAAAAATATTTTGAAGTTACTTGATCTAATATGATGAACTGTTATCCCATACCAGCTTGGATGCTTGCTTGAGTGGGCTTCTTCAAGAGGAATAATGCACAGCAACTCGAGCAAAGAAATTCAAAACTAATACTAATGCTCTTATTAATGTGATCTATGTAGCACAAGGAAGGTAAAAGAGCAAAGATGTATTCTATCCTATGATATAATTGTAAAGGATTTGATGATATTACAAAGGACTGTTTACCATGTCTTTATCGATGCCTCTAAATCTGTTGCATTGTTTAATGCTCTCCACCTCTTCCCTACACACTTTTCCCTAAAATGGTATAACAAATTATTCTTTTTGCATTTTATGCCTTTGGGCTCTTAAGTCATTTTATACTTTTCTTCTAAAGCTTGGTACTTTAGTTTTGAAACTTCAAACCATATGGCTAATTTTTTTTATGTTTCTTTTCAATGTATGAAATTATGATAAAAATTAGAAAATTCACATAATTAATGGCAATTTTATGTCTTTTAGTGTAATCATTCTACAAATTTTATTTTTTTTAGTCCCTTGGTTAATCATGATTATAATGTCTATTTTTTCGTGTTAGTTATGTTGCGCAAAATCCATTATCTAAAAGACAATTAAGAAGATACTTATGTGAGATGACTCTTTTCACTATACCTTTATCCTTCCATAAATTGTCCTACATTTCTTTTGCTTGCTCTGACTTGTACAAATGCAAAACAAATTAATCAAGTATGACATGACACCCAAATTCACATATACTTATTACTTTCTTAAAATTTATTTCATTCTACAATAAAAATTTGTATGTCCCTTTTAATGATACCTCATACAAAGTTGGCAAAAAGTAAAGTCCTACCTTTTTCAAATAATAAATCTCATGAGATTTATCAGTTATTTTTTATGCTTGTTATAATTCTTTGGTTACTTTGATAAATAACCACAGTCCATTTACTTGAGTATACTTTGTTTAATCTAAGATAAAAATTTTAGTTTCTTATTTTTTAATATTTTGTAATACTACTTGAGACTCAATTTTTTACCTACATAAAAATATTAAAATCTAATTCTAAAGGAGAATATATGTCTAATAAATTTCAAAAGTTCATTGAATTTAAGAGATAATTTTTCAATGTTCTGTCCATCAATACTATAACAAAATAATATTGTTAAAAGAAATAATCATCATATTTTCAATGTAATATAGACACTTTTTTCTTGTTCTTTCTTACTTTTGGTATGAAACATTTTTTTATTGTTGTCCATTTAATAAATCAGTTATGTTCTCCTACATCACAAAATGTTTCTTTTTTCTTAATTTTTTGGAACATTTACTTTCATATTTTGGTATTTATACTTTTAAAGAAAGTGTTTCTAACTTTAGCTATACCTTGCCAAGTGAGTTCTACCATGACAAAGCTTATGGTCCTATTTACATTCTTTTCCTATTAAATATACTATATAGTTCTAATATTTTTAATAAACTAAGGTTTCTTTTCTTTTTTTTACCTCAATAAGTAAATTTTGAAAGTTTTAAAATAAGTTAATTTAAAAATAAATTATCAAAATGAAAAAAATAATTAAAAAAATATAATACATTTAGGTGTGTTATGTGTCACATTCTAGTGAGTGACACATATTAGAAGAACGTCACACACTGGAGAGCGCCACATATTATATTCTTGTGTGTGACATCATTTTAAAGAATATTATATAGCGGGTGAGAGAAGTTGTGGTAATTTAAAATCGCTAATTTTAAAAAAAAACTTCAAACTTGTTTTATATAGTCATGAGCAATACAAGTTATGGCAATTTGAATCTAGTTGCTAATAGTTTAAACTTGTTTTGGCGGTTCAAAACCACCACAATTTTAAAAGATTCATAACTTTTGAAACTAAATTCACACTCCATTTTTTTTTCTAAACAAGAAACTTCATGCATCAGAGACAAAAGTTTTTTTTGCATTAAAAAGTGGCATATAACTTTATTTGATGTCTTTCTTGTAATATTTTTAATTGCATGTCATTAAGTAAGTTATATATATATATATATATATATATATATATATATATATATATATATTTCATTTAAATTGTCAAATATTAGGTGCAAATCATCACAATTTGTCTTGACCAAATTAGTTAGAAGTTTTTAAAATTATGGCAATTGGAAACTTCTTTCTTAAGTATTTGTTGTACTTGGCTTATTTCTATCAGGCTTGTGATTTATTATTGAGTAATCTATAATATTTTATACTTGTTAAATGTTAATTGAAAGATTATTTGGTATTGGAATAAATTTAGATGAAGTTTATAAAAAAAAATAAACAGTACCGTATGAACAGTGTCAATGAACAGTAAAATCGCGTACAAACCGCGTATAAATAGTAAAAATCGCGTATGTACAGTGACCACTGACGTCATCAGTGACATCATCCTGACGTCATATACGCTTACAGTGTGCATATAGTACGTGTGCACAGTATTTCTAGCATGAATAGTATCCTGAACAGTATTTCCGGCATGAACAGTAAGGCGGTGAACAATGTTTTCTGGCGATGAATAGTAATTCTGATGGTGAACAGTAAATTTCAAAAATTTTCTATAAAAAGGGGGCTTCACACGAAATTTTCATTTCTTTACTCCTATCCAAGGTTCTCAAATGTTCCAAGCCCATATACCACCATTTTCTCTCATATTAAACCCTCATAAACTTATATTTTTCTCCAGATCTGTGATTTTGGGTCCGTTATAAGGGATTTGAAGTAAGTTTCTTTAAGTTTAAAGCTAGATTTAATGTTCATTTCTCTTTTCCTTCTCTTTCTCATAGAAGTTCATGGTGTTCTTAGGAGAAACTCTATTCTAAAGCCAAATCTTCGGTGAATCTTATTATAAAATAAGTAATATTTTGTATATCTAGTATACATCATTGTTCTAAGGTAAGGGGAGCTTAATTTAACCTATGAACTACGTTTTGAACGATTTAATATGCTATTTCAAGATGTTTTGATATGATTTTGTTAGATCTATTGAATAAAAGCTATTTTCTAAGCTGTAACTGCTGTTAATTGATTTAAAATGCTGAGATTTTGGCTAATCTATTATAAACTTGCCTTAGTTGAGCTGTTAAAATAATTTTGGCGGTGTGCATCATGCTGAGATATATGTTTTGCATCATTATAGAGTCGAGTTACATGTTTAGGTGAGTAGATGTGTAACGGTAAGTTCATGCTGAGCTGTTGTGTTGTGCTGTCTGAATCCAGATACTGGAATGGGTTATTCCCAGATCGACTTGGTTCCTTCTGGATTACTTAGACTATGAAACCAGTTGGAAACTGTTTTTATGTTGTGCATTAGATGGGCTAAAAATGTATGGAGCTATTGTTGTGAGAAATATTTTGCTCTATATATATGATTTTATTTTTTATTTTTTTAGGTAAACTCACCTTTGCATTTCTTTCTATGTCGTTGTGTGCGTATGTACTGCGATGATCGTACGGTGGTATGTGAGCAGATGTAGCAGGTGTTGTATCTATTTCACAGGCTGAAGGGCCAGTGGAGAAATGTTAGAAGCTAGAGTAGAGCAATTATGCATTAAAGTCCTTTTTTCTTATATTTTGAGACCTCATGTAGAGGGAGCTATGTAGTATAATTTTGGATATTTTGAATATTATAAACTAAATGTAATATTATGTTATTCTGTTGGATATTTATTGTAAGAAACTTTATTTTATTTTGAATGAGAAGAGAATTTCATATTTATATTCTCTATTATTTATTTATCTTAAATAAGTATGTGATGAAGGAACAATATTCTCGGTTCCTTATAAAAAGGGTCGTGACAATTTCATTTTGCCAAATAAACAAAACCTTTGTTCTTTATACAACCCATAATCAACCTAACTATTATTTTGGTGAGATTTGAAGGTTTGAGGGATCTAGATTCTCTCCTATTGTGGTAGGAACTAGACGTTTAATTATATTTTTACTTAAGCAAAAATGGAATTGTTTAAGCAAAAATAGAGAAAATAAAAAAAAATTACGCAAAATTAATTTTGCATATTCTCTTAAGCGAATTTTGTTGGTTTAAGCAAATTTTGCACATTTGAGAATGTAACACCTTAATTTAATTTCTAAATATAAATAAATTTCATAAAATAAGAGTAATAAAAAAATTTTATTCAAATAGTTCTCAATGCATAGTTCAATAAATTATTTCAAAATAAGAGTGGATTACAATTTGAATCAAATAATCGCTACATGACTTAATTAATATATTTCAGTTTCAAATAAAATAAATATTCTAAATCCTATAGCAGTGTTATCTATCCTTTCACTGAGTCTAGTATTGATCGTCTTGGTCACCTGAAAAATAAATGTAAGGGAGTATTTCAAAATAAGAGTGGATTACAATTAGAATCAAATAATTGCTACAGGACTTAATTAATACATTTCAGTTTCAAATAAAATAAATATTTTAAATTCTATAGCAGTGTCATCTATCCTTTCACTGAGTCCGGTGCTAATCATCTTGGTTACCTGAAAAATAAATGTAAGGGTGAGTACTCTACGCTATCAAACAATCACAAGCATAGAAACTCACCTTTCTACCTTGGGATTTATCAACAAGCTCCCAAATTTTGTTCTTTTCAATTATAAACATCTCCTCCTTCACTGCATTCTTCCATTTGGAGTATTTTAGAGCTTCTTCATGATCAACAGGTTCACATATTGCAACATTGCATCTCTGATATATTTCAGAGAGTAATTGAGTGCCTCTTATAAGTAGATTGTCCTTCCTTTCATCTAGCCACAAGCTTGTTTTTGGAATAGAATTATTTGAGTCTTTCCATTTCCACTCTTCATTTTCTATGAAGTGCACATCTCTACTAATAATTATAGTTTTAGTTTCAAGTTGGAAGACTTTATAAGCCTTTGAAACTGCACTACAGCTAATAAAAATTCCTAGAGCAGCCTTTTTGTTTAGTTTATCTCATTTAACTTGTGGAACATGGGTAAAACAAAGACAACTGAACACTTTAAGAAAATGCATTTGAGGTTTATATTTATACCATGCTTCAAAAGGAATTTTATTGTTTACTGCCTTTGTGGGAAGTCCATTTTGCAAGAACACAACTGTATTTACTGCCTCTGTCCAAAATTTCTTTAGCAAATTCTTTTCATGCAACATGCATCTGGCCATCTCAATAATAAATTTGTTTCTTCTTTCACTAACTTAATTTTGTTTTGGAGTATAAGGAGCTGTAAGTTGACGTTCAATTCCTACTTTCTCACAAAATGAATTAAATTAATATGAAGTGTACTTCTTACCATTAACCGCTTTCATTTTTCACTTTTGCTTTGAACTTCCAAAAAAATATTCTCAACCTTTGATTTGAATTTTAAAAAATAAATCTAGCACATTCGGGTTAGGTCATCTCCAAAAATAATCTAATAACGACTACCTTTACGGGAAAAAGTCCTTTAAGGCATTCCCATATCAGTGTGAATAAGTTGCAACTTCTTTGTGGCTCTCCAAGTGGCTGTTGGGAATGGAGGTCTATTTTGCTTTCCATATTGACAAGCATGACAATATGTAGAAATTACTTCAAAATCAGGCAAGTCCCTTACCATTTCAAATTTTTGCATTTTGAGAAGCCCTTGATAATGATAATGTCCAAGCCTCTTGTGCTATAACTCAGCAACATTTTCTTTTGCTGAAAAAGCTATTTGTTCCTCTTGTGTTGGATCTAATGAAAAGCTTTTGTCTCTCATTTTCACCTTACACAAATCTTGACTTGTAGCATCCTCAATCAAGAAGTGGTTATCTTCAAATAACACCTTAAATCCTTTTTCTAAAAGCTGACCAACACTTAAGGTCATGTACATATAACATATCAGAAATTGTTTTAGTAACTAAATATAATAGCCATGACCTATCCTGACCTTTGAAATTTAGAAGGCTTCAGCTCCTTAAAGAGTTCCTTGTCACGAGTCATGTGACTGGTGCATCTACTATCAAATCAGCCAAGATTCGCTTGAAGCATTAGTTGAAAAATAGGTTGTAACAAAAAGTTGATCTTCCTCCTTTTCATTTGCAATTTGAGCATTTTCTTCCTGCTGCTGAGTTTGGTTCTTACATATGACAGCTTCATGCCTAATTTGATTGCACTTGGTACACTTAGCATAGGCCTTCTCCTACACTTGAAAGGAGAATGACCTATCTTGTTGCAATGCTTGCAAGGGGGATACTTTCCCTTTGAGCTTCTTACTTTGCTTTCATTGCTGACATCTTCTTCATTTGCTTGTTGATACCTTTTGTTCTTCTTTTTGTTGTTTCTCCCACCACCTTCATGTTTATCATGCAAAGCTTCCTCAACAAAGTCTTATTCTCTCATGGCCTTTTGTTGTTCTTATGCTTATAAGGAATTCGGCAACTTTGCTAAGGTGATCTTGGATAAGTCTTTGGTGTTTTCAAATGTGGTTATGGTAGCCTCAAATCTTTTAGGTATATTAACCAGAATTTTTTCAACAATAAGAGCGTCATTAAATTCAGAACCAAGCAGTCTTACTCTATTTGCTATGCTCAAAAAGCCTTTCAGAGTATTCCTTGATAGTTTTTGACTCCTTCATCTTCTGCAATTCAAAATCTCTATTGAGATTCAGCACCTTCATGCCTTTGATTCGATCATCTCCTTCATATTCTGCTTTGAGATAATCCCATATAGATTTGGCTGACTTTAGAGACACGATTCGAGTAAAAATTGTTGCTGAAACTACAACAAAGAGGCACACTTTTGCCTTAGATTTTTTGGTTTTTCTATCCTTGTGATTCTTGATTTGAGCCATTGTTGGATTTTCAGGTAGCACAAGAACTTCATAGTCCTCTTCAATTACTTTCCTTAGAGCCAAAGCTTCTAGGTATAATTTTTACCATTGAAGACTAGTGGTGCAATTGTTGAGAAACTTGAATCTCCTTTCATGCTTGATATTCTGGTGCTAAGGTGTGGTGTTTGGTGGCGCTTAACTCACTTGAAATTACCCATATTTTTCTATCTCAAGTCCCTCAAGAATAAGGCGTTTTGATACCAATTGTAGGTTTTAGAAGATAAAAATATTTTAAAACAAAACAGAGAAAACATTGAAGGAATTCTATGGCAGAGGAATGGAATAACCAAACTATATTATTCAAATATGAAACATTACAATTTAAAGAAAGAAAAAAAAATTGTCTACTAACAACATGATCTTAGAATAAAGCCACAATTAGCAAATAAAACTTAATTGATTCTTAAAGACTAAGACAACAATTTAACAACTATAAAAAAAAAAAAAAAAACTACTCGTAGACATATTCAGCCTTAAAGCAACTTTTAATAAATTCATCTAGCAAAAAAAAAAATTTACTTAAATTAATTTTGCATAAAAATATTTTGTCGTTTTCTTCATTTTTCTTTGAGCGAAAATGGAACTATACGTCTAGTTTCCGCCATAATAAAAGATAATCCAAATATAAGGTTTATCCAAATATGAGGTTTAAGGTGTATATTCTTCTTTATAGGATCATATTAATTAAAATGCATTTAAGAAATTCATAACTTGTAAGGTTGATGTTGTCACTTTAATGAAGTTTAAAAAATATACTTTAAAGAAAAATATTATTTATAATGTATAATATAGGTTATGATGCACAACCTTTCAAGACTTCTAACTTTTTGTAGACGTTTAGATTATCAACCTAAAGGTCTAATCTTAATACTTAATAATTTGTTTTAACTAAATAATTTCTAAAATTAAAAAAAAAAACAAAATGTGTAAGTTTTATCAATATAAATCTCGAGATTCAACAAAAATCAACCTTAATAGATTTTATTGATAGTAGCATTAAATAGTCAAATCAAATTTAATAGATTTTATTGATATAGCATTTAACAACCAAATCTATTCATGATAATCAACTCTATCCTATTTTTAAAATTGTAACAAAGACTATTAATTTTAGTTTCCAATTCCATCTTACCTCTTCTTAACTATTATTTTGGATATTGAACATTTTTAACAAGTTAATCAAGTTCACTTTTGACTTCACCTTATATATAACTTTTAAGCTCTTATTTAATTTACCAACTTAGTCGACCTACAATATAGTCCTTTTAAAGTGACCAAACATAGAATGTCATTAACAAGTTATGAATAGTAGTGAGTCTTAATACTATCCTAAAACTTTTTCATTTTTATGATATATTAAATCTTTTATCATTTTTCCCTTACAACATAGTAAGATAGAATTTTGATGTCATAGTAAAATTTTTGTGGCATTATAGGTTTCAAATCTAAACTTTTCCACTTTGATAAGTTATCTTTCTAATAAAAGCATATAGTATATAAAAAAAACCTAATGCTATATTAAATTGTTGGAACATCATAACCCTTGTACCTGGTCAAATTTACTTTGCTGACACAATTTTTATGCCATCAGTAATTGTTAGAGGGAATCACAATCCTCATACTCAATTTGAAGTTAACCTTAATCTTTGCCCTTATACAACAACATGACAATGTTTGCCCTACTTAAAAGTATTATAATTCATATGCTAGCATTTTGGCTAATTATTCTTACTCTTTCTCTGTCCCCGATTCCTCTAGCACTTCAATGCTTTCCATCACAACACAACAAAGTTAGATTTAAGGCTAATTGTTCTAAACCAAAACTTAGATCTAATTAGGCCTAAGAATTTATATATTCATTCAAAGCTTAAGAGCTCGTTTGATAACCAAGATAGAATCATGATGGATAAGATAAGAGAGTTGGATAAACGTAGGATATAATAAAAGCATAATAAGATTTATTAAATTTAATGTTTGATGCAAACTTAATAAAAAGAAATATATTATATAAATATGCATAAAATAATAATATTACTCTATTATTTATATTTACTAAATTAATTTTAATTTTTTGTACGTTATTTATTTTAATTTATAAAAAATATATAAATATTTTAAAATTTTAAAAATAGAAAGAGGAGAAAGAAAAAGAGAAAATAAAATAAAATAAAGTATTTAAAAAAAATTGCTATAATTTCTTTTTTCTAATAACCTAACTATATTATTATTTTATTCTTGTGGCTCAACGTACATTTAATTAAAAATAAATATAATAATTGTTTTATTCTGTTCTCCCTTATCTTGACTATAAAAAAATGCTAAAATCTTGATTCACATTCATACAATTGTTTCTTTCATATGTTGTTAAAATTATATATATATATATATTCGTACTGTCACCTCATGCGCTTTTATTTATCACGAATATTATTCACGGGTCGTTTTATCACCTAACTTGGGGGAAAACTTGGTGTAGTTAGGATAAAGATTTATGGCCCACCGCGTGTTTAAAGTAGTTTTATCATAATAATAATAATAATAATAATAATAAATTGTTACAAGTTGGCAAATAAAATAAACACATGACTCCATTTGGTCGTGTTAAAATATGAAATAAAGGATTGCCATTTCGACTTTGTTACATATGGTTATAATTAAACACACCTAAAAAAATCAGCAAATTTTCATGTATCTCTTTAAAATGAAGTTTAAGTTCCTAAAAATTTCACTAGTCAATTATGCAGGTCACGTACCAGCTAACCAAATTAAGGAATACGAAATTTATAAATTTTTAATCAGAATTTTTATTCTTTTTTTTTTCTCTTCAAAATTTGATACTTCGCATTGTATTCAGTAATCACTCGTAAATTCAGCATGTTTATGATTTACTATAAATATGATATACTAAAATCACTGATTCTGTTTTTAATCAAGCCAGCTGAATCAGGTTTCGTCTCATGCATGTCTCTTAATTCTTAAGCGACGAAGATTTTCATTAAATCATATAAACATTATAATTTTTAATTTAACTGATCAGATATTTAGAAGCACAAAAACTAAATTAATTGATCTTTGGTGGGGGAGCTCTAAATAAAAAAGTACAAGTAAGTGGCTTGGTGCTATCAGTTGCGGGTTGCTAAAGGCCCTAACAATAATTAAGGACAGTAAGTAAGTTGATCGTTGCCAACCAAATGGTTCCCCACCACAACTAATAGCTAATGAAAGAAAGTGGGTCAGAAAACCCAGCAAGCATAAATGGAAAAAAGTGGCATTTTGCAAAAGCACAAGTCCAAAATAACTGTTATAATAACCTTTGTATTTTATATTTAACACTGCCATCATTTCGTTAATTCCTGATTTCCTTCCTCTAGACGCGCCTATAGATTATAATTAAAGATATAAACGTATAATTCACAGTTAGGAAGTGGGAATATATATATATATATATATATATATATATATATATATATATATATATATATATATGTAATGAGAGTTTTGATCGAACCTTACTGATAATCATCAATTCCGAGGCTGTGGCTGACTTTGATGCCAAAACGGCATGTGGGGTATGCCAGATAGAAGAATATTGAACCCTAAGCCATTTTGATGCTTCTTGTTACTCAATTAAATTAATATGATTATTATTAATTTTGGTTTTTGTCTACTAAAGAAGAGCAATCATATTCCATCCAAACACCACCTTTCCTTACTCTCTTGTAGAAGCCACTGTATCAGGAGTATTTGTATTTGAGCTTTTTAGTTAAGGAACTTTCAGTATATTTTAATGATTTTTTTAACGTTTTACATGTTAAAAAAATTAAATTCATTGATGCTATTAAATACTACATTTTTAATAAAATTTAATTAATTATTAATATATTATCATATATAATGTTGCATAAATTATAAAATTGACATTTTGATGAGAAATTCATCCAAACATATGGCATAATTAAACAATGATCGAACGAAAATAAATTAAACACTTTAATCTAAGTTATGTATTATTATTAGATGTTTTACAGAACATTTTATGATTTTATTATTTTCAATCTTTAAAGTTGAATTTAAGCATATAAAATTAATACATTTTTATGAAAAAATAAGCATTATATTATGTATCTTTAATGTAATGAATATTTTTAATAAATATAATTAATTTAAATATTTAAACTCTATATTAAAAATTGATATTAACAAAATTAAATATTTTATTATTGACTTATTTTCAAAAATATTTTTTAATTCTTGAAAATAAAATTTAATCAAATATATGTAAATCTGATTGTTTATACTTTAAAAATTAAATTTGCATTATAATTCATTTGATATTTTTTGTACGTAAATAACTATTTTTAACTTATGAAAAATATTTTTTTGTTAGAATATTTTATCTTTTTAAAAAAACAATAAAAACCTAGTCCTGTAAAAACCTAGTCATTGCATCTATCATTAAAATCATACCTACAACTACAGCCTTTACTCACAGTTGGTGCGATTTCCCCATCAAACCATTTCACAAAGAAAGGAAACTTTCCTTTTTATAATATAATATAATCAATTATGAATACTAATCCCAGAATTTAAGGGCACATTACAAAAGTTACAAAATGTTGAAAAAATAGACAAATCAACCAAGCGCACTTATAGCAGCAGTGACAGTGACCCCTCCCACAGCTATCTCTCACATGGATGATGCTTTTGATTTCCATGCATCCTTCACACTACTGGAAATGGATGACGTTTACACTTTTTTGAAAAAAAAAAATCGTTCATATTCTTATTAATAGATGAAAGAGACATAATCTAAGATACTGCACATGATTCTACATAAATTTTATTAATCTTATTTTGTGCAGGATTTGTATACATGTTCCTTCCACATAATAGACTTGAGCAAAAAGTTGACATAAAAAGTCCACATATATTAATGTCCTCTCATAATTGGAAACAAATTTTAAAATCTTATATGAAATAGTAAAAGTTTTATGATAAGGAATTATTGAATGAAATACATGAAAAATACGAAACTAATATTGTTTCCTAGAAGTGGCCCCACATCCGAGGTTCAATTATAATGTTAGAATAAAAAAATATGATTATTTACTTTGAAATATTTTTGTTGAGAATTAAATTAATAAAGAAAAAAGTCATTCACGGATAAAGTCTTAACCTATCTCAGTTTGATGGATGGCCAACTAAAAACCCAAACGAACGCTTTGTCTTTGTTCCTTTTGTATTATATTCCCTAACATCAATCCAACGTCCATCGTCTACAGTTATTTTCATCCATCGTCTACAGTTATTTATACGCATGCATCCATCGATATTTATTTTCAAGTGCTTGCTTGTTTTGACCGAAAAATCGCCATGGGTAAATCAATTTATGAAATTATTTTCCTTTTGTTGAATAGAATTATTTCCTATAATTTTTAACAAATATTAAATCATGTCAAATAAATTTTGATATAAGATTTGTTAAAATTTTAAAAGATACTTTTTTAGTGATGGCAAAAAAATAAATTATATTTACATTTTAAAAGTAATTAAATTATACTTTATGATTCGAATATAATCTATTATTATAAATATTTTATAAAATATAACTTAGACATGAATTACTTTTTATCTTCAATTATTTTAACATTATCTTTTTCAAAAATAGTTTGACAGCTTGATTTTGTAAAATGATATTTATAAATTCATATATATATATATATTCAATTAATTTTAAAAGAAGCTTCTATAACAGATATTATCCTTGTATACATAATAAATAAGGGAAAACTACACTATCATTAATTCTTTAAATTTTTAAAAATCAATTTTGAGGAATTTTTTTTTATCTATACCCCATCATTAGGAGTGAGTATTTGTTCCAGATGTTGGCAGTTTTGTAAATGGAAGAAACTCGCAGGGGTATTATGGGGAAAAAGCAAGTCAAAAGAACGACACCCCGCCAAACCGCAGTTCTTGCTGTCAAAAGAACAATAAAAAATGAAAAACCACGGTACGGTACGATGATTGGACCAAGCGCACGCGCGCGTGTGCAGGCTCACCCCTGTTGGCAGAACCGTAGTTAGGCTTGGCCCCGCGACGGAGGAGGTGGGGACGGCGCGTGGGGTGATGGAAAGTGGCCCCCACCGCAAGGAGGGTGTAACAATGATGCAGTTAGCGAAAAACAAATTGATTTCAAGTCGTTGGGAGGGGAGACAAATGAGTCAGGTTTACAAGCTTTTCTTTTCTCCCTTCTTTTTCTTTTTTTTTTTTAACCTTTTCAAAAAGCAATGCTAATGGCCACCCTTTAGATTCTTCTTCTCTCCTTATTCTCATCCTCATTCTTCTTCTTCTTCTTCTCTGTTCTTCTTTTCATTCTTCAACTTCAATCCTGTCTTGTCTCTTTCTTTTTTTGCTTACCTGCAACCGGTATAAGCTGCGGTAACTCTATGTTTTAATCACCGTTTTTTGGTTACTCCCTTCTTTTTCTGTGAGTTCTCTCTTCTCTCCCTCTCTCTCTCTTCTGCATTCCCATTTCAGTTGCATGCAACTTGTAATTACTCTCTCACATTCACTTTTCTTTTAATTTTTTTTCTTCTATCCTTTGCTTCTGTGCTTCAAGTGCTAGTGTTGCTGAGTGAGAAGTTAGATGTTGTTTTTTGTTTTTTTTTTTTTTTTGGCATTTGTGATTGAAGTTGAATGAAAAATGTGGAATGTGGATTAATTTGATAATATTTAGTAATGCACTTTGAGAAGTTGGTAATTAACTGACAATCCCCTTGCTTGATCTCTAATTATCAATGTTTTTAGTTTACTTTGTTTCTCTCTCTCTTTATTTATTTTTAATTATTATTATTGATTTACGTATTAGTCGCCCGTGTCATTGTCTGCAAATTTTTCATTTCTGTTGTGTAGATCTATATGGTTTCATGGTTTTGCGTTTTTGTTGGGCATGAGAATAGAGAAACCAAATCATACAACTTTTTTTCTGATTTTTTAATTTTGTTTCTATTATTGGAAGCAGCTGCACTAACTTGAAAATTCATTTGATAATGTAGTTTGGTAATATGAATGCTTGTTGACGTGGTGGCTTGCGCTTGATCCCTCTTTTTTCACTGAAAATAGGAAATAAGTCACTTCAATGTTTTGATTAAAAATCAACCACAACATAGTGGTTAGTTTATGTTATTGCTTTCAATCTTTCCCTTTGACTATTACTACTAATGCTAGCTGCTACTACTACATCATTTTTCTTCTGATTAGATGCCAGACTAATACTTCCATCGTTTTCTTTTTCCCGTTTTCAGGACATTTATGAATTGATTGACATATTAATGTGTTCCACCGGTTTTTTCTACTCAAACTAAATGTATTTTAATGAAATGGCCGTTTTAGTCTTAACTCATGTTGCATCTTATAACAAACCAACTGTATTAGCCTCAAATTCCAATCTTTGGTGATAACATTTCAAGATTTCGTCCTCTTACAAGGTCTAGTCTTCATTACCAACACTTCAACCTTTTCATCCTTTTTACATAACTTGGATGGAATGATTAACAATGTCAATCATGATTGATTTCCAAATCATCGACACTTGATGAACTTTTGTTGCTTGGGTTTTGATTATGGTTTAATCACGTGTACTTTTGTGGGCATGAATTTGTAATGCCCTTTCCTTGTTGTATGGTACGCATGGCACAGGATCAAATGTGTTTGATACATATTAAAGTGCATACATATGCATAAAGCATGAGAGTGAAAGTCTAGACTCTAGAATTGTAATTATCCAATCTGGTTTGGCTAAATAAAGACGCATTTATTTAGTATTGATATTTTCTTCCTCGTAATGGAGCATTTAGTATACAGATCCCACCAGTATCAGCCATATTCTTTCATGCCTTCACCTTCTCTGTATCACATGTCATGCATCCTCAATTTACTTAACTAAGCTGGGTTGGATTGTAGTTTCTCGTGAAGAAATGGAGTATTCTATACTTAAATGTTGCTTTTTTTCACTCGTCACTGAGATGTTCTTAGTTGAAGGTCTCATGCAATATTGAACTTTTTTTTACCAGATCATACCATTTTCACCATGACAAAGATTACTCCCGACGTTGAAATCAAGATGCCAATGGAGGCAGTTCCGCCAGTTTCAGCTGACGTGAGCTTCATTTATAATAGTTTTCCCAAGTATAAATTGGGAGCCAATAATCAAATTCTGGAAGAGCCCGTTGAGGATAATCAGGGTCCTTCTTTGAAGGATGTTATTGAACAAGAAGCTTCCAATTTGTCAGACCAGCACAAGCGTATCTCAGTTCGTGACCTTGCCAGTAAATTTGACAAGAACTTGGCTGCAGCTGCTAAGTTGTCTAATGAGGTTTCTGTCTTTATTATTTGCTAATGGTCTACTATTGTATTTTCCTTTCCTTAATAGAAAATGCCAATTTTATATTCAATGTTCCCCTGTTCAGTCAAACACAAATTAATCAGGTAAATAGCAAAATAAAAAATTAGCGCAAGTTAGATCTCCTTTTAATTTTAGTTAGTCAGGACTACCTTTGTTGAAATAAAGTTTGTTATTGACTTCAATTTACAGTTCATCAGTTTCCTTTTGGCACTTCATTTGGGTCATATTTCTTTTCTCAACTTCTGTCTTTTTTCCTTTGGTGTGTGTGGAACTCAGGCAAAGCTAAGAGAGGTGGCATCTTTGGAGGGACACGTTCTTTTGAAAAAACTAAGAGATGCATTAGAATCTTTAAGAGGTCGTTTTGCAGGAAGAAACAAAGAGGATGTGGAGAAAGCTATCTCTATGGTTCGTTATTTTATATTATTCAACGGTTGGGTACATTACTTTGTTCAAAGTTTGAAGTAACATTTCTTTCTGTTTTATGACAACGATTGAGTCTTCCTTATTTTTAGTTTTCCAACCTTTGCTGGACTTCCACATGTTTCTAAGAAAAGCTATTTTGGAATTTCTTTTTCCTCTTCAATTCATGTTACTAATATTGTGTATTCAAACTTTTTAACAATATATTCCTCACAGGTGGAAGCTTTAGCTGTTAAGTTGACTCAGAATGAAGGAGAACTGATTCAAGAGAAGTTTGAAGTGAAGAAGCTTGTCAACTTTCTCAAACAGGTCATCTTTGACTTCTAAACGTTTTATGAATGTTATAGTTTCTACCAAAACTTTCTGCTCATAGTTATGATTTACTGGAACAGTTTCTAAATTTGCCCTAATAATGCTTTGATCCAATTCCAATATTTCATTTGGACTTTTTTTTACTGATTGTAAAACAATAGTTTATTTTATATAATGGAATGAAATTGGTCACTCTGAAAATTATTGAGATTTGTTTTCTCTTCTATAATGTATATTTTCTTGTAGTACCAGTATTTCATTTAGACTCTATTAACGCCTGCAATTATTTTTCCTTCTCCAACGCTTTCTGAAATAGTTTTAATTTCTATTTCTTCCATTTAAATATGTTGATCCTTTTTTTCTGACAAAAACAAAATTTGGATCCATCTTTGTTCTTTAGGCTTCTGAAGATGCTAAAAAGTTGGTTAATCAAGAGAAGTCTTTTGCATGTGCTGAAATTGAAAGTGCAAGGGCAGTGGTGCTGAGAATTGGAGAGGCACTTGAGGAACAAGAAAAAGCTTCCCAAGCTTCTAAACCACAGGTACTACTAACATGTTTTATTACTCGTGTAGGTGTATGTGCATATAATTTTGCATTAATGAATTCACAATCAATCGTTACCTTACATGTATATGAAAACTCAACATATAAATGTTCAAGCTTGAGTTTTCTGAACTACCCTGTAAGTAGTTCTTTACTAGTCATCTACGTAATATCTTCATATCATGTGATATTATTCTACTGTTTGTGATGATATATGAATGTGGAAAATCTCTAAAGCTGCCCCATTGATATTATCCTTCTGTTTGTAATGATATACGAATGAGGAAAACTTCTGAAGGTGTCCCATTGATTTTGTGTAGTTCTTAGTTTGTGAGTATGTAAATAATACACTATCTGCTGTTCCTCAATGTCAGGATGTGGATGGACTAGTAGAAGAGGTTCAAGAGGCTAGAAGAATCAAATTGTTGCATCAGCCAAGCAAGGTGAATGGCTTTTTGCTTCCTCAATACTGTTGTAGCTGATAATTTTGGCTTAATTTCACTGTACTACACATTATTATTATTATTATTATTATTATTATTATTATTATTAATATTATTATTACTAGAATTTTCCAGATTTTGAGAAGCCTTAATACTACATATTTTTCCATAATTTTGTACTTAAATGTGCAATACACCGCACTTAGATACCACTTTTTTCCCTGAAACCTTATAAAATGGGAAAATTTGATTTTGAAACATTTGAAATGTCATTCACACAAGTTTTGAAATGCATAGAAATGCCATTAAGTGCTGAAATTTGGTTTGAATTGTGTAAAATTGATTATATCATATCTGTGAAAATATGTTACATTTTAAAATTAATCTTTATGTGTATATCAATATGTTACTGCTTTTAATTATATATTCTGCAGTACCTGTATCCTAAATCTATTAAAATTTCCGTGTCAATAAATCATATAATATTTGGATAGCTTGGGCTGACCTGTGCAATTAGGCACATCATAATTTAAGGACCCATTAGCTAGGTGTATTACAATTTAAACATTCTTTATAGTGCTGAAACATGAGAATTGTATGATGATTTC
Source organism: Abrus pulchellus subsp. cantoniensis (assembly GCA_024086825.1). Lineage (NCBI taxonomy): Eukaryota > Viridiplantae > Streptophyta > Magnoliopsida > Fabales > Fabaceae > Abrus > Abrus pulchellus. The sequence continues at coordinate 12,735,035 of CM044050.1, forward strand.
AGGTGATGGCCATGGAATATGAACTCCGTGCTCTAAGGGATCAAATTCGAGAGAAATCTTTATTTTCAATTAAGCTTCAGAAAGAGGTTTGTTGATTTCTTGTTTTGCTTTTACTTGCACAATTAACTATCGAAGTCTATTATCAATTTGACTGAGCAGTTATATATTTTACGTTTGCAGTAGGCCACTAGTTTATTCCTATACCTTTATTACAACTGCAAAAAAGTATACCTTTTCCAACTGAGGTCTTGTGGCATACCCTGATCATGGAATGCGCTCCCCCTGAACTTTTTGTGCCTAACAAATTAACTTTTTTCATACTTTTAAAGTAAATTATGAATTATCTTTGTGATCTTTTAACCACTGAACTTGAGTTTGTTTGGCTGCTTCTGATTTTTAAGGATGGCTGCGCCTAAATAACTTTAATGGGAAGGAAAAATTCATGGAAAACTGGCTAAACAGATTTATACCACTACCTACAAATAGCATAATTTTTTGATGTGATGAATGCCGATAAGTAAGGAACTGTTACAAATTTTAATGATCTAATTTTTAACATACTGATCTTTGACTGTTCCCACCTCTTATATGGTAAGCAACTGCAAAGTGCATCTTTTGCAATAACTTCATTTTGTCCATGCCAGCTAACCATGAGCAAGAGGGACGAGGAAAATAAATCTCGTTTATATATGTTAGATGGTTCTGACGCTTTGGGTTCATATCTGCGAATCCGGCCCTGCTCAGACGAAGTGCCACAGGTTTCAAAATGTTTATTTCAGTGGTATCGCCTGTCATCTGAAGGCAGCTGGAGGGAAGTTATTTCAGGTACTGCTCTTTTAGTTGATTTTCAAGCATATTTCAAAGTAGGTCTTAGTATTTGTTTTGGTTTGTATTGGTAACATTTAGAATTGATTCTGATAATTTTATTTCCTTCTGGAAGTTTTTAAATGATTTTATTATCTATGCATATACAAATCAGTCTTTTTGATTTCCATCATAGATCGATACTTGAGATGTAAAACCATTCATGTGCCTTAGTCTAACAGCTGTAGTTTTAGGTTATCTGGTTCTTCTGGTTCTTAACGTGGTACCGAATCCTTTAGTCAAATAGTCAGGATTCAATTTATGCCACCTTCATTCTCCATTAATCAAATTAAATTGAAGGACAAGGTAATGCGGTGCATTGTCCACACTTCAACCCCAATGTGTTTTTGCATGAAAGTGTGCAAGAGATATGAAATCATTCCTTAGCCTCCACATATTAGCTTAAACTTTTGGGTTGATTTGGTTTTTAGCATGGTATCAAATCCTTTTCAACCGAGTAATTTTGAAATCAATCTTTGCTAACTCCATTCTAAATTGTCCATGATTCAAAAAGAACATGGCTCATGAAGGGGGTGTTTTAAAGATAAATATTTTCTTGAACCTCCATCTAGTAGTTAAAATTTTGAATAGGATTTCTAACATAAGCTTACATGATTCAATTTTTTTGGCCCTTTTACTGAACAATTTCAAATTTAGATGGTGCTTAAATGCTGGTATAGGGATGTGAGTCATGTGACTATTTCTGGAAAACATTTGACATGGGAATGTTACTAAAATAAAAGATATCTGACTACATGAATTCATATCACACATAAGCTTACATGATTCAATTTATTTTGGCCTTTTAAGATACAATATTTCTTGACCTAGAAAAGATGTGCAACCCATCTATCTCCATCCAAGTGAGTAGCAAGGGCTTGCTTTTAGCTATCAGAGTAAAGTCAATATCTTAATATAAATTTACGAACATGATTTGTAAAACATCATTTGCGATTCCTGCTCCTAAGTTAAATTTAAAAGAAGGTAAGTGCATACAAAAGCCACAAGAAAAAAAAAAACCACAATAACAATGAAATCTTATCCCATTATGTGTGATTGACAACATGAATCATACAATGTCGTTGGACTCAGTCAAAAATTAAATTATTTAATATATTATTTATTACTAGATTTTTTTAATAATTTCCTTTAAAGTTCTTTTGTATTTTCCTTTATCTCTTGTTGTCAAATTAAAAGTCATATCATTCATTCTCTTCACTAAAGCACCTAATAGTCTTCTTTACACATATCTAACTCATCTTAATTGATTTTTCATCTTTTCTACAATAGGTGTTATTTCAATTTTTTTTTATACAGTTATTTTTTATCTTGCTTTTTTTACGTGACTACTCATCTATCTTAGAATTTTCATTTATGTATCCTTCACTTTTTTCCTGGGTTATTTTTTTAATTTTCAGCATTCACTACCATATAGAATAATTGGTCACATAGCAATACAATAAAACTTTTTTTTTTAGCTTAATAGGTATTTTATGATTATAAATAACTTTCAATACTTTTCTTCACTTAGATCATTTAGCTTGTATTTTATGACTAACATCTTTATTAATTTTTTTATTATTTTTAGAATTGATCTCAAATACTAAGAGCATGTTTGATTTCTTTTTTAAAACAGTTTTTTGTTTTTAAAAATGAAGTATGATACAAATTTGTACTATATTTTATAAAACTGTTTTTAAAAAAGGAAATGAAACACGCTCTAAAACTTGGAGATTTATGATTTACTCAATTTGTATTCTATGAATAATATCTTCGTTAATTTTTTCATTATTTTGTAGAATCGATCCTAAATATTACAATTTAGAGATTTATGATATTACATTATCTCTAATTTTAATTTTTAGTACACATTTATTATCTTATTTTTTGTTAAAATTGCAATGTATATACTTTGTTTTACTTTTATTCAAGTGAAAGCCCTTAAATTTCAAAACATGCCTTCAAAGTTCAAGATTGAAGTTAACCTCTTATTTTTATCCTCAACCAAGACTATGTCATCTGCAAAAAGAATAATTTATGTATAAAATTTTGTATGTTAAATGTTTTGAAATTTAAGGGCTTTCACTTGAATAAAAGTAAAACAAAGTATATACATTGCAATTTTAACAAAAAATAAGATAATAAATGTGTACTTCATCTGCAAAAAGAATAATTTATGTATAAAATTTTGTATGTTACTTATAAATAAAACTCAAGTACAGGAGTCAAAAATAAATAAAAAATGTGACAAAGTTGGCATACAACCTAGTATACTATCTAGAAGTACAGGAGGAGTACAGGTATTGAGTATGCACTTGCTATTGATATGACTATATATTTAAGCAGCAGTGCTTCATGGATGAACACACTTTTGTGATCAAGGAGGCTTTGTTTTATCATAGTTTTTCTAACAGGAGTTGGACATGATAAATTATTAATAATTTTGTTATTCTGGTGAGTGGTGACTAGCATCTAAGGATGTTTCAATTGCAATGTTCTCACTTCTTAATACAAGTGGAAATTTGCAGTAACTTGGATAAATTTTATGGGAGTTTGATAAATTATCCATGAAAGTGGAAATGCAATAGCACTTTAATAACCTAACACATGTTTAGTTCAACTTATTTAGAAGAAACAAGTGCCTTTTTCATTAACTTTCTGAAAGAATTTGTAAAGATCCCATGTTGACTACAGATGTAACTGAGGTTGAGTTTATTAAGGTTAAGACAATCTCCACCTTATGAGCTAGCTTTTGGGATTAAATTTGGTCTAAGAACAAAATTTAAGATGATATCAAAGCTTATTGTAGATTTGATGTTAAGTTATCCATGATTGTTAAAAAAAATCTTGTCTAATGAATTTTCCCAATGCAATTTATCTAGGCCTTTAGCTTTCCCATTGCAGTCTACCTAGTCCAGCGGTGACAATTAAAAAAAAAACAGTCCTTCTATGCCACACATTCCAATATTGAGCATGAGGAAGTGTGTTGAGATTATACATTGACCATAAATATGGCCAAAATATAGCTTATAAAGAATAAGGCAAACCTCACCTTATGAGGTAACGTTTGACGTTAAGTTAGACCCAAGTCCAAATTTAAGAGAATTTTTAAAAATTAAATTATTATTTCTCAAAATTAATTTCTTACTGAACATGCTATTATATCCAGCAAATATAACTTTTTCAATTTTGCCTCTGTCATGCTTTTCTTTTCTGCCACATTTGGTTCCTATTACTTCATTGACTTTACAAGATGTAGAGCTCCATCTGGTGGTGGAACCTATTTTTATTTCTAACTTTCATAAGTTCATAACAAATATTATTATATGTATGTTATTTGAATTTATATATGCTCCTGTTTTCTTGACTGGGCTCAAATGGCTAATTGATCCTCTTGATTATTTTTTTTATATTGTTTGAAGTTGGTTTGCCTTTATTTATCAGGTGCCAATAAATCAATTTATGCTCCTGACCCATCTGATGTTGGGAGAATCTTACAAGTAGACATTGTCTCCAATGGCAAAAAACTTACACTAACAACTAATCCCATTCAAACTGGTTAGTTTTGTTATGGACCTTACCTTTTGGTCTTAGCTTGCATGGTTGGGGTTATCTTGTACCTCACAGTACCTGTTGATGCATCCAGAAGTTGAAAAGAAAGGCTAACAGCTACCTCTGTGTAACAGTTTCAGGACTTGGAAGCCATGTGGAGGCACTTCTACGAAAATCTAATACTGATTTTAATGTATGTTATCCACACTCTTTAGATTCAGTAATTTTAATTATTCCTCGCAGAACAAACTTATCAAATTATCAACTTATAGCATCTGATACAGAAAATGAAGAAAAGTGTTATTTAATTCAACAAACATTAAAAAACATCTGTCAGTCTTCTCAAACTTCTTTTGAAGATGACCTTTAAAAGCATCGAGTTAAATTCTGTTTAGTCCTACGAACCTAGCTTATTTGGTTGAGACATTTGCTTTTTAGTTCTTGACAGGGAAGTTCTTGATAGTTGATAGGACTCCCCCAGATGCAACATCCATTTGCTATTTAGTTGTGGGGATCCCTTTGGGACTATCATTGTGGCAGGGCCTCCCCTAAGCCCTAACAGGATTTAGTGCCACAAAAATAAAAAATAAAAAAAATCCTTATGTTAGTGTAGCATCTACCCTTGTATTATTACCGTTGCAAACTTCCAACCAAGTTCTGAGTATTGTATCATAAAGACAAATGTTTTATTTTCTTCTCACTCTGATATTTGGATTTATTGGATGCTATATTTTTCTGAGTTGGTTTTTGTAACATCAAAAGAGAGCTTAATGTTGTGATATCAAGTCCACATTGTTGGGCTAGCAACAAATCAAAGGCTATACAAGTAAGGGGTTTTCAACCTCTAATAGCCTAAGGCATTTTAGATAAGTGGGCCTCTCAAACTCAATTCCAAACACACTCCTTCTCATGATTGGCATAAATATGTATTATCTGCCTTGTCTAATTTTTGACATAAATAATTCTTGCAAATTTTGTATCATGATTTTATACAGGTAGTTATTTCTCAGATGAATGGAAAAGATCACTCTTCACATTCTACTCATTCATTTAACGTGGGGAGAATGAGGATAAAGCTATGCAGAGGTTGGATTACAAAAGCTAGAGAGATTTACTCCCCATCCATGCAGGTACTATTTTGGTCTTTACTTGTTATTGTCTCAGAACTTGTTACAGGCTTTTTTGAATCAAAGTGCACTATCTCATCTGCATACTGTTTTTTGTTATCCATCTTTCAAGTTCTCTATTTGACTATATCCCTTAAACTAACATTTTACTTAACTAAAGCTTTGTGGAGTCCGAGGTGATGCCAGTAACGCAGCGAAGGCATTGTTTTGGCAAGCTAGGAAAGGGCTCTCCTTTGTATTAACCTTTGAATCCGAGAGAGAAAGAAATGCAGCCATTATGGTTGCCAGGAAATATGCTCTTGATTGCAATGTAAGCATCTCTCATACGTAGTTATCTGCTAATTCCTATGATGGCTTTCTTGTCTCCTTATTGTTTAGACACGTTACAAGTTTGCTTTAAAAGCTCAGCATACACTTTTCCTTGCTGGAATGTATCTCTAGTATCCTCATTCTTTCGTTTTGGACATTCCTGCTAATTAAAATGGAGTAATTTTTCTTTTAAATGGCAGGTCGTGCTTGCTGGGCCAGATGATCTAGTGTAGAAGCAAAATTAACTGACCGAGTTTTTCCAACAAACGTGAGTTTTATCAGATTCTTGGTGTGAGTATACATGTGTGCTTGTTTTGTTAAAGAAAGATATGACTTTATCTTTGTGATTGGGTTTCCACTAATTGGGTTGCATTGTTTTAGGCATGTTTTTTTATTTGCCTAATCATGTTGTACCAAATTCAACCTTTTATAATTATTAGTTCATTTGTTCATTGTGCCTAATTCACGTCTACAAGTTATTTTAATGTTTTTTAATGTAAAGTACATCCAAAACATGGTATATACCAAAATTTTTCGATGTTTATGGTCTCGTAAATTTGTCACGCAGCCTTAAGTTGGGAAGCAAGTTCTGATTGAGATATATTTCTTAAAGATAGAAAAAAAAAAAAAATATCGTTAGCTTTATACTTTATTTATTGCTAAAATCTAGTGAATTAATGGATTCCACTGTTCTTTTCTTATAGCTAAAATCTAGCGAATTTATGGGTTCCATTTTTTATTTTGCTAAAACATTTCCATTTCATGAGATTTGGTCTTCTCTCCACTCATGTATGTGGAAGTAATTGCACTTTCAAAGAAGGCACCATATACTTGGCTAATTGCTATGCTGTACAATATATCCTCAAACACCCGTACTAAATGGCTTCAAAATTTGAGAGGCTGAATAGAGTTTTTGATATCACATTTGTACTTTGGTAACAAATCTTCCATTTTTGTCTATCAACTTATAATAGTCTCGGTAGATTTGAATATTGTACTCTTTATCTTATAGTTGTCTCATGTTTAATAGATTATGATGAAGACCAAGAGTATAAAAAACATTTGAGATATAGTTATGAGAACTATCTTTTAGTTTGATAACAACTTGGCCTTTTCTTAATATTAGAATTTTTGAATTTTATGGTAGATTTGATAGTGTCATCCGGAGAGTAAAATAGCTCCTTCCTACACATATGATTACTAACACTTGGTATCTAAATATTAAATGTTCTTATCTTCTGCAAAATTTTGATACTGGGCCAGTTGCTAAAATCTACAATCTGCAGTTTTGTGACTAAACTTTTCACAATGATAACAATTAAAATTTGTTCTTTCTTGATAATAGCTCTTTCTTCCACTTCCTTGGCTAATAGTCTCAAAATTATTTCTTCTTCCTTGATTAGGTGATGCGAAATTGTTGTCTTTTCTTTGATAGAAATTGCTACGACCTCTTCTCCTAAAATTACCACGACCTTTACTTTTAATATTTTGATTGGACTCAACATTGTTGATGAGATTTACCTAACTCTTTAAGGCTTATTTGTTTACTTTTTTTTTTATTTCTCTAATATTCTGCTCACATGGTTCTTTATGTTTTCCTACAATTCTGCTATAGTCAGCGTGTCTGTATCATAAAGACTTTATTATTGTAGTTACTTAATGATCAAACTTTATCAGCATAGTATGGAGAATTTTATCTACCACCTTGCTATTTGAGATGTCATTTTCGTACACCCTTATTTTGTTCATGGAATCTGTGATACGTAAAAAATATTGTTTAACAGTTTCTAAACTAGACATCTCATAACTTTCATATTCTATACATAGAAATTGCAATTTGAATTTTTGAACCTTCTCAATTCCTTTATAAAACACCTTCAAAATGTCTTACACCTCTTTAGCAGTTTTGGTATTTGTTATTTTGCCAAAAATTGAATAATCAATACCTTGATAAATTTGTGATAATGCCAATTGAGCCCTTCTTTGAGTGATTGCATCAGCTCCTGGTTCTAATTTTGGTTCAACAAAGCTTCAGATATTGTAAGCTTTTAAATAGGTAGACATCAAAAGTGTCCAATAATTATAATCAAGCTTCTCATCTAATTTAGAATTGAACTAAACAATATTGTAATTTGACATATCTTTCTCTTAAAAATTATATAAAATTTGTAAAAATGAGAACTCTCTTGTTCCTTACATACTCACTCTTTTTTAAAAAAAATTTAACTCTCAAATCTCTCAAGTTTTGATACCAATTTAATATCACAAATTCATAAATAATAAAGTTCTTGTTCATTCAACTTTCTCAACACAATACATAATTTATGTCATGTCTAAATGATTAAAATAATGCATAAAATTATATAGCTTAATTGCTAAGTTTGACAAGAAACTTGACTATTTAAAATTCAATTTAAAATTAAATACTTGCTAATTGGTGCCACAAATTATTTCTAATCTTTTAAAAGCTTCATGAATCTTCCAATTGTTAAGCTCTAGTGTTTAACTTAAATTTTTTTTAACCTAATAATTATCTTGATAGGTAATAATGAGTTGTGATAAGATAAGCTTGGTTTATCTTCTAACAATTTTAAATTTAAACTAATGCCTTCAAAAATGGAGAAGGTGAATAGAAATTTTAAAACTTTTCCTAAATTTTTTGCCTTTATTTGTTTTTTTTACTTGAAGCTGTTTCCGTTGGGTATGAATGGACTCATTTTGTTAATAAAAAATAATGAATTGAGATGAATGCACAATGTGTACAAAAAGAAAATGAATAAACTTGAAGATGAGGAGTTAAAGGTAAGAAAGCTTGTATATGACATTTAAATTTTCGTTATCTTTGTATATGCGAACACGATTGTGTGTTCGAGTACAAGACACCAAAATTTAAATTCTGGCCTCTCAACTGTTGCTTTTCCAACACTTCATTCTAATAAAACTTACCCACCTTAGAAAAAACGTTTTAAAAGGCAATTTTTTGTTAAAAAAAAGTACGCTTAAAAAATAATTTAAAAATGAGAAGACACCTTTTGATATATCTTTTATATTTAAGATATATTTTTAGAATAAGCATATATGTAAAATATATGTATATATATATATATATATATATATATATATAATTTTTAGTGGTTCAAGCAATGAAACTCTTTAAAATATTTGAAGTCCTGGATAGATTTTCATGGAAAACTTGGACTTTTTCTTCGTACAATGCAAATTCTACTTGTTATCATCAAAATCCTTAAAATATGCTGTGTTTGAAAAGCGCCCCAACAGACATTTATGCTGAGCCTCATTGCGGGCAACATATTGGTTCATGTGCCTCAAAAAGACTTGCATAACATTAACCAACTATGTTATCATTTTAGCATATTAGATAACAAGTTAGGAATGAGTAGGACGTGAAATGTTGATCCAGTCGCCTAAGTCTTAAAAGATATTATTAATCGCCAAATTGAATCTTAGAGCAATTCTACAGAGAATTTCTTTACTCACTTTTTACTGTTAAGTAATCTAATGAATCAAAAGTATATCATTCGAGTGATATAAAGTGGTGAACAAGCAGAAAGAATTATTTCTTCTCTAAAAAAAATGATTCCCTAACAGGATACCATGTGATCTTCACGTTATGATATATGTCTAAATTTTATAATTTTTAAAAAATGACAGGTGTCACAGTACGACTATTCAATATCATATAATCTCGAATCAAAAAATGTTGAATATAAATTAAAGTGTACACTAATTTATTTTAAACGAAAAAAAGAAAAAAAAAACAGCATGCACCAAAATCAAGAGAGAATTAAACAATAATACTAACTTTAAAAATTTTGCAGGATACTATACGTAAAATTTTTAATCAATAATATTTAGATATATATTTAAATAATAAATTTATTTAATAATAAATTATTATATTTGTTATATTTAAATAAGTTAAAAATAGTTAAATTTTTGAACAAAATTAATGATGTATTTAAAATTAAATAAAATAAAATTAAAAAATAAAATAATAATAATATATTAGTATATTATGTTATAATTTTTTATTTATAATAAATAGCAATTATATTTTATTCAAAACTAAAAATATTTATACATGTGTTTAAATAATAAATTTATTTAATAATAACTTATTATATTTATTATATTTAAACAAACTAAAAAGTAGTTAAGTCTTTAAACAAAAACAAAATACAATTAAAACTAAATAAACTAAAGTTTAAAAGTAAAATAATAATATTATATTAATATATTTTTTATATTCTTAATTTTATTATTAGTAGTATTTAATTATTTAATTATTATATCAATATATTATTTTATAAGTCTTTTTTATTTATAATAAATAAAAATTAATTAAAAAAATAGAAAAATAAAATAAAAATTTAATATAATATAATATATATATATATATATATAATAAGACTATATAATAAATAATATAATTTTAAATAAATTATATATAATAATTTATTTTTTAATTTTTTATATATTTTATTTTTATTAGTATAAATTTTTTAAGTACGATGCTCATAAAAAAAATTTAGAATGTTACAGTACATACCTAATAATAATAAATTAAATGATTAATTTATGTGTTAACTTTACAACTTTACAAGATGCTTTCTTCCATTACAAATATAATAATAATTAATTTTTTTATCCATAAATAAAATGAATTTATACAATTATTTATCCTTTCCACATAAGTAAAATGGATATTGTGACAGTATTAGTTTTAAAATAATGGAAAGTTAAGTGTTGTTATTTTGTAGGAAAAGAATTCTTACAAAATCAACACGAAGGAAGATGTCCTCTTTCAATCAATAAAATTGATAAGTCAAAAAACAAAAAGGAAAAAAAAAACTGGATAAAAATCATGCTACTTGCTTCACATACGAAATTCACGTAAAAATTTCCATACTAAAATGTAATTTCACAAGAAGATTATCGATGTATTGTGAATAAAATAATAAAAATTATAGTTGTACTAAATGACTATCGTCTTTCGCACATTCTTCAAGTTATTATTATTAGTAAATTAATTAAAAACTACAAAGATTGGAGTTTAAATTCTCCGAGTAAACCGGTATCTTGTTCTAATGCGAAAAGGGTTAAATCATATGGATATTTAAGAAATAATGTTTAATTAAAAATAATAAATTTAAAATTAATACGAAATATTATTTAAATTTAATTAGAAAATGTTAATACAATTGTATTTCATAATCATAATTGGTTTTTAATAAAATTTTAACATTTACTGTTAATCACCAAAGTGACAACTATTTATAACTAAGTTATAAAGTAAATAATAGTCATTACCAATGAATATTATACTGTTGATTACTTAACAACTATTGTTTAATACTCAAAGATGAATGACAACTGTTCACAATATAGTCACTCTGACTATTATAGACCAACCAGATATGAATGATAGAAATTGATAATATATGTTTTATTAATATTAATTTTTAAGGCTGATTTAAAATATTTAAAAGTATTAATTTTTTATTAAATAAAATATTTATTTTATTTTATTTTTTTGGTATAATAAATATTTTTAACATAAAATTATTAATTTTATTTTCTTAAAATTGATTTAAAATTTAATATTAACATTTTTCTTAATAATGAATTTCATATGGTATTTAAATAGTAATAACCATTATGTAATAATCATATGATTAAGCTTGGAATTAAAAATGAGTCTTTTGATTTTAACTTCTTATGTTTAAAAGTTCTATTAAAATTAAAATAACGAGTTTTATAGAATTACAAAATAATTAGCTTGAATTATTTCAAATTATTAACCAATAGTCCAAGACGTTGAACATTGTTAACTTCTAAGCCTGCATTGTCATAAATATTTTCAAATTTTAAAAATTACTTATATATAATACAAGTATAATTAAATTTAAAATTCAAATAAGTAAAATGAATAACACTTGAAACCAGTAAAATAAAAAAAAAAAAAGAAGAAAAAAGATGCGAGTGTTTGACATTCTTTTGGTTTTGGAGAGCTGATTTTTGACTCTTTAGTACATTGGTCATGTTAGTGTTTAACACAATATTTATACTGAATTTCCTAGCTATATGTCATAGGTTGATGGTTCCAGGGAAAATGGACAAAAAAATAAAAAATAATAAAGAAACATAGCTATATATCACATAGATGGGTTAAATTATAAAATTATAATTGGGCATACAATGGAAAATGGAAAAAAAAAATATGTAAAGTTATCATGAAAAACAGTGCACAAAAATATTATCAATATTGGAAGAATAATCAAGATGGCGTGAGTAAAATAATAAAATATATATAAACGTGTCAAACTAAAATTGAGTTGAATAAAAATTTTTACAAATTTAAATTTTCACACAATTTTCAAGCTATTATAGTCAGTAAATTAATAAACAAAACACAAAGTTTATGGTTGAAATTATATACACAAACCACTCCAATTAATTTTTCAAAGTTTATAATAATAATAATAATAATAATAATAATAATAATAATAAGATACTTAATGAATAATATTTCATTATAAAATAATATATTTAAAATTAATAAAAGTATATTTACATTCTTCATTATAAAATGATAATATTATTTTATTTAACAATCAAAGTTATCTTTAATAAAATTTGAATAATTACTTTAATAACTTAAAAGATGAGAAATAATCCCTTATATGATCATTTTTCAATGATAGAATTGAGTATGCAATCTGGTCCACGTAAAACTCTCAAATAAATGAGGTTGTTAAAAATTAAAAGATTGTTTTTCTTTTATGGCTTTACACCCAATTCTTATTCTCTTCCTAAAATATTAACTAGAAATTCATAACAAAAATATTAACATTAATCGAAATTCCAAAAATATATCCTAAATAGTAAGAAAAAGAAATTTAAAAGTACATAAAATCGTAAAATTAAAGTAATATTTTAAATAAAATTATAAATAAATTTTGATTCGTGAGATCCAAAATTTAAAAAGGCATTTTATTACCCTTGACAATTTCATTTATTTACATTTTTTTTCCTTATAACTTATATATTACCTATATTTTGGCCCTTTTCCCATTACTTTACTATTTTAGGTTCTCCGCAGCTCGCAGCCTCGCACGCACGCACCCCTTTGTTTTTGAATCTCTAACGGCTACAACATTGTCCAGAGCGACGCTCAACCGTTAGATGAAAATAAAAATATCGAACGGCTCGTATGTACGGAAAATTTTGACCGTTGAAGCGAAGAAGCGTCGCTTCCTTCAGCTTCAAAAGAGACTACTTTTGTCACTGTCTCCACTCATTCGCATTCGCATTCTTCTTCCTACGCAGCAGAGAGAGAGAGAGAGAGAGAGGGTACACCCATAAGAGGAAGATCACAGTTTGATTCAAGACAAGAAGAGTTTTCGAAATGGCATCAAGACCCACAGTTCCACAACAAGCCAGAGGTATTGTATTGTATGATTATATCATCTTTTTGGTATCATTTTATGCATGTTCTATGTCCCTGTGATCATTGTACCACTGCTTCTTGTTCCACTGCATTGATTTGATCTTTCTTTCTCTTGTCCGATTGTTTCTGTCGTTGGTTTAGTTTTTCTTCTAAGATTGAATCTTGCGGTTTCTGGGTTAGTTTCTCTTCTTGTGTGTTGGATAAAAACAAAAGCTTTTCTAGGATATACAAATCTCTTCCAATCACAGACAAGTTTCGGTTTTCACGGGTTTTGTCACTCCCCGCCAATCTTTTCGGAACCCACAAGCAAAAGGGTCTGTCTTTTGGGTCTAGTTTGGTGCATGTGAATCTGAAACTGGGTTTATTAAGATTGAAAGCTATAAACCTTTTTTAATGGGATTTTGTTTTGCAATGTAATAGGTGAAGTAGTGCTAGGTGGAGGCAAACAGCAGAAGAAGAACGGTGCAGCGGAGGGAAGAAACCGCAAGGCACTTGGTGACATCGGAAATTTAGCCACTGTTAAAGGAATTGAGGTCAAGCCTAATCGCCCCATAACAAGGTTCTCTCTCTCACACACTCACTCACTCACTCACTATTAATGTGATGTTTTCATGGTTCTTTTATTTTTGGAGTTTATGTGATATATTTTTTTTATTCTTTTAGGAGTTTCTGTGCTCAACTACTTGCAAATGCACAAGCAGCTGCAGCCGCTGAAAATAACAAGGTAAATTACTCCATATTACTTGTTTCTTCTTCCTTTGTTTGATTGCTTTCATTAGCATGTTCTGATTTTTTTTCTTGGATGGACCTTGAAATAGCAGAAACAGGCTTGTGCTAATGTAGCTGGGCCTCCTGCTGTTGCTGGTGGAGTGGCTAAAAAGGCACCACCTCCAAAACCGGGCCAGAAGAAAGTTAATGTGAAACCAAAGCCAAAGCCTGATGAAATCATCAACATTGAACCAAGTCCAGAAAAGGAGGTTCTGAAAGATAAGTCTGAGAACCAGAAGAAAAAGGAAGGAGATGCAAATATCAAGAAGAAATCACACACTCTTACTTCTGTTCTTACAGCTAGAAGCAAGGTAGGTTTCCATAAAAATTAAGTAGAAAAAACGCAAAAAAATAAAATAAAAATGCTGTCTGAAGTCTGAACCATCAAAATGTTCTAATGATGTTTTGTTGCAGGCAGCGTGTGGTATAACTAACAAGCCTAAAGAGCAGATTGTTGACATTGATTCTGGTGATGTCGACAATGAACTTGCTGCTGTTGAATATATAGAAGATATGTACAAATTCTATAAATTGGTTGAGGTATTGAACATGATTCCCTTCATGAAGTTCCTTATATTTCTTAGTCCTTGTGTTTGATGTAAGGCATTTCTAATACGTGAATGTAAATTTTGATGCATAAGAATGAGAGCCGCCCCCATGACTACATTGACTCACAACCTGAGATAAATGAGAGGATGAGGGCTATTTTGGTTGATTGGCTGATGGATGTTCACTCCAAGTTTGAGCTTTCACTTGAAACCCTTTACCTTACCATCAATATAATTGATCGGTTCCTAGCAGTTAAGACTGTGCCAAGGAGAGAACTTCAGTTGGTTGGCATTAGTGCCATGCTTATGGCATCCAAATATGAGGAAATTTGGCCCCCAGAGGTATATAATGTTTTTGCTACCTTCATGTGTTTTTATTGATGTATCGTATTAGACCTTTCAGTGTCAATAGATAAGGGTTTTGGGGATAACACTTGTCTTGCATTGCAGGTTAATGACTTTGTTTGCCTCTCAGATAGAGCTTATACTCATGAGCAAATATTGGTCATGGAGAAAATCATACTAGGCAACCTGGAATGGATTTTGACTGTGCCTACACCCTT
Source organism: Abrus pulchellus subsp. cantoniensis (assembly GCA_024086825.1). Classification (NCBI taxonomy): domain Eukaryota; kingdom Viridiplantae; phylum Streptophyta; class Magnoliopsida; order Fabales; family Fabaceae; genus Abrus; species Abrus pulchellus. The sequence goes on from CM044050.1 coordinate 12,750,237, forward strand.
TGTGTTCCTAGTTCGTTTTATCAAGGCATCAGTCCCAGATCAGGAGGTGAGTGTGTCACCCTTCTAGTTCCAAGTTTATATGCATTCTAATATGATTCTTTGGTGTATTGTCTGAATCTTTCTTGTTTTTGTGTTTCTAGTTGGAAAACATGGCCCATTTTCTTTCTGAATTGGGAATGATGCATTATGCTACCTTAATGTATTGCCCATCAATGGTTGCTGCCTCAGCAGTCTTGGCAGCTAGATGCACTCTTAACAAGAGTCCATTTTGGAGTGAGACCCTTAAGCGGCACACCGGTTACTCACAAGAACAACTCATGTATGTCAATAGAAATTGCTCTTTCTATTTTTTCATTATTATTATTCATTTGTTTTTTAATTAATCAAAACTCTATTTGGCTTTGTTGGTTGCGAACAGTGATTGTGCTAAACTATTGGTGAGCTTCCACTCCGCAGCTGGGAATTCCAAGCTTAAGGTTGTGTACAGAAAATACTCCGATCCTCAAAGAGGTACTGTTGCTGTGCTCCCACCAGCTAAAAATCTTCTGCCTGAAGGTTCTCTCTTCCAACAGAGTTAGGGAGCAACGAAGATAATTTTTTTTTATGTGGGATTCGGCAATAAACCTTCTGCTGTTGCTGTAATCGTTTTTTTTTTCCTCTTTGCCAATTTGTACTATTAAAACGAAATTTGATCTAATATAAGTCTCTTAAGTTCTTTTTAAAATCTCACTTTCAGAATTTTTAGGCAGTTAACTTTCAAAATTGTTTATCTACATTCATTAAAATAACCGAGTACAATTTGCAGTAGGAGGATACCAGAGTTTAACAGTATTAAATGTACATGTTACCAACATTAATTAAAAAATACTGTTAGGTGTTTGCATATTTCGACAATGAGAAAAGGTTAATACCAGAGTTTAACAGTATTAAATGTACATGTTACCAACATTAATTAAAAAATACTGTTAGGTGTTTGCATATTTCGACAATGAGAAAAGGTTAATACCAGAGTTTCACAATATTACCAACATTATTAGGTGTTTGAATATTTCGACAATGAGAACAGGTTAATAGTACTGGTAATCTTTATTTTCTGTTACAGTGTTTGCATATTTCGACAATGAGAAAAGGTTAATACCAGAGTTTCACAATATTACCAACATCAAACACTATTATGTGTTTGAATATTTCGACAATGAGAACAGGTTAATAGTACTAGTAATCTTCATTTTCTGTTACAGTGTTTGCATATTTCGACAATGAGAAAAGGTTAATACCAGAGTTTCACAATATTACCAACATCAAACACTATTATGTGTTTGAATATTTCGACAATGAGAACAGGTTAATAGTACTAGTAATCTTCATTTTCTGTTGTATCTGATAATAGTTTCTGTTTATTCAATTTCTATTTTACAGAAAACTTAAGCTTAACCACAGTTTCACAACATTAAAAATGTACGTGTTAACAACATTAATCGAAAAGCACTATTAAGGCGTTTGCGTATTTCACAATGGGAACAGTAATTTCTTTTTCTGTCAAATATGTTATTTTAATAGAAATTTTCTCCTGATTGTGTTAATCTTACAGAATTTTTTCACCTTCTCTATAATAAGCACAGAAATTATCTTACAGAATTTTTTAACCTTCACTTCAATGTAAGCACAAGAAATTTTTTTATTTCAATTTAATAATAGATTCAGAGTCTACAAAAATGTGTAGTTTAATCCCATATAAACCACGTATAATTTTGGCCACGCTTCATTCACAGAAATTATCTTACATAATTTTTTAATCTTCTCTCACTATAAAACACAATTTTTTTAATTTAATAATAGATTATATCAGTTTTATATAATATATAATAATACTCTTAAAAATATTTTTCTTCCACACTCCGGTTCACCAAAGCAAGAATGAAAGATGAACAAAGTCACTCAATATTTTAATTTAATTGATTCTAATAAACATAACATTACAAATAATATAATATTATTTTAGAAAATTCATCAAAGAAAGATTTGTAAAGCCTTTTAAATTATGGCTTAAATTAAACAATACCTACAATTTTTTGCATAATATATTTTAGAAAATTCACCAAAAATAAAAATTGTAGGAGCTAGTCTTTCAAACTATGACTTAAATTAAACAATGCCTACAAATTTGCATAATGTCCACAATCGATGATTACCTTCATTTTATGTTATCTTATCATATTATGTAATGCCCATAATTAATAACTGTCTTAAGAAAAGCAATGCGGAAAGCATGCAATATAGTATCATAAAAATGTTTTCAACTAGTCAAATTTCTAACTCTAGTAGCTTGAATTAATTACTTACATTGTCTCTCTTAAATTAAGCTCATATCATTTCAAGCATTTTCTACATTTCTCACCTAAATTACTATATGTGTATGCCAACAAACTTTACATTGTTATTTCTATCATAAAAAATTCTATCTATCAAAGTACTTTTGATATATTTGAGAATTCTTTTAGCTCCTTGTAAATGACAATTACAAAGTTCTTTCATAAATCTATTGAGTAGCTTAACTCTAAAAACTATATATGGCCTGGTAGTAGTCAAATATCTTAGACTTCCAATCAAGCTCATATAATACGTTGAATTCACCTTTTTGCCTTTGCTTTGCTTCGTTTTGTTAGCTTTAATTTCTTTTCAACTAGTATAGGAAAGCTTCAAATTTTCCATTTTGAATTTCTTTAAAATATTTGTAGTATATTTCTTTTAAAAAATAAAAATACTATCCTTCTACTACTAACTTCAATGCCAAGAAAACAAGATATTAAGCTCAAATCTATCATCTCATAACATTTAATCATTGCCTTCCTAAATTTTGCAATCATCTTTGTATTGTTCCCAATAAGGATTAAATCATCAACATAAAGACATACAATAAGAATATCATCAAGTTTAAAAATTTGATAGACAAAGTAAGCTCAAACGGGCATATCTAAAAATCATATTACACGAAATAAGAATCAATTTTCTTGTACTACGTCTTAAGTGCTTACTTCAAGCTATACAATGTTTTTTTTTTCAGCTCGTAGACTTTATCTTTTTTGCTTTCAATCTTATATCCTGCAATTTATTCAACATATACTTTTTCTTTCAAAATACCATTTAGAAAAAGCAAACTTAAAATTTATTTGATGAATTTTCTAATTATTTTGAGCTAATAAAGAGATAAGTATACCAAGTGTATCAAATCTTCCTATAGAGAAAAGTACCTCAAAATAATCAATACCTGATTTTTACTTGTACCTTTTTGCTACCAACTTTGCTTTGAAGCGAATTATTTTTTTCACTCGCTTTGTACGTAGTTTTGTACACCTATGTCATTCAAATCAACTTTTTGTCAGTTGGTAAGTCTAATAACTCTCATGTTTGATTCTTTTTTATGGTATGAATTTCTTCATCCATTACTTTCCTCCAATATCGATTATTTGAGACTTCTTTAAATAATTACAAGCTCACAATATGCAAATAAAGCAAAGTTGATAATTTCTTCAATAGATGGGACATTGTTATTACCCACAACAAAATCATCCAATCTAGTTGGTAGTTTTCGTTGCCTCTATGGTTTGCTTGATATTTCGAAGACCAACCCCTCATTTCTTCTTCATCAAATGTCATATCTTTACTGATAATTATCATATTTGCAATGGATTATAAAATTATACGCCTTTGAGTTAGTATTGTAACCAATGAAGATGCATTTTTCTCTTTTGTCATTAAGCTTCTTTCTGAGTGATCTAGTACATGAGCACAAGCTATACACCCAAAAACTTTGAGGTGCAATATAGAGAGTCTTCTTGTACTCCAAAATTCTTCTGATGTTTTATTACAAACATTCTTTATTAAACATTTGTTCTAAATATACAAAACAGTAGCAACTACTTCTCCCAAAAATTCTTTGGGCAATTGTTTTGCCTTCAACATTCATTTCATCATATCCATGAATGTCCAATTCATCCTTTCTGCTACTCTATTTTGTTGAGGAGTGTATCTAGTTAGCCATTGATGCTGAATTCCATGCTGGTCAAAGAAATCTGCACAGACAAAGTACTCTTGGCCTCTATCTATCTTCAGTGCTTTAATTCTACAACCATTTTGCTTTTCTATAAATGCCTTAAATAATTTAAAGGCATCGCAAGCTTCTTATTTCTATTTCAAAAAATATATCCAAACTTTTATGCTTAAGTCATTAATAAAAGTAATGAAATATCTGCTACCACAATGTTTTGGTATTGTTGGATCTTTTGGTAAGTGTACAAATTGATTTGTGTAATTAGTGATTAGTTAGGTTGTCGTATTTTACACGGAATGATTGATATACTATAATTTATATTATTGTAATTAAAATGCTTAACAAAAATTAGGTACCATTGCACATATATTCACAACTTGAGTTTTATATTCGTGGACAAGTGTATCCATCAAAAAATAATAAATAGTTTTAAAATTAAGTTTCCAAATTATCGTCCCACAGAGATTATTTTTAACTATAAAAAATACCTCAATTCAATTGTTTAAACCGAAAAGGTGCATAATAAATTAAAGATCACAAAGAGTTTAAATCTAAAAAGTAATTTAAAAGGAACAAGAAAGTAGTTTTTTTTATAGTAATTGGATGACAAGAGCCTAAGGCATATGGATTTACCTATTGTACCTTTCTATGTTTTCTTTAGTTTAATTCTAATGTTAATTTCTTTAGTATTTATCAACCACTCATACTTAGTCTATTAACACCCAATGATAATGTAATGTTAATATTCCTTTCCCTAGGCGATTACCCCTAATGATAGTGTAAGGAAAAAGGTAAAAAAGCATAAAGAGCCTATAAATTTGTTAATTTAATAATGGTTAGAAGAGAAGAATTAAGTTTGATTCTTCTAATCCTTTGTCCTATTTTATTCCATAGTTCCATTAATTACATGTGGTACGAATGTTTATGATACAATTAAGTATGAGATGCTAAGGGTGATAAGTTCTTACCATGAAAAATTCAATTCAATATAATGAAAACCAAATACACAACGAAACCAATATTACTATTAGACCTAAAAATCACATAGAACATACAATAGGATCTATCATAATCTTAGCTATGGATTTAGTTACTCATAATAAAATAAATAACGAAAAGCATGAATAACAAATCCATAAACACAAAGTACAATTCAAACAAGAGAAACCCAAAAGGAAAAAAAGATTAAAAGAGTTATTGTTCTCCAAGGAGTACTTAATTACTTGCTCGGACTTCGAAGATAAGGTCATCGTCTTTACCAATAATCTCCAATAACTTTCAACAATAAAATAAGTTAAAGTTAAGAGGGGAAAGAAAGAGTGTAGAAAAGGTGTGTGTGCAGAGATATGTGTTCTATCAAGAGTGCGAGGCCTCTTTATATAAGACATGTCTTGAGTTCCCAGTCGGTTGAGCTCTATGTTTTTTGGTTATTTTTGTCCTCAATTGAAATCTTTATCTGAACTTCAATTTTGTATTTTGATAAAAAGAACTCATGTAAGGTTTGAATTTTGAATTTAAACTTCAAATGTAGATCCATTCAGTACAGTCGTGCTCAACAATGAACCATGCCCATGTTAGTTTACAAAAGCACGGTTGTGCTTGAGTGTGGGGCTTCTTGAAATTCTCCAATTTTTGCTCGGAGTATTCTCATAATGCACTGACAGCTCTCATATACTTAACTGCAAAAATTAACAATAAAACTAATGAGAAACCTCCATAAAACAAGCTTTAATTACATAAATATAAGCCATAAAATACATCAAAATATGAACTTATCATTAAACTTTATCATTCATTCTTTTTCTTATTCTATTGACTTAATATAGAGAAATCCTTCTGTTAACAGCATGCTTTTGAAACTGCTGTCAATTATTTTCTATTATTTCAGTTTATTAGATTAGTATTACAATCAATAAGTCGTTTTGATATTTTAGGAATAATTTAGTTTGTTATCAAATCTTTTGGTTACATATTAGTTTAGGTTTTTTTGACTTATTATAAATGCATTGTTGTTATTAAATAAAAGTTGAGTTCTTTCTCTATTTATTTTTCTCACACTTCTGTGTATTTCCTTTTCTTTATTTTATTTTACTTTTTTACCATAAAACTATCAAAGTGGTATCAGAACTATCTTTTTACACACTTATGAAAATGGATGTTGAATTAAATTTCTCACAAGTTGGTCATCCTCTCTTTAAAATTATGATCTTTGGGTTATTAAAATGGAGACTTACCTTGAGGCTTTAGATCTTTGAGAAGCTATTGAAGAGGATTATGAAGTTCTTTTGCTACCACATGATCCTACCATAGCTCAAATAAAAAGTCAAAAGGAGGGAAAAATACAAAAGGCAAAGGAAAAATCATGTCTTTTTGCTGGTGTTTCAATAACTATTTTCACTAGGATCATAACCTCAAAAATAGTAAAGGCAATTTGGGATTATCTTAAGAAAGAATATGCCAAGAATAAAAGAATTCGAGACATGCAACTATTGAATTTGATGAGAGAATTTGAAGTCAAAAGAATGAAAGAGTCTGAGATAATCAAAGTATACTCAGACAAACTGATTGGCATAGCTAACAAGATAGGATTACTAGATACTGATTTTAGAATTGTAGAAAAGATTCATGTAACAATGCCTAAAAAATTTGAGGCTATAATCATGACCTTAGAGAATACCAAATACTTGTCCAAAAGCACACTGGTGAAACTCTTAAATGCCTTACAAGTACAAGAACAAAGGCATGAAATGAGATTAAAAAAAAGTGCTATTGAGGGAGCCTTACATATTACGCATCATGAAACTGCAAGATATAACAAAAAGAAATTTTATCCTCCATGTCATCATTGTGGAAAAAATGGTCATCTTCCTTTTAAATGTTGGAGAAGGCCAGATGTATAAAGCAGTAAATGCAACCAAATGAGATATGAAGAAATTATATTCAAAAATCAAAACCAATACCAAAATGAAGAGACTAAGATTGCTTATTACGAGGAAGAAAATTATTTATTTGTTGCTACTTGCCTCTCAGACTTTGAATCAAATGAAGGTTGGCTAATTGATAGTGGTTGCATCAACCATATGACTAATAACAAAAAACTCTTTAGAAATTTGATATCGACTAACATCACTAAAGTTAAAATAGGTAATGGTGATTTTATCCCAGTTAAAGAAAAGGGAACAATAGCAATAGCAAACTATTTAGGCATAGAGTTAATTCATGATATTCTTTGGGTTCCAAAAATTGACCAAAATTTGTTAAGTGTTAGTCAACTGATTGAAGAAGGATTTAAAGTTATTTTTGAAGATAAACATTGTTTGATTAAAGATAAAGTTAATAAAGATATTTTTAAAGTAAAAATGAAATTTTACTCTAAATCTATCGAAGGAAGAGTTAACAACTTTCTCATATAAAGAAAATACCAGAACATTTCATCCTAATACCTTAAGTGTTGAAAGTAAGTTTTCTAGTTTCATCCATAATGCAAATGAAAGACATCCTAAGATTGCAAAGAGAGTGTTATAGTTAAATATTTCAAAGACATTCATAACTCAAGCATTAACTTAAAAAGGAGTGAAAAATTCAAGTTGACTGATTTCTCTAACAGTGATTTAAGTGACTCAGTTAACTACTTTTCTTTTCTATGGAAAAAGAAGATTTTATTTCATTCTAATTTGAAGCAAAAAGAGAACACAAGATTTTTGTAGACAACAAATCCACTTTTTGTTAACAAATTTAAACTATAAAAAGATAGAATTTTCAGTTCAAAAAGTAATGAGAAGTGTTAATAATATACTTTTGAAAGTACTATCAGTTGTTTTCTATTATTTCAATTAATTAGATTAGTATCATAGTAAATAAGTCATTTCGATATTTTAGGAATAATTTAATTTGTTACCAAATCTTTCAGTTACGTAATGAGTTTATGTTTCTTTGACTTATTATAAATGCATTGTTGCTATTGAATAAAAGTTGAGTTCTTTTTTCCATTCATTCTTCTCACACTTCTGTGTATTTTCTTTTCTTTATTTTATTTTACTTTTTTACCATAAAACCATCACCTTCCTATAGAAATAGATATATACATATTTCTTAAATAACGATTTTTTGGTAATTCAATAAATCATCTAGCATTAAAAACAAGTATCAAAGAGCAATCAATATATTGAGACATATTCCTAGTATCACAATACATTGGATGAGTTTCACTCAATCAAAAAACTAAAGATTGATTTGCAACAAATTCGTGAATCCTAAATTATGATACTACCGGTGAATATAAAATTAAGCATTATAAATAGAATAAAAATCATCAACATCTATAGAAATGAAAAACTATATATAAATCATCAAAATATATCTGATTTGAAGATTACATTCAATTTCAAAGGAAGTTTAGTTACACATGATAGTCATTACAACAAAAGAAAGAGATATAAGAAATGAAAATTGATGTCCCAATGCTTCCATTCCCTAACTTTCTCTTCTCATTCCATTTTTCCACCTTTCGCTCCTTTCTTCTTCTGTTTCTTCTTTCATTAAGGAGTGACTTAATAAATTTTGGTTTAAGTAAAATTTTGTCGCTCAAGCTAAAAAGGAAATTTTGTTCAAGTAAGGAATTATCACTTGAGCAAAAATTAGGCAATGAGCAATTTCTATTTCTTGTATTTTTGCTCAAGAAAGAAATCCTTCACTTAAGGGAAAAATGGGCAAATTTACTTCCTTTTTTTCTTCTTTACATTCCTTCCTCCGTCCCTAAGTTCTTATAAAATAATGAAATCAACAATAAGGATCAAGGAAGACCTTCATCTCTATCTCTTAGTCAAAATAATTGTTAAAATTTATATTTTTTAAATTAGAAAGAAATTGAGATTAGATTTTAATTAATGAGAGCTTTAAGTACCCTAATTCATGTTGAAATTCACTATAATTTGGCAACTTATTAGGCATCTTAACCATGCATCAATCTGAATGGACAATCTCCGGATGCTTTCTTTCTCTCTTGGACTTTCTGGTTTGAAAAGATTCTATGTGCTTCTTTCCAATTTCATAAGTCTCACATACACCATAAAAAATATGTATAACAGAATAACCAGATACATATTCTTTTCTAGATAAATAATTTAATCCAAAAAGTGATAATGGCCAAAATGCATGTACCACAACCAATCATCATTTTGTATAATGAAACTCAAGCATGAAATTTTATCACGTTGAACTTTCAAAAGTAATAGGTGATTAAGAGTCATTTTTACCTTGGCGATGAATCTCCCAATTTTATCAATCAAGGTATAGTAGTCATCATGAATTTGCATGTTGTAGTCATTTTCTGATAATCGTCCCATGCTCAATAGGTTGTGATATAGACCAAGAGTATATAAAAAATTAGATATGCAATTTTGAAAACTATTTTTCAGTCTAATAAATCATAATATTTATATTATTTTTGAATTTTACGATAGATTTTGTCATTTTATCTATTGAGGAAAATAACTACTTTTTCCTACAAATGTGGTTGATGCAACCAATATCTAAGTACCAAATATTTCCATTGTCTGTTGATAAGTGTATGAAATAAGTGATTTGAGATGGTGACTTAAATATTTTTTTATGTTGAAAGTTGGATTATTTTGCTAAATTCACTTCAAACTTGAAACTTTTACAAATACATATATATATTTTTGAAATGAATGCAATTTTATGGTTTTAAGATCTTTTTGATCTATTTTGTAGCTGGAATCATGTGAGAAACATCTGAAGAAGATTAGAAAAAGACGGAGGAGTAATTGAAGTATGAAGATTGCAGAAAAGTCAACTTCTGAAGGTTTCTTGCTGTTGCGAGACATACTCGTTGCAGCAAGAAAAGCTATTATGAAAAGGGTGATTCTGTACTCTTCTTGCTACAGCGAGACTGGCTCGCTATAGCGAGATACTTTTGGGTCACTATAGCGAGAATCCTAGCTGCAGTGAAAGATAAACAGAATGACCTAATTGCTATCTCTGTTTCTCGATACAACGAGGGACTGTCACTGTAGTGAGAGAAGCTCGCGCAGACTAGTATAAAAGGAAATTTTTATGTCAAGTGGAGAGGTTCACTGTTCAAAATCGAGTTTAAGAGGTTCAGAATGGCGCAAGGCAAAGAAATTGAGTAGGAATACTTGGCTTTGATGTTTTATCCCTTTCGTATCTCCATTTTTGTTGATATAGTTGCCATGAGCAGCTAAATCTTATATGGGATTGGATGTAAATCTTCAAACCTGATGTATTCTGAGTAATCTTTATAAATATAATTGTTTCTTCTTCATTTCTAATGATTTGGTGATCTCAATCCATTTTAATGATTGAATCTAGTTGTTTAACGATTTCTAGAGTTTAGATCTGAGTTGTATTTAGGAAGATATTATTTAGATCTAGATCTGATTGAGATTACTCAATAACTGGTTGCTCTAGGAATAGATTTCAAGTTGTTGATTGCTTTTAAATCCTGATTTTAATTCTGGATAGTTTATTAACTGTTTGAGAAATCAACAGTTGAGAAATTATCTTAGGAATATATTTTCAAGGAATTGAAATATATGATTGTCTTATTTTGCATTAGATTCATTGGAAATAATCGCTATATTTATCATTGAATTACTGGAATATGGAGGGGAAGATTGATGAAATTCGATCCCAGCTTTTAAACTTGAATTTTACCATATTTTTCTTCAGTGTCTTACATTTTAATTGTTGTTTAATATTACATGAAAATCATTCACCAATTCTATTGTATATAAGCTCAATTAATTTGTATTTTATTAATTAATACATTTGAATTGCTCTCTGAGGACAATATTTCGGTACTCTACCAGTTATTACTTGCAACAGACTTAGTACACTTGCCGCGTTTGAAGGAAAAGAAGCAACACCTGTAAAATTGTTTGCTGATAGAAGTGATGTTTGCGAGTTATCAGAACTCTCACTAGTATGCTAATATTGATTTTCTACTATAGTTTCTTATTGTTTAAATCTACAATTTGTAGCTATGTACCCAAACTTTACACAGTGGTAGAAATTGAAATTTGTCCTTTTCTGGTAGTATTTGCCTCTTCCTCTTCTACGATTGGTAGATCTAAAATTGTGTCCATCTCTTTCTTGTTTAAGTGACTTGAAATTGTTGTCTTTCCATTGTTGATTAAAATTACAATGACTTTTTCCTCTAAAGTTGTCAGATCTTCTACCTCTAAAATTTATATTTGAATTTTATATTTCCACCTTAACAACCACTATTGTCTTCACTTCAATTGAATTCTATTATATTGGTAAAATTTAACTGGCTTTTCAAAGCTTCTTCATTTACTTTTTTAGGTTTTTCCAAAATTATGCTTAAATGGCTTTCAATGCTTCCTTGCCGCTTTTCAACCATCATGATGTCTATGTATTGAGACTCTATTATTATGGTTACAACATGGTCAAATTTCATTTGTATAGTGTGTAGAATTTTTTTCACCAACTAGTTTTAGAGATATCTTCTCCATATATCCTCATCTTATTAACGAGGTCTATATATGATAAAAATATTTCTCCACACCTCTGAAGCATGGGTACTCCATTTTCGTCCAAGTACTGGTACCAAGTACAAGTACGTAGTGGGTATGCCTGGGTATGTACTCGGCGCGAACCCAAAAAATTTTGTAAACAAAAAAAAATTGGTACGTTTGTGGGTAATTGGATATGTTAATGGATACGAGAAACGAAAATTTGAGAAAAAAATTACATATTGTATTTTATTTTGGGCCCGAAATCTTGACCCGTCTTTCTCCAACATTTTTGCAATCCACCCTCCATATTCCAGCCTCCAACCCATGCTCAGTATCTCCTAACTTCTCCAAAACTCCACAAAACTCTATCAATCCTCCAACCTTAGCAACCACTTTCATCATCCTCAACGTGTAGCGGCCAACGTCCAGTGTCCAACATCCAATAGCTATAACGACCAACGTCCAGTAGTGGCAGTGGCGGCGACCAACGTCCAGCAGCAACAATGCAGTGGCTAGCAACGACAGTAGCCAGCGTCCAACAATGACAACGACCAGCTTCCAACAGCTTCCAATCTACTCATACTACCTCCGTCCAACCTCCAACCTCCAAAAAACTCCATCCAGCCTTCCAACCTCCGTATATCACTTCCATCCTCAACTGCGATTCATCTTTGATCTCTATCTCTACTCTTTATCTCTACTCCAAAGTAAATTTCAAATATGTGATTAATCTCATATGCATTTTGGGAACACTAAACTTGATTTGAATTGTGAAATAAATTAGTGATTCAAGTTTATTAGTTTATTGTGTAACAGATGCAATCACAATATTCTAGTAGTGAGTCTGGTAGTGGTTTTAGGACATCCTTGACCAGTAAATTTTTCATGGGATCAGTTGAGGTGAAAATCTTCTTTGGGGTTATGTAACTTTGCTACAAAGTAAAAAAAATGGTAAAGGAAATGCAAGTTGTTGTTGCAACTTTTGTCAAAGAACCTACAAGGGTTCTTATTTTAGAGTGAAATCTCATTTATTGAAAGAAAGGGGACATGGGATAGCTACTTGTTTATCTATCACAGATGAATATTTGCAAAAGATGAAACAACTTGAAAGGAAGGCTAGTAAAAAATCAAAGTTTATTAAAGTTCCTTTGCCCATTGAAACTACAAGTTCAAACTCCCTTATAGTTGATGGGAGCAAGAGAGGAAGAGGAACTAAAGATCCATTAGGAAGGACATTTAATAATGAGGCAAGAGACTAGTTATTATGTGAAATAGCTAGAATGTTTTATTCTATAGGTTTACCATTCAATATTTCAAGAAATCCTTATTTTATTAGTGCATTCACATATGCTGCAAACACTTCTATTTCAAGATTTCTTCCTTCTTCTTATAATGCTATAAGGACTAGTATATTGCAAAGAAAAAAGGCTCACATTTTAAGGTTACTTTAACCTATAAAAGAGACTTGGTCAGAAAAGGGTAAAAGTATAGTAACTAATGGTTGGATTGATCCACAAAGAAGACCATTAATCAATTTGTGCATTTGAAGCTACTTGCAATTGCTGATACTAGATTTGCCTCAACCATTATTATGTTTAAGAGATTGAGAACTATTAAGCATGGTCTCCAATCTATAGTTATTGGTGAAGAATGTTCTCACTATACGGAGGATGATGTTGAGCAGGCTGCAGTTGTGAAAGAAACAATTTTAAATGATAGTTGGTAGGATAAAGTTGATTATGTTCTAAGTTTTACAAAGCCTATTTATGATATGCTTCATTCTTGTGATACTGATAAGCCAAGTCTTCACTTAATTTATGAGAAATGAGATTCTATGATTGAACAAGTGAAGTTAGCAATATATCAACAAAAAGGTAAGGAGTTAAATCTTAGACTATATCAACAAGAGATTATATGATATGTTTTATAACATCTTAATTGATAGATGGGTTAAAAGCTACACACCTCTTCATTGTTTGGCTCATTCACTCAATCCTCGGTAAAATTTAATTAATTTAGTCCTTTTTATTTTTTTTACTTTTTCTTTCAAGTTCCAATTGACTTATTTATATACTTTATAATTTGCATAATAGGTATTATTGTAGACAATGGTTTGAGAAAGCTCCAAATCGAGTTCCATCACATAAGGATAATGAGGTTTGTATAAAAAAAAATAAGTGCCTAAGAAGTTATTTTCCAAATTCGAAGGAAAGGTTAGAGGCAACTGTTGAGTTTGTTAAATTCTTAAGTTCTTCTAAAGACCTTGGCCAAATTAATTCTTTGCAAGATAGGTGGAACTTAAAACCAAAAGAACGGTAGGTTATTAATGGAGCTACAATTCTCAACTTCAGTCCATTGCCTTGAAGCTTCTTTCACAACCATGTTCTTCTTGTTGTTGTGAAATAAATTGGAGCATCTATTCCTTTATCTACTCTTTGAAAAGAAATAGGCTTAATCGTAAAAGAGCTGAAGATTTAATATTTGTACATACAAATCTTCATCTTCTCTCAAGGAAAAATAAGAATTATTCTGAGGTGAGACTAGAATGTAGGATATTAGTAGAGATGAATGAAATCCACTTGAAGGTGCCAGGATTCTTGAAGTTGCTAATCTTTCTCTCGATAAACTGGATTTAGAGGCAGTTATTTTCACTGATGATGGGGAAAGAAATAATGAGATTGACACTATTAGAATTTGATTTTCTTAATTATGTTTTAGTATTGTCATGTCATGTTGAACAATTTAAGTATAGTAATTTCATATTGTAAGATATTCTATTATCTTTATGGACAAATATGTGCCTCTTTTATGTTATATATGATATGTTAAAATTTGTATGCTTTTATTTTATATATAATCTCTTTTTTTTTAATCGATGTACTCATACCTTATTTTTTCAGAAAATGCCGTATCCCGTACCTGTACCCATACTCGATATCAGTATTGTACCCGTATCCTGCAACATAGCTCCTCACTTTTTGAGTTTCACATCTCATATCTTTCATATTCTCTACGCAAGGATTGCAGTTTAAATTTTTGAGCTTTCTTTACTCCTTTGTATGATAACTTCAAAATGTCTCATGCTTCTATGGTTGTTTGGACATTTGTTATTTTGCCAAAAATTGAATAATCAACTCCTTGGTGAATTTGTGATAGTGCCAATTAGTCCTTCCTTTGAGTAGCATCTTCAACGCCTTGTTGTAAGCTTGATTCAATAAAGTTTTAAATATTATGAGCTTTCAAATAGGTAGACATCAATAATGCCTAATAATTATAATCAAGTATCTCATTTAATTTAGGACCATACCAAACAATATTGTAGCTTGTGGCCATCTCTCTCTCAAATAAACTAAAAAATAAAATAAAATTGGTAAAGTGAGGACACTCTTTTTCATTACACACTTATTTTTTCCTCTAAATTTTTAAAACTAACTCTTTCACAAACTCACAGAACCGACATTGAATCTAATAAGCTTCAATACCAATTTGATATTAGTTGGACATAATAACACTTACAAATATTTTGTTACACACTCACGTTCATGGAAGGAAGAACGAAAGAGGAGCAAGGTCACTCAATATTATCGCTTAATTGATTCTAATAAACATGGCATGGCATGACATACTACCTCTTATACCCATTACAAAGTAATATAATATTATTTTTGAAAACCAATTGAAGAAGGAATTGTAAAAGCTATCCTTTCAACTTATGTCTTAAAGTAAATGGTAGAATTTTGCACATTGCCCATAATTACAAACGTATCAATGTGACCGCCTTTATGTTATCCTATCATATTACGTAATGTCTATATGATGAAGTTTCTTAAACCCCTTTAGAGAAATGACCTAACTAGGACTAGGAACACTTAAATTAAAAGAGGAAATTAGGGTTTCTAATATATACCTTGAACCCTAGAAATTGTAAGGACAGAATTAACTTAAGCAAAGAAAACAAACAAGAACAAGAAAAGAATCATGCAACTGCAAGCAGAATAGCAATGAACTGTATCTCACGTTACAAATTTTGGATTGTAGTGTTTCCAAAACGAGGTGAAAGATCACATTTTAAAATGCAATTTTGGCTCAAGAATCACTAAAAAAGACGTTGTATAACAGGATATATGATTTGGGTTAATTTGGAACAAAATTTTAGGATTAAGATGAAAAATGGCATATTTTTAAATCCTAAGTAAGATTTAGGTTTCTCATTATTATTTCATATAAAACAGAGAATTAGAAAAAGAAAGAACAAGGATAGGCCCCACAAATCTATTGTGAATACCAATTTTTTGCCTCCATTTTTTAAAATATATAAAAAATAAAATAATAAAACTATTTTACAAAAAAATGAAATTTTTGAAAAGGATTGGTCCCATAAACAAAAGTCTATATTAGTATCAGAAACCAATTTTAAGCATGAAAATGGAAATACTCAAAAATTTTGTCTCTTTGCAAGAAATTTCTAAACGACCCATATAAATACACAAATAAGAGATTTATGAGAAGAGCTTTTCATAAATGAGAAAAAAAAAATTTAAAGAGCAAAAAAATCTTTTAAAAAAAAGAGAAAAGAGAAAGAGCTTCCAACTAGGGAAGAAAAGATGACAACTATTTTTTGAAGAAGAAGAAATTTTTTTTATAAAGGCAACTAGCTTTCAAGAAAAATATATAAAAGGAGAAAGCTGTGGTGACCGGAAGAGGGTGTAACCAAACAAAAAAAAGAAAAAAATTTAAAAATAAAATGCCTAACTATTTTAAGTATTGTTTTTTTACCTTTGTCTTTTTTCAAGTATATGTATAGAGATGAATAAAAGAACTATAAAAGAGTTGCAAAACAAACAATGAACATAAGAAAGGAAAATTTTCGAGAATGATAATGTAAGAAACTTGCATTCAATGAAAATGATATTGCAAAATGAGGTTAAATGAAGTGATTCTCGGTAGTTTTTTTAGCTTTATTATTTTTTTAAAAATATTTTAATAATATTACATTTCTTTTGATGAAATAATGATTTGAAAGAACTGAACACTCCTGCCAAATCACCCTTTTTTTTTTAAATTTATTTCGTTAGCTAATTGAAGGATTTTTTTTCTTTTTTTTATGGTGTTTCAATTCAATGCGTTAACCACATCTTTGATTCAACACATTAATTACATCTCTATGGTTTCTTTTTCTTATTATTGTCTGAAAAATAAAGTTTGTTTAGTTATACTATTTTTTTTATATTTTATTTATTTTTTATTATCTTTAATAAAATATTTAATTTTATATTTTTATTTATTTATTTTGATTTAACTTCTTTTAATTGCATTTTATTGATTTTAGGTAATAATAATTAAAATAATAATAAAAAATTATTTAAATTAGATTAAATGCAATACAATGCAACACAATGCAATTTCTTTTTATTATTTTCCGTATTTGAATTCTTTTAATTGTAAAATTTAATGCGATAATAAATTCTTTCCATAATATTTTCATAATATTTTATTATTTAGAGTTTAATTATTATGTTTATTTCTCTTTTAATTTAGGATTGTTATTTTTTATTTTATTTATTATATATTTATAGAATATTGATGTAATTTAGTTTTATATACATGAGTACTTTTTTTTATATCGTTAATAATAAATAATATAGTTACATTGATTTATAATATTAACGTGTAGCTTTTCTACTATCATGTGTTATAAATTAATAAAGCCTATGTGTATCTACATTATCGAGTATTTAGATAATATTAATTCATCATATGTTATCTTTAATTAATAATTAATCAAAATGTATTCTCTATAATTACTATTTTACTAATCAATCAATTAAAAAAGAAATTATTTTATTAATACAATAATTTATGATGCTAATGTGTAGCAACTCTACTTTACGCGTTATAAATTGTTAGAACCTATGTGTACCAATGTTATCTTAGGTTCTATATAACATAAATTTGTCAAACAAGGTTTTAATCTCTTATTAAATAATTTTTTTCTTTTTTCTTTTTTTTTATCAATTCAAATATATATATTTCTTTCATTAAATAGAATTAATCTCATATTTTAAATTTTCTTAAATCATATTTCTAATTATGATAAATTAAATAACTAATCATTTTTTTATTTTATTATATAAATTTTTACAATATCGATGTGTGATTTATATTACCTTCGATTGTTTAATAAATTATAAGAGATTTATGTATAGCTTACACTATCCTAAATTTTCTTTCAACATTAATCATAACCAAAATTTAAATTTGAATACTTCATTTAAGAACAAAATATTTATAATGATTTGCAATATATTTGTGTGATTTTCCTTCACTTTTTGTATTGTTTCTCATATGGTACATGTATAACAGTGTTATATTGTATCCTAGACATTATAACTTTATGAAAATAATTTTAATTTTAAAATAAATTTTATTTTACTAAATTTAATTTTAATCAACAGATTTTGTAACTTTTAGATAGAATTATGTGACTTTGAGTTTTCCAATGCACACAGGGATATGTAGGAGCAAGAACAAAACCCGTCAAGTTAAAATAATTTTCAAAATAATTTTTTTTAAGATACTGAGTTAACATTTCAATAAATAATTTTCTTCTTCTAAAATAAAAATAATTAATATTTAGGGATTAAATAAATATTTTTCATAATTTAAATGAATTTGCACAATTAATTTTAGGTAACCATTTTTAATAGAATGTTGTAGGTGCTAATACCTTCCTTACACGAAAATGACTTTTGAACTCATTTTTTGTTTCAAAGATCATATTATTTTAAAGTTTTTTTTCAAAGTTTTCTTAAAATAGACTTCGGTGACTACTTTTTTAATATTTTTGAAAATATTTTTGCTATACCATTGCGACACCTATTTGGTTGATAAGCCTAATATGACCGCCATAAGAATGTAAAATCTTGATAAGACCTTAGAAATAAAGAAGAACCCTGACCTTGAGAGAAAATCTCACAATTTTGAATTTGTTCAATATGAATTCTATCTTTTTCATTCAATTCAAGTGTTTTTAGTACAATGTAAATTAAGAGTTTGCCTAATTAAAATCAAACAAGAGAAAAAGAAAAACATTTTAGTAAAAGTAAATTAAGATACCCTAGTGGTCATTAGGATTACACTTAGCCACAATTATCTAGGTTTAATTCTTGCTACAAACACTTTATATATATATATATATATATATATATATATATATATTTTAATTATAGACTACACAAGATGCATTTCATGTGCTAATGCTTCTTGGACTTTCTTAACTCTTGCCCTTGTCATTGGCCCGTTTAAATCTTCGAGTGAATCTTAGACCTTCCTTGGTACATGACTTTTTCTATGGCTTGGGCTTGGATGTCCTCATCACTATAATTAATGAGCACTTTAAGAAAATCAATTCAACTTGCATGCAATACGGTCCAACGAAAACGTGTTTTTTAACCGGTCAAAGTTTCCAACTATGGTAACTTGAAATAATTATTGACAATAGATTTAGAGTCTACAAAATAAATGCATGTGGTATAAACCATGTATAATTTTGAGTTGGCATGAGTTTTAATATATATATATATATATATATATATATATATATAATATTAAAAATTAGTTTATACTTTTGATTGAGTGTTAAGCATGATAAATACTTAGGGTTGAGAGTTTAAGTTACTTAGTAAGATTATTAAAAAAATATTTATTGTAAATTTTATACTAAATATTATAAAAAAAATTCAACAAATTGTAAAACTCATTTTGATTAGAAGAGTGACTCATTGTGATATGACACTGATATATAAGTGACTCATCTTCAAGAAATTTTATTGGATAGGAAAGTGTTATATGACACATCGAGCTAGTTACTCTTAGTGGATAGTGCATATAAAGTTAAGTGAGTTAAAAGTAAACGAGTAACTACTTTTAAATAAATTATTATAATTTATTAAAAATATTATTTTATTTATTATTTTTTACTATAAACTTAAAGATAAATAAAATTATTTAAAAAATAAAAAATAAATAATTAAATTTATATAATATTAAATATTTAGAATAAATTATTACTATTAAATAATATTAACAATTATTAAATATTTATCTAATTTTTATATTTATTCATAATTATTAAATCATAGTAATATTTTTTATTTATATAATTTTATAAATTTTTTTAAGATACTATTTTATAATTTTATTTAATTATTAATTATAAATTTTTTCATATTTTATTATTTTGATATTATTATTATTATTTATTATTTATTTTTATAAAATTATTTTAGAAACATCATGTATTTAATAAATATTTTTAAAATCACAATAGAGGCATAAAATTAATCACAATAAAAGCAATGCTAGTTAAATTTATCATATTATATGTTGCCATCAAAATGCTCAAAATAATTTATTTAAATAAAAATTAATGGATTAAAAAAATTGAATGCAACACTGTTATAAAAATCATAGACACATGGTAGTTAATATTGTAAAATTCATGGATGTAAATAAGTAATATGCGAACTAATGATAAAAAAATACGTATGCCTTTGAATATTATAAAATTGATAGAATTTTTTTATTTTTTGAAATATTTTTTATATTCAAAATAAAATAACTTAATTAAATGATAAAACAAATACGTGCCTTTTAATTGAAAAAGTGTATAATAATTATCAATTACTTTTCAAAAAAAGTGAACTAACTCACCTCTAACTTTGATCGTTAGCCCACCTTTCTTTATGTATTGCAGTTTAGGACAAAAGTAAGCTCATTACCTATAATGCTTAAGAAAAATGGCACTACTTAGCAGATTATGTAGGATGAAATGTGGATAGTGCTCATATTATTCTTAGTAGATAAGTATCATTTATTTTAATGTTATCATATGTCAATGCTGACATGTTATTTCCAGTGAACAAGCGTCACTTAGTGTTGTCAGGTGTTAATGCTAACCATGTTACTCTTAGTAGGTAGCTGTGACATTCTGATGTTGATATGTGCTACATCAAAATTAGTGACTCACTTTTAGTAAGCATAGTTAGGATATTTTATCACATGTCTTTATCTATTTACTTGTGTCTCTCTATCATGCATAGTAATGAGTTACAAATTAGGTTACAACATTTAAAATTGATGTTGAAATTTATATATATCTCTCTCTTTCTCAATTTTAAGTTTTTAGCTTTATTTTGTTATTAGTGAAATTTAACTAAGATATTGCGCTAATTAATTTTATTTTAATTGTATATTTTTTTTTTGTTATTCTTAATTAACATGACTAAATATTATTTTATGTAGTTTTAATTATTTTGGTTTAGTTTAATTAATTTATTTGAATAACTTAATTGTTAATGCATTTTAATTAAATAATATTTAAATATAAGCTAAATTATTGTAGCTGTGTATTCAAATAGAAAAATATATGAAAGAATAAAAAGTTTAATATTTGAAGGAAATAAAAAATGTTACAAATAAAATATAATATTAGTTACAATAAACTTGAGAAGAAAATTTTCTTTTAAATTAAGTAATGAGAAAAAAAACAGTGATTTTCAAATATGTGAGATAGATGATAAATACTTTTGAGTATATAATAAACTTAAGATACTTCAACATTATGTTTGTGTATATCTTTATAATTGTATTTCACTATTAAGATTATTAATTACATTCCCAAAATAACATAATAATTATCTCATCTTCAATGATTTATTTGCAATTCTTTTTTAAGAGTTAATTTTTTTAATAATTCTTAAAAAAGAGCTGATCATATTTTACATTATGTATTTTTACTGATCGGCTATCAATACATTAACTAGTTTAAATCGCAATATTTTGTTATGTCTTATTATTTTCTTAGAGATAAGTGAAAAGTATACATCTCATGTCTTTATTTATTAACTAATGTTAAAATAAATCATGCTTTAACTTAGAAAAATGACAAATGTTCAATTCTAAAAAAATTTATTTGCTACAAATATAATATAATATAGGTAAACTATCTTCCTATTATCATCTATAATGTGTATGTATTAATTTTAATATTTTATCTTCAACACCATTCCATATATACTATTCCTCATGATATTTTAATAATTTTAAAATATTTAAATTTAATCTAATAGCTCTTGAATACGATGAAAATAAAATCTAATATTAAAATATCCTAATATTTAATTAAATAACACAAATTAAATAAATTAAATATGTTAGAAAAATATCTTATTATACTATACATACACACTAAATTTCTATTACAATATAAATAATAATATAATAAATTAATTTACATTGCAATATAGATAGTAACATGTCATTAATATTAAATTATTAATTATTATACTAAATATTTTACTAACTTAATTTGTATCAGAGTTTTTTTAAAAATATTATTATATCAATAAATATAATATACTGGTTAAGCTTTATTTTTTTAAGATAAAATTATAATTACAAACTACAATAATCACTTAAATATTATTTTATTCTAAGACTTCATAATTAAACATAATATTAAATACAAATTTTTAAATTTAATAAATATTACTAAATCTACTGTAATAACATAAATTTTAATATAATATTATCTCATCATTATTATTATGCTAAGCTATATTTTATTTTAATTAACACATATTACTATTATTTTATTATTTATTAAAATAAATAAAATTTACTCAATTAATTTATTTTAATATTATTTTTTATAATTATATTATGTTCCTGAATATAATATGAGATTTAAAATAATATTTTTCAAGTTTATATTGACAAACGATAATAATATTAAAAAGTTATTTTACTAATTATTATACTTAATATAGCATATTAACCTATTTATCGAAACCTAAGGTATTTTCGTCCCTAGGCACGCATCACGTTAAAACTCTGCTAGTGCCGGTGCTTTCCAATTCTATAAAAGAAACTGAAACTTGGTATTGATTGAGTGGACTTGAGTACAGTAAGAGTTGGGGACTTGAATTTCGAACGCAGCCTGAAAAGATGCCTTCGAATTCAAAGCAAAAGAAGCAAACGAAAGCGCACTCCATCTCAAGGTTACAACAATCACCATCCCAAGCTCAATTGCCAGAACAACTTACCTCTTTCTCCGAAGAAGCTTCTAGAAAGTTCCCTTCATTCATCTCCGAATCCCCGTTCATCGGCGAAATCACCCAAGTCGACCACTCTGCCCCTACTTCTAAGGGTTCTATAATTTGGCTTTCCGAACCTTCCATGCTTTCTTCCTCTCTTTCTCCAGGTTCCATTGTCTCCCTCTCTATCCCATTTTCAGGGAGCAACACTACGCATTTCCCTCTTGCCTCGTTATCTAATCAATCTGTAAAATGCTACGGATTGCAAAATCAAAACACATCCCATCATCATGCAGGAAACTACTTTGCACTTGCAACATTGTTCCCTTCTAGTAAGGTTTGATTGTTTGTTTGTTTTTCTCTTTTAAGTTGAACGATTATGATCCTTTTATTTGAAAAACAGGGAAGCGAATGCTATGTGTAATTTTTTTTAATAATTATGTATAGGAATAGAACTATCGTTATTGAAATAATGTATTTTATTATATTGACATAGGTTTTGAAGAATGGAGTGCGCCTGTCTTCAAATCTTTTTTATACCATGGGGTGTCCTTCTTTGGGCACAAGTGTGTTTATTCATCAGTTACAGAAACAATACTTCTCTTCTCTTATAAATGAGAGCAATGAATTGTATTCTACCGAAAATAAGTGTTCTACTATATATAATTGCAAGGAATTGTATCTTCAGTTAGTTCCTTCTAAGAAAATTGATAATTTGCCGTCATTGGACTTGTCCAAGGTGAAACCCCTTGTCCAATCTGAGAATGATGTTATTGCATCTCCTACAACACCTTCTTATGGATCAAAGTTTTCTAATGCTACTGGGCTATCTTCTCCAGTATTTGAAGATTCAGTGTTAAGTGTGCCAAATCAGAATGTTCAATCAGTGGCTTCATTCGATCTTAGTGTGGCATTAAGGGATGAAAGTGCTAAAAAATTACTGCAGACATGTGCAACTTCCTGGTTATTTTCTCGTTCTTTATTGCTAGGGAATCTTGTCATTGTCCCAATGTTTTCAGAGTTGTGTTTTTTCCAAGTGATTGGAGCTGAGAAGTTTCCAGTTCCTGGATCTGATTATTATCCATCAAATCGGAGCAGCAATTTATGTCCTGAGGATTCTAATATAGCAGAGGATGTAAATCAGGCTTTCACAGTCAATTATGAAACTAAGGTATTTTTATCTCTGCCATCAGATGTGGCATCTGAAGAGCCAATTCAAAGGGATTTATCTTGTGTGAAACTAGAACATGAAGTTGCTAATGCCAGCATTCATGATAATATTCCTAAATTGGGTGGTCTGTCCAAAGAATCTGTTCTTTTAAAGGATATAATTTCTTCATCAATGAAAGATACTTTATCAAGGTATGGCTTGCAGTTGCATATTTTCAACTGTTTGTTGTTTAATGTTGAAGACCTTTAAATGTTTGTTTACTGGCCAATGGCCATAGATAGTGTATTGTTGTATGCATTGTACAATGTTTGGTGTATTCTAGTAGTGTTGATTGGTAACTAAGATTCCTGCTCCAAACTCCAAAGGCTTGATATTTTTTTTGTTTGAATTTTATGTTATACATGTCTTGTTAAGATATCCCTTGTAGTTTCATTAAGATATGGACTAATGGTCTAGAATTTAGAGTTTAAACTTAATTCTTCTCCAGCAGCAGCAGCAGCATCCTTACTTTAGTTGGCTCTTTATTCATGTGTATTTGGTGCAAATTCTTACATTTTAATTGTGCATGAAGAACATTCTTTTGTTTTTTTTTTTTAATTTTTTTTTATAAATTAATGGATAGCCATTGGATTTTTAATCAAGAGAAAGCATGCCATTTGTAAAAGTCAACAACCCCTTTTCTCTAGATATATTTTTTTGGTGATGTTTATTAGTTCAATTTTGTTAACATCAATTCTTAGGGTTGATTTTAAGCATCGAAAAATAGTAAACTATTTTGGAAAAGAAAATATTTATTAAAATTTTCTATTTCTAATGTAAGAAATGTTAACATTTTTGATAAAATCTTATCACTTTTAGATACTTAATATCAACCCTAAGAACCAATGTTAATTTTCCTTGATAATTTGAGAAAAGATAAAGTTCATTTAGTGTCTCTTGTGCTTGTTAGATTTAATTTGCATATATTCACGTCTTTTAAAAATTATATCTTTCAATAAATTCTTTGTTTTATTGTCAAAATGAATACAACTGTAAGCCAAAATTAGAAAACAATGTTATTATCAGTTCTTAGTTACGTTGTAACATACTTGTATGCATCTGCAAATGTGATTCTGCATGCTTATGCTTCTTGCTTTTCCAAAATCTAGTTTTGGTTTAAGAACTACAAGAGGAGTTCTTCTTCGTGGTCCGCCTGGTACAGGAAAGACTTCTCTGGCTCAATTATGTGCTCGTGATGTTGGTGTCAATTTTTTCCCGATAAATGGACCTGAAATTGTTTCCCAATATTATGGGGAAAGTGAGCAAGCATTGCACAAAGTTTTTGATTCAGCCATTCAAGCTGCACCTGCTGTGGTTAGATTTTTATTGAAAGATTGCATTTTAGTAATTTTCTATTTTGTTTTTAATGAAATAATATGTTTTAATACGTGCTACATATCACAAGAAGAGTATTTGTTGAAGTTGTTAATTACATTTTTAGACCTTGAGTTTTAATCTTACCATATGAATATTATATTTAA
The DNA here is from genome assembly GCA_024086825.1 of Abrus pulchellus subsp. cantoniensis. Classification (NCBI taxonomy): domain Eukaryota; kingdom Viridiplantae; phylum Streptophyta; class Magnoliopsida; order Fabales; family Fabaceae; genus Abrus; species Abrus pulchellus. The sequence goes on from CM044050.1 coordinate 12,775,595, forward strand.
AACATCGTCATAATATATTTAATATGGTACAAGGGGTACTTATTTGTGGAGTCAGTGATTACCTAACATTATGAGGCTTCATGCCAACACAAAGATAGCTGAAGTTTCTAAGGCATGTTCAATTGTAAATTGTTGTAACCTATGGAATGGGTGATTATTTTGAAATTTGAAGGCAATAGTCGCAATACTATTGTATAAAATCAAAATTTAAGCATTATTTTTTCAGTTAGAACCTGATTTTTTATTTCCAATTCTGATCATTTTTCTGAAAAATTATGGATTATTCATATTTTTGTTTAATTCTCTTTTATGATTTGAAAGTCCTTGAACATGGCTAAATCACCATAAAATTAATTATTAAACAATTCATTTTTTTTCCCATTTACAACTTCTAAAAGATATGGGTGGAAGCCTCCATTTGTGTCTGAGTGATGTAAAAGGGAAGTCTTGTGTTGGATATTATTCTTGATACAATAATTTATTTTCTGTGAGAAGTCCACTTGACAAAACAATGAGGTAAGACTTACACTATTAATGCACTTATAATTTAAATTGTAAAATATATGTAACTATAGTATATGAAAATTTATCTTTGTGATTATGTTAATTTAAGTAACTGAGTATACAACAAATATCCTGTAATTATTATGATTACCAATATAAATATATGCTTTATTGTGTAGTTGAAATACAAATTTATTCACGTGTTCCCTCACTCTTCTCTCTAAGTTGTCCACTTTGTCTTGTGAGTCATATCAACTAGATAAACATATTTGCAGTTCCTTTCCTAGTCATGTTAGTGGTCAAGTTTTGTATCTTTTTAGTTTTGTTCATTTATGTTTTGGGTCCAAGTCATTCTATGTCTACCTTAGAATTTAAATATTTTATTACCTTTATTGATGTTTATTTCTGTTGTACTTCAATATATTTAATGAAAAATTGATTAGAGTTATTTTTAATATTTTAATTTTTTTTACCATGAAATTTAAAATCAATTTGTTATTCCTATTAGCATTGTGTGTAGTAATAATACTTGTAAATTATGAACAAAATAAATAAATTAAAAAAAAAACACTAGGTATAGAGGATGTAAAGATTGGTGAGCTCTCTGCTTGTTCTCAAACATGTATTTTTCATGGTTACACTCAAAGTTAGAAGATTATAAATGTTAATTTCTTTGAGTCAATTTCCCTTTTTTGGGTCTTCTAATTCACATTTTGCAATTGAGTCTGACACACTTTCCTTGTGTCTTACTCTTGAACTTGTTATTTTTCAATCATTAAAAATGTCATTTCCTTTAAATAATTCTTTTCAATGCCCTTTAGGAGTATATCATAGTTGACACCATATTTTTTGCCACCACCAACTCGTAATGAGACTTCTTCTAACTTACCTCCAGCACCAACTCCTCTTTCCTCCTTTGGCCTTACCTCTTTAAACCAATTGATGAATGTCAAGCTTGTCAATGCTCCTACGGATCCAAATTCCAAATTTCTGTTAAGTCTAGGGAAGTTTCTTTCTGATTTAAAAAAGTTCAGGATACTTGTTGGGAAGTTGAACTATTTCATGCTATGAAGCCCAGATACGTAAAAAATGGAAAAGTACCCGTATCGGACACATATCCGATACTGATACGTGTCTGATACGCTTAGATATGTATCCAAGAAGTATACAAAATTGAATTTATTTTTAAAAATTAAATTTAAACCCGATACGGTTGGGATACGACTATAAATATTTTGATACAGCTCGGAAACAACTCGGCTAAAAATAATGGTCAGCTTGAGTGAATTAACAATATTGAAACGGTGAGTTTCAATCCATCTTTCATTTCCCCATTTTTGCTATCATTCATGAGTTAGGAATGAAACCATAACTCACCCAAAAATAAAAAATCAGCTAGGGTTCACGGTTCAGAACTCATCCATTTCTCCATTTCCATCATTGTTTTGAGGTTCGATTCTGGGCTTCACAGTTCCTGAACTTTGGAGCCGTATATTAGCGTTGAAATGGAAGGTACCCAGAAAGCAAAGCAAAGAGGATAACCCCGCACAACCAGATACCTTCGACCCATCATATCCTTTCTTCTTCAACACCTCTAGCGCCACGTAAGCCGGCATTCTGCACTGCGTGAGGAGCATCCCGTTGGATCTCCGCTGCTCCGACAAGATAGACAAGGCAAAGTTGGAGACCTTGAGTTCCTTGTTCTCATCAAGGAGGAGATTTTCGGGCTTCAAGTCAGTGGGTGTGTTCTGAACTTTGTTCCTCTTGTCTCTTCTTTGGACTTCAGCAACAATTTTAATGTTTTTTCTCCATTGCTGTGGCGCTTCAAGGCAGTAGGTGTGTTCTGAACTTTGTTTCTCTTCTCTCTTCTCCATTGCTGTGGCGGTAAAATCTTACAAACTTCCTCTTTCATAATTTCCTCTTTTCTATTCATTTTATAACAATAAAGTGAAAATATTATTCTTGCATTTTTTCATAGCTGTGTTTGATGACAAAAAATGAGTTTTGATTTTGACTCTAATTTTAGAATTCCAAGTAACTTTGGTTCATTAGAACTTTAAGATGATTATGCTCCACTTTGGGCATTTGTCACTATAAAGGATAAGTTAAGAGATGGAGGAGGCAACAAGCTATGGAGTTGTAATTTTTGCGACAAAGTGGTCAAAAGTTCATACTCAAGAGTGAAAGCACATTTACTTAGAATATCCGGTGCTGGTGTTGCTCTTTGTCTTAAGGTCACTCTTGAGTACTTGGTTGATTTGAAGAGAATTTGTGAAAAAGCTGAGAATAAAATTAAGCCCAAAACTATCCCACTACCTTCAGCAGCTCCAACAACCTTATCCCAGAAAAGAAAAAAAATAGGAAGTGGTATACTAGAAATGGCTTTCAATGTGGATGAAAGAAATCAACTTAGAGCAGAGATAGCAAGAATGTTTTATTCAGTTGGTTTATCATTTCATCTTGCTAGAAATCCTTACTATGTTAGCTCTTATTCATTTGCTGCAAACCATAACATTAGTGGTTTCCTTCCTCCTAGTTATAATGCTTTAAGAACTAGTCTTTTACAACAAGAGAGATCTCATATTGAAAGATTGCTCCAACCTATAAAATCTTTATGGCTTATAAAAAGAGTTACATTGGTTTCTCATGGATGGACAAATGTTCAAAGAAGGCCATTGATAAATTTCATGGCTGTAAGTGAAGGAGGGCCAATATTTTTAAAGGCTATTAATGATTCTAAGGAGTACAAGGACAAACACTATATGACCAGCATAATAAAGGATGTAATTAATGAAGTAGGGCAAAAAAATGTTCAAATCATAACTGATAATGCTCCTATTTGTAAGGCAGCCGGGATGTTAATTGAAGCTGAATTTCATCATGTATTATGGACTCCTTGTGTCGTTCATACTTTGAATTTAGTATTGAAAAACATATGTGCAACTAGAAATATTGATGGAAATGAAAATGTTTTCAATGAGTGTCATTGGATCACTCTTCTAGTTGATGATGCATCTTTTATCAAGACTTTCATAATGACCCACTTTATGAGATTAACTATTTTTAATGAGTTTTCATCTCTTAAGTTGCTTTCTATTGCTGAAACCCGTTTTGCATCAATGGTTGTCATGCTAACAAAATTGAAGTTGTTGAAACATGCTTTGCAAAATATGGTCATTAGTAACCAATGGAATAGTTATAGAGAAGATGATGTTGGTAAAGCTGCCCATGTGAAAGAACTTATTTTAAATGATATATGGTGGGATAAATTAGACTATATTCTTTCTTTTACAGATCCTATATATAGCATGCTTAGAAAATGTGACATAGATGCTTCTACTCTTCATTTGGTCTATGAAATGTGGGATTCCATGATTGAAAAAGTGAAGATAGTCATATATAGGCATGAGGAAAAGGAAGCAAATGAGGTTACCAATTTTTATGATGTGGTTCATAGTATACTGAATTTTAGGTGGAGCAAGAGTTGTACTCCACTTCATTGTTTGGCCCATTCATTGAACCCAAGATAAATTTCAACTTAGTTACTGTCTCTTGAAAAATAAAAATCATACTATAACAAATTTTTTAATCATATGTAGGTATTATAGTGAAGAATGGCTTAGGGAAGCTCCAAATAGAGTTCTTCCACATTAAGATGATGAAGTTTCGAGAAAAAGGAACAAATGTTTGAAGAGATATTTTTCTAATGCTGAGGAAAGAAAAAATGTTTTTGTTAAATTCTCGAATTTTTCATCTTGTGCAGATGACTTTGTTTCTTTTGATTCTATTGGAGGTAGGTGGACATTGGACCTAAAATCTTGGTGGGTAATGCATGGATCTTCTACCCTTTTACTTCAAAAGCTTGTCTTAATGTTTCTTGTACAGCCTTGTTCCTCATCTTGTTGTGAGAGGCATTGGAGTACGTACTCTTTCATTCATTCTTTGAAGAGAAACAAAATGGATCCAAAAAGGGTTAGGATTTGGTTTATGTGCATTCTGACCTTCGTCTTTTGTCTAGGAAAGAAGAAAAGTATACTAAAGGAGAGACAAGGATGTGGGATATTAGTGGAGATGTACATAATCCACTTGATAATGATGTTGGATTTCTTGAATTGGCTGAATTATCTCTTGCTGAACCAGACTTAAATGTTATGCTTTTTGTAGAAGATGGTGATGGAGAAAATGAGTGTGACAATTGTTAGAATTAAATAGTATAAAGGCAGGACATTCTTTTTGTGATAGTTCTATATTTCTTTTGGATAGAACTACCATTTCTTTTGTGGAATTCTAACTTGAATAGGGAGTAAAGTATGTAATTTTTTTATGTGTTCATAGACAAGGGTAAGATATGATCGCATGTATTTTTTTGTAAAATGTGATCATTGATATGTAAATGTAACACATTAATATAAATTAATTATCAATATCTCTTTATAAATATTATTTCATTAAATTCATATTAAAGTATCTAAGCCGTATCATATTTTGAAATTTAAATTTTTCCCCGTATCAGTATCATATCAGTGTCGTATCAAGTATCTAGGCTTCATAGATCTCATGTTACTCGTTCAAATATCTCTTTTGTATTCACTTTGATAAGTCAGTTTCTTAACACTCCTTGTGAAGGGCATTAGAATGCAATAGTTTACATTCTAAAATACGTCAAAGGAGTTACAAGAAAAGGACTTATTATTTGAAGATTATGCCACACGCAAATTGTTGGTTAGTCTTATGCAAATTGGGTAGGCTCTCCCGTCAATTAGAAATTTTCTAACTATTGTACTATTGTTGGTGATAATTTGATTTCTTGAAAATGTGAGAAACACAATATAGTTGTTTGTTCAAGTATAGAAACAAAATATTGAGTCATAACTTTAGTTACATGTGAATTTATCTTAATGAAACAACTGCTCAAAGAATTGGGATTTAAAGAGGTTATGAAAGTGACACTCATTTGTAACAATCAGGTAGCCCTGCATATTGTCTCAAACCCAGTGTTTTATAAAAGAACAAAGCATATCGAGATAAATTTCATTTCATCAGGGAGATCTTACCTAAAGATATCACCACTAGCTTTATCAATTCAATTTATCAACTGAAAATATCTTCACTAAGTCCTTGAGAGATTTTACTAGTTGTATATGTGACAAGGTTGAGAGATATTCACTCAGATTCTTCCACATGCTTTCTCACTCTTATTCCTTTCCACATAAATAAAGGATAATTTTTTCTTCAATATTCTTATAATTGCTGAAACTTTCCATTCATGACCTAATGAAGCCTGCTTTCATTCAATCTTTGGACAATCTGGACATTTTTCTACTAGCTTTCGATACATGCATTTTGCATGGCTAATTATTTTCAAGGTTTTGCACTTGGTTCACTGAGTATAGTCCCCATTTATTTTGATCCTAATATTTTTAAAATTCAAAGTTCTAGATTACTTAATGATGGCATTTCTGCTATGCACAGTTATTCATCGATGAATTAGATGCAATTGCCCCTGTGAGGAAAGATGGAGGTGAAGAGCTATCTCAAAGATTGGTTGCAACCTTATTGAATCTGATGGATGGAATTAGTAGAACTAAAGGGTTACTTGTAATTGCTGCCACTAACAGGCCTGACCATATTGAGCCAGCTCTTAGACGGCCAGGAAGGTTTGACAAGGAAATTGAAATTGGTATATCTTAAAACCAATCTATTTATCTGTATGAATTTTACCCTTAAATTCTGCTTCTAAATGTTACTACTTTGTAAGCGTTATCTAGCTTCTAATGTGAACAAAGTTCAACTGGCCCGTCATGCATTATTATATATTTTATCTTGGGATTTAAATGATTAACATGAAATAAAATATTTTGTCCAAAACAGAAAAAAAAAAGAATTTGGTAATAAAATTGTGCTTCTTTATGTAAATGTTGGGTGGGTTTTGGCTTTTTAAGCTTGTATTACATGTAACTTGTAACCCTACTTTATATGCATACACTTGCAAGAGCCTAACAGTTAAGATAGTATTTCCTTGCTAATTTTTCTCTTGACATGGTATTGGAGCTTTCTAAAGTACAACATTAAATAAAAACCCCCTCTATTCTTACCTGTGTCTATCACTACTACTTTTCATTTTTTAGCTCTGTTGTATAAAAAAAAGCATGTTATGTAGGATATATTAATATTATCATGATGATCTTTCTTGGAGTAAAAGTCATTTTTTACAAACTTGTTGATTTAATTTTGCCTCTTCAGCATTTTCTGCCATAGGTAAATATAATCTGAATTTACTCTGCTTTATTGTATGAATTGACCTAATAGAACTCTGTTATGTTGCATAGAAGTCTTTTTTATTTGGTGAAAGAGATAAATGCTGTATGTGTTTCTTTTTCTGTGTGTACAAGCAGCATGTGCTTTATTGTGCAACTTTTGTTTTCTGTGACTTGTGAAAGAGAATTAGAATGTCAATTTTTTCAAAAAAGTACATTAGAATGTCAATTTGATCCTCGTAGGTGAAAAACCATTTATGCAGCTAGTGTGTAGTTGTTGATTTGCATGTTCATGGGTGAGTTATGCCTGTGAAATAGTGTTAGCCTAAAACATGCATTTCTGGGCAATAGATCTATTGATCTGTTATACACATTTCAATGGATTCACTGAAGAACTCATTTACCATGCAACTTCACCTCAACAATCCATATGCAGGTGTGCCATCTCCTAAACAACGTTCAGATATTTTGCTCACTCTTCTCAGTGAAATGGATCACTGTCTCTCTGAGTTACAAATTGAACACCTTGCCACAGTCACTCATGGTTTTGTGGGTGCTGATCTTGCTGCTCTTTGCAATGAGGCAGCCTTTATTTGTATGCAACGTTATGTTGATTTTAAGAAGACTTACAATTCTTTTTCTGATAACATAAAAGAGCAAGGGCCTCTGGTGAATGGTGCAATAAGTATAGGTGTTGAAACATCATCTGTTTCAGATATGTCAGTGGCCTCCAATCCTGTATTACCTTCATGCATGATGGGACCAACTTCTGAATCTATGGTAATTCCTGATAGTGGCGAAGAACAGATTTTGAAAATAAGATTTGAGGATTTTCAGAATGCTAGGATGAAAATAAGACCCAGTGCCATGAGAGAGGTATGGTTAATGTGGTAATATTTTTGGGAGTCAGTTTTCAATAAAATATATTATCTGTCACCCTATCTCTATCATATTGATTAATTTGGTTTTCCCACATATTTCATTAATCTCCTTCAATTTTCAGTAACTTTAAGTTTCCTGAATAAATAACCTGAATCATTGAAATCACTTGTACAAGGGATTCCATCTCTAATCAATTCCTCCATTCAACTATCAATTGTTATTGGTTGTATCTGCGTAGTCTGCTAGGTTGAAGTATAGGTTCAATTTATGTTAAATAAATTGCAAATCTCTTTGTTTATTTTTCTTTTATATACACTTTTTTGATACAAACTACTTAAGTTAAGGAATTTTTTTATCACAAGGCATTCCACTGTAGCAAGATCTGAGGAATATTATGTTCAAGTAAGGTTATTGTTTATATAACATGGTTAAAAATATACAGATCAAGGTTTTCTGCATCAATTTTCTTTTTAGATGGAAAGTGAGCATAATACTGTGGTTGTCAAATTTTGTGTCTACTTAGGTAATCCTTGAGGTTCCAAAGGTTAATTGGGAAGATGTGGGTGGCCAAAAGGAGGTCAAAGCTCAATTGATGGAAGCAGTAGAATGGCCACAGAAGCACCATGATGCATTCAGCCGTATTGGGACTCGCCCTCCAATGGGTGTATTGATGTTTGGGCCTCCAGGATGTAGTAAAACTCTAATGGCACGAGCAGTTGCTTCTAAAGCAGGGCTGAATTTTCTTGCAGTTAAGGGTCCTGAACTCTTCAGCAAATGGGTTGGTGAATCTGAGAAGGCTGTCAGATCATTATTTGCAAAAGCAAGGGCCAATGCCCCGTCGATCATATTTTTTGATGAAATTGATGGTCTTGCTGTAACTCGTGGAAAGGAAAGTGATGGTGTTTCAGTGTCGGATAGGGTCATGAGTCAACTTCTTGTTGAGTTGGATGGTTAGTGATGAATCTTTGAGCAGTGGAAATGTGAATGATTACTTAAATATATATTGCTTAAGATGTAAAAGGACTGATAAACTACTTGGACTTTTATTTGTGCCAGGACTACATCAAAGGGTTAATGTCACCGTCATAGCTGCTACAAATAGGCCAGACAAGATTGACCCTGCCCTTTTGAGGCCAGGTATTCTGTTTGTTCTGTTATTCTCTGTATCTCTTACTTATATTGCACATGCAGATAAACAAAGGTGGATGACTTGTATAAACAGCTTAAATTTCAATTAACTGACAAAAGACACTTACATGCAGGACGCTTTGACCGTCTGCTATATGTTGGACCTCCAAATGAGGTGGACAGGGAAGAGATATTTTGCATTCATTTGCGTAGAATCCCATGTGATTCTGATGTTAGCATTAAAGAACTAGCTCAACTGACAGATGGTTGTACTGGGGCTGACATATCATTGATATGTCGGGAGGCAGCTGTTGCAGCAATTGAGGTTTGTCTATCAACATGATTTCTGATAGATTTGTTGTCACTTGTCACAAAGTGTATTAATTTGTAAAATTTGTTCTGATGTTATACCAGGAGAGCCTTGATGCTTCTGTAATAACGATGATGCATTTAAAGATGGCAATCAAGCAGATCCAGCCATCAGAAGTTCAGACCTACCAAAAGCTATTGGCAAAATTTCAAAGGGCTGTTCACTGCTGTGATATAGAGGATGAATTCAATCATATGTAATGCAACAGTAGATCTTCTTGGTTCAACATTTGGTAAACATTTCTTATTCCAGCTTGTGATATTTAGAATATCTTTGTTTATTTGGGTCTGTAAGGTAGAATTATAAATTCAAAATGTGTCTCTTGATATCAGCTGAAAACTGATTTTATTTACACCTTCAGTTGTGACTAAATTATCTTGTTTTTTCAGTTCTCTGAACTAGCAGGAAGTTCATAAATTCTTGCGCACTGTTCCTCAATAAAATACTGGCCGACATCTTTAAATTGAGAACTGCTCTAAGCAGTTAACCATAGTCCTCAGAGAACTAATATATTTGTCATGTTTCAGTGACTGGGTTTATGTGTATTACATGGGGATCATCTACACTGCAAATGACTGGTATGAATGTGGTATATGTTTGTCACATTACTGAGACTGGGTTTATACATAGCATGGTCCTGGGGAAGAGTGCTGCATCAACAGAGGAGTCAGGTGAAAGGAAAAGTGTAAATGCCCAAATTTGTGCTGAAAGCCCTGAATCCTGATTTGATTGGCCTTTCCGTTGAAGGCTGAACATATTGAGAATGATTGCAAACTTTGGTCTCACTTGGAAGTTTTGTTGGTTCAATATTTGTTACTCTTGAAGATGAGACATAGCACTGTTGGCTGAGGAACTATGCCATAAATTCCTGTGCGTCATTTTTAAAACAAGTTTGCTTTCGATCATAAACTATCGAAATTGTTGATAAACTTACATCATTTGAAGAATTACAGTGGAATGCTTACACAAATTACTCTTGTTTTGGCTATTTCAGTGCGTATGTTGTTGTCCTAGAGTATTTTGAACTCACCCAAGTTGTACTGTCACAGTAGTTGTAGATCAATATTGATCTGAAAGATGATAACGCGATTTTAGTTTGAATATTTTTTTAGCAAAATGTTCAAAAGCCTCTTCTCTAAAGTTGAATGTGTTAACTTTTTTTGTTGCTGCATAATTGACATGTCATTATATTATTATTATTATTAGGCTACCTTTTGTTAGATGGTTGCATTGCGCTGGGCTCCCTGAATCAGCTCAAACATCAAATTGCAAGCAATTTTATCTTCATTTTTTCAAATATCTATTTATTCGTACGTAAAACTCTCTAGTCTACCCTGGTTCCTTAGTCATGAATGATGTCCTACCTTTAGGATACGAGAATTTTTTATTTTTTATTTTGTTGAATGGGACTTGCGGATACGAGATTAATCATTTTCTTGGGTTCTCGTTGCCACGTGTTTTCAGTGAGATTTGAATTCCTAAACTACAAGTAAAGTTTGTCTTATATAAAATTGAGGTCGCCAGCTGAGTTAGATCTCGATAATTTGTCTATCATGCGTCGTTTTAGGTTTCTTACCATTTGGTAGTTACTTTTTCTTGGACTGTCATATTTGCAAATGAATATTTAAAAGTTACTGTAATTATGAGAGAGTATTGTATATTTTTTTTAATTGAGAGTTTTGATTTTTTTAATATCTTAAAAATTAAAGGATATATATGCTTTTTAAAATACGTTATTAAAATTATTATTTATTAATATAAAATTAATGATAATAATTTTTTATATAAAAAATATAAAATATCTTCTTAATTTACATGATAACATAGAAATTATTTATTAAAAAAAGTAATGAGAAATCAAAGTTTTTTTTTTTTTTGGAAATACTAGACATTATAAAATAAATCTATCACTGCCAATGATTTGAGTCTTAATTTTTAAAATTCATTATCCTTTTCATTATGCCATGTGTCTTTCCTATGTTGTGAATTTATTTTTTGCTAAATTTAATTTTAATTTTTAGTTTTTAACTTATATTTTAATTTCAAAAATTTTATTTCTAAAATATTTTATTTTACTAATAAAGGGAGCTTAAAAACCCAAGGACAAAATAGAATCTAGGATAACATAGAAATATAAAATACTAGTTTGGTGAAAACATTTTAGCAATAATGAGATCTATTTTCTGTCAAATCTTTATTTTTCCATTGTTGCTTAAATTATTATTTAACAAAATAAATATACATTAATTACTTATTCGCACGAAAAAATTTACATGGTAAAATAACATTTTTTATTTCTTGGGTTTTCTTCTTCATTTTGCACCATTGGAAGATTTTTATTTATTTTATACAAACCTATGAATTTTTTAACAAAAAAAAAAAACTGTCTGTCAAAATGCTCATATTGCTATTTGTTGGATTAGATCTTCGAAGTCAAAGGAGATTATAGTTCCAATGAAATAGAGTGCTTATTTTTTATTTAATTTAGAGACACTGAAAAATTTAGATATTGTTAAGATGAAATTATTGAAGTGCCTAATTTTATATTGAGGGAAGTGAAACACGATGTATGAAGACAGGGTGTAGGATATTTCTAATTCTAGGTATATATAGATAGAGATTTGAAGTGGAGGGTATTTTTGATGAATATTCTTGGTAGAGAAAAGGGGGTGAATGAAACCAAGTCTACTACTACAACTATACAATACAAAGGTATTTCTATGTCATAAATGCCAAAACATTAATCATACAAGGGTTACACCTGTCATGATATTGGCATTTTGAAGTTGAAGCATCAAACATGGGTATCACATGGGGGGTACCCTTATCATATTACTTTGATCCAATTGGTCCATCAGTACTGTTGCCAATGCTGCACGAGGAAACATGCCTTTCTAGGGGCAATAATTGTGCCATCTCCTTTTGCTAATAATAGGTAGACAAACCCGCAACCCTTCATGCGTCTAGTGTTTCGACCTTAGTTTGTTTAGTGCAATCTGTGATTGGGGTATAAATCGATTTCTGAAGCCAACAGGTATCCCACTTGCAACAGTTCCCTTCTGGGCATTTCATGGTTTCTGTTCCAACTCCATACAAAAGATACTCTTCCCTTTTCTTTCATTTCTTTATTATTATTTGCCTTTGGGGCCTAGTTACCTTTTCTCATTAATTTATTAACCACATTACTATACCCCCTTTCTCAATTTTTATCATACACTAATTCCTTAATTCCATCTAAATAATTACTTAACAATTTCCCTTGTGCATGTATCCCTCACTACTCCCCAATTCACATTCAGTCAAATCGAATTTTAACTTTGAAACCGGAGACATCATGCAAGGCAAACACCAGCTCAACTTATTCCCTATCTACAAAACAAGAAAGAAATTCCACAAAGCCAAGAATCTTTGCATCTCTCTCCTCATTCTTTCCTCATCTCAAATCTTTCCCATGCCCGTACGTTTCATCCTTATTGTTCTCACATTCTTCCCCCACTTTTTCCACAGAGCATGCAATGCACGCGCCAGTGTGTCTGCCGGCCCAATGACCCAATCAATGAAATATGGGTTGGTTTTTGTTGTTATTCATTTTGGAGTACGGTATTCATCCTAATATTAAACTATATAAGCCATTAAATCAATTTATAAGGTTAAAACTGCACCAACTGAAACAAAATTTTTAAACAGAATTAGCTACATTTAAAAAAGACAAATGAAAGAATCATCATATGATCTAAAGCATTAAATTATAAATCAAGATTGAGGCATTGAAATTATTGTTTTTTCTTAGTTGTAAAATTGACAGAATGCATCACATCAGGGCAGCCAGCTAAGAGAACCACCCCACAGAGCACAGTGGATCACGGAGGCGCGTATGACCGTAACACGATGGGAGGGGAAAATTTTGAAAACTATAGAGATCTCACAACACTCACTCTCAAGTAGAAGACCCCCAAATCCCGGAAAAATAAAAATCATAAGAAAAAGCATCAGCAATAGTGCCCACAATAAAAAGCTGAAAAGAAAGAAAAACAAGATCCACCTCGAACCTCTCTCCACCCTCCACCCTCCACCCTCCACCACACTCCACCCTCCCTTCCACCACCACCACCACCACCACCTTCACTCCTCTCTCTCACTTTCTCTCTAGAGAGAGATTCTCCTCACAAAGAATCAAATCCTTGTCTCCACCACCTCCGTCACCACCACCCCCAACCCTTTTTCTAAACCATTAAACTACAAACAAAATATCCATTTGTTGAATCAAACACCCACATCCAAAAATCCTTCCTTTCTTAAAAATCAGTGAGCATAGAAGCGAAACAACCAAGTGGGGTGTGTGTGGGTCATATTCGGAGAAGAAGGAAACAACAATGAGAGAAGAGGATTCAAAATGGTTTTCAAGATGGGAAGAGGAACTACCTTCACCAGAAGAACTCATGCCGCTATCCCAAACCCTAATAACCCCCGATCTAGCCATAGCCTTCGACATCAGAAACCCACACACAACCACAAACAACAACCCCACAACCCCACAACAACAGCAGCAGCAACAACCACCCTCAAACCCTTCCCCCACCAACCCCTCCCAACCCACCTCTACCGACTTCGCTGATTCCGGCGAACTCGGCTCCGGCACCGCCGGCGAAGAACCAGCACGAACCCTCAAAAGACCACGCCTCGTGTGGACCCCACAACTCCATAAGCGCTTCGTCGACGCCGTCGCGCACCTCGGCATAAAAAACGCCGTTCCCAAAACCATAATGCAGCTCATGAGCGTCGACGGTTTAACCCGAGAAAACGTCGCTAGCCACTTGCAGAAATACCGCCTCTACCTCAAGCGCATGCAGGGAATTTCCGCCGCCGGAGCTGCCGGCGCCGGTGCCGGAGCTGCCGCCGCCGTCGCAGACCCTGCCACGGACCACTTATTCGCGAGCTCACCCGTGCCGCCACATTTCCTGCACCCGGCAGCACGGCCTAATTCGGATCATTTTTTGCCTTATGTGCCTGTGCCAGCCCTCCACCACCACCACCAGCAGCAGCAGCAGCTGGCGGCGGCGCAGTATCACAGGCAGGTGGGGCATTTCGGATCACCGCCGAATGGGCACTTCGAGAATCCATTCATGTCTAGGCCCTCTCAGCAGCAGCAACAGCTTCATAGGATGGGGGCTCCTGTGCACAACCCTGTTTCTGGCTATGTGGAGGACATGGAATCTGCCAATGCTTCAGGTGGTAGAAAGGTTCTTACTTTATTTCCAACTGGAGATGATTGAGTTTTGGGTATGTAATAGTATAGTTGTATGGTATGGTGTCTCCTTAGTTCCACCTTGTTGTCTTGTGAAGTTAATGTTCTGTCAGGGTCTTAGTTGTTAATTTGTGTTAGGGTTATTATTGATGATCTTGGTATTGCTAATTGGTGTTGGAGTCTAGATTTAAGTCTGCAGATTCAAAAGTTCCAGCAGTCATGCTTCTGTGGCATAATCTGGTTGGTAGAGGTTCTACTATGGCGTCTAGAAGAAAGCCACGATTGTAATTAATTACTTTGTGGTATATATCCTCTGTCAGCTTCTGGTGACTGACATTCACATGATGTCACTTTTGGGCGACAATAATAATAATGTCTACAATCCTGGGTGTGAATCAGTAGTCGCGTGGCTTTAGGGATCCCCTCTAGCTAGCTGTCTGGGAATTGGCCACAGCTTGATGTAATTTGGAGTGTTCCTGCCTGGGCTTTATTGGCAGGTGTGGCAAAAGCAGCTAGTTTGGTATTTGTATCTGCAGGTGGTAATAAACACGCTTTACACTCGGTAGAGACTAATGGAAGCATATCTGATTGGCATGTTTGGTTGTGAATTCTTCGACTAAATCTGGGAACCTCTATTGTGAAAGACTTGTCTCCTCCATGTCAAGTTTCATGTCCTGTAGAGGTGAGTTGTACATTGTTTGATTCTATGGAAGACTCGAATGCCTGATGTAAGGCGATCGTTTAAAATTCTAATCTTACTCCAGTGTGGGAGGTTAATTTTTATATGCTAGATGAACTCAAGTAAACTAGTTTTGTTAATTGTCTAGGTTTACCATGCTTACGAACACAATAAGTTCATGTTTACTTAGTTGTGTATTTCTTCTTTGACTAGAATTCCTGATTCCCTTGTGTACTGAGACTCTTACTAATGAGTCTTATTATTTGATGATCAATTTGCTAATAGCCAACTATACTATGTTTTAGAGGCAAAAGGGATACTGTTCCAACTGTTCACATTGGCATTCTTTTTCTAGTTTTGAATGACATGGTAAAAATACAAATGATTGGTGGACATTGATATACTTAAACTGAGACTCTGTTAGAATGCATTACCCAATATTGTATGCTATTTATCTGTGATAAACATCATGTGCCTGCACTTCAAAAAAAATAAATGTAAGGGGAGTATCAATTGAGTGTGAAAGGATCTAATCTTAAACCATATAATCATATATTAATGATCAATACTGATATCTAGTTTCTTTCATGAGAAGCATACTCTGATTTTTGCGCACACATGTGCACACGCAGATACACGTTTAATGTAATTGGACTCGCAGAGTTACTTGAGTTGACACCAAACTTGCTATCATTAAACTAATTGGATTTTTATAGATTTTTTATAATTACCTCATATTATATCAACCAGTTGATTTTTTCTTGGTGGGATTTTGATGATTACCTTACATTTAGTTCCACAAAGTGTGAATGTTTTTACTTCAGTCATTTGTCTAATTCTAGAATTCTCCTCAGTCTCTGAGATTAACTTTTCACTTGTTCATGTACCGGGAATTGTTTCTTGCAGTAGTTCAGTTTCAAATTAAAATGGTATTTTTACCTCCATAATTAGGTAGATTCAGCATCACTTTTAAGCTACTCAAATAATGTGCCGATTGTATGTGAGACTCCTTGAATTCAATCTTAAGCTGTTTTGCTTCTCCAGTTCTCTATCCAAGTTACTAGAGTTTCTTCATGTTCTCTCATGCATGTCGCATTTGTTCTTGAATGTAATTATGTTTTTAAAGAAACATGCCTTTGGCTTCAGCATGACAGGAACATTTTCACCAAAGCTTATAAACAATTTACTATCTGTCCTTTCATGGCTTGCTTGAATTTTGGTTCCTTTTATTGTTGATGCTCAAAATATTAGTTTCGATAAACGAGCTGTAACGTTTTCTTCATAAACAATGCAGCAACCCGCATGGATATTATTCCAACTTTGTCGTCTTTTTAGCCCTCTCAGGTGCAGTCTTGCGGATTGCTTTCTACCTTTCATGTGACAAATATTTCCCTTCTAGGGGTCTTACCATCTCTAACTCTTTGGTCTTCCTCATTTAGTTAACCAACTTGTAATTTCCATTTCATATACCTTAAACAGACTTGCACAACCAACCCATGTTTATCTATCATCGAGAAAACATGGTTTTGATAAGATATAGCAAACTTATGAGTGTCATAAATCTTTCAATGGAAATAAAAACTTTTCTCAAAGGCATTGCCTTACAAATGAGTTATTTTTCCTGTTTCTTTTCTTTTTTTGGAAGGGGGAATTCTTCTACTTAAAAGGAAAAGTTGAGCTAAAAACATTTCTTTAGAAGCTTTACAACTTAAATAGCTTCTTGTTTAATGAACGAAAAAAAATAAAATTTTCATTGAGACCAAGTGTTGGAGATTTTACTATTAAAAGTTGAAAAAAACTAAACCCAATGCCATGAGATTAGGCGTGGAATACTTTATCATGACAATGGTATGTCATTATCTCGTTTTCTTATTGCCCACATCATTGTCTCTTGCTTTCTTAGCAGCTACGACAGCAACATTATGATATTTGGCTTGGCAAAGTAATTTTCTGTAAGAAATCTTCATTTATTTGACATTTGGTGCATCGCAATCAATTATTGTATGATCGAAAGAGAAAAGTTTTACTCTCTATTCAAAGTTAAAAGTCGTTTCTACAAGAAACTTAAGCCCGTACGCATATCATCTTCATCTAGTCACCAACTTTATGCGCACTGCGCAGTGCAATTGTCAAAACGCATTTTGAAACTTGTCCACTTTCCACTAATCAGTGGTCTCGATTGTGCACTAGGTACCGGTCAAATCCTTAATGCTATGACAAGACCCAAGATAAAGTATATATATAATGTTCATCTGATAAATATGTAATCATCATAATTTCCATCTTAAGCTTGATAAAATACTAACCTCAAAGGGAATGGAAGAAATATATCCTCTTATGCTACTCGCCAATTTGTTTTGAACTGGAACTCCATTTTTAAGTTAGAAGAATGCATGTTTGGATTTTTAATGTTTATTGGTTTAGATTTATTTTAAAATTATTAATTATAATTTGTTATAAATTTACGTAGATAATTTTTTTAACATATTTTCAGAACACGCTGAATATATGCCATAATACATATTTAATTTATTTTAATTATATTTAATCTTGTAACACAAGTTCCGGTTCATAAACGCTAACTCAAACAAATGTTATATCGAAGAAAAGACTCAAATACAGCATCAGAGAAACAGTTGATATAAGGGTTAATCTTCTTTTATTTTTTATTTTTTATCATTTTTGAACTTAATGTCATGGTTTCAACTTTCAGAGTATAGTATCATATAATAGATAATTTGTATTACAATATACAAGGAATTAACTGTGTTTGCGGTTAGGTTTAGTTCAGTTGAAACATATTATAAAATTTAAATTAAATTGAATCAATCTTTAACGAAATGATTTGGATTGGTCAATTTGATTTTTGTTATTTTTTCTTTTTCTTTTTTTCAACGGATAACAACACCGTATTGCCTATAAAATATTTTAGCACATCATGTAAGTTTATTCAACTCATTAATTTTATAAAATATATATTAGTATGACATAAAATTTTATAATGAGTCATGATTTGTGTATATATTATTTACTTATTTTAAATATGAATGTTAAGCACCTAAGTCATAATACATATATTATATTGTAGTTATTAGGGATGACAATGGGTAGGGTACTACAGTACCCATCTCTATACCCGCGTTTTAAAAAAATATCCGTTCTCGGCCCCATACCCGCGTGGGTATGAACATTAATCCCCGTACCCATACCTTATGGGTACCTGCATACCCGTCTTGTATCCATTACCCGCGCTTGTTTGAGAAAAAAATATTTATAAAGAAAAATATGTTTATATAACTTCATATAAGTAGCATAATAATATAAAAATTTAATATGTAATTACCGAACAAGGTACAAACATAGATAAAAAATAAATATTCAAATATCATAAATGTTAAATGTATCTTAATATAATAATTTTCTAAACTAAATTCTTAAAAACAATAAGCAAAACTAAACACACAAGTTATTTCTCAGTGATAATCCTATCTTGTGTGAGATTTGATTGATTGGTAATGTCAGAGTGACAACGAAATAGATCTGTACAATGGTTGTCTCTTCGTGTGGGATCACTTGGTAACCTTTTGTGACGGCATTGACAACTAACTCTAATGAATAACGTTTCATAGTTGTTAAATTTTAGTGAGACAGACATTGAGAATGAGAATAGATTTAGAGTAGAGAAGTTCAATACTAACAACAGAAAGTGGATACATAAAATATTTTTTTTAACTTTTGAATTTGAAATTGTAAGAAAAATAATAGATTTAATTAAAATAATATAATATAATTAGTATATATATATATATATATTAATACTAATATTTTTAACTCATATACTATACGAAAGTATTTTATAAAAAATATAAGTTTTTGAAAAATTATTTTAGTGAATTAAATATTTATAATGTATATAAATTTTAAAAGAAAGAATTTGAATAAAAGATAAATAGTTACAATAAAATTTTATAATAAAAAAATATACGTGTATATTTAAAAAATTATACTTTTTTTCTGAAAAAATTAACAATAATTTTTTATATTTATATCTTTTCAAAAACTTCTTTAAATGTGAATAAATAATATTATTTAGATTCAATAGATTATAATTATACTTGTAATACATATGTTGCATAGAAAAATATTATTTTAAATTAAAATATAAAAACTAAAATTTAAATATTATTAATAAATAATAAGTTTACGGTAATAGTAGGTGATTGTAAAATTTATAATATATTTATTATTTATCATTCACTTTATGATTTAAACATCAATATCATTTTATTAACAAAAATATTTGTGTAAAAAATATTTTATGTGTGTCATATATAAATAATATTTTAAAAAAAGTCAATCTCATATTAACTATGTAATAATTAAATTGTATTAGCCTAATTAAATGATATAAAATAGTAAATAATTTTTTCTATTAAAAATATAAACTAAAATAAAATTTTTTGGTTTACTTTATTATTAAATATATTTTTATATTAATCTTATATAACTTCAATAAGTAATATAATAATACAAAAATTCAATGCATAATTATAGAATAAAGTTCAAGCATATATATATATCCATACCCGCATATAGATATATATATATATATATATATATATATATATATATATATATATATATATATATATCTATATGCGGGTATGGAGCAGGGTGGGTACTTAGATACCAATACCCGCACCCATCCCTATTAAAATTTGTGAGTTTTTATCCATACCCATACCCGTATAACAGGTAAATACCTTATTCATTGTGAGTAAATTTTGCAGGTGTCCATCGAGTACTTTACCCATTGCCATTTCTACTAGCTATCAAACTGATAAGCCCTCTCCTGCGTAGCTACAAAAGTTTTAAAGCACATATAGTCATGTGCTTAAATTCTCTCTTATCAATAATTTCCCTAAATATAACTTTTAATGTATGTACATCATAGTAGAAAATTTATTAAAATATATTAAAACAAATAAGATTTGCAGGTCAAAACGGTTTGGTTTTAATTACGAAAACCTAAACGAAACTAATTAAAATAATTTTTGTAATTTTTAATTTGGTTGATTTTCAGTTTAATCAATTTTTTTTTTCTAATTTTACGGTTTAAAATGGTTTGATTCAATTGACGAACACCCTTACAATTTACAAAGAATGGATTAGGAGGATAATATGTAGAGCAAAACCAAAAATCCCAGTTTGTATCTTGCTTGCTTCATTGGATTATGATACAAGAAGGCATGCTATTAAGATATTCTCTACTAAACTCTTTCTGAAATTTTGTATATCGTTGAATAAAATCCACAGAAGTTCCATTAAATTATAAATAAAAATCACTAAACAGAATACCCATATTATTTAGTAGATTTGAAATAAACATTATTAATAATATTGTGTTTAAGAGTATTTATAAACATTTCTCTTCATAAAATGTACGAACTTCTTCATAGAGCATAATCGACGTGTGGTGGGGCAATTCAACTACCGGGTCACAGTCTATCAGAATTGGACTCACTGACATGAACATTGTGTGCCGTATTCCAGTGCAAATCAAAATGTGACTGGGTCAAACGAATGGAATAAAATCCTCATCGCCCTCTGTATCCTTTGCTCAAGATATACTTTTATAAATTATATAATATATAATTACAATCCAGATAATTAAAAAAAAAACAAATAAGGATTTTTTCGTTGATGTTGTTCAATTTCATTAGTTGAGCCAACCTTATTGATTATGTTAGTTTGAGTAATTGTTATCACTTAACTCAAAAAAAAAATAAAATTATATAAGACATAAACACTATATTATTTAACATGACTTCCTATTACCTTCGTTAAAAACTTGGAAACAAATGAGAAAATATGACTTACATGTTTGGGAGGAGAATTCTGCAAGAAAAGGAAAATAACTTTTTTAATATATATTAAGTTTATATTAATATATTATTTTATATAAAAAAATATCATCTCCTTTTTTTCTCTCTAAACAACCAATGGAGCTAAATTTTGATATATTAGACCGTGTTTGACAAATAATATATATTAGTGTTCCAATTCCATTAATATGAAGTACTTTAGAATCAAGTAGTTCTTCATTTTTCTCTTAAAATTTGAAAAGATTTTTATTTATATTTAGTGACCTTACAACATTAGAATACACAATAGATATTATTTATCCATATAAAACTGTTTAAACACCTTTATTGTATAAGTTTATTGATACATAAAATATTTATTATTTACATATTCAAGTTGTAATCCAACACAAAATTTTGTCATTACAAGATCTTTCATCTCAAATTCATTTTTTAAACAATTTACTATTTTTGAAATCTTTTCATGAGTTTTAATAACATTTAAATAATTATCATAAACAACAATTATTACAAATTCATTATAAGAATTTTTTTATAAAAATGCATGGAAAAATATGATATTTTTATATTCTTCCTTCAATAAATATTCACTAAAGCTATTATATCACATGATTCTAAATTGTTTCAGTTTATAAAATAATTTATTTAACTTGATTCAATAACTTTCTCTCGAATTTGAATTGTATGCTTCTAGAAATTAAAATCTTTAGAGAGTTTCATATAAATTTTCTATCAAGTAAGTTATACAAATAGGTTATAATAATATTCATTAAACACAAATTAAGTCTTTCATGTACTGCTAATCTGATTAAGTATTGAAAATTACTTACATCCACTATTGGTGAATATTTTTCTTTAAAATCAATGTTAAGCTTTTACGAAAAACTTTGGACAATAAGTCATGCTTTATATCTCACATTTTACTTTTTTTATTTTGTTTTTACTCAAAAATCTATTTATATCTAACTAACTTTATATCCTTAGATGTACGATCTTTAACTTTACCTTAATTGCATCTTTCCATTTCTTCCAATCACTTATTTGTCTACACTTGTTGACTAACTTTGATTCATGATCATCTATATGAGTTATCATATTCAATGCTAGGTTAAATTAAAAAATTTCATCAATGCTGACTTTATTTCGCTTCCATTGTACTCTATTCATGACATAATTTATTGAGATATCTTTATTTTCATAATTTTTAGGTATATGTATTTCTTCAAGAATTGAAATATTAACTATGTCTAATGACTCTGCTGAAATTTTTACATCCTTGTTTTGATCGTCTTAATTCTTAATTCATTTTCTTTTTAAAGGATTTTTATCTTTGGAACTAAAAGGTCGACTACGCTTCATATGTGAATCAAACTCATTTGCAACATTAAATTGTCCAATTGAAACATCAATTTTGATTGGAGCATTAGCAACTATACATATGATTTAGTCACTATTTTTAGATTCATAAACATATTTGGCAATTGGTTGGCTAAACCTTACCAATGAATTATCTTTTAAACTTTCAATTCACATTATTTTGTTCGAGAATTAAGATGAAATAAAAGATAATTTATTTCAAGTTATCTTCTTTTCCAAATGCTTATTTTCTCTTTTTAAGGTAGGGAAATTTGATTCATTAAAATGACAATCAACTAATCAAGTAGTGAATAAATCTCATGCTATTGGCTCAAGGTATTTTATTATAGATAAAGATTCATAGTCAACATGTATTTCCAACCTTCTTTGAGGATCCATCTTAAGACAAAAAATTCAAGATTTGTAAGATTTTGACATATTTAGTACTTTATAAAAATATAAAAATTATAAGTTAGATATTACCAAATATTTTAATAATAAAAAATAAAAATAAAAATATATGTAAGAAAAAAATTAAGTATTCAAGTGATAAATAAAGCAATATGTCAACTTCAAAAAGGTTGTTTGGCCTTCAAAGTTGATCTTCAAAAAACCTATGACTGCCTCAATTGAAATTTTTTAAGTGTTTTTGAAAATTTTAGTTTCCTATCTATCATCTTATCTATTGTTATGTGGTTGTGGTGTGTGAGTACCTCATTGCTCTCTATTATTTGGAATGATGCATCTACTAAGTCTTTCTCTCCTGTGAAGGGACTTTAGCAAGGTGATCCAATGTCACCTTACTTGTTTGCTTTCTGTATGAAAAAACTATCAATATATATTCAACAACTAGTGGAAGATATATTTGGCAACCTATTAAAGTAGCTAGAGGTAGACCAAAGCTCTCTCATATTTTATTCATTGATGATGTGTTATTGTTTTGTAAAGCTTTAAGAGCTCAAACAAGAGTGGTTACTAATTGTTGATTGGAATGACCCGTGAAACTACCAAATCAATTTTTAATTTTTCTGATTTTTAGGCAATAAAGAGTCAAATATATATTAGGATCAGAATATTTGATTTCTTTTTTTTTTTGGGCATCTGATATGTTTATAAAATACACGCCTTCAACAAATTCAAATTTCCCTTTTATTCCCTCTTGTTCCAGCCCTCTATACATTATTTCAACAACCAACAAATTGGTAATCAGAGTTGTCTTTTTACGGGATCTGTGAAATGGATGCTGAAGCAAATTTTTCACAAATTGCTCCTTCTATCTTTGATGGAGAAAGCTATGAGCTTTGGGATGTGAGAATGCAATCCTATATGGAGGCTTTAGATCTCTAGGAAGGCGTGGAAGAAGATTATGATGTTCCTTTACTGCTAGACAATCCCACCATGGCCCAGATTAAAAATCAAAAAGAAAAAAAAAACAAAGAAGGCAAAGGCAAAGGCATGTCTCTTTGCTTGTATCTCAAAAACCGTCTTCACCAAAACCATGACCCTTAAAACAGCAAAAGCAATTTGAGATTACCTGAAAGAAGAATATGCAGGAGGTCAAAGCATATGAAATATGCAGGTGTTAAATTTAATAAGAGAATTTGAGTTACAGAGAATGAAAGAGTCTGAGACAATCAAAAAGTACTCAGGTAGATTGCTTAGCATTGCTAACAAGATCAGATTATTGGGCACATAATTTCTTGATTCTAGAATCGTACAAAAAATTCTTGTAACAGTATCAAAAAGATATGAAGCTTATATAGCCACCTTGGAGAACACAAAAGATTTATGTATAATCACATTAGCAGAAGTGTTACATGCATTGAGGGCATAAGAGCAGAGAAGGCTTATGAGGCAAGAAGGATCTATGGAGGGTGCCTTTCAAGCCAAGCTGAAAATCAACAATAGCAACAAGCCTGGAGGTTTGGCAAACAGCAAAAACAACAATCAAAGTAGCAACAATCAAGTTCATCCACCTTGCCCTCATTGTAAAAAAACTAATCATCCACAAAATATGTGCTAGTAGAGGCCAAATGTAAGATGTCGTAAGTGTGGTCAATTAGGGCACATGGAAAGGATATGCAAGTCTCAACAACAGCAAGAAGAAGTCAAGGTTGCTGAGAATCAACTACATGAGGAGCAGTTATTTGCTTTGTCATGCTTTGCTGCCAATAGTTCTACAGAAAGTTGGCTTATTAATAGTGGTTGTACAAACTACATGACTTATGATTGTGATCTCTTTAGAGAACTTGATAAAAATGTTCTCTCAAAAGTCAAGATTGGAAATGGAGCATACATTGAAGTGAAAGGCAAAGGAACTATGGCAATTGAAGGCCACACAGGTTTAAAACTGATTTATGATGTTTTATATGTTCTTAAAATCAATCAAAACCTTTTGAGTGTTTCTCAGTTGCTGGAGAAAGGATATAAAGTGTTGTTTGAAGACAAAAATTGCATGATTAAAGACTTGGAAGGCAGAGAGGTGTTCAAAGTTCAAATGAAAGGAAAAAGCTTTGCCTTGGATTTCATGAACAAGGAGCAAGTTGTAGTACACAAAGATGTTAGTAGTACAGAACTTTAGCACAAGAGATTAGGCCATTTCCATCATAGTGCTCTAATCTTTATGAAGAAGAACAATTTTACAAAAAACTTCCCTGAATTAGAAGAAGAAGTTCCTGCATGTGCTACTTGCCAATAAGGAAAGCAAACAAGGCTCCCTTTTCCACAAAATAATGCTTGGAGGGCTTCACAAAAGTTGAAATTAATACATACAGATGTTGGAGGACCATGAGCACGCCATCATTGAACGGGAGTAAGTATTATATTGTTTTCATTGATGACAACACAAGAATGCGCTGATTTATTTTATGAAGTTTAAATATGAAGTTGCTGAGATTTTTTGCAAGTTCAAAGCTTGGGTGGAAACTCAAAGCAAGTGAAAATTGTAGGTGATCAGGTCCGACAATGAAACTGAATATATCTCTGAAAAATTTAATAAGTTTTGTGAAGATGCAGACATAGAACACCAGTTCACAACATCTTATTAACCTCAGCAAAATAGCATTGCAGAAAGAAAGAACAGGACAATTATGGATATGGTTAGGTGTTTGTTTCATGATAAAGAATTGCCAAAGAAATTTTGGGCGGAAGCTATAAATACAACAATTTTTTTGCTGAACAGGTTGCCGACAAAAGCATTGCAAAAAAGAACAACATTTGAAACATGATATGTGTAACACCCCGAATTTTGTAATATTAATTATTGATAATCATATAAATCTAAATATATATTCATGTGTGTATTTTTAGATATATGCTGTGAATATATATGTGCATATATGTATGTTAGGGATGTCAAATTCTTGGAGTTAGATAGCTGGAGCTGGGATGAAGACAAGAAGATTGAATTTCAAGGGGAGAATAAAGATGTAGATGAAGAACTAGTTAGAGGAACAAGATCACTTTCTGACATTTACCAAAGGTGCAATGTTGCTATCATGGAACTTGTTAGATATGAACAAGCTGCAACTGATCAAAAGTGGATAGATGCAATGATGGAAAAGCTTAAGATGATTGAAAAAAATCAGACATGAGATTTGGTGGACAGACCCAATCATTAGAAAACTATTGGAGTCAAGAGGGTATATAGGACCAAGCTTAATCCTGATGGTTCTGTAAACAAGCATAAGGCAATGCTTGTTGTTAAGGGATATGTCCAAATTTTTGGGGTAAATTTTTCTGAAACTTTTGCTCCAGTGGCTTGGTTAGATACTATAAGGTTGATGTTAGCACTTGCTGCATAAAATGGTTGGGTCATACATCAAATGGATGTTAAGTCAGCCTTTTTGAATGGATACTTGCAGGAGGAAACTTTTGTCAAACAGCCAGAGGGTTTTGTTATTCAAGGACATGAGGAGAAGCTATATATACTAAATAAGGCCCTATATGCGCTTAACCAAGCACCAAGATCATGGTATAGCAGAATTGATGCACACTTAGGAAACTTAGGCTTTGTAAAAAGTCCAAGTGAATTTACCCTATGTCAAAAAGGTTGATAATGAAATACTTGTGGTATCTCTTTATGTTGATGATCTATTTGTTACAGGAAGTCATAAGGTGCTGATTGACAAGTTCAAAGAAGAAATGAAAGATTCTTTCGAGATGACAGACCTTGGAAAGATGACATTCTTCCTTGGTATGAAGGTGCAACAAAAGCTAAATGAGATATTTGTATGCCAAGAAAAATATGCAAAATAAGTTCTTAGGAAGTTTAACATGGAGGATTGCAAACCAACTGCAACTCTAATGAATCAAAAGGAGAAGTTTTTCAAAGAAGATGAAGCTGCAAGGGTTGATGAAAGAGTGTACAGAAGCCTAATAGGCTGCTTGATGTATTTGACAGCAACTAGGCCAGATATTATGTATGCAGTGAATTTACTATAAAGGTACATGCACTGTGCTAGTGAAATTCACTTTCAAGCAGCAAAAATAATTTTTAGATATGTTAAAGACAGTTGATTATGGAATAAGATTCAGTCAAGTTAAAAGTTTTAGTCTCCTTGGTTATTTTGATAGTGATTGGGCAAGATGTGTTGATGACATGAGAAGCACCTCGGGTTATTATTTTATGCTGGGTTTTGGAGTTTTTTCATGGTGTTCAAAAAAATAAGTTATAGCTCAATCAACAGCAGAAGCAGAATATATAGTTTTTGTTGCTGCTGTGAACCAAGCTCTTTGGATCAGAAAGCTCATGACAGACTTGCATATGGAACAAACAGGAAGGACACAGATATTTGTGGACAACCAAGCTTCCATTTCAATTGCTAATGATCCAATCTTCCATGGCAAAACAAAACACTTCAAGATCAAGTTTTTCTTTCTAAGAGAAGTTCAGAAGGATGGAGAAGTGTAGCTTATCTATTGTAGAACTGAACATCAAAGTGCTGATATTTTGACAAAGACACTTCCTAAAACTAGATTTGAGTTCTTGAGGAAAAGACTTGGAGTATGCAACTTCAGTGTCAAGGAGGAGTGTTGATTGGAATGACCCGTGAAACTACCAAATCAATTTTTAATTTTCCTAATTTTTAGGCAATAAAGAATCAAATATATGTTAGTATCAGAATATTTGATTTCCTTTTTTTTTTGCATCTAATATGTTTATCAGTAGCAAATTTTTTGCACGTTTAGCTTCCTTATTTTTTGTATAAGTACCTGATTTGCATTTCAATAAAATACACGTCTTCAACAAATTCAAATTTCTCTTTTATTCCCTCTTGTTCCAATCCTCTATATGTTATTTCAACAACCAACACTAATGCACTTCATCAATTTTGTATGGAGTTTGGTTTGAGGATTAACTTTGACAAATATATACTTATATGTGTTTAGTAGGTATCTTAAGCAATGATAGACAAGCCTTTCAAACCATCTCCTCCATTAAGGTGGTTAAGGATCTTGGGAAGTATCTTGACTTTTCCATTTTGCATGGTCATAATAAAAGAAACATCTTCAACCATATTATTGGAAGGGTTCATATGAAACTTTCTTCTTGGAAATCAAAGGTGTTTAATAAAGTTGGCGAATTTGTTTAGTGAAATTTGTTCTCAGTTCTATTCGCATCTATTCCATGCAAGCCTTTTAGTTACCTAGAAGCATTTGCTATAAAATTGATAAGATTTTGAGAAGGTTTATTTGGGGACATGATACTGACCAAAGATGTTGGCATCAAGTCTCTTGGAATACTCTCATAGCATATAAAAGATCTGAAGGTCTTAAAATTAGAGATAGCACAACAACTAACACAACTCTCCTAGAAAAACTTGTGTAGGATATCCTCATTAATATAGATAAATTATGGTATCAAGTCTTATCCCACAAGTATCCTAATAATGGATCCACTCTTAATGCTTTAAGGGATAATAATGCCTTCTACATATGGTGCTGAGTGATCGAAGCAAAAAAATTTGCTCAAAGAGGGCTTCTCTTTTAGGTTGGGGGATGGTGCCACTTCTATTTGGTTTGTAGATTGGCTTGGTTGTAGACCATTATGTTAACTAATAAACTATGTTCATAATCCTGATACAGAACTTTGTCTCAAGGATATCATTTTTGGTGGCACTTGAAATTTTTCTATATTTCATACGATCTTGCCTAAATATTTACAGAACTTAATTTGTTAGTCCCTTGCACACTTGCTGCATCATTGCAAGACTGTTGGTGTTGGAAGTCTAGGAAAAAAAAGTAGCTATTCAACAACCTCGGGTTATGCTTGGCTTAATAGTCATTACCATTCCCAGCCCATTGCACACATCTAAAAATGGCTTTGGAAACTTTAGATTTTTAAGATTTATTTATTTCTTTGGCAAGCTTTACATGATGCTCTACCAACAAATAAGCATAGACAGTAATGTACGCTATTTGATTTTGTTAGCTACCATCGGTGTTCTTACTTTGAGGAAGATTTTTTCCATTATCTAAGGGACTATCAACATGCCAAGGAAATATGGCTAAGGTTGGGCTTTGGGAGGCAATGTCATCTTTTCAATAGTAATGCAGCTTCTTGATTGTTTGGAGGTGTTTTTCTAAACAAGGAATTCTCTTTTTATCAACAATATGGTGGCTTTGACATTGGAGGAATAATTGCATTTTTCAAAACAAGAATTGGTTGATCCAAGAAGTTTTACATGAAATCTGACTACTGCATGATGAAATTAATATTCATTTTCTGAATGAAACTGATACCAAAATGCTATACATTATTAATATTTAGAAACCTCCTAAAGATGGTGTTAATAAACTCGATGTGAAAGGTAGTTTTGCTCCACACATTAGTCACATGAGCTCAGGAGGAGTCTTTGAAGATTCTAATTAGAATTGGCTCTTGGGTTTCAATAGTTTTGATGGACATGGTGACTTAACCTTAGCTAAACTTCTTGCTAGGTTTAATGGCTTAAAACTAGCTATTGACTCCAACTATAACAATTTGGTCCATGAGAGTGACTGCAAAGAGATTATGGATATCAATAATTCAGATTTGATACCTCCTTGTTATCCTTATGCTCATATGATTTTAGATATTTTTAACTTGTTATATCAATCTTGGAATGTGGAGATCTTATTTACTCACTGTAAAGTCAATCGAATTGCAGATCATTTAAATCATGTTGGTTCTCTACAAAATGATTTCATGAATATTATGCATGATCTATTAGATGATGTTAGGAATTTATTATGCATAGATAACATTTATTCTATGCTCTAGTGATTTTGTTTTATTTTCTTTCTAATTAATAAAAATTTAATCAATAATGCAGTGTTGTGAGTCATAAGAAAGCAAATAAGTGATGATATTTTCATAAAAAAAAATAAAAATAAAAGAATATCATACATTTTTTTCAAAAATGTTCCTTTCTTGTAAAAGTGTACATTGGAGTGATATGCTAATATTTAAATAGAGAGAACAATATTAAAAAAAAATTAATTTTATTTTACATATTTTCAATACAAATGAAATGTCTTATTTATAGATAGTTATAATCTTTTAAGTTCCAAAGAATACCAAGTGATAGAAAAATAAACATCCACTTGTAATAATTCATAACATTTTCATTTATTATTTTTAACTTTTTTTTTTAATTTAGTCCTTTGATGCAACAACAACAATTTCAATTCGTTAATTAGTTTTTTAAAATATACAGTACTTGTTTAATACATAACTGGAATCAATTCTTTCATCCATGACATACATCCTTAATACAAAACCTATAAACACACTTAAATTACATTTAATGATTCAGAATTAATTCTATTAAAATCCCATTTTTTGCTTTAAACAAACCCTTAAATCCTTTAATGTTACTTCACTCCATTTTTCTCGACCACGCAGAGTTTGTTTGCATAGCAGACAAAGGGTGAGGGGGAAAATCATGACTAGTACTACTACAAATAGATTTTTGCCAGTTCGTGATTTTTCTTCCTAACATTATAGTTTATTCAACTTACTTTAGAGACATAATTATTCTTCAAACGAACTTTTAACAAATTAGATTATTTTCGAAGTTAAATTAATCAAATTATTAAGTTGGGTCAAATCAAATTTTGAATCGCCTTATCCAGCTGCCGTCCGTATCCTTACAGATAAGGATGCAGATCAACGATTATTAAATTGAATTACAGCACTTCTTAACGTGGACGTAAAACAAGAAGCACTTATCTGTGTCTCCCCAACATTATTGGGCAAAGTATATTTTAAAACACCTCTGAAACCTTATCATATAATTGCAAGTCCAGTAATGCACCACAATTCACTATTTTTATAAACTCTCACATTACAAGTCCCCAATGATTTACTATAACCATCAAAACTGAAAAACCAAAGACATACACTACTACAAGGGTCTATGACACAGTCCTGAAAAATTAACCTAAAATGAAATCTTAAAATACTAGCATAACTTTGCATCCAAATCAAATACTGCCCCCTAAATGTCATCTAATAATCCTGTGAATAGTCAAAGCTCAACGGCTGTTGACCAAACGGAGCCTGCAAAGCAGCAAGAGTATTTTAGATGCATGAACCATGATAATAGAACAAGTAAAATCAGACATAGTGAGAAAAGGAAAAAAAAATTTCATCTTTGTCCGAGAGCATAATTCAAACAATGCACAGTGGGGCAAAATCATTAACCTACCCTAACACTCATGATACACATATTAGCAAAATCTCTATATTTTAAAACAAAATAAAAGACTTAAAAGACATATATATACTACAATGCAATGTGCAGATATACAGATTACCTTCGCACACAATTTGCATAGTACATGTTGGAGAATAAAATTGACCAACCAGCATTATGTGACAAGAAATTGAAAAATAGCAAAAGCTGACACATCCAGGTACATTGGAGGTGGAGGCCAGAAAATGAGATATTTGATTTAAATATATAACAAACCATGCAAAGACAAGTCATTCCTAAAAACCATTTTAAACAAGCAAGAATATTAACCCATGAGACCTACATTATTAATTTATAAAGTTATTACATTTGTTACTAATGCGTCCTGACCCCTGGTGTTTTGATGTTATCACAAAAATCACTCATTGAATTCAGCAGGGTAATAAAATTAAAGTAAAACATGGTTTACCTGGAAAACAGCATGTCTAAATTGGTCATATGAATGTGCATACATCATTGCAGCACTTGGCCACTGTAGATAAGCACCATCCCTAGATGCCTGATTCAATCCTGTGGTACCAAACGGACTCATTATTGGGCTTGATGGAGGCCGAAAGCCAAGTGATGCCTGAGTTTGTGGCATCTGACCCAACTGATTAAAAGCAGTGTCATATTGAGCAAACGAATGTTGAGCTTTTTGCAAATTAAACGGCACCAAGTTAACAGCAGAGGTTGGAATACTCCTAGCATACCTGCACCAATAACAAGAATTTGAAGGCTGAAAAAAAAAAAAAAATCTAAACTTCACAAGTTATATAAATTCTTCAATTCTGAGCCCTCCCCATTTCAATTTCTCTCACAAACACAGACAGCTTTTAATCTTTTATTCAAAGATATAAAAACAACATAATTTTCTAAGTGTAGTGCAGAAAAATGTCTAAGTAACCATGCATTGGCAATTAAAGCATTCAATTTCAGGGAAGCTCTTAAGTTATGGAATACAGTGATATAACTCACCTTCCATAGCTACGATCATAATCTGGATCACTACGGTCCTTTTCCCTATCTCTGAAAATGGCAACTCGAGTAGAACTATTGTCCCTGACGCTGACATTAATGCATCTTTCTGAATCAGTCATGGGGTTCTTGCTAGTTTCATTCTCATCCTTGCTTGTAGAAGAATTTTTCCCATCCATTGAGACCAGGGAATAGGTATCACATAAATCAGAACTTCTAGAGCCACTAAAGATACGTGCTCGTGCCCGATCATATTCCTCCTTCCTCTCTTCTACACTTCTCACAGGATTTCCTTTCATCCCAGCTTCATTGGCTTCATTCAAACTAGTTTTATAAGGCCTAGGTCTAATGACAATTTTTTTCTGCTCGGATTTATCATTTTCCAACTGTTTTAAAGGTATTTCAGATAATCGAACAACAGGATACTTGCTTTCTGGCAACTTCCTCACCAGAATTTTACTTCCCTGTCCATCTAAGCCATTATCCTGAACCATTGTCTGCATATTGTAGTGTTGTGCAACACGATGTGCAGCCAGTCGGAGATAGGAAGAAGGAAAATGTTGGAACTCAAAATGCTGCTGATCAGCATTGTTCAGAAACCTCTGGATATCCAACTCCATCCGCAAAACTAAAGATGTAAACAAAGCAGCAAAGAAACAAACAAACAAAAAAGATGCATGATTTACACAGAATGGTAAAAAAAAATTAAAGAAAATAACCAAAATCTAGCCAGAAAAGACACTAGTATGGGGAGATTATAGGCAGAACATAGTCATCAAAGAATAGCTCATTTATTTATCATAAAACTACTAACACAACTGCCCGCTGCCACTCAAAGACCACTAATTTAAGCTTGTGACACAAAATTTTGATCCAACAAGCAATACCTACTAC
Source organism: Abrus pulchellus subsp. cantoniensis (assembly GCA_024086825.1). Taxonomy (NCBI): domain Eukaryota; kingdom Viridiplantae; phylum Streptophyta; class Magnoliopsida; order Fabales; family Fabaceae; genus Abrus; species Abrus pulchellus. The sequence continues at coordinate 12,808,493 of CM044050.1, forward strand.
TGCAACAATTCCATCAAAATGGTAATCATTAAGAAACACAAGACAACAATAGACACACAAAGTTTCTTAGCCAGAGGGCTGAAAATTAGTTACAGCCATAAACAGAGAAGCAATCTCAGGTTCCTTCAAATTGTTGTATAGCTTCCAACCCCCAGGTCCTACCTAACAACCATTCTGAGGTTAATACTTTCAAGTATGACTTAATTTAATTCTTACGTTAAAATTAAACCTTGACAATTTCAAGTCATTTCCGATAAGGTTATGACCTACTCCAGTAGACTGAAGCTAAAATCCTATTACCAGTCAATGTTTTGCATGCAGAAGTGCAAAGAGATCTATCAAGAGACTGGCAAGCCTGATTTACGAGCTACTGAAAGAAAGTGGATGCATCAAACATCAATTGTTCATGGTGGATGCCATGTTTTCAAATTCAACGAACTAAATACTACACTAAAACACAATTTATCAACTTTGGAAATTAAGGTGTTTTCCTTTATAATCACAATTTAACCCTTCAAAACTTCACATGGCAGAAACATACATGCCTATTTTTCTATTCTTTGAAGGATGACGTTATCCTCAGCAAGCTCAGAATCAAATCAATTAATAATTTTATAAAAAAAAAACATAATTTTGGACAAATCCCCTAAATCACCATCCAGTTTGATTGATTTCATTCCCAAAGAAAAGCCCCAACATCACACACCAAACTCAGACTCTCAATCTCAAATTATCACTGTAAAGCATGAAAAACCCCAACCATTCCAGATCTGACATAAATTAGCATACACATGACACAAAAACAAACAAAAAACACACAAATTCTTATCGAACATCAACACGCAAAATCCATGCGAAAAGAAAGAAAAGGGTCAAAGCGAAATCGAGCTGAAGCAACAATTTTGAAGCAAACCCAGGAAGCAGTAGCATTGAAAAAATAAAAATAGCCCCGCCCCAGAAAGGAAAAGTCAATAGAAGAAGAGAAGAGACTAACTGGTGAGGCGATGACGAGGGCTCTGAAGAGCCTCAACCAAGAAGGGTTCAACCATTGACTCCTTGTCTTTGAATCCAGAAACTGAATCGTTGGAGAGACAAAACGAATCCATGGTTCCACTCTACGGATGGGGGATAAATTCACAGAAATAATAATACTAATGATAATATTAAATATTAAAATAATAAATAAATATGATAAATTATTAATAACAGAGGTGTTCCTCCTTCCCTTGAAGGGTGAAGGAATGGAATAATAATAAGGGTAAGGAGGAAGAGAAAGAAGAAGGGATGGAGAAGGATTTTGTCTTGGAAAATAGGGAGAGATGAATTGATTACAATCCAATCCAATCCAACCCAACCCAACCCAACCCAACCACTTCTCTCTCTCTCTCTCTTTTCTCACAAAAATCGGTGACTCATCATAAATATTATATATCTTCTTCTGCCCTTTTTCCTTGTTCAATGTGAACACACACATAAGGTTCACCGCGTTATCTCCTTTTCTATAATTCCATCATCATAAATTCCCCTCTTACTCTCTTTTCGTTTTTCCTTTCTCATTAAAATAATAATATTTTATTTTAATTTAATGAGCTAGGTTACGTGTGAAAATAATTTCAGTCAAATAAAAATCAAATCTAGCGTAGCTGTAGATTAGGATTTATACTGCATGAACTTGGCTTATTTTTATATTTAAGAATTTACTTTATTTTTTTTATTTGTTCGACATAAATTTTTTAAAGGTTTAATAGGTATTTAATATAATTTATTTTTAAAATATTTATTTTAATTTTCAAAAAATAAAAAACTATTATAACTAAAATCGACCTATCATAAAGATTATTTTAAAAGTTTGTTCTTATCATAAATTATTTTAAGTAGGTTTACAAATCTCTCACTAAATTAGTTAATATTTGTCGATTATATATTTGTAAAATATTTTTACAAAATATAACACAATAACATTATTATATTTATCAATAAACAACTATTTAGTAAATATTTAAATTAAATTCATATTGAAATTTTAAAAATAAAGTAAAATTTAAAATATCATTAGATGTTAAAAATAATTAAGTAAAATACATTAATAAAAACATAATTAGATTTTAATAAAGAATAAAATTAAGTAATAATTTAATTTTGATGATTATAAAATTTAATTTTATATATGATATATTAAAAATATTATTTATAATTTTTTTTTAACAATGTACACGTTAAAATCGTTATATTCTGTTAATGTGAAACACTTTTAAGGCATACTTTCTTTTTATAATTATTACTTTTTTTTATATATTTTCTTAATATAGATTTTGTATTTCAACCTAAATTTTGACAAATATTTTGTATTATTTTGATAACCTTTTCCTAAAACAAATATTTTGACAAAACAATACTTGTATTGTTCTAACTTTTATTTTTTAAAAAAATTATATAATTAATTTCTATTCCAAATTAATCATTTTTGTTATAAAATTAAGACAATGTTTTGTTTAAAGCTAACATAGGCACGGCATCACAAAAGCTAATTTTGTTAAAGTCTCATTTTACATTATGCATAGTATTAAATTTTTTTAATTATAATTATTGTATGTTATATTTGGAAAAATTAAAATTTATGAATCCATTTATTTTAATTTTATTAATTTATTATTATTTTTTACTTTCCACTTATTGATTCTCAAAATTCTGTATTAACATTTTAAAAAATGTTAACAAAAATATATTAATTTTTAAAAAATTACAAATAAATTCATACATTATCACATATATTAGTCTCAAATATATTAAAAATATATATACGGCTTATATTTTTACACTCTTCATAGCTATTTTTTCGAAACTTGTAAGAAAAGCAATTAAAAATTCATTAATTGTTAAAAATCAACAAAATATACTTTATTAGATATAGTCATTGTACGTGGAGAAATGAGACATTAATGTGATAGAATTTATAATGACTTTAAATTTTATATATTTTAATCCTTATATTTTCTAAATTTAAAAAATAAATGGGAATTAAAAGCACACAAATCTTTGATACATCATAAAAATATGAGCTTCATTTGCCGGTGTTGTCCGGTGTAAATATTTTTACACTATTAACCAATTAAAATATATTGTAGATTTCATTTTTTTATTAATTATTATAAAAATAATAATAATTATTGCATATATAATAATTTATTATTAGATGATAGTGTTAAATAAATTTATATTATTAATTTATTTAAATTAAATTTAAAACACAATTTTTATTATATTTATTCTAAGTAAATAAAATTTGTATCTATTAATAAAATATAACTAATTACCATCTTAAATTATTTATAAATTGGTTTTCAATCTCAATTATTCTTAAATGTTTTAATAAAACAATATTTTTTAATTTCAATTTTGTATGATTGATTAATAATGTATTTTAATAAATTTATATTATCTTTTTTGATATTATTTTTATATTTTAACTTATAAAACAAATATAATAATTAAAATTATTTAATCTTTAATAAATTACAAATATATTTTGTTACATGTATTCATAATAAATAAATAAAAATATACATCAATAAAGTATATACAGTGATTGTTATATTAACATTTGTAGATAAAAATGTTTAAAAATATTTATATATTTAACTATTGTTGAAATTAAAAGTATTAGTTTAAAAAATTATAATTTAATCTAATGAGATATACGTACTAGTTTTGTATTAAAAATGTTTTAGATTTAATAAAATTACGTGAGCTTTAGCAAAGTTTTTAAAATTTTAAGATTTTTTTTTTAAGTTAGTCGCTTTATTAGAGTTCGTGCTTTAAGAATGTTCTTTGGGCTCATCCACTACTTTAATAGATAGTTACGGGATGGAGCATCTTGAAGCATAAAAGTGTTCTACTAAAAAGTTAGATTTGATGACTCGAAGCATCAAGAAAGTTAAGGTATATTTGAAATCTCCCATGACAGATTTAAAACAAAAACATACAAGAGGATAATTTTGTAAAACTTCAAGTCACTCAAGTGTTTTCTAACCCTACTCACTCTGAGTTTATTACATATAAGGACTAAGTCATTGAATATTAAGACCTAGATCTAGTTTTAAGTGATGATGAAATAATAAGATTTGTTCTTAAAGACTTTATAATATCGTCGTGACACTGAGAATTTTGATGAAATCCTTAATAATACATAGAATCTATGTCTTAACTTAAAAATTCTCTTAGAGAACTATGAAAAACGATGTTCTCCATAAAAATCAACATTAATAATTTTTAGAAAAATTGATTAGTTTTAACTATCTGAATCAAAAGTTAGGAGTTATTTAATACTAGACCTATTATCTTCTTGTCCAGAGATTGAGGCCTTTATTTAGGCCAAAAGATTATAGTATGAGGAAGATTGTTGTTTGGATTCATACACACAATCTTCCATTAGAATTTTATAACAAAAAATTTCTATGGTAGGTAGATACTTGTTTGGGGGTTAATGTTAAAAATTGACTCACATAACTATTGTAACACCTTAACACTACTCTATGCTAAACAAATGTACATATCATAATCATACAAGTCAATTTTACACGCATCTTTTTTTTTCTTTCTTATTATTATTTTTCCTTCACCCCATATCCCTTTTAGATGTGAGAGAGTTAACATGCATACCTTATTCTAATTCAGCCTTTTATCTTATTCATATCTTGTCCATGAATAACAGTCATATAATATAATTCTTTACTACACAAAATAATACCTACCCATCACACTTGTAACTAAATCATAATCCCAATATTTCATAATAAGTAACATACTCATGCATCATCATTCACAACTCATATATAAAATATTTACATAATATCATAACTAAGGAAACAAGTACCAACACCATTGCTCAAAGTACTTAACTAAAATTAAACATAATTAAAATACTTAAACATAACACTAAGAGAATCCTAAGAGTAGTTTCCTTTGCTTTAACATAAAACAAATGACAATATCAATCATAAGGAAAATAATCCTCAATTGGATTAGACTCCTTAAAAGTGGAAGGAGAAGCAAAACGAGACGTAGAAGCAGGCGCAAGCTCAAGATCATCATCATCATCCTCTATCTAACCACCAGTACGAGGGGATGAACGAGATGATGGAAAAAGTGAAAGAGAAGATGGATATGTATGATACATGTCGGAAGGTACAACTTCATTATTATGAAGTGCAGGCCAAGGGGTACTTATCATAGGGTGAAGTCAAATGGAGGATTCCACCACATGAATATCTCTCCAATTGTGTACAGGAGGTAAGGTAGGATACATAGGGAAAAAGGAATAACTGTAGGAGTTGGCCTAAACATAGGAGTATGGGGATCAACTTGCATAGGCTTAGGGGTAGTAGGCAAAGCAGGACAACATAGGATAATCTCAATGGAAATATCTACAACATACTGAGTGATCCAAGATCCATCACTTTCTTCACCATGGGCCACACAAGCTAACCCATGATACACACTTTGTTGAGCAGCAACATCAAAAACTGAAGATCTTCCTCCAATGGCAGGATCCACACTTTGATCTTATCCCTGTTCATCTGAGCAAACACACAAGACAAGCATGTACGAACAAAAATAACCAAAGAATGAGTTCTCTAAATAAAGCAAACAAGATCAAATAGTTGTGCCTTAAGAAAGTGACAACATACACTCAATATCAAGCGAATAGGTAATGTCAATATAAAGGCAGCCAAATATACAAAATTACCATTCACAATCCTCAAGCACTAATAACCTACTCAAATAATAATGCATATAATGTATAATGCATAATGCAAGTTTTTCCTCACCAACTTAACCTCTTTTTGTTTCATTCATATGCACATAAAATGCATAGAGATCCTATCACTCTATGGCTGAGGACTTGTATCTAGTATCCACATAGAGGCTCGCAATAACATATCAAGTCACAAGATTATTGGATGACTTCATTCCCTACAGCAAATGGCACAATACCAAAATATATATCATTATCAACATTAATCGGATGCATCATGTCAGTTTAGGAATAGACCTCAACAACCATAGAAATGTAGGGTCCTTGTCAGGTTTGGCAAAGGTTTGTAATGGTCATGACCCAGCCACAGTGAGTTAGTCTGTGCCCCCTAGGTTGACTATTTCCCTTTTGTCATCCCCTATAGATCAGCATGGGATTGAACCTCCAACACCACCAATTGTGCTACTGTTCGTTGCCTTCAAGTCATACAAATATGATGCATGTCGTAAAACTTTCTTTTTCTTTGACAAGTTTTCTCGTTTAATTGTTTAGCAACCTCAAGGCTAATAGCAAAAAAAACATCAATAGCCAACACAAGCTCCCATCATAGCAAGGCTTCATAAGGTCAATATTACTAGCCAATCTCATAGCTTTCATCATAACAAAATTCTACGAGTTCACAAATATCTCATAAATTCAGCTATCCATCTCATTCATGGACTCAAAACACATTCTCGTATCTCATTATATCACACTTTTAAATCAAGTGCAGTACTTTGGTGAACCAGACCAAATCACTTTCAAATCCAACCATTCATAGTCTCATTAACTAATTCACTCTCAAATAACTAGATCCTCACTTTCTTATCTCATTTATGCTTTAAGAACTCACCCAAACTCATCAAATTAAAACCTTACTTTAACACTTCAGTCTTTCTAAAATCTAGTTTCTTTAACTTAGCTAATTTCTATTACTCAAATCACATGTTATCATGCTGTCCACATTTTATTTTTAAGTGTTCTAGCTTCCATATTGATTTCTAATCTGCTCCAAGTCATCATTTTATTCTAAGTAATTGAATTAATTTCCCAAACTCACATGGTTTTGCCTCTCAATTTTTCACTCTCCAACAAGAACATTCACTCAAACTTAAATTCTATCATAATCCTACCTTGTTTTTACATGTTCAGCACACAAAGACATCCATCAAGACCACATAAACACTTTGTTCACCATTCTTTCCTCGAACAGCCCCAAGGCACAAACGTTCTTAAACGTACACCAAATCTCCATCACAAAATAGTTGTACTTTAATCAAGTTTATTAATTACTTCATGTTTCAAATGAATGATGCATTTGACCAACCTTTTACTAACCTTTCACGATACATCCACACCAAAAACAACAACATATAACTTCTTTCATTCATCCATCATTTCAAATTTCAACAAACAATATCATCAGAATCAAACATAGTTACACACGATTTCTAAGTCATCAAAATTGAAAAATGTATAGTATTTAAGTTCACATCCATTCACATCTTTCAATTACATCACATGCACGTCAAATTTAAATTTTTCAGCATCATTTCAAAGACAAAATCGAGACCATACACTAGGTTTTTCACAATGTCAATCAACTATAGTTGCAAGAAAAATGCTTTTAATTAAGATCATGTACAGTCCTACACATTTAACAATCACAAAGCTAAAAGGTAACATTTTTCATCTTGCATGCAACTTTTATTTACCAAAATAAAAACTTGCATGGTGAAATTTCAAGTTCTAACATTTTTCAAAGGCAAAACTGAGACAACCAAGCAAGAATCATGTTTTTCACTTTGATCAAACGCTATCTTTGAATCACATAAGTTTTTCAAGAAGTTCAAGGTACCAAAACATAAAAATACTAGCTTTCAAATCAATCCCCTTTCTGTCTCTAAAGGTCAGGATTCTGTTTTTTGTAATCAATCCAATAATGGACTTTTTTCTATCAAAATTGCACATTCGTTACTCTCTTCTTTTGGCTAAGATTTTGTTTAATAAAGATACTTTTAGAATCATATGGAAATAGGAAGGCCTTCCTAGAATTGTGTTGTTCCTTTGAAAACTTTTCCATGATAGACTATTGGTATGCTACACAAGTTTGGGATTTTGTGCTTCCTAATAATTGGGCATTTTTTTTAGTGTTTCTCTTTCTAATTGGCTTTCCCATAACTTAGCTAAGCATATCATAAATTCTTTAACTAAAACCGGTTATTTGGTGTTATAACATGGTATATTTGGAATAAGAGAAATGTTGCTATCTTCCAACACCCTGCTGATACTACTAAGTCTTTATTTCACATAATTCAGTGTGATTTTGATTATTTTACTATGTGTTATAGGGGGATCTCAAAGACTGGTCCTGGTTCCTTGATAGAGAATAGCATGATCAGATGATGTTATCTTCTTTCTGGGCATTTAAAGTGAATAATGTTTTTTTTCTCAAACTTATGGATTTATTAGTTGTGGAGACTTGATCTGAGATAGTCAAGGCAACATCCTAGTTGGTTTTCATAGCTGTGTTAACCATTTTTTCCCTCTTGTAACTAAACTGTGGAGTATTTTTTTGGAGTTGTATCTTGTCATCCATCAAAATTGGATAACTAATCTGGATTGAGACTGATTCTAAGTAAGCTTTGTCCTTAGTCTTGAATATACAAAATTGTAATCATTCTTATTTTCTTTAATTAGTGGTATTAGAAACTTGTTGAAATGTATTTCTTGTATTAGGTTCAATCATATTTGAAGAGAAGCCAATCAATATGCATATAGAATTGCCAAAATAGAATTAAAAAAATGTGTGTATTTTTCTTGTTTTATGAGGGATTTCCTCTCTTTACTCTTATTTTTTAATCTAGATTATTTGAGTATATGTACTCTTAAAAAATTGATGTAATTTCTTTTTTGTTATTAAATAACAAAAAAATATTTTAATTTAGTATTATTCTTAAATTCACTTTAATATATTTAGATAATAGTTTACTTAAAAATTTATTTAATAAATTCTTTTTAAAATTTTAATTTATATCTTAAATTTAATAATATAATTATTAAAATAAAGTAAAAATAACTTACATAAATAATAAATTATCTTTCATAATTTATTCTAAACTCTTCTAAACAAACAAATCTTAAGTATGTTTTATAGAATCTAATTTATTAAAAAAAATCACTAATATTTTATATCTTAACTCCAGTGACAATTTTAAATGAGTTTAGATCAATACACCTACATTCAGGAAAGTATTACTCATTAATTCATATTATATTTATTTATCAAACATAATAATATATATATATATATCTTAAAATTTTCTATTAATGTGTTTTTTTCTATTCTTTTCTCTCTCATTTATCTTACTTTCTTTTTTTTTTTCATTAACATCATTAGACTCAATACATTAGATAATATTATTATTGATTTATTAAATTATTAATAATTACTTTTATTATGACTTTAAAAATAATTTATATTTTTAAATAATGTTGGTCATATACATGCTTCAATTAAGATAATCAATCATATTTTAAATTGTCTTTAGTATCAAAATTTGTTAAATTGAGTTTAAGGCTAAAGAAAAATAAAAATAACGTTTTAATATGTTCTTCAAGTTTCCTTATAATATTTTTCTAAATAACAGTAAATATTTAAAAAGTTAGTAAAATCAATTTTAAGGTTAAAGAAGAAAAAAAATACCTCATCTTAAAATGTTGCTCAAATATCCTAATAAAAAAATTAGTTAAATCAATCTTAAGATTAAAATAAATAAATATAACTCATATTAACATGTTCTATATCCTTATCATGTACAAGTTTGATAGATGCATGAGACTTTTTGAATTTTTCTTTTTTATAAAAACTTATCAAAATAAAAACCTTTTCCAACTCATTTCAACAAACTTCTTAACTAATTAATTAAAATAAGTTATTTGTAATTTATTTTAATAAATTTTATTAATAAAATTACATTATATATTTTTACGTATTAAAATATCATCATATAATTATTTTATTTGATTTTCATTTGAAAGAAACTTTTAGAATATATGCATATTTAATGTATTAAATATATATTAAAAAATAATTTTAAATATACAATCATTACAAAAATAATGAACTATAAATTATTATAATAGAAATATTTATTTATGTAATAACATAAAAATTATATTCATAATATATTCTTATTATATGCATGGATATCTTATAAATTACTAATGAAAAATATGTAACTATCAAAGTTAAAAATAATAAATTTTTATTTCCTTAAAATATGTTAGATTGAAAAGATTGAATCTATGATTTATTAATATATTATTTAAAAATTAATTATTTTTAATACATCGTCAGTATAACTTTATTTTGTAATATATATAATTAAAAATTTGAAAGTATTTAAAAAATTCATTATGTTATTTTTTAAATTGGAGATATAAATAGCTTTTTAAAAACTTATAAATGACTTGCAAACATTTTTAATAAAACGATTCTAAAGAGAGTATCTAAAATTAAGAATATAACTCACTTACTTTTCATGAAAATTTTAAAAGTAATTATTTAAAAATATTGTATTTTAACTAAAAGATATTAAATATCATCATTATAACCTATAATTGTTGCAGACTTATAATTGATTTTATACTCAAATTTCTTAGAAGATGTAAAAGGATAATGAATTTCATTAAAATATTTTTTTTAACTAAATGTCATATTTATGATTTTATATTGATTAGACATTTATTATTTTTGTATGAGATTAATTTTACTTTTTCTTTATTTTATTTTGTTTTGAAATTATGAGCAAATCATCGTGCACTAACGGAGAATCTAAAATTATCACTAACTCATTAATATTCTCATTATTGAAGGTCGATGAATTCATCTTAGCTTTGACAATCTTGTTGCCCGTAAAGCTATTGGAGTACAATCAACATATCTAATTGACTGTCGTGGCTGTTACATGACATCAACAAGAAATTGTGTCAAATGATTAATTTTTGGGCAATTGCAAGTTATATGATGGTAACATTTGAAAGTAGCACAAAATTATGTAATCATAAATATTTCACATGATACCAATGACCATTCAACTCAACTAAGTTTATTATTGGTTTAGTTATTCAATTTTGCATTGATATCAACACAAATAGACATTCTAATGATTGAAACTAATACAAAAAAAACATATTTTTATCATAAAATACTAAATTTAGGATTGAAAAATAAAGTAAAACTAGAGTCTTTTTAGTTTTTGTGAGTGAAAAAAAATTAATTTAAGTACCACATTAGGACATTCAAATAATGATAAAAAAAAAAAGATCATACATAGACCACCATCCATTATTGTCGTATTACTAACTTCTAAATAAAACTTAGTCATTTATATGTTCTTATCTATATTCATAATTTCAAAGATTACTTAAATTTTCACAATTTTAATAATCTTTTGTTCGTTGTCACAAGCCTAATATTATTCCTTAAGAGCCTCACTACCAAGACATCTTTCTATGAAAGATAAATTCTTTAAGAACTTCATTTTTCAAATGTAACACTTTTTGCCTATTTTTATCCACTAATTCCAAATATCTCGTGTTATTGCTTAAGAGATTCACTTAAACTCTTTGTAAGAGTGTAATTTTTGCCCTTATAACCATATTTTAAAATGAAATAGTCTTATTCTTTTACCCCTACCTTCACTACGAAGGGTTGTTCATGATTCTCACTAGAAAACTTAACATAGCTAGTGAACTTCTCATCTACCTTCATTCTATTAGTATAAGAGAGTCAACGAGACAATATTTTAAATATTAAGTAATAATTATAGAAAAAAATTAAACTTAAATTACTATTTTTATTTTTATTAGTATGATGCATCAAAAATTAAAATTTTAAAACTAATTTCAAATAATAGTTGATTAAGATTACAATAATATTATAATTTAATTTATCTAGAAAATATATGTTTAATTTGATATAATGTTCATTTAAATAAGATTTTTAAAAGTTAAAAATTCATAAACTTTTTATTTATTTATTTTTGAATAAATTCCTCAAAATTTATTTTTCATTCTCATAAATATTCTATTAATTATTTTATTTTTATATTTAATATTTATCTACGTAACATTCAACATTTATAAGTTAAATTTAATAATCGTATACTTTTAAATTAAAAAGAAGTAAATACAATACAATGATCCAATCAAAATCTTTGTGATCAGTGTACAAACAAACAAGAACAATCAAAATCTTGGCAATCAATCTACATTGAGTTTGAGGAACATGGAGTATACATATGAATTATTAATTTAAATATGAGATTTAAATATTATAATTATGTTAATATGAGATTTTTTACAATTTTACGTAAATATGGGTTTTGAAAAATCACTATAAGCGAGTTTTGAGGGATTTGCCATCTTCATTCCTGTAATCTGCTATGAATAGTGTAGTTTTTAAGTAAATAAGGTAGTTTAAAAAATTACCAGTAGCAAGTTTTGGAAAGTTTATCATTTTCAGTCTTGCAATCTGCTATGAACAATGAAGCATGAATGGTGAACAACATACTTGTGACAATTTTTGGAGGAATCTTTGCCATTGTTAATTGCAACTGAGTGAATGAGGTGCTTTTCAGAGCGAGAAAAAGTTACTAGTGGCAATTTTTGGGGCTATATAATGACCATTTTATCCATAAACTCATGCACAGAGAAAAGGTTGAAGAGAGAAACCAGGTGGAAGAGAGAAGAGAGAACCTAAGAAGAAGAGTGAAAAAAATGAAAAAAATAGGAAAAATCATAAAAATATTTAGTTTAAATTTTTAGAAAATATTATGGTTAACAAATTTCTTCAATATAATTCGTGATATAACCATGGATTTCTCAGAACTAGTATGAACTAAAAATGTAAGTAGTTCCTAAATAACTTTCAAAACATAGACCCATTCATATAACAATTGCTAAATCCATACAATATTTGCATACAATTTTAAAAGTACTGAAATAATGTCAATTACCTATAAGGGCAACAAGTTTATGAAAGTAAGGTGTCTTGAATTTTTGCAAAAAATTGGTAGAATGTGCCTAATACAATACATATGGAATGCTTTTGTAGGTTCCTATTGTCTATTACTTCATCTTATCATTGCATTAATTGACTCGTGATGATCAGAAATAATACCAACATAATCTTGCATCATGACGTATTTGTGTAAATTATCAAGAAAAAATTGCCAACCATCTGCAGTTTCTCCCTCAACAATAGCAAAGGTAATTGGTAATATATTTTGATTGGCATCTTGTGTAACTGCCACTAATAGAGCTCCTTTATATTTCCCATTTAAATGTGTCTCATCGAATTGTAAAAGTGGTTTGCAATGTCTAAATACTCTAATGTTATAGTTGATACATTTACAATAAAACGTATTTAGTTCAGACTCAAAAACTTTGTTATCCACTTCTTTTAATATACTAACGCTTAATTGTTTGTATAATAATTTATTTGTCATTAACTTGTATTTCAACGTACAACTCTCTATCTACCTTATAATGACCTATAAAATACAAAAAGAAACTAAATATTATTCACACAACTAAAGATAAATTTATTACTACAAATATAATAAAATATGTCAACATACCTAAGTTAATATACTTTAGAAATTTAGGAACTTGCATAGCATTAAGATCTAAAGCACGTATGAACGATGCAACCCCATATAAATGTTGGACAATCACTAGGTTTGATAAATAGGAGTTCTTAGCATCTGCATCGTCATCCAAATTATCATCATCACTATCCTCTCCACTTTCATAATCTCCTTTAAAGTCATCGTCATCAATTTCGATATTGTTATGTTCTCATTCGACATCTTTGTTGGGAACTACGCTTGCATATATACCAACTATAGTTTGTTTAAAAACAACATATAACTCAATCAAAAAATTTGGGTCATGACGCTAGTAATAAATTTGAAACATTTGTTGAATATCATTATTGTTGTTTATCGTTGAATACTTTTCACTGTTTTTGGAGTCTCCCCTTCAATATATTGACAAAGCCAATATTTTAATAGTTCAAATGATATATTATAAGGAATATAGATGCAAGTTAGCTTCTCAACTCGTACTTATGTTTGGATCAATCTTACCATTAAAGTTTTGTATTTGCACTCATTTTTTCTTCAATCATACAGTATGTGAAAAGAGGATTAAAAAATGTGAGATGAAAAACTGTGTTTAATATGCAATTTGCTACAAATATAAATGAGTATGTATAGACAAAAAATTTTAAAACTCATCAATGATAATTTTTAGTTGCTAAATTAACTTTTTTTTTATTTTATAAACTTGTCAATAACTTATTTTGGGAGATTTTTTTTTAAAAAAATTGTCTGTCAATTTTTGAATGCATAAAAATATTTTTTCTACTCTAAAAGTGATTAAGGACAATTTTTAATATATAAAAAATAAATTTTTCTGCCCTAAAAGTCGTTGGTGTCAAATTTTTACTTTGCAATAATTTCTCATTCTTCAAAAATTGCCATTTTCAGATCCCATGTTTATGTAATAGGCTTAAATATCTTATTGGCTCCTATAAATGTATATCGTTTTGTGATAGGTCCCTATAAATATTTTTGTTAAGATGTAGCCCCTGCAAAGTTGAAAATTTAGGATTTAGTTCCTGTCGTCAATCCATTCTGTTAAGTGTTGAGCTGACAGATGGAAAGCTAACTTAGCATTGCCACATGGCATGCCACGTTATTTTTTAAATAATATTTTATTATTTAAAATAAATATTTAAAAAAGTCTTTGAACAAGTTTTACAAATTTACAAAAAGGTCCATTTTCTTCTCCATTCCATTAAGTCATCCCAACTCCCCCCATACACCCTTTTACCCAGAAACCATTTTATACTTATTACTCATTTTTCATCAATCATTTCTCTTTCTAGGTTGGCTTTATCTGTTGTTAGATCTTAACTTGCAAGAATAATCTCAAAATAATGATTATTAGATGCACATTTGAATCATTCTAACCGAATATGCTACTATTGGTACAATAAGAGGAAATTATGTGATGAGATGTTAGCTCCATATGAGACATTTCTTGTATCTTCCTCACCTATTGTCAAAGTCATATGTAGTTATAATACCAAAGATAATAGATCCACTAATGCCATTAGAAACAAAATACAAAACAAGTAGATAACCCTGTACTCTGTGCCAAATTCATGGTTTCAACACAGCATATTGCATCATTGTAATTGGATGAAAGAAGTAGAAGGTTTGCAAGGAAGAATTCATCCTTCATTATCTTCACTATATGTCCCACCTTTAGATTCTTACATTCGGTATATTCAAAAGTCTCATGCCCTTTATGCACTTGAATTCTTCTATTGTTCACCTCAATATCTTGTAGCTCATGCTTCCTCCCCCACCCTTCCTATTCCCCATCCGCACCACCCCTTTCCCCACATCCCCACTCCCACCTAACCCTTTTACATTCTCTCATTTGCACCACTTCAACCCCCTTCCCTTCCCCTATCTGCACCACCCCCTTTCTCACCAACACCCACAACCCCATCCTTTTACATTCCTGTCACTCACATCACCTTTTTCCCACCTTTTTTCATTCTCCTATCCCTACCACTTCAACCCCTAACCCCCTCCTCCATCTACACCACTCATTCATGCTTCTTTATTGTAGCTGCTACAGAGTTTGATTTTGCCTATAAATTATTTTGCAGCTTATAATTATTTGGGGGTAAGGGGAGAGATAAGGAATAGGTTAAAATAAAGGGCACAAGAATGGAGTTAGGAGAAGGGTGAGAATTTAAAAATGGTACAAAATTGAAGATGAGTGAGGGGTGATAGTGGGAGGAATATGCAGTAATGAGGTTGGTGGTGGTGTAAAGGAGAGAGGGAAGGGTGGGGTAAAGGAGAATGTATAGGAATGGAGTTGGGAAGAGGGGGAAAATGGTATACAACAAAGAGAAAAAGGAGAAAGAAAAAGAGAATGAACCTTTTTGTAAATTTGTAAAATTTGTTCTGGGATTTTTTTAAATATTTATTTTAAATAATAAAATATTATTTAAAAAATAATGTGGCATACCATATGGCAGTACTGAGTTGACTTTCTATTTACCAACTTAGCACTTAAGGAATGGAGTTGACGGTAGGAACTAAATTCTAAATTTTTATCTTTATAGGGACTACGTTCTAACAAAAATATTCATAGGAATCTATCACAAAACATAGACTAAAAAACTATGTTTAAGATGCATTTCGCTACAAATACAAATGAGTATATATAGACAAAATTTTTTAACACTCGTCAATTATGATTTTTAGTTGTTAAATTAACTTTTTTTTTTATTTAATAAACTTGTCAATAACTGTTTTTGGGAGACTATTTTAAAAAAAAAATTTGTCGATATCAATTTTTGAATGCATAAAAATATTTGTTTTACTCTAAAAGTGATGAAGGATAATTTTTTAGGGAGAATAATTTAAATATGGTAATAAGTTAATAGAATACATAAAATATCATATATTTTTTTTGCAAAAATACGTAAATATGGTGTTCCAAAGAATGCCATTGGTAATTTTTTTATGAAACAAAAAAAAAACCTCTAAATTGTAGACTTGAATAACCTGAGGCTGAACTCTCAGGCACCTGAAAACTCATCATCGGCGACATTTGAATGCCATTAATGGTGTCTGAATGACCTACAACACTTCTGCAACAACCTGAACACCATTAATGTAATCTGAAGGCTCTGAAAAATCGCTAATGGCGATTTTTGACCCTGTAAAATCTGTTCCACTTGCAACTGTAGATGTTCACACTTGCCTGACATCTCTCAGATTTGAAAAATTGCCAATGATGACTTTTGCATCAGGAATCTCTAAAAATTTACTATTCCACTTGTCTTTGTAGATCTTCATGCTTGTCAGGCATCCCTCAGATCTGAAAAATTGCCAAAGGCAATTTTTGCTTCAGGAGTCTCTGCAAAAATGACTGTTGTCTGGAAGCATGTGTAATGGTGGAGTCAAAAATTGCCAGTGGTGAGTTTTTGTGCTATAAATGACACTCCAGTTGAGCGAAAACAATGCACGAAAAAGAGAGGGTTCTGAGAGAGTTGTGAAGAAGGATATCAAAGAAGAAAAAGGAAGGGTGATTTGTGAGGTTGAAGAAAGGTTGAAGAAAGGTGAAGAAAAATTAAAAAAAAAAATATTGAGTGTAATTTTTTTTAATTTATTTTTGAAGATGGTTAGAGATTTTACTTTGAATTCGAGGATGCATATTTTAGAGAAAATCTACAATTTAAATGTAAGTTTAATATTTTTGTTAATTTTTAAATTTAATTTTGAATTTAGATTTGATTACAATTTTGGTAAATATATTTATAATTTTGAGTAATTGAGAATAAAATCTACATTTATTTATATAGTTAAATTCAAATTGTGAAATAATTATAATTAATTATTTTATATGTCTTAACCTAATTATTAAATTATATTATTTTTGAAAAAATGACGTAACAATTATTTATTAGTATAAATAGTTACTTAATATAAAGTTTGAAATATACGTTTATGGTAATATAATAAATCGTTATTATTTTGATAAATTTGGAAACAAATTATATTGAGTAATAATTGAAATTATTTAATATAAAAAATTAACAAAAAATAGAGTCTAAAAATGGATATTTAATAAAAGCATATTTATTTTACACATACCACAAATAAATTAAATTAATTATTGTAATTAGTGTTTTTGACAGTTATTAACATATTCTAAAAATATTGTAAATTAGTTAAAAAATGTAATTTATTTGATTTTGTATAATTAGTTGGTAAAGATAATAATTTATAACATATTTATTGTAACGCAAAAATTTATGTTATATTTGTAATTATTCTTGTCAATTTAAAACAAGTTTTCCATATATTATTAACTGAATATGTTTAATATAAATAACAAATAAAAAAAAGCACGGCAAGTTAGATAAAATTTTATTTCTAACTTTCTATATGTATAAATTTTATGATAATGAAATTGTTGATGTTATATTTGTAGTTGTGTTATTATTATTATTATTATTATTATTATTATTATATTTTATTTTTTTGTTGGATTGGAATTCTATTATTATTTAGCTATAATTGGTTAGTAAATTTAATATTTTATATTTTTTGTTTATAAATTTGATATAATAATTTTATGTGGACCAATATAAATTTTTTATGATAGGAGATGAGACAATTACATTCTCACCACTTATCCATAATGCTACATAAAGAAGAAATAAATGACATATTACGCGATGCTGGGTTTGATCAAGTTTGTAAAATTTGTCATATGTAAATAAACAGTCCTTTGATTAATGCATTTATCGAACTTTGGAGGCTCAAAACGCATACATTTCATTTACTTTACGGAGAATGTACAATTGCATTAGAAGATGTTTGTATGCTACTTGAACTCCGAATTGATGGTCTACCAGTGATTGGGTCCACTAATCCCTATTCTGCAGTGGTTCAAAACATGTGTGATGAGTCATTAGGGGGTTGACCGTCAATGAGTGATATTGAAGGATAAGAAATTATATTAAAGTGGCTTACAGAACATCTTGGTTGGCTTCCTGTTAATTCTGACATTAGAAGATCACATATATGCACGTGGATATATACTTAGTTTGTTGGGACATGTCTTAATGATAAATAAATGCAATTTAGTGGTACATACAAAATTTCTGTAGTTACTGGCACAGGTAAATGAAATTAGGAATTATAGTTGGGGTTCTGCATGCCTTTCATTTCTTTATAGAGGCTTGGATTGTGGTTCACGACATGATGCTAGAGAAATTTGTGGGTGTATAATATTATTGCAAGTATAGGCATGACATCGACTACCGTGGTTGGCTCCAATTCCTGGTGAACCAATAGTATTTTCACTTGTTCTTAGATGGAGAAAAATACGATATCTAGCAAACTCACCATTTAAGAATATTGGCTCATAATTGAATGGGTGTTCATGAGGTAAATTATTATAATATTCTTGTAATTGTTAATACCGTTAATTTCTATATGTAACTTATAATAAATAAATATTTGCTTATTTTATGCAGTTTCTATGGCGACCATATGAGGATGATGATATTTTGGCGTTAATTCCAAATAACATGAGAAGAGAATGTTTTGTATGGTCAACTGTAAGCCCTTTGATTTGTTTCAAAGTTATAAAGTGGCATGCAACTGATCATGTCATGCAATAATTTGGATATGTACAGCCTATTCCTCGACCACCTGAAAGTCTAAAAGGGGTTCATAACAAAGACTTGCAAGGATTGAGAGAACCAAAGAATTGGAGGGTCATTCATGATGATTGGGTGATAATGTGGGAGCATCGGTATCAGTGTATATTACAAGGATTAGAGATTGATAACTATTATCCTTCAATTGAATATTGGGCATGATACACACTTTATGCAGCAAATTGGCTATGATTATGCCAACCGATGGAGCAACCATCACCCCAACAAGAGCAGTTTCCCAACGAGCTACTACTTTCCCATCCTGAGGAGTTTCCATGGATACATCACCGATGCAACATCAGGGTATCCCACCATCCTCAGTTCAACCAAATCAGGAATATTATTGGTCTCCACAAACAAACCAGTAGCAACCATTTCAATGGGATAAAGAAACCATACCCCAAGAACAACAACAAATGTCAGTTGATAGAAGGAATATTCGTGATGGATCAATAAGCAAGGAATCACGAGACATGGGGTCTATTGATTGTAATAGTGCTACTGTGATGTCTGGTTAATTTATGTGCACATATGACTTTGGACTTGATGAAGGTCAAAGTTCTCAACTCAATCAGCAATTTAACTTTGACTTAAATAAGGATGCAACTGTAGAAGAAGAACCAGCACATGAGAAGGATATGTATTGACCACAACCAGTGACACCAGAGTATGGGCCTGTACCACAGGGAATATTCTCACCCGAATATCAATGGTCTATTCCAATGATGTCATTGGATGTCACGTAACAAGATAGCACATTCACCCTAACATCTGGTCATATGAAGGAACAAGTGTATGAGCAGGAGGAGGAGCAGGGTATAGGTGATGATGCAAATAGAGGAAGAAGACACATTTTTTACACGTCTGTTACGTCTTTTTACTCAACCCCCTGATAGATATAGTCTGTCATTAATCAAAAAGAAAAAGTGCAAAGGAGGATAGCCAAGTTGTTAATACTAATTGTAGTTTATTTGTTTATTTTTTGTATAATGTAATCATATGTTATCTGTTATTTGAATTTGTTTGAGTACTTAACTTTGTTATGTATTGTTAGTTTGACTAATTAAAACAACCATGTTTATAACATCACAAGCAAATCACATTGATAACTTTTAAACAATATTTAGAACAACTCCAAACAAATAAAATTAACACTACACAACATCATCACAACTACAGATCATATACTTGGTCCTGGAACATGAGGACATCCTCGTCGACTATGGTTCTCGGCTCGAGAAAGACTACACTGTTTTGGTCTTCTCATGTCACGAATATCCATTTCATTTAGAAAACGAGTTGATTTGGGATGACCTTTACCTGTGCGCTTCAAGCTAGGATTAGGACAAAGTTTTGGTCCTCTATAATGGCGCCATGTGTTTTCATTCCCAATTACCGCAAAATCCTTCTTATAAACTTTGCATACTTTATTAATTGTATAAACATCATCAACATAAGCACGCCAATCAATGTTTTACTACAACATGCAGCAATCACGTGACGACACAGATATCTATCAGTATGCATATAACCACAATCACAATACCTTTGCCTCAGATCAAATTCTTGCCTGTTAGATGAATCCTTAACATGGAAACTCTCATTTCGTCTATCAAATTGAGTAATACACAAGTTTCTGGTGCCTACCTCATTTGATTGAAGTCGGATTGTCACAAATTCAGGGAAAATATGTCCAGCCTTTCTTCGTGCATATGCTTCACTCCCTTTTCGAGCAAATAACTCAGCCAATCGAAAGTAAGTTGCTCTTAATAGGGCAGTGATTGAAAGATTTCAGGCACCTTTTAATACTGAATTAATGCACTCAACCAAATTTGTCGTCATGTGACCCCACCTATGTCCTCCATCAAATGCTAGAACCTATTTCTCTCGGAGAATTTCATCAAGCCAATTTGAGTAAACCTCTCCACGTTTCCGTAGACGCTAATAATGAATATTATATTCATGTTCAGTTCTTGAATAACCTAAAAAAAAAAACAAGGATTCATATTAGTACATTTAATAGTATATATTTATTTGTTTAACATTTTTATTAAAAGTACAATAAGGATATGAAACATACCCATGCGAACAATAAGTTTATGTAAGTATGGAGCCATGAATCTTCGTAAAAAATTTACCACAATATGCCTAATATGCCTAATGCAATACATGTGAAAAGCTCTTGGTGGTTCCCACTCTTCATTACTTCTTCTTATTGCTGCATTAATTAACTCGTGTCGATCAAAAATTATGTCAACACCATTTTGGGTGACAACATGTCTGCGTAAATTATGCAGGAAAAAAATCAAGCATCTGCTGTCTCACCCTCAACAATAGCAAAAGCAATTGGCAAAATATTCTTATTACCATCTTGTGCAACGGTCACCAATAGAACTCCCTTATATTTTTCATATAAATGTGTCCCATCAACTTGCACAAGTGGTTTGCAGTGTCTAGATGCTCTGATATGAGGACCAAAAGTCTAAAATATTTGACGAAATATTTTAACATTGGGAACTAACCCATCAATACGATAGGCATCTACAGCATCCAATTGAACAACAGAACCTCGAACACAGTTACACATTGCTGCACACCATTGCGGCAAAGCTTCAAACAAGGCTTCCCATTGACCATAAACTTTTTCAATTGCCTTTTGCGTTCCCATCCATACTTTCCTATATGTTATCGTGTACCCATATCGAGACTGAACTTCACCAATAACGAGTTTTATCTTAAAGGAAGGGTCAGACTCAACCATTGGCTTTATACATTCTGCAATTGTGTCTGAATCCAATTTGGTGTGGTCCTGAGAAATTCTTCCTCCTGTACATGTGTGCGGACCGTTGTACTTTCTAATCTCCCAAATAAACTCGTTCTTTCTAAAAGTAGCACGAAGAAGCCATCCACAATCAATTCAATACCTCACACATTTACAATAAAATGTACTTGGTTCAGATTCAACCACTTTATAATCCACTCCATTTGCTATATTATAACACTTAATTGCTCGTATAATAGTTTTTCTGTCAGCAAATTGCTTTCCAACATACAAGTCTCCGTCTAAATCAAAATGACCTATCAAATACAAACACAAGTATACTAAATTAAAAAACTATATTTTTATTCATCAACAACATTGTTAAAAATAACACATACCTAAATTTGCATAATCTGAAAATTCAAAGGGATGCATAACATTGAGATTTAACGAACGCATAAAAGGTAGCTCCCAAAATGGATGTTGTCCAATCACTGTGTTTGATAATTGGACCTCGTCATCACCATCGTCATCTACATCTTCATCTTTACTCAGTTCACCACTTCCATATTCTCTTCATATTCAGAGTCATCACTTTCACTGTTGACATTTATCCATTCTACCTCTCTGTTTGGGACAATGCTTGCATATGCATCCTCATCTTCTTCATCAATATTAATTACAATTTCTTTAAAAACAACATATAACTCAATGGTAGGAGTTTGTGGATGACATTGGTGATGTATTTGAAACATTTGTACAACATCAGCATCGTTTGTTATTGAAACTGTATAATATTTCGTGAAACTGCCAAATATAGATATTGGACACCTATAAACAATACTTTCCACTGCTTTTGGAAATTCAAATTCAATATTTTGAGTAAACCATTAACACGGTTCGCCAAATGACATATTATCCCTCATGTACACACATGTTGACTTTTCACACTTAAATAACACACCTTTACGAGTATTTGTAATAATCTCGCTATTAAAATATATTAATAAGAGTACACTCATTTTTTCCTTTATAATGATCTATCCCTATCTCTATATCTAAAAATTTAGATATACTCACTTGCAACATCAATAAAAGAAGAACTCGATATTTATAGGCAAATATTTTAAAAATCGCAAATAGTGACTTTTAAAATTTTTAGATTAATTAATATTATTTAAAATTCGCCAATAGCAGTTTTTTATTTGTTTACTCCTAAAAGTCACCAATGGTAATTTTTTATTTTTTTCTTACTTTCAAAAATCGTCAGTGGCGATTTTATATGTATATTTTTTAATTATAGCACTAAAAGTCGCTAACGACAATTTTTGTCATGAATAAATTATTATTATTTTTAAATCTCGCCATTGGTGAGTTTTTATTGTGATTTGATATATAAGATAAAAAAATTGTCACCGATAACTTTCATAAAAATTCCATATTCACATAATATAGCAAAAATTTCCATATTTTTTGTATTTTAAAAATAGAAAACATATAAAAATAAAGTAACCTAATTTTTTAATATATAAAAAATAAATTTTCTGCCCCAAAAAGTCGTTAGTGTCAAATTTTTACTTTGCATTAATTTCTCATTCTTCAAAAATCGCCATTCTATGTAATACTAGCATTGATTAGGAACCCATATTCTATGGTACTTTCATGATAAAAATTGCCATATTTAAAAAAATACCCGTGCACGTACATCTAAAAACTTCTCAAATCCCATCACAGCTTCTAAACTGTTAAGATGTTCCACTAATTTTTGACAAAAACAGACCAATCGTTTGACCCACAATCAGTTGACTTAGTATATATAGTATACAAATTAAGTGGTTATCGCAAGTCCAATTATCTTTTCAAATAAGCAAGAGAAAAAAAAAAGTAAATACTCGAACTAGCTATTTTTTTAAATATTAACAATAATTCTTATAATTAATTAAATATTTAAAATAGATTTTTTGTGAAAATATTTCTTTAATTAAAAGTATAAAAATATAATTAATAATTTTTATTAAAAATTATTATTTCAAATACCTAAAATTAACATTAATACTGAAAGTTAGCAAAAATAAATAAATAAATAAAAAAATCCAGGGACACTTTGTTCTGTAAAGAGTATTAATTCTTTGATTCATCAAAATTTTCTAAATTTTATATTTTAATCCATTTTCTTCATTTTAATAAATAGGAGTTATATCTAGGGTGATAGTTTTTCCTTTATAAGAGTGAAGACATAAAATTTGAATTATACAACTACGTTGAATGGTTAAAATTAAAAAATTTGGAAGTCATATAATCATTTATAATAGTCAATTGACTTTTTTTTAATGTGTGTGTTTTAATATTTAACATTTATGATAATATTTATTGATCAATATTTATTGATTTCTCTTTTACATAAAAAGTATAATCTCATTTAATAAGATTTCTCATTAAACATTTTCAAAAACTAATTAAGTCATTAATAATTTTGTTAATAACTACATTGGTGTATACTTTAATAATTTTAAATTATAGATGTGTGAAGATCTGAATTAATGGATATTTATAGTTCTAAGTGATTTAGTGATTAGTTTTTGTTATTTGGAAAGACTGAGTGTCTTTTTTATTTAAAGTTAAAAAATCTTATTTGTTAAATAAAAATGATTAAAATTAATTTTAATCAATTGCAATTATATTTAATAATTTAAAATTAATTTGATTAAAATTAAAATACAACTGCTACAACTTTTGTGAGAAAAAATGATATTAATTAGCATTTGTGGTAGTTTGATTAGTTTTTTTCTCTTAATAATAATAATAATAACTTCGAATGAATAAAAAAAATAATCCAGAAATGCCTCCTAAATGTTTTTTGGAAAATAATTTTGGTTTTTAAATTTTAAATACATTTATAATTTGACACCGCACGTTTCGGCAGTTGAAAGTTGCAGAACGTAGCGGAAACGCAACTCTTGCTCACTGGATTTGGTTTGCCACTTCTCATTATCCCTTCGCAATCGCGAAGAAGTTTCCAGACATACTTTTTCATAATAATAAATAAATATGAAAATTACTTATTAAAAAAGAAAAGAAATAAAACTAGGTCGTAACTCGTAAGCTGCGAGCTCCTTCGCACCAGTGCATCACGCGCGCGTAACCAGAGCACAAAGTAACTACCCACGCGCGCTGCTTCAAATAGCGAACGAAACCCCAAAATTCCCAAAACCTTGTCGAAACCTTTCTTCTGCATTCTCCAAAACCCTCATACATGTCTGAGTCAATGCACGCCGTCGAATCGCCACCTCCGGTGGTGCCGCCGGCCTCCGATCTCGGATTCGACGACTTCTCCGCCGAGTTCGAGAACCTTCCCATCCCATGCATGGACTCTCTGTTCGACAACAACGCGCTTCCCTCGGAAGCCTTCGCCTCAGATCTCGAATTCGGCTTTGATTTCGGCGACAATGGAGAATTCGAGATCACCTTCGATGATCTCGATAGCATCTGCATCCCGTCCGACGCCGATGATTTCCTTCTTCCCGATGCATGCAACCCTAACGGCGCTTCCATTTCGCCGTCAATGGACGATCCCGGCGATTCTCCTGCAAAAAATTCCGATTATCACATTACCAATTCCGATTCGCTGGATTCCGGCACATCTGTGGTTTCTGGCGATCGAAGCTCCGGCGTTTCTAGGTTTTTCAATTCGCAAGCGTTGGACTCGGTCTCCATTGATAATTCGGGTAAACAGGGCTCGCATAATTCAGTTGATGTTAAAGTTTCTAGCTCTCCTTCGCCGGAGTCGGAATCTAGCGACCGGGAAGAGTCTTCTGATGGACCGGTTTCGTCTCAGGGTTCAGGCAACGGAGGGTCTGGTGTATATGAAGCTATGAACTCGCCCTCACTTGATTCTGGCCGCTATGAGAGGGACATAACATCTTCCCATGGACATGCAGTAATGGATAAAAGTATAAAATTGGAGGAAATTGGTGTTAAAGGTTGTGATCTGAAGAGGAAGAAAGAGTGTTGTGAAGGAAGTGCTGAGAATAGAACTACCAAGTACAGAAGGTCCTCCTCTGTGGCTTTGGAAAACAAGACCCAGGAACAATCTGAATCTGGTGTGAATGCGATTGATGATGAGGACGAGAAAAGGAAGGCCAGGTTGATGAGGAACAGGGAAAGTGCACAGCTTTCTAGGCAGAGGAAGAAGCATTATGTGGAAGAGCTTGAGGAGAAGGTAAGATCAATGCATTCCACCATTACTGATCTGAGTAGTAAGATATCGTTTGTCATGGCTGAGAATGCCACGCTTAGACAGCAATTAGGTGCTGGTGTGATGTGTCCTCCTCCTCCACCAGCGCCAGGGATGTACCCTCATCCTCCCATGGCGCCTATGCCTTATCCTTGGATGCCTTGTGCTCCCTATGTTGTGAAGCCTCAAGGCTCTCAGGTTCCTTTGGTCCCCATTCCTAGGTTGAAGTCTCAGCAGCCAGTTGCAGCCTCCAAGAGTAAAAAGAATGAGGGTAAGAAGACTGAGGTGAAAACCAAGAAGGTTGCCAGTATTAGTTTGTTGGGTTTGTTTTTCTTTATCATGCTTTTTGGTGGGTTTGTTCCTCTGGTAGATGTTAAATTTGGAGGTTTAGTAAACAATGTTCCTAGTAGGTATAGCTATGTTAGCGATAGGTTGTATGGTCAGGGTGGAGGTAAGGTTTGGCCTGTGAATGGTGGTCATATGAATGGATCTGAAAGAAACGAGGAAGTAGGATTTTCTAGTGGAGGGTTTGGTGTTTCTGATAGAATTAATTATGAGAGGGGCCGGAAATTGGGAGAAGAAACGCATGAATGGCAAGACCCAAATAGTTTTGTTCATCGGGGCAATGCCAGTGAGCCTCTGGTTGCTTCTTTGTATGTTCCGAGGAATGATAAGCTGGTGAAGATTGATGGAAACTTGATAATCCATTCTATTATGGCCAGTGAGAAAGCAATGGCTTCTCAAACTGCTGAGGCAAAGAAGGACAAGAGAGAAACTGGTTTGGCCATTCCTACTGATTGGGATTCTGCATTGGCTATTCCTCAAGTTGGAAGAAATAGAGGTCAACATCCACACGTGTATAGGGTTTCTCCTGAACAGAGGAAGGCTCTCGGCTCTGGTTCAACCAAAGCTTTGAAGGACCACATGAAGTCCTCTGCGACTGATGGAAAAATGCAACAGTGGTTTCGGGAAGGTCTTGCAGGTGATTACCAGTTAATTTGTCTTGCCTTCTGAATTTTGCTTTATATAAGTTAGGAAGGATACATTCTCTTCAGCTGACTTATGTTATGTTTTCTTGAACTGCTTAATCTTAAGTTTCCATTTTGTAGCACTTTTTGTGGATGAAGGCTTTTCAATTTTGGTGATAATCAAGTCTTGAAGATGCTATCTAAGCTAATATGTTTAGTGTTTGCTCTTTGGTTTCCCTTGATAAAAAGTCATCATGCTTTTTGGTATTTGAAATTTTGTGTCTTGTTAATACTTTAATAATTTTGCAACAAGTTTTCTTACTTATTTTCAGAGTTCTTCCAAACCTGGTTAGATGGACTACTTTGACTCTTGGGATTCTCAAACCAATTTTATGGCTTTGTTTTATTAGTGCTTCGTTTAAAAGAATTGTCCCTCACATTTCTGCATTTTTTGTTCATCGTTTCATTTTTGTCTCTATAGAATAGCCTTTCTTAGGCCATGATATACACCTATCTCTTCATCTCTGTGTCTGCTGAATATGTAAGGGCTGAAACAGTGTCTTAATGTTGTCAGCCTCTCAATCATGCTTGAACCAAGTCCTTTACTTGTTTAAGCAATGCCTTGACAAAGAAGCTGTTTGCCCATTTTGACCTCTATTAACTGTTGAGAATATACTGAATTTTCTGATTCCCTGATGCAGGGCCCATGTTAAGTTCTGGCATGTGCACTGAAGTTTTCCAGTTTGATGTTTCTCCAACTCCTGGTGCTATAGTTCCTGCAACATCAGTAGCCAATATTTCTACCGAGAACCGTCGGAATGCTACCTCAGGCAACAGGACCAGGAATAGAAGAATCCTCCATGGTCTCCCAGATCCATTTGCTGGATCCAGTCTGAACATAACTGAAGAACATGTAAGAAATTCGCATAAAGATCACCTCCATGGTAATAAATCTTCTATGGTGGTTTCGGTGCTTGTTGATCCCAAAGAGGCCGGAGATGGTGATGTTGATGGCGTGGTGACCCCAAAGTCACTCTCTCGGATCTTTGTGGTGGTGCTTATGGACAGTGTCAAGTATGTAACTTACTCATGTGGTCTTCCTCGTGTTTCTCCCCATCTGGTGACTGCTTATGTATGACAATACATACTTTCTCCGTTATACACTCATCTAACCTGAGTTTTAGCTTCTGTAACAAAAGATGGGGACTGGGAAGGAAGGAAACCCAGCTCCAGTTTTGTACATATCATATTTAAAGTAGCAGGCTTTATGTTCCAAGTACCTCGTAAAAGTGTACTGAGAATTTAGAAGTTGGCCTTGAATTGGGTTGACCTATGTCGTGTACCGACTTGCAACCTTTCTCAGAAAATTAATATTATGCTCATCTTGAGAGTTTTTATAAGCGGGTCCCTTTTCATGCATTATTGAATTTATAGTGGAAATGTGTGTTGAGACCACGCTTGTAAACTTGGTTTTGGAATAAAGTTAATTTCAATTTTTTGGATCGAGTTTAAGAAACCAAGCATTAGTAAACTTTTATTGGAATAAACAAGTTATTATTATTTTTTATCGTTAATGTAGTAAATATTTTTTAATAAAAATTTATTATTTTTGAATATTTAAATAGGATGTTGACAAAATTGTCATATTAAAACTGTTTTAGTGCCTTAGTAGGATTTGTTATATTCTTTTCAGTTAGCCAATGTCAAGTGCAAAAGTAATTTTTGTTTTGCAGTCATTTCTGTTTTGAAAAAGTAAACATGCATCAGTGTGGGTACTAAATTGATTAATTTGTGAGAAATTAATTTAGTTGAGATCAAGCATGTTTGCATGATTATTTTAAGGTCTCCTACTCCTATTCGAGTATTATTAGTGAAAAGAGAAAATAACCTTTTGTTGGAGTTAATTCGATTATTTAGGCTCAAATTTTAGTAGAAAGTATTAAAGGATTAAGAAAAAATAAAATAAAAAGAAAAGGTTCAAAGAAAGTGGTAACTAATACTTGCATTATTGCTTTATTTTGTGTATCAGTAAATATATTACTTTCGTTTTTTTTTTTTACATTTAAAATTTTGCATAGGAATTAAAAAAAAATAATGGACATTTTAAATTCATAAAAATTTATTATTTGACCTCCTATTATATTTTTTTAACTATTATATTAATTATTTCACTCATTTATTATCTTATACCAAATAAATATTAATTATTGTAAAATATTAATTATTTATTAGTTTTACAAAATGATAATGAAAAATGAAAAAAACTTGTTAGTGTTAAAGGAAAAAGAACAGAGAAAGTAATTTTATTCATCAATTATTATGACTCATTGAAAAATGATAAAAGGCATAACTTCCTCTTACAATTATTTTCACTAAAACAACATTTAAAAACCTTTTTGGGACATGAACTTTTGAAGATTTACCCAAATTCCTCACTGAGTCCACTAATGGCTTAAACATTGTTTCATAAAAAAAATTATTCTACCATAAAATTACTTTCCGTTAAAAAGGAGCCGAGAAAAGAAAACTAATCGTTTGCTAATCTAAATTAAGATGAATAATCCATATTTTTAACTCATTAAAATTTAAGAGTGAATTCTTATTCACCGTAATGACAACTCACTTTGAAGAATTTTTTATGTATAATTTTGTCAACAATTAATATTATTGTTATTAAAATAATTTTATTATAAAAAAAATAACACTTATCTCACTAAGTGAGATTGAGTTTCATTAAAAAAAAATATTTGTTAATGTATTAATATTTGTACATTTTGTTCAAGAAAGTGTCTACTTTTACTCTTACTTAAGTAATTTTAACTTAAAAATATTTCTATTATTAATAAGACTAAAAAATATTTTAGACAATTTTAATTTAAATAAGAGTGACAATAAATATTTAAAAGTAACAATAAACACATTTTATTCCATACTTATTTTATTTTTTAAAAATTAGGCTCATCAAATGAGTCTGGGAGATCTACAACTATTTCCGGAGGCATTCAACGGGTATCCTATGATTTCATACTTCGTACACCTTTTAAGAGAGTTGGGAGCTCGTCATTCAACGATTGACTTAGTCTTGTCATTCTTTAATCTTTAGTTGTTATATCCTCTCTTGAAAAGATTCTTCTAAGAAATAATACCAAGTTTTAGTAGATCAATGGATTAGTAGAAACTTTGACTTTTATGTGATAGGTTTCATTTATAAATAGTAAATACCATCGTAAAACTATACGTCTTGAAAATTACGGTATATTCAAATACCTTCACACGTTGCCTTATTAGGCACGTTTCTCATTTAATGAAAAATGCAACATTAATTTAGCATGAGTTTGAAAAACTAACAAAGTTACATTAAACCACTTTTCAATGTATAAGCTATAACTTGAGCATTAAAATGAATTCACGGTTGAGTAAAATTAATGCCAAGTTAAACACACATATAAGAGCTTTCACTCTTTCAGTTTGACAACAAACGGTTTGCATTGGATATACATCATGACTACGCAAATCACTCACCAATTACAGAAATAGGCCTAGCTGCAACCCACGTATAGTTGCATTGTGATAATGAATCTTTTGACAAATTTTCACATCACTAACAAGCACCATATTAGAGAATCATTTCCGTATTGTTATGCCTTACATTTAGGGGAGTATTAACATATTGCTCATGTTTGGCACAATTTGTGTGACTTGAATATATATAATATCATCAACAGCAACCTACCTTGTTTGGTTGAATTTACATGCTCAATGAAAGGTTGCATAAAGCCTGTTGGAATGGAACAAGTCTCACTGAAGTCTAACTGTCAGATCAACTACAATCTGAATAGATTATAATATAAGGATTGTATATCATGCCTGTCACGGCTTATACAACAAAAAGACATTGAGACAATTGATATTAGTAAAAATGAAAACCATGTAGCCAAAGTTATGGTGTCAACACGTTGGAAGGAGACATGTGAAAAATAAATATAAGATAAACGCAAATACAGTTAATGAATTAGCTACTGAACATTTTTATTTTCTTCCACTTGTTTTACCTTTTTTTTTAGTTTTTGGTTAGAAATATAAAATAAGTTAACACAAATACAATCAAAACATAAGTCATTTACTCAATCAGATATATACAAAGAAGAAAAAGGCAAGACTGTTTAAAGTTAAAACATCTAAAATATGATTTTAACCTCTGAACAAAAATTTGAAATGGGACAAAACTAGAAGGAAATAAACTTAAGGTAAAGTACCCTTATTTACCTTTGACAGAAAGCTAAATTTGAAAGGAATCAAGCATGGTCTTTAGAGTCTTCTCAGAAGCTTGCCACTGTTTGTCATTGGCACTAACCACAAATAAAACAACAGTGCTTCCCTTTGCTGTTGCTTTTGCAAGATTGTGAGAGCCCGTTAGAGCGTAAGGAGTTTCAAGCACATATTTGTAGTACTGCAGACACCATTTCAGCAATGTTAGTCACTAATAATTGCTAACAACATAACAACATTATGTAAGAGTTGAGGCTCCTAAGGGAAAATTAGGAATTTTTCTAATACGGGATCAAAATGGTTTTCCTTGCACCAGGTTTTATTTATTGGTAAATTCTTACTCAGTTAAAAGAATGGAATTGGCTGATATTGTGACAATACTAGGGAGCATAAATATCATTATGGGAGAAGTTGATTATTGAAATGATTAGTACAATGAAAATACAAGAATTTTTTTTTTTTCAAATTGGAATCTTTTAAATAGGTAATATGGAATTCTATAGGTTTCTTATTTAAGAATAGAGAGATGTGGATAGAACTGTTATAACTTATAAGAACCATATTGCAACACAAGAAAAACTCGTTATTGACAAATGCTCTGATACAAAGCCTAGAGACACAAACACTAACAATGCCCCATCCTCCAGAGATTTCATACTCTTGGTTTTCTGAAATTTCTCATTGCAACTTTTGCATATGTGTGTATAATTATCCTCTACATTGCACATTTCAGAAAAATCTTTTAACTCGAACATTCTTGTTCCCTTATGCTAGCAAGACAGTAACTCTCAAGTCATATTATTGATCTTGTGGCAATGTTCAAAAAGGTAAAAGACTATGAAATTATCCAGCTTCTTCATACTCAATTAGGTAAAAGCAAAAGAAAAACATAAATGTTGAGACAACATAGGCAATGGAGAGAAAATATACCGTCTGATCACCAAGCTTTTCAATTGAAGTCTCAAGGAGCTCATCTGGATCATATGTGTTTCCAGTGACAAATGGCCCAAGGGAAGCAATCACTTTTTCTGGAGTTCCAATTTCCTCAATTGTTGCATTTGGTTTGTTGGTAAGGCGTATCAAAGGTGATGCCACAACCTGGACTTTTCCCTGCTTCTCATCTTCAAATTTAACCTCCACCCACGGCTCTGCACATTTTGGCTGGCAGTAATTTCCTGATAATATGTTTGCTACACGAGCCTGTTTCCAAGTTGGGGGGAGAATAAACTTGTATGGCTGCACATTTCCTACAAAGAACTAAATTTAGAGTATCAATTGCAAAGAACAACAGTAAACAGCATAAAATTCCTAAGTAGATATGGTTTGATCTCTTGATTACAATTAAGTTTGGATATATATATATATATAACGCATATAAAGCATATAAAAATATCATGGTAATTCATCAGAAGCTGAATACACTGAACATCTGCTGAAAATGGTGCAATGTAGATGCATGGTGATAAACTGATAACCAC
Source organism: Abrus pulchellus subsp. cantoniensis (assembly GCA_024086825.1). Classification (NCBI taxonomy): domain Eukaryota; kingdom Viridiplantae; phylum Streptophyta; class Magnoliopsida; order Fabales; family Fabaceae; genus Abrus; species Abrus pulchellus. The sequence continues at coordinate 12,841,327 of CM044050.1, forward strand.
TGTTGACTATAAAATAAGAGTCAGTGCAAGTGATTGAATTAAGTGTTCATATACAATTTAGTCCCTGAAAGTGGTAAATTATATATACTGCTTTGGTCCTGAAATTTTCTTCCATACAAATTAATACTTTGAGGGATGAATTGTTTATAAGTCGACAACTTGGTACTTGTTAGAAAGTTAATACTTTTAGGCTATGTTTGGGAGTTTGGAGGGAGAGGGAAAGGGTTTGAAGGATAAGGGAGGAAAGGAGAAGGGAGGAGGAAGGCCAAATTGAGGGAACTTATGTGATTAGGAGAGTTCTGGAGGGTTTATAAAACTTCTTCCTCAGTCCCTCTCATCTAACAATTCTCAAACAAGGATTATTATTAAATAAGTCTTCTCCTTGCCTCCCCTTCTCCCCAAAAATTAACTCCAAAAAAAACCTTGGGGACCAAATTGTATAGACGTACACTTTAGGATGCAGATTGTACATTAACCCCAGATTTAAATTTACAAAATTGAATTTTACCTTGGTGATAATAACAATAATGAGAGCTTTTGAGAGGCATAAATCTCCCAAATTGACAGCTATAATTTCTAATTAGGCAATTGAGAAGTATCCAATAAATCAAATCATCAGTTTCTAGATCCCATTTATCAATTAATGCACCAATTTGTTTGCAGGAAGACATCAAAGTAATAGTTCCTCAGGCCTATCAAATTATTGAGTTTCTTGTGAATATCATAATCATCATTCGTCCTACCATACAATCACTAATATCTTCCCCTCTTTAGTTTTAAATCCATGAAAGTAAGCACATGCAAAGAATGAACAAGATAAAGCACCATCTTTGGGGGAATGAAAACAGAATCAAAAGGAGCAATATTTAAGTGCAATTATGGTAAAGAAGAAAATTGAACATACCTGCTCGAAGGGCAGGAGTGTCCTTGGGAGAAGCTGAGAAGAGAACAAAAGATGGGTCTGAAGGTGAAGGTGGGAGGAACGAACCAACCTCAACTTCTCTAGCTTGTGAAGGAGGTGGCTCTCTAAGAACAACAAGAGGAAGAGCCTGCAATGCAATACCCTTCAAGAATTGCCTTCTGGGTGTGTGTTGGCAGTGATATGATTCAGAAGCTGAGGCTCTTAAAGCACATGATGGTGTTGATACGGTGACTGGGAGTAAGGAGGTGAATAGCGAGGTTGCCATTTCAGACAGCAAACCTTAATATTCGTGAAATGTATGAAGGGACAAGGTTTAAGGTTCAAGGTTGATCTTAGAATCTGAGTCACTCTGCTTCTTATCCGTTGTGGATATGTGAGGATCACACTTGCTACACTTCATAGTACCCCTCCTTGGGCAAACATTATGATCACAAGACAGATAAAACTGAACATGAGAATGATTAATGATAAATTATGTTACTATGAACTTTGCTGTACTTTGCAGATAAAATGATACTTGGATTAGATGTGTTTTTGTGTAAAAATAAAAATAAAAAAAATCCAATTTTCCCTATTTAATATGACTAAGTAAACATTTTAATTCAGTATTTATTTTAATATATTATATAAAAATTATTAAAATATGTTTAAAAATTGTTATTTTTATAAGTTCAAGTAATTTCTTTTAAACACCCTTATTCCCTTTTGTGGTAATATTTTATTTTTCAAAATTCAATTATGTTAATAAATATATAAAATGTCATATTTTATTAAAGAATATAAGAATACATGTTTGTAAGTCTAAAATATTTATGCATTACGTCAAAATTATACCCTTAACTTATTTAATTAATAATGTTCAATTTTATCTTGCATTTTAGGCGTAACTTTGTATTATTTAAAGAAATCATATCAGGCTATGAGAATTTTTTTAATGTAAATAATGCAATTTTTTATTATATTTTTTGGTTTTTTCTTTTCATACTTCTCATTTTTTCGATCTGCACCTTCTATGACCTTTTTTTTTTTTTTTAAATAACACAACAGGAGAAATTGAGTGAAAATCAACACAAAATATACACTAGTACTGACAAATTATACACACTCCAATAAACTCAAATGAAAAAGAGCTTATCACTTCTCCATACAGTATATTTTTGTTTATGATGAAAAATGATAGTTTATAAATAAATAATTCAAGAATAATTTGGAAATTGGATTTAGGTTTTCCTAGATTCTTTTAAGTATGTTATTAACTTAATAATAAAATTGACATCGTAAAATAAACAATTTTAGCAAGAATAGTAAAATTATAAAATAGAAACACATATCAAACTCAACGCTAATGCTTACAGTGTATCAGACAAGAAGGAGATTTTATAAGTAAAGATATAAAACAAACTAGAAATATAAAGAACAATAATGTAAATGTGCAAGAATGTAAACTTACGATTCTTTAGCAACAACGAACAATAACAACTGTGTGACTCCAGGGAGCTAACGTCCAGCCCAGGACAAGGTTTCAATGTGCAGAAATTTTAGGTGCGATATCTAGGTGCAAAAAGTCATCCTTGGAGTATTTATACGCAAGAGGACCACCACCATTCTCCCTCTTTTGTGGGCATTCTCATCAACTGTCTTTCATACATGCTTGCTTTCAATCTTTACTGTCCATTATCCACGATTACTTATGATCGTGCTGTTGGTTGCGGCTCTTTCCATAACTGTTATTGCCCATGATCTTTCTTCATGTTGTTGAACCTTCGTCTGGTGGTAACTGTTGGTAACTGTTGGTAATTGCTTCTGAGCCTTATGATAACTTTTGAGTCCGATCATGACTTTTATGAGTTTATAATCTTTTCTTTTTGTTTTCTCTATTTCAAGCAGTTCTGAAAAAAAATCTAAAAAGCTCATTTAGCATTATGAATTTAGAATAATTTTTCTCTTGATTTCTATTTTTTGACTAATTTTGAGGAAACTGTGAGCTCTTTTTAATCTTGTATCTTTAGAATATTTTCTCTGTCCTTTCCTATTTTTTGAGCAATTCTGGAAGGAATTTAGAACTCAACCAGATTTGTGGACTTAGAATGTCTTTTGACCACTTTCTATTTTTCGAGTCGTTCTGTTGTCAAGGACTTTAAGACCCTCAAAAACTCCTTGAAAGATCTTCAGTCTTATGGACTTAGAATAATCTTCTTGTCAATCTAATTTTTTTGACCCATTTTAGTTATTATCAGTCCAGGGACTAAAAAACTTTTAGAAACTCCTCAAAAAAGCCTTCAGTCTTGTAGACTTTGAATAATTTTCTGCTAGTCAGAGACTTAAAACCTCTTCAAAAGCTCCTTAAAAAAAATCTACAATTTTATGGACTTAAAATAATTTTTTATGAATCCTATTTTTGGAGTAAAAATGAGTTTCTTCATGTTTTGTGAAAAGACTATTCAAAAAATGATTTCTTTTTTAGGCTTTTTTCATGATTTCTGTAGTTTTCATCGTGAGAAAGCTCTTCTCTAAACCCTCTAAAACTTCTTAAAAAGTAAATCCTTCAACAAAATTTTATAACTTTAAAAAATTTTCCTTACCCAAACAATTTCATAATCAAAAGAGACCCGATTATGGTGATTTCATTTTGCTCATAAAATCTTACCAAGAGCAATATATTAAATATTAGTTAGAGTAGGTATTTTTCCTCTCTAAAAGTTAAAATCATGTTAGTCATAGCTAGGCCTGTCCAAAAATGCTAAGCTCATCTGAAACTGGCTTAGCTGAAAGCCCAAAACGCAAACAGGATCAGATTAGTTTATTTAGAGGAAACACAGATTATTAAAAACAAGGTTATAAGGGTAGAAGTGGTTGGAATCGGGTGAAGGGATTGAGAAAGGTCGAGTTGGAGGAGGTTGTGGCAGCTGACGACAGCAATGCCAGAAAGGGTGGAGTTGATGAGGTTGTAAGAGAGAATGAGAGACGAGAGAGAGAGAAAGCGACAGAAGGCTGCGGGGAAAGAGTCAGAGAGAGAGGCGTTGATGAGTTTGATTGTTGGGGTTAGAAAGTTGGCGCCGGGCTTTGAGGAGAAAGAGACCGTCTTGGTTCAGAGAGAGAAAGTTGCCGTGGAGAGAGAAAGAAGATGAGAAACAAAACCAATTGAAACATCTTGCAACGGTGTCGTTTTGGAACTCCTAAGGTTTGCTACTGCTGGTTTTGGTTGGGCATAGGATCTGCCTTTGAGATTGTGTTAGTTTTTTCATTTGCAAGGAAGAAAAAATAGAAGAAGTGAGAAGAATAGAGGTGGGTCAGTAGACTAACTCATAACCTATTGAAGCCAAATTTTTAAGCAGACGATTATAGTTCCAATACTCCAAGGATCGATTTGGGCTATTCTTGGGTTAACTACACCTGAAACTGTCTGACTCGACCCATTAGACAGCTTAGTCATGGCCAAATAAAAAATCGAAAGACTCTTTCTAATAATCAAACGTGGTTGACCATTTAAAACATTTTGTACAATTATATTCACAATATGCGAAATTACAACTATATAAAAATAATAAAAGAAATATTGAATAGAATATCATAAAATTAAGCGATTCATGTGTATATATGAATTTAATGAATATATAATTACGTTTTATTTCATGTTAAGACCCAAGAACTAATCTTATGACTAAAACATATCGCTAAAGAAGGTACATAATGGAGAAAGTATATATATTCGGAAAGACACCAAGCATATTTAACATATTTAATCCAATAAAATAATAATAATAATAATTAAAAATAAGAAAAAATAATAGAGGACAGCACGTATCCAACAATCTTTTGGGCTTGAGTTATCCAATCTTATGTTGAAATCTATGTAGAGATAAAAAAATCACGGGTAATAAATTATTAGGCAATAATTAAAGTGTCACGGACAACACTATGCAGAGAGAAGGCACTATGAACTTGGTCTATGCTTTGAGGATTTAATATATAATTACTGCAAATAATCTGTCTCATGTGGGAAGGTTTGATTAGATACGAACTTCTTTGAACCATTGCAACACAGCTTACGAACTTCCAATATGGCGTAAGTGAGGACGTCATCATAATTAACATTATTCACTAACCAAAAATTTTTCTTGTCTTTTAATTTTTTGCTTCTCATTTTGATTTTCGTCTTTTTTCTAATTATTCATTAAGAAGGGTCAATTTTTAATAATTAATCACTTCGGCCTTATTTCACGTAAAACAAATGATATTTGTGAAAATTATTATGCGCACACATATAAAATAAATTCGACTTTTATACCTACTCCGATTCTTACATAATTACAAAAATTTCTTATTTTATGATATATGTTTTCTGAATTTTTATATTCAATCAAATAATATATTATATTTCATTCCAAAACATTTTTAATATCATTAATTTCTTTAAGCAATTAAAGGAATATATGAAAATTATCAATAAAATATTTTTTAATTAAACTAATTTTTAATTGTTTTAAATTAAAGAGGTTTTAAATACATATAGTTTTATATTTTAACTTAATTTTCATTATTAATAAAACATTTTTATTATTTATATTTCACTTGTATTTAAAAATATTCTTACCATAGATGGAAAGTAAAACGTCTAATTGCTAACTTAGAAAAGCAAAAAATATAAATTTCCTCTTATAAAAAAAGTTCTTATTAAAATAATATCACATGTAAAATTGACGACAGTGATCTGTTAAAGGGAGAAATATTGACAAGTCATGCTTCACGTTACACCCAAGTTATTAACTAATTTAGTATCACTCTAACGAAGTCAAAGATTATGAGTCTAATGTAGAATATCAATTGAGTGTGCTTGAGGATCAAAGGGTGGTGAACTTACAAATTAGTTTCCTTAATACTTTACCTACATTAAGTTTTATTATCTTGTGTAATGACATTGAATGTAAGTGACATGTAGCTAGATGATTATAGTTATTTTATAAAGTGTGATTTAGTATGACTTAATTATGAAAGATTTTAGATGTTTGGTGTGAAAAATATAACTCTTTATTCTCAGTCTCATATGAACAAATATTATGGAAGTTTCTATTTTTTTATGCTTCTATTTTCCTTATATTTATCGCACCTGTTTCTTTTGTTGTTCAACAAAACTCAAATTTTTCGTAATTTTTCCTAAATAATTCAAACACTATATTTGCATTATTTGTTAAAACGGGGGTTCATTTCTAAATGGCACCGAAGAAGGTTTAATTAAGGTTCCACAGAGAAAAATAGAGTGGAAGGTATTATTGGATTTAAACTTTCCTATAACTTGTATAAGTTGGGTGTGGTTTCAACTTCTAAACAATCCACAACTTTTTTTATGCTAATATAAACAAAAGAAAAGCAACGTATTGCATGTGCTAACACAGTAGTTTTGAATTTCGATATCTTGAGTGTCATAATTTTTTCGTCTCGAGAATATTAGAGAGACGTGTACAATTATCTTTTTAATATATATTTATATTTATATTTATATTTATATTTATACATGTACAATTATTATGGAACTCTTTATAGTTTTAGTACTTTTTTCAACTTAAAAATTTCTATCTATATTTATTATTTTCTTAATATATTAAATAGGGCGGGCCCACATTTGGATGAGCATTATGTTTTACTAAATTATACAAATTTATTTCAAAATTTTTAAAAATATAAAAACCTAGTCAATGGTGTTATACTAAATGAATTCTTATAATTTATTTACATTTTAAGTAATTTTTTAAAATTTAGTGAAAAATAATTAACGATTGTGAATATAATTAAGAATTTACATAAGTTTTTTTCCTTTTCCGAATATAAAGATCATGTTAAAAACTTAAACTATAAAAACGCATAAAACAATTGAACATTGTTGTACATAGAATAAGAAATGGAAGGTTATGGTATATATAAGCATAGACAATATCGGTATGTAGAAGATATAGGATATGGAAGAAGAGAAGAGCATTGGAGGCAATGGCGAGATCGCCGAGATAGAAGAGGAAGTGAACAATAAGAAGAGCAAGCGACATCGACGAGGAGGCATGAGAGCTTTACCTTTCATCCTTGGTAACCCCTTTCATTTCTTTCTCACTGTTATCTTTCCCTGTTAAATTTAATTTTCTTCACATTCATTTCCACCTCAATCCCTGCCACTGTTTACTTCAAATAATTGGTTTGTTTTGACATCAGAGAGAGAGAGAGAGAGAGAGAGAGAGAAGACAGTGTCTATCGGTAGCTGTGCCTGTGGGATTCTCTATACTAAGTGCCATTGTTGAATTTGCACTTGTATATTAGTTACAGTGGACTAGTTTTGTTGGATTCACCTGTTAATTTTAATTTTAAATTCAATTTACATTTTTTAAAATCTCGTTTGATTAAGTTCGAAGGGAAGTTCAGTCTGAAAAAATTTTAAAAACTTAAGAAAATCTTAAACTTAGATATTATTTTACAAGTTGAAATTAGATGCAAACTTTTTTTTTTCTTTTTTTACTTTAACTCGTTAAAATTAGTGTCCATTTAATGAGTAATGATATTTGTACAATAAAAAATGTTACATTATTTATACAAATAAAAATAAATGGAATACGTGCAAATGAATTTCTTTTTCATTTACTATCTAGCAATTAAGTAGTATAATTAATAATAAGTTATGATGTCAAAATGTATTGTTTTCAATACCAAATATATGTTGGCTTAGCTCCTTTTATAAATCAATTACTCGAATTAATTGATAGTATTAGAGAAGACTAAGAGTATTAGGCTATATGTTGCAAATTTTGCTATTTCTATATGTACAAATAAAACTGTTTATCAATGAACTGATACGGTTATGTGATTGTTCCTTCCGGTCTTTTTTTATTTAAAAATAAAAATATTGATATTTATAATATAAAATCTCTTATAAAATTTTAAAATATTTATTAATTTTTTACTCATCTATTCTTTATTATTAATTTTTTCCAGCTTCTTAACGATTAATATAATAATAAAGTTCGACACTAGGATATACTTAATGTATTGTAATTATTTTTTCAAATACTAATGTATCAATACTTCCATTAATCTTTATAATTCTTCTTTTATTCTTTTTAATTTTTACCTTCCGCTTATCATGAAACTACAGTTTCTATAATGCAATATGCACGCACGCAAAAGAGCACAAAGAATGGTCCTGAGAATTTATGACATTCATAATTTCTGTTATTAAAAAAATAATAAAAAAATGTCTTAGCAGTATAAATTAAATAATTTAATTATTAAAATATTATTTTTTTATACGCTTGTACTTTATTATTTTGATTAAACAAGATAATTTTTTAATTGTTAAATTATTTAATTTGTATAGTTAAAATTTGGTGTAAGTATTTTAAACTTATTCCTAATTTCAATGAATCTTATATATATATATATATATATATATATATATATATATATATATATATATATATATATATATATATATTCAGTCAGTATGAACCAGAGATTAATATGCATGTGTATGTGCAGCAAATGAAATATGTGACAGATTTGCGAGCTCTGGTTTTCATTCGAACATGATAACCTACCTTACACAACAGATGAACATGCCATTGGTATCAGCCTCCATTACTCTCACCAACTTTACTGGCACATCAAACTTCACTCCTCTGCTTGGTGCTTTCATTGCTGATTCCTATGCTGGTCGATTTTGGACCATTGTTGTGGCTTCTTTCATCTATGAACTGGTTTCTTACATTCTCCACTTATCTCTCTACAGTAAATCAGTGTAGTAGTCAACTGCTGATTATCCTCATCATACTTGGATATATATAACTCTCAACTATTTTAAATATTTTTCTTAATTAAAAGTTGACAAATGTCAAACAGTGCCTAAAGGGTGTAGATTAGAGAATCAAAAGTGCAAAATTTTTATTAAAAAATATTATTGATATACATTTTCGGTAATTTTTAATGTATTTTAGTATGATTTTAATAAAAAAATTATTTTTGATTTCTTAATTGGTGTCTTCAAAACATTGGTTAACAAGTATATGTCTTTAGTGAGAGAGATACAATATAAGCCATGTAGCATGACATAAGAAAAAAAGAATGAGATTAAATGTAACTAAAAAAGCAAGATTTTTTAAAACTAATTTTAAAGATTCAACACTTTTATTTTCTAACCTTTTTAATTTAAATATTTGTTTATAAGTTAGATTTTAAACTCTCAAATTTCAAATATCTTACTATGATCAATCATATCAATCTGAAACAATTTCAATCCACATGAAGTGTTCTGGTGTAAACATTTTGCAAAGTATTCTGCCAGTAATTTTGCCATATTATTTTCCTTGATGCAGGGATTGGTTGTGATAACTGTATCAGCTGTTCTGCCACATCTGCACCCCACACCATGCCCAACTCAAGTGAATTGCCAAAAAGCCACATCATCACAACTATGGATACTCTACATCTCTCTATTACTCATTTCACTTGGGACAGGTGGTATTAGACCTTGTGTTGTGCCCTTTTCAGCAGACCAATTTGATATGACCAAAAAAGGTGTGGAATCAAGGAAGTGGAACCTCTTCAATTGGTACTTTTTTTGCATGGGATTGGCTTCTCTAAGTGCTTTGACCATTGTGGTTTACATTCAAGACAACTTGGGTTGGGGCTGGGGCCTTGGGATTCCAACCATTGCAATGTTCTTATCCATCATAGCCTTTGTGTTGGGCTCACCACTCTATAAGACTGTGAAACCAGGTGGTAGTCCATTGGTTCGTTTGGCCCAAGTGATTGTGGCAGCTATAAGGAAGAGGAAGGAGGCTTTGCCAGAGGATCCCAATTTTTTGTACCAAAATAGGGAGCTCGATGCTGCTATTTCTTTGGAAGGAAGGCTTTTACACGCCGATCAATTTAAGTAAGTTTAAGTGATTATCTGAAATTAGTTTTTTTCCACATCTATAATAATATTGGGTAACACTGAAGAACAAAAGACACAAGAATTTTTAATATAATTTAGAACTAAACAACCAATCATGTTGGTTCTTGCACGTAATTTTCCCTTAATATCTTGTTATTAAAAAATAGGTGATCTAAAAAATATAAATATAAATAAATAAATTTTGAGAAGAGAATAAGAAAATTGTTATCAAATAATAAGGATCGCCATTATTAGTTGTAAGAATTATTTAGATTAAGGATGGTGCCTTTATTTCCTCAATAACTAGACTTATGTATCTCTTACTTTACTTGTATTTACTTCTCGTATTTTCAAGTAACGTGGGACTTCTTTTATTTTGAACGGGCCTTATTCACCTTACATTTGCAAGTATCTTGATAATTTAGTGACTGAATTTGCATTTGCATATTCAACATCACTTGACTATTCAAATGCAGATGGTTAGACAAGGCTGCAACTGTGACAGAGGAAGAGTCCAGAGATCCAAATGCACCACCAAACTTGTGGAAATTAGCCACTGTCCACAGAGTTGAGGAGCTAAAATGCATAATTAGAATGCTTCCAATTTGGGCATCAGGAATTTTGCTCGTAACTGCTTCATCAAATCAGCAAAGCTTTGTGATTCAACAAGCTCGCACAATGAACCGTCACCTCTCTCATTCATTCCAAATTCCCCCAGCTAGCATGTCCATTTTCAATGTTCTAACCATGATAGTAGGTGTTGTTCTCTATGAACGCCTCTTTGTTCCCTTTGCCCGTAGATTCACCGGGAAACCTTCAGGAATCACATGCCTACAAAGAATGGGAGTAGGTTTTGTTGTTAACATTGTAGCCACATTAGTTTCAGCACTCGCGGAAATCAAAAGAAAACAAGTTGCAGCCAAGTACCATTTATTAGATGATCCTAATGCCACTATTCCTATTAGTGTATTTTGGTTGGTACCACAATATTGTCTACATGGGGTGGCTGAAGTTTTCATGATTGTTGGACACATGGAATTTCTCTATGATCAATCACCTGAAAGCATGAGAAGTAGTGCTACTGCTCTATATTGCATAACTACAGCAATTGGAAACTATGTTGGTACATTATTGGTGTCACTAGTGCATAAGTATTCTGGCAAGGAAAGGAATTGGTTACCTGATAGGAACCTCAATAGGGGTAGATTGGAGTGCTATTATTTTCTTGTTAGTGGGATTCAAGTTATAAATCTCATTTATTATTTAATATGTGCTTGGTTTTACACTTACAAGCCCTTGGAGGAAGTTAGTGAAATAAACAAGCAAGAAGATTTGGAACAGGATAATGAAATTGTCTCATCTGTCAAGGTAAATGATGGTAGGGAGGAAGAAAAGAGAGAAATTACTAATAATGAATGAATTTACGGTCACATATATTCATAGCAGTATTGGAATCTGATGGTTTTTCCATATTCCTCATCTAATGCATTTCTTTATATTTTCAAATGTGCTCTAGTCTTTTGACATCCACGGTTGATTTTATTTCCATAAAATATTGAAGAATTGTTACTAAAATGTGAACTTATAATATCTCGACATGTCTAAGTTGCTTCTTACGTCATAATTAGTCATATTTTTTTAAGTTGGAAAGTTCCTCAGAACCATAGCTAAAATTGGAGTGACGGTAGGAACTACATAGAACCTGCCAACCTACAATTATGTTGATTGATTAATTCTCGTCTGGAGGAGTGTCGAAGTCCTCTTTGTTAGGAGGGCTGAATTACTATTTATTTCATGGAGTTTTTAACTCGAAATCACTTGCTTGTAATTTAAAATCTAACGCAGCACTATATTTTCTGGTGGTTTAGCACATATAATACTTCGGTTTTGTTATAAAGATGCGCCGTTACAATTGAGATTGGCTAGTAAAATTGCAAGTTCTAAGATGCATCTTCCGTTTAGTTTTTCCTCTCCATTTTTTGATAATTGAATATTTGATGTTTTCAATAGAAGTTTGTCTTGATTTGGCTTTGGGTGGTGGGATTCCCTAATTTTGAAAACAAGAGAAGCTTACATGGAAGCTACTGTCAAATTTGGGTTCTGTCCAAAAACCAATTTAAAATCAGAATTAATCCATTTTAAAAAAAAAATCAATTTGGATTTAAAATCCTATTTACACAATTAGTTTATAATTGAATTTGGGTTAGTTTTATATTAAATCCTATTTACAGAAATAATATGTGAATGAGAGTTTACTTGGGGAAATCTAACAAAGCATGGGCCTTGCAATGGTTATATATATTCTAAAAGCTCTTTACATGAGAAATCTAAGCTGGTGATTGTGATTCTTTTTTTCGTTTTTGGTGAACAGGTGACTGTGATTCTTTGCTAGCGTATGATGTTCAGTGGAGAACAAACAAAGATGTTCGATGGATTTAGGATCACATAGCTGACCCAATAGAAGATTGACTAGGATGTCAATGGCTTTAGATTGGATATCTTTATAAATTTTAAAAAAAATTAAATGAGAATACTTTGTAAAAAATATAAAAATATAAATTAATCTTATATAATTAATAATTATATATGATGATTTTGTTAATACACATGTTATTGTTAATTTCCTGATTGATATTAAAGGGGTATACAAACTTCTCAATATTCGAAGATACTGGAAATAATAATAATAATAATAATAATAATAATAATAATAATAATAATAATAATATTATTATTATTATTATTATTATTATTATTATTATAGATGAGTAAGTGCAATATCTTTTGATAGGAGTTTATATACATGATTTTGAAAAAATATATATAAATTTTTGCAATTGATTTTATTTTAAAATAAGTTTAAAATGATGTAATTTAAATTTAAAAATGTTAATTATTTTAAAAAATAATTTTTATAATAAAATTTAGTATATATTTAAAACTTATTAATTTATTCATTACTCATAATTTAGTTTTCATTTGTATTCTTTAAATTTTTAATTTTTAACTTCACCGTAATCTTTAAAAGTACTAAAGCCTCAGGTCATTTACATTTTATACATTTTTATCAAATATAATATTTTTTTATATTTTTATTATTTAATGTTGAGATAAACTTTTAAAACTTTTATAACAATGAGAAGTACTTATTGTTTCATGAAAAATAGATTCACTTCATTGAGCTTCTTGAAATTTTGATAAATAAATATAAAATTCATAAAAAAAGAGAGAATATTTTAGTATAAAAAAATTTCAAATAAATGTTTAAAAGTGCTTTATTGAAAACTTAGAATTGATTAAATTTTTTAAAAGAAAGAAGTTATAATTTTTTAAACTAAAAGAAAAATTAATGTAATTATGTATCTTTTAAAGAAAAATTATTCAATTTTTTTTAATTTTTTATATGTTTTAATTTAAATTTAATCCAGATCGACCATTTAAATATGATGAGCATGAGTCTACCATTAAAGATATTTTGCATTTACATAAAAACTTGAACTCAAAACTTTACTTACTCAAAATTTTTAATTAAAAAATTAATATTTATTTAAATCTTATATTATTCTTTTACAAAATTACGTTTCACTAAAATAAAATAAAGCTTAAATATGAAAGAAGTCTACTTATTTACATGCACTTTTGATTATAGTCTTTGTCAATGTTCTTTTTTATATATACATGCTTTACATCCCTAAATTTTTTAAATACCCAATCTTTTTCCTTTAACAGACGTTAGAAACACAATAGATAAAATGAAATTCTAAGTAATCTTAAAATGAGTGACCCATGCAACTACGATGGCCATTTTGACTTCTGCATAATAATCCATAACACGAACCCTGGATATGCCCATCTTGACCCAATTCTAGTTTTGGCTCAGCCATAGCCATCCTTGCAATTTGTAGCACCAAAGGATCCTCCAACTTCGACAAAATAACCACATTTTTTTTAGTGTGCTGCATCAAAGACTAACAAAACATAAACTCAACCCATTACTGTACTAAGAACTAATTTATAGATTTACGTAACATTTCAACGCAATCAGCACATGCCCAGCGATGAGCAACTTGAAGTGATAGCCATCTCAGCACACGCATTGCAATATCATCTGTACCAAAAAGTCAATCGCTAATTATTTAGTTACTAATCAGTGAGTTGTGACCTCCAATATTTAAGATTGCTAACAGATTCCACTTGTTTTTAAATATTGTCGTACAGAGTTCAGACAACGAAGAGAACTGCAACTTGCAAATAGAAACAAGTATATTTGTATTAGAAAAATATCAATTTGCAAATATCTTTATTAGTTGTTACTTTTGATTCCTAACTATATTTTAATTTCTCGTGTTTTCTTCCATCATTTTTCTTGAAGTGATGCTGTAGCTATTCAGTAATAGTTATTCACAGAGAAAACGTTGTTATAAGTCCAAACAAATTTTGTAGTTGATTAGATACAAAATATTGTAGTCTTGACCATCAATAAGACTCCTAGCACTATATATCATTTTAAAGGAAATACGAAAATTTTCATTTCAGTATTTTTTTGTTAATCTCATGCTTTGCCTTGTATAATATACAGCTTTTTTTTATATTACCCAATAACTCCATTTTCAGATAATAATAATAATAATAATAATAATAATAAATTCTTTTTCTCATGATCTGGGTGTAAACAGATGCGTCGTCATTATATTATATTTGTATATTTCAGGATTAAATTTATAATTAAATAGTAGATTAATATAACTTGGATAAAAAAGATATTTATTTTGTTTTGATAAATCTCTAAAACAAAAGACAAGCTATGGCAGTCAATTTTGGTCAGGCTAGAATTCCAAAGTACATTTATGTCAGAGACAACTAAAAAAATCTGAGGAATTTTAGTATTTTTTAACGAGATTAATTTAGAAAGGATTAAATTCTTTTTTTATTTTTTTCAAAATCTAGAGTGTAGATATCATTCACGGGAGGAAGGTAAAAGACAATTATTTTCTTAAAATATTCTCTTTTTTCAACAAGTATTAAAACTAAGGGTGCATTTTGGCAAACAGCTCAAACGAATATTAAATATTAAAGAAGGATGACGGGACAAAAGAGAAGTACTTAACAATGTAACGCCATTTTTTTTGAGGGGGCAAAAGAGTTGGTGGTGAATTGATGTATCAAATGTTTTTTTTTTGGCATTGTAGATGCCTTGCGACTTGTCTCATGGATAAGTAGCTCATGACGTTACAAGAAGGATCGCACTAAAACTAAGAGTTAATAGAAAATTAAGAAAAAAAAAAACTTTTGATAAAATCAACACTACGAGATTGTAGATGTTTTAATGTGCGAGTGAAATAATATAAGACAAAGAACATTTAATATACGTAAATGTTTTCTAAAAATATGTAATTGTTTTTTAAAGTTTTTTTAAGCAAGTGATTATGTACTAACCGCTTTTATAAATTAAAATTTTAAAATATATATAAATACACACAATGATGAAATATTGATCAAATCACATTGTAGTTTGAATATCTTGTTCTTCATCTACCTTAATATCTTACTTACACTTCTCACTCTATTTTATTTTTTTACTTTTTCATAAAATATCTTGTTACTTTAATTTTTTTTTCTGTTTATTAATGTTTTGTTCATTTGAATGTTGATTATTTGATTAACACGCTATACAATCTTGTGTTTTAGGTACTCATGAAATAAGAAAATTGAATTTCAAACATACAAACTCAAATTTAAATGTAACAATAAATTAATTTTGATTTGTAATACAAATTTATAAGAAAAGAAATTTTAAATTTTAAATTCACAGTTTATACTTTAGAGAGTAATTATAAAAATTGCTCTCTAAGTGATATTTAGATAACCACTTTTCAAGTACATTTACTTTGCATAACAATGTTTATTATAGTAGTTTAAACCACTCTCTAAAATGATGCAGTTTATTACTCTCTAAGTGATATTTAAATAACCACTTTTCAAGTACATTTACTTTGCATAACAATGCTTATTATAGTAGTTTGAACCACTCTCTAAAACGATGCAGAATCGATCTCTAATGTCTATTTTTGTTGTAGTGGAAGAAATATGAGACTTTCAATGTAAGAAATATATATTGTGAGATTCAAATTCTCTCCAATATGTGCAAGAAATGGACATTTAATTCTTTTTTTTATTTAAGCAAATTTTGGCCTACTTAAGCGAATTTTTGAACTTTTGCTTAAGTGTACAAAAGATTAACTTAAGCAAAATTTTGAACTACTTTTTATAGGATGGTAGTTTTGATACTCCTTAAGCGAGACAAATTGTAACACCTTAAATATAAATTCAATTAAATAGTAATTTTACAAATTGGATAATCAGATTTTCATAAAGATTTCGAAATAAGTGAAGGGTTACAAATTAATATTATATAACTGCTATAGGATTAGTTCAATTACAACAAATTTCAAAATAAAATCTAAATCCTATAGCAGTCCATCCGTCCCTTCACTGAGTCCGGTGCTGATCATCTTGATTACTTAAAAAATGAATGTAAGGGTGAGTACTCTACACTACCAAAACATACAATTAAGCATAGAGTCTCACCTCTAGCACATTTTCAATACATTAAATAAATATAGGTACAGGCAACATTATCACATCTATAAGCACAAATCATGAACCTATGCCAGCCACACTCACATTGACACTGTGATAATAGATTTTCATCATGAATAGTCGCCGGTTACCCTCGCCTCACAGATATCACGTGGGCAGTCACGGGTCGCTCAGCAAAAGTAATGGTCAGAGGTCTAGTCAGGAAGAGAGTGTGTGGCCTGTGGTGCACCTGTTCCACAGTCGGTGTCACCACTACTTCCTCTTCCCCAAGGTATTTCTACCATCCTTATCTCCCATATGTAACGTCCTTATTTCAAATTCAGTACATGTAAATAATTTTCCATTTCAATTCTATTTCAATATGAAATTTGGATACCATAAAATTTTCTCAGAAGTAATCACTACAATTTAATCAAATATTTTCATTTAAATCCATAGAATAGTGCAATAGCATAAAACTTCCGAAATTACCATAACCAAAATAAAGAAAAAGACTATACATAAACTCCACAATACAGTATATTAATTTATAAACTGTATGTTTCAGTATTTAAAAATTAAAATAATAATTACAACACCAAACACTACAAAAAGGATCCCAGAGCAGCTTCAGTTATACTCATCTCCAACATTCCAACTCTCTATCTCAGCTAGGTCCTTGGAGTCTAAGTCGTCATCGGATCCCAGATACCCATCGCCAGAGTCAGCTCTGACCTTTGTTCTCGTGATTTGTTCAAAGGTCCAACGGGTAGGTCTTCCTAGAGAGTCATGGTCATGGTACGTGTATAAGTAAGTAAGGGCTGCTGGGGTTCTAACTGTACCCCTATACATATATACACATAAGGTTTGGTGTATCCTACTCCTAGGGAAGTCGAATGGAATACTACAAGCAAAATCCATCTCTATCATGACCTAAACCCTAGGGTCATTCTCTACCAATACAGCAAATTTTAAATGATTTACACGCTGATATTCATTAAATACATAATTTAATCTAAAGTCTACAGAACTATCTACCAGCCCAACTCTTTCCTGCAGATTCATCATTCTGGTTCCCTGAAATTATCAGTAAGGATAAACACCTATCTTATCATTTAAAACATATTATTACTTTAAAGACTCACATAATAGCACAATCATAATCATAAAATACAAGAAATCATAATAACATAAATTTCAAAGCAATATATTAAACATACACTTATTCATAATTATTATGTTGCTATCTTTCAGATACACACATTCAGTGCACTGTGATCACAATTATACGATGCCTCCAGCAGTTCTTGAGATCTTACACAACTAGGTAAATAGTCGCCAGTTAGCCCATGCATACAGATATAACGTATATAATAACGGACCCCTTATCAAAGGTATAGTCAGGAGTCTAGTCAGGAAATGAGTGTGAGGCCATGTGGCGCATTCGCTCTCAGAAAGAATGTGTACACATGTGCGAATGTCGCTCATCACCCTACATTTCTCCTAGATTTCCTATCGTCTCTAAACTCTATACCCCAGTATATCTCTGTAACTATTCACACTAGAACCATTAAGTTTCTTACACTTATCTCATACTCCCTTTCGTACTAAACTCATTATTCAAGTAAGATATCGTGCTTAGTAAAACACTTCCAAACTAAATTCCAAACAAACGGACTACTCGAACATATCATTAACACCCAAAATCAGCCAAACATATTTTTCATAATAATTCAATGTCAATCAATCATAAGAATCATACTAAAACACATACATAAAGTACTCTCATGGTTACAAAATAATTATTATGCTTAAAATAACAAAATAGAGCCCTCCTTACCTTAAGACAATTTTGAAAGAGATTTTGTGAAGATTTTAGGTGAAAGAACTAAGATCTTCCTAGATATAACAAAAGAGAGCATTTTGAGAAAGGAGAAACTTAGAAAATACCCAAAAAGAGAAAACAAAGCTCCAAGAACTTACTTGGAGTTGATTGATGAAGTTTCCAAGCTTGAATTTGAAAGAAAGTTAAGGTTTTAGAGAGATTTTCTGAGAAGAGAGGGTTAGGGGTCGAGAGAACAAGGGAGAGCTTGAAACTTGGATTGTAATCCAAGTTTTCTAACTTGGAAACCCTTAAATACCTCTAGACTCGCGACATTCTCGCTACAACGAGCCTTTCTCTCACTGCAGCAAAAAAATCAGACAAAACTGCACTTTGCTGTCTGTCATTCTAGCTACAGCGAGAGCTCCTCGCTACAGCGAGAGAATTCTAACTACAACGAGAGAATTCTAGCTACAGCAAGAAAGTATCATAATGCCTGATTTCTGGACGCTCTTCTTGCCACAACGAGAGATATCTCACTACAGTGAGATATCTTGCAACCTATATCATTTAAACTCTCTAAAATTCAAATAACTTCACAAATATAACCAACATTCAATGCTATAATAATAAATATAAAAACGAGGATGTTTCACCATACCCCCAGTGTATCGCTGAACCATTCATAGCACATTACAACGGCGTTGCATGCCCTAGTCACACACATTTCAGTATACTGCACATAGTTCATATTTAACAGTTACAGCACTAGACCCACATTTCATTTTCACAGCACACACAGCACATAGTCCACAATTCATTCAAGACACACAACCCTAGCCTATTTCCATTCATATTACACGGCCCTCGGGCCCACATTTTCACACAATATTCATTCAATCATACGGCACGAGTGCCCATACCCATTCACAACATACAATACATAATTTACATCACATATCTCAGCAATTTTTTTATCTTCTAACTCAGCCATATCACAACATTCCATAGGATAACAGCAAATTACACATAAAAGAGTAGGGTAGAGTCCCTCTTACCTTGGATTGAAGACCCACGTTCGAACTCAACCACGAAAATGCTCCCCACACGATTTTCAGCCTAAACACATGGAAGAATTCCATGAGAACTCCGAAAATCACCAAGAACAGAAAAAGGGAAGGAAAACGAAAATCCTAACTATTTAAAACTCACCTCCAAGCGTTTCCTACACAAATTTAAGCTCCAATCTCGCTCCCGAACGACTTTGGAGGCAATTAATCGGTGGACAATGATTCTAGGTCGAGATAATTGAAGAGATTTGGGAGGAAATTTGAGAAATAAATCTCAAATCCCTAAACCCTCTTTTAAAACTTCTCTGATCGCGACACTCTTGTTAAAACAAGAAAATCAAAGAAAACTGCACTCTAGTTTCTATAGAATCTCGCTACAGCGAGTAGGTGACAGTTCTGGTCCTTCCTCCTAGGGCCCTCTTGCTACAGCAAGAATCCTCTCGCTGCAGCGAGAACAGCTCAGTATCTCACCCTGCACTCGGCTCAACCAGTCTAATCCAAACAATCATACTTCCATACATACATACATTCATGAATATACATATATATATATATATAATTATCAAAATTAATATTACAAAATTTGGGGCGTTATACAAATTCACTCAAGCAAATATCCACTTAAATGAGTATTAATAATGTTAAGCAAAAATTAGATAGAAAGTAGAATCTATAAGACATCTAAACTTGCTTAAGAGAATATTAATTCGCTTAAGCAAATTATAAATTTTTAAGTAAAAAAAGAATAGAGAACACTATTTTTTAGATACTATCATTAACTTAAGCGAAGCTTAAATAACATAAGTGAATTATATGCCCTTAAGCGAATATGAGTCCACTTAAGCAAATAATGAAAAATTTGAGCAAAAATCATATCAGAAATTGGTCATCTAAGCTAAAAGATAAGTAAATAAAGCAATAAATTATATACATTTACAACATTTACATGATTTCAATGAACATTGAACAAAGTAAATAATGTACAAAATTCATTAAGGTTAATCAAAGATTGAATGAGAAGGTTCCTATGAAAAGAAGATAATTCGATAAAATATTATACAATGAAGTAGAAAAATAAATAACTGTTATGTTTTATGAATTTAATGTCAATAATATAGTAAAACTGAATTGATTGTTGAAAGTATGAAGATGATGATAAGATTGAGGTGCCAAACATTGGATGTCATAGGGTTCAGAAGGGATGAGTTGATATTCTTAAAATATTGACAAATTAATGCACACATAATTAATAAGAATGGAAAAATTGACTTATTTGTTGGTAAATGCATTAATATATGTACTTTAAAATGTTGGTTTTGGGATTGACCTCTTATTGGATCCTTTTTCTTTCTTTTTTTTGTAGTTCAACCCAACTTTTGAATCGTCTATACCATCATTAATGACTAATGTAGGGGTGTCATCATTGTAATTCTCACTATTTTGTCACAAAACCATTAGGATTTTCAATATTGATCATTTCTCTTTGTGTTGTCCAAGGTGTTCAGATGCCACATACTCCTACATCAAGTATCAAACTAAGCCCATCAACGCCCAATTAATTACAATTATTGCATAAACTAATTAGAGCAAGGAGATGCACCTTCTTCATCCGCACCACTAACACCATCACCATTCATCTCTAATATGACACCTATGGAGTGTCGCCTCACATAAAATCTAACTTAAATACAATAGTAGATTGAGGTCAATCATCTAGCTTACACATACATCCACCGGTAAGCTAGTAACGAATCATTGAGCTTATATACACCTTAATAAGTTATTTTACCGCTCTACCTTACACCAACACCAAGGAGACACTTCAATATTATCTTGACCTACACCTAAAGAGTTTGCAACACGTCTCAAGGCTTATAGATACCCCTCTATTCTCAAATTATCCCAACCAATATGAAGTGTCTCTTGGACATGAATAAGGACAAGGGCCCCAAGAGGTTGATGATGGGGGATATATTGATGAAAGAGTCACTCTAAAGAAGGTCATGAAGAGCAACATGTTATGAAGGAAAGAGATCACGTGGAAGAGGATCATCCTCTGTATGATGATGTTATTGCACAATAATCAAATGTTTAGTTTTATTTTTTCTTATTTCATTTCACATTTTAATTTATGTTTAATTTAATTTCATAATGTATTATGTTTCAAGGACATTTAACGAAACAATTTCCTTACAAATTTTTTATATATAATATAAAAATCTCATTCTGTTTCAAAATCTCAAGTACATCTACTTATGTTTTAGCTTAGATGACCAATTTTTTATATGATTTGTTTTTCAAATTTTGAATTATTTGCTTAAGTGAATTCATATTTGCTTAAGTGCACCTGATTTACTTGAGTTATTTTATATTTGCTTAAGCGAGTTCAATTTTACTTAAGCAATTTAAGCTTCGGTTAAGTAAATAAGGATATTAAAAAATAGTATTCTTTATACAATTTTTACTTAAATGAAATATATCTTGTTAAGTGAGTTGAGATATCTAATAGATTGTATTCTCTATCCAATTTTCGTTCAACATTATTAATATTCACTTAAGCATGATATTTGCTTAAATAAATTTGTCTCATTTAAGCAAGTATGAAAATTTTGCTACAAAATTCATTTAAGTTAATGTGTTTATTTGCTTAAGTCAATTCTTTATATGCTTAAGTGAAAGTTTAAAAATTCGGTTAAATAGACTAAATTTTGTTTAAAAAAAAAAGAATTAAACATTCAGCTTTCAGACAAATTGAAGAAGTTTCAAATCTTATATTGTGATAAAGTGACAACTATTTATTAAATTTTACATTAAAATGTTTGAAGAAGGAAGAGATAGAAAGCTTTCCATAAGGATATATTGTCGGTTTATTTCGATTTTGGGTTTAACCAACTTGAAACGACCATTTCCCACCCCCTGTAACTTGCTTTTTTTTTTTTTTTTTCCTGTGTTTATGATTTGATAGCTTGTGTGATTGTAATTGATGTAATACACTAATGATGTTGTTTGCAACTAGGAAGGTGGTAGTTGCAGAAGATGCCGACCGACGTTCTTTCTAAACAATATGCGGGCGAATTAAAAAACAAACATTCAATGAGATGAATGAAATGATTGATTGGGAAAAGTAGAATTAGTCTAATGATATATTCTCATCAATTCTTTACTGCTCAAGATGGTGAATAATATCATTTCATTCTTGTATACAGGTGATTGTTGAAAATTACATATACAATCCATATTTTATTTGCTTATCCTAGTATTTTTTTTAATTGAATTAATAACGAAGGAAATAAGCATTTGTCTCCCGTTTATTTTTATTTTTTTGGAAACTTTTAAATTTTACCATAGTATACATGCCATAATTTTATTAGTTAACACAACACTTCACAAAGTTCAATTAATACTAAGTACTGATTGATAGACAATACCGAGTACCTATCAAAACAACTATGTTTTCTAAAGATTTTATAGTGTAGAGTCAAACTTAGGTTAATTTACGAATATATATTCTCAGTCAAATTTAATTTTAAGTTTTCTTTTAAAAAAATGCAAATAAAGTTTTTGAGATTTAAAAAATTGTAAATTAATTAAATTAGATTATGAACATAATAAAATTGAGTAAAAATGAATTAAAAAATATCAATTCACAAAATACCAAATGCTTATAACTCAGCCATTATAGTATCTAAAGATTTAAATCTGCATTTGAACAATCACTTAATTCAATCAAATAATTATTTAACCTAACCCGTATTAATTATCAAATAAGAGCATCAATCGAGTCTTAATTTGAATTCTAATAATAGAAAAATTAATCACAATCGCAATACACAATTATGAGATTAAAGAGAAAAAAGAGAACAAATTCATAGCAATTTAGCATAAAACTCAAGTTAGAATTACATCGTTTGAATTCTGCGGATTGAACGAGAGGTTTAGCCTTCCATCAAAGCACTTAACCCACACAAGAATGAGAAAAGAACGAGAGAGCTCGAGAAAAAGTAAAAACAAATATTCTTATTTCGGTTAAGTTTCAAAATCTCAAAGTATTTAATCACCTTTCTTAAATTAGAACCTTATTAGTATATTTATAAGTTCTGATTAGGATAAATTAAACAGTCAAAATTCGGGCTTTAATTATAACTAATAGTCCAAATACAATTAATTAATAACAAAGGGTTCAAATGCAATCTAACAATAACATTCAACAAATCTGTCTCAAGTTCAAAAACCTCATAAAAAATCAAAATCAACTCCAAATCTAGCAATCTATATATGCATTTTGAGGCTCCAAATGTGTAGAATTCAATACAACTAGAATTAGCAAAAAAAATATCTATAGAAAAATCATGGCAAAAAAAAAAATAGTTAGAGGTCAGAATAGTTAAAAATATAAAATTAAAACATTTATTTATAAGTCCAAATTATTCAAATAACTAAAAAATAATAAAAACTTTAATAATAAAAAATAAAAAAGTATTTATTAATTAAAATAAAATTATAAATATAAACCTAAATATATCACATCATCGACTATATATAAACATAAGAGAGATTACAATAAAAAATAATAGAAAAATTATAATATTTTTTTAATTTATAAAAATGAAAAATTAAACATATTAAACCTTTGTCGGCTATTTACTTATCACCGCGCACAACCCTTGTGAGTAAATGATTTGAGAACAAACAGGATTGGA
The DNA here is from genome assembly GCA_024086825.1 of Abrus pulchellus subsp. cantoniensis. Lineage (NCBI taxonomy): Eukaryota > Viridiplantae > Streptophyta > Magnoliopsida > Fabales > Fabaceae > Abrus > Abrus pulchellus. The sequence continues at coordinate 12,865,331 of CM044050.1, forward strand.
GCAGAATAGCACGTGCTAAAGGTGTCATGTCATTCTATATTATTGTTACCACAATACCTGGGGATTGACAGCATGGGCGTGTGTATATATATATATGTGGCATAATGGGTATATTTATAGATGAGTGATAGAAACGGATGAATTGGAGAAAAGAGTAGCATATAGGATCTGGTGAGAGATATGGAGGTAGAGAAGAGGATGGGCAGTGGCGAGGAGGTTGTGAAGGAAGAGGCACTCAGTAAGAAGAGGAAGCGAGGAGGCATCCGAACATTGCCTTTCATCCTTGGTAAGCCCTCACTGTTCATTCTCACATCATCTTCTTTTTCATTCTTGTTATTACTATATAATCGCTTAATTAACCTTTCACTACTTTTGCATATTCGTTGATCATCCTCAATCTTCGTAATTATCTGTCCCCTTCTCGTTCTCTTCTCTATTTTGCGTAGCCTTATCTTGTTCAATCAATTTGTTGGTGGGACATGTCAGTGTGTGTGTGTGAGAGAGAGAGATAGAGGGAGAGAGAAGAGGTGTGTTCATACGTAATTAAGTTCATTTAGCTTATAGCTGTACAAAAAATAATAATTTTATATGAAGGATTTTGATTTTTAGTCATTATATGAGAAATTTAATAGACAAAACAAGAGTACAAGTAATATAAAAAAAAAAAACCAGCCAGTTGTTTTCTTTGAACTACGTACGTGGAATTGTATGAAATTTATAAAATGTTTTTTTTTTCAGCACAATAAATTAACATTATATATTATTAATTCGTGGATAAATGTGTGATTTAACCATTTCATGTGCCAGTAATTTAACCATTTCTAAATAGGTCAAGTTGTAGCTTAATTAACTCACGATTTGACTAAATCTTTTGATTAACTATCTTATGCTTGACTTACTGCACATGTAACTGCTACCTTTGCGGGTAACACTTATAGGGGAGAGAAAGAACATCACGATTAAATTCAACAAGCTCAACTTGAACCACACTCTAATGCTAGTAACATATACTTTTTGAGACGTTAATTATTAGTTAAAATTTGTTGAGATTAACTAAATGGCATGAATAAACTTAAATGAATAAAATATGCACATAGTATGAAATGAATAAGATGAATATCCTGAATTTCATATTGTATATGAAAGAGGTTAATTTTGACCAGTTGGGTGTGGATATATGCAGCAAATGAATTATGTGATAGATTTGCGGTGGCTGGTTTTAATGGTAACTTAATAAGTTACCTAACCCAAGTGCTGAACATGCCATTGGTATCTGCCTCCAACATTCTCACAATCGTTGGTGGAACGGCTAGCTTCACCCCTCTCCTTGGCGCTATCATTGCTGAGTCCTTTGCTGGCCGCTTTTGGACAATCACTATTGCTTCTCTTATCTATCAACTGGTTTCTTATTTTCTCCTTTAACTTCTCCAAGTTATTAGTTGCCTACATAATCATACTCATCAACCTTATGCTTCCAGGTGTTTTGATCATTTCAATTACTTAAGTAAATAATTTAGATCACTATATTTAACTCGAAAATTGAATTTTTTTTTTATTTACAGAATATGTTTTAGTGTTTAGCATATTGCTTAAAAAATCTAAATATAAGCAAATTGATATTTTCAACTATTTTCCTTTTCATAGTTTTCTCTATTAAGTATAATTTTGACCTATTTGTTTTAGAAAACCATTCTTAACTAATATCAGAGTAAAATGTGAACAGAGATAAGTTACTGAAGTTTACACTGAATCAAAGTCTAATACTTTTCTCTGTGTATACGATGTTTGCAAAATAAATAAAGGAACACTGGTTAGACATCTACATTAAACATTTTCCACTTAAATCTGTACATATATTAATAAATTATTAACACCTTTTTTTTTTTTTACTTCTATATATAAATTTTTGAGATTCAGAGTCCAGTCGTGTGCTCCTCAAATAAATAATAAAAGCAATATTAAGTTATAAAGTTATCATTTACTTTGTTGTTGATTGATTGTAAGATCTTAAATTTACCATTCATTAATGATCTCCTTTAATTCTTATGCGTGTGACTAGTAAACAATGTTTATTTTCTACTAATATAAGGAATTCAACAAACCAAACTATTTAAGAAAATTACTAAACTCAATTAGTAGAACGGCAGACAAAATATTCTCCCGTTGTTAAAATAGTTGATTTTAACTGTTGGTTAATGATTTTTGAGAAAACATGCATGTATAGAATCGCTCGATTAGAAAATTAGCTAAAAAAATGAATAATGCTATACCTTTCCTTTATTCGAATGATTTTGTACATTTCATTTAAAGAATATCTTCACGGAGCTCTATTCTCCAAAAAGTTAAATTCAATTCTTCTCCACAAAAAATTAAAACTGTCATAGACAATGCAATTTCATATCCAAATATAATTATTTGAGTACTTAAAATCTTCCATTTGAGTACAGGATATGGCATATCAGACTAATGCCAATTATTTATGTCATTCTCTTGCTTGAAGGGGTTGATCAGTTTAACAATATCAGCAATATTGCCACATTTTCGCCCCCCACCATGCCCAACACAAGTAAAGTGTCAAGAAGCTACACCCTCACAGCTTAGCATACTCTACTTCTCTCTCATCCTCACATCTCTTGGATCAGGTGGCATTAGGCCTTGTGTTGTACCCTACTTAGGAGACCAATTTGATATGACCAAGAAAGGGGTGGCATCAAGGAAGTGGAACCTATTCAATTGGTACTTTTTCTGCTTGGGATTTGCCTCTCTAAGTGCTTTGACCATTGTGGTATATATTCAAGACAACACGGGCTGGGGCTGGGGCTTTGGCATACCAACAATTGTCATGTTGGTATCCATCATTGCCTTTGTGTTGGGCTCACCACTCTATAAGACTGTGAAACCAGAAGGAAGCCCGTTGGTTCGTTTGGTCCAAGTGATTGTGGCAGCTATAAAGAAGAGAAAGGAGACTTTACCAACCGATCCCAAGCTTTTGTACCAAAATAAGGACCTTGATGCTGGTATTTCTTTGGAAGGAACGCTTTTACACACGGATCAGTATAAGTAAGTCAAATATTTAGTTCTTTTAATTCAATAAAAATAATTTGGTCTATGAATAATGGGGTGGGGCTGATTATTGTCATCATATATTGCCCTTCATTTAATTTGCAAAAGTCATAAACTAAGTTCAAAGATTGAAAGATACATAATAAGAACCTTTATATATATAGTAAATTTTTATTAAAATTATAAAATATCACAAAATTTAATGTATTTATAATTGCTTTAATTTTTAATTAAAAAATTATTATTTGTTGAATTTTTATTGTGTATTTTTATGCACACGTTCAAGAAACCATTTCATATGCACTTAGCTAGCAAATAAATGACTACACATTGATTGCAAGAATTACTATAATAACAGAATCTAATTAAAAGGGCTTCACTAGCCATTGCAAGTGCCTTCACAATTCAGTGTAAATTTGCACATGCAAACTTTTTATTACTTCTAAAATGTATGTGTAGATGGTTGGACAAGGCTGCAATAGTCACAGGGGAGGAAGGTAGAGATCCTAATGCACCACCAAACTTGTGGAAATTGGCCACTGTTCATAGAGTGGAGGAGCTCAAATCTATTATTAGAACCCTCCCAATTAGTTCATCAGGAATCTTGCTCATAGCAGCTACAGCTCATCTACCTAGCTTTGTGATTCAACAAGCTCGCACAATGGACAGACACCTAACTCACTCATTCCAAATTTCACCAGCTAGCATGTCTATTTTTAGTGTCCTAACCTTGATGACAGGAGTTATTCTCTATGAACGCCTTTTTGTTCCCTTTGTTCGTAGATTCACTAAGAACCCTTCTGGAATCACGTGCTTACAAAGAATGTCAATAGGCTTTATAGTTAACATTGTAGCCACATTAATTTCAGCACCTGTTGAGGTCAAAAGAAAAGCAGTTGCTTCCAAGTACCATTTATTGGATGATCCAAGTGCCACTATTCCTATGAGTGTGTTTTGGTTAGTACCTCAATATTGTTTTCATGGGATGGCTGATGTTTTCATGTCTATTGGACTTTTTGAATTTCTCTATGATCAATCACCTGAAAGCATGAGAAGCAGTTCTACAGCTATATATTGCATAGTTATAGCCATTGGGAGTTATGTTGGTACCCTAGTAGTAACACTTGTTCACAAGTATACCGGCAAAGAGAGGAATTGGTTACCTGATAGGAACCTCAATAGGGGTATGTTGGAGAACTATTACTTGCTTGTTAGTGGGATTCAAGTTTTGAATCTCATTTATTTTGGAATATGTGTTTGGTGTTACACTTACAAGCCCTTGGAAGAAATTACTGATGAAAAGAGGAGGGAACATGATTTGGAGCAGACCAATACAAATCTCTCATTTGTCAATTCAAAAGATGGCAGAGATGCTGGATAGAGAAATTTAGAAAAAAAGAAAAAGAAAATATTTATGATCACGTTCACAGTGGGTATTTTGCATTATTGAAACCTCTGAAGTCTCAACAAGTGATGTATGTAAGCATAGGCCTGAGTATTTCATTTTAGTTTCCATTGTGCTCTATTCATTTGACCTTGTGTACCAGAATTATCTTGAAGTTACCGTATGAATATCAACTCTCTGTATTTATAATAATTCAAATGTGGATTAAATATATTTTAATTCGTATAATTTATCTTGGTTTTAGTTATTCTATTTAAATTTTATTTCTTTTAATATGTCAAAAATTTGTCCAACTAATCATATCTTACAAGATTTATGCATTGATTTATTGTTGTAATAAATATTAAAATCTAAATTTTTTAAATTATAGGGATCAAATACTAAATATTTAAAGTATAGGAACTAAAAAAGTAGATTATAGAAAAATTAAAGATACATTTTAACTTTTAAATTTTTGTCATAATAGAATATGAAAAAGTGAGATGAGGTCACACATTAACATTACAGAATGTTTATTTACACTTTATTTTTTTTAAAAAAATTATTATGATATTTACAAATTTATCATTAACTTTAAAATGATCAACTTTTATTGACACATTTTCTTTGTGTTTACTCTTAGATTAATTACCTTCCTGAATACCACACACCACCACTCATCTTATTGTTTCTTCTCAGCTTCATTTTTATATTATTTCTCTTTTGTATATTTTTATGGCAGTTGACGGTTTCAAAACTGAAAGAAACAAAAATTAGGAGAATATCATATTCGTTAGAATTTAAAAAGTATGTACAGACATTTTAAAATGTCTTCATTTAAAAAGAATTACACATGGTGCTAATAAAGCTATAAATTTATTTTAACTTCAATTAGGTTAATAAAAATTAAATTAACAAATGATTAGTTCAAGTGAAACTTGACTATTTCTCCTTAAAAAAATATATATTCAAGTCTCTCTCTCTCTCTCTCTTCATATATGTATATACAAAATTAGGTATAGAAACTACTTGCCTATCATGTTTCTTTCCATAATGATAATATTGAATCAACATTGTTATAGATACTGGTAGAAGAATCCTAGTAATATACTATTTAATATTTTTTTAAAGTATTATTTATTATTAAAATATATTTGTAAACATTTTAAGTGAATATATATTTCAATAAAATAATAATTATGGACAATAACGTATCTTAGATTCCTCTTGATAAGATATGGATGAGGGAGAGTCACAACGATGATGATGAGTGTTGGTGGATGGCGTGGTTTGCCTTATGAAGTTTTGTCGTGGGAAGCATGTCTCTAAGGGACATAAATCACTTACTTGAACTATAGGCTAATTTAGAATAAATAAGGGAAGTGCGAAAATAAAGTTAAACTTGTTACTTATGAATCAATTTTATATTCTTTAATAAAAAATTATTTTAATATGTATATTTTATAATAATAAATTAAAATATTCAATAAAATATTATTTTGTTTATTAATTTAATGAAATACTTTTATAATGTAGTAAGAAAATTAACTATTTATATATAAAAAGAAAATATTCTAAAATATTATTATTTTAATTTTAATTTTAACATTATAATTAAAGGAAAATATAATAATAATAAATATATATTTAAATGTTTATTTATACGATGATAATATATATATATATATATATTATAATAGAAATAAAAAATGTAAAAAAGTGAAGAAAAAATTAATTAAGAGTATAGATATAAACTTGTTTAAATATTATTATTATTATTATTATTATTCATTTTTTAGTCAACTGTACTAATATCAATAAGTTGAATTATTTTTAAAAAATAATTATAAATAAATTTTATAAATCAAATGAATAAATATTATAATAATTATTATTAGACCACTTGATATGATAAAAAATTTAACCCTAAAAATATTCTCATTTAAAAACTAATAGTTATAATTTTTATATAGACATTATTTTATTTTATTATTAAAAAATTAAATAAAAACAATTACAATATTTTTAAACATAAAAGACTATAAAATATTATTAATATATATATATATATATATTACTAATGTTTCTCTTGATAAAAGCTATATATTTCACAAATAATATGATAAGGTACACTTATTTGACTTATTTGTACATATAGATAGAATGAAGAGAGGTTAAAATTAAATTAATATAAATTATTTTTACATTTTTCATAATTTTATTTAATTAAATATTATTTTAATTATTTATATTAAATTTTGTTAAAATATAATTAAGAGTATTTATTTTTATATTATCAAAGTATATTATATATATATATATTAATGAGATATCAATTTTTAAAATTAATTTAAAATTATGAAAATATATTTTATAGGATAAATTTTTTAATCTAATAATTGAATTTTATAATAAAATTGTTCGATAAAAAGTTATTAAAAATTGTATCTCACGCTAGTAAGATTTGAGAGGCTCGTGGATAAAAATGTCATTATGAAATTAAATATACTTGTTAAAGCGTACAAAATTTTAAAAAAATGTTAGTAACACATTCTCAAACATATTTTTTTATTATGAATTAAAATTTACTTTAAACTACAAAATTTTGTGAATTTTATTCTTTTTCACTCTCAAATTAGTCAATTTTTTTATACTTCGTAGTTTTCAATAAGTTTTAATTAATAATAAAAAATATTAGAAAATATGTTGTTAGCGGTCATCAAACTTAAAAGCTATTACTTAGAAGGTTGAACCTGATTATGAAAGTCTTAAAATAGATTCGAGCATTAAAGCCTTAATAACAACTCAAGTATAAAAGTCTAGACATAAACTTAAGAGCAAAAGTAAAGTCGTACACAAACTTGAGCATAAATGCCTCAATACCGACCCAAGCATGAAAGGCTCAGCGTAGAATAAACACTAAAGTCATATGGTACCAACTTGAACTTGAAAGACTTGACATAGACCAACACAAAAGGATTGCACCAAAGACCACCTTGATCATGAAAATACTTAAGCATAATAGCCTCAGTATTGGCCTAAACATCAAAACCTGGTATCAACTAATGCATGAAACCTATAATACTAACTTGAGCAATAAAACCTTGGCAATAGAATTTTTGTTAATTTGAATAATTAATGTCATAAAGAAGAAAAAACGATGAAGTTTCACACAATAGAGAAACTCTTTCTTTTAATATCCATTCATCTAATCCTTTAGAATTACATAACTTAGCCTCTACGAAAAATTGCTTTAGCGCCCTTACATGACTTTTGAAAAATTATAAGAATTAAATTGACAGACAAAAAAAATTTCTAGTATAATTAATTAAAAACATTAACTTCGAAAAACTCTCACCAGTCATCATAATGACTCTAATGCTCATCATAATTGAAGAATTTGAAAAGCATTAAATTTTTATATTGAAAAGATAGACATCTAAATTTATTTCTTAAAAATTATTTGCAAAAATATCTTAAAAAATGTCTTTCCATTTTTATTTATTAGAGCTCTATTTTCTTGGACATGAATAAGTACAATCACAACATTATTTGCTTCTTCTAGTTGGACTTCTTTTAGGTCAGTATTGCATTCACAAAGTATTCAATTATCTTTTGTATTTTTGAGTCTTTTTTTTTTTTTTTGTTAATGGACCTTCACTTAAAATAAAGATCTCTTTATTTGAGCATCATAATACAAGGTGGGAGGATTAGGTTCGAATAAAAACTTGTTTGATGAATTGGATATGTTTGTGATTTGCCAATGAATTGTTTGATAAGTTAAATCATTCAAATAATTTTTTATGATGGATTGTTGAAAGTTGTAGACTATCTTCTTACTTTGAATTTTGAACTTTCTTAAACTAAATAGGGCGGCTGAAAAACCCATTTTTTGACTAATACTCAAAAAATTGATGCATAATTTTTGCAATTAAGTGTATGGAGTAAAATTGAGTCAGTCTAAAAAATCATTTTACAATTTAAATTGTGAGTAAATACGAGCAATAATATATTTAGACTTTTTATTTCGTCAAAATCTAAAACCATAGGAACTAAGACTTATATGGACTTGTCTTGTCTATATACAATATACACACTTGGAGTCTTTGGACTTTAGCCCAATAATCCAACATCAAAATATTTGAGTGAAAGTTTTCAAGATTGAGTGAGAGTTTTAGTTTAGGATTTTTATGTCATATCATTTTGAGTGGTTCAAAGTTTACTTACTTTGTAGTAGTTAGTGCTCACATTAAAGACAAACATCACGTTGGAGTTGATTAGTTGCTTGCTCTCTCTACTCCAAAAACTAAACCCTTACTTTGAAACCTAAACCTTGCTTTTCTCTCTTTAATTTTTGCAATGAATGACTCTATGTTGTCGCCTCCCTCTCATCATGATAGGTAAGGTACTTTTCTTCTCATCTCTTTATGTGTTCATATTGAGTTCCATTGCAATCACTTTTTCCTATTTTCATGACATATCTTTTTTATATATATATATATATATACTCATCATCTCATTGTTTCTCTATTTACTATTCAAGTTTTGTTTTAATTAGTGTCTTTTCTCATTTTTTTTTATATATTTTTCTTATATTATGTGACGTTGACACAATAAATCAAAAAAAATTTGAGTACTATAGTTTTGGTCTTAGTTTGACTCTCAAACTTTGAAATGATGATGGTTTTAACATCATTACTCCCTCTCATTATCTAATAGTACTCCTCTTATCATTTCTTTATTTGTTATATTTTCATGTTTATCATTTTTTTATTTGTTATATTTTCATGTTTGACTTTTATGGAAAATTTCTCCTAACTCATGAAATATATTTTTGTTTTCTTTATGTTCTTGTTTCTCCATTTTCTATTAAAGTTCTGATTCAATGCGTCTTATTGGACTCTTAGATCATGGATGGTTGAGATTCTTATTACATTGAAGATTGAAAGTTCGTCTTACCATCTTTCAAATTTATTTCCTCATTAAAACTTTGATTTGTTAGTTTAGCTGCCTAAGTTTTATTTTAGACAATGCTATTTTAATATCTTTTGATATATATTTTTTATGTTGTTATTTTTAAAAAGATAGTAAAAAAAAGACCAACTGATCAATTGAGAAGCAAGTAAAATTGTGTCATATTTAAGTAATTTCTTTGTTTCTAGCTCTAAGTATTTATTTTTATTTTGTAATATAATGTATTATGGCTTCTAAATACTTATTATTGCAACATTAATATTGATAAATATGATTCATTTTATGATATTATATATTATGACTTATATACCTCAAGTAATTTGTTTAATTTTTGTTCTCCTTTTACTTTGATTTTTTTTTTTCTAATTTTATCACCTAATGTATTATGGCTTGTTCATTTTGATTCTTGCAACATGAACATGAATATTGACAAATATGATTCATATTATGATCTAATATATTATGACTTATATATCTTGAGTAAGTTTCTTATTTTTGATTGAGTTTTTTTTTTATTTCTTGTATTATATTTTTTAATTTTTATTTTTTGATATGATGTATTATGACTTATATATATATATATATATATATATTATTTTGTACGTTTTGATTTTTATTTCATTTTTTATAAATATGATAAAAGTAATTACTGATTAATGATTCAATTCGTAGAAGTGAAATGGTTAAATTTAACTAAAGCATATTTATTAAACTTTAATACTTTTAAAAGTTAATTTGGTGGATTGAATCTAACAAAGACTTCTTCATTGTTTAGTAACGGAGCACTTTAGTCAAAGTTTACTTTTTATAGTTATAACTAACAGTTAACCTAATGAAAAATCTTAACTAACTGCCTTGTAACTAACAACTAACTTTGTAAAACTAATTAACACCCTTTTAAGCTCTTTATTCAGCTAATCTAGCTCGTGCATAAACCCCATATTAATTTTTTCCTCAAGGATTGAAAGCGGGAAACTTCTTCTTTAGATCATTGTAGAAGTCCCATGTGAAATCTTAAGGAAGATGATGTTTCTACTTAACCAAAACTTTAGTAACAACTTGGCCTCTCCTCTTGACAGTGACCTTGTCTAAAATAGCTTCAAATTCTTTGTCAGCAAGTGCATCAGAAGAATGAAATGGAAAAATAGAGCTTGAAATCCTGTCACTAACATGTTTTTTTAGCTAGAAAACATGAAAAATATTGTAGATCCTTAAACAAGCAGGAAGCTACAACTTATAAGCAACAAGTCCAATACGATCAAGGATTTTAAAAGGATCAAAAATACTTGGGGTGCCAACTTGGCATTGCTTCTGTTTGCAACAGAAACTTGCCTATAGGAATGTAACTTCATATAAACCATGTCTCCTATGACAAATTGTCTCTTAATTTTATGTTGGACTGCCATCTATTTCATTCTGAGACCTCTGTCTACCAATTCCAGCTTAAATTCATATGAAAGATAAGGCAAATGTGCAGGAGGAGGTTGACTATACACTATCTCATAAGGAATAGCTTGAGTGAAGGAATGGAAGGTATTGTTATACCACCATTCAGCCAAAAACAACCACTTAAGTCACTGTTGTTTGGTCATTTGTTTGAGGGTGATAAGATGTTGATAACTGAACTTTCAAAATTGATTGAGAAAAACAGCATCCCTATCACTAGTGGTAGTGTAAGGAAAACCATGTAACTTAAAGATATTGTTAAGGAATGATTGAGCTACTTAACAAGTTGTATAAGGATAAGACAAGGCAATGAATGGGTTGCCTTGCTCAATCTGTTCACAATCACAAAAATGACTTACTTGCCATCAGAAAAAGGAAGTCCCTCAATTAAGTCCATTGTGATGTGTGTCAAACATGTCCAGGAATTGGGAGTGGCTAAAGAAGACCGGGAGTAACTGTTGTTTCATATTTACGTTGTTAACAAGTAGTACATTTATGAACAAACAATTACACATCTTTGTTCAATCTTTTCCAATAACCTACTGATTTAACTCTCTATAATGTAGCATCCCTGCCAGAGTAGCCTCCAATTGTATAAGCATATAACCTTGAAGTAAAGCCTATTTTAAAGTTGGATTATTACCTACAACCAATCTGTCTTTTCTTCTTGATTCGCTATTCAACTAACTATGATGTTTACACATCATAAATCAATTTTTGCAAATCAAGATCAGTGAACCACAAGTGTTGAATCCTAGTCAACAATTCTTATTGTAATTCCTAAATAGTTAATGTGTCACATTCAACCAAATCCAATTTGGAAAGAGCATCAACCACTACTTCTACTCCAATATAAACTTTAAGCTATTGTGATTCATTCTAATGATGAAATGCCTATTCAACAAGTAATGTCTCTATTTTTGGACATCAAATACCATAACCAATAGTTCTTTTCATAAGTTGAGTGGGATTATTGTTGCTTATTCAAAGATCTATTAATGTAAGCAATAGGATAGTTATCTTGCATCAAAACTACTCCAATGTCAAAACCTAAAGCATCCACTTCAATTACAAATTCTTTATTAAAATCGAGGAGGGCTAAGACAAGTGTAAAAGAGAGCAAGTATTTCACCTGATGAAAGGCCTTCTTTGCTTCAGGAGTCTAACAAAAATTGTTCTTCTTAAGCATATTTGTTAGAGGCTTAGCAATAATTCTATATCTATGAACAAATTGCTTGTAATAGCCAGCTAATCCTAAAAATTCTTTGAGTTGTTTTATTGACTAAGGTAATGGCTAAGAAACCATGCATTGCTTCTATCTTAGCAAGATCAATTTAAACCCCTGCACCACTGATAAAATGACCAAGATATTTTACTCTATTGACAACAAAATAACATTTGGACCTTTTAGCAAATAAGGAATTGGTCCTCATAGTTGTCAATACTTGTTGGAGGTGATGTACATGCTCATTTATTGTCTTGATATAGATGAGTATATCATTAAAAAAATCGATAAGAATTTCCTTAAAAATCGTCTAAAGATGTCATTCATAAGTCTTTGAAAAGTTGTAGGTACATTTATGAGACCAAGTGGCATGACCAAATCTTCAGTGTCCACCATGTGTCCTGAATGTTGTCTTACTCACATCTTCACTTGCCATTCTAACTTGGTTGTATTCTGCCCTTAAATCTACTTTAGAGAATATAGTAGAACCATGTAACTCATCCACCAAAAGAATATAGAACTTATTCTTAATAGTAGCTTTATTTAAATCCTTGTAGTCAACACATAATCTCCAAGATCTATCCTTCTTACCTACTAACATAACAAGGCTGACATAAGGGTTACTACTAGGCTAAATAACTCCAGTTTTCAAGTACTTCTAGATTAAGCTATCAATGATATCTTTATGCTATTTGACATATCTATAAGGTCTCTTATTTATCGAATTAGTGTTATGGATAAGTTAAATTTTATGGTCACTGTGAGATCTAGTGGGAGGTAGTTGAGTAGGCTCCTAAAATATATCCACAAAAGCATCTAAGAGTTGTAAAATCACTAGCAGAATATCAGGCTGATCAGCATGTGTGATCAAGAAATGAAGTAATAAATTCTTCTCAAAACATAATTACAACATAGTAAGATGGACACCCTTATTAATTTTTCCTCTGCAACTGCTATTTTTTCACTGTTTAAACTCCATTTACTACAACACCTCTCATAATATGTCTTTTGCCTTGGACTATAAATTTCATAGTCAACTTTTCAAAAATCCAAATAATATTTTCTAGAGTAACCAACCATTCAATACCTAACACCACATCATAATATTCTAAAGGAATATGCAAACTATCTGAAGTAAAAAAAAGGTTTGTTGAATAATCCATGTAATATTCTTAACCATGGATGAAATTTTTAGTTTTGTACCATCTGCAACTACTACATTCAAAGAGTCTAAATCTTTAATCTTACAGCCCAATATTTTAGCCATAGCAATATCCAAAGAATTGTGTGTACTTCCACTATCTAATAGCACATGAAGGGGTTTCTTTCCATAGCTTCTACTAAACCCTCATAGTTCTAAAGTTTGTTATTCCAGTCAAAGCATTTACTCTGTGGTTCACTCATATCTAATTTATCAGTCTTTTGATCAATATTTTTTGCCTCTATTTTATCTTCAAGATTATCAATTTCTAATACATATAACTGTAATTTCTTATGTATCATGCTATGAGCTAGTGTAAAAGGTTCATCATAAAAGTAACAAAGTCCTTTGGATCTTTTTTCAACCATGTGTGCTAGAGTAAAGCTTTTCTCTATTCTAGATGGTAATTTAGAAACACCTTTGCTAGTTACAACAAGATCAAAAGGTTTGTTTCTCCTAATAAGGACTTGGTTGCAGGCATATTTCTAGGTTGTTTATTAAAACGTGGTACTGTAGGACCTTGAGAACTAGCAGCTTCATACATTTTACCAAGCTAAACGCCCTCTTCACAGAATCTGGTTGAAACATTCTAACCAACATTTGAATATCTTTTTTAATTTCCCCAAGAAACAACTTAAAGTGTGTTCCTTTGAAAGCTATAATTTAGTAATAATCCTATCAAAGTCCTCATGATATTGCTCAACAATTAACGTTTGTCATAATTTCATCAATTCTACCATTGGATCATCACACATCACACCGAATCTCTCAATCAACAATTATGTGTATCTTGTCCAATTATTAATAGGAAAAGTACTAGTTGTCCTAACAAAAACGGTGTATCACAGTAAAGCTTTCCCTTCTAGATGAATTATAGCTATTTTGACCTTCATTCCTTCATGTGTATTATCAATAGCAAAATAATTTTCAGCTTGGTAGATCCATTGATGAACATTATCACCATAAAATTTAGGAAAATTAAGTCTTACTAACCTAGTGTCATATAAATATTAAGAATAAATAACACGCTCATCTTTGAATGTGATTCCAGAATAAGAAGTAGGATCATCATCATGATCATGTGAAGTTTGAAGCATTTCTTGAACAATTTCTTTCAAAGATTCACTCAACACTTTCTAAATGTTTCTAGTTAGCTTCATCAACTGCATTTCTATACGTGTTGCAACACGGTCCTCCACATCTTTCATCGTTGATTAAGTTCTTATGTTTTCTGCCATAGAAGTAAGCTCGTGCTGGAAGGGACAAGCTCTGATACCAATTGATAGGGAAGAAATAATCTAGAAAATGCAAGAAACTGAAGAAATATAAAGAAAATAGGGAATCTTGGTGAAGAGAAAAGACTCTGAATGATTAATTGAATTCAAGAAGGAGATACAGAGAAAAATTATAATGATTGTGATATGATATCTCAGAAAAATGAAAAACTTCTATTTATATTTGTAACTAACAACCAACCTAATGGAAAATCTTAAATAACTGCCTTGTAACTAACAACTAACTTTATAAAACTAACTAACACCCTTCTAAGCTCTTATTCGAGTTAATCCAGCTCATGTATAAACCCTATATCACAATGCATGAGCAACAATACAAGATGAGTTTTCTCATGTTGAGTCATCTAGTCTTATTGAAAGTTCACATCATTTAGTAAGAACAAATACATTTAAACAATATTTAAGGAAAAAAAATCTTATTGACAAAAAAAATAAACTAGAAAGGTACTTAGCTAAAGCATGTGTTGATGGAAAGGATACATTTTACATTCTTAAATGGTGGAAAATAAATGTATTTCGATTTCTAGTATTGACATATATGGTCAAAGATGTTTTGACAACTCTTTCAATGCTTGTGGTAGAGTGTTGGACATATTTAAAAATTCATTAAACCCTAAAATGACAGAGCTATTAATTTGCACTTAAAATTAGTTGATGTCTTTTTTGGAGAATTTTAAAGATCTCAATTTAATTGAAAGAAAAGAAAGAAAAAAAAAAGGAAAGAAGATTAATACAAATCTTTAAAATTTAAAGAAACTTAAAAGTATGGAATTAAGAGAGTTTATAAATCTTTCCTCTCTCACCTAAAACTTCTAAATAAAGATAATCATTATATAAGTCTTCTATTTTCCTCTCCTTTCTTCCAAAAACTGAATTTTAAATAAGAATAATTATCCTTAAAACTTCATTAGCTTAATAATATTAATAATACAATCAATGAACATTATATCTTTGTTATTATATTTTTATTTTAAAAACTGAACATTGAACACCGAGGGAATGGTAAATGGTAATACATTCAGCTCCAAGTTTTTCTTTTTAATGTCATTTAGATGTTCTCATTCTATTATTATATTCAATTAATTTGAATTTAGCATAGGTTGGGGCTGCTAAATTTATTTATGGTCAATCCATTATATAAAGTTCATATGAAAATACAAAGGCCCAAATAAAAAATTGAAAAAAGAAAAATCATATATAATAGCTTAAAAAATGTGTAAATCAATAAAAAAAAGTCTTATTTAAGTCAAATTTATTAGAAACCGTCTAATTAAAAATTATCCCGTGCAATCCAAAATCTGTTAAAAACCTATCGTTCCAATATTGTATGAAAATTAATATAATTACTTAATGATGTGAAAAATATATGATAAAAATGAAAAATATATTTAAAAGTCGTGTAATTTAAATAATTGTTACATGAGGAAGTATATACAATTTTATCAATCAATCATGAATCCACTTGTTATCAATATCATTCATATGGCTTAGCGTTTCATAATGCAGTTCATACGGGGGATAGTTACTTGCCCTTGTACTATTTGCAAACAAGTCAAAAGTGGCGGAACACGTTGGGATCTGGGTGCCGCAACAGCACAGTCTCCTTTTATGGTCCCTCATTTTCTATGTCCGTTTGTGGATGTAGATGCCAAGTATAATATTTTATGGTTAATGACAGTAACAATGATTCAATATTTCAATGACCCATTTGAATCATGGATGCTATTGCTAAGGTACAGAATGTCTGCGTCAGTGTCCTGATCCTCCCTGAATGCTGGCCATGATCAATATGATGATGGTAATGATGAATACACGCATGATTCAAGTAATGTTGGACTCTGAGACTCAAAAAGAAAAGAATCATCCTCTTGTTTCATATTGTGTCGAATTTGCCACCAAAAGCTAGATTTGATTGGATTTGGATAATAATAATAATAATAATTTCTCAATAGTTTATGGGGAGAGTGAGACTGTGTTTAAAAATTCATCTCGATTTTAAACTTATCTTGATAACACTTAAATTGTAAAATTATACTTATATATTCATATACTAAATCTCATTTGTTAAATAGAATTTGTTACAGTTTTGAAGTTTTCAAAATTTATTAATTACCTAGTACGTGACAAAATAAATTTAAATTATTTAGCGACACATAAAGATTTATATAATATAAAACCTGTTAAAAATGAATTAGCATTTTTCTTGAATATATTTGCAACTCTTGCTTATTTTCAAAAGAGAAGTTATTCTTATAAAATAAAATTATACAAAAACATATACAATTACGAGATAAGAAAAAAGAAAAATGTGTAATATAGGATAGATGTGTCATAAAGAAAAATATATGCAGTGACATTTATATGCGGAAGAGTTAAAAATAAATTTTTTTAAAGAATGATAGATCAAAACAAGACAGACAATAGAACAAAAAAACAAGACAGACGACAACATGAATAAAAACATTATATATAGGGCAATGCTATCTATTTATTAGCTCCTCTTACGTTTTTAAATGGATCCTACGACACTAATTCTCGAATCAAGAGTGATGAATAAAGTAAAAATTTGTTATTAGCCTTTGTTATCTTGGAATTATAATCCGATTCCATAACATTTCTATCAACTTGTGAATTTCTCGTGTGTACGGTATACTATTAAATTAAAATAATTTTGTAAATAAAAAATTAACGATATGTCATATGATTTTTTAATATTTAATCTTTTTTAAATAATTATTTTGTTATTAAAAATTATTCTATTAAATAAGATTAAATGAAATAAATATATTTTGAGATTAAAAAATATGGATATTAAAATTAAAAATGTAATATTAAATGTAAAAAGAATCACGTGTTATAATAATAATAGAATTTCTCATAAAATCTTTCTATTTAAAAGGATTTTTAAAAGGATTTTCATTTAAAGATAAAGTCCTCCATTTAATATAAAGATAGATTACTTGTATTATCTCGTCCTTATATTATATGGTTACCATTAGTAAAAGAAATCTATCACTTAATTGTCTTCATTTGCAAAAGCTGTCTTCATACTTTTTTAATCATATCCTGCAGTGATTTGATATTATTTTGCTCGCAAATTTTCTTATCTAATACATCTCTCGATGACAAATTTCCATTTTCCTTTATGTACGTATATAATTTTTTAGCAGCATTCTTTATTAAGAGAAAATAAAAACTTTGTTTTTGTTTTCTAAACTCCACTCAAAAAATTGAGTAAACTTTTAAAAATTCTTATAAGAAAAAAATAGTATAAAAATAATAAATCTTGTCTCATAAATTAAAAACAATTTATCTTTCCAAATTAAAAAATTTTATAAAAAACATAAATTATTTCTAACTTATGAAAAAAATGGTTTATTTATTATATTAATTTTTTTATAAATACTTTCCTATAAATTTATTAAAACCGAATGGATTGTGTGTTGTTTGTGAATGTGGAGGACATGAGAGTGATCGCTGTCTTTGTTTGTCATTGGTCTTAATTTATAAACTTGAACAAGATGAGCATGAAGTATATTATTAGTAATATTAAGAATAAAGAAAGAAAGAAGAAAACAAAATGAAGAAAATTAGGTGCAGAGTAAGTTGGGAGGAAATGAATGGATCCTGTGGGCAGAGAATCAAAGGTGCCTGTGTAGGTGGAGAAGTGGGGACTAGGTTTGTGTCACGGACATCACTGTGCCGAAAGCCCCGCAAATTTGATCTCTTATGTGAGACTGCAATCTGCAATGCATCCTTTGTCCTTTTATCGGAAGATAAGGTTTCCATTCAAACTTACTTCAACAACAATACCAAAACCATATCGTCCACATTGCCTTTTCGATTCATTCCAATTCACTTTGCGTAAGCGGGGACGTCATCACAATTTATATTTTTTTTTCATTGTTGTTCACTTTCCTTGGTTCATTAACCCAATTCCTATTCAATAATAAAGTTAAATTTGGATATAGTATCTTAGAATTCTTGGAGAATATGAAATCAACAATAAGAAATGATCTGAGAGAAAAATATTAAAGACATTAGTAATGATAATTATAAAAGATTAAATATAAATAAAAAATTGATTGCTCTTTGAAAATATATTATTTGAAATTTCTTCTATTTTTTATTTAACTGAAAGTTTATGTTATTAACTAATAAATTATTTAATAAAATAATTAACATAGATAATTATTAACATTTTTTAAAATGATACTAAAAGTATTTTTTTATTTTTAGTTACTAAATACAAGTAATTTTCTCAACTAGTAGATTTATTAAACACTTTCAATTTATCAATTTTTAGTTTTTATGTTTTAATTTTCAAAAAGACATACAGTATTATTTTGAATTTTCAACAAGATTGTCCATTAATTGTACGAAACACATCTTAAAGTTAGCTGTTTACAACAATTCAATGTCTAATTATCTTCAATTGTACACATTGTGAAACATATTTTAGAATTGATGCCCCCGTATCACATCTGATCTACATATTCTGCTGTAGATTATCTTATCTGCCATTTTTGTATTTGTAGGATAATAGGTTTATGCCTGCAACATCAGATTATTTAGAGTTTAAAATCAAAATATAATGCAAACAAAAGCCCAAGTGCATCATCTAATATTTGGTTGGATATTCACGACATCAAGGAATTTTGACTTAAAACTACAAAAAAAAATAAAAATAACCATAAAATATTCTACTGAAGAACAGAATATGCTGAGAAACAATAGAAAGTATTATCGATAATACCTTATCGTAATATCATGCGGGATGACTAATTTGGAAGGATGCACATGATTAATTTGGATACATAGCACAAATTAATTCTTCTTTGAAATTATACAACAACATTTCCAATTTGAATCATCTTCCATTGGGGTCCGTTCGGGTAGAAACCGAAGCATCAAGTTCTATTTTATTTAAACAAATTGAGATTTAAGCAAATATTTTTTTATTAGCTATTCCCTTAAGCAAATCTAATAAGAAAAATCTTTGTAAGGGGAGAATATCACATAGGGTTGACACTGCAAGTGCAAATATTGCACACTACGATCTAAGCTACCAAAATGATATAAATAATATATATAACTAAAATAGAGTCAATAAAATTCTAAACTTTTATTGAATAGAAGATTAATAAAATTTGTTTTTATTTATGAAGAGAAAATAATAATACTTTATGTTAATAATAAGAGAAAACAACATCAAGAGAATCTCACATAAGACTCTATTTTTCCTCTCTGTATTTCTTTCTTTTTAGATATTAAACTCAAAATGAGATGATTAAACAAAATAAAAAACACTTAAATTTATAGATGAAGTTCACAAACTTCAACCTCTAATACCATCATAGAAATAAGAGATTTCTTCTCCTCCTCTCACTATTTTACAGTAACAATAAAATAGAAATTTTATTCTTATATTTTTTTTATTTATTTTATTTGACTTTTTTTAAGCTACAAAAGTGACATTACTACATTCACAATCTCCCATTTAATGTCAATTTTGTTATACTTTCAAAATCTTTCTAATTTTTTTGCTGCTTACGTTTTTATTGGTAATATGAGAATTTACATCGTATAAACTTATTCGTGTTGATTGGATTCGTCGTGGCATCCGATAAGTTTTCTTTAATATGAATTTTTTGCATATATGCACTTTTTTCTTATATTGAACTCCTGTATACTTTATCTTAAAATAAAAGGTTAGATTCCTTGCAATGTGCAAAACACTTTGACTGTCACAATATACAATAATCTTTTATTGTTTGTGCTAAAGTTCTTCAATAAACATTGAATCCAATTGCCTCCTTGCATGCTTAGATAATTGTCATGTATTCAGTTTCTATACTTGATCCTCCAAAACACAATGCAACATTTGATGTTCCTTTAATGTATTTTAGGATCCTTTTAACAACATTCCAATGTTTCTTGCTAGGAGTCATAAAATGACTAACATTTTGGACTACCTAATTAAGTAATATTTGGTCTTGTACATATCATTCCTCGAGACATTTGCATCCTATCTATTTCATTGTTAGAATACATACTTGATGATAATTTACAATTGACAGAAAGTGATATTGAAATTAGCTTATAGCCTTGCATATTAAAGCATCACAAAATTTTTCTTAGATAGTTCTTTTGAGAAAATCAAATCACATTATCTTTCATATCTCAATGAATTTGCATCTCTAAAATTTTGTTTGATGGTCCAAAGTCCTTCATATCAAACTTCCTAGCTAATTGTGCCTTCAATTCTTAGACTTGATCTTTGTTGGGGCTTATAACGAACATGTCATTCACATATAATTGTAAAATAATGAGGTCATTATCTCTAAATCTCTTGAAGTATGTATAATGGTTTGAACTCAAATTGTTGTATCTGAAGCTAATAATAAAGGGATCAAATCTTTTGTACCGACACCTTAGCACCTACTTCAAGCCTTTTCATCAACCTGCAAATCAAGTATGTGTGTGTGTGTATATATATATATATATATATATATATATATATATATATATATATTTCTTCTTCAAGTTTTCTATGAAAAAAAAAATCTTTATATCTATCTGTTTAAGATGTAAGCTGAAAGTAACACATAGTCATGATTGCTTTGATAGTAGTAAGTCTGACAACTAAAGAGAATATTTCATTGAAATTAATACCTTCTTTTTGATCCTATCATTTAACCACTAATCTTGCACAATATCTTTTCACTTATCATTGTCACCATAGAAATAAGAGATTTCTTCTCCTTTTGCTATCATTTTATAGTAGCAATAAAGTAGGAATTTTATTCTAACCTTTTATTTATTTATTTTATTTGACTTTTTCAAGTCACAAAAGTAGCATTACTACGTTCACATATGCTACACTTCGTGTAGTGTAGGAATTAAAAGCTTACCTAGTGCTATGAAAATAGCAAGTGCATTTCTTGTTTTTCTTTTATTTTAAGAGTTCGAAGCCAATTTTTGAAGAAGTATAAAGAGAGTTCATCCATGCAAGTGTGAAATTTTGTGTAGCTCGATGCACCTAGTGATAAACATAACCCTTTGATTAATCTTTTGGCTTTTGAAGCTTTGGTTACCATTGGAGAGAAACATTATGTTCAAATTTATAATCCTTATTTACATAAATCCTTGCTCTTATTAGATTTGTTTAAGCAAATAGCTAAACAAAAAATATTAATTTAAGTAAATATTATATATTTTTAGCATTTTTTTCGTTAAATTTTCATTTAAATAAAAATATAACTAAATGATCTAGTTTTCACTGCAAAAGGAGATGATCTGAGTCTCAATATTCTTTATGATTTATATAGGTGACATATATTAGATACTCAAGCTAGTTTTAAAATGTAAATATATCAATGAATACAAAAAAAATCACTTAAATAGCATTGTGTTAGGGGAGGGCGATAGACTAGGAAATTAATGAATTCAGAACAAATCATGGGCCAAAATAAAAAAGGGCTATATAATATAACTAAAATATTTCAATTGGGGAACATGATCCAGCACTGAATACATTTAGCTAGCTCTAAAAGATCTAATAATTCAAAACAAAACAAAATAAAATAAAATAAAATTACGAGAACAAAATGACATAACTTCAATGCAATATAAAATATGTACATATACCATAACACCCCTTATTTGCCTTCAATCAATTATCAAAATATATTTGTCAATTCACAAACTACAAAGTGGTTGGGAGAAAAAAAAATATATGGATATCAACAACAATTTATTTTAATGATTTTTTGCTCCTGTAGTGAAAAACAAAAATTCAAAATGCATAGTTGACCAAATAATAATAATAATAGATTAATTACAAAGTATTAACACTTCATACTCATCAATAATTTAAATAAAAAATTATTGATTTTGATCTTTTGTAACTTTTAAACGATAACATGACTGATTCAAACGTTGTTATGGTTCACTTTCCTGTGTCACGTGTCGCTTTTCTTTAGAATTACATTATTAAGAGGAACCAAAATTAATCATTCGCAAAAATATAAGGGCCAAATTAACAAATACAAAATAAAATTAAAATACAGTTTATTTTGAGAAAAAAAAAATATATTTAACCCATTTAAAATATACTAAATCTGTTAGAATATTTAAAAAAGTGAAACAAGTAATACTATATTTAAGAAAAGAAAATAAACAAAATATTTAACTGACAACACTAATTATTGAAAAGGCACAATGAGTAAAAGTTATTTAAGCAAATATTTGCCTGAAACTTGCTTATTCGAAAGAAAAAGTGATCGACTGTACAATTTGA
Source organism: Abrus pulchellus subsp. cantoniensis (assembly GCA_024086825.1). Classification (NCBI taxonomy): domain Eukaryota; kingdom Viridiplantae; phylum Streptophyta; class Magnoliopsida; order Fabales; family Fabaceae; genus Abrus; species Abrus pulchellus. The sequence goes on from CM044050.1 coordinate 12,888,221, forward strand.
GCATTTTGAATTCAAATTTTAAATGGTGAAAATAAAATAAAATGATGAATAATAAAAACATACATAAAAATGGCATAATTTAAAAGTAATTTTTTAAAGCATTTTTTGTGTTATTATTTTATTAAATTTGAGATTTTATTTTAATAACTTATATAATGAAAATCTATATTAGATGTTGGTATTAGTTAGAAAGGTAAAACGCCAATTTTAATTAAAAATTAATATAAAATATATCTAAAAATTATATTTTCCATATACTTCCGCTAATTTGAAATAATTGTCACTTTAGAAAAAATATTTTAAATTATTTGTCACTTATACTATTTGATAAAACTCATAAATAAGTTAGTTAAGAACTAAAATAAGTAAAATGTTAAAGCTAATAAGTTAATTAAATAAATTAAAACTATTTAATAAAATTAGTTATTGAAATAGTTGATAAATGAAAAATGACACATTTAATTATTTTGCTTTATATAACTTGAGATTTTCTATATATTTTAAAAAAAGTTTCACTTTTTATATTTTAATTTATTTAATTTATTTATAAAATATAACTAAAAAAACTTGGGTGATAATTTTTATTCTTATTTTAAAATTTGTTTATTAAATGAAATGAGATAATATATATAATTTTATATAATAATTTGATATTACATAATAATTATATTTAATAATAGAGAGAAATGAGTGTGAGAGAGAATCTGAAGAGCATGTTTGAAAATTAATTATTTTTTTATTTACAGGGTACTAATGCATAACAAAAATAGAATCCATTAGTCATTTAAAAGTGCTCATATTCTCTTAACAAAGGAATTAACTAAGAGAGAATTATTACAATATTCTTAGACCCTACTTAGATCACTATGACCTGAATGAGTTAAGTTGACGGTTCTAAATAAGAGAAACTTATAATCCTACAAGATTACACCTTATGTTTGGTATCTTAAACAAAAGGATACAATTTATAAGAGTTTTTTTATTTTTGAATTATTTATATAGAAGCAGTAGATGTTGCTGATTGAGATTGTTAGAGATTAGTGATAGGAATGTTTTGTTGGCTCATATTAGAATTGCTCCAAGCATGAATTCTCCCTTTTGCAGTTTTAGAATAGGGACTCTTTGCTGTTGTTAATCTTTTCTCCAATTCTTGCATAATATCATCATGTAGTCGTGCAATTCGCATGGCATCTTGGACAGATTTAGGATTGCGAACACGAATAGATTTCTCCAAAGAGGAATGTAAGCCTCCTAATAAAAAATTAATTGCCATCTCCTCAGAAACTTTTACTCTAGCTAATAATTCATCAAATCTTTCAAGGTACTCTATCATAGTTGAATCTTGTCTCAACTTAGATAATTCAGAAAGTGGATCATCGTAATTTCCCATGTCAAAATGTGCTGTGACATTAGTCAAGATTGTTTGCCAAGATTTGTTCTTGGATGCATTGAACGTCATGTAATGTCATTGCCATGTGAAAGCCTTTCCATCCATGGATAGAAGAAGAATTTTCCCTTGCTGTTCCTCTGGCATATCTACTAATTCAAAAAATTGTTCTGCATTGGCACGCCATTCCCAGTAGTTTGATCCATCAAATGAAGGAAATGGAATGTGAGCACATTCGAGCACTTTGCATCCTTTGACTTTATTTTCGTCTTTAACTTCGATCTCAGGTTTGTCGCCAGAAGTGGAACCAATTGATGATATTTTTGCAAGAACTTGTTTCAGCATTGCTGACATTGACTCCGTCGCTATCTTTGTGTCGTGACGTGATTCAACAAGACACTCTTTTAATCTTTTCTCTAAGACTTGAATACGTTTTTCAAGATCTTTGTTTGTTGTTGAACCTCCCATTGTCGTTGCCAGTTAACTCTGATACCAGTTGTTATAAGTGAGAAAGATTCCACTTATACACGTTCTCACTATAATCACGAATGCGAGACCCACACGAAAAATCAAAGAACACATAGTACTCAGAGGGATTCAATTCTTGGAAATTCAATATTATTTTCTCATATAAGAAATTGTGATTACAGAGGATATTTATAGAAGTACTTAGGGACTTCTAACAGTTAGTTTGACAATCTTCCTTCTATAATTTTCAACTAACAATTATTAACTTTTTCATTACAAAACATATCTTTTTTTTTTATTTTTTATGTATAACATAATCCCAAAATACGTTCTCAAATATCCAATAATCGACAACAACTACCAAATATAGATCAATGATGTCAAAAGAGAGATATCAAAAAGATGTGAAAAGAGATGCTTAAACTTCTGCCCATGAAGTTCCTTTAATATCACTGGGACATGGGCATGCTAGTTACTACAAAACTCTATTTTTTAACTAATTTGCATCTAAAATGTATCTAAAACTTAATTGTAACATTTTCATATTAATGTACATAATAATCATAGAAATTAGTATAAAAACTTGATAATATATATATATATATATATATATATATATATATATATATATATATATGCAAAATACAAACTTATTAGAAGTCTCATTCTGGCTCATGCATTTTCAATTTATGATATTCAACTTCATTATATAAATCAATGTTCTTTGCTTTGAACTCACGTAAGAACCATTATAAAAAGACTTCATGTCTTGATTGGTCTTTATATAAACATTACTTCTAGCATTTTTATTTTCAATATCACTAATTGTTTGCTTCATCATATTTTCATCACAATCTTTATCTTTTCCTCTATCATTTTTATCCCAATTTCTCAAATCTTAGTCATCTTCTCCTTAAGTTGTATCAAAATTTAATAACTTTCTTCATATGCATCCTTTGATTATTGTATTATAAAGTTCGACATCATACATTGAAAATATATGAAGCAAAATACAAAACTTTTTAAAAAATATATAAAACACTCTTCTAAAGATAATGAAAAAATGTCACTGTAACAACATGAATGAAATTGCAAATAAATTTGCATATAGGAATCTATACTAAATGAATTGAAAAAAAATATTGTACGAAGAATAAAAAATCATTTAAACCTTAAAAATGTATAAATAATGTTATGTTAAATAACCTTTTATCAAGTATGAGCAAAAACTCAAGTTGTTATAATTTACTGTAATGGTATAAACTAAATTAGGAATAAATTTTTGTATAGAAATTGATGTATAAATTTTTTACTTATAAGAACTAAATTAGAAAAAAGAATGTTGTATAAAAATCAAGAGATTATTTAATCCTTTATCTATACCTTTATGCAACGCCAACGGCAGTATTTTGTTTTTTAGCCCTTCACTTACTTTACTCACTGTACAAAAATTAACGTTTACTTTAATGTTATAGAATTTAGTTAACTAAATTTATATATTTTTTTACTCAATAACTACAATATTCATAAAAAAAATATTATGCATAGTTAATAAATTTATCAATTTAACTAAATTTTAGCGCTCTTACCAACTTTAAAATCCTTATTTAATTACAAAAAAAATCCTTACTTAATTAAGACTTCGATTTCAATAAAGTATGATTTAAGGAATTCATTGATGTTCGTTAGTCTAAGTTAATAGAGGTTTGCGTTCACAGGCCTGCATACCATTCTGCACTGTTAATTTTATATGTTTTAGGTACTTAATTATGAAATATTATATTTGACATTGGAGACCTATTTAAAAATATAACGGCTTATCTGAAATGTTTTAGTAGTATAGAGACATCATTAAAAAAATATTAGATATCAAGAACATTTTTAAGAATTTAGTGAAACTATAAGAACACATTGATACTTTAAATTTATTATTATAATTTAAAAAGAATATATTGACATATTTTCTTATGCATTTTAAAACTGCAAAGTAAAATGTTATTGGTTCTTATAAGGTCTAATACTGAAAAATACATTTACAACAAAAGATAAAAACAGAATTATTTAAAACATTTTGTTAAGTTTCTAATACATAAAAATATTTAATTTTTGTTTAATATTGTTTACTTTTAATTTCTTAGCAATCACGGTATCCTCATTTTCTTTTTATACCAATCAACGAAAATTTTTAAAACCGTTGTGTGTTTAATGGTATACGAAGAAAAGAAAGTGTTATATACAATAAAAAATGCATAAAATAAGTGGTGATCTACTTGAATTATGTGACCCCACATAAGTGTCTTCATATTACATCTATTGATATATATAGAGAGGCACACCCAAAAGGTACACTACACACTACCCAATAGCCACTAATCCGGAAAGAACAGAAATGGAGATAGAGAAGAAAACTATCTCTAAGGGCAATCTAGAGATGGTGGAGAAAAAAGAGGACCAAGTTCTACACAACAAGACCAAGCACCATCGACGAGGAGGCCTCAGAACGTTACCTTTCATCCTTGGTATGCCACTCACATTTCTTCATTATTATTACTATTCCAAAGTTCAACCTTTTTAATCAATTAACTTGTGCAGATTCATATCTCACTCAATCTTCTTCAACTTATCCTTCGATAAATGAGAGATGTTTATAGTTTTTGAAAGGATAAAATGCAAGTATAATTGATCTTTTAGGTGTTTTATGTTCTTTATTAAATAAAATTAGCTTTTTCTGTACTTTTTTCTCTTAACATTATAAATATAACTTTTTCTACAATTTCACTGTGTACAATAATGTTGTCTCATTGGAGATCGCTTAAATATTTGGAATTAAAACTTTGCCGTTTATCATAGTAATTTTATTTAACTGAAGTAAAATTACTTATGATGGAGGATATTTATTATTTTAAAAAAATATTGCGATGATAATATGCAGTAATGCTTTTTTTCTTTTAATATTTTTATTGTCAAAAAAATTATATACATTATATTAACAACGTGTTGGGAATTTATTTTAAAAAACTATTAATCATTCATTTTTACAATTTTTTAAATAATAGATGGGACCTTTCAAATACATAACTAGAACCATCATTTTATCAGCTTTACTAACTATTGCCTTTAATTAATTACTTTTTGTTCAACTGTTAATGTATTAATTTTTGAAAATTTATTTACAATATTTTCAATTTATATTTAATTAAAATCAATTTTTAGTATCATATTAACTATTGAAAATTTAAAAATTAACGATAAAGGATAAATATATAAAAAATAATTATTATCCTTAAAATTTTAAAGAATTTTATATTAAAAGATAAAAAAGATTCTAAATAATTCTTATAAAAACGAAGGAAGGATTAAATAATATTTTGTTCTTATCTCTCCAGCCATATATAGGTATAGTGTATAGTGTCCTTTATCAGATGTACCAACGGACGATATCCACACAAGTGGGTCAGAGAATGAATAATAATCTTCTGTAACCAAGAAAAAGTTGTGGGAAAAACAAAATAGGGTTGGTGCGAACCTGGATTACTATAATGAATTTTTATTGCACTAAATTAAATTTAATCAAAACTGTTTATTAATATATTTATTTTTAAAATTAAAAAACTGTTTATTTTAATGGTTGAGTATGAAGTTAATTTGGAGTTATTGGGTATATATATATATATATATATATATATATATATATATATGTATATATATATATATATACACATACACAAATGCAGCAAATGAAGTATGTGACAGATTTGCAACTGCTGGTTTTCATGGTAACTTGATAAGTTACCTGACACAAGATCTGAACATGCCATTGGTATCTGCCTCAAACACACTGACAAACTTTGGAGGAACATCGAGTTTCACTCCTCTCATTGGGGCTCTTATAGCAGATTCCTTTGCTGGCCGATTTTGGACCATTACTGTTGCTTCTCTCATTTATGAAATGGTTTCTTCACCTACTCTAATTACACTTCTTTTCAATACTTTTATATCAAATCTTTTTATGGCCTTAAATGAGGTTTTTATACTTAAAATTTTTACAATTTTGTATATTTAATTTCTCATTTTTAATTTTGTCTACACAAAATTCTTAATAATTATTATTTTTATTCATAAATCATTATACAAATAATTCGTTATTTGCATTAATTTATATATCATTTAAATTAACTCATGTGATATGATATTAATGTGAATATAAATGATGGTATGATATATATTTTTATTCTTTTTATATTTTTATTTTTCAATTTCAAAAACATTCATTTTAAAAGAATACTAGTAACATTCTCTTTAATACACCTTTTTTAACATAAAATTTATTAAAAAAAAATACATAAATCATGTGAATTTTACTATTTTTACTCTTAACTTGATTTTTTTTATATCTTTTTTAATAAATTTTTAACTAATAATAAGAAATATGTTAAAAAAAATGTTAGAAATTTTGTTACTAGCGTTCTTCTTAATTTTATAACCTAAATTTTTTTATATGATGTTATTCATGATACATCTTATTCATTTCATTTCTTAATAAAATTATGAGTCAATTCAAATGTTATGTAAATAACATAATAAGTTAACATATTACAGTGAGACCAAATAAACAGAAAAATAATTTTTGAGAGAAATGATAAAAAAAAAATAAACCAAATAAAAAACTTATTTAAGCCTACTTTTATCATATCAAACAACTAAACACCTAAAGATTAAGGTAGCCTTGATATGAAAAATCAGAAATCATTTTTTCTATATTCATATGTTGTACCTAGATTATTACTTATTTTAAATAATTTATATTTTTAATTATTTTAATTGAATAGTTATAATTCATCATTTTTATATTGATAAACTACTGTAGTCTAATCATATATGGTGTCATCTAATTAAAAAAAAACTGACATCTCGCAAAAATATTATTTTTTGGAGTTGTAATGGGTTTGGAGAATACTATGTTGTAGACGCTTTCTCAAAAGTTATGTTGTCATCTAATTATATATCAACTATTGACTGGGTGATATTATTACTCTTCCTCTATATATTTTTTTAATCTTTTATTATGTATTGTAGTATATCAAACATCTTTCTTTAAAATGTGTAAAGAAATATTTTAACTTTTCATGCAAGATTTTTTAGAAATTCTATATTTTTTATGTGTTTTCACATAGAGAAATAGAACAATGATATTACACAGAAAATTAATAAAATATAGATTTTTTTAAAGTTAAACCTTTTTTTTTTCTGCAGACATTTCTCTCAATTTTTATTTGATACCAATAAGTCATACCCCTGTAGTTAATCATTCTAGTTCTTTTACCTTGCATTAAAAAATTAAAAAAGAAATCTATCAACATTAATCTCGTTTTTTTTTTTCTCTTTAATCTATTTAGATTTTAGGACTCTCAAACTTGAAACATCACTGTTTCATCCACATGAAGTTTCAAATCCAAATAAATGATTTGAATAACAAGCATTTTCCATTCTCGTATACCTTTCCAATCAACTTTGTAATATACTCTTCTGCTTGACACAGGGATTGGTTAGTATCACAGTATCAGCTATACTACCAAATTTGCGTCCCCCACCATGTCCAACACAAGTGAATTGCCAAGAAGCTTCATCCTCACAACTATGGATTCTCTACATTTGTCTTCTCCTCACATCTATTGGATCAGGTGGCATTAGACCTTGTGTTGTGCCCTTTTCAGCAGACCAATTTGATATGTCCAAAAATGGTGTGGCATCAAGGAAGTGGAACCTCTTCAATTGGTACTTTTTCAGCATGGGATTGGCTTCTCTAAGTGCTTTGACAATTGTGGTTTACATTCAAGACAATATGGGCTGGGGTTGGGGCCTTGGAATTCCAACCATTGCCATGTTCATATCCATCATTGCCTTTGTGTTGGGCTCACCACTCTATAAGACTGTTAAACCAGAAGGAAGCCCATTGGTTCGTTTAGCCCAAGTAATTGTGGCAGCTATAAAGAAAAGAAAGGAACCTTTGCCAGAAGATACCAAGCTTTTGTACCAAAATTGGGAACTTGATGCTGCTATTTCTTTGGAAGGGAAGCTTTTGCACTCTGATCAATATAAGTAAGTTAAACATTTGGTTATTTTGATTCAAACCAAACTTATTATTGATTTTTCCTTTCATGGGATTTATTATATACACCAACTTCAAATAATGACGCCTTCGATGATCAACTTAAAAGTCCATATTTCACTCTCTTGTTTTATATGTATGAATATGCTGAACAAACTAATGAATGACTTTGCACTAAATTGACACGGAACTTCATTGACCCAACATTTGAAAGTGCCTTCATATTCAGTGAGAATTTGCACATGTACACTTTATATTAACTACTAAAATACATGTGTGTAGATGGTTGGACAAGGCAGCAATTGTCACAGAGGAGGAGGCAAGAGATCCAAATGTAACACCAAACTTATGGAAATTAGCCACTGTTCACAGAGTTGAAGAGCTAAAATCTATAATTAGAATGCTTCCAATTTCGGCTTCTGGGATTTTGCTTGTAACTTCTTCATCACATCTACATAGCTTTGTGATTCAACAAGCTCGATCAATGGATAGACACCTCTCTCCCTCATTCCAAATTTCACCAGCTAGCATGTCTATTTTCAGTGTTCTAACCATGATGACAGGAGTTATTCTCTATGAACGCCTTTTTGTTCCCTTTGCTCGTAGATTCACTAAGAACCCTTCTGGAATCACATGCTTACAAAGAATGGGAATAGGCTTTATAATAAACATAGTAGCCACTGTGGTTTCAGCACTATTGGAAATCAAAAGGAAATCTGTTGCTGCCAAGTACCACTTATTGGATGTTCCAAAAGCCACTATTCCTATTAGTGTGTTTTGGTTAGTACCACAGTATTGTCTCCATGGGGTGGCTGAAGTTTTCATGTCTGTTGGACACTTGGAATTTCTCTTTGATCAATCACCTGAAAGTATGAGAAGTAGTGCTGCTGCTCTATATTGCATAAATACAGCCATCGGGAACTATATTGGTACATTATTGGTAACCTTAGTGCATAACTATACTGGTAAGGAGAGGAATTGGTTGCCAGATAGGAACCTCAATAGGGGTAGATTGGAGTGCTATTATTTTCTTGTTAGTGGGATTCAAGTTATAAATCTCATTTATTATGTAATATGTGCTTGGTTTTACGCTTACAAGCCCTTGGAAGAAATTAGTGAAAGGAACAAGGAAGATGATTTGGAACAAGCCAATGAAAATGTCTGTTCTATCAATTTAAAAGATGGTAAGGAGGAAGAAAAGAGAGGATTCACAAAAGATGAATGAATTGATTATGCCGTTGATATAGTATTTAGCATTGTTGAACTCCGATGAATGCTCATTCCTCATCAAAGTGGCATATGCAAGCATGTCTTATATTTTAGGTCATTTTGTACTTCTTTAATCATTTGAAATTAACATGTCATTGTTCAAATATTAAATGTTGTTAATGTAACACCTTATTCTTAGAATCCGTAAAATGTATAAGTTCTACTTAATCCTTTAAAATAAATTATCATTTGCAGAATTCAATGAACTAATTATATTGAATTAATGAAAATTTCTATAAGATATAGTACCTTATACAAATAGTTTGACATAGATTAATATAAATAATACGACATTAATGAAGATTGAAAGGAGTAAATAAACATCATAACTACAATTTAAAAGTCTTTATAAGAAACCTGTATATACAATATATTTTAACTTTAAATATTACAAATTGTCTGTTAAAATGATTGAGATTTACAACAATAAATATATACCTAATTATAATATTTATCATCCATAAAAATATACAGATCCCTAAAGCAGTCTTTCTCAAAACTAACTACTGAAGATTGGTTCTACTCATCCACTCCATGCTAGCTCTCTATCTCAGCTAAGTCTTCTTAATCCAAATCCTTGTATGATATCAGGTAAAGATCGTCTGAATCAGCTTTAACCTCTGTGCTAGTGACGTGCTCAAAGGTCCATCTGAACTATCTTCTGAGAGAGTCATGGTCGTAGTAGGTGAAAAGATAAGTAAAAGCTACTGAGATCCTAACAGACCTCGGTACATATATACACAGAGAGTCTGATGTATCCTACTCCTAGGGAAGTCAAAAGGAATACTACAAGAAAAATCCATTTCTATCATAATAAAAACCCTAGGTTCATCTTCTACTAGTATAGCAAATTTAAAATAATTTATCCTTTGATACTTATTAAACACATAATTTAACCTAAAATGTACATAACTATCAATTAATCTAATTCTTCCTTGAGGCTCTATCATCCTGATTTCCTGAAATTATTAGTAAGGATGAACGTCTATTCTATCCTTTACAAATATTTAGCATATAATCATTATATTAACACACATATAACATATTCAATTTCATAAATTCATATTTGCAAACATATTTACATCAGACATAACATTTAATAATTTATCATTCATTTTCCTTTCTCTCATTCCAATATGCACTTCAGTGCACTGTGATCACAGATACCGATGTCTTCAGCACTTCTCGAGGTCTTACTCAACTAGGTAAATAGTCGTCGGTTAGCCTATGCACACGAATACAACATATACAATAATCGGGCCCCTTAGCAAAGGCATAGTTAGGAGTCTAGTTAGTAAACGCATGTAACACATTCGCTCTCAGAAAGAGTATATACTTATATGCGAATGTCGCTCACCACCCTATATTTCTCCTAGATTTTCATCATCTCCAGACTCTATACTCCCAGTGTATCTCTATAACTATTCACACTAGATCAATTCAAATCTTATTCTTATAGTCGTTCTCAGAATTATCCTTTCTCACTCAACAAATTGTGCTTAGTAAAGCACTTCTAGACTAATTCCATTCCAATAAATTCCATGCATACAATCATTGAAACAATTTTAACCATAAACATTCATATTCAAATCATTTTCTCATATCATTTTACTCAGATATATTTCATAAAATCACACAAATCATTCAGCCAGTTTAGTAATATTTTGTATTGGATAATCATCACATAATACATATGAATATATATACCAACCACTTAGTCTAAATAACCAAATAGTTCAACTCATCAAACAAACATCTTTTCATCCATCTCGCCTGAGCGAGATTGTGTCCAGAGAGCATGTCATTTTCCTATAGGTCCTCGCCAGAGCGACCCTTCTCGCCTAGGCGAGATCCTCAGCTTGCCTGAGTGACATCACTCTCGCCTGGGCGAAGTGATGGTTGGGTAACATTTATCCTATCTCGCTTAAGCGAGATAGCGCTGTAGAAAGATATTTTTGCACGCTCAATTATGCTTGGGCGAGATTTACCTCTCCTGAGTGAGATCTTCTGCACCAAAATCCTCACAAAATCCTCTGTACTCCCTTTTAAATGCACTATAATACTATCCAATATTATATAAAACATAATTACCAAAAAATGATAAAAGGGTGTTACAGTTAACAAAATTCAATCTTATAATATCTATCTACCAATTAAAATTTTTAAAGTTGAACAAATCATTAAATTGGTAGCAGTATCATTTTAGAGTTTGATTATTCAAATATTTTAGTTGACTTGGTAATGATTGATTACATATATATACATACATATATATATATTTAGTATTATGTAAAATGTTAAATAATAATGGAAAAAGATGTTGACTATATTGTTTGGCTAAACTGCTAATTGGTAAAAGAAATTAAACTATAAAAATGGTGAAAGGTATTTCTCTCAAGCGAGAAGACACAGGAAAAATGGGAGTTCTCTAAACTAGGTCTCACTCTAGCGAGAAGGTGTCTCGTTCAAGCGAGATTATCAGAAAATTTAGTAAAAATTTTTGTCTGATGTTCTTGAGCAGGGAAGAAAGGTCTCGCCTAAGCGAGAGTGAGTCTCACTCAAGTGAGAACCTACTTGTTAGCTCAAATGAGAAGCACGAGCAAAAAAGATATTTAAAGAACATCCTATTTTAAAACTTGCATTACAAGCCAAGTAAATACATCTAACCTTTCTCTCTATTCTCTCTTTTTCTTTTCTTAGAGAAAATTCCCTTGAATTCCAAACTAGCTTTGAATCCAAACTTGGATGTCTTTCCTGTTTAATTCCTAGTAAGTTCTTTTGAGCTTAATTTTCAGGCTTGTAATCTATTATTGAGTAATCTATACTTGTTAAATGTTAATTGAAGGATTATTTGGTATTGGAATAGATTTAGATGGAGTTTGAAATTATTAAAAAAAAAACAAGTGAACAATACCATATGACAGTGTCAATGAATAGTAAAACTGCATACAAACCGTGTATGTACAGTGACTGCTGACGTCATCAGTGATGTCACATATGTGTATAGTGCGTGTATAATATGTGTGCACAGTATTTTTAACATGAATAGTATTCTAAACAATGTTTCTAACATGAATAGTAAGGCGGTGAATAGTATTTCTGGCGATGAACAGTAATTTCAGCAGTGAACAGTAAATTTTAAAAATTTTCTATAAAAAGGGGGATTTCACACCAAATTTTTATTTCTTCATTCCTATCAAAGGTTCTCAAAGGTTCCAAGGCCATATACTACCATTTTCTCTCATATGAAACCCTTCTAAATTTTGATTTCTCTCCAGGTCTGTGATTTTGGGTCCGTTCTACAGGATTTGAAGTAAGTTTCTTTAAGTTTGAAGCTAGATTTACCGTTTATTTCCCTTCTTTTTCTCTTTCTCATAGAAGTTCATGGTGTTCTTAGGAGAAACTCCGTTCTAAAGCCAAATCTTCGGTGAATCTTACTATAAAACAAGTAATATTCGGTAGATCTGAAGTGAATCACCATTCTAAAGTAAGGAGAGCTTACTTTAACCTATGAACTACTTTTTGAATGGTTTAATATGCTATTTCAAGATATTTTGATATGATTTTGTTAGACCTGTTGAATAAAAGCTATTTTTTAAGCTGTAACTGTTGTTAATTGATTAAAATGCTGAGATTTTTTACTGATCTATCATAACCTTATCTTAATTGAGCTATTAAAACAATTTTAGCGGTGCTGCATCATGTTGAGATATATATTTTGCATTATTATAGAGCCGAGTTCCATGTTTAGGTGGGTAGACGTGTAACAGTAAGTTCATGCTGAGTTGTTGTGTTGTGCTGTCTGGATCCAGATACCGGAATAAGTCGCTCCCGGACTGGCTCAGTTCCTTCTGGATTACTTAGGCTGTGAAACCAGTTAGAAACCGTTTTCATGTTGTACATTAGATGGACTGGTAATGCATAGGGCTATTGTTGTGAGTAATGTTTTGCTGTCTCTCTCTCTCTCTCTATATATATATATATATATATAATTTTATTTTATTTTTTGTAAGCTCACCCTTGCATTTCTTTCTATGTCGTTGTGTGCGTGAGTATTGCGATGATTGTACGATGGTACGTGAACAGATGTAGCATGTGTTGCATCTACTTCACAGGCTGAGGGGCCAGTGGAGAAATGTTAAAAGCTGGAGTCGAGTAATTTTGCATCAAAGTCCTTTTTCCTTATATTTTGAGACCACATGTAGAGGGAGCTACGTAGTATAATTTTGGGTATTTTGAATATTATGAACTAAATGTAATATTATATTGTTCTATTGGATATTTGTTGTAAGAAATATTGTTTTATTTTGAATGAGAAGTGAATTTTTATACTTATATTCTCTATTATTTTTTTTTATCTTAAATAAGTATGTGATGTAGAAACAATGTTCTCGGTTCCTTATAAAAGGGGTTGTGACATCAATCTTCTAAGCTCATTTGTATTTTTCTATTTTCTCTCGTCTCAAAAGTGTCTACTTTGTAATATATAAAAAGAACTTGGTTTTGAATAATTTCTTTCACAAAAATTTTCCCAAATCAACTCATCAAGGTAAGGAAAGCTCTATCCTATCATTAAAACATTGTATATGTTTTGTGCTTATGAAAGTGTGATAGTATGCTTCTTTATTTTATAAATATATGTTTAAATTAGATTTTTATTGTTGTTAAGGTTGGTGATGCATTTTTAACTGTACTTGAATTGATTGAAATGTGTTTCATTTAAAATACATGATTTGGACTAAGTCCGAATGTGCCTAGCCTTGAGTGCTATTTGTTAGACTAAATAATGAGAAATGAATATAAGAAAGCGTATTATCCATAATGATAATGAAAGAAATTAGTGTGAATGGTTATAAAGATACACTGGGCTATAGAGTTGAATGACAATTTGGAAAATATGAGAGAAATAAGGGTGATAAATTTTTTCATAGCAATTATGGATAAATTGATAAAAGCGAAAACATCACAAGTCTCACACTCATTTCTCGACTAGATTCTTGACTATACTTTAGCTAAACGGCTCGATATTATGTACAATGTATTAGTGTACATGGACTAATCAGCGATTATTTACTTATATGTATAAGACCTCATAGGATGTGAGAGGTAACATTTGACTGTAATCACAATGCATGAGGACATGCATATATGAGAAAGTGATAGATTACATTATATAATTGATGTGCATGAGTTATGGTGTTATTTATCTATGTTATATTATGTTTGATCTACGTTGAATGGATACGGGTACATGGGTATGCTAATTTTTCAAAAACTTGAGTATAGGTACGTCTATAGATAACAAAAAATAAATAAATAAAATTTAACATGGACAATGATTAAATGACATAAAATTGTCTAACAATCCATTAAAAATAATATAACATAAAGTGAATCATTTTGTCAAACAAATAAGATTTCAACAAAAATACAAATTTATAAATTGTTCTACAATCAACAATAAATAGGCTAAGCATTCATACTCTAACAGTGTCAATTTCACCATTCCCTTCTCCATCATCAGTAAAAAGCATTGCCTTCAAATCTGGTTCATCAAGGGAAAGTAGCAACTTTAAGAAAACTAACCCCTACAAATAGATCTCACTAATCAACACCAATATCCTACATTTTGGTCTCACCCTCATAATAATTCTTACTCTTTCTTGAGAGTAATTGAAGATTTGTATGTATAAAAACTAAATCTTTAGCCCTCTTCACTACTACAAAACTTACATATATAGACAGATTTACACACGAATTTTTGAACTATTACAGACAGTTTTTGAAATTACAGATGGACAGAAACCGTTTGTAATTTCCTCGTCAGTAAAAAATTATAGATAGATTTCACAATCCGTCTGTAATTTAAAGACAAAAAAATCTATCTTTAACTTAAGATGAAAAAACTCGTCTGTAATTTACAAACAGAAAAATTCATCTGTAAGTCACAAATAGAAAAATCTGTGTGGGATATATTTTAATATTTTTGTTATTTTTTTGTTTATATACATAGTTATTTCTGTCTGTTCCTGATTATCACAATTTATAAACATAATAAAAACTATAAAATTAAATCTAAAAATTCAAAAATGATTTATAAAATGTAAAATTTAAATGTCATTACAAATGAAGACAAAAACATCCAAACAAATAATGTTAAAAATAAAATTCAAGTGTTCATCACGAATAATATATATGATTATCATCTGAAGGAGCATCATCATCAGTAGATGAGGAATTGGAAGAGGAATGATGCATGGAGTTGAAAACTGGTGGTGCTGGAGGAAGAGGTGTGGAGCTGCTTGCTCTCATGAGCTCAAAATATGCATACAATGCTGCATCTACATATGTTGTTGCTTCATCTGCTGTTGGACCTCCTTTTGCATCGTCAATGCTATCTTCTTTTCTATCTCCTTCTCCATTTTCTTTATCCACTTCTTCTTCTAAACACTTTCCTTGCTCTTTCACATTTCCTCATTCTACTTTTGGAGTTCTTCATTGAGGGCATGGACCTGAGTGCAGACTATGTCCTCCACTTCCTCAGGTGAAAGAGAAGGGGCATCTCTGGTGACAAATGCAGGGGACATAGAGTCTGCAAAGCGGCCCACCATGCCATAAATGTGACCTTTATAAAGGCCACCTACTGTTTGTAACCACATAGCATCCTCATCAACTAACTTAGGATCCTAAGAAGATGTCTCCTCAAGCCTTTAAACATAGTCATCCTACAGTTTAGTTCAGATAATTAGATATTAGTCTGGAGAACTATTTAATAAATCACTAATAATAACATATAGTATCAATAAGAATGACTTACATATGTGGCTTGAGATCATGTATCAATACGCAGGTTTTTGTCTCCCCTACGAGTATGTGTCTCCTGGAACAACTCTCCATGTGTAGGTGGCCTCTTCAACGACTTCTCCTGCAATTCCAACTAAATCATAATTTCAAATATGAAATTATAGATAGAGTAAAATGAATTTTAAAATCACATACCAAGTTTGCCTTAGTACCAGCCAAAGTCGTAGAGCCACCAGTATGCAGTGATCCCTCTTATTAGATGCCCTGTTTGTCTTGTTCTTTATAGAGAGACTTTTAAACTCATCTGTACACCAATGCTCCTGCAAGGCATGAAGAAAGTTAGGTTGTCAAGCTTGTGATTTATTATTAAGTAATCTATAATATTTTATACTTGTTAAATGTTAATTGAAGGATTATTTGATATTGGAATAGATTTAGATGGAGTTTGAAATTATTTTAAAAAAAGAAGAAGAAGAAGAAGAAAGTAAACAGTACCGTATGAACAGTGCCAATGAACAATAAAACCGCCTGTGAACAGTAACACCGCGTACAAACCGCATATGAACAGTACAAACTGCGTATGTACAGTGACTGCTGATGTCATCAGTGACATCATCATGACGTCATGGCTGACGTCACATACGCGTACAGTGCATGTACAGTACACGTGCACAGTATTTTCTGGCGTGAATAATGTCCTGAACAGTGTTCCGGCATGAACAGTAAGGCGGTGAATAGTGTTTCTGGCGGTGAACAGTGAATTTAGAAAATTTTCTATAAAGAGGGGGCTTCACACGAAATTTTCATTTCTTCACCCCTATCCAAGGTTCTCAAAGGTTCTAAGGCCAAATACCACCATTTCTCTCATACTAAACCTTCCTAGACTTAGATTTCTTGCCAGATATGAGATTCTACGTCTATTCTGAAGGATTTGAAGTAAGTTTCTTTAAGTTTGAAGCTAGATTTACCATTTGTTTCTCTTCTCCTTCTCTTTCTCATAGAGGTTCATGGTGTTCTTAAGAGAAACTTTGTTCTAAAGCCAAATCTTCGGTGAATCTTGCTATAAAACAAGTAATATTCGGTAGATCTAGTGTGAATTATCGTTCTGAGGTAAGGAGAGCTTACTTTAGCCTATAATCTATGTTTTGGACGGTTGATATATTATTATAAGAAGTTTTGATATGAATTTTGTTAGATCTATTGAATAAAAGCTATTTTCTAGGCTGTAACTGCTGTTAATTGATTTAAAATGCTGAGATTTTGGCTTATCTATTATAAACTTGCCTTAGCTGAACTGTTTAAATAATTTTGGCGGTGTGCATCATGCTGAGATATATGTTCTGCATCATTATAGAGCCGAGTTACATGTTTAGGTGGGTAAACGTGTAATCAAGTTCATGCTTTGAAATTTCTTTGTCTTTGTCTTTGTCTGGATCCGTAGATCTAGGAATGGGTCGCTCCCAGACTGGCTCTGTTTCTTCTAGATTACTTAGACTGTGAAACCAGTTGGAAACCGTTTTCATGTTGTGCATTAGATGAGTGATAGTCATATTTTATTACATCTTTCTCTCCATGTTTTTGGTTTAATTGAGCTTCATTAGTGCATTATTTTGATGTGTTAATTTAGATTTCTGTTAGTAAGTAATTTAGGATTTAAATATAAATCTTTCTTAATTCTCGCCATAATTTCTTATTTTGACACAGTTTCTTGCAAACACCATATCTGGAGCTACACTACTCGGAATTGGACAAAATTGGTGGACAGAGATCTACAACTTCTCTGTTGGGAGAAAAGCCCAGTTCGAGCATCTTCAAGTCCAAAATTGCGTCACAATGTTGCGGCCCTGCACTGAAATTTTCAGAATTTGATTGTATTGTTGATTTTACTTAGTTAGGAAGTTGGGTCTTAATTAAGCCCAATTATTATGTCATTTACTTAGTTAGGTGTTTAGGAAACTTATTAGGGAGTTGGGCCTTAATTAAGCCCAGTTATTTTATCTTTAAATAGAGGTTATGACTCTATGTACGAATCCTTGTTTTTCTTTTCCCGTAATTTTTCAGAATTACAAAAGTCTTTATTTTAAATTCTTTTCTTTATTTTCGTCTCTCTACCTTCCATCTTTTCATATTTTCTGGTTTTGGCCGAAGCAAACATGATCATGAAGCAAGGCTAATCCATCAATCGGTTCAAGGTTTCAAGAACAACATTGCGTTTGAGTTTCGGGTTAGGTTCTATCGAATTCGCGCTTTTCCTCCTCTTTTTTGATTAGGATAATTACGTTTTTCATGATATTGATTTTTTGTTTGCATTCTAAATAGAGAATGAGAATTTCAGATTTGAAATAAATGAATTCACCTAATTCAATAAATCAATTGTTCTGAATTTTGTTAGAGCATTGGATTTGTGATTGCAGTTCTTGTTTTGATGAAATTTATAATCTAGATTTAGATTTTAGGTTATTAATGTCGTATTGAATTAGTGTTGATTGGAAATTCATTGGAATTATATTCGTGTAACAATGAGAATTGCGTTGTAGTGATTGACATCTTGATTTGGTTGAATTTCATATTTCGTTTCGTTATAATTATTCCTTGTTCTTTTCTTTTTTATTATTTACAATTTAATTCAAAACAATCCTTCTCTAAGCTAATATGAAATCACATGAAGGAACTAGAAACAGAATGTATCTTATGTCCTTGTGAGATGACCTAGGTTTACTCCTTGTATTGCAAATTTTTTAAGAAAATCTAGTTTGTTTGATACCATTGCGACGTGGTTATCAAAATGGCGCCGTTGTCGAGGACATAAGTCAATTTGTTTTTATTTCATCATGTGTACTAATTGATTTGGTGTTTCTATGTTTGTGCTACATTTCATATGTGTTTTTATTTCATAGTGTATTTTGTTCATCTATTCCGTTCTGCGTATTGTGTTTATGATCGTTTGCAAACTCTGAAACTATGTATTCTATGTTCGTTTGCAGATTTAGTTTTGCATTTCAATTCGTATGTGTGTGTTGATCAATTCGTGTTTTAATGTTTATTCATGATCCTTTGATTGTCTATTCCATTATTTCATTGCAATTGAGTGTGTGATTGTGATTGGTTCAATTGTTGTGGCTGCATGCGAAAAACATAGTTGCTGCATATTTTGATATCATATTTTACTGTTCATGCACTATTTATTAGATTTTGAAAAATTCCAAAAAAATACCTAGAGATTGAATTTTGATCTGAATTTTTGTGTCCACATTTCTTTTAGTGTCTATTAGTGTTTAGAGTTGGTAGATTGCAAAAATCATTAATAGAAAAAGAGATACATTGTGATGGCCAGGAGAATTTTCGTAAAACTTAAAAGTGCCATAACTTTTGCTAGGAATGTCAGAAATTAACCCACTACACATGACTTTGGGGTAGAAAAAATTTCCTATCTACTAGCTTTGCCCATTAAGGCTGCCCCAATTTTCAAAAATCGCATGTTTTCTAAAAGTTTTTTTATTTTTCAGCATTTATTGACCTATTTTTTTTCTTGATTTTAGGCTTCTCGTTTCTATAGTAAATCAATTCAAAAAAATCTAAAATTTTTTGTGGTGTTTTTCTATACCAAAAAGAGATTTATCATGGTCCCACTTCATTCATATCTTGCATTTTGATGGTACTTGCTTTGTAAACCTACTTTGTGCATTCATTGAGTGCTTGTTGTTCCTGTTGGTTCTCACCTTACATGACCAGGGCCAACCCTAGTGTAGTAAATCAACCTGATCCTGAGATAGAAAGAACACTTTGTAGGATAAGAGCTAGCAAAAACAGTGGTAGTGTATTTGGTGCTTCTTCTGAAACTGTTAATCCTACTATTAGTGAATCTGAACTTGAAATTGAGAATATGACTGATAACCCTGAGCTAACTTTGAAGGAATTGGCCACACCTAATATTGTGTATCAGTCATGGTGTATCCAATATCCTGAAGACAAAACAATTTCCTATGAGCTTAAATCTGGACTTATCCATTTGTTACCAAAGTTTCATGGACTTGCAAGTGAAGATCCTTAAAAGCATTTAAAAGAGTTTCATGTGGTGTGTTCCACCATGAGACCTCAGGGAGTGCCTGAAGACCATGTCAAGATGAAGGCGTTTCCTTTCTCTCTGGATGGTATTGCAAAAGACTGGCTTTACTTCCTACCTTCAACAATCACTATATGGAATCAAATGAAGAGGTTGTTTTTGGAAAAATTCTTCCCTGCCTCCAGAACTGCAGCAATAAGGAAAGATATTTGTGGTATAAGGCAGCTGAATAGGGAGACTTTGTATGACTACTGGGAGAGATTCAACAAGTTGTGTGCTACCTGTCCTCACCATCAAATAAGTGAGCAATTACTAATTCAATATTTTTATGAGGGACTAACTTTGATGGACAGGAGTATGATAGATGCGGCAAGTAGAGGAGCCTTGATGGATAAGACACCACACGCTGCAAGGAAACTTATTACAAACATGGCAGCCAACACTCAACAATTCGGATTCAGAGGAGCTGCCAAGGGAGTGAATGAGATAGCACTTGGTCCTAGTACTAGTGCTGTTTATGGTGTGGAAAATCAGAGGCTGGAAAACAAAATTAACGAGTTGACCACCATGGTGAGGCATTTGACAATTGGTCAATAATAAGTAAGTGCAGTAAGTAAGCAACCAGCAAGAGTCTGTGGCATATGTACTTCCACTGAGTGTCAGGCTTCTAATTTATTATTGAGTAATCTATAATATTTTATACTTATATTCTCTGTTTATTTATCTATTTTAAATAAGTATGTGGTGTAGAAACAATGTTCTCGGTCCTTTATAAAAAGGGGTCGTGACATTTTAGTGGTATCAGAGCATGGTCTAGGTAAACCTATAGGGTGAGGTTGTTAGGCGTCAGTTGTGCATATTAAACATGTGAGTTTTAGCTGTGAATCATATATCATGATTTCTATCCATCAAGTTGTGAGGGAACGAGCTTGATCACCTCAGTTCTCAGACACGACAGATGTAGAAAATTTTGGTATATGATACTGGGTGAGCTATAGGCGATTCATGCTACGTGAATAATAGGTTGTTAAGCTAAGATTGTACATGATTGCTGAGATAAATGTGTTTGCTATGTTGTTTGAAATGCTGATATGACGTTGTGCTCAGTGCTAAATTGATTAAATTGTTATGACATACTAAATATGAATATATCACTGTAAGCTGAATCTGTGAATATAGCTATGTGGTGGTATTGCTGAATGTGTTAAACGTTAGTAATTTAAGCTAGTCTATATATTAGGATGGCTAGACCAAGAAGGTCTGCTGCAAATCCTCCTCCTGCTGATGTGAACCAAATGGCTCATGCCATGGAGGCCATGGCAGCCACTGTTAGGCAGAGTCTAGATATGATTCAGCAGCGGCAAGCTGCAAATCAAGCCGCTACTGCAGCACAGGCAGCAGCAGCTACTGTCTCAGCTGCACCTCTTCCTGAATACCATGGGTTGTCAGAGTTCAGAAAGAATGATCCTCCTCAATTCACAGGAGTGGATGGACCAGATTCTGCTGAACTCTGGATCAGGTAGATTGAGAAGATCTTCCTAACCATGGGTTGCGCCGAGGAGAGAAAGGTGATATATGCTACGTATATGCTGATAGGGATGCAGAGATGTGGTGGCACGGAGCTCGTACTATGCTAGAGGCCCGAGGTGAAGTCATTACTTGGGCTGTATTTAGAAGTAGTTTTCTGGGAAAGTTTTTTCCCTTCTCATGTTCGTGCTGCCAAAGAACGAGAGTTTCTAAACTTGGTGCAAGGAAAACTCATCAGTCTATGAGTATGCAATACAGTTTGAGCGGCTCTACAAATTTTATTCTCACCCGACTTCAGAGGAGTGGAGATGTCAGAGGTTTTCAGACGGGCTGAGAACTGACATAAAGAGGATTTTAATCCCACTCAGGATCACGGAGTTTGCTGACTTGGTGGATCAAGCCACCATTATAGAGAGTCTTAATGCGGAGGATGTTGGTGGAGTTGGGAAGGCTCCATCTAGTAGAGCTGCTAGCAGTTATGGTAATGGAGGTAAGGGCGCTAAGAAGGTACTTTTCTTTCTGTATTATTTGATTCTGGAGCCACACACTCTTTTATTGCGGACAATTGTGTGAGAAACTTAGGATTACTAGTGGGCAATCTAGGATGTGACTTAGTAGTATCGACACCTACTTTAAGTTCAATTAAGACTTCGACGGTTTGTGTTAGGTGTCCCATAGCAATTGAGGGACGAAGATACAAAGTGAATCTTATTTGTATCCCGATGTCAGGGTTAGATGTAATCCTGGGTATGGATTGGCTAACTGCCAATCGTGTGCTAATTGATTGTGGCCGGAGGTGTTTAATCTTTCCTGAACAGCAAGATTGTGTAGAATTGATTTCTACTAGCCAAGTAGAAACATCCTTAGTTGAGGGAGTATCTTGTTTTGTTTTGTTGGGAGTTATGAATGCAGAAGTGGAGCAAAGCCTTCAGTCAATACCAGTAGTACGAGAATTCCCTGAGATTTTCCCAGAGGATATTCCTGGAATACCTCCACGTAGAGAGGTAGAGTTTGCTATAGATTTGATTCCTGGAGCTGAGCCAGTGTCTGTAGTACCGTATAGAATGGCGCCAAAAGAGTTAATTGAGCTTAAGGAGCAGATCGAGGATCTAATGCGTAAACAGATGATTAGACCAAGTGTATCACCTTGGGGAGCCCCAGTTCTCTTGGTGAAAAAGAAGGACGGAAGTTCTAGATTATGTGTGGATTATCGTAAGTTGAATAAGTTGACAATTAAGAACAAGTACCCATTGCCGCGAATCGATGATTTGATGGACCAGCTGAGAGGTGCTAAGGTATTCTCTAAAATTGATTTGAAGTCTGGGTACCATCAGATCCGAGTGAAGGATGAAGATATTCCTAAGACTGCTTTTCACACTAGATATGGTCATTATGAGTATATAGTGATGCCTTTTGGAGTTACAAATGCTCCAGCTGTGTTTATGGACTACATGAATCGGATCTTTAGACCTTTCCTGGATCGATTTGTGGTAGTCTTTATTGATGATATTTTAATTTATTCTAGTTCGTCAGAGGAACATGAAGAGCATTTGAGAACTGTACTTAATGTTTTAAGGGAAAAACAGTTGTATGCTAAACTGTCTAAGTGTGAGTTTTGGCTAGAGGAAGTGAAGTTCCTTGGTCATGTTATTTCAGCTAAAGGAATTGCAGTTGATCCTTCCAAAGTTGAAGCGGTGTTCCAAAGTTTTGTGGGCCTAGCAGGTTACTACCGGAGATTTATAGAGGGATTCGCGAAGATAGCTGCACCATTAACACGGTTAACTCGCCGTGATCAACCCTTTGTGTGGACTGAGGAATGTGAGCAAAGCTTTAATGAGTTAAAACAGAGACTAACTTCTTCGCCAGTGTTGATTCTCCCTGATACTAGTCGACCGTTTGAGGTGTACTATGATGCTTCTCATCAGGGATTGGGATGTGTGTTGATGCAAGATAAAAGAGTGGTAGCTTATGCATCTCGTCAATTACGAACTCATGAGCGAAATTACCCGATTCATGACCTTGAGTTAGCTGCTGTAGTCTTTGCTCTGAAGGTGTGGTGACACTATCTTTATGGAGCTCAGTTCGATGTATATAGTGATCATAAGAGTCTGAAGTATTTATTTGATCAGCGAGAGTTAAATATGAGGCAGAGACGTTGGGTGGAATTCCTTAAGGATTATGATTTTCAGCTCCAATACCATCCAGGAAAAGCTAACGTGGTGGCCGATGCATTAAGTAGGAATGTGGTTCAGGCATTCTCCCTAAGAAGTCAGTGAAACCCTTTTGGTAGAACAATTCCGAGACCTGAACATACATGTGGACTTATCACCCGAAAAGATTAGTTGTAGCCGAATTGTGGTGACTAATAATTTCTTACAGGAAATTAAAGATAAACAATTGTGGGATCCAATGTTATGTCGGATTGTATTTCTCTTAGGGACAGATAAGACAAAGGGTTTCAGTAAAGGTGTTGATGGTATTCTCAGATGTCAAGGTCGAGTTTGTGTCCCTAGAGATACTGAATTAAAGAGAGCAATTCTAGAAGAAGGACATAAGGGTAGTCTCAACATTCATCCTGGTGTTACCAAGATGTATCAAGATTTAAAGCAGATGTTTTGGTGGCCAGGCATGAAGCGAGAGATAGCTGAGTTTGTTAAAGCCTGCTTGACTTGTCAAAAGGCAAAAGCGGAGCACCAAAGCCCTCCGGGAGAGTTACAAACGATGGAAATTCCAGAGTGGAAGTGGGACCATGTGACTATGGACTTTGTGTCCCATCTACCTAGAACAGTTAGGAATCATGATGCAGTATGGGTCATAGTTGATAGGCTAACCAAGAGTACACATTTCTTGCCAATTAACATGACCTTTAGCTTGGAGAAATTAGCGAGAATTGTACATTAGAGAGATTGTCGGGTTGCATGGAATACCTTCTAGTATTATCTCGATAGGGATCCTCGATTCACTTCCCAGCTTTGGCAGAGTTTCCAAGAATCTATGGGCACACAGTTGAGGTTGAGTTCTGCATACCATCCGCAAACAGATGGTCAATCTGAGCGTACTATTCAGACCTTAGAAGACTTATTGCGGACTTGCATTGTAGAGCAGAGGAGTAATTGGGAGGATATGCTTCCTTTGGTAGAATTCACTTATAATAATAGCTATCATTCGAGTATAGATATGGCACCATTTGAAGCTCTATATGGTAGAAGGTGTAGAACCCCTATCTGTTGGTTCCAAGATGGAGTACATTTGATGGTTAGACCTGAAATGCTGCAAGAAACTAAGGAGAAAGTTGAACTTATTAGAGAAAAGCTAAGAGCTACCCAAAGTCGACAGAAATCTTATGCTGACCGACGCAGAAGATCCCTAGAATTTGAGGTTGGTGATCATGTATTCTTAAGAGTATCATGCACTACAGGTGTGGGGCGAGCCTTAAGAGCCAAGAAGTTAACACCTAAGTTCATAGGACCGTATCAGATATTACATCGTCGAGGACCAGTTAGCCTATGAATTAGCGTTACCACCTCAGTTGTCTAGAATACATAATGTTTTCCATGTGTCGCAGCTAAAGAAGTATGTTCCAGATTTGTCTCATGTAATTGAGCCTGATGTTGTGGAGTTACGAGATGACTTGTCTGTGGAGGTCCCAGCTGCTCGTATCGAGGAAACTAGAGTTAAGAAACTTAGAGGTAAGTCTATTCGGTTAGTAAAGGTTGTTTGGGACCAAATAACTGGTGATGCCACATGGGAGTTAGAAGAAAGAATGAGAGAGTTGTATCCTCATCTTTTCTCTGGGGAATGAAATTTTCGAGGACGAAAATTTATTTTCAGGGGGAGAATTGTCAGGCTTCTAATTTATTATTGAGTAATCTATAATATTTTATACTTATATTCTCTGTTTATTTATCTATTTTAAATAAGTATGTGGTGTAGAAACAATGTTCTCGGTCCTTTATAAAAAGGGGTCGTGACACTGAGCACCCTACGAATTCATGCCCTACATTGCAAGAGACAGATGCGAATGTTTCTGGAATCTATACAAACCAACAGCAGCAATATAGAGCTCCAAATCAGCAGCATCAGAATTATAACCCATACTCCCAGACATATAATCCAGGTTGGAGAGATCATCCAAACCTGAAATGGGGGGGGGGGGGGGAGGCAACAGCAGCAACAAAGCCAACAACCTTCATTTCAACCTACTATAGGCAAATATCAGCCTCCATTCAGGCAACAACCACCTCCACCACCCCCTCCTGCACAAAGAAGTGAGTCATCATTCCAAGAGATGATTCAACAGATGGCTACAAACAACCTGCAGTTTCAACAGAACATGCAAGCAATTGTCCAGGATTTGAAGATTCAGGTTGGACAGCTAGCAACTCAATTGAGTCAGATTCAGTCTCAAGGTTCCAGTAATCTGCCTTCTCAAACAGTCATGAATCCAAAGGGAAATGTGAGTGCTATTATATTGCGAAGTGGAAAAGAGTTACCAGCAGTTGCAGCTGCAGCACCAGATTCTGAAAATAATGGTGATGCAGCCACTGAGAAACATGTTCTACTGCCCTTCCCGAATAGACCAGTAACATCAAGAAAAAAACCAGAGTCGAATAATGAGTTGCTGGACATGTTCAGCAGAATAAAAGTAAATATTCCTCTCCTTGATGCCATCCGACAAGTTCCGAAATATGCAAAGTTTCTAAAGGAATTGTGTACTAACAAGAGGAAGCTGAAGGGTAATGAGCGAGTGAGTATGGGGAGAAATGGTTCTGCACTTCTCCAGAATAAGAATGTGTCAGCGATCATTCCACTTGAGTTACCACAGAAGTGCAAAGATCCAGGAACTTTCACCATTCCTTGTACTATTGGAGAGGAAGTTTTTACAAATACTATGCTGGATTTTGGTGCTTCAATTAATGTTATGCCTGCATCTGTTTTTAGATCATTGCAGATTGGAGAATTGATTCCTACAGGAATTATAGTCCAGCTAGCCAACAAAAGCACTGTGCAGCCACTTGGTGTCGTGGAAGATGTTCTTGTCAAGGTTGAGGACCTTCTTTTTCCTACTGATTTTTACATTCTAGAGATGGAGGATGACCTACCTAGCAATGCTACATTAATCCTTAGGAGACCATTTTTGAGGACTGCGCAAACAAAGATAGACGTGTATGCAGAGACCCTTTCTATGGAGTTTGGTGACAATTTGGTGCATTTCAACATTTTTGAAACAATGAGACACCCAGCAGAGAACCATTCTGTTTTCAGTTTAGATGTTATTGATTTAATTGTTGATGATTACAAAAATTTAATGATTTATTTGCTGATTTTGTACATTTTACTAACCCATCTTGTACTTGTGATGATTCATCTATGTGTGCTATTTGTAGTGTTGATGTTACAGGTGCAGCAGATATAGTTACACCAGTAGATGTTTCAACACTAGCAGTTGACTTATCTCCACCTCCATCAATAGAGCTTAAGCCTTTGCCTGCACATTTGAAGTATGCTTACTTAGAGGACAACCAGCGACTTCCTGTCATTATTGCTCGTGATCTCAACTCTAATCAAGAGGAGAGATTATTGCAGGTTTTGAGAGAGCATAGGAAGGCCATTGGTTGGACTCTTACTGACCTTCCTGAAATTAGTCCTGCTATTTGTATGCACCGAATTTTATTGGAGGATCAGTTTCGACCTATGAGACAGCCACAGAGACGGCTCAATCCTACTATTCTAGAGGTGGTGAAGAAGGAGGTCACAAAGCTACTAGGGATAGGTATTATTTATTCCATTTCTGACAGTAAGTGGGTTAGTCCTGTGCAGGTGATCCCAAAGAAGACTGGGATGACTGCGGTGAAGAATCAGAATGATGAGTTGGTTCCAACCAGAGTTCAAAACAGTTGGCGAGTTTGTGTAGATTACAGAAGACTTAACCAGGCTACTCGCAAGGATCATTTCCCTCTTCCATTTATTGATCAGGTTTTGGAGAGGCTGGTAGGTAAATCCCATTACTGCTTTTCAGATGGATTTTCTGGATACATACAAGTTCATATTGCACCAGAGGACCAACACAAGACCACATTCACTTGCCCATTTGGCACATTTGCTTACACTAGGATGCCATTTGGTTTGTGCAACGCTCCGGGCACCTTTCAGAGGTGTATGGTGAGTATATTTTCTGGCCTTTTGGAGAGTTGCATGGAGGTGTTTATGGATGATTTTACTGTCTATGGTTCTTCATTTGATGCATGCCTAGAGAATTTATCTAAGGTGTTACATAGGTGCATCCAAACTAACCTTGTGTTAAATTTTGAGAAGTGTCATTTTTTGGTGACAACGGGTATAGTCTTGGGTCACTTAGTCTCCAGTCAGGGTATTCAGGTTGATAAGGCTAAAATTAATATCATTGCTTCTCTACCTTACCCCACTTCTATGCGAGAAGTGCGTTCCTTCCTTGGACATGCAGGTTTTTATAGGAGATTTATACAGGACTTCAGTAAGATTGCACTACCATTGTCCAAGCTTCTGCAGAAAGAGGTAGAGTTTGTTTTCGATCAGCCTTGTCAGCTATCTTTTCAGGAGTTGAAGCGGTGGCTTACCACCACACCTATTGTTTAGCCACCTGATTGGGAGCTTCCTTTCGAGCTCATGTGTGATGCATCCAACTATGCACTTGGAGCTGTTCTAGCTCAGCGGGTTGGGAGGCTTTCTCATGTAATAGCTTATGCTTCTTGCACATTGGATGCAGCTCAAGTTAATTACACCACTACTGAAAAAAAAAGCTTCTAACTATTGTATTTGCTTTAGATAAATTTTGTTCATATTTGCTAGGCTCTAGGATTATTGTATATTCTGACTATGCAGCTTTGAAATTCCTGTTAAAGAAGCCCGATGTGAAACCCAGATTGATCAGATGGATGCTTCTCCTTCAGGAGTTTGATATTGAGATCAGAGATAGGAGTGGTGTAGAGAATTTGGTAGCAGATCACTTGAGTAGGATTGAAGGGGGGAATGTTGATCCCTTTCCGATTAAAAGTGATTTTCCTGAGGAGCAGTTGATGCAGTTACATGATATTACTCCTTGGTTTGTTGATATTGTGAATTACCTGGTTGCAGGTATCTTTCCTACAGATAGCCAAACTAAAAAGTGAGGCTAAATATTATGTTTGGGATGACCCTTATCTTTGGAGATTTTGCAGGGACCAAGTGATTCGAAGGTGCATTCCAGATCAGGAGGTCCATTCTGTGTTTCAATTTTGTCATGGTTCACCTGTTGGAGGATATTATGGATCATATAAGATAGCTAGGAAGGTGTTGGAGAGTGGGTTTTACTAGCCTACCATTTTCAGAGATGCACATAAATTCTCCAGCACCTGTGAGCAGTGTGAAAGAGCAGGGATGGCCATTACACAGAGACATGAGATGCCCCAGCAACTGATCATTTTCTGTGAGGTTTTTGATGTTTAGGGTATTGATTTTATGGGTCCATTTTCTGTATCTTTTGGTTACACATTTATTTTACTAGCTGTAGATTATGTTTCCAAATGGGTGGAGGCTAAGGCCACCAAAACTAATGATTCTAAAGTTGTTGTGGATTTTGTTAGATCTAACATTTTTTGCAGGTTTGGTGTGCCTAAAGCCATTATCAATGATAGGGGAAGCCATTTCTGCAATAGAAGCATGCAGACTTTGCTTCATAAGTATAGGGTTGTGCATCGAGTGTCTATAGCTTATCATCCCCAAACTAATGGGCAGGCTAAGGTTTTTAACAGGGAAATCGAGCAGATTTTGCAGAAGATAGTACACCCCAATAGAAAAGATTGGAGCAAATTTTTGGAGGATGCTCTTTGGGCTCATAGGACAGCTTACCGGACACTGATTGGGATGTCTCCTTACAGGATTGTGTTTGGTAAATCATGTCATCTGCCTGTTGAGATTGAGCATAGAGCATATTGGGCGGTAAGACATTGTAACTTGGAGTTTGAATAAGCAGGTATGAAAAGAAAGCTTCAATTACAATAACTTGAGGAGCTTCGTTTGGAAGTCTATAAGAACTCAAAAATATACAAGGAAAAAGTCAAATGCTTTCATGATAGGCATATTTTGAGAAAGAAGTTCAAAGTGGGCCAAGAAGTGCTTTTGTTCAAGTCCCGCCTAAAACTTATAGCCGGTAAACTTAGATCTAGATGGGATGGTCCTTTTGTTGTTACTAATGTGTTTTCCCATGGTGCAGTTGAAATTAAGAATGAAGTCACCGGTAGCATTTTCAAGGTCAATGGATATCAACTCAAGGAATTTCATCAAAGTCCAAAGTTGGAGGAGGAAATTGTAGAAAGCATGTCCTTGGAAGCACCAACTCTTGAACCTTGAGGGAGTTCTTTCCCCATTCTGTATTCTTTGAAATTGTCTTTGTTGTTTGGCTGCATTGAGGATAATGTAACTTTTAAGTGTGGGGGGAGTTGCATGAAAACTTGTGTTGCTGTTTTCATTTTCTGCAGTTTTCATTTGCTGTTTTTGTTTTCTGTAGTTTTCATTTTCTGTTTTTCATTTTCTGCAGTTTTTATTTTCTGTTTTTCATTTTCTGCAGTTTTCTATTTTCCATTTTTTTCATTTTCTGCTGTTTTTCAAATTCTGCAGTTTGTGCTTCTATTTTTCTGTTCTGATGATGTTTTGTTGGAGTTTTCATCCTTTCTTTTTAATTTCTAGATGTAGGAATTATGAAAGTTGTTACACCATTTTTAGTTGATAGGTTGCAATACTTGATATGAGTCATTTTTACATTTTTTGTTAAGCAAGTTGCTTGAATATTTTGAGTTTGATTCATTAATGATAGAATATAAACCTTGTGAGAATTTTGAGCATATTTTACTTCTTTCTTGTGTGATTTCACTCATGTTGCTAGATTACCTTTGGTTTTGCCTTGTATCTTTTTGAAACTTTTTGTCACATGCATTATTGATATGATTTAGGCCTTTCTTCAAATTATAGCTACTTTGCCAAATTGACTTACCTTACATTGATTCCTCTTGTTTACCCCTCTTTGGGCCTTTATAACCCTTCCTTGATTTTAGCTCATTATAAGCCATATAGTGAAAAACCATGATGTTCCATAACCTTAGGGATTATATGAGCTTTGGAATTGTTTTGGGAATAAGTCTTTAATAAGTGTGGGAGTGCCTCTTGGAAATACTTCTATATTGTGGATATTGAGTTGTTTGGTATTTAAAAAGAAGAAGAAGAAGAAGAAGAAGAAGAAGAAAGAAAGAAAAGCAAGCAAAAGAAAAAAAAAGTATATATATATATATAAATATGTGGAAAACCATTGGGGTTAGGAGATTTTTCTAGGGGTAATCTTTTTGCTTATTTAAACTTATTCCCCATTGCTCCTCTTTTCTCTTTGGTTGTTTAAGCCTAAATGTCTTTTCCATCTAACCTTTACCTTGGCCACATTACAAGCTAAATAAAAGTCCTTTTGATCTTTAATAGCATGTGTTTCAAGTTGTGGAAATTAGAAGCTTGTCAAAGCTTGATTGTCAATTCTTTTGAATTTTGTTAGAGCATTGGATTTGTGATTGCAGTTCTTGTTTTGATGAAATTTATAATCTAGATTTAGATTTTGGGTTATTAATGTCATATTGAATTAGTGTTTATTGGAAATTCGTTGGAATTATATTCGTGTAACAATGAGAATTGCATTGTAGTGATTGAGATCTTGATTTGGTTGAATTTCATATTTCATTTTGTTATAATTATTCCTTGTTCTTTTCTTTTCTGTTGTTTACAATTTAATTTAAAACAATCCTTCTCTAAGCTAATCTGAAATCACATGAAGGAACCAGAAACAGAATGTATCTTATGTCCTTGTGAGATGACCTAGGTTTACTACTTGTATTGCAAAATTTTTAAGAAAATCTAGTTTGTTTGATACCATTGCGACGTGGTTATCAATGGGCTGGAAATGCATGGGGTTGTTGCTGTGAGAAATATTTTGCTCTATATATATAATTTTATTTTATGTTTGGTAAGCTCACCCTTGCATTTCTTTCTATGTCATTGTGTGCGTGTGTACTGCGATGATCGTACGGTAGTACGTGAGCAGATATAGCAGGTGTTGCATCTACTTCAAAGGCTAAGGGGCCAGTGAAGAAATGTTAGAAGCTGGAGTTAAGTAATAATGCATCAAAGTCATTTTTCCTTATATTTGAGATCTCATGTAGAGGGAGCTACGTAGTATAATTTTAGTATTTTGAACATTATGAACTAAATGTAATATCATGTTATTCTGTTGGATATTTGTTGTAAGAAACTTTGTTTCATTTTGAATGTGAAGAGAATTTCATACTTATATTATATATTATTTACCTATTTTAAATAAGTTTGTGATGTAGAAACAATGTTCTCGGTTCCTTATAAAAGGGATCGTGACATAGGTTCTATCCAATCAGCAGTAGAAGGGGTCCTAACGGGCCTCTGTGTACATCTGTCTTACTTGCTTTATAATGCGACTCTTATAGACCTTGCAAATCTTTTCGTCCTAGGGGAAATGAAAAAGTTGCTCTCACATAAACACAACTTTATTAGAAGAGGTACAAATAGTCATATGTAATTACACTTAGTTAAAATTAATTAACGATTATTACTTTCCAAACTTTGAACCATTCCATCTTTGTATCCTTTGACACCTTTGCAAAACTTGTGTAAGGCACATCAAACATCTTCTTAATGGTATCTGTGACCCGGTAGAGACCTTTCTGTGGTGGTATCCAACTGATAACACAATAAAATAAAACAATTATTATAACATTCACATAAAATACGCAATGTTAGACATATTTTGAAGAAAACTTACCAAGTGGACCATCCTATCTCAAAGTTTCTAACAATCTTGATGATGCCTTGGTCTATGATGACCACTGCCCACTTATAGCTGGGACAGCAGTGGATCCATCTCCTGTGCCCTATGTAAAAGGTGGCCGTATGGCGTATGTAGTAGGTGGTGTAGAGTATGAAACTCACTGTACTTGAGCAGGAGGAGCAATATACCCAGGATTGGACACTATGATAAATTGCTCCTGCCCCTAACCTGGGAGGTCTGCACTATAGCTGGTGTGGAGGTCAAAGTGGGAGTGATGGGTGAAAGAGTGTTACCACGATCAAGACACTAAACAACAACTTAGTTACCTTTACTTACTATATCTGAATCAGATACAATATATGTTTAGAGACAAATACCATTCGTTATAAAATATGGTTAATATTAGTGATAACTCAAAATAAATAATCATAGAAACATAGTAAATTGACAAACCTATTTAATTTACCTCATTTACTTTGATAGGTCAAGACTACCTTCATCATCACTCGATGAAATGTCATCCATAAATCCTTCTTCCTCATCTTCAGTCATGTCATTCATTTCATTATTTCTTAAAGCTTGGGTGGGAGGGTCAATTATTTCAATTTCATTCACGGAGAAGATAAAATTGGAGGGACGACAATGTCTATTACTACACATGAAGAGATTGAGTCATCAATTTGATATGCATCTTCATAATCTATTTCATCACTTTCAATTCGACCTCTTAGTTTAGTTTTTATTATAATCCTCTAACTTTTATTACATTTTCCAAGGTAAGATAGGGAATATACTTGTCTTGCATTTTGTGCAATGATGAAGGGGTCAAAGCCTTTATATCTTTTGGTATGGTTAATCTCAATTATATTCTAATAGCTATGTTTATGTGTCCCTGTTGGGTGTATTAGATCAAATCATTCACGCTTGAATAAGACAATCATTTTTAATAGTTTCACTAGTATATTCAAGTTCAATTATTTCATTAAGTTTCTCATACCAATCATATTCACCACCACTTGAATTTCCTCTCATACTAACTCTACTATTATCTGTTTAATAGTTTGGAATTTATACCCATTAACATAGTAAATTGACCAACAATATGCTTTATTTTTTGGACCTCTGAACAAGTTATATAAGTCAATATTTGTGATACTATTACTAGGATCATGCACCTACACATACCATTAAATATGTCAATTGATTGAATAAGAATAATATTAAAAAGTTGATAAACTAAAATGTCAAGAAAATTCCATGACGTACATTACTTTTGAATCATGATGGAAATTGATTAAGGCATTTGTGACCATAATTCAAAATATTTGTAAACATTGCAACATCATTAATTAGATTTGAATAACTGTGATCGGGAAAATTCATTAAAGTAATCATAAGTCAATTACGTTCTGAATGGTTGAACTTCATGACAATTTAATAAGATATGCAAGTGTGCGGCTTCTGGTTCATCACCTAAGATCCATCGTTCTTCGTATTTTTCAGATGCACGACCTGATTGGTTGAATATAGATAGAGTTGGCTCATTACTGCTTTCTCTTCTATCATAATTTTGACTAACCCGAGTCCTCCTAGATTGAACATGAGATTTAAAATAGTATGTGCAAAAATTTAATGTCTTCTTTGCTATATATGCCTAGCATATGGATCCTTCCACTTGAGCTCTATTTTTCACAGTCCTTTTGAACCCTCTGATTTCTCGTTGAAATGGATACATCCACATGTATTGTATTGGTCCATATACACGTGCTTCATACGCTAAGTGTATAGGCAAGTGCTCCATGGAGTCAAAGAAATTAGGGGGAAGTATTTTCTCTAATTTACACAAAATCACAGGAATATTTTTCTCCATCACTAATTGGTCTTCAACCCTAAGAATAGGTGAACATAGGTCTGTAAAGTACTCACTTAACTCAGTCAGTGGCTTCCAAACATGGTCAAGTAGTTTCCTAATTGTAAAAGGTAGAAGAAATTCCATGAATATGTGGCAATCATGACTTTTCATCCCAAAAAATCTTCCTTGTTCAACATTCACACAATGACCAAGGTTTGAAGCATAACTGTCAGGCATTTTTAAGTCCTTCACCCACTTACACACATCTTGTCTTTGTGGTAAAGTCAGAGTGTAATTTGCCTTTAGCTTTGACCATTGACCATCTGCAAGTTGTTATAACCTCAATTGTTGACGCCTACAATATTCTTCTAAATCTTGCCTTGCCTTTACATTATCTTTAGTTCGATTAGTGTCCATTACAGTATCCATGATATTGTCAAATACAATTTTTTTCCATATGCATCACATGTAAACAATGGTGAACTAAGTTATCCTTTCAATGTGGGAGCTCCCAGAATATACTTTGTTTAGTCTAATTATATGACATCCCATAACCAAGAAACCTCATAGATTTTCCTACTTCTATTATTTTTGGCAAGTGTATAACTCTCTCCCATACTTGATGTCCATTTAGACGAATGGAAGGGTCCTCATTCTCAATAGTTGCTTTCCTAAATTTGTAGGCTTGACACCTATAAGGATATTCCATATCTAAAAATCTCTTATGGCAATCAAACCATGAATTTTATCCTCCATGTTTTAAAGTAAATGCCTTTGTATCCTCTATACAAATTGTGCATGTTAGTTTCCCTTGAGTCATCCATGCAGACAATATTCCATAAGGAGAAAAATCATTTATCGTCCACATGAGTGCTGCTTTCATATTACAATTTTGCTTCCTTGATAGGTCATAAATTACTACACCCTCACACCATAACTCTTCCAACTCATTAATCAAAGGTTGAAGATATCCATCAATTTTAGCCTTTGAATTTTCTGGACAAAGAATTATACAAGTTAAGAACAAATATGGATTTTTCATGGTCATTTTAGGAGGAAGTTTAAAAGGTGTAACCATAATAGGCCAACAAGAATATGATTTATTAAATTGATTGTTTGCAGTGAACCCATCAGCACATAACCCTAACCTTACATTTCTAGGATCAAATGCAAACTTAGAATACACTTGATCAAAATGTTGCCAAGCCTCACCATGAGATGAATGAGTCATTATCCCATCACTTCTTTTATTTTCAGCATGCCACATCATGTAAAGAGCTGAACTCATAAACACATACAACCTTTGTAGCCTAAGAATTAAAGGCAAATAATGCATTTTAGTTTGCGGTACATCTTTATGTTTACTACTTCTACCATCTCTTCTTGGTTTAATCCTAGGTCTTTACAGAATTTGCAATTGGTTAAAATAGCATTATCTTTGTAATACAGCATGCAGCCTTTCAAACAACAATCAATTTTGACTTCTTTTAATCCAAGTTTGGAAACTAATTATTTTGCTTGGTAAAAGTCTTTTAGGATTGAGTCAGGTTAGGGACTAAGCTCACTAATTAATGTAGCCCGTTGATCAAATAAACTCTGACTTTGATTACCTTCTGACTTTATGCTTAAATTCTTATTGCTAAATATAACTTTGAATGCATACACCCATCCCATAAAGGCTTGTTTGCTACCTCTAAAACATTATAAAACTTTGCAACCTCTCCATTAGGTTTTTGTTCAACTTCAAAATCATGAAAATTCTAAATTTAGGGCCAACAGCATCATAAACCATTTCTTGATAATGACTATTGCTTTCTTCCCAACTCACATTACCTACACCCTCACCGGATTGCAATATATTTGAATTGCCTACTTGATTTTTTCACGTTAACTACTTCCCCATGCTCAGTCCATATCCAATAATCATGTTTAAATCCAAACTTATATAAATCATACCTAATTGAATCAATATCCAAAAACTTTCTACATTTGCACTTAGAACATGGACACCTAACTTTTTGGTTGGTGATGAATTGCTGCGAATTACAACAAACACGTATGAATTCCTCTATACCCTCAAAGAGTTTAGGTTTTATTCTTCCCAACTTAGGTTTAACCTATCATACATCCACTGACGATTTTTGAGAAACATCTGAATCAAGAACTATATAAACCTAATACAAATACACAATGTTGTTTCAACTTTTTATTATATATTACACAAATTTTTAATATAAATTTTGACAGAATCTCTCCTAATGCATGTCAATTTCCTTACATTTGTTTATCACCTTTTTACAAAAATAAAAATTTTCATCACATAACTAATATATTATATAACAATATATTAATCAATGCATAAAATACAAATACATCATAATCCTAAACCATTCTAGAGCACATTCCCTTATAACTCTACAATATGCATATTCTACAAATTTTGCAAACACAAATAATCTCACAGCACACAATAGTTAGGTTCAGAGAAGAAGCTTTACGTTCTTCTCTCCAGTTATACAATTTCCAATCCTACAACTCTATTTTAGAAATTTTAAGCCTCTAAAATACATCAAAATAAAAAAAATTGAACCAATTAAAAGTTAGAGTATTCTACCAAGAATACAATAATGCAAATTATCTTTCAAATAGATGCTCTAATCACTCGCAAAGGCCAAAAAACTGAAGCTCCTAGAGAGAGACATAGAGAGAGAGAGGTGAGAGAGAGAGGAAATTATGCAAAATGAGAAAGAAGAAGGAGGAGGCGCAATTTTATGTGTTTTTCACATTATAGATGGAAAAATCCATCTGTAAATGATGTCAGGTCAGCATATTTATAAATGAATTATTCCTATTAAGTTATGTCACATATATTTGGACAATATGTATTTCCACATGCTGGATTGTGAATGGATAAGTTGTGCAGTTACTAGATGGAAGTTTTGAGTTGCAGTGTCGTTTGGTTGATCGTTGAATAAGACTAGTAGTGCAAAATTTGATTAGATATCAAACATTTATATATATAAGTATTAATTTTTTTTGAATGGTACAGTATATGCTTGGATTATGAGGGAGTTGTATAATGGCTGGACAAAGAGCAGTGTATTTAGAGTGAGGTATGATGGTGTTGTTGTAAGTGGTTAATAGTGCGGGTTAAGGATTAAGTTTAATTATGTTGTAAGTGAGGTATAATAGCCAACAACTTCTATTGGTTCATTTTAGGAAGAATTGAGAGTTTGTGATGCTGAGTGTCTTGCCTAAGCAAGGTAATTCTCGCTCAAGCGAGACTGAGTTGTGCAGAATGGAACATTCTAGAGTTTTCTCGCTCAAGCAAGACAAGATAGGGTCTCTTCAACTATTCCTTTGCCCAGGCGAGAGGTGACCTCGCTCAAGTGAGAATTGCAAAAATCTGGGAGGTTCCACTGTCTAATTTTCTCACCTAGGCGAGAAAGGAGCTCACTCAAGCAAGAATTAGCTTGCCCAAGCGAGTGCGTGTGGATCTGATGGGGGTATTTAAGGGACTTTAGCGCTAGAAACGTTAATTTTCTCACCAGACAACTTTTCTCTCTCATTTCTCTCTGTTCTCTCACTTATTCTTCCTAAAGAAAACTCATTTGAATATGATTTATTTCTCGATTAAAGTGATATCATCTACCTCATCAAGATCTAGGTGAGTCCTTGGAGCTAGTTCTCTGTCTTTACTCTTGTTTCTTGCTTTCTCTTTCTCAAGAGACTTATACGTGTCATTTTGAGTAGATCTGCACCGTTTGAGCTGGATCTTATACTCAAACACTTGGTATATTTCTTTGGAACTCACGAGAAACAAAATCTTGAAACTCGTTCCAGGTAAAGGGAGCTTACCTAAACTGATCTAGTTTATTTAGTAGAGGTTGAGATGTTTAGATAAAAGATTTCAATCTAGCTGAGAATAATGGGTTGTAGGAGTTAACTCTGGGCAAAAATTCAGAGTTTGAATAGTTAAGAAGATTCCTATACTGTTTAATAACTATTTAGAAAATCGTCCTAGAATATAATATGCTGGAATGCAGTGATTTATGATCAAGAGCATGTGTTGGGATATTTACTTAATATTTTGACCTATTTAGTTTTATTTGATATTATGTACTGAAATGCTTGGTTTTGCTGTACTGCATCACATTCATTTCATCATTCTAAAGTTACATAACTCACTAAGTTGTGCTTATTTGGATCTAGATACCAGGATGGCTCACTCCTAGACCAGAACAGTTCCTCTGTATTGCTTAGGCTGTGAAACTAGATAAAAACTGAATCACTGCATTTGCATTAGATAGGTTGGGAAAGGGGCTAGACATGCTGTGTTGGTTGTTGTGAACCATAAGTGTTGTGCAAATAATTTTGCTATATCCATATTCCGTAATTAAGATCTTTATTTATATAAGCTCACCCTTGTGTTTGTTTGTGTTGTTGTGTGTTTATGCTGCAATGATCGTATGATGATCGTGAGCAGGAGTGACAGGTGTAGTGTCTAAGTTACCTGCTGAAAAGTCTGGCTAAAGAGTGATCCAAACCAAAGACTTTAGGATACATATTTAGTTTTAACAGTTTAGGTTTTGATGTAACTATGATACAGAAATTTTGTATTAAGAGCTCTACTTGGAGCTACCGTTGTAAATATATATACTCTTATGCTATCTTTATGATATCTAAAATATCTTTGAAGCTTTATTAATGTGTTGATTTTTATGTTAAAGTCAAAAACTTCCTGTAGAAATCGTGTTATTAGTAATATATCTGTAGTGACTCATAATTCAAACTAAATTGGAAGTAGTAAGTTAGAATGTCATTAATCCTTATAAAAAGGGGTCGTGACAAATAGTTTAATGAAATGGTGCATTTTAAAGGTTTAATTACAGATAGATTAATCTGTCTATAAATTCGTCAAATACAGTTATAGACAGAAAAATTTGTCTGTAAATTGCCAAATGAAAAGTCGGTAAAAAATGACAATATTTATAGACAAATTTTCCTATTTGTAACTCTTGCTCCAAATTCTCTCTCATTTTTAAATTACAGACGAAAAAATTTGTTTGTAATTCTTGTCTATAATATTTCACACCAAATGGCAGGTCAACTACAGACAGACTTTACAAACAGACTTTTTAGAAATTTTAAAAAGAATCCAAAAATTCATCTGTAAAGTCATCTTTATTTATCCTTCTGTAATGGCCATTTGTAAATAACGCTTTTCTAGTAGTGCTTAGAGTTGAGCCTATTTCTTTTGATGGAATGAATGAAAGAACAGGTGCTCCAATTTCACTCATAACAAGAAGAAGAGGATGGTTGCGAAAGGACCTTTAAGGCAATGGTTTGAAGTTTAGGAATGTAGCACCATATATGACCTATCATTCTTTTGGCTTCAAATTTCACCTATCTTGTAAACAATCAAATTGGCTAATCTCTTCTCCATCACTTGAGAATTTAACAAATTCCTCGGATGCCTCTAATCTTTCCTTTGGATACAAAAAGTAGATTCTCAAACATTTGTTTCTCCTTATACAAATCTCATTGTCCCTGTGTAGAGGTACTCAATTTGGTGCTTCATCAAGCCATTGCCTTCAATAATACCTATCAATAACTTAAAGTTAGTTCACTATAACCTAACAAGTAAATAAATTGAAACTTGTAAATTAATTAGCTTTAACTAGGATTTAGTGAATGAGCCAAGTAATAAAGTGGTGTGTTAGTACTTTTAGTCTACCTATCAATCAAAAGATGAATCTTTATTTAAATCCTTGCCCTCATGTTGTTATATTGCAAATTTCACTTGTTGGATCATGGAATCTCATTTTTCATAAACCAAATATAGAGCTGGTTCATCGGTATCACAAGAACGGAGCATATCATATATAAGGTTGGTGAAACTCAAAATACAATCAATCTTATGCCAAAAACTGTCATTTAGAATTGTTCCTTCAAAAAGGTAGCTCTTGGGACGTCATCTTCTTTATAATGAGACCATTTTTCACTAATCACCATAGATTGAAGACCATGCTTAAGGGTTCTTCATAGAATAATTCATAATAAAATTTCTTATAAAGTATGTGTCATCAGTAAGTTGAGAGGTCCAACTATACTTATTGTAAGCAACCTTACTGCTGGTTTATTTTTATGGAGAACAAATACCTTTAAGTGCAAGATTTAATGTGTGCACAACACAAGGTGTCCAAAAAATGTGAGGATACATAGATTCAACAATAGATCCAGTAGCTTTGCAAACTAGTGCATTATCTGTGATTATTTGAACAACATTTTGTGCTCCAACCTCATCAATGGAAGATAAAATGAGATTTGTTATATAATTATCACTACAAGAAAAATAGTTATTTGCGACTGATTTTTCAATCACTAATAAAAAAATTTTGATCGCTAAACTAATTAGTGACTGATTTTCTAACTGATATTGTTAGGTTGCTAAATGTATGGTGGCTAATGATTAACGAAAAATTTAACGACTGATAATTTAGAAACCGAATTAGTGACTGAAACTAGAGACAGAATTAGTGACCAAAACTAGAGACCGAATTAAAGACTGAAATTAGAGACCGAACTAGTGACTAAAACTAGAGACTGAATCGGTGATAGATTTTAGAGACTGAAGTAGTGACAAACTTTAGCAACCGATTTAGAGACTAATTCTGTGACGAAATTAATGATGAACTTTTGAGACGAATTTAGTGACTAACCTTTGAAACTGATTTAGTGACAAATTTTATAGACTGATTTAGCAACCAATTTCAAAATTGATAGAGACTGATTTTTAGTGTCAAAATCGGTCACTAATAATATAATATTAATTTTAAAATATATAAACTGATTAATTATAATTGAACCTGATAAGCAGAGATATATCATCAATAATAATCACTATTTTTCATAAACATAAGGACATCTTTACCATACACAATAATACATAATAAATATCTAAAACACAATACAAATTGTTAAAGTCTTTAATTGCATACACACTACATAAGTCTCTAACTCATACACATTAGAAAAAGATATGTCAAGTAATATAAGGTAAAAGACATTAAATATTTCATTCTGACTCTCCATTTGTTGCTTCTTCACAAATAGATTGCATTGATTGTAAACCAAAAGGTTAGAAGTTTATCTTTTCTATCATTTTTTGTAACAATTAGTTATTTAATTGAATATCTCTCTCAGTATTTGCCACCCTAGTACAAAGGTCATCCTTTTCAGTTTAAACTTCTAATTTCTTTTTCAATTCTTGAAGTTCCTCTCTTCGTACCCACTCCAATGATGAAGAACTTGAATCATGATAAAACGGTCTCCTACCTACCACAGTAAACTCCAATCCAAGGCCATATATTCTTCCCATTTTTGCTTTAGCTACGTCACGCGACGCATCTAACTCACTCGGTGGAGGGGTTCCTTGAGAAGATGATGTTTGTGTCACTTTGTCCCATATGTGTCACGACCTATTTTTATAAGGATTAATGACATTTTGACTTACTACTTCCAATTTTTATCGGATGTTATGAGTCAATACAGATATATTACCAATAATAAAATTAATAAAGAAATTTTTTGACTTTAACATAAAAATCAACACATTAATAAAGCCTTAAAGATATTTTTACATATCATAAAGATAGCATAATATATATATATATATATATATATATATATATATATATATATTTACAACAGTGACTCCAAGTAGAGCTCCTAATACAAAAATTTTGTATAACAATTACATCAAAACCTTAAATTCACACAAAAACCTAAACTGCTAAAATTAAATACATATCCCAAAATCTTCGGCCTGTA
Organism: Abrus pulchellus subsp. cantoniensis; assembly: GCA_024086825.1. Classification (NCBI taxonomy): domain Eukaryota; kingdom Viridiplantae; phylum Streptophyta; class Magnoliopsida; order Fabales; family Fabaceae; genus Abrus; species Abrus pulchellus. The sequence goes on from CM044050.1 coordinate 12,930,385, forward strand.
TTATTCTTTAGCCAGACTCCACAGTAGGTAAATTAGACACTCTACCTGTTATTCCTACTCATGTATCATAAGACGATCACTGTAGCACACACGCAACAACACAAACAAACACAAGGGTGAGCTTATATAAATAAAACGCATAAATTATAGAGAATGAATATATCAAAATCATTTACATAGTACTTATGGTTTACAACAACCAACACAGCAATTTCAATCAAATAATGCAGCATGTCCAGCCCCTTTCCCAGCATGTCCAGCCCCTTTCCCAGACAAGTACAACTTAACGATTTATGTAGCTTTGGAATGATGAAAATGAATGTGGTGCAGCACAGCCAAATCAATATGATACAGTATAATCAAATCTAATTTCAATTTTAGCATCACAACAATGTATTCATTTTCATCCAGAATTGACAGCACACCCATATATATTATCACAGTAAAATCAAGTATTCCACAACATTAATTAAACATTCCAGCACTTATTTAAATAATGAAATTAAGCTGCTTAAAACATTATTTAAGTATTTCTATTTATTTAACATCCTTGGCATATACAAAACAATATTATAACACATCATGTTCTACCACAGCTTTCTAAACAATTATCCTACAGCAGGAAAATATACTCAACCTTACATACTTTGGGTATTATCCTAAAACGTGTTCATACAATGGCTGGTCCTCATCTAATACGAATATATCTATCTTATGAACCAAATCAACTCATTTAAGCAACTAAGAAATATACTCAGCTATACTACTTTGGGTTTTAATCTAAAATCTGACCATTCAACGATTTATTCTTGGCTATATCAAGACTAAATTTGCGATTAACTTCATAATTATCAGACAAATACACTACGCCAGAAATGAGATGTTAGAGCAGTTTCAATTGAACATAGAAAGCGATTATAAGCGCTATAAAATGTCACGCTATGCAATGTATTGATATTTGGAGAGCAGTTATTTAACCGCTCTCAAATGTATATTTTGGAGATCGGTTACGTAGTTAACCGATCTCAGAAATTCACTAAAGAGAGCAGTTGAGTGCGCAACCGCTTTTAGAGTTTTAGTACTTTGGAGAGCGGTTATGAGTGAATCGGTCTCAGAAGCTGGACCAAAGAGAGCGGTTAACCACTCTCTAATCTCTATGCTTAAGAGAGCGGTTAAACATGAATCACTCTCAGAAGTACACTTAAGAGAGTAGTTAAACATGAACCGCTCTATAATCTCGAGCGGTTCATGTTTAACTGCTCTCTTAAATGTACTTCTGAGAGTGGTTATTTGTTGAACCACTCTCACAAGTGGACTTTGCAAAGCGGTTGTTCGTGAACCGCTCTCCAAAGTAAGAAACATTTTTTAATTATTTTAATAAAATTGTCATAATTTCTATTTTTAGCATACCTGGTAAAGCATACAATATTCAAAACCAGTTCAATTGGAATATAAATTTCAAATAGAGCCTGATATACCAGAATTTGAAAGCAATTGCACATTAAACTTATTCAATTACAATTCACATGTACAGATTACAATAAGAGTTTACATTGACAGGAGGAAAATAATCTCATATTTACATTTTTTGCCTAATGCCTTGAATAAGTTTATTGTCTAAATATTGTAAAAAAAAAAAAACTAATAATCAATTGTGCTTAATGTATCCTTTAAATATGTATGGTACAGATAAACACACCACTCCTTTTGCACTTGATGAATTCTGTTGTCAGGAAAAGTTGGCATCTGCACCTCTGGAAAGTACTGAATACAAAACAATAAAAACACAAAGCTTAATTAATTAAGTCAAATAATAAGCATATTGAAAATAGTTAGCATATGTAACATTCTTACATTAATTGGAATTACAATTTGTCTATGCTGCAAAGCATCCCCAATGAATAGACACACATAATATCCACAGTCATCATTATTTGTTTGCATTGGACACTATGTGGAAGATAAAAACAAAATAACCAGCATTAACTAAGAAAGATATACAGTGCAATTAATATTTACCTAAAAATTAAAAACATATTGTATGATATAGTGTTACCTGTATAGTGACCTATCTTGTTTGAGTCAATTTTGTCTTAGACAGCTGCACATCCCTCGCTGCTCGATATGTGAGAAGAGCACTAACAATGGTGCATCAAATAACTTAGATACATTTGAACCACATTGTATTAAATTCATAGCTGGTTGACATAAATGAATGCTTACTTATTAAATAGGTTTTGCATATGTGTTCTAATATTCAGCTGCTTGCGTAGAGGGTCCATATAATACATAGTCTCATCAGCAGTATTGATGGCAACCAAGACCTAATGTTGCCTACCACGAGTATAAATATATGTTTAAGATTACAAGAATTAAAAATTATATGCTAAATTATAAAACATAAAGCAGAGTCTCAATCAGATTGACTTACCCAACATTATAAGGTACAAAAATCAAGTTATCTTCACCCATATGACGCTTCAACATTTCAGCATATGTTGATGTGGGTTCGGATTAAGCGATTCGTCCATTTCATACGGAGATATAAATGAGAATCTATTTACCATTATTGTCCCATGCAAATAACCTTCACACAAATATCTTGTATTGCAAAAGTACAATGCATTATACAATCAAGGTTCAAAAAGTTATAAATTGCTAAAGAATTATATGATTTGAAAATTAATTTACTGTATATAAAGGTTAATGCTAGAGGCGCTCAACCAATGTCGACATATGACCTCTATAATATTTTCCTTTCCCACAATGTCATAAAACTCTTTACCCCAGTGCTCAGATGTCAGTTGAATTGTAGCTGTATCAATGGCTTGATCACTTCTCACGAACAGCTTCATCATATCCAAGCATGCAGCACCGTGGGCTTCTGCCAACTTAAGAATCACTGATGATACAGCAGCACTGCCACCTTTATTGGATGGACTAGCAATGGACTCTTTTGAGTAGCCTGTCTCTTTCCCTAACCGTTTAGCTGATGAAAGGGTAACCTAAAATATATATTTGCTAACATCTAGTCTTCCAAACCTTAAAGAAGCTTGTATACATATACCTTAGGTATTAAAGTGATCAGGGACAATGGCTAAGCAACATAAGTATCAATGGCATCTCTCAAGGAATATAAGTTTGCTTGTTCATTTGGGACAGGCAGTGTAGAGTCCTCCTCATGTTGTTGCACTACCTCTATAGAAACCTTACCATGTTCTGGAGGAAGAGCCATATTATATAAGGAGTCCCCAGCCACTGTATGATATACTATACCTCTTGTAACCAGGCAAAAAGGTTTGTTCAAGTATCGCATATAGTCATGATCACCCTACAAATGAAAGTTTGTTATATTCCGCAAAAATTAAATCAAAAGCATTAAACATTAAAAGCTAAAGGACGATTTACTATAGCTTAAATACCTCTGGAATCTCAACAGATGCAATTGGTGTGCAACTACCTCTATGGCTGGTAGGAGGTGCATCTACAGGCGTTTGGGGACCAATGTTTGCCATTGGTTGCATTTGAGCAGCAATATTGAAAGGGGGTGGCATACATGGTGGTGGGGAATGAGTAGGGTTGAATGGCATCTGACCTGACATGAATAGGGGTAGTCCCTGACCCCTTGTCAACTGTGTCACTACATTGGTCAAATGCGCTACCCAATGCTTTATGTTTTGCCACTCGGTAGATGAAGGATGTGGACATGTAGCTGGCCCAAATGCAGATTTTTGGATCACCCCAAAATCTACAGCCCTCATGCCACTTGGATGCTCTTTTACACTAAGTGCTTGAGAGAGTATGTCATTTCAGGCTGTTGATTCAATCTCAGTGTCTGGAGTGACCTGTGAAAGGGTTTTCTACAATAAACATAACAAAATACCCTGAGGTCATTAAAGGAAAATTCAAATAGAACTTAATGTATTTGAAAATACTAACACATTAGGCCTAGCTAGTTACAAATTCATGGACCATTTTTTGAACTCTTTCGTCATCAATGCTACCTTGTTTATTTACCCTAGCAGCTTTCCAAGGGACATGTCAACGTACTGAGGCCAAATTAGACTCAAATGTAGCAATCTACACAAAATTTAAGATTAAATGCCCTCGTTAATATGTTTAACATAAGTTTATGAAAAAGCATCATATTGTTACATTAGACACAAATATACATACCAACTCTTACTCTAACTGCGTATATCCCTTAGCTGACCTCCTGTATCTGTATGACATTCCTTTCACCCTTTGTGCATTAGCCTTACTTTCTTTCTGAAATTAGACATTCAGAAACGTACCAAATCAATACCCAATTGTGATGGTGACAATAATTGAAGTAATAATGTGTGATAATTTACCTTGAAAGTTTATGTGCAGCTTTGGTTGACAAAGTCCATCCAGTGATCAGTGACTGTGATGAATCTCTAATACTTCTTCGAAGGATGGGGGACACAATTTCCATCTTTGTCAGAGATATGTTTCCTCAAAAGTGTGCGGAATGCACGAAGGTCCCGTCCAGCTAATGAAAGAACAAAATCTTTGTGAATAGATTCCACCTCAAAAGTTTGCTACATTGGAAACAAAAAACATATCAGATAAACCCTCTTCCGTAAACCACTATAGCTTTACTGAAAGTGTGCTTGTGTACCTGAACTTGCTCCCAAATGTGTTCTTTAACATTACTAGGGACATTTGTCCAATCAGAATAACTGATTGGCACTGTACTCCTAGTAACAAAGCCAATGAAATGTGCAAATTTTGATCTGTTAGGGTCAATCAGTTGACCTTTTGCATTCCAGCCAATCTATATGCAAATATAAATGTTGAGACATTTTAGTGTTACTAATATTAGCATAAAATATCTTTGAATATCAATAACATTCATTGATGGTGACAATCTACCTGTAGCTTTTGTCCTAACTTCTTTGATTTGCTAATGGACTTAAGTTTGGTAATTCCTCTACCTTTTTTCTTTTTCGCCTCAGCGGAGTGATGAAGGGTACTCCCGTTCATGTTATCTGAAGAAGACATCTCTGTAAGAAAAAAGGTAAAGCTTAACATTAAATAATTACATTCAAGGATAAAGTAAAATCATAAAAACAAAATATAATTAATTTAAATTTAATAATAGATGCACCTTTTTCTTTTTTTAGGAGCCTTACTAAGTTTCCTATACCTTTTATTGAATAAAATGATGGATTTAACCAAATACTCTCTCTATGATCATGTCTTGCATAAAAATCCTCGTCATCTGTTAATGTATCTATAATTGACATGTGTTCAACACTTCTCAAAGGATCATCCTCTACATTAACTTCTTCCATTAATTCTCCACTGGTGAAAGCATTTACTTTGTTAGACATTAGGACAATTGACCACGACTTGTCAACAAGATCAAGGACGTAGAACACTTGTTGAGCCTGTGATGCAAGGATAGACGAATCATCTTGGTAACCGACATTTTTAAAATCGACCCTTATAAAGCCCATATCGTAAATTCGAACACCATTGTTGTTGTCTACCCACTTGCATCCAAAGATTGCTACACGAAAGTTAGTGTAATCCAACTCCTATATATGTTCAATGACTCCAAATTATGACATATTTGCATATATTAGATTTCTATCCTTTGCACTAGAGATATGCAATGATTCAGCAACAAGAGTGACCCCACTATTCTGCATTGGACTTTGGTTGTCATGCTCTTTTGTGTAAAATATGAACCCATTGACTAAGTATGAAGTGTATGAAAAAGCATCAATACAAGGACCTTTAGACAACCATCGAATCATCTCTGAAACATAATTGTTATTATGTATCAACTGTTTACCAACATGTTCTTGTAGCCATCCAATGAATCGCTGGTTATGTTCTTTTGTTATCCAATTCTCACCTCTGGTAGGATTTCTACACTTCAGTGTCTCTTTGTGCAAGCTTATATATGGTTCAATTTTAGAGGTGTTTTGTAATACATACAAGTGTGCTTGTTGCCATTGTAGTCTAGGGACCTCTATTTGTTGACAACCACTACTACCTTCCCCTAAAATCCTTCTTGTGTGATGTGATTTTGGAATACCACATGATTCAACATTTGACAGGTATTCATTGCAAAATTCAACTGCTTTTATTCTTAACATACCCTTTTAAAATCTTCATATATCTTTCAATAGGATAGATCCATCGTATACATGCAAGGCCACACAATTTTGTCTCTTCCACCAAGTGAATAGTCAAATGAACCATGATATTAAAGAATGACAGTAAAAAATACATTTTGAGCTCACATAAAGTTTCAACTATTTGGTTTTGCAAACATGGTAATCTCCCAGGATCAATCACTTTGCTACATATTTCCTTGACAAAAAAACACAACTTTGTAATTGCCATGCGAACCTTTTTGGGTAGAATAGACCGTATAGCAATAGGAATTAAATTCTCTATTAATATATGGCAATCATGGGACTTCAATCTTTTAACTTTAGGTCCTTAAGTGATACAAGAATTTTAATGTTTGATGAATACCCCTCTGGAACCTTAACTAAATAAATAGTCTCACATAAAGCATGTTTCTCATTTCTAGACAGGATACATGCTGTTGGCGGTAAAAAGGTCTGCTTTCCCTTCTTCATTGAAGCCAAATTGGATTGTATTCCCAACTTCACCAAGTCAAGTCTTGCATTGATGCCATCTTTCTTTTTTCCCACGATGTTTAATAATGTACCAATCACACTTTCATAAACATTTTTTTCAACATGCATAACATCAACAAAGTGTCTTACGTATAAAGATTTCTAGTACAGTAACTGAAAGAAAATTGACATCTTCTTCAAACATGCGGTTAGAATTTGTTTGGCAAAAGGTTTTCCAAATGTTGTTCTTATATTTTTAACCTCATCAAAGATTTCTTCTTCACTCTTCAAATAAGGACATCGTCGTTCTTTACAACTTCCATTAAAAGTTTTTTTCATTTTTCTGAAAGGATGATTTTTTTATAACCACCTATGATGCCCCATGAAAACATTTTTGTGACAATGCTCTAGTCTTATATAATCTATTTTTTCCTCACATATTGGACATGCACATTGACCTTTGATGTTGTAACCAGAAAGATTTCCATATGTAGGAAAGTCATTAATTGTTCCATACAACATTGCATTGACTGTGAAATTTTCATCTCTAAATCCGTCATATACTTCTATGCCATTATCCCACAACAAATCCAAATCTTTAATTAAAGGAGACAAGTACATATCAATGTCATGTCCAGATTGTTTAGGACCAAAGATTAACAAAGAAAGCATCATATATTTTTGCTTCATGCAAAGCTATGGAGGTAAGTTATACATTATTAAAACCACGGGCCATGTACTATGGGTGCTACTTTGCATGCTATAGGGATTCATTCCATCGGTTGCTAATGCAAAACATATATTCCTTGTTTCAATTGCAAATTCTTCATGGTCGTTGTCAAATTTTTTCCACTGTGGAAAATCTGCTGGATGCCGAAGCTTTCCATCTCTAATTCTACCTTCAGCATGCCAAGTCCTTTGCTTTGCATTTTCTACACAGCGAAATAGACGTCTTAACCTGGGTATTAGTGGAAAATACCACACGACCTTTGGAAGTGTTGATTCTTTCTTTAGGTATCATGATACATTACACTTTGGACATTTCCTTAGTGATGCATACTGATTTCGAAACAAAATGCAGTCATTAGGACAAGCATATATCTTTTCATGGGTCAATCTAATGGAAGCAAGTACTTGTTTATCGTCATATGTTATCTTTGGTAGCATATTATCCTCCAATAGCATCTTATGTAATAAACTTAGCAAGTCTGTGAAGCTCTTATCAGTCCATCCATTCGAGGCTTTTAAGTTATAAAGCTTTAAAACAGAACTCAATCTTGTGAAATTTGTACATATTAGAGAGCGCTTCGATAGGAACCACTCTAAAAAGTATATATTAGAGAGCAGTTAGGATTGAACCGCTCTCTTAGTGTTTTATACAAAGCAGTTTTTACTAACCGCTATCTAAGTAGGCGCTCCATAAAGCTAATTTCTGGCGTAGTGATAAATCAACTTAGATAAACTCCCCTTACTTGGAGCGAGTACCAAGATCTTGTTTCTCATGAGTTCCAAAGAGATAGATTAAGTGTTTGAGAACGAGATATAGCTTAAAAGGTTTAGATCTACTCAGAACGGCATGTATAAGTCTCTTGAGAAAGAGAAAGCAAGAAACAAGAATAAAGACGGACAATTAAGCTCTAGAAATTGACCTAAATCTTAATGAGATAAACGATCTCATTTTAATCAGGAAGGAAATCAGCTTCAAAAGGTTTTTCTTTAGGAAGAAGAAGTGATATAACAGAGAGAAAGTGAGAGTGGAAAGATATTTGAGAAATGAACGTTTCTGGCGCTGAGGCTCCTTCAATACCCCTCCAGATCTGCGAGCACTCGCCTGAGCGAGCTAATTCTTGCTTGAGGGAGCTTCTCTCTTGCTTGAGCGAGCTCACCCTCACCTGGGCGAGAAAACCAGATAGTGGAACCTCTCATATTTTTGCAATTCTCGCTTGAGCAAGGAACATCTCGCCTGAGCGAGTAGCATTCTCGCCTAAGTAGGATCGGGTCCAGAGAGCCACAAAATTTTCCTGCTACTTCTCGCCTAAGCAAGATCCTTTCTTGCTTAGGCGAAGGGATAATTGGAGTGACCCTATCTTGTCTTGCTTGAGTGAGAAAACTCTATAATGTTCCATTCTGCACGACTCAGTCTCACTTGAGTGAGAACTGCCTTACTTGGGCGAGACACTTAGCATCCAAAACTCTCACTTTTTTCCTAAAATGAACCAACACAAGTCTTTGGCTATAATTATTATGTTATCATACGCACAACATACTTAACAGTCAATTCCTATCCCGCACATTTAACCACTTTCAATAACACCAATCTACATTTTTATAAATATAGTACTTCTTAATCAGCGCTTATACAACTCTCTTTCTCGTATTCCAAGCATATACTGTAACACCTTAAATTTAATTTCAATTAAATAATAATTTCACAAATCGGATAATCATATTTTTACAAAAGATTTTGAAATAAGTGAAGGGTTACAAATTAATATCACATAACTGCTACAAGATTAGTTTAATTACAACAAATTTCAAAATAAAATCTGAATCCTATAGCAGTCCATCCGTCCCTTCACTGAGTCCGGTGCTAATTGTCTTGATTACCTGAAAAATGAATGTAAGAGTGAGTACTCTACACTACTAAAAAACACGATTAAGCATAGAGTCTCACTTCCAACACATTTCCAATACATTAAACAAATACAGGCACAAGCAACATTATTACATCCACAAGCACAAATCATGAACCCATGCATACGCACGCCAGCCACACTCACATTGACACTGTGATCACAGATTTTCACCATGAATGGTCGTCGGTTACCCCCACTTCACAGATACCACATGGGCAGTCACGGGTCGCTCAGCAAAGATAATAGTCAGAGGTTTAGTCAGGAAGAGAGAGTGTGGCCTGTGGTGCACCCGTTCCACAGTCAGTGTCACCACCACTCCCTCTTCCCCAAGGTATTTCTACCATTCTCATCTCCCACACCCCCAGTGTATCGCTAAACCATCCACAACACATTACAATAACATTACATGCCTCAGTCACACATGTTTCAGTATACGGCACATAGCCCACATTTAGCAGTTACGGCACTAGGCCCACATTTCATTTTCACAGCACACATAACACATAGCCCACCATTCATTCAAGACACATGGCCCCTAGCCTATTTCCATTCATATTACACAGCCCTCGAGCCCATATTTCCACACAACATTCATTCAATTATACGGCACGAGTGCCCATACCTATTCATAACATCAAGTACATAATTCACATCATATATCTCTGCTATTTCCTATCTTCTAAATCAATAACATCACAACATTCCACAGAATAACAACAAATTACACATAAAAGAGTAGGGTAGAGTCCCACTTAATTACCCACGCCCGAACTCAACCATAGAAATGCTCTCCACACATTTTTTGTCCGAAATACATGGAAGAATTCCATGAGAACCCCGAAAATCATCAAGAACGGAGAAAGGGAAGGAAAATGAAACCTTAACCGTTTAAAACTCATATCCAAACGTTCCACACACAAATTCGAGCTCAAATCTCGCTCCCGAATGGCTTTGGAGGCAATTAATCGGTGAAAAAAAGTTTTGGAGATGAGAGGATCGAAGGAGAGGGAGAAATAACTCTCCTCGAACCCTAACCCCCTTTAAATCCTTTTCTGGTCGCAACACTCTCACTACAGCGCTGCAGCAACACGCCCTCTCGCTACAGCGAAAAAGTCAGAGAAAACTGCACTCTGGTTTCTGCAGAATCTTCCTACAGCGAGACTGCACCTAGAAATGCATCCCAGACTATCGCTTTCTCGCTACAGCGGGAAGGCGACAGTTCTAGTCCTTCCTCCCAGGGACCTCTCGCTGCAGCGAGAATAGTCCAGTCTCATGCCCTACACTTAGGCACCTAGCCCATTTCAACCCAACCAGTCATACATATACACATATATATACACATCCATGTACTTAATACACATAAACATCATTTTCAAATACATTAACATATATATATATATATGTGTGTGTGTGTGTGTGTGTGTGTATATAAGAATAATAATAATAATTAATATTACCAAAATTTGGGGCATTACATATACAGCACCATTAAAAGAAATAATGCTTATGTAAAATGTTTGATATCTAATCAAAACTTTCAGTACTAGTCTTACTCAACAATTTACCATACGGCTCTGCAACTCATAACTTCCATCCGGTAATTGCACACTTTATCCATTCACAATCCAGTATATGGAATTTCATATTATCCAATTATATGTATTATGAATTAATAGGAATAATTCATTTATAAATATGCTAGCCTAACAATTCTCCCTCTAAAAATAAATTTTTGTCCCCAAAAATTCACTAATCCATGAAGAAACAAGGGTATTACTCCTTAGTTCCATTTTCTAACTCCTACATTATATCAATCATCAAAGGCTTAGCTCCCATGACTTCCATTAGTCAGATGGTTTGCTCCAAGTTTATCAACTTTAGTGTTTTCAACATGTATAGCTAGAAGCTCAGCTAATAAGTCATCTCATATCTGCATAACATTTGGCTCAGTCACAGGAAACAATTTCAAAAATATATTTCCTTAAATATGATATATGAAAAGTCTTACGATATCTTATTACTTGATGCAGTAAGGTCAATCTGCATGTTACTAGTTCTCTACAACATAGTGTCTAATACTGCTAAAAGAATTTAAATGTCAGCCTCTTGCATTTAAAATTTGTGAAATATCCGTGGCTAGTAATATTCACTAGAATATATGATCATTCATTCACAACTTTTAAAAGTCTTCGGTACTAATTCAAGTACAGCTATTGGTAATTCTGAATTGCTGTAAGCCTTCCTTGAATAAATTCACCCTTAGTTCGTGACCTTCTAAGGTATCTTAGCTCTAACTATCAAGGGGATTCCATTTGAATCAACCAATACTTATTCAACATTTTTTACTTCATAAGATTATAAAAATATTAGTGCTTTAACTTGCATAATAGTTGTTGCCATAAGTAAATTCTCCAAAAGAAATATATCTTTCTAATTTCTCACTGATAAAAAGGGCACGAGTTTACAATAAGCCTTTTAAGGTTTGAATAATCCACTATAACAACAATCATTACAAATTTTTAATATTATACAAATTTTATTTTATTTTTTTTATCTTTTCTTAAGCAATTTTATTGGTATAAAATTTATAATTAAAAATTTCATTAATTGTATTCACTACATTACAACAAATCACAAACCTAACACAATCACATACCTTTGAGCTAAAGCTATATCGCACTTATTTTTTATTCTTGTTTTATTATTATCTATAGTTACTTTGAATATAAATATAAGGTAAATTATTATATTTGTTTGAACAAGCTCAAAAGCAGCAAAGTCTTCGAATAAGATTAGAATCCAATCAAAATTAAAGAAACTAATATTTAAAAATAAAATAATAATATTATATTAATTTATTTTTTATATTTTTAATTTTATTATTGTAAATATTTAATTATTATATTAATATATTTTGTTATAATTTTTTATTTATAATAAATAAAAATTATATTATATTTGAAATTAAAAATATTTATACATAATTACACGTGTTTAAAAAATAAATAATTTTAATCATAAATTATTATATTTATTATATTTTAAAAAGTTAAAAAATAATAAGACACGATCAAAATTAAACGAGTTAAAATTTAAAAATAAAATATTAATATTTTTTTTAAAAAAATTCATATTTTTAGTTTTATTATTATTAATATTTAATTATTATATTAATATATTATGTTATAATTTTTTATATTTATAATAAATAAAAATTGTGTAAATATAAATTATATTTTATTTGAAAGAAAAAATTTATAGAAAATGATAAAAAATAAAATAAAAAATTTATTATAATATATTTTAATATATATATATATATATATATATATAATCAGATCATGTAGCAAATAATATAATTATAAATAAATTATATAATAATATATATTTTTGTAACTTGCACGTATTTTAATTAAATTATTAGTTAATTTATTAATTTATATGTAATATATAAGTATATATTTTAATTTATTATATCAGTAATATTTTTTATATTACATTAATGTTGTAATGTAGTTAATTTTATATTTATTTATTAATTTAAAATAACAAATTAATGAAACAAATAAAATTAAATATTTTGTAATTATTTTTTAATTTAATAGTTATTATTATTGTCATTATATATATATATATATTGCATTAAGTTTAAATTTATTTATTTTTTAAAACATAATAATTTTCTTTTAATTGATTCAACAAATTGTGTGAACGTTATTTTTTTTTATCAATTTTGTGTGTTTACTATAACTTTATTTGTTGAATATAAGATGTCTTCAAACAAACAAAATATGTTTCTAAAAAGAATTAAAATATTTTCTATTTATATAATTTTTAAAAAATAAATCAAGAAAATTATAAATATAAATTTTATTAATATAAAATATTTATAATTAATACTTAAATAATATTATAAAAATTATTTATAAAATTATATAAATATTATTATAATTATTTAATATTTATTAAGAACATAGATAGAAATTAAAAAAAATATATAAATTAATTTGATAATAAAATATTTATTTTTTTATTAATATTATTTTTTGTTTGTAACAGGCTTCAGGTCAAGTCAGACTACTTAAACAGGTCAGGCCTAAAATACAACTTTTAACAGGTAACAGGTCAGGCTCAAGCCTAATAATTATATTACAGGTCAGGCCTCTTTAGAGTAAAGTCTGGCCTGATCTGACCTATTTCCATCCTTAATTGAGATATAAAATTTTTGGATTGTAATTCCCACTTAAACTCAGGCACTTAACCTTACTTTTTTACAAGTGAAATAGGTATTATCAAATTTACTGATCTCATTTTTTTGTATACTCGGTCACCTGAACACTAGCCTTAGGTCCTAACATATTTTTATCACTTTAAGCTAAAAGTTTAGGTTACCCCTAAGTTTTTCATCCAGGATTCTTTCTTTTCAACTCAACACTTCTAGTAAATCGGCTCGACCTTAGTGTCTAAAAATACCATTAATGACTCTATTGATCTTATTACTAGATCTATATCATACAAAGTCATAATCTGCCTTAACTTGGAATTCCACAACACTTTGTCTTAATCTATTGCAGAAATTCATTAAACACAAAAATTCTTATTACATTCATCTTCCCAAAAAATAAGTAGATAGATAGCTTCAAGTCTCGAATTCATTCCATTATAATGGGTACACCATCTTTCAAGAAGAAGGCTTAAACCACACCCTTACTCAAGATATTTGTCACCACATTTACTTTATTATAATGGTACCAAAGTTAAAATTCGCAATCCTTAAGAAATTTCATCCAAAGTTTTGATCTTATATACAACTCTTTCTACTCAATTCGGTATTCCTACACTTTTGTGATGATTACACTTATTAAGTTTACATTTCATAAATTGATACTCTTTCATACAGCAACAATCAATACAATTAACTCAATATCGTGTATAAATTAGTTTCACTTAAGAATTTCCAACAGATACGATGTGCAAATTACCACCGCCCAATGTTTCATTAAAGTAACCATTCACCTTGTAGTGGTTTTCAGCTACTCAACTACATCAAGGAAGTAGCAAGCTCTGCAAATTCTCCTATAGTGTTTTGGGTAATATTCTCTTGAATTTACAAAACAATGAATCTCCGTAACTATCCTTAATCTCTATTATTACAACCTTAACTCTACCTTTTAAGGGTCATTTGTGATCCTTTCAACGAATATCATACGAGTAATAAACTTCATCTTTCTAAGTTAAAACTCATTCTTAGGTACTCAATAGACAATTGTCCTTCTTTCAAAATTCCTAAAAATAATTCTCAATTATTCTGAATATTCTGCATATCTCAAAGTAATTTCATACCATTGATACCTATCGAAGTTCCTATCTCTGCACTGCATTCCTAACAGCTAGAAGAAGAAAATAAAAAAACTTCCCCATTAGAGGTATCTCTACTTAGTATGTAGAAATTACTTCCGTTCAGCCTTACTGCTCAAGAAGATTAAACTGCACTACATAATCAATGGAAACATAATTAATAACTAGTTAATCCACACCCTAAATTTCATCTAAGCTTAACATGAAATATTAATCGGGTTCACTTTACACTATTATTCTTCATTCACTATGAGACACCCGGCATAGTCAACCAAATCATTACTAAACTCAAGGTAAGTGGCAATACTATTAAATCACACTTCAAGTCATCCATAAGCAACTCAAGGTTCCTTACACACATATATACATATTCACTATAAAGAAATGCATGACTTCAAAATCTAAGATTATGGAGAGAGGGAGGTACCTGCCACCACCCCTGCTCTATAAGTAAAATTCACTGCTTGAGCCGCTTCTACCTCAGGATTAGTAGAGACACATGCCTCTATTCCAAGTCTAGCCACTTGTGACGTTCTAACAGCTCAAGGTCGGGCTGCCTGTGGAGTATTACTTGTAGATGACATTGGTCTATGTCGCGAAAAAGGATAATCCTTAACAATGTGTCCTGCTTGTTGACAGCAAAAGCAAATTCTAGTTTCATCTTGGGGACATTAGCTCAGATAGTGTCGTCCTTCACACCTAAAACATCTAACCGTTGAAGGCGTTGGGACTCTAAAAACCAAGGTCCTTGTTTCTTTGGTTTAAGGGATGAAAATTGCGGTTCCTCTTGGAGTAGAAGCTGATGGGGTCACTCTTGTAGACTGGAAAGGCTGTAATTGTCGTTGCAGACATGGCCTTTTATAGAGGCCTTCCCTAGTACCCCTACTTTCCCCATGGCTACAATTGTCCCTATTAGACCATGTCCTTCCTACCCTTCTTATTTTCCTCATCAAAACATGTGCAATAGTAGCTGCTACCTCTGCTGTCTGAGATGCAGCGATCGCTTGATTCACAGCTTGCTGCTACTAAATCACTTCTAAGCTCTGTCTTACAACTACTGCCATATTTTCTAAAGCATGAGCCATCTGGTTCATGTCAGGTGGGGAAGAGTTTGACTCAGGGCTTGCAAGAAGTCTTGCCATCTTAACATAAATATATCAAACTTAGAATACTCCTAGCTAGTTCTATCTAAGAATCACTTTTTCATCTATACAATAGGTATACTAAACACATGAATCTAAATATCACACCACACAATAATACAGCTTTATATATGGATTCAACATACAGTCATAAAATATCATGTATTTCACAACAACATAATTCATTCAACATAACATCATTTTAACATTTTTAAACAACGCAAATCACATACATAACTTTTCCACAGCTCAACTTAACAATACATCTCCCAAATAACAAGACTCACCTATAAGTCACCCAAATCTCATATACCAAAACTCCCTGCATCCATTATCCTGGAGAATTGAGGTGATCAAGCTCGTTCCCCACATAACTCGATGTTTAGAAAATTATGGTCTATGATTTATAACTAAGACTTTTACTCAGAATACATAATTAAAGCCTAGTAATCTCATCCCGTAGGTTTACCTAGACCAAGCTCTGATACCACTAAAATGTCATGACCCTTTTTTATAAGTATTAATGACATTATGACTTACTACTTCTAATTTTTATAGGATGTTACGAGTCAATACAGATATATTACCAATAATACAATTAATAAAGGAAATTTTTTACTTTAACATAAAAATCAAAACATTAATAAAGCCTCAAAGATATTTTTACATATCATAAAGATAGCATAATAATATATATATATATATATATATATATTTACAACAGTGACTCCAAGTAGAGCTCCTAATACAAAATTTCTGTATAATAGTTACATCAAAACCCTAGATTCACATAAAAACCTAAACTACTAAAATTAAATACATATCCCAAAATCTTCGACCCAGACTATTCTTTAGCCAAACTCCCCAGCAACTAAATTAGACACTCCACCTGTCATTCCTACTCACATACCATAGTATGATCATCGTAACACACATGCAACAACACAAACAAACACAAGGGTGAGCCTATATAAATAAAAATCATAAATTATAGAGAATGAATATATCAAAATCATTTACATAGCACTTATGGTTTATAGCAACCAACATAGCAATTTCAATCAAATAATGCAGCATGTCCAGCCCTTTTCCCAGCCCATCTAATGCACATGCAGCGATTCAGTTTCCATCTGGTTTCACAGCTTAAATAATCCAGAGGAATTGTTCCAGTCTAGAAGCGACCCATCCCGGTATCTGGATCTAGACAAGCACAGCTCAGCGATTTATGCAACTTTGGAATGATGAAAATGAATGTGGTGCAACACAGCTAAATCAATATGATACAGCAGAATCAAATTTAATTTTAGTTTTAGCATCACGGCAACATATTCATTTTCATCCTGAATTGACAACACACCCATACATATATTATAACAGCAAAATCAAGTATTCCACAACATTAATTAAACATTCCAACACTTATTTAAATAATGCAATTAAGCCGCTTAAAACATTATTTAAGTATTTGTGTTTATTTAACATCTCGGTATATAGAAAACAACATTATAACACATCATGTTCTACCACAACTTTCTAAACAATTATCATACAGCAGGGAAATATACTCAACCTTACATACTTTGGGTTTTATCCTAAAATGTGTTCATACAGTGGCTGGTCCTCATCTAATATGAAATTATCTATCTCATGAACCAAATGAACTCAGTTAAGTAACTAAGAAATCTACTTAGCTATACTACTCTGGGTTTTAATCTAAAATATGAGCATTCAACGATTTATTCTCGGTTATAACAAGACTAAATTCACAATTAACTATGTAATTATCAGACAAATAAATCAACTTAGATAAGCTTCCCTTACCTGGAGCGAGTACCGAGATCTTGTTTCTCATGAGTTCCAAAGAGATAAGTTAAGTGTTTAAGTACGAGATACAGCTCGAACGATTCAGATCTACTTAGAATGACGTGTATAAGCCTCTTAAGAAAGGGAAAGCAAGAAACAAGAGTAAAGATAGAGAATTAAACTATAGAAACTTACCCAGATCTTGATGAGATAGACGATCTCACTTTAATCAAAAAGGAAATCGAGTTTTCTTTAGGAAGAAGAAGTGAGAGAACAGAGAGAAAGTGAGAGAGGAAAGCTATTTGGTGAGAAATGAACATTTCTGACGCTGAGGCTCCTTAAATACCCCTCCAGATCTGCCCGCACTTGCTTGAGCGAGCTAATTCTCGCTTGAGCAAGCTCCTCTCTTGCCTGGGCGAGAAAACCAGACAGTTGAACCTCCTAAATTTTTGCAATTCTCGCTTGAGTGAGGAACACCTTGCCTGAGCGAGCAGCATTCTTGATTGAGCGAGATCGGGTCTAGAGAGCCACAAAATTTTCCTACCACTCCTCGCCTGAGTGAGATCCCTTCTCGCTTGGGCAAAGGGACAGTTGGAGTGATCTTATCGAGATTGATCTTGCTTGAGCGAGAAAACTCCAGAATGTTCCATTCTGCACGACTTGGTCTTGCTTAAGCAAGAACTGCCTCGCTTGGGTGAGATACTTAGCATCTAAAACTCACTTTTTTCCTAAAATGAACCAACACAAGTCCTCAGCTATAATATTAAGTTATCATACGCACAACATACTTGACACTCAATTCCTAACTTGCACATTTAACCACCAATCTGTATTTTTGTAAATACAGTAATTCTTAATTAGTGCTTATACAGCTCTTTTTTTCGTAATCCAAGCATATACAACACCATTAAAAGAAATAATGCTTATGTAAAATGTTTGATATCTAATCAAAACTTTCAGTACTAGTCTTACTCAATGATTTACCATACGGCTCAACTTCCATCCAGTAATTGCACACTTTATCCATTCATAATCTAGCATATGGAATTACATATTGTCCAATTATATTTATTATGAATTAATTGGAATAATTCATTTATAAATTTGCTATAGCCTGACAATATGCATGTAAATTCTGCCTATTAGAAACAATAATATAAGATAAAAAGCCTTAAAATCATACATTAAAAACAAATTTGAATTACACAAAAGTGTGACTTACATCTATATGCGCAAATTTTTTATTCACCCACGTCTTGTCCTTCTTACATTGGTGTGTGTGACGAAATAACTCTGATGGAGTAGGAGCATTTCCAGTTAGCTTTGTCTAAGACAAATACAATAACACATATTAATACAAAGTGTGTATAAAGATAAAATACAAATTACTTAATGATACAAAACAAATTTTATTATAAAGTTTAAAAGTATAAAGACAAAATTTAACCAAATTAGCTCTATATTGAGAAGTCATAGTGGAACCACTAGTGTGGAGTGACCCTCCAAATCCTCCACAATCAGATGCATGATTTGTTTTTGCTTGTGTGCTTTTTTTTCTTAAATTTTTCACTTCTCTAATGTTCGTATAGTCTATCCCAAACATGATCTCTAAGCCAATTTGGTTTATTCATTGGAGCATTTCAAAATTTCTTCTTGACCATCTATTATCCGGCAGACAAATAGAAAATTTTCTCTACAATAATAAAATATGAACAACGAATTAGAATAAATACAAACATCAAATTTAAAACATAACAATTCATATAAGATACTTACCATAAACTCTGCAAACCATATATCTCTTATCGAAGATGGCACCTTCTTCCATGATGGCCATGGATCAATGTAATGACTTTTGAATATATATATATATATATATATATATATATATATATATATATATATATATATATATTCGAGTATATACTAAACACATACCAAATGCATACCAAATACGTACCCATATACGTACTTGGTATCGGTACACTTATTTTTTTCACGTACTCGTACTTTGGAGTGTTTGATTTGTATATTATTATATTTTAGTGGTGAAAATAAGACTTATCTTTGCTAATATTTAAAAAAAAAAAAAAACGGATGCCTACCTCCCATAGTTCTTGATAAAATATAAATTTACTAGTTAAGCATATTAGAATCATTTCAAGGCTGCATAAGCTCATGACTGTTTTGGCACAACGATTGATATAGTCATTTATTTAAACATTACACAGGTAGATAGCATCGGTTCCTAAGGCGTGAAGCCCTTAAAACAAAGTAAGCCATATTTGGTTAGGGTTACCAGTGTATGGCCAAAGTATTATCTGTTTAAGATTTGGATCAGAGCCTCTCACATCCATCACCATGTCGTCACATAAACTATAAATGGTACCATCATTTTTAAACACCCATCGTTGGCTAGCCCATGCATTGCTACAATCCATCATGACAATGGTAGCTCCTTGTTTGTGTTCTTCAGAAGTTAAACAATTGTTTGTATTTTGCACTGGACGTATCGAACCATCTGGGTAAAGTGCCCATTGCTGCTCTTTCTTGTTGCTGTCACAGTCAGCCAGCCACATGTTACTTCCGTGAGCTTCCATGCAGAGATCCAAATACCCAATGATTGAAGTTACGAAAGGGCTTGTGTCATTGCCTGTACGCCAGCCCTGTCGCATTCGATAATCATTCTTTTGCACGGTGAGTGTCCCTCCCATGGCACTAGATTCAGCACTCAAGACCAAGCCTGACTTTGGATTGATAATGGTTCCATTGTCCCATATTTCCCAATAAGTAGCCTCTGGTACTGCCGAGGTGCAATCATATATCATGACATAATTCCCTGAAGCATAACCATAAGCGGTTAAACACTTCCCCTTGGACCTTATCGTCTTGTCAGGTTTCAAGGTCCACAGTTGGTTCTCTTCAAGCTGGTCTTTGCATTTCCACAATATGATAGGATTGCCATTGTTATAGGCATCGTCAGAGACATCCACGCACTTCCCATCTCGACCACCAATGCGCACGGTTGGTTCAATAGGAACACACGTGTCTGAATTTTCCACAATTGATCTTATTAATAGAGGTGATTGGTTTGCATTTAGCGGATTGCAGACAAAAAGTATCAATGCTAGAACAGCAACTGTTGGGTGTGACAAGGAATTTACAATAACAGGTTCGTTGTGAATATTTGTTAAAGTGACCTCATTTGGAAAAGTATCTTGCGTTGCTTGTTGAACAGCTCCTGACAGTCTATCCCAACGGTTCTCCAAACTTAGCATGGCAGGATCAGGTTGAAATGCCGTACCCGTTCGGATGCTGACACGAACCCGGTTTGATATGTATCTAAATCGAGCTGCTTCTGAAATCATTTGGATTATCACGATCAGGGTACGAGCTTTTTCTTCATTGTCATCGCCCCCACTTCGTAGAAACGATATCGCATGTGTCAAGGCCCGTAACCCTAGGGGTATTTGCGTTCTATTCTGATGAGCCCACCTCACTAGATCACCGTAAGTACCATTAAAAGGAAGTGAGTAATGGTCCGTGTCAGTGAAAAGGTAGTCAGATGCAGATGCTGGGGCATCATGGAGGAAATAGGACTGAGTTCCAGCTCGGTATGCTACAACATATGCATTAGTCACATCGATACCTACTTCGATAGATTCTGTGTCCGAGTTTGAGAGTTCAACTGTAATATATCGATGTCTTTCTTCCACTGTTGTTGGATCTCGAAGCACAGGTATGTCATGTATCAGCCCGCCTGTTAGTCTCTCTCGAAGCGCATCTATGAACTGCTTGTAGCTTTTTGAGGTGGCACCTTCAGTAGTAAATTTAATGGGGTCCTCATTTGTTGCTACTAGAGGATCGGCACTTGCGGCACATCTCCGTACAGAAAATGAACAAGCGCATGCAATACCTAAAATCAGTAGCTTCAAAATTTCGTCCATTTGAAACTGCAAGCAGGTTCACCAAATTTTAGCAATATAAGATGTAATAATCAAAACTAAATTCAGTAATTCAAATTTAAAATCATCTTACTCGTAAAATCGTTAAGCTTACATACCTGGACCTAAACGTAGAGCGAACCTTGTTGATCCCACTTCTAATCAAATAATTAAGGATGTAGTGCAATGTTTTGTGTGGCTTGAAAAGTAGCGGAGTCCTTGTGCCTTTTATAAGTGTGTGAATTTATGTTGATCTTAATAATAATAATGATAATAATAATTAGGTTGCTCTTCGCTCACGTAAATGCCAGCTCAAAAGAAGTGTCCCTAAAGATGGCAAATTATCAAAATAATTAAGGATGTTGTGCAATGTTTGGTGTGGCTTGAAAAGTAGCGGAGTCCTTGTGCCTTTTATAAGTGTGTGAATTTATGTTGATAATAATAATAATAATAACAATAATAATTAGGTTGCTCTTCGCTCACGTAAATGCCAGCTCAAAAGAAGTGTCCCTAAAGATGGCAAATTATCAAAAGAAGTGTGGCCGAAATATGCCAAATTACTATTACGGGAATCTTTTATGACATACTACCACAAATGTTATGTACACCTGGATTGAATGAAAGCTTTTGCTCATATTATTTTTAATCATTACACGAAAAGGTATATTCTACGATAATTTTAAAAAAAATTAAGGAAAAGATTTTCAACGACGATTCTTGACTCAGGGAATTTCTGCGCGCAGTTATCGTATCGTTCCTAATCCCTTGAAGTGAAGTCTTGTCAGCTTGAAGTTATGAAAAATCGTCAATGACAAGCCCTTACATACATGTCAATCATGGGACATGAAATGTTGATGACCTAAAAATCGTCGCAATATTTACACTGTATATTAGAGTTGGAAACCTATCGGAAAGGCACGTCTTAAGAAAGAAGTATGGAGAAGTAGGTTTTCAAAAAAGAAGAAAGATTGAGAGAGAGAGAGAGAGAGAGAGAGAGAGAGAGAGAGAGAGAGAGAAGGAAAAAAATAAGAAAAAAATGGTAAATAAAAAAATAAATTTTGAATAAGAGAAGTTTTATTTTTTCCTAAAAAATTCAACTATTGTTTCAAACAAATACATTTTTGAAAATATTCAAAATTTAAATGTAAGTTTTTCTTTATTATACTTTTAATGTTAAATTTAATTTTAGTTTAATTTTCGTTAAATTTAAAATAATGTTACTAAATATAATGTAAATTTATTTAAAATTATACATGTTATAGTTATTAAATTAGATAAGTTTTGAATTTTTTTAGAAAAAATTATATAATAATGTATATTTTAGAATTATTATTTTTGAAATATGTTATCATTTATAAAGATAAAATTAAAATTATTGTATATAACGTAAAGTATATATTATAATATAATTATGTTGTGAAAATATTTAGGTTTATTTAGTAATATATTTTTGTAAATAATTTTATTATAATGGAATAAAATTTTATAAATGTGTATGTAATATATGTTTATGAGTAGTATAATATTTTTGTAATATATTTAACATCTTTTATAAATTTATAATTTAATATAAGCAGTGTATATATTACAATTTTTAATTTATTAATTAATTATTAATTACTAATTTGCATGAGGATTGTTGTTTGAAAAATTATTTGCATTATTGTAAGTTAATTAATTAATTAATTTTTAATTTTTGTATGGAAAATAATATAATTTTATATTTTGTAATCAGTGTTTTTGAAGAATATTATCATTTATGTAAAAAAAATATTTAAAATTATAGTATATAATATAAATTTATATATTATAATATAAATAGTTAAAAATTTAATGTGCCCTAATTATTATTTATAGCAATTTAAATAAGTATATTCTGATTACTAGTTATTATGAACTTTTATAAATTATTAAGTATGTTTATAATATATTTTGGTTAATTTCATTTGTTTGTTAAATATGTTTTGAAAATACTTAGGTTAATTTATAAATATTTTTTTGTTGATATTATTATTATAGTGGAATAAAATCATATAAATGTATATGATAATAGATGAATGAGTAGTATATCATACTTTTGTAATATATTTAACATATTTTATAAATTTATAATTTAATACAAGCAGTGGATATATTAAATTTTTTAATTTTTTAATTAAATAGTAATTACTTATTTGCATGAGGATCATTGTTTAATTTTTTTAGCATTATTGTAAATTATTTAATTAGATAATTTTTATTTTTAATTTAAAAATTTAAAAACTAATATAAGAAGTGTTTTTTATAATAATAAATTTATTTAATTACTAATTTAACATCTTTTTTGTATATTAATTAATTAGGAATTACTATTTTGCATGAGCATTGTTGTTTAAAAAATTATTGACATTATTGTATATTATTCAAGGATAAACTACTTATTTTTTAAATGATTTATAATAAATAATGAGATTATTACGCTCTCGTCAATTATTAACAATGCCACTTAGGACACAACTCTTGAGAATTTTACCATACGTTGACTTTGATCGAATTTATCAACTTTGTCAAATGCAAATAAATGGTTTATTTGTTAATGCACTTATGAAATTTTAGAAGCCTAAAACTTACATATTTCACTTACTTTGTGAAGAATGCACAATTACATTAGATGTTTCTATATTGCTTGGACTTCAGATCAACTGTGCACCATTTATTGATCTTACAAATCCCTTTACTATAATAGTACATAAAATGTGTGAAAACTTAATAGGCGGCCGACCTGAACCAAATGACATTGAAGGATAAGGAGTTAGATTAAAGTGGCTAACATAATATCTTAGTTGGCTTCCTATTAATTTTGACATTAAGATATAGCAACATGCTCGTAGATATATTCTTGTTCGTTGAAACATATTTTAATGCCAAATAAAGGTAATTTAGTGGTACATGCAAAATTCTTATAGTTGTTGATCAAATTGGCAATTATAGTTAGGGTTCAAGGGCTTTTCTTTATAGAGGGTTGAATCGTGGTTTAAGATATGATACTAAAGAAATTCGTGACTACTTGATACTTTTGCAGGTGTGGGCATGGCACGACTGTCATGGTTGACTCTCAGGTGAACCAATAATATTTCCATTTGTTCTTAGATGAAGACACTTGTGATATCCAGCGAATACTTCATTCAAGAATCTTGGGAATATTAGTTTAGCATTGGATCAAAATAGTGTTTATGAGGTAAAAACTTATATATATTCTAGATGAAATGAGACGTGAACAACTAGTGTGGTCAAGAATTAGCTTTTTGATATATTTTGAAGTTATAGAGTGATATGCAACTCATCGTGTAATGAATCAATTTGGATATACTTAACCTATTCCTCTTTAACTCTAACGACCTTTGGTTTGCAGTGTTTTCATTATTTAGCAGGAACAAATGTTAACCATCAAACCATCTTCAACAAAGTCAGGTTTTATTTCTTTCTTTTATTAATTTTTTTTTTACAAATATGTGTTTATTGTTGTCATTGTTCAATTAGATCTCATGCAATAAAAGGTCATCATTGACAAATAACTTGTGTGTTTAATTTCTCTTATGACTTCTAAGTACTTTAGTTTAGAAAGTTATTATATTAAGATAGACTTAATACTTGTGATATTTTAATATTTGTTTCCTATTTATGCTTAGACTTTGTTTGACAACTACGTATTAAAATTTTGTATTATTATATTACTTATGTAAAATATAAGCATATTTTTCTTTATAAGAATTTTTTTCTTAGATAAGTGCAGATAATAAGTACGAGTATGGGTATGTTGGTAACTAGAGGGTATGTCAAGGTGTTAATTTGACCCTAAGCCCACAAATCTCCTCACACAACCCACTCTATAGCCTCAATTTTTTTAAGCCTTATACATAGTGGGCTTACTCTAACCCTAAACCCTAATAATATATAAACAAAATGTGGGCTAGGGTTAGGATTGGCCCACACTTTTTAAAAAGTAATTAATAAATATTATACTATTTTCTTTAATAAAAGACATACGTGTTTGTTTATCATTTTTATTAATAATTTTATTCAAAAAAAATAAAAACTATGTTTTGAAAAAAAAAATTCTATTAATCTAAGATCAACTAAAATTTATATTTATAAATATTTATTAATTTTTGCTAAGTTTATAAGTTGATTTTTTGCATTAATAAATTTTGCAATATTAAGTATCATATGTCCATGATTTTTATGAAGAGAATATTGTATTTATTTTTTAATATATTAAATTTTATTTAAATAAATTATTTCAAGTATTTTTATAATATATAACTTAACAAATTTAGTTATTGTTACTTTTTTATTGTCAGTTTTGTATTTCTATTTTGACTTCAAAAATATTGATTGAACATGTGATCTTCTTCAAAATAATTTTATAAAAATAAATAAATAAACACATTTTTTATAGAATAATTAATAAATTTTTTAATAAAAGACACATGTGTTTGTTTATTATTTTTATTAAATTATTTTATTTAAAATTATATTTTATAAATAAAAAAGTATTTTAAAAAATATTTTTTTATCGATTGTGTCTAATCAAATTATTTTAATTTAAAAATAAATTATACCAAATTAAGATAAGTCAAATTTTAAATGTTCAAACATTCATTATTTTTTACTAAGTTTATAAATTACTTTTCTATATTTATAAATTTGATAATATTAAGTATCACATGTCTATAATTTTAATGATAACAATATTTTATTTATATTTTTTAACATATTAAATTTTATTTAAATAAACCATTTTGAACATTTCGATAATTTGATAACAAATAACTTAATAAATTTAAGTAATATTATTTTTCTTGATTAATTTTATATTTCTATTGTGACTTTAAAAATACTTATTGATCATGTGATGTTCTTAAGATAATTTTATAAAAATAAATAAAATATAATAATATAAAAATATTAAAACATGGGTATAGGGACGGGTACTATAGTACCTGATGAACGAAAGATTTGTCGCGAATCCTCATCATAATATAAATAGAAATTAATGTAATACTAGGATTCTAACCTAGGTCTACTCCAATGACAATGGTTGAGAATATGTATCAAACATGTTAAAAACATTAATTACAAAAGCAATTAATTAGGGAGGTTTGTGTAGTTCCAAGGTTGAAATAAAGAGCAAGAAGCAGAATTATGATGTTCAATCAATAAAAAGTATTAATCCCTAGTTCATTCATATAGGCTCTATCCTCATTCCTCTCAAGATTTTAATACTCTTCCTCTCATCCCAGAATTAGGTTAATTTAACAAGCGAAAATCAACCTTATGTTTTCATACGAGTTAAGCAATCCAATGAACTCCAATCTCTCATTCCTTGATTACGCAATCTTAGAATTAAATAAGAATTAAGCAATTCAAATTTAGAATTTCCTTAAAACAAATTAGGGTTCATTACACAATGCTCCCCTCATTCAATCATTAATTCAATTCAAGAGTTTAGGAAGAAGAAATTCATGGAAGAAAAAGAACAAGTGGGTATTTCAAGAGAAAGAAATTATTTTGAGTGAGTGAATACAACAACTTTTTCTTTTTCTTTTTCTTTCATTCATCATCATTCATTTTCATTTTTTTATGGACTTTTACAATCATTCATTTCTTCAAATTCAAGCATTTTTGACATGTATATGATGCTCACCACCCCAAACTTAAGAGGTTACTTGTCCTCAAGCAACTACAGTGAATATTAGTAACCCAAACTTAGTTTCTTGTATTCACCCTTGATGCAACTCAAAAGAAATACCTCTCTTAAGGTAAGAAGATAATTTGCAGACTAAGTTTGGCAAAAAGAAAAATGTGGAACAAGGAAAATTAGGTGCAAGGGTGGTCTAGGGTGTATGTGTGTGTGTGTGTGTGTGTAAAGAAGGCCTCAATTATCTAGATGAAAATATTGCACAATGCATATTCAAGTAAGAAACAGGGCAAGTTCTAGAATATGAGTGCAAAAATACATGTAAACTGCACATAGAAAAATGAATTTAAGGTCTAATTCTCTATCATGGTAACAAGTGATAATGACTTGCAATATGTGTATATAGTCCACCTTACAAGAAAATATATTCAGTATGGTAGGATTAGTGAATATTTACAAAACAGAGAATGATTTTTGAGTTGAATGAAAAGTGTAATCAGAATATAAAATTGTAATTAAGAAATTAGACTAAATTAAAAATAAAAGTACAAAGGAAAAATATATTTTTGTATGTTTTTGGCTATTACTGTGCAAAGAATTTTTAGACTAAATACTCATGAATTAGAGGCAAAGAGATTACCCCCTTTCATAAAAGATGGATTCACAAATCATTGGCAATTTCATGCTCCTCTTGATGGGGCTAAGGGCATTTTCTGCACAAATATACACATAATTCAGTATAAAAAGAAAATATGAAAGCTAAATACAAATGATATATATAAAAGCGAAGGTGTTCTAAATTGTTCAAAGTAAAAGCAGGAATATGATAGTGAAGTAGTAAAGATAAGCGATAATGTACGATAATTACATAGAAATAGTAGCTAATAATATATACAGGGAAATGGAAGAAGGTAAATGAAAAGTGGATGTAATGAGAAAGAAACTAAAGCTAAATGGCATCTTCATCAGAGCTGGAAAAGGAAGAATCATCATCATCATCAGCACCCCCCGCTACTGCTGGTGGTTCTTCATCTAAAGAGCTGGAAGTGCTAGTCTCTACAGCAGTTCTGCCTGGGGCAGTAGAAATAAAAGGTGGAAGATCATTCTGTACTGCTGCTCGAAGGCATGGAGCACTAAAGGTGGAGGCATCATAAAGCTATGCAGTGGTCATCCCCAATTTCTTTGCAATGTTCAGCAGCATTATGTCTATCAGAGTCAGGAAAACCTTCTGGCCAGCATGGATGGCATTCTATCTCAGGGCAATCTGTAGTCAATTGGTAGTGATAACCCTAGGTTAACAATCTTTTTGGGCTTAAACAGCTCCTTCACCATAGCAGTGGATATGGGAGGGGCTGCTCTGACTCTCTACTGGTAGTCCCCAAAGTCTACCCCAGCATCTTGACATAGCATAGCAATGATAGATGGAAAACCAATGAAGTCTCTGCTCCTGCTCAAGATATCCATGATGGCACTGCTGATCACTTCACCAACATGGATGGGCATGCCTATGAGAATGGCATAGATCAGCTCTGCCTTCTTCACTGCCACTATGGAGGAATGGACAACTGGCATGAAGGAGCTGAGAATAAAGACACTCCAGACTTTTGCTGCAAGGACCAGGTGCTTGGTTGTCAAGTTCCTAGGCTGTATCTTGCAATCAAACTCCAAGTTCTCACCCTCCTTGCAGATGGTTTCAAGGATAGGTTTGTAGTCTTTTTCCTCCAAAATGCTGAAGGTGGTGAAGTCCAGTTGACCAGCTAGCTTAGGGATAGTTGGAATGTTCAAAATTCTTTGGATGTTGGAGGGAGTGAAGTTAATTTCCTTGCCCCTCACCATGCTGTGTCTAAGGGGAAAAAGTGTCGCCTTTGACCCTTATGGCGTTGGCAAGGAATTCTTGGGTGATTTCCTTCCACTCATTGCTAGCACAAGTAGTGAAGAGGTCCCAGCCTCTTTTCTGAATCTCCTCTTGAAATTGGGGGTAGGTGCCCTCTTGGATCTCAAAGTTGCAGTCCTACACTATTTGCTTGCGCAGGATGTTGGCTTTGAAGTAGTCCTTATGCTCCAAGGATCGAATTCTAGGATCATGTGCAGGTGGAGGTCCGGAAAATGAGGCACTAGTTGTTTTGGCTCTTTTGGGTCTTGGAGGTTTCTTCCTGTGTGTGTTAACCATGATTGCTGCAAAGAAAAAAATAAGGGATGGTGAGCTAAATGCACACTGATGTGGAACAACAGAGGTATATGGCAAGCAAAATAAGATTAAAAGTGAATGTGATCAAGATAAACCAAACTGTGTGTTGTAGTGGAGTGCAGTGTGAAGGTAATCACTCTATGGTTCAAGCATGACAGCATTAAGGCAGCAAAATTGGCATAAAACATTCTCAAAAGGGACAAATTACCTGTTAAGTTATTGTGCAAATGATCTCAGTTTAATGGCAGTGTTGGTGTAGTGAGAGTGCAGTTCAAGAAGAGAATTATACTGCCAAAGTGATCACTATGATAGAAAATATTATGTATTATAGCAAAATAGGTGACAGGAGGTACAATGAAATTCAAGCATGCTGAAGTATAATTATCACAGACATGTAGCTATCAGTGAAGACTTGAGTTGTGGACAGTTGTGCAGGGTACATGTAATGACAGTGCAGCACAGAGTTGTCCCAAAAGAATACATATATATACATAGAGTGTCTACTTCATAAACTAGAATGCAGAGTGATAGTCATATTTTAGTACATCTTTCTCTCCATGTTTTTGGTTAAATTGAGCTTCATTAGTGCATCATTTTGATGTGTTAGTTTAGATTTGTGTTAGTAAGTAATTTAGGATTTAAATATAAATCTTTCTTAATTCTTGCCATAATTTCTTATTTTGACACAGTTTCTTGGAAAGACCATATCTGGAGCTACACTACTCAGAATTGGACAAAATTGGTGTCCCTGGAAAGATAAGACAGAGATCTAAAACTTCTTTGTTGGGAGAAACGCCCAGTTCGAGCATCTTCAAGTCCAAAATTGCGTCACAATATTGCGACCCTGCACTGAAATTTTCAGAATTTGATTGTATTGTTGATTTTACTTAGTTAGGAAGTTGGGTCTTAATTAAACCCAATTATTATGTATTTTACTTATTTAGGTGTTTAGGAAACTCATTAGGGAGTTGGGCCTTAATTAATCCCAATTATTTTATCTTTAAATAGATGTTATGACTCTATGTACATATCCTTGTTTTTTCTTTTACCGCAATTTTTTAGAATTACAAAAGTTTTTATTTTATATTCTTTCCTTTATTTTCGTCTCTCTACCTTCCATCTTTTCATATTTTTTGGTTTTGGCCGAAGCAAACATGATCATGAAGCAAGGCTAATCCATCAATTGGTTCAAGGTTTCAAGAACAACATTGCGTTTGAGTTTCGGGTTAGGTTCTATAGAATTCGCGCTTTTCCTCCTCTTTTTTGATTAGGATAATTACGTTTTTCATGATATTGATTTTTCGTTTGCATTCTAAAAAGAGAATGAGAATTTTAGATTTGAAATAAATTAATTCACCTAATTCAATAAATCAATTGTTTTGAATTTTGTTAGAGCATTGGATTTGCGATTGCAGTTCTTGTTTTGATGAAATTCATAATCTAGATTTAGATTTTGGGTTATTAATGTCATATTGAATTAGTGTTGATTGAAAATTTGTTGGAATTATATTCGTGTAACAATGAGAATTGCGTTGTAGTGATTGAGATCTTGATTTGGTTGAATTTCATATTTCGTTTCGTTATAATTATTCCTTGTTCTTTTCTTTTCTGTTGTTTACAATTTAATTCAAAACAATCATTCTTTAAGCTAATCTGAAATCACATGAAGGAACCAGAAACAGAATGTATCTTATGTCCTTGTGAGATGACCTAGGTTTACTCCTTGTATTGCAAAATTTTTTAAGAAAATCTAGTTTGTTTGATACCATGCGACGTGGTTATCAAAATGGCGCCGTTGCCGGGGACATAAGTCAATTTGTTTTTATTTCATCATGTGTATTAACTGATTCGGTCTTTCTGTGTTTGTGCTATATTTCATCTATATTTTTATTTTATAGTGCATTTTGTTCGTCTATTCCGTTTTGCTATGATCGTTTGCAAACTCTGAAACTATGTATTCTGTGTTTCTGTGTTCGTTTGCAGATTTAGTTTTGCATTTTAATTCGTATGTGTGTGTTAATCAATTCGTGTTTTAATGTTTATTCATGATCCTTTGATTGTCTATTCCATTATTTCATTGCAATTGAGTGTGTGATTGTGATTGGTTCGATTGTTGTGGCTGCATGCGAAAAACATAGTTACTGCATATTTTGATATCATATTTTACTGTTCATGCACTATTCATCAGATTTTGAAAAATTCCAAAAAAATACCTAGAGATTGAATTTTGATCTGAATTTTTGTGTCCATATTTCTTTTAGGGTCTATTAGTGTTTAGAGTTGGTAGATTGCAAAAATCATTAATAGAAAAAGAGATACATTGTGGTGGCCAAGAGAATTTTTGTGAAAATTATAAGTGCCATAACTTTTGCTAGGAATGTCAGAAATTAACCCGCCATACATGACTTTGGGGTAGAAAAAATTTCCTATCTACCAGCTCCGCCGATTGAGGCTGCCCAAATTTTCAAAAATCGCATGTTTTCTAAAAGTTTTTTATTTTTCAGCATTTATTGACCTATTTTTCTTGATTTTAGGCTTCTCGTTTCCATAGTAAATCAATTCAAAAAAATCTAAAATTTTTTGTGGTGTTTTTCTATACCAAAAAGAGATTTATCATGGTCCCACTTCATTCATATCTTGCATTTTGATGGTACTTGCTTTGTAAACCTACTTTGTGCATTCATTGAGTGCTTGTTGTTCTTGTTGGTTCTCACCTTACAAGACCAGGGCCAACCCTAGTGTAGTGAATCAACCTGATCCTAAGATAGAAAGAACACTTTGTAGGGTAAGAGCTAGCAAAAACAGTGGTAGTGTATTTGGTGCTTCTTCTGAAACTGTTAATCCTACTGTTAGTGAATCTGAACTTGAAATTGAGAATATGACTGATAACCCTGAGCTAACTTTGAAGGAATTGGCCACACCTAATGTTGTGTATCAGTCATGGTGTGTCCAATATCCTGAAGATGAAACAATTTCCTATGAGCTTAAATCTGGACTTATCCATTTGTTGCCAAAGTTTCATGGACTTGCAGGTGAAGATCCTCATAAGCATTTAAAAGAGTTTCATGTGGTGTGTTCCACCATGAGACCTCAAGGAGTGCCTGAAGACCATGTCAAGATGAAGGCGTTTCCTTTCTCTCTGGATGGTGTTGCAAAAGACTGGCTTTACTTCCTACCTTCAACAATCACTACATGGAATCAAATGAAGAGGTTATTTCTGGAAAAATTCTTCCTTGCCTCCAGAATTGCAGCAATAAGGAAAGAGATTTGTGGTGTAAGGCAGCTGAATGGGGAGGCTTTGTATGACTACTGGGAGAGATTCAACAAGTTGTGTGCTACCTGTCCTCACCATCAAATAAGTGAGCAATTACTAATTCAATATTTTTATTAGCGACTAACTTTGATGGACAAGAGTATGATAGATGTGGCAAGTGGAGGAGCCTTGATGGATAAGACACCACACGCTGCAAGGTAACTTATTACAAACATGGCAGCCAACACTTAACAATTCAGATTAAGAGGAGCTACTAAGGGAGTGAATGAGATAGCACTTGGTCCTGGTACTAGTGCTGTTTATGGTGTGGAAAATTAGAGGCTGGAAAACAAAATTAACGAGTTGACCACCATGGTGAGGCATTTGGCAATTGGTCAACAACAAGTAAGTGCAGTAAGTAAGCAACCAGCAAGAGTCTGTGGCATATGTACTTCCACTGAGCACCCTATGGATTCATGCCCTACATTGCAAGAGACAGATGCGAATGTTTCTAGAATCTACACAAACCAACAGCAGCATTATAGAGCTCCAAATCAGCAGCATCAGAATTATAACATATACTCCCAGACATATAATCCAGGTTGGAGAGATCATCCAAACCTGAAATGGGGGGGCAACAGCAGCAACAGCAACAAAGCCAACAACCTTCATTTCAACCTGCTGTAGGCAAATATCAGCCTCCATTCAGGCAACAGCCACCTCCACCACACCCTCCTGCACAAAGAACTGAGCCATCATTCCAAGAGATGATGCAACAGATGGCTACAAACAACTTGCAGTTTCAACAGAACATGCAAGCAACTGTTCAGGATTTGAAGATTCAGGTTGGACAGCTAGCAACTCAATTGAGTCAGATTCACTCTCAAGGTTCCAATAATCTGCCTTCTCAAACAGTCATGAATCCAAAGGGAAATGTGAGTGCTATTACACTACGAAGTGGAAAAGAGTTACCCGCAGTTGCAGCTGCAGCACCAGATTCTAAAAAAAATAGTGATGCAGCCACTGAGAAACATGTTCCACTGCCCTTCCCGAATAGACCAGTAGCATCAAGAAAAAAACCAGAGTCGGATAATGAGTTGCTGGACATGTTCAGCAGAGTAGAAGTAAATATTCCTCTCCTTGATGCCATCCGACAAGTTCCAAAATATGCAAAGTTTCTAAAGGAATTGTGTACTAACAAGAAGAAGCTAAAGGGTAATGACCGAGTTAGTATAAGGAGAAATGGTTCTGCACTTCTCCAGAATAAGAATGTGTCGGCGATCATTCCACCTGAGTTACCATAGAAGTGAAAAGATCCAGGAACTTTCACCATTCCTTGTACTATTGGAGAGGAAGTTTTTACAAATGCTATGCTGGATTTAGGTGTTTCAATTAATGTTATGCCTGCATCTGTTTTTAGATCATTTCAGATTGGAGAATTGATTCCTACAGGAATTGTAGTCCAGCTAGCCAACAAAAGTACTGTGCAGCCACTTGGTGTCGTGAAAGATGTTCTTGTCAAGGTTGAGGACCTTCTTTTTCCTGCTGATTTTTACATTCTAGAGATGGAGGATGACCTACCCAGCAATGCTACATTAATCCTTGGGATACCATTTTTGAGGACCGCGCGAACAAAGATAGACGTGCATGCAGGGACCCTTTCTATGGAGTTTGGTGACAATTTGGTGCATTTCAACATTTTTGAAGCAATGAGACACCTAGCAGAGAACTATTCTGTTTTTAGTTTAGATGTTATTGATTTAACTGTTGATGACTGCAAAAATTTAGATGATTTATTTGCTGATTTTGCAGATTTCACTAACCCATCTTGTACTTGTGATGATTCATCTATGTGTGTTGTTTGTAGTGTTGATGTTACAGGTGCAGCAGATATAGTTACACCAGTAGATGTTTCAACACTAACAGTTGACTTATCTCCACCTCCATCAATAGAGCTTAAGCCTTTGCCTGGACATTTGAAGTATGCTTACTTAGAGGACAACCAATGACTTCCTGTCATTATTGCTCATAATCTCAATTCTGATCAAGAGGAGAGATTATTGCAGGTTTTGAGAGAGCATAGGAAGGCAATTGGTTGGACTCTTGCTGACCTTCCTGGAATTAGTCCTGCTATTTATATGCACCAAATTTTATTGGAGGATGAGTTTCGACCTGTGAGACAGCCATAAAGACGACTCAATCCTACTATTCTAGAGGTGGTGAAGAAGGAAGCCACAAAGCTACTGGTGGCAGGTATTATTTATCCCATTTTTGACAGTAAGTGGGTTAGTCTTGTGCGGGTGGTCCCAAAGAAGACTGGGATGACTGTGGTGAAGAATCAGAATGATGAGTTGGTTCCAACTAGAGTTCAAAACAGTTGGCGAGTTTGTGTAGATTACAGAAGACTTAACCAGGCTACTCGCAAGGATCATTTCCCTCTTCCATTTATCGATCAGGTTTTGGAGAGGCTGACAGGTAAATCCCATTACTGCTTTTTAGATGGATTTTCTGGATACATGCAGGTTCATATTGCACCAAAGGACCAACACAAGACCACATTCACCTGCCCATTTGGCACATTTGCTTACAACAGGATGCCATTTGGTTTGTGCAACGCTCCAGGCACCTTTCAAAGGTGTATGATGAGTATATTTTCTGACCTTTTGGAGAGTTGCATGGAGGTGTTTATGGATGATTTTACTATCTATGGTTCTTCATTTGATGCATGCCTAGAGAATTTATCTAAGGTGTTACATAGGTGCATCCAAACTAACCTTGTGTTAAATTTTGAGAAGTGTCATTTTTTGGTCACAGAGGGTATAGTCTTGGGTCACTTAGTCTCCAGTCAGGGTATTCAGGTTGATAAGACTAAAATTGATATCATTGTTTCTCTACCTTACCCCACTTCTATGCGAGAAATGCATTCCTACCTTGGACATGCAAGTTTTTACAAGAGATTTATACAGGACTTCAGCAAGATTACACTGCCATTGTCCAAGCTTCTACAAAAAAAGGTAGAGTTTGTTTTCGA
Source organism: Abrus pulchellus subsp. cantoniensis (assembly GCA_024086825.1). NCBI lineage: Eukaryota > Viridiplantae > Streptophyta > Magnoliopsida > Fabales > Fabaceae > Abrus > Abrus pulchellus. The sequence goes on from CM044050.1 coordinate 12,966,046, forward strand.
TCAACCTTGTCAGCTAGCTTTTCCGGAGCTGAAGCGGCGGCTTACCACCACACCTATTGTTCAGCCACCTAATTGGGAGCTTCTTTTCGAGCTCATGTACGATGCATCCAACTATGCACTTGGAGCTGTTCTAGCTCAGCGGGTTGGGGGCTTTCTCATGTAATAGCTTATGCTTCTTGCACATTGGATGCAACTCAAGTTAATTACACCACTACTGAAAAAGAGCTTCTAGTTATTGTATTTGCTTTAGATAAATTTCGTTCATATTTACTAGGCTCTAGGATTATTATATATTCTAACCATGCAGCTTTGAAATTCCTGTTAAAGAAGCCCAACGCTAAACCCAGATTGATCAGATGGATGCTTCTCTTTTAGGAGTTTGATATTGAGATCAGAGATAGGAGTGGTGTAGAGAATTTGGTAGCAGATCACTTGAGTAGGATTGAAGGGGGGAATGTTGATCCCTTTCCGATTAAAGATGATTTTTCCGAGGAGCAGTTGATGCAATTATATGATATTACTCCTTGGTTTGCTAATATTGTGAATTACCTGGTTACAGGTGTCTTTCCTACAGATGCGTCTAAAGCACAGATAGCCAAACTAAAAAGTGAGGATAAATATTATGTTTGGGATGACCCTTATCTTTGGAGATTTTGCAGCAACCAAGTGATTTGAAGGTGCATTCCAAATCAGGAGATCCATTCTGTGTATCAATTTTGTCATGGTTCACCTGTTGGAGGACATTATGGATCATATAGGACAGCTAGGAAGGTGTTGGAGAGCATGTTTTACTGGCCTACCACTTTCAGAGATGAACATCAATTCTCCAGCACCTGTGAGCAGTGTGAGAGAGCAGGGATGGCCATTACACAGAGACATGAGATGCCCCAGCAGCAGATCATTTTCTGTGAGGTTTTTTATGTTTGGGGTATTGATTTTATGGGTCCATTTCCTGTATCTTTTGGTTACACATTTATTTTACTAGTTGTAGATTATGTTTCCAAATGGGTGGAGGCTAAGGCCACCAAAACTAATGATTCTAAAGTTGTTGTGGATTTTGTTAGATCTAACATTTTTTGCAGGTTTGGTGTGCCTAAAGCCATTATCAGTGATAGGGGAAGCCATTTCTGCAATAGAAGCATGCAGGCTTTGCTTCATAAGTATGGGGTTGTGCATCGAGTGTCTACAGCTTATCATCCCCAAACTAATGGGTAGGCTGAGGTTTTTAACAGCGAAATCAAGCAGATTTTGCAGAAGATAGTACACCCCAATAGAAAAGATTGGAGCAAATTTTTAGAGAATGCTCTTTGGGCTCATAGGACAGCTTACCGGACACCGATTGGGATTTCTCCTTACAGGATTGTGTTTGGTAAAGCATGTCATCTGCCTGTTGAGATTGAGCATAGAGCATATTGGACGGTAAGACATTGTAACTTGGAGTTTGAACAAGTAGGTATGGAAAGGAAGCTTCAATTACAACAACTTGAGGAGCTTCATTTGGAAGCCTATGAGAACTCAAAATTATACAAGGAAAAAGTCAAACGCTTTCATGATAGACATATTTTGAGAAATGAGTTCAAAGTGGGCCAACAAGTGCTTTTGTTCAATTCCCGCCTAAAACTTATAGCTGGTAAACTTAGATCTAGATGGGATGGTCCTTTTGTTATTACTAATGTATTTTCCCATGGTGCAGTTGAAATTAAGAATGAAGTCACTGGTAGCATTTTCAAGGTCAATGGCATCAACTTAAGGAATTTCATCAAAGTCCAAAGTTGGAGGAGGAAATTGTAGAAAGCATGTCCTTAGAAGCACCAACTCTTGAACCTTGAGGGAGTTCTTTCCCCATTCTGTATTCTTTGAAATTGTCTTTGTTGTTTGGCTGCATTGAGGACAATGTAACTTTTAAGTGTGGGTGGAGTTGCATGAAAACTTGTGTTGTTGTTTTCATTTTCTGCAGTTTTCGTTTGCTGTTTTCGTTTTCTGTAGTTTTCTGTAGTTTTCTGTTTTCCATTTTTTCATTTTCTGCTGTTTTTCAAATTCTGCAGTTTGTGCTTCTATTTTTCTATTCTGATGATGTTTTGTTGGAGTTTTCATCCTTTCTTTTTAATTTCTAGATGTAGGAATTGTGAAAGTTGTTACATCATTTTTACTTGATAGGTTGCAATACTTGATATGAGTCATTTTTACATTTTTTGTTGAGCAAGTTGCTTGAATATTTTGAGTTTAATTCATTAATGATAGAATATAAACCTTGTGAGAATTTTGAGTATATTTTACTTCTTTCTTGTGTGATTTCACTCATGTTGCTAGATTACCTTTGGTTTTGCCTTGTATCTTTTTGAAGCTTCTTGTCACATGCATTATTGATATGATTTAGGCCTTTCTTCAAATTGTAGCTACTTTGCCAAATTGACTTACCTTACATTGATTCCTCTTATTTATCCCCTTTGGACCTTTATAACCCTTCCTTGATTTTAGCTCATTATAAGCCATATAGTGAAAAACCATGATGTTCCATAACCTTAGAGATTATAGGAGCTTTGGAATTGTTTTGGGAATAAGTCTTTAATAAGTGTGGGGGTGCCTCTAGGAAATACTTCTATATTGTGGATATTGAGTTGTTTGGTAGTTAAAAAAAAAAAATAAAGAAGAAAGAAAGAAAGAAAAGCAAGCAAAAGAAAAAAAAAGTATATATATAAAAAAAAATATGTGGAAAACCATTGGGGTTTGGAGATTTTTCTAGGGGTAATCTTTTTGCTTATTTAAACTTATTCCCCATTGCTCCTCTTTTCTCTTTGGTTGTTTAAGCCTAAATGTCTTTTCCATCTAACCTTTACCTTGGCCACATTACAAGCTAAATAAAAGTCCTTTTGATCTTTAATAGCACGTGTTTCAAGTTGTGGAAGTTAGAAGCTTGTCAAAGCTTGATTGTGCTAGTTTTCATGTTGTGTTGAGCGTAAATACTAGCCGAAAATATTTGAGAGTTGAGAGCTAGCTATACACTATCTGTGAGGTTCTATCATTTTTGAATCTTTCTTTATTTTAACTTGCCTTCTTGCTTACTTTTAATGTCATTTGTGTCTCATTGATTGTTTGTTGCCTTGATACTAGAAATGTTTGTTCTCTTTCTTTATTCTTTGCATTGGAAATTCATTAGAAAGTTTTGCCCCGCAGTGCAAAGGATTAAGTGTGGGGTTATTTGATAGTCATATTTTAGTACATCTTTCTTTCCATGTTTTTGGTTTAATTGAGCTTCAATAGTGCATTATTTTGATGTGTTAGTTTAGATTTGTGTTAGTAAGTAATTTAGGATTTAAATATAAATCTTTCTTAATTCCCGCCATAATTTCTTATTTTGACACAGTTTCTTGCAAAGACCATATCTAGAGCTACACTACTTGGAATTGGACAAAATTGATGTCCATGGAAAGATAAGACAGAGATCTACAACTTCTCTGTTGGAAGAAAAGCCCAGTTCAAGCATCTTTAAGTCCAAAATTGCGACAAAATGTTGCGGCCCTGCACTGAAATTTTCGGAATTTGATTATATTGTTGATTTTACTTAGTTAGGAAGTTGGATCTTAATTAAATCCAATTATTATGTCTTTTACTTAGTTAGGTGTTTAGGAAACTCATTAGGGAGTTGGGCCTTAATTAAGGCCAATTATTTTATCTTTAAATAGAGGTTATGACTCTATGTACGTATCCTTGTTTTTTTTTTTCCCGCAATTTTTCAGAATTACAAAAGTCTTTATTTTAAATTCTTTCCTTTATTTTCATCTCTCTACCTTCCAGCTTTTCATATTTTCTGGTTTTGGCCGAAGCAAACATGATCATGAAGCAAGGCTAATCCATCAATCGGTTCAAGGTTTCAAGAACAACATTGCGTTTGAGTTTCGGGTTAGGTTCTATCAAATTTGCACTTTTCCTCCTCTTTTTTGATTAGGATAATTACGTTTTTCATGATATTGATTTTTCGTTTGCATTCTAAACAGAGAATAAGAATTTTAGATTTGAAATAAATGAATTCACCTAATTCAATAAATCAATTGTTTTGAATTTTGTTAGAGCATTGGATTTGCGATTGCAGTACTTGTTTTGATGAAATTCATAATCTAGATTTAGATTTTGGGTTATTAATGTCATATTGAATTATTGTTGATTGGAAATTCGTTGGAATTATATTCGTGTAACAATGAGAATTGCATTGTAGTGATTGAGATCTTGATTTGGTTGAATTTCATATTTTGTTTCGTTATTATTATTCCTTGTTCTTTTCTTTTCTGTTGTTTACAATTTAATTCAAAACAATCGTTCTCTAAGCTAATCTGAAATCACATGAAGGAACCAGAAACAGAATGTATCTTATGTCGTTGTGAGATTATCTAGGTTTACTCCTTGTATTGCAAAATTTTTAAAGAAAATCTAGTTTGTTTGATACCATTGCGACGTGGTTATCACAGAGCACACTGTGTCTGTGGTTTTATATGACAGTAACAATTATAGCTATACAGTCCCTACACTTTAGCAATTGTGAATGCAATTATATATAGTGAGTCATGTCAAGAGTGAAAATGTAGCAACACAATAATTTAGAGAAATGATATAGTCCAAGAGTGAACATTGTGTAGTCCAAATTCAGTGTGATATTGGCTACCATGGTCATGCAGGTTGCAGGCAAAATGACTAAAATAGAGTGATGCCATTGTTGCAGAAATGTAAACCACAAAGAGGGATATGTGCAACATAGTACAAAGATATTATGCATTAGCAGAATTTCAAAATGAGTATCATGCAATCAGAGATTGCAGCACAAAGTGATCACACACACGTGGGGTAGTAACTGAAATAGAGTTTATACATGTTAGATTTAAACACAGCAAGTCACTTGATGCAATGCAATCATGGGGTGCTGAACTACTCACTCTAGGGTTTGAGCGACCAAAACACGTTGAATGGAATCATATTAACATACCCAACCCTTTTTAAACACATAAGTATGCTCCAATTAATAGAGTTTATCTAACAATGTAAACATATGATGGCTAGAATTAAAATTCCCAAACGATCGTGATTACTCTAAGGTCCAATCATTCAATACATAGTGAGTTAAATTAAGATAATATTCTAGACCTCTTTTTAATCATGCAAGTATGTCCAAAAGCTGTCAATACAAACCTAGGATAGGCAATATCATATTAGAATCCACAAAACATGCAGTAGAACAAGTGGAGGTGGTCACCCTAAGGTTCGACAATGGCAGAATACAACAAATATCACAAATAAACACCTCTAATTCACTTTAATCAAGCAATCTTACTTCAAATGACATTATTTACACAAGAATTTTGACGCATGAACTCCTAAAGCAAAATCCCAAAATGACAGTAGTCACGCTAGGGTTTGATTAACCAAAGTGCAGTGAATTAAACTAAATTAATATCCCTAGTCCCTTTTAATCATACTAGCATGCCCAGAATCTCAATCTCCCCAAGCAATTTCAACGCATAAAACCAGAATTCAAAACTCCAAATTATTGAACGAAGAATCCTAATGCAGAAAGAGGGGAATTGAAAAATTACCTGGGTGCTAGTTTGAAATTAGTACAAAAATACATAAATGAATGGGTTTTAGCACAGAATAGTGGGGATGAAAGGGACTTGGTAGGGGAATTGGAGACATGAGTGAGAGCGTTCAGAGATTGAGTGAAAGTGAGGGCTAGAGTGTTCACTTTCTATTTATATAGGTTTTGGGCGTGGCTACTTTCAAACCATAGTGGACATGCACATTGAAGTTTTGCAATGTGGTATTGTGCGTAGCCACTATGAAACAAAAGTGACAACTACAGAGAGCGCTTTTTTTCAAAAATTTCATAATGGGGTTACATGTAGCTATTACGGGATAAAAGTGGCTATGCGCACCATGTTTGCTTAAAAAGGGCTTATCTAGAGTGTCTACTATGAAATGAAAATGGCAACTACAGAGAGTCCTTAATTCCCAAATGTCTCTATGCGTAGTCACTATGGAATGGGAGTGGCTACGCGCACTTTTGTTGGCCCAGAAGCCTTTAGAAGTGATTACTATGAAATGAAAGTGAGAACTACAGAGAGGAGGACCACTTACCTTAGCTAAAAGTGATTACTATGAAATTGAAACTTCTCTCTCAAGTAATTGTATTGTAAGGTGAAAATAGGCATTCTTCTGTGCATTTGAATCTCCTTGCAATTGTGTCTGGATCCAGGCCAAAATTTGTAGTCTCCACTGTAAAATTCTGAGAATATGCAGAAAATCATATCAATTAACAAATATAGTGTAGAAAGAGGAATTTTAACAGCAGAACTATGCATGGATCCATCAAGTATCACAGCTCAAATAACAGATGGTTATTAAATGTAAAGGAACAACTAAAACTCTAAATCAACTTGTGAGTTGCCTCTCACACAATGCTTCTTTAACGTCACTAGCTTGACGTATGGAAGGAGTTATGCAAGCCAAGGGTTATGGTGGGCATTTGTGCAGGGTAAGTGTAAGTTAATCTCCTCAACTTTTTTCAAGGTTGCTGAATTTTGCAAGAATGGCTTCAAACGGTGCCTATTCACCATAAAGCTTCTGCTTGTGGAGTTACTTTGCATTTCCACTACACTATGAGGGAACACCCTTATGACTGTAAAAGGTTCAATCCACCTTGATTTGAGCTTTTCGGGCATGAGTTTGAGGCGTTGAGATCATCTTGTCATGGTACCTCTTGATTTTTTCTTTGTAAATTCTAGAGTTATCATAAGCCTCAAGATGTAGCTCCTCCAACTTTTGCAATTGCAACTTTCTGTACTCTCTAACTGAGTCATAATGGATATTACAAGTCTTCACTACCCAGTAAGATTTGTGTTCCACCTCAATTGGCAAATGGCAAGCTTGTCCATAGACTACCCTATATGGTGACATTCCCAAAGGTGTCTTGAATGCAGTTCTATGCGCCCATAAGCCATCATCAAGCATGTGGCTCCAGTCTTTCCTATGTAGCTGCATTACTCGCTCAAGTATTTTATTGATTTTTCTATTTGAGAACTCAGCATGTCCATTCGTTTGTGGGTGATAGGCAGTGGAAACTTTGTGTATAACTCTATATTTCTTCAACAAGACTTCCATAGTTCTCTTGCATAAATGACTTCCTTGATCACTAATAATGGCTCTAGGGATTCCAAACCTACAAAATAAGTTGCTATGGACAAATCTGCAACAACTCTGGCTTCATTAGTCTTGGTGGCCTTAGCTTTCATCCATTTTGAGACATAATTAACAGCAAGAAGTATATAAGGAAAACCAAAATATGAAGGGAAGGGTCACATAAAGTTAATACCCTAGACATCAAAGATGTCACAATATAGGATGGGCTGTTGGGGCATCTCCTATCTCTAAGTAATTACTCCTTCCTCTCTTTGGCATCTCTCACAAGTGGAATATGTCTACCACGAGTCTTTGAAAATTGAAGGCCAGTACAGTCTTGCATCTAATACTTTCCTTGCTATCCTCTAAGGTCCTTGATGACCTACAGCTGAGGCATGACAAAACTATAGTATGGATGGAATCTCCTTATCAGGTATGCACCTTTTGATGACTTGGTCACTGCAGAATTTCCATAAATAAATGTTATCCCAAACTTAGTATTTGGCATCACTCCTTATCTTTTCCTTTTTAGTTCTTGGTGTATCTGCTGGAAAGGCCCCTGTAACAAGAAAATTAATAATGTCAGTATACTAGGGTGCCTGTGAAGTATACAACTCTAAGAGTTATTCATAAGGAAAACCATCTAAAAGAGGAATAGGGTCAAGAACTCCCTTTATCTTGCTCAGGTGGTCAGCTACCAGATTCTGAATTCCACTTCTATCCTTTATCTCCAAATCAAACTCTTGAAGTAAGAGCATATATCTTATGAGTCTAGGGTTAGAATCTGTCTTTTTTAGCAAATACTTCAAGGCAAAATGATCAGTAAAAATCATAACTTTTGACGTTAAAAGATATGACCTAAACTTGTCCAATGCAAACACTATGGCCAACAATTCTTTTTCATCTATGGTGTAATTACAATATGCTGGATCCAAGGTTCTAGAAGCATAATAAATTATGTGAGGAAACTTACCAACCCGCTATGTCAAGGTAGCTCCTACTACAAAATTAGATGCATCACCTATCAACTCAAATGGCTTGGTTCAATCTGGGGGTTGGATGATGGGTGTGGTGGTCAGGGCTTCCTTAAGCATATTAAATGCTTCTTTACACTTTCCATCAAAATTGAACTCAACCTCCTTTTTCAAAAGCTTGGACAGGGAGTGGCAATTTTGGAGAAATTCTTAATGAATCTCCTGTAAAATCCTGCATGGCCAAGGAAAGCATGAACCCCTCGAACACAAGAGGGTAAAGCAATTATGCAATAACATCTAATTTTGTAGGATCTACCTCAATGCCTTTTTCATATATGATATGACCTAACACTACACCTTACTCTGCCATGAAGTGACATTTCTCAAAATTTAGCACAAGATTAGTGTCAATGCATCTCTTCAAAACCTTTTCTAGATTAACTAAGCATGCAGAAAAAGATAGGTCATATACAATGAAATCATCCATAAAAACTTCTATACAATGCTCCACTAAGTAAAAAAAAATGCTTAACATACATCTTTGAAATGTTCCTAGAGCATTGCACAAGCCAAAAGGTATTCTCCTATAGGCAAAAGTGCCAAAAGGACATGTAAAAGTGGTTTTTTTCTGGTCTTCAGGTGCTATGCAAATTTGAAAATAACCAAAAAAACCATCAAAAAAACAATAATGAGACTTAGCAGCTAACCTGTCTAGCATTTGATCAATGAAGGGTAGTGGAAAATTATCCTTCCGAGTTGTATGGTTTAGTCTTCGGTAGTCTATGCAGACTCTCCAACTATTCTGAACTCTAGTGGGTATTAGTTCATCTTTCTCATTCTTCACCATAGTGAGTCCAGATTTCTTTGGGACCACTTAGACCGGACTGACTGAAGTACTATCTGAGATAGGGTAGATGATCCCAACCTGTAGTAACTTGGTGACCTTCTTCACCACGTCCAAAATGATAGGATTCACTCTCCTCTGAGGCTGCCTCACTGGTTTGACATCCTCCTTTAACAGTATTCTGTGCATGCATAAAGAAGGGCTAATTCCAGGAATCTCAGCAAGGATTCAGCCTATAGCTTTCTTGTGCCTCTTTATCACTTCAAGGAGTCTCTTCTCTTGATCAATATTCAACTTGGTGGAGATTATCACTAGAGCTTTTCATCTGCCTTCAGATAGGCATATTTCAAATGTTCTTGCAAAGGCTTAAGCTCCAGTATGGCAGGTTGCTCCACAGAGGGAAGTGATTTAGCACTTTTAGTAGAAGAAATTTCTACAACATTAAAATCCAAAGGGTATCTCAATTATACTTGCTTAACTCAAAACATCACTTTCTTCTCCTATTAATTTTTCAATATCTTCAATATTAGAATTTGCATAATTCATATTTAAAAAGTCAGAAATACAAGAGTCACACATAGAAGAATTATTACAATATTCACAAATGAGAGTATCTATACATTCAAAAAATTAAAAGAAAAATATGCTTCTAAAAATTCAAAAAATTATTCATCTATCAAATCATCAAATAAATCAATTTGGAAGACAAAATGTTCTATAGATGGGTGCTTCATAGCATCAAGTATGTTAAAGTGCACAATGTTGTCTCCAAACTCCATAGTAAGTGTCCCGACATGCATATTAATTTTCGTTCTTGCAGTTTTCAAGAATATCCTTCCTAAGATGATTGGTGTAGCACTCTTCATTGACTCTCCCTCTTGCATATCCAGGATGCAGAAGTCAGCTGAGAAGATAAGATCATTTACTTTGACTAGCACATCTTCAATAATCCCGCTGGGTTTGTTATGCTCCTGTTGGCTAACTGGATAACTACACCTATAGGTTGTAGAGGACCAAGAGAAAGTGAAGTAAAAATGGACAATGGCATGACATTTATAGATGCTCCTAAGTCTAAAATGACATTCTCAATCCTATTATTACCAATGATGCATGGAATGGTGAATGTTCCTAGGTCCTTGCGTTTCTCAGACATTGTGGACCTTTGTTTCTCAAAAAGTGAAAAAACATTCCTACCTATATTCACCTTTTCATTACCCTTAAGACGCCTCCTGTGAGTACACAAATCTTTCAAGAATTTGGTGTACTTGGGTATTTGCTTGATTGCATCTAGTAGAGGTATGTTCACCTCTACCTTCTTGAAGGTCTCTAAAATCTCTTTCTCAACCTCTTGAACTTTCTTACTCGGTTAGTTGACTCTCTGAGGAAATGGTAGAGGAATTGCTCTTTCAACATTTTCTGCCACCTTTGGTTAGGCAAGTGTAGGTTATGGTTGTTCTTAAGTCTTTTCCTCTCTATTTTGATCAACCGTAGCTGGAGTACAGCTTGAGTCTTCTTTCTCCTTGGGCATTGTGGGCTCTTGCATCACTTTTCCAGATCTTAGGGTGACTGCACTCACATTTTTTGAATTTATAATAGTTTGTGCAGGGAGGTTCCTTGAGCCTTGAGATTGCATTTGGTTTAGATAGGAGGTTAACTGTCCCATTTGATTCTCCAAAGTCTTGATACAAGCCTCAATTCTCTGCTCTAAAGTGATGTTGTTCATGGTCAATTGCTTCATGAGTTCCTCCAATGATGGTTCATTTTTCTGGGATGCACTTGGTTATGGGGAAGATGGTTGGTGATGATGTTGGGATTGATGAGGTATGCCTGGGCCAGCATGATGTGCTTGATATTGAGTGCCTTGCTACTGGTTGTGTTGTTCCCCCATCTCAAATTTGGATGGTTCCTCCAGCCTGGGTTATATCTATTAGACGATAGATCCCAATTGGGCTGTTGCTATGAATTTGGAAAAGGAAACTTATTAGTATAAATATTTGCAGCATAAGCCTGAGGATTACCTTCTAGACTGTCAGACTCTTGCAGTGTAGGGCAGCTATCAGTGTAACGGTCTATAGCTGAACAAATACCACACAACATGGCTAGAATAGATGGTGGAGGAGTAAAAGATGCAACAACACTCTTTTGCATGGAGGCCAATTGCTTCACCATGGATTCTAATTCATCAAGCTTGTGTTCCAGCTTACTAGATTCAGCAACTTGCACTTTACTTACATTTCTGGTAACACAAAAATTTTGCCTTACTGCAAATTGTTGGGAGTTGGCAGCCATGTTCTCAATCAAGTTGCGGGCTGTAACTGGAGTCTTGTCTACTAATGCCTCTCCACTTGCGGCGTCTATCATGCTCCAATTCATAAGGTGCAATTCCTCATAAAAGTATTGGATGAGCAATTGATCACTAATTTGATGGTAGGAGCAGCTAGCACACAACCTCTGGAATCTTTCCTAATATTCATAGAAGGTTTCTCTCTCAAGTTGTCTTATCCCACAAATTTCTTATAGATGCAGCTCTTGATGTTGGAAAAAATTTCTCCAGGAAAAGCCTCTTCAAGTTATCCTAACTGGTAATAGATCCAGGAAGGAGATAGTAGAGCCAATCCTTGGCTGCATCCATGAGAGAAAAAGGGAAGGCTTTCAATTTAACGTGCTATTCAGGTACACCTTGTGGCCTCATGGTTGAACAAACTATGTGGAATTCCTTGAGGTGTTTGTGTGGATCTTCACTTGTAAGACCATCGAATCTAGGCAACAAGTGTATTAGTCCTATCTTAAGAACAAAAGGTGCATCAATGTCAGGATACTGTATGCATAAAGTTTGATAAGTTACATCATGTGCAGCCAGTTCCTTTAATGTTCTTTCATTATCAGCCATTTGGTCCAATTTAGAATTTAAAGAATATGGTGATGAGTAGATAGATGAAGGAGATGAAGGTTCTTTAAAATATTCAGAATTATGTCTATGTAATCTAATGTTAGTACGAAATGTCCTATCAATTTCTGGATCAAGTGGGTACAAGTCTCCAAGATTTGATCCGGTCATGTACTAGAAACTAACTATGAGGAATGAAAAGAAATGAGCTAAATAAACTAGCAAAAATGCGGTTAACAATTATGCAGAAAACTATTGTCTAAGTGCAGTAAAATGAAGCAAAAAATTTAAGCAACAAGAAACAGAAAGAAATTACAATTAATTACAAGAAAACGCAGCACAAAGTCACAAATTTTGCAGAATTATGCGACAAAAACTGTGCAAAAATGCAGAAAAATAAAAAAATAGAACACTAAAACAGAGTAACTAACAAGTTTAATGCAAAATTAACATAAAAGTCCCCAGCAACGGCACCAATTTGATGAATGAAAGATTTGTCACGAATCTTCATCAAAATATAAACAGAAATTAATGTAATACTAGAGTGCTAACCTAGGTCGACTCCAATGACAACGGTTGAGAATATGCATCAAACATGTGAAAAACATTAATTACAAAAGCAATTAATTAGGGGGGTTTGTGTAGTTCCAAGGTTGAAATAAAGAGCAAAAACTAGAATTATGATGTTCAATCAATAAAAAGTAGTAATCCCTAGTTCATTCATGTGGACTCTATCCTCATTCCTCTCAAGATTTTAATATTCTTCCTCTCATCCTAGAATTAGGTTAATTTAACAAGAAAAAATCAATCTTATGTTTTCATATGAATTAAGCAATCCAATGAACACCAATCTCTCATTCCTTGAGTACGCAATCTTAGAATTAAACAAGAATTAAACAATTCAAATTTAGAATTTATTTAAAATGAATTAGGGTTCATTACGCAATGCTCCCCTCATTCAACCATTAATTCAATTCATGAGTTTAGAAAGAAGAAATTCATGGAAGAAAAAGAACAATATTAACATTCAAACCCAGGAATTCAAGAATCTAAATGAACTCAGTAGGGATTAGAAAAGAGTTTAGCCTTCCATGAGGATGAGTCTTACAACTATGAAATGAAAATGGGGAGAAATCACTACGATCAATGCAAGAAGTAAAGAAAGATAGGAGGAAAATTGAAATCAAACCCTAGGTTTAGGCCTTGGTTATCACCCAAGGCTGACCTAAGCTTTGTAAGTGTTCCCAAAATGGCAAGAAATCTAAGAGTATTAAAAAGCTGCTGACCTAATTTCTAAAATTCTATTTATAATGCAATAGTCGTCGCTCATAATGCTACTATGGTTTCATAGTGGCTATACGCAGGTGTCCCTTGCTATTGACCCTCTCTGGAGTAGTCACTTTGAACTTATGGTGGTTACGCGCAAGACTAGGTGATTTTTGGCCTTCTTTGGAGTGTCCACTATGGACTCAAAGTAACTACACGCAATACCTCTTCAAATTGGGGTCTCATAGTGTTTACTATGGAATTAGAGTGATCACTTTGGACTTCCCTTTGGATCTAACTTGCTATAGTGTCCACTATGGAATCCAAAGTGGTCACTTTTAACTCAAAATTTCTCAAAAGCTAGAAATCCATGAAATAAGCCTAGAAATTCCTGCACAATTATTCAAATGATCAAAATTGCAAGTTATATCTATGTAAATTAACCAAAAATTAAGAAACCTATGATATTTGACTAAAATAATGTTTCTATGCTATTTACATTTCCTAAGTCTATTTTTACTATTAAGAAACACTAAAAAAACAAGTAAAAATCCAACAAAATGTGGATTCATCAGTACCCTACCTAGACCCTACCCCTACACATTGTCATTCCTACTTAGAGACTCATTAGATTAACTGAGTGATTTGTAAAAAGTAGATTAAACTATGTATTTAAGGAATGGCAGTGAGTCTGTCACTGTAAATTTGTAGTAGCTAGTGAGAATAATGTTATTTTTACCTTAGAGATAACTATATGGTATAATATTCCTTTTTATTACCCTATTAATAATAGGATTCATCTCATACCCTCAGTCTATACATATATAGAGGAACAATTCAAACACCAAGCATTGTAAATTTTGCGTATACCTTCTATGATCATGACCTCTTTGGAAGACCAATTAGTTTCAATAGAGAGCAAATAACTAGTACAGAGGTTACTGGAAATGGCAGATATTTTTATGATGAGGACCTGACACCGAAAGAGTTTGAAGAGATAGAGGGTTATTTTGAGGATGATAACTAGGATCATATATTTTGATTTTGTAATTATGAAAATGACCTCATGTATTTTTTTTTATTGTGGTTCATAAATATTAAACTTTTGTATCAAAATAAAAGCCAACATATGTATATTTTCTTACTGTTCAAATGTAAATTTATATAGTAAGTTATAATATATTGGTAAATAATTATCTCATCTTGTTTGAATACCTTTTCAATTTCTCAAATTGAATAATAAAGGTGAAAGTTTTTTTTTGGTCAATTTTCACGCTATATGTATAAAGAAATTCATTTTATTTTTCATCTTTGTTATAAATTAGAATCTTTTTGTTGCCAACTAGTGTTGCTCTTTAGGACACAACATAAACCTACTAATAAGACTCCCATTAAACATCAAATCAGGTTTAGTTGTAGTTAAATACATAAGGTTGTCAACCACCTACTTGAACATACTTGTATTAACCTTCGCTCCTATCTTATCCTTTGACAATTTGCAACTTGGAACTATAGAGTTCTTCATTATGTTACTTTTGTCTATGCAAAAGCTTTCTAATACTTCCTAAGCATATTTCTTTGACACATATAAATCCCATTAAAATTTTGTAGTACTTCAACCCCTAAAAATTATCTCATCTTATCTTTGATCCATTAATTTTGATGGAAGGATTCCTTTCTTAACGAAAAGGGAAAAATTGTTAATTTCATTTGTTCGAATAGCTTCCATTCAGTCTCTACACCTATCCTTTTTCTTATTATCTCTTTCTGAGCTTTTCTTTGACTTCAGACAATAGGATTTGGCTCAGGATTGCCCATTGTGAATTCTAGGATTTCTCTGAATTTGAAAGTTCTCAATTGGTAAGTTTCCATACCAAGACTTAATCTAATTAAGTCCATAGTGTCTATCAATTTTGCCATATCCCCCAAGTAAGACATGTCAAAGTATAACACCATTGACTTCTTAAAATCTTCACAATACTTTTATCATTTTCGATAAAGATTAAATTATTGTCGTAAAGACTGAATTAAAAGTTTACCTCTTTCTTTTGACTTTGTGAAAATGGTGTGTTCATATTGATACTTTTTGAAGCCTTCTTTAGCAAAATAGGCCTCAATCTTGCTATACCAATCTTGTCAACATCTACACTTTCCATTATAATCGTTTAGTATGAAAAAGCACTCACCACACACATGATGCATTTAATAAAGCTGATATTTTGTAAGTAATGTTAGAAACATCAAAGATGAATCTAAGATTCAAGGTAGATAGATGATCAATGATAAATGCTCTAAATACATAATACTACATTATGATAATTGAGAGCTTTTAAGCTATTCATTGATAGATATTATAATTAATCTCATTTTATTTATATTTCAGGAAAAAGGATCAAGGATTTAAAAACCTTAAAGATGTCGAGAATTGAAGAAAGAAGAACCCAGAGATATACACGGGCAGATACACGCCCGTGTATATGAGTGTGTTCATCACTGGTGTTGTCAAGGAATGCATCATTTGAGCCAGAGATATACACGATCAAGGTGCATGACCATGGATATAAGCGTGTACTTCCTGTGAAGATTGTGAAGGCCAAGTATCACAAACCAGAGATGTACACAGCCAGATACACAGCCGTGTACATGAACGTGTACTTGTCAGGAAAGATTTGAAGGACACCTACTAGAAAGCAGAGATGTACACGGCCAGATACATGGCCGTGTACTTGGGCGTGTACTTTTACACACATCAGAAATTTAACTTTTGTGAGAAAATTAACCCTAGGACGATTCTTATAAAAGGAGGACTGGACTTGAACCAGGGGGGCTGTTCTTTTGGAGACGAAAGACTTAGAGACGGCAGGAGGATGGGATCAAGCATTTTAATTCATCTCTTTTGTAATTTTAGTTTCAAGATGTTTAGGTTCTAATTTTCTTTTGAGTATCTAGACGTAATGAATCCTAATTGACTAAATTTTCTGGAATTCTTCTAATGCTATTTTATGTTCTTTTCTCTTGAGTTTAATTGAGTAGTATCAGTTCTTTTCTATCTTGTTTTCTTGTTTGAATTTGAGTATATTTCCTGCATGAAATTAACATTGCTCAATTAAAAAGACTTGAATGTATTTCTAGAGATAGAAAGACGTGAGTTTTCTATATTAGGATTAACCCTATTTATGGAATTCAGAATGAACTTAATGCAACCTAGAAGTATTAATTAAGGAAGAGATTCTAATTAATCAACTGAGGGTTAGGAATCATTATCCTTGAGAAAGGTATTGATTTAATTTAGAATTTCCTGCAACGATAAGGGTTTGGAACTAAGTAGTTGAAGAAGAATTTCAGTTATTTGGACACTAAGGGGGATTTACAGTCTAGATACTTGCTTTTTTCCTTTGAATACCTTTAGTTATAATTTTCTATAATTTATTTTCACAAGAATATTTGTTTCTTTTAAATTATTATTCTTTTACTTTTAACAATTTCATTAATAAAGTTTATTTTTCATATTTATTAACAATTATGCAATTAAGGAAAAATTTCTTAATAACAGTCCCTGTGGATACGACACTTGGTACTTTAATTTTAATAATATTAATCCGACAACGGGTATACTTGCCTAGTGATCAATTTTTACACACCAATCAATGATTAATGTGGTGGTAGTGTGGAATGTTTGATCGGGGCCAACAATAAGTCTAAGGGGGAGAGCCCTCTTGTGGTGGATTTAGGCAAAGTGCTAACATCATGGAGGTTTGACCTGAGTTTAAGTGGTTGACTCTGAATCATTTTCCTCTTTAAAATAGAACTTTTTGCACTTGCTTTTGCATCCTAAAATCATTCAATCATGAGTAAATTTCTTAAGAAAAACTTAAAGAGAAAAAATAGTTTCTTTTCTAAAGTTCTCTGAATAAGTAAATTCTTCTGTCCATTAGAGTTAAAAAAAATTATCTCTTTATATCAAGAAAGGTCACCTAACTAATAAAATAATACAAAATAATAAAAAATAAAATTAGAAAATTATGTATAACATCATTTTAGATTACTCTCCTAATTAAATAATGATTAGAAAAAAACATAAGAATTAACATAATAAAAAAATGAAAAATTATCTTTTTAAATATTTCATATAAATTTGAGTTAGAGTTTAAAAATTATAATGTCCAACATTAGGCTTTATTAAGTTGGGATAAAATAGCATGCTTCTTTTTTAAGTCTTAATATAAGACCTTAAGTTAGACTTAAACTTACATTTTGCATTTAAAAAATTAGTTACTTCATAAGTCTGTATTTAGGTCCTCCTTTATAACCCATATATTCATGTTTGATATTTATTTTATTTGAGTTCTATGTTGATTTATATGTTAATTGTGTAGTTCAGTATGAAGAGGCCATAAGTAGATTTTAGGTGTATTTTAGGTCTAAATTAATGTAAGATTAGAGTTTCGTAGTAGTTAGCACGTCTAGACCCTTTCAACAAGCACGAGAGCGTTTTGAGCCCATGCACAATCGTGCTTAAGGCTTTGTACGACTGTGCTCATCTATAGAAGACCTAATTATGAAGAGCTTTTAGGGTTTTCAAATCCTATAAAAGAGAGACCTTGGGCATCTTGTTTGATAGCATTTTACATCTTGTGTTTTGCTCTATGATACACCTTTCATCTCATCTCTCTTGCACGAGATCTTTGGCATACTCTTGGCGGGATTTGGAGCTTCGAGCAATTATACTTGAAGACCGATGAACTCATCTCATTCTAGTTTGCTTTTTTTTTTTATGGTTTTATTTATAATTATTCTAGTTCTTTCCTTTAGCATGAGTAACTAAGTCCATAGCTAGAGTTATGAGAACTATATCATGAATTTATGGAATTTTGAAGTTTGAATCTATATTTGGTTTCTATTCATGATTAGCTTTTATCCTATTGCGCATAATTATAATCCTAATTAATTATTTTATCAGGCGATTATATCTCGATTAGTTAATAGATCTATATGATAAAACGAGACAAGGAATTAGGTTGACCAAACCAATCTTTCTCTTTTAATCGTTATTAAATTAACAAATTCATAAGTGCTTTAAGCTTTCTTGAATTAATATCTTGCATGACCATTAGGGATGTTAGTTTAGAGAAAAGAATATTAATATTGCATGACCATTGGATATTAATAGTAATTGTATGAATTATGGTAATCACAAGGAAATTGAATTTAGAGTTAAATGAAAAAATAACATAAAGGATTGAATGAGAAAACTCATATGCCCTAGGTTTATCTCCGATAAATTCAATCAAAACACGCATTATATTCTAAGTTTATAATTAAATTCTTATTTTTAATTCATTTTGTATCCTTTAAGCTTAAACAATTAAATTAGAAAATTCTTAGTGATTGGAAAACAATCCTTGTAAGACGATATTTCAGGAACTTAATTTAAGAACCCTTTATGACTTCTCGACGGGTGCACTTACCCACTAAACACGTTTTTTGCGCCGTTGTTGGGGATTACTTTTTCAATATTAAGAAAATCTTGAATTTAATTAATTTGAGCAATTTGTATTTTCCTTTATTTATTTTTTTAAAAAAATCTCTTTATTTATATTATTTTATAATTTTTGTTTGTGTATGCTCACTCGTTTTAAGTGCTCTATAACTTGTTTATTTGACCGGAGATTGAGAGAATAGTGCGTAGACAAAGGAAAGAAGTGAGAGAGCAAAGAATGGCAGAGGGAAGAAGATCAATTCAAGATTACATGACACCATACAATTTGGAGGCATACCCAACAAAAATCCCAATCTCCATCTGACAAAGTTCCTCTAACTAACTAATACCATCAAATATAACAGAGTCTCCAACGATGTCATTCGACTCCGTCTTTTCCCTTTTCGATATATGAAAAAGTGAATGCATGCTTTGCCTCACTGCCAACTAATTCTATCACAACTTAGGAGGATCTCACTCAACAATTCTAGGGAAAGTATTTTTCCCATTAAGGTCCTCCAAGCTTATGACGAAGCTTTTGATGGATATTTGTTGCTTCTAACAATATGAAACAAAATCTTTGTTCAAGGCATGAGAGCGATTTAGAGAGCTTTTGCGGAAGTGTCCTCATTATGATTTTCTGATATGGAGACAAGTGCAAATATTTTACAGTGGCCTATCAATCACCACTAGAGCTACAATCGATGTTGCAATAGGAGGTCCTTCATAAGAAAATATCCAAATGATGCATACAAGCTAATAGATGAGATGACATATGCTAGCTTTCAGTGGCACACCATTGACTCTTACGACATCAAGAGGAAAGAGACCGTCCCAATCTACCAAGCAGAGAGCAGTAACCCACTAATGAACCAAATAGCGGCCTTGTAAAACAACTAAAATCTTTGATGAAGGCTCAAGATCAACCTATAAGAGCTCTTGCATGCCCAAAATTTAAGCAAGAGGAGGCAAATTTCATGGGTAATCACAGGTTGGAGTGGCGAAATAATCCTCCCAACTCTTTGGAGAATGACTTTGAAAGTCAAAATTTAACTATTTATTGCCCTCCCTATATGCTAAATCAGGGAGTAAGACCAGAAAGGAAAGAAGCTCCTAGATCTTAATCCAACTTCCAAGAACAAATGATACAATATGTGGATTACTCTGATAAGAGGATGACAGAACTTAATAGTCTATTTATAAGAAAGCTTAATGACCTATTGAATATTTTGATATGAAGTAGCCCTTTAAAAAGGCTAATCGGCTAAATCACACTTTAAAAAAAAAAAGACAAACTAGACTTAATTAAAAAAGCCAGTAACAAGTAACAGGTCACGTTTAGGTTTCAAAATTATTAGCCAATTTCCATCCCCAGTAGCGATGCATAACAAAAATAGAACACATTAATCATTTAAGGAAGCCAATAATATATATATATATATATATATATATATATATATATATATATATATATATATAAAAGTGCGCATATTCTCTTAACAAAGTAATTAACTAAGAGAGAGTTATTACAATATTACTAAACTCTACTTAGATCATTGTGACCCAAATTAGTTAAGTTAATATTTCTAAACAAGGAATACTTATAATTCTAAAAGATTACTCTGAAAACTCTAAAGAGTTTGTGGAAAACTCTAAAGATTACTGTATTCAAAATTAATTGTGATCAATTACAAAAAGCATTATATAGATGGTAAAGGATGACTTCATCAATTGACACAGCTAAAAGCTAACACAATTAACAAAACTAACAAACTAACTGCAAATGACCAAAGAAAAATAACTAACTATTGGCTAAGTTAAACCGTAAAGCTAAGAAGGACATTTATTAACATCCTTCCATAAGCTAGAATGGATGTTAATTATTCCAAGCTTGGAAACTACATACTGAAATGGTCCTGGGGCAAGTGGTTTAGTGAGTAAATATGCAGTTTGATCGTTAGAAGGACTAGGCATGAGATGCAACAGCTTAGACTGAATTTTCACGCGCACTAGGTGACAATCAAGTTCAGTATGTATGGTTTGCAAATGGAAAACCGACCTATATTATGCCTCAAAAGAAGGATAATAGAACGAGTGAGAGGAATGCCACAATCTCGAAGAAGATACACCAACCACTGAGCTTCACAGCTTATATGAGCTAAGGCCCTACATTATGCCTCAAAAGAAGATCTTGATACAATTGATTACTTCTTAGATTTCCAAGAAATCAATGCAAAACTAAGGAAGAAACAGAAACCAGTGACAGATCTTCATGTATTAGGACAAGCTCTCCAATCTGAGTCAGAAAAACCAGTAAGATGAAATGAAGACTTAGTAGGAAAGAAAATTTTGCAGGATTGCCTTTGATGTATCGAAGAGTGCAAAGAGCTGTTTGCAAGTGAATAGAAGTAGGATTGCTAAGAAATTGACTAAGTTTGCTAACAACAAAGCTAATGTTTAGTCTGGAATTTATTATATAAACTAGCCTGTCAATAAGTCTTACATAGACAAAAGCATCAGGAAGAGGTAACCCGACAGTCTTAGAAAGCTTGAGGGAATATTCCACTGGAGTGGAAAAAGGTTTGGAAGCCAATAATCCAGCATTGTGCAAGAGATCCAATGCATATTTCCTCTGATTAAGGGAAATACCTTTAAAGGATCTAGCAATTTCAAATCTTAAGAAGAACCTTAAAGAACCAAGATCCTTAATACCAAATTTTTTATTTAATGTTCGGAGGGCAAGTGTACCCATCGAGAAGTAATAAAGGGTTTTCAACTAAGTTCCCAAAATATTGTCCTACAAGGATTGTTTATCAATTACTAAGAGTTTTCCTAATTTAATTGTTTGAGCTTTAAGGAAACGAAATTTATTTAAAACCAAGAATTTATAAAATTAATTGCAAAAACTATGAGCAAGAAACACAAAGCACGTTTTGGTTGAACTTATCAGAGAGGAACCTAGGGCATATGGGTGTTCTCATTCAATCCTTTATGATATTCTACTATTTAGATCTAAATCTGATTTCTTAATAATTACTAATCATTCATACTAATACTATTAATACTCAATGGTCATGTAGTATTAATATTCTTTTTCCTAAGTTAATATCCCCAATGATCATGCAGGTTATTAATTTAGAAAAAGTCTAAGGAGCCTATGAATTTGTTAATTTAATCACAATTAGAAGAGACATATTGGTTTGGTCTACCTAATCTTTCATCTCATTTTATCCTATAGATCTATTAATTACTCGAGGTATAATCGCCTGACAATATAATTAATTGAGGTGAAGAATTAGAAATGATAAGATAAACCCTAATCACAAAATGGAAATCATATTTAGATTCAAATATCACAATCCCATAAAGTCATAAACGATAATTCCCGTAACCCTAGCTATGGATTTAGCCACTCATGTAGAAAGAAAGAACTAAAACAATCATTAACATATCCATAACGAATCAGTAAAACAAACTAGAATAAGAATTGAATCTTCGGTCTTTAAGTATGGTCACTTGAAGCTCTAAGTTCTGCCAAGTGTGTGCCAACGATCCTACGAGAAGGGTGGAAGTGATCCAAAATCTCAAAGAAAAAGTTCTGCGTCAGTCTGTACTCCCTAAAAGTGTCCTTCACGATGCTTCCTCCCGTCTATTTATAGAATTTTAACTCCTTCAGTTTGGCAAACGCAAACAGGCACGACCGTGCATGATGGTGCAGCACGGCCGTGCATAATATCGAAGCACCCTCGTACTTCACTGGGCGTGCTTGTTGCTGTCAGGCTTTGAGGCCCTCCATTTGGGCCTAAAATGTACCCAAAATGTGCTCATGGTTCCTTTATCTCAAACTGCGCAATTAACAACTAAATTAGTGTAAAACCCAATTCAAATAAATGTCAAAAATGAATAAATGGACAATTACATACTTATCAACTCCCCCATACTTATCTGTTTGCCTGTCCTCAAGCAAAGTGCTAGTTAAGAGAATAATAACTTAAAACATAATACCTCGTAAGGAACCCGAGATAAAGAAGATAAAGAGAGCAAGAAAAGTAATATCACTGAGCATAAGCAATCAAAAGGATTCCCAATTAGAATCTTATATTCCATACTTTTCACTCAAACATCAAACTAAGGTACTCTACTTTCCTCTCTCTCTAAGGGACAAAATGAGATATCACTCAGTTCTCCTAAAGAAAAGTGTACTACCATAGACTTGACTATAAACCAACTCTCCACTAAATAAATTAAATGCAAGTAAAAATCATGAGGTCTTTTCAAGTTATAATGTGGCCAAAGGGTTATAATAATTGAGGTAAGATAAATGGAAGAAAGTGAATATACAAAGGGATAATAAATTATAACAATTATAAACATCTCCTAAGTCTACAAATGAAGCTTCTTGGAGTAATTTTTATAACAATATATTTACTCCTCTCTCCTTTCAATCATATATAACTCTTTTTCTTTTGTTTTGTTTTCTTTTTTTTTTTTTCATTTTCTTTTTCATACTTTCTTTCTTTCTTTTTGCACATGAGATATAGAGGAGAATTTATCAAGCAATTTAACAACTTAATTACTCCATTCATAAACTCAAGGTCATCAATATTTTATAAATTTAATGCAAAGGACCAAGAAAATCAATAAAGCTCAAAGTGGGCAACTAGTTGTATCTCAAACATGCTGAAGGCCAAGAATAAAAATCCTATTATGCCTCAATCACATTAAAACATGCAAATAAAAAGAGAAGTCTTAAGTCGATTACAAGTCAAGTTTTAAAGCACAAATCTTAAGGAGATAATCACACAAAACAATGAGCAAAGGGGTACAATTAATTAAATTAAGATAAAAATCCCCTTTAAGGCTCAAAACTCACATATGTGGGTTAGAGTTTAATGTAGAGCATAAAAGTAAGGAACCTAACTAATTATTAGTTTTCAAATGAAAGTATAATGCCAATAATAATCACTCAACATGTTCTTCTATCTGGAAAAAAAATTGGGTTCCATGAGAGAAAAAGTTTTAAATTATCATAAAAAATAGTATAGACACTTTACTCAGTAACATGCAAATAACAATCATATAATTAGGAACTACTCCCCCATACTTAGAACAAAACATGGTCCTCTATGTTTTATTTTTAAATAAATAAATAAAGGAATAAAGAAAAGAAAATAAAGATAAAAGAAAAAGGAAAAATACTGCCTGGTGGAATCGGGCGTTTGATAATGCTCATAGTGTTGACCTCCGAATATTTGCAATGGTGGAGACAAAATACCCAAGTAGTAGACCAGCTTATATAAAGAAACTAGAGTCTAAGTACATGAATTGAAAAAATAAAATAAAATAATAAAAAAAAGGAAATGTCAAAATAAAAGAAAAGATATAAGAGAAATAGTGAAACTCATAAGTCACTGGGAAGGGGGGAAATGATGCTAGAACAAGTAGAGCAGCTCTGTAATCTGGGTCTCCTACTGGTCAAGGCGCTGATGGACTGATGTAGAATACTCAGCCAGCTGAGACTCGTACCTATCCATCCTCTCATCAATATGCTGGTGCAACCGCTGTAAATCTGGATGGTGAGCGGAAGCAAGAGATGAAGGTGGCTCCATTGGAGCGTCATGAAACTCACCATCCTCATCAGCAAGAGGAGGCTCAGGCTGCTACTTAGGTACGGCTGGCTCCTCTCTGGCAGTTGCATGGGGTGGGGCCAGTATAAATTCCCCATTCACTGCTCGGACTAAAATGCCTATCCAGAGAATGTGTCTGCAGTCAGTGGGGTCATCTCAGCGATCCTCGTGTTTCTCCGGTGTACTCGCTAAAGGTTGAGGGTGAGGCGAGAGATGAAAGACCCAACACAAATGTATCCAGTCTTTGCGATGCTCAGACGCACTCCTAGGCCCATGCATGACAGAAGAAGAAATCACCCCACATTGACACGGCGTTGGTGAAGCATGCAACATAAAATGAACAGGTGATGAGAGCTAACATTACCTGTGCTCTGGCTACATGCAAAAATAGAATGAACAAGCCACCTGTGGACTACCCGTAACGCTGGATCTCGAATGGCTGTGCTCTTCGTAAGTCGAGCCCTATAAATATCACAAGAGCCGGTAATCTCCTGCCAAGCTCCGTCCTCAGAATAGCCTGGGAGAATCTCGACCAATGCCTCTCTGTATGCCTGCGTCTGGACTGATTCCTTTGTCTCGAATCGGCAGTGGACGTTAAATTGTGACGTCATGTCGCATTGGGTGGTCATGTGGAAGCGCACCTGCAACTCATCAGTATAGGTGACCGAGCTCAGGAACTCCAAGACTAGCTCCCTGTATGTTGGTACTCGCACCGCCTAGACGCCCTCCCATCTTATAGCTGCTATGTATCTAGAGACGTCCTCCCATAGACCATGTTTTTGAAGAACATTTTTGTCTAGATAGCATCTTGGGAGGAACTCGAATCCAAGTAATGTGTCCAAGCGTTTTTGGTATCCTTCCGCTGCACGAGGATCACCTCAGAATTGGATCTCATATGCTATTGCCGCAGTGAAGGTGCCTTCACGACCTCTCTTAGGAGGCATTCTGCATACAACAAGTAAAGACGTCAATCTGGTGCGTAGGCATGGCCACATTGTTCAATCAGCACGGTCGTGCATGTAATTCAAGCACGCCCATGCATATGATAAGCACGGCCGTGTTGGAACCCTAGTTCACATGCACAACCGTGTTGTTCATATGCACGGCCGTGTTTCGTACACAGAAGCAAAAAAGAATTCACAGTCAAAGCATAGGGAGAGGGATTAGTACCAAAACACATCAAATATAATAGTTAAAGAGAATAAACAGAAACCTGGATGTGAATGCAATCCAAAAATTATAGAATGGGAGCAGAAATGAGAAGTGTGAGATAGTTTTCTGTTGAGAGAAGAAAGGGCGTGCACTAATTGTGCACCCCTCCCCTTTTATTCTGTCAAAATTTGCACATATGCACGGCTGTGCATGTAGGATGCACGGTTGTGCTTATGTAATGGAAGCACGCCCAAAACCATTCTTCTAACATGGGCATGTTTGAAGGAAGCATGCCCATGTGACCAATATGCACGGCCGTGTTTGGGGTAAGCACGGGCGTGCATGTGTCGTTTTCCCATTTCATTGTAAATAATTGAAAAAGTAAAAGTAGAATAAAAGAAAATAAACTAATAAAGAAACATAATGCAGGGTGCCTCCTGGAAGCGCTTGTTTAATGTCGCGAGCCTGACATCGTGCCTGTGTTAATCAAGTATTATCGTGTGACCAGGAGGGGTCACATTCTCTATATATAGTTTCTCTCTCAGCCCATTAATACGGAAAGGTGCTTCTCCAAGCTTGGACACTTCTAGAACTCCATATGGGAGAACTTTGACCACAGTGTAGGGGCCATACCATCTGGATTTTAGTTTTCCTAGAAATAGTCGCAACCGAGAGTTGTAGATCAAAATCCTATCACCTACCTGGAAACTCCTATGATAAATGTGTTTATCATGCCACTTCTTAGTGCGCTCTTTGTATAACTTGGCATTTTCAAATGCCTCAAAACGTAACTCGTCCAATTCATTGAGCTGCAACAATCTCCTCTCACCTGTGACTTGTGAATCAAAGTTTAAGAACTTCAAGGCCCAGTAGGCCTTGTGTTCAAGCTCAACGAGTAAGTGACATGCTTTACCAAAAACCAAATGATAAGGAGACATACCGATAGGGGTTTTGAAAGCAGTGCAATACGCCCAGAGTGCATCATCCAATTTCAAAGACCAATCTTTCCTGGAGTTGTTAACAGTGTGCTCTAAAATTCTTTTCAATTTCTTATTAGATATCTAGACTTAACCACTAGTTTGAGGATGATAAGGAGTGGCCACCTTATGGGTGACACCATATTTTGTTAAAAGAGCTTCAAATTGTTTATTACAAAAATGAGTGCCACCGTCACTAATAATAGCCCTAGGGGTTCCAAATCGAGTGAAAATATTTTTCTTTAAAAATTTAATCACAACTCTAGTATTATTGGTGGGTAACGCTACAGCTTCTACCTATTTAGAAACATAATCAACAGCCACTAATATATATTCATTATGCATGGATTTTGGGAAAGGCCCCATGAAGTCTATACCCTAGACATCAAATAATTCACAAATCAAGATATTACTAAGAGGCATTTCATGTTTCCAAGATATATTTCCACTTCTTTGACACCTATCACATGACTTAACATACAAATAAGCATCTTTAAACAAAGTAGGCCAATAAAAACCACACTGCAAAACCTTATGAGCAGTTTTCGACGGGCCACAATGTCCTCCCACCTCCCTAGAATGGCAATGATTAAGAATTTCATTAACCTCACTCTCTGAAATGCACCTCCTAATCATATTGTCCCCACAAATCTTAAAAAGATAAGGTTCATCTCAAATATAATGCTTCACATCAGACCAAAACTTTCTAAGCCTATGCTTGTCAAGTAGTTTAGGATTTACATTACCTGCCAGATAATTTACAAAATCTGCATACCAAGGTGCCTTAGAAATTGCAAGGAGCCTCTCATCAGGGAAAGAATCCTTGATCTCCTTCACTGTGGGTTCCCTCATTGAAGCATCCAATCGAGACAAATGATTAGCTACGACATTCTCACTCCCTTTCTTGTCTCTAATTTCTACATCAAACTCCTGGAGAAAAAGAATCCACCGTATAATCCTTGGTTTAGCATCCTATTTTGACAACAAATACTTGATGGCAGAATGGTCAGTAAAGACAATAACTCTGGACATTATCAAATAAGAACGAAATTTATCAAATGCAAAGATAACAGCAAGTAATTCCTTCTCTGTAATGGTGTAATTACGCTGAGCGTCATCCAAGGTTTTACTTGCATAGTAAATAGCCTGAAACACCTTATCCCACCTTTGCCCTAGAACTGCTCCCACAGCTGCATCACTAGCATCACACATTAGCTCAAAAGGTAAAGACCAGTCAGAAGCTACAATCATAGGAGCAATCGTTAATTTCTCTTTTAATTTCATGAAGGCAGATAAACATGTTTCATCAAATTTAAATTCTACATCTTTAGCCAACAATTCAGAAAGAGGTTTTGCTATTTTTGAGAAGTTTTGTATGAACCTCCTATAAAACCCAGCATGACCTAGAAAACTTCTGACTACCTTAATGCTTGTTGAGGGAGGAAGTTTAGAAATAACCTCAATCTTGGCAGGGTCTACTTCAATACCTTTTCCTTATACCTTATGCCCTAAAACAATGCATTCATCCACCATGAACTGGCACTTTTCCCAATTTAAGATCAAATTGGCCTTCCTACACCTCTATAAAACTAAATTCAAGTTATGTACACAACTGTCAAATGTGGTACCATATACCAAAAAATCATCCTTAAAAACCTCAATATAATGACCCAACAAATCTGAAAATAAAGCCATCATACACCTTTGAAAGGTAACAGGGGCATTACATAATCCAAATGGCATTCGTTTATATGCAAATGTACCATAGGGCATGTAAAAGTAGTTTTTCTTGATCTTCAAGAGTTACGGGTATTTGTATATAACCAGAATAGCCATCTAAACAACAGTAATATTCATGCCCTGCTAACTTCTCTAACATCTGATCAATAAAGGGTAGAGGGAAGTGATCCTTCCTGCACTACTAGAAAAGTGCTTAATACAGACGGATTTTACAGACGGATTAAAATCCGTCTGTATTACAGACGGATTTGTGGAATAATTTTTTTTTTCTGAAACATCCATCTGTAAATCCGTCTATATTTAGCCCGCCTTTTGGCCCCAAACATTATAGACAGCAATTACAAACGGATTTTTCCGTCTGTAAATGTGGCGGTTTTAGCCGACCTTTCAGGTGACAAATTACAGACAAATTTTTTTGTCTGTAAATGGGATTGACGCATTTACAGACGGAAAAATCCGTTTATAATGTGCCACCTGAAACACACTGTTTCATTAAACCCATTACAGACGGATTTTCCCGTCTGTAATGACTGAAACCCATAAAAACCGCGTCTCCTCTTCCCCTCTCCCATTATCAGAACCCTCTCTCTCTCTCTCGCTCCCCCCTCTTTCTCTCTCTCTCTAAGAGCTCAGTGTTTTGGCCATTGCGAGTGATTGGAGCAACCATTTGAAAGTTTTTTTGTATCATTGTATTCCTGGTACGATACTCTAACTTTTAATCGGTTTAGTTTTTTAATTTTTTATGTTTTTTAGAGACTTAAAATTTCTAAGACAGAGTTGTAGGATTGGAGATTGTATGACTGGGGGGAAGGGCGTAGAGGTCCTTCTCCGAACCTGATTATTGTGTGCTGTGGGATTGTTTGTGTTTGTGAAGTTTGTAGAATATGCATGTTGTGGAGTTACAAGGGGATGTGCTCTAGAACGGTTTAAGATTGTGATGTGTTTTTGTTTGATGTATCGAATAATTTATTTTTATATAATTTATTAGTTGATTTTAGGTGAAATTTTTATTGTTGTAAAAAAATGGTAAACAAATGTAAAGAAATTAACATGTATTAGGGGAGATTCTGCCAAAATTTATATTAAAATTTTCTGTAATGTATTTTAGAAGGTTGATACCACATTGTATATTTGTATTAGGTTTATATAGTTGTTGAGGAAGATATTTCTCAGAAATCGTCAGTGGATGTATGATAGGTTGCACCCAAGTCGAGGGGGAATAAAACCTGAATTCTTTGAGGGTGTAGAGGAATTTATACGCGTCTGTTGTAATTCGCAGCAATTCATCACCAATCAGGTCGTTAGGTGTCCATGTTCTAAGTGCAAGTGTAGAAAGTTTTTGGATATTGATTCAATTAGATATGATTTGTATAAGTTTGGATTTAAACATGATTATTGGATGTGGACTGAGCATGGGGAAGAAGTTAATTTAGAAAATCAAGTAGGTAATTCAAATATATTACAATCAGGTGGTCATGTAGGTAATGTAAGTTGGGAAGAAAGTAATAGTCGTTATCAAGAAATGGTTTATGATGTTGTTGGTCCTCAATTTGGAATTTTTCATGATTTTGAAGCTGAAGAAGAACCTAATGGAGAGGCTGCAAAGTTTTATAATGTTTTAGAAGCAGCAAACAAGCCTTTATGGGATGGGTGTGTGCATTCAGAGTTATCTTTAGCAATAAGAATGTTAAGCATAAAGTCAGAAGGCAATCAATGTCAGAGTTCATTTGATCAATGAGCTACATTAATTAGTGAGCTTAGTCCCGAACCTGACTCCATCCCAAAGAACTTTTACCAAGCCAAAAAATTAGTTTCCAAACTTGGATTAAAAGAAGTCAAAATTGATTGTTGTTTGAAAGGCTGCATGCTGTATTACAAAGATGATGTTGTTTTGACCAATTGCAAATTCTGTGGAGAGCCTAAGTTTAAACCAAGAAGAGGTGGTAGAAGTGGTAAACATAAAGATGTACCGCAAAGTAGAATGCATTATTTGCCTTTGATTCCTAGGCTAAAAGGTTGTATGCGTCTATGAGTTCAGCTCCTTACATGACGTGGCATGCTGAAAATAAAAGGAGTGATGGGATAATGACTCATCCATCTCATGGTCAGGCTTGGCAACATTTTGATCAAGTGTATCCTGAGTTTGCATCCGATCCTAGAAATGTAAGGTTAGGGTTATGTGCTGATGGGTTCGCTCCAAACAATCAATTTAATAAACCATATTCTTGTTGGCCTATTGTAGTTACACCTTTGATAATATATGTTATTATTAGTGACTTATTAAATAGTTCTCCAAACTAATATCTAATTATCTGAACTGAACTGTGGGATGACTATATTCAAAGGCTTGAGGAAGCATCTTCTCAGAATCCAAAGTCAGTAGATGAGGATGCTATGTGGTCACAGACAGTGGGTGGCCTTTATAAAGGTCGCATTTATGGCATGGGGGGCCACTTTGCAGACTCCATGTCCCCTACATCTGTCACTGGAGATGCCCCTTCTCTTGCACCTGAGGATGTGGAGGACATGGTCCGCACTCAGGTCCATGCCCTCAATGAAGAACTCCAGAAGCAGAATGAGGAGATGTGGAAGAGCAAAGAAAGTGCATGGAAGAATAAGTGGTCAAAGAAAATGGAGAAGAAGATAGAGAAGAAGGTGGCGTCGAGAATGCAAAGGGAGTTCCAGCAGCAGATGACGCAACAGCATATGCAAATGCAGCAGATGCATGCTTATTTTGAGCTCATGAGAGCAAGCAGCTCCACACCTCTTCCTCCTCCTCCACCAGCTCCAGCACCACCGGTTTTCACCTCCATCCATCATTCCTCTACTGACTCCTCTTCTACTGATGATGATGCTCCTTCAGATTATGACCATACAGATTATTCCTGATGAAGACTTGCATTTTATATTTAAATGTATTTATTTAGATGCTTTTTTGTCTTCCTTTGTAATAACATTTAAATTTTATAAATCATTTTGGAATGTTTAGATGCCGAATCTATAGTTTCTATTTTGTTTATAAATTGTGATAATCAAGAACAGCAGGAAATAACTATCTATATAAATAAAAAAATATCAATAATAGTAAAATATATCACTGACGGATTACAGACGGATTTTCAAATTCGTCTATAATTCTTTACCGACGAGGATATTACAGACGGTTTATATCCGTTTGTAAATCCGTCTGTAATAGAAAAAACCATCTGTAATGCTCTAAAAATCCGTCTGTAAATCTGTCTATATAAACAGACTTTTTAGTAGTGCTGGTGGCTTCATTAAGCTTTCTGTAGTCGATACACATCCTCCATCTGGTTACCTTTCTGATGGCTATGAGCTCTTGTTGCTCATTCTGCATAACAGTAGTCCCTCCTTTCTTCGGTACAACCTGCACAGGACTTACCCAAGGGCTATCAGAGATTGGGAATATAATATTAGCATCCAATAACTTAATTACCTCCTTTTTTACTACTTCTTTCAAATTAGGATTCAATCGCCTTTGGGGTTTTACTTTTGGTTTGAACTCCTTCGCCAGGTGAATTCTATGGGTGCATATGGAAGAACTGAAGCCCTTAATGTCATTGATGCTCCACCCGAAAGCCTCCTTGTTTTCTCTTACTACTCTCAAAAGCTTCTCCTCCATGCTACCTGTCAAATTGGCAGAAATAATTACAGGTAAGTGAGATGGAAGGTGTAAAAAAGCATATTTAAGATTCAAAGGAAGAGGCTTGAGTTCTAGTTCAGGAGGTTCTTCGACTGATGGCTTGGCTCTTTTCTGGGAGTGTTCTCCTAAATCTTCAAATATCTTTCGTTCGAACCATCTTCCAGGTATCCCACTGTTCAATGCTAAGATCTCATCTATTATTTCTTCAGTGTCGTGCAAATCCCTCCTTTCTAATGTAAGTATTCTCTCCAATACATCTTTCATTAATCCATCTTGTACCTGTGGTTCATTCAGAGAGATGGAAGTAACATCTGCAGTTGACACAAAATTACAAGAATCAAAAGTGGAAGGATGCTTAAGTGAATTAAAAACTTTAAATACTACTTCCTCTTCGTTTAATCTTAAGGTAAGCTTCCCCTGCTGAACATCTATTATCGTTCTTCCTGTAGCTAGGAAAGGCCTTTCTAGTATGATGGGTACTTCATCATCTTCCTCCATGTCAAGGACAATGAAATCTACAGGGAATATGAACTTATCCACCTTGACCAGGACATCCTCCACTATACCCCTAGGATACGTTATCGAGCGATCAGCAAGCTGTAGAGAAATTGAAGTTGGCTTGGGTTCCTGCATACCCAACTTTCTAAACACAGAAAATGGCATTAGATTAATACTAGCGCCTAGATCACAGAGTGCTTTATCAAAATAAGAATTGCCTATTATGCATGGAATCGTAAAACTCCCTGGATCCTTGAGCTTAGGTGGCAACTTTCTTAACAATATTTCTGAGCACTCCTCATTCAATTTGACTGTCTCGAATTCTTCCAATTTCTTTTTGTTGCTTAGCATCTCCTTGAGGAATTTGGCGTATTTAGGCATCTGTGAAATGGCTTCAAGAAAAGGGATATTGATGTGGAGTTTTCTGAGAATCCCAAGAAATTTATTAAACTGAGGGTCTCTCTGGGTAGCCATCAACAGTTGTGGAAATGGAACTTTTGGCCTTGGCATCACTAATGTATCATCCCATGCTTCTTTTTTCGTATCTGACTGGCAAGCACAGCCTTGCTCATCATAAAGCACGGTCGTGTTATCTGTAAGCACGACCTTGCTTGGGTTAAGCATGGGCGTGCATTCAAAGTCAGCATGGTTGTGCTGTTCAAAGCACGGCCGTTCTTGTTGAGCCATCATGGACGTGCAGGGTGATGCAAGCACGGGCGTGCATGACTTATGTGGTTGCGTTCACTCAAGTTTCTTCCACTTCTTAAAGTAATTGCTTTAGCTTGTTCCCTAGGATTTGGTTCTGGTTGTGATGGCAATGTTCCTAGTGTTTTTTGACTGAGAAGACTTATGATTTGCTCCAACTGGGATTCAAGCTTTGAAGATTAAGTTCTCACCTCAGCTCTGATTTCTGCAAACCTCTTGTCTTCTCTCTCAATCTATTGTTCCATCTGTGCTTCCAGCTTTGCTATTCTCTTGTCAGAGTTATGCACGTATTGCATCATCTGTTCTTGAAAATTGGATTGGAATCTAGGAGCTTCTCTTCTTTCTAGCTTCTTTCCTTGATTTTGCACATGAGGAGGTCGATAGGGCGTATTCTGATTTACCTAGCGACTTCCCCAAGGATTTGTGTTACCACTGCGCCATCCTAAATTATAATTATTACCCATAAAGTTTACCTCCTCCTGATCACATTCTGTATTCTGTACCGACTTTGTGGGTTGATCTTGTGCTTTCATCAAGCACTCCAGTTACTTTGTGAGAGCTGCCATTTGGGTTAACAGTGGGTTATTGCTCTCTTCTTGATAGACTGGCGCAGTTTCTTTTCTCTTGAAGTTGTAAGTGTCCATTGTGTGCCACTGAAAGCTGGCAAAAGCCATTTCGTCTATCAATCTGTATGCATCATCTGGGTCTTTCCTTATAAGAGATCCTCCCGCGGCGGCATCAATTGTGACCCTATTATGGATGGATAGGCCACTGTAAAAGATCTGTACCTGCCTCCAAGTTGGAAAGTCATGGTGTGGGCATCTTCTCAATAATTCCCCAAATCGCTCCCACGCCTCGAACAATGATTCTGTCTCATTCTGCTGGAAGCAACATATTTCTGTCATCAACTTAGACGATCTTGATGGAGGAAAGTACTTTCCCAAGAACTGTTGAGTGAGATCCTCCCAAGTTGTGATGGAATTGGCTGGCAGTGAGGAAAACCATGCATTCACTCTTTCGAATACTGAAAATGGAAATAGGCAGAGTCGGATGGCATCGTTGGAGACTCCATTGTATTTTATGGTGTCCATCAATCGGAGGAACTTTGTCAGATGCAGATTAGGGTCCTCGTTAGGCAAGCCCCAAAATTGTATGGAATTCTGAACCATGGTGATGAGTGCTGGTTTCAACTCAAAATTATTTGCCTCCACATTAGGTGTCGCGATACTTCTAGGAGTGCCTCTGGCATTGGGCATCATGTAATCTTGGATCGATCTCCTTCATTCTGCCATTCTTTGCTCTCTCGCTTCTTTTCTTTATCTACGAACTGTCCTTTCAATTTCTGGATCAAACATATAAGTTGTAGAGCACTTAGAACGAGTGAGCATACATCAAGAGTAATAATAAAAATGAGAATAAAATAAATATGAAAATTATAAAATAAATAAATAAAAATTAACAATAAACAAAACAGAACTAAAATAAAGTAAAACACAAATTACTCAAATCAATTAAATTTTAGATTTTCTTAATATTGAAAAGCAATCCCTAGCAACGGTGCCAAAAACTGTTCGGAGGGCAAGTGTACCCAACGAGAAATAATAAAGGGTTTTCAACTAAGTTCCCAAAATATCGTCCCACAAGGATTATTTATCAATTACTAAGAGTTTTTCTAATTTAATTGTTTGAGCTTCAAGGATACAAAATTGATTTAAAACTAAGAATTTATAAAATTAATTGTAAAAACTAAGAGCAAGAAACACAAAGCACGTTTTGGTTGAACTTATCGGAGAGGAACCTAGGGCATATGGGTGTTCTCATTCAATCCTTTATGATATTCTGCTATTTAGATCTAAATCTGATTTCCTAGTGATTACTAATCATTTATACTAATACTATTAATACTCAATGGTCATGCAGTATTAATATTCTTTTCCCTAAGTTAATATCCCCAATGATCATGCAGGTTATTAATTTAGAAAAAGTCTAAGGAGCCTATGAATTTGTTAATTTAATAACGATTAGAAGAGAAATATTAGTTTGATCTACCTAATCTTTCCTCTCGTTTTATCCTATAGATCTATTAATTACTCGAGGTATGATCGCCTGACAATGTAATTAATTGAGGTGAAGAATTAGAAACGATAAGATAAACCATAATCACAAAATGGAAATCATATTTAGATTCAAATATCACAATCCCATAAAGTCATAAACGATAATTCCCATAGCCCTAGCTACGGATTTAGCCACTCATGTAGAAAGAAAGAACTAAAACAATCATTAACATATCCATAATGAAGCAGTAAAATAAACTAGAATAAGAATTGAATCTTCGGTTTTCAAGTATGGTCACTTGAAGCTCTAAGTTTCGCCAAGTGTGTGCCAACGATCCTACGAGAAGGGTGGAAGTGATCCAAAATCTCAAAGAAAAAATTCAGTGTCAGTCTGTACTCCCAAAAAGTGTCCTTCAAGATGCTTCTTCCCCTCTATTTATAGAATTTTAACTCCTTCAGTTTGGCAAATGCAAACAGGCACGGCCATGCATGATGGTGCAGCACGGCCGTGCATAATATCGAAGCACCCCCGTACTTCACTAGGCGTGCTTGTTCTTGTCAGGCTTTGAGGCCCTTCCATTTGGGCCTAAAATGTACCCAAAATGTGCTCATGGTTCCTTTATCTCAAACTGCGCAATTAACAACTAAATTAGTGTAAAACTCAATTCAAATAAATGTCAAATATGAATAAATAGACTATAAAAGAGGACCTAATTACATACTTATCATTTAACAAGGATTTGATCTAGTTAATCTTAGAAATGTCAAAGCCTGCAAGTATCAAATCATCAACATAAGTGAGCACAATTGTAAAACTAGCGAGTGACCTCTTAGTGAATAACGAATAATCAGATTTTGATTGAACAAAACCACCACCACCAAGAGTAGCAAAAAGTTTGAAATTCCATTGCCTACTAGCTTGTTGAAGGCCATATAAAGATTTGGTTAACTTGCAAACCAAGGCAGGATCAGAAAGAGGCAATCCAGCAAGTGGTTTCATATAAACCTCCTCATCTAAGTCATTATGCAAAAAATTTGTATTAACATCAAGCTGTTCTAAACGCCAATGTTGGACAGAAGCAATGGAAAGAAGCATTCTTATGGTGGTCATCTTAACAATAGGGCTATAGGTATCAAGGAAGTCAATTCCTTCGATTTGAGCGAAGCCTTTTGCCATTAAATGGGCCTTATACCTTTCTATAGACCCATCTGCCTTGTGCTTGACTTTAAAGATCCATTTGTAGCCTATGGTCTTTTTTCCCTTGGGCAAGTGTGTCAATGTCCAAGTATGATTCATATCCAAAGCAAGTAATTTATTCCTAATTGCTTCTTTCCAACAATCAAATTTAATGGCTTCTTGGTAGATGAAGGTTCAAAACCACAAGAAACAGATATACAAAAATGTTTATAAGAAAGAGAAAGAAGATCATAAGCGAGATAATCTGAATGGGATACATGACTATAGAAGAGGATGATGTAAATGAAGCACCAGCCAATGCACAATGATAGTCTTTCAAGTAATCTGGAAGCTTCGTGGTTCTCTAAGATTTTCTTTGTTAAACAAAAGGTATAGAAGAAGTAGGGAGAGTAGATATAGGTATGTCAAAAACATGTTCAGGTTCAGATGGAAGGTTAATT
The DNA here is from genome assembly GCA_024086825.1 of Abrus pulchellus subsp. cantoniensis. Taxonomy (NCBI): domain Eukaryota; kingdom Viridiplantae; phylum Streptophyta; class Magnoliopsida; order Fabales; family Fabaceae; genus Abrus; species Abrus pulchellus. The sequence goes on from CM044050.1 coordinate 13,002,718, forward strand.
TGAGATGGAAAAGATTCAGTCGGTAAAGGTATAGGTGAATTATCTGAGGAAATGGAAGGTAAAGGAAAAATATCTTTAAACTGAGTAGGAAGGTTCGGATGGGATTGAGTGAAAGTTGAAGGTAGTTGTGAAAAGCCTTGAGATTGTTTTTGAGGAAAAATATTTTCATTAAGTTGTACATGTCTTGACAGAAAAGTTTTCCTATTCTTTAAATCATATAGAACAAAGCCTTTAACACCTCTTTGATAGCCAAGAAAAATACATTTTCACGCTATGGAGTCTAGTTTCTTTCTGTTAGAAGCGATAGTAGAGGCAAAAACAAATCATCCAAATACCCCTTAAATGTGAAATATTAGAAATTTTGTTGCGTAGCACATAATAAGGTGATATGTTGTCAAGCAATGAAGAAGGTGTTATATTAACTAGATTTATAGCTAAAGCAGCAACATAACTCCAAAAATAGTGTGGCAAACCATAATGAAAGAGCCATGACCTAGTGATATCTAAAATATGTTTATGTTTATGTTCGACTAAGTTGGTTTTGCTGTGGTGTTTTCACACAACTTTTATAATAAATGATCCCTTTTTTAGCATAAACTTAGAAAGAATAAATTCAGAACCATTATCTGTTCGAATAAATTTAATTAGTTTATGAAACTATGTTTGAATAAGAGCAACAAAAGACTGGGCTAAAAAACCAGTTTCTGATTTTAATTTCATAGGATAGAACCAAGTAAAATGATCTATGGTAAGAAAATCTTTGTGCCTATGCAGAGATGGTGTAGCAATTAGACCCCAAATGTGAAAAACAATTCATAAACAAAATCACTATCAGAAAAAGATGAATGTTTCTGTTTAGAGAAATGGCAAAAATCACAAGGCAAATCAGTTTTATTACATTCAATAGAAAGGTACAAATGTTTCAAAGTACAAAGTTTATCATGTGAGAGATGGCCAAATCTAAGATGCCAAAGATTATTCTTATAAGAAAAGAAATTGTTTACGTCGTGTAAAATGGTTTTGGGACAAGACTTCATTGTGTAAAAAACATGTTGAACTTCAGTTACACCAATCATCTTCATGGATCTTGAATCCAAAATCTAACAATCATGAAAGAAAAAAAATACAACGTAAGGAACAAATGAGTTAAGAAACTGAAATAAGATTCAAAGTAAAATTAGGAATATAAAGCACATTGGTAAGAAAGAGAGGTTTAGAGAAAAACATTGTGCCAGAAATGGTTTGAATCTGAGCACCATTAGGTAGTTTAACATAGATAGGAGCAATGTGTTTATGACTTTGAAACAAGGACAAATTGTTACAAACATGAATAAAAGCTCCTGTTTCAATGATCCAACTATCTTTGGGAAATAAATTAGACAAGGTGCAAACAATACCTGAGGGTTTCTTCACAAGAGAACTATAAATGTGATTAACCGTGTTACCATTCAAATTTGATTGTTGCAAAAGAACTATTAAGGCCTAATGTTGATTAAAAGTTAGAGTCATAGTTGGAGCATAAGATACTTCTTGCTGAGAAAGGACATAGCAGTATCATCACCTTCATCAATATCTTTAAATGATTGGACATTACGAGCAAAATGAGAATTTTGCATGTGAGGAGGATATCCATGTTTCTTATAGCAAGTTTCGATAGTGTGACTCTAAGATGATCACAATAAGCACACACTTTAGAACTTCGACCACGGCCACGGTCCCTACCAAAAGTTGAGAAAGATTGAGATCAAACACCAGAACCACCACGTCCTCGTGTCGAGGAACAAAAGGATGCCAAAGTATGAGGATCATCAATAGGTACACCAAATTGACACTCTTGTTTGATTAGAAGCGAGAAAGCATGATCAAGATCTGGTAACGGCTGCATCATAATGATTTAAGAATGAACAGTAGAGTATTGTTCATTAGTCCTTTAAGAAAATGAAGGACTCAATCACCATCACGATAAGAATGTATAGCAGGAACAAGATTGCAAGAACATTTGATCTCACAAGAACATGAAGGCAGAGGACGAAATTGATCTAATTGTTGCCAGAGATTTTGCAATTGAGTGAAGTAAGTAGTGATATTAAGAGAACCTTAGCAAAGAGTGTAGATCTCTTCTTGGATATCAGAGATGCGAAAGACATCTCCCTCATAGTAACGTTTTCACAAAGTATTCCAGATCTCAATTGCGGTGTCTATCCAACAAACAATTAGAGCAATATTAACATCAGGATAATGAACAACCCACGACATGATGATGGAATTATAGCGATCCCAATGGCCAAACATGGCAGAACCCAGGAGGGGGACAAGGAAGAGTGCCATTGATGAAGTGAAGCTTATTCTTCAAGCGAAGAGCTATAGAAACATCACGGGACCAAGAATGATAATTGGAACCGTCCAATTTGATTGGAACGAGATAAATTCCAGGGCTATCACCAATGGTAAGGAAGTAAGGGTTTGACGTATCAAGAACCATAGAAGGAGGAGCCGCCATGGAAGAAGCAACGAAGAAGATGAAGATGGGAAGTGAAGGATCAAGAGATCAAGATGTAACGATCCACAAAAGGCTCAATGATACCATGTGAAAACTCTAGAGTTCGAGAGAAAAATGAATGAACATGAGCAAAACTACATTCTGTATTCAAAATTAATTATGATCAATTACAAGAAGTGTTATATAGATGACAAAGGATGACTTCACTAACTAACATAATTAACAAAACCAACAAATTAACTACAAATGACCAAAGAAAAATAACTAACTATTGGCTAAGCTAAATCGTAAAGCTAAGAAGCACATCTGTTAACGATTACACTGAATGCTTGGTATCTTAAACAAAAGAATACAATTTATAAGAGTTTCTCATGTTTGAATTATTTAGTTGGATGGCCACTTTAGAATTAAATTCACTCATGACTCTTAAGTTTCAATTCTCTAATTAATTAAATATCAAGACCAAGACTCCAAAGTTCTTACTTTATAGAAGAAAATTAGCCCAGATTACTCAAGATATTAGATACAAATCTCCTTGCAATTTGTACACAAACGATAAGACAGTTTTACATTTTGTTAATACATAGAACCATCAACTTTGACCTTTGGCCAATTATCCTACAGAAGCTTCCAAGTTACAATAATTTGATTTCTACCTTATTTGAATAAAATATTACAAGAAGACAAGAAATTATAAGAAATCTAGTTGATATAACTCAAAATGTGGTGTAGAAGAATCCTAGGATCCTAATATTTTGATTAGAAGATTTAAGAATTCCTTTCCTTGGATAAAAACCCTAAAATTTATAGTCTTATTTGTTCCATCTATTTGCATGCATGTCGGTAAAGTTGGTCTCAAGTCAATTACTTAACTCGACACTAATCAATAATAAAAATAAAATTATCATAAATCATAAATATTTCATAAAGTTATACAAAGAATCTACTATAACCCTAGTTATTTGAAAAGTAAATACAAACTAGACGAATCTTTAATAGAGAAGAAATGAACAAAGCTCATGAATTTTTGTATTTATTAATTAATTAGTAATTATTATTTTGCATGAGCATTGTTCTTTAAAAAAATTATTGACATTATTGTATATTATTCAAGGATATAGTACTTATTTTTTAAATGATTTATAATAGATAATGAGATTATTACACTCTTTTCACTTATTAACAATGCCACTTAAGACACAAATCTTGGAAATTTTACCACATATTGACTTTGATCGAAATTTTTAACTTTGTCAAATGCAAATAAACGATTTACTTGTTAATGCACTTATGAAATGTTGGAAGCCTAAAACACACATATTCCACTTACTTTGTGAAGAATATTCAATTACATTAGATGTTTCTGTATTGTTTAGACTTCAATCAATGGTGCACCAGTGATTAGCTCTACAAATCCCTTTAATATAGTAGTACATAAAATGTGTGAAACTTAATAGGCAATTGATCTTAATCAAACAACATTGAAAGATAAGAAATTAGATTAAAGTGGCTAACACAACACCTTAGTTGACTTCTTGCTAATTTTGACATTAAGATACAACAACATGCTGGTGGGTATATTCTTTGTTCATTGAGACATGTTCTAATGCTGAATAAAAAGTAACTCAATGGTATATGCAAAATTCTTGTAGTTGTTAATAGATGTGAATCAAATTGACAATTATAGTTAGGGTTTAACATGCTTGGCCTTTCTTTACAGAGGGTTGAATCGTTGTTCCAGAGATTATGCTAAAGAAATTTGTGATTGCTTGATACTTATGCAGGTGTGGACATGGCACCGACTGCCATGGTTGACTCCAATCTTAGGCAAACCAATAATATTTCCACTTGTTTTTAGATGGAGACACTTGTGATATCTAGCGAATACTTTGTTCAAGAATGATTGGAATATCATATTAACATTGGATCAAAAAAGTGTTGATTGTAACACCCTAGTTTTTGTAATATTGATTATATATATATATATATATATATATATATATATATATATATATACATACATACATACATATGTGTGTGTGTGTGTGTGGTGAATGGATGTTAGAGTGTGCACTCAATTACGTGATGATGGTGTTGATGTGTATAAATGTATATGAATGTGTATAATTATATTCATATATGATTAGATTGGATTGATTAGGCTGAGAAAATAGGTCAAATGTGTAATACTAAGGTGTTCTCGCCGTAGCGAGAGAGGTCTCGCTGTAGCGAGAAGGCTTTGGGAGAAGGGCATGAGATTGTCGCCTTCTCGCTATAGCGAGTGATGTCTCACTGCAACGAGAAAAGCACACTGAAGGGTGCATTTCTGGGTGTAGTCTCGCTGTAGCGAGAGGGTCTCGCTATAACGAGATTCTGCAGAAATCATAGTGCAGTTTCCTCTGATATTTTTACTATAGCGAGAGTGTAGCGACCAGAAGGAGATTTAAAGGGGTTAGGGTTGGAGAAGTTTCATTTCCCACTTTCCCTCCGAAATCTCTTTGAATATCTCTTCCCAAAACCCTTACATTTATTTTTCAGGTGACCAAGATGATCAGCACCGGACTCAGTGAAGGAAGGATGAACTGCTATAGGACTTAGATTATATTTTGAAATTATAATGTAACTAAATTAGTCTTATAGTAGTCTTTGATATAAACTTATAATCCTTTATTGTTTTGAACTGTTTTATGAAACTCTATGATGGGATCTTTTATTTTAATGAAAATTTTATTACTCCCAATTTTTGCGAAATTATTACTTGAAAATTAACTTAAGGTGTTACATTGATGGGGTAAAAATTTATACATTCTTATTAATATGTTAAATTAGTCTCTACAAAAATCCTTTGTTATAACACAATATTTTATTCATTGCAGTTTTTGTGGACACATACGTGAGATGTGAACAACTAGTGTGGTCAATAGTTAGTTCTTTAATATATTTTGAAGTTATAGAGTGACATGCATCTGATCGTATAATGCATAAATTTAGATATACTTAACCTATTCCTCTTCAACCTCACAACCTTTGCTATGTAGTTTTTTCATTATTTAGTTGCAATAAATATTAACCATCAAGCCATCTTCAAAAAAGTTAGGTTTTTTTTTTTATCATGTTTTTTTTGCAGAATGTGTGTTTAGAATGTGAAGAACTTCTTGTTTATATTGCTAAAATACTATATTAATATTATAGACTTTCATATATTTTTATATTTTCATTATAATTTTTTAATAATAGATCTCGCTTACATGAACATAAAAGGAAATTAGCAAGTAAAAATTAGTATTTGATTTTATAATATAATACTAACATGTATTGCAGAAAAAGATAATTTTCTTGCAAAATGCATCACAAAAATCAAAAATATTATTCTACTTTCTACTTTCAAATAATTAACTCTTTATCTAGTTTACATGGGAGAGAATCATTTTCTAGCATTTTTATTTTTAATATCACTAATTGTTTGTTTCATCATAATCTTCATCTTTTTATCTATCATCCTTATCCGAATATTTTAAATTTAAGTTATGTTCTCTTTGAGTTATACCAAAAGTCAATAACTTTTTTCATCTAAATTCTTTAATTATTATATAATAAAGTTGGATGTCTTGAATTGAAAATATATAAAATAAAATATAACTTTTTTGAAAATCTAGAATACTCTTCTAAAGATGATGGAAAATGTAACATAAACAAAATTACGCGTATAGGAATCTATACTAAATAAATTACAAAAAGAGGTTTTGTACCAATAATAAAAGACTATTTAAACTTTAAAAATTTATAAATAATGAGTCATGTCAAAAAACTGTTTATAAGTATGAGAGAAAATTTAAGTCATTATAATTCACTGTAATAGTAAAAATTAAATTAAAAATAATTTTTTGTATAAAAATTAGTGTATAAGTTTTTACTTATAAAATTTAAATTATAAAAAATATTGTATAAAAATTAAAAAATTATTTAATCTTTTATTTATACATTTATGCAACGCGAACGGCAATATTTTATTTTTTAGTTCTTTACTTATTTTACTTACTGTACGAAAATTAACGTTTACTTTAATGTTATACAATTTAGTTAACTAAATAGATATATTTTTTCACTCAATAACTACCATATTCATAAAAAAAAAATATTATGAATAGTTAATAGATTTATTAATTTAACTAAATTTTAGCGCTCTTGCCAACTTTAAAATCATTATTTAATTATAAAAAAAATCCTTACTTAGTTAAGACTTCGATTTCAATAAAGTATGCTTTAAGGAATTCATTGATGTTCGTTAGTCTATGTTAATAGAGGTTTGCGTTCACGGGCCTGCATACCATCCTGCATTGTTATTTTTATATGTTTTAGGTACTTAATTATGAAATATTATATTTGACAGTGGAGACCTATTTAAAAATATAACGACTTATCTAAAATTTGATGCCGTTGATATAGTATTTAGCAATGTTGAACACCGATGAATGCTTATTCCTCATCAAAGTGGCATATGCAAGCATGTCTTATATTTTAGGTTATTTTGTACTTCTTTAATCATTTGAAATTAACACGTCATTTTGTTCAAATAATAAATGTTGTTAACAAAATTTGATCTTATAATATCTATCTACCAATTAAAATTTTTAAAGTTGAACAAATCATTAAAATGGTAGCAGTATCATTTTACAGTTTGATTATTCAAATATTTTAGTCGACTTGGTAATGATTGATTACATATATATTTTTAGTATTATATAAAACGTTAAATAATAATGGAAAATGATATTGAATATATTGTTTGGCTAAACTGCTAATTGGTAGAAGAAATTAAACTGCAAACAATGGTGAAAGTTAGAATTTGCATACACAATAGTTAAACATTTAATTTTGTTAATGATTAATCTGAATTTTCATGTACTATATACTATTATTAAAATATTTTCTTTTATATTACTTTGTTTTTATTTTAATATTTTCCATTTAATTCACTTTTTTGTTTTTTCAATGTCTAATTAAAAAAATTAAAAATGACTAAATTTTTCGACGTTAAAAAACTAAAAACTATATCTGACAATATACATGTTCACTTAAGTTCAAACATTTTAGTGGAGATAACCTTGACGACATTGCTAATTCTAAACAAATGGAACAAATTAGTAAGCTTTGAAAGAGTAAAGCCATTTTTATGGCGTAAAAGTCAAAAGCATGGCAGTAGTTTTTTCATACATCTATAACCCAAGTTCCATAAGTTCCAATATATTAAATTTGAGTGGTTGAGAAGTGGGAGAACCTATCTCCAAATGATTTTCGGTGTTGCAGCATAAAGGTTTGCTTTCCTCTGTAAATAGAACCTCTTCACAATTGCTTTTGCATCCAAGATCATTCAATCACAAGTGAATTTAGTGACAAAAAATTCAAAGAGAAAAATATAGTTTTCCTATTCTTATGAGTATATTCTCCTCATAACGAGGGAGACTGTAATTGTTCTCTTTTTATATCAAGGATGTTGCCCAAAACAAAAAAAATTGACAAAAAAGTGTTGGGAAAATTACGCCGAATTTTCTTGTAATATCAGATTCGTGGAAGTGAAAAATAAATGTAGAATATTGCACACACAAAATTGATAACGGAGTTCGGCCAATAATGCCTACGTCTCCGGACTGCTGCAGATGTATTACTGAAAAAGGGAATACACTCAGTGTTTACAAAACACTCAAAAAAAGACTCACAACCATTCACTGAATATTTTCAGTTGTTCTGCATTTTTGCCTTTCATTGCTTCTTTTATATAGGCAAATGAAATCCTTAAATTTCAAAACGCGTTAGGCACCGAAATTTTACGCGTTTGTCATGTTACGCGTTTGTCATGTGCCGAATTTCTTTGACTTTTCAACAAAAAGAACCCAAAGAGTGTATATGTTCTCTTTCATTTAACCTTTGCACTCCTCTTTTGATTTTAGAGCTTTGCATCTTCAACACGGCCTTGTATTTCTGGAGTTGGCTTCAATGCCCCTATTTGTAAGCATGAATCATAGAAATTTCATAGCCGACACTACAATGTATACATAAGAGGAATGAGGCACATGTTGCATGCCCTGAGTCATGCAAAGACCTTTTTAAGTTGGTCTGTGCAATAATATTGTCCATGTAAACCATGATCGCGTTGAAGGGATTAGAGCAATCCACTACCAAAAATTTGTTCTGGATAGTTTTGGAAGCAATTTCGTCACCAAGGGTGAGGCAAGTCTCTGTATACCTCTTGGGTTGGATCTTATCTCTAGTGAGCGCGATGAGGTCTCCATTATGGGAGATGAGATCGGCGTCAGTCAACTCCATTTTCTTGAAAACATCATAAAATATGATGATAGATGAACTCCCTTTATCTACAAACACTCTACCGACATCAGAGTTGGTGGTTACGACACGAAAGACGAAGGGATCGTCGTGATCCAAAATCCTCATCTCTTTTTAATTAGTAAGATTGGTGCTTTCAACAACTTTGACACTAATCACCTCCCTTCTGTATTTTTTACTCGACCGATATGAGGTACCTCCTCCTAAAAACCCTCATACAATCATGTTGATCGTCATATAAGGGAGGAGGAGGATTCTCTGTTTCTTCTCTGTCCTCCCTTTTCTTTATCTGAGATGGGCTTCTTGTTCTCCTTTTGCAGAATTGTCCCTACGCTCCTTATTCAGTGGTCAATGTCGCACATCGTTTCGAGGGAAGAGAAGGGGTTCAATCTTCTTTGCGATGTAGGTATCACTTGAGTCTATCATCCCTGATGAGTTCTTTAATAACATCCTTCAACTAGATGAATTCATCAGTTGTACGGTCAAACCCATCGTGAAATGAGCAGTACTTGGACTGTTTCATTTCATTTTGCCTCTTTCTTTGAGGGCTTGGGACTAAGGCTAATTCCATATGCATGACATCTTGGTAAATTGGGGTCAGAGGGGCATTCAAAGGGGCGTATCTATTAAAACGTCCATTGGGGTGTTTTCTTTAGCTTTCTCAAGGCTTTTTGGATTTTTTAGGGGACTTGGAATGTTCCTAACACTGTTGAGGTCTATCTTAACATAAGAGAGATGAATATTTCATCCAACATACTTTTCTGCTCTTGCCTTGAATTCCTCCATCAATTGTCAGCTTGTTTTGTTTTTGCTAATGAGAGCACAAAGGGGATCCCCTTTGTTAAGAATACTCAAGAACAAATTATACCGCAGGTTTGAATAAAAAGTATAGTTTATTGAAAGCAAACTATAGGGATATATAGCCTTTTACAAAGAGATAAGATCAAATTAACAACTCACTACTTACAACATTCTAAAACATGGCAAGAGACTAATAAGACAATTGTCAAAAACTAACCACTAATCTCCAAAGAATAGAGCTTATTAACAGACTAAAATAATCCCTCCATAAATTGTATGTAAAATGCATTCAGTTTATATTAGGAACTTCACACACAACCAACAAACTGCAAAGCTTCAAGAACACCTCCAACTTGAACGACTTTGTCATAATGTCACCTACGTGGTCTTTAGAATTATAGTCTCTCAAATCAACTTCACTATCTCTTAATCCATTGACAGAGAAAATGAAACATGATGTCAATGTGCTTGCTTCTACCGTGAAGAACAAGATCTTTGGAGAGTTTTATATGTTATCACACAGAATTGTAATGCAGTTCTTCTCCTGCTCGTGACCAAGTTTACCTAAAACTCATTTTACCAAACACACTGACAAGCACATGAGACAGCTGCAATTTATTCAGCCTTAGCGGTGGATAGGCTAACTAAAGACTATTTTTTAGAAGACCACAACATCTCTCCCAAATTAAACATGAATACACATTTTAATGTCTAACACTCTTATTTTTATTATTGCAATCTATTAAGTAAGATTAGATTTTTTTGGACCATTTATTGTAGGATATTCTTACTCAAGTAAAAACAGATAATATTACTCTAACTGTCCTCTCACATGGGTGTGAAGGTATCTCTATCAGGTGAGAAGGCACAAAAAAATGAGAGCTCTCTAGACCAGGTCTTACTCAAACGAGAAGACATCTCGCCCAGATGATATTATAAAAAATTTGAGTAAACATTTCTGTCTAATATTCTCGGCCAAGTGAGAAATGTTTTTCCTAAGAGAAAATAAGTCTCCCTTAATGGCTCAAGCGAAAACTCGCTTACTCAAATGAGAAGTCACGAGCAAAAAAGGTATTTAACGAACTTCCTATTATAAAACTTGCATTACAAGCCAATTAAATACTTTTCACTTCTCTCTCTTCCCTTTTTTAGATAAACTCTATTGAACCCTGAACTTGATTCGAATCCAAACTTGGACGTCTTTCCTATTTAATTCTTAGTAAGTTCCTTGGAGCTCAATCTTCTAAGCTCACTCCTATTTCTCTATTTTCTCTCTTCTCAAAAGTGTCTACTTTGCAATACTTAGAAAGAACTTGATTTTAAACTATTTCTTTCACAAATTAACTCATCGAGGTAAGGAGAGTTCTTTTCCATCGTTAATATGTTTTGTACTTATGAAATTGTAATAGTATGCTTCTTTATTTTATAAATATATATTTAAATAAGGTTTTTATTGTTGTTAAGATTGATGATGCATGTTTTACTGTTCGTGAATTGATTGAAATGTGTTTCATTAAAAATACATGATTTGGACTAAGTCTATATGTATCTCGCCTTGGGCGCTATTTGTTTTACTAAATGATGAGAAATGAATAAAGGAAAGCATATTATTAGTAGTGATGATGAAAGAAATTAATGTAAATAGTTATAGAGAGATACTAGAGTATAAAGTGTAAAGATTATTTGGAAAATATAGAGAAATAAGGGTGGTACTTTTTTATAGTAGTTATGCATAAACTGATTAAAGTAAAAGTATCACAGGTCTTACACTCATTTTTCGACTAGATTCCTAATTACACTTTAGTTAAAAGTCTCAATATTGTGTACATTATATTCGTATGCATGAACTAATCAATAACCATTTACTTATATGTGTAAGACTTCATAGAATGTGAGAGATAACGTTTGATTATAAGCACATTGCAGTGCACGACGATATGCATATACGAAAAAGTGATATATTATGTTATATAATTAATGTGCATTAGTTATGGTATTACTGATGTGTTGTATCATGTTTGATGTTGTGAAAACTCATATTTGTATGTTGATTACGTTTTAGTAGTGAAAAAAAAAATCATCCTTACTAATATTTTCAAGAAATAAGGATGATTACACTATGACCTAGGTTCTTGCTAAAACATAAATTTACTAGTTACGCATATTAGAAACATTTCAAGGCTGCATATGTTAGAAAATTCTCTATTATATATTAACCCAATTGATCATCCATATTAGATCAATAAGAAAGATAAATAACAGACCTTATTATTAGATATTCATTAGAGTACAAAGTACATACTCGGATCCATTACGCTTTTGCTGCGGTTAAATGACAGCGGAAGCTTTAGTCTAGGTAATGGACTCCACTATGAGTGATTAGCGTTCCTGTTGCACGTTGATTCAAGAATGGTGGTGTTATGGTCTTCCTCAACTAAATCGCTGTAATCCCAATTACCGGGACTTAAGAGCCAAACTCCTTATGGGAAGAAGTATAGAGGCAATATTTTTTTTTTTATTTGGTCTATTAGGGACCAGCACCGCTAGAGGGGTTTATTTTTATATTCACCTATTAGGGTTCCCACTATACCAAAATAGGCCAAGCCCGGTATCCACTCATATGGACTCACATTACTTCTTACGGTAATCCAAATAGGCTCACCCAATGCAGATCACTTGCAATTAGCTCAATTAGCATAAATAGCTTAATATAAATGTATTATTATATTTAATATGTAGCCCACACATTATTTATTAGAATAAAATAATTTCAACAGCATAATCTCATGACTGTTTTCGCACAACGATAGATATAGTCATTTATTTAAACATTGCATAGGCAGATAGCACTGGCTCCTAAGGCGTGAAGCCCTTAAAACAAAGTAAGCCATATTTGGTTAGGGTTACCTGTGTATGGCCAAAGTATTATCTGTTTAAGACTTGGATCAGAGCCTCTCACATCCATCACCATGTCGTCATATAAACTATAAATGGTACCATCATTTTTAAACACCCATCGTTGGCTAGCCCATGCATTGGTACAATCCATCATGACAATGGTAGCTCCTTGTTTGTGTTCTTCAGAAGTTAAACAATTGTTTGTATTTTGCACTGGACGTACACAACCATCTGGGTAAAGTGCCCATTGCTGCTCTTTCTTCTTGCTGTCACAGTCAGCCAGCCACATGTTACTTTCGTGAGCTTCCATGCAGAGATCCGAATACCCAACGATTGAAGTTACGAAAGGGCTTGTGTCATTGCCTGTACGCCAGCCCTGTCGCATTCGATAATCATTCTTTTGCACGGTGAGTTTCCCTCCCATGGCACTAGATTCAGCACTCAAGACCAAGCCTGACTTTGGATTGATAATGGTTCCATTGTCCCATATTTCCCAATAAGTGGCCTCTGGTACTGCCGAGGTGCAATCATATATCATGACATAATTCCCTGGATCATAACCATAAGTGGTTAAACACTTCCCCTTGGACCTTATCGTCTTGTCAGGTTTCAAGGTCCACAGCTGGTTCTCTTCAAGCTGGTCTTTGCATTTCCACAATATGATAGGATTGCCATTGTTATAGGCCTCGTCAGAGACATCCACGCACATCCCATCTCGACCACCAATGCGCACGGTTGGTTCAATAGGAACGCACGTGTCTGATTTTTCCACAATTGATCTTATTAACAGAGGTGATTGGTTTGCATTTGGCGGATTGCAGACAAAAAGCATCAATGCTAGAACTGCAACTGTTGGGTGTGACAAGGAATTTACAATAACAGGTTCGTCGCGAATATTTCTTAAAGTGACGTCATTTGGAAATGTATCTTGCGTTGCTTGTTGAACAGCTCCTGACAGTCTACCCCAATTGTTCTCCAAACTTATCATGGCAGGATCAGGTTGAAATGCCGTACCCGTTCGGATGCTGACACCATCCCGGTTTGTTATGTATCTAAATCGAGCTGCTTCTGAAACCATTTGGATTATCACGATCAGGGTACGAGCTTTTTCTTCATTGTCATCGCCCCCACTTCTTAGAAACGATATCGCATGTGTCAAGGCCTGTAACCCCAGGGGTATTTGCTGTCTAGACTGATGAGCCCATCTCTCAAGATCACCGTAAGTACCATCAAAAGGAAGTGAGTAATGGTCCGTGTCAGTGAAAAGGTAGTCAGATGCAGATGCTGGGGCATCACGGAGGAATTAGGACTGAGTTTCTGCTCGGTATGCTACCACATATGCGTTAGTCACATCGATACCTACTTCGATAGATTCCGTGTCCGAGTTTGAGAGTTCGACTGTAATATATCGATGTTTTTCTTCCACTATTGTTGGATCTTGAAGCACGGGTATGTCATGTATCAGCCCGCCTGTTAGTCTCTCTCGAAGCGCATCTATGAACTGCTTGTAGCTTTGTGAAGTGGCACCTTCTGTAGTAAATTTAATGGGGTCCTCAATTGTTGCTACTAGAGGATCGGCACTTGCGGCACATCTCAGTGCAGAGAATGAACAAGCGCATGCAATCCATAAAACCAGTAGCTTCAAAATTTCGTCCATTTGAACTGCAAGAAGTTGCACCAAATTTTAAAAATAAAATGTAGTCAAAACTAAAAGTAGTAATTCAAATTTAAAATCATCGTACTCCTAAAATCTGTAAGCTTACATACCTGGATCTAAACGTAGAGCGAACCTTGTTGATCCCACTTCTAATCAAATAAGGATGTTGTGCAATGTTTGGTATGGCTTGAAAAGTAGCGGACTCATTGTGCCTTTTATAAGTGTGTGAATTTATCTCGATCTTAATAATAATAAGGATAATTAGGTTGCTCTTCGCTCACGTAAATGCCAGCTCAAAAGAACTGTCCCTAAAGATGGCAAATTATCAAAAGAAGTGTGGCCGAAAGATGCCAAATGACATTATTGTACATTATTCAAGGATATACTACTTATTTTTTAAATGATTTATAATAGATAATGAGATTATTATGCTCTCGTAACTTATTAACAATCGCTTAAGACACATATTATGGAAATTTTATCACATTGATTTTGATCAAATTTTTTAACTTTGTCAAATGCAAATAAATGGTTTACTTGTTAATGCACTTGTAGAATGTTAGAGGCTTGAAACACACATATTTCACTTATTATATGAAGAATGCACAATTACATTGGATGTTTCTATATTGCTTGAACTTCCGATCAACAGTGCACAGGTGATTTGATCTTACAAATCCTTTTGCTATAGCAGTACATAAAATGTGTGAAAACTTAATAGGCGACCAACCTGAATCAAACAAAATTGAAGAATAAAAAATTAAATTAAAGTGGCTAACATAACACCTTAATTGACTTCCTGCTAATTATGACATTAAGATACAACAACATGCTCGTGGGTGTATTCTTTTATCATTGAAACATGTTCTGATGCCAAATAAAAGTATTTCATTGGTTCATGCAAATTTCTTGTAGTTATTGATAGATGTGAATTAAATTTGCAATTATAGTTAGGGTTCATCACGTTTGGCCTTTCTTTATAAAGGGTTGAATCGTGGTTCTAGACATGATGCTAAAGAAATTTCTGACTGCTTAATACTTCTGCAAGTGTGGGCATGGCACCGACTGCCATTGTTAACTCCAATCTCAGGTGAACTAATAATATTTCTACTTGTTCTTAGATGAAGACACTTGTGATATCCAACGAATACTTCGTTTAAGAATCTTGGGAATATCATATTAACATTGGATCAAAAGAGTGTTCATAATGTAAAAACTTATACATTCTTATTAATATGTTAAATTAATCTCTACAAAAAAATTTATTAATTATAACACTAATAACATTTTATTCATTCCAGTTTTTGTGGACATTATACGTGGATGATGAAATTGATGCAGTAATTTCAAATGACGTGAGACGTGAACAACTAGTGTGTAATACCCTATTTTTCATTATTTAGAAAATGATGTTTCATTTGATGTTAAATAGTATTAGGATGTGTTAGGAGTGAGTTAAGAAGGGTTTTAGAAGAAAGTGGTGTAGGGAATCTCGCTCAAGCGAGACTGAGCGCCTAGGAAGATGATATTTCAGGGCAATCTCACTCAAGCAAGATGATTTTCACTCAAGCAAGATAGGATAGAATCAGCTCAACAGTCACTTCGCTTAGGCAAGAGCGATCTCGTTCAGGCAAGCTGAGTCGCTTAGGCAAGGACTTACAGGAAAAGTATCATACTCTCTGGATGCCATCTTGCTCAAGCGAGATGGAGCTCACTCAAGCGAACATATCAGAAAATCGTTGAAAAAACCATTGTCTGCAGATCTTGTTCAGGCGAGCAGTACGTATCTCAAGCGAGTTGTTCCTTGCTCAAGCAAGAGTGCACAGGGCTGAGAGGTATTTAAGAGATTTCCAGTATGAAAATTTTATTTCATTTTAAAACCTATGTTCCTCTATCATTTTCTCTGAACTCCCTCTTCCATATTACAGAGAAAAGCCTTAGAAACTTTGAAACTTAACTGAATCCAAACTCAAACCTCAACTCCATGGAATCGTTGAACTACCTTGGCCTGTGAAACATCCTTTTCTCACTTTCTCATCACCCAACTTGTCTTTTAAGATAAGGAGAGTTCTATCTTGTTATTAAGAAAATGGTGTATTTATATTTATGAAAATATTGTGATGAAATGTTTGATTTGAATATATGATGAATGAGAACATGTTTTGTTAAGTTTGAAGCATGTTTTGTGGTGTTTAATGATGGGTATGATTTTTATTTTGAGTATATATGCATGTATATGGTGGAATAAGTCTGAGGGGACTAACTCTCGACAAGGATTGAGTGATATATGATGTAATAATGAAAATAGATAATGAAAAATATACAAAAAGAAATGAAATGAGGAAGGAATACAATAAGGATAAGTATAGATAGTTCAGAAGTACACTAGGAGTGTGGAAGATAGAGACGACTAAAAAGTCTTGAGAAAATTAGGGTGGTAGATGCTCCTCTCGAATTATGTAAAACAAATGAGAGTAGGAGTACCACAGGCCTCACACTCGTTTCCTAACTAAAACTGCCTATGTTTTTGCTAAAAAGAGTCGGGTCGGTACACGTTGTATCCATGTAGCTGGGGCTATCCAACAACTATTTATGTTAAGGAAGACCTCGAGGGATCCTAGGGCCAGTGAAAGAAAGAGAAATGAAAGTTTTAAGTAATAAGGAACTTAATTAGAATAAGTTAGATAATTAATGATCTTGTTATATGATGATTGGATGATTTCTTTATTTGTATCATTGAATTATTTGTTAATGTATGCTTAGTAATGAAAATAGAGACTCATCTTTATATAAATATTTCAGGGAACCATGATGGCAATACCCATCGAGAGGATTAAACTAGTAGATAGTTATGTAATTAATAGACTTAATTATGTATTTAATGAGTATCAGAGATTATGTTATTTTAGAATTGTTGTACATGTTAATGATGTACCTAGTGATATTATTGTGATGGAAATGGAACTAGCCTATAGTATTCCTTTTGATATTTCCGTAAGTAGAATACATCACACTGTCTGCATATACATATTTCCTGGAACTGTGGGGACTCCAACAGCCTTAACCTACCTATTTACGTACCATGATCATGATTACATAGAAAATCATCTCAATAGACGTTTAAGCAGATTAATGGTACCTAGGTTACTGTAGACCCTGCTGATTTGTATCTCGGATCAGATGATGATCTCGATTCTAATGATATCACGATGATAGAAGGATGGCATGGAATGACTAGTGTCTCTTTGGTTCTGATGGATAGACTGCTCATTAGGACTTATTGTATTTTGTATCTTATAAATGTTGTAAAAGAGTCCTAATGCATCTTAATGTATATTTTGTAAATGTCAACAGCTTGTATGTTATGAGAATAATGTATGTTTATGTTATTTTAATACTTTCTCTTAAAATGTGTTTAATTATTATTACTTTGTCATTTAAATTCTTATAAGTTTGAGCAAAATATTTCATAATTCTACTTGTTATATTCAATTGGTAAATAAATTTAACTAAATTTTCCTATTATTTCTGAAATTTTATTCTTACTGTTTTGAATGAAATAAGGATGTTACATAGTATAGTCAACAGTTAGCCTTTTGATATATTTTGAAGTTATAGAGTGACATGTAACTGATTGTGTAATGCATTAATTTGAATATACTTAGCCTATTCCTCTTCAACCCTAACAACCTTTGTTTTGCAATTTTTTCATTATTTAGCAGAAACAAATGTTAACTATCAAGCCATCTTCAACAAAGTTAGGTTTTATTTCTTTTTTTTATCATGTTTTTTTTGCAGAATATGTGTTTAGAATGTGAAGAATTTTTTTGTTTATATTGTTAAAATACTATATTAATATTGCAGACTTTCATTTTTTTTTATATATTTTTAGTATAATTTCTTATTAACAGAACTTGCTTACATGAATATCAAAGGAAATTAGCAAGTAGGTATCAATATTTGATTTTAAAATATAATACTAACATGTGTTGCGAAAAAAGGAAAATCTCCTTGCAAAATGCATCACAATAACCATAAATATCATTTTACCTTCTACTTTTAAATATTAATTTTTATTTTAATTTACATATTATTTTACAACACATAATTAACTCTTTCTCTAGTTTACATGGGAGAAAATCATGGAATGAGGTAATTAGGAATTCAGAAAGATAAGAATCCAACCTACTTTTAGATTTTTAGAAAGTTTTTTATGGATACTTTTGTGAAATTTTGGTTAAGATAAAAATTTCATTGTTTATTTTATGTAATTTCATGTCTTATATTTTTTACTCAGTTCTTTTATAGGCCATAAATATTTTTTTTAATAGATAAATTTTCTATTTTAAGTAATATTGTCTTTCAATTTATAATTCTTTATTTTAAAAATTTTTTTTATGTAAAATAAGAGATTGAGAAATTTAATATAAATATTTACATTACTCAAAATAAAAAAATACATATATAAAGATATAAAAATTTATCTAATCGAAAATAGATATTTACATCACATATAAATAATTGTTTTATAAGATTAACATAAACACATATTCACTAATAAAGTAAACCATAAAAATTATTTTTTTCATATTTTTAATAAAAAATAATTTACTATTTTATATCATTTAACTAGGTTAATACAATTTTATTATTATATGATTAATATGAGATTGATTTTTTAAAAATAATTTATTTATATATGACACACATACATATTTTTTACACAAATATTTTTTTAAAATAAAATTATATTAATATTTAAACCATAAACTGAATAATAAATAATAAATATATAAATATTTTATAAATTTTACAGTTATCTACTATTACAATAAACTTATTATTTATTGATAATATTTAAATTTTTTTATATTTTAATTTAAAATAATATTTTTTTATGTAATATGTATGTTACAAATACAACTATAACCTATTGAATTTGAATAATATTATTCTTATCATTTATTTACATTTTTTAAAGAAGTTTTTAAAAAGATATAAAATATAAAAATATTTTTAATTCTTATTTTTATTTGTTTTACCAAGTTTATTATATATTTTTATTATAATTTACCAGTTAAATAATTTTTTTCTTCGGATAGAAAAGTATAATTTGTTGATATACACATATATTCTTCTTATTACAAGATTTTATTTTCACCATTTATCTTTTATTTAAAATTTCTTTTAAAAATTATATATATTATAAATATTTAATTCATTAAAATTATTTTTTAAATAAAAATAATAGTATTAATATATATATATTATTTCAATTAAATTCATTATTTTTCTCTCAATTTCAGATTCAAAAATTAAAAAGAAAAGAATGTGTTATATGTCTACTTATTGTAATCGTTTAGTACTTGAGCTTTTCTGCTTAACTTTACTATCATTCTCAATGTTTGTGTCATTTACATTTATTGTAATAACTATGAATCGTCAGAGCTAATTGTCAGAGCCACCATAAGAGGTCAACTAGTGATCTCATGCGAGACTACCCATTGTGCAAATCCATCTCATCATCACTTAGTTTCGTGCTGTCGTCGTTCAATTAGATATCATGCAATAAAGAGTCATTACTAACAAATAACTTGTGCGTTTAATTCTTCTTATAGTTTCTAAGTACTTTAGTTTAAAAAGTTGTTATATTAAGATAGACTTAGCACTTATGATATTTTAATTTTTGTTTCCTATTTATGCTTGGACTTTGTTAGACAACTACATATTAAATTTTTGTATTATTATGTTACTTATATAAAATATAAGTATATATTTTTTATAAGTATTTTTTTCTTGGATAAGTGTGGATAATAAGTACGAGTATGGGTATGCAACTACTTAGAGGGTATGTCAAGTTGTCAATTTGAGCCTAGGCCCACAAGCCCCCTCACATAACCCACTCTATAGTTACAATTTTTTTAAACCCTATACATAGAGGGCTTACTCTAACCCTAAGCCCTAATATATAAATAAAATGTAGGCTAGGGTTAGGGTTAAAGGTGGATTGTCCCACACTTTTTAAAAAGCAATTAATAAATATTATACTATTTTTTAAATAAAAGATACATGTGTTTGTTTATTATTTTTAATAATTATTTTATTTAAAATTAATAAAAAATATATTTTAGCAATAAAAAATTTTATCAATTTAATATCAACCAAAATTCAAACTTGTAAATATTTATTAATTTTTGCTAAGTTTACAAATTACTTTTCTTCGTCAATGAATTTTGTAATATTAAATATCATATATCTATGATTTTTATGATGAGAATATTGTATTTATTTTTTAAATTATTAAATTTTAATTAAATAGATTATTTCAAGTATTTTCATAATATATGACTTAATAAATTTAGTTATCATTATTTTTTTATTGTCAGATTTATATTTCTATTCTGACTTTAAAAATATTGATTGAACATGTGATCATCTTAAAATAATTTTATAAAAAAAATCAACAAAAATATTTTTTTATAGAATAATTAATAAATACTTTTTAATGAAAGACACATGTGTTTATTTATTATTTTTATTAAATTATTTTATTTAAAATTAATTTTAAATATAAAATGTAGTTTAAAAAGTATTCTCTCTAATCAAATTATTTCTATAAAAATAAATTATATCAAATGAAGATAAGTCAAATTTTAAATGTTCAAACATTTATTAATTTTTGGTAAATTTATAAATTACTTTTCTGTATTCATTAATTTAGTAATATTCATATGTATATGATTTTCATGATGATAATATTATATTTATATTTTTTAACACATTAAATTTTATTTAAATAAATCATTTCAAATATTTTGATTTTGTAATAATGGAAATGAAGTCCTAATGCATTTTTGGATTATGGTTCGTAAATATTAAACTTTTGTATCAAAATGAAAGGCAACATATGTATATTTTCTTACTGTTCAAATGTAAATTTATGTAGCAAGTTATAATATATTGGTAAATAATTATCTTATCTCGTTTGAATACTTTTGCAATTTCACAAATTGAATAATGAAGGTAAAAGTTTAAATTTTTTTTTTTATCAATTTTCATGCTATAAGTATAAACAAATTTATTTTATTCATTTTTGTTATAAATTATTACAAAAATTGAACAATAAATTAAAGGCATCACACAATGTACTCTTACGATCATCTACATCTCTAACAAAATCACTATCTGAATAAGCTATTAGTTACTTATAGTCTCATTTGTCATAGAGAATCCCTAAATCAATTGTTTCCTTCAAATATCTTAGCAATCTTTTTGCTGCCAACTTGTGTTGCTTTTTAGGATACAACATGAACATACGTGCATCAACCTTTGGTCCCTTTCATATAACATATTTTATGTTTACATTTAATATTTTATTTTGATTAATAAACACTTTTCATATGCTTTATTTTCATAGTTTTTACTATTTTCTACTATTTGAATAAATTGGACCTATTACAAATAAATGCTTTAATTTCAAATTTTCTATTATTCTGACTTTTGACTACTCTTTTGGCCATAACTTTTTCTAAAGATATCATTTTTGGCTGATTTCAGTTGCATTGGATTCTACACATTCAGGGCTTCAAAATGCATATATGGATTGCTGGATTTGGAGTTGTTTTCTATTTTTTATGATTTTTTGAAGTTAAGGCAGATTTGCTGAATATTGTTGCGGGATTATATTTGGACCCTTGTTATTTCATAATTGTATTTAGGCTTTTAGATATTATTGAGGCTCGTATTTTGGCCATTTAATTTACCCTAATCAAAACCTATAAAAAAAGCTAATAAGGTTCTAAATTAGAGAGAGTGATTAGATACATTGAGCTTTCGAGATTTGGCCGAAATTAGAATCATTGTTTTTACTTTCTCTCAAACTCTCTTGTTCTTTTCTCATTCTTGTGTAGGTTAAACGTTTTGATGGAAAGCTAAACCTTCGTTCAATTCATAGAATCCAAACGTTGTAGTTTCAACTTGAGTTTTGCGCTAATTACTCTGAGTTTGTTCTCTTTTTTTCTCTAATCTCAGAATTATTTATTGCAATCGTGATTGACTTTTCTGTTGTTAGATTTTAAATTAGGATTCAAATGATGCTCTAATTTGATAACTAATACGAATTAGGTTAAATAATTATTTGATTTATTTCGTAACTTTATTCAATTAGGTTACTCGATTGAATTAATAATTGAATTAAGTGATTGTTCAAACGTAGATTTAAATCTTTAGATACTATGATAGTCGGTGTTGCACGCAATTGATATTTTGTAGATTGATGTTTCTTAATTCATTTTTTTTACTCACTTTAATTTTGTTTGTAATTTAATTTGATTAATCACAATTTTTAAAACCCCAAAAACCTTATTTGCATTTTAAGAAAAAAAAAAACTAAAATTGAAGTTGACTGAGAATGTGTCTCTGTAAATCGACCTAGATTTGACTATATACTACAAAATCTTTAGAAAACTTAGTTGTTTTGATAGTGACTCTGCAATTGTATATCAAATTGGCGCCTTTGCAAGGGATACGTTGTCAATTTTGATTCATTTTAGGGTTGGATATTGCGTTGTCATGATTTGATATTCTTATTTGTTTATTTTATAAGGTGTGTTTAGTTTCAATTTTCATCAGTTTATTTTTGTTTCGTTAAATTTTGCTGTTTTAGTGAATTTTGAATTTTGCATTTTGAATTTTGAATTTTGAATTTTAGATTCAGATTTTATTTTTTTTAATATTGGATTAATAACCGTATTGTTACAGAATTGTGTGATTTATAGAGATTTTGCATAGATCTTGCAGAGATAAGGAGCAGCGGATAAAGATCCCTCAAATTTAGTTTAGATTCGATTTAAAAAGAAAATTTAAAATTTCAATTGTTTTTAAATTTGAATTTTAAATTATAAGTAAGATTCGATTAGATTTAATTTAGTTTGTTTTGAGTTTAAAGATAAGATTAATTTTTTTTTTTAGATAGATTAGTTTTAAATTTAAATTTTGAAAAAAAAACTTTATCTAACCAATTTTTAAATTTAAATTTCAAATTTGTTATTTATTTGATTTTTTAAAATAAAATTTAATTAATATTTAAAAAAAACTAAAATAATTTTAATTTCTATTTTTTATCACATTTTTTATTATAATATATTTGGTTGATTTTTATTTTTATTTTTATTTTTATTTGTTTCTTGTATATTTTTATTATTATTTGATTTGTATACGGTTTGTTTGTTCCCTCACACACCACTAATCATGGATAACATGAGTGAGGCCCTATACTTGGATCTGAATAAACTTTAGGTTTAGAGGAGTTGTGTAGTGATAGCAATTTGGATGAACGTCCTGTTTGTTCATCACGAGAACTTCAACTAGAGTTTATCTTATTTATATAAGTCCCTTCATCTAGTAGACTACCTACTAATTAAAGATGACTTTATGGAATGAATTTTAGTTCTAGTGACCTTTTATCTTTAAGTTTACAAACTACCTAAGGTAAGAATGCATATCGTAAATCATTAGGTTAGAATTCTAGGAACCGTGATAAAATATTATGGAAGTATATTCTTTTATTATCTCGCAAAATTTTTTATTATTATTTTGTGAGTTGCAGAATTCATTGATACTATATTATTCATTTTATGTGCGGTGCTGCTCAAAACCACAAATTCCATCATTTAGATCACTTTTTAAAATTTTTTTTTACTTTATTTTTTATATTTTTTTATTATTTAAATTTTATTTTATTTTTTGATTTAGGACAAAAAAAATTTGCAATATATATATATAATTTTTTAAAAAAAATCTTAAAAATAAAAAATAACTCAATTAGGTTGACTTTGACTTTGTTGATCTTGTTGACTTCAACCGATCTGTTTCTTGGTGCATGACAAGAACCAATTCTGGTCAATTACTCACATTTGATCCTAAGATTGAAAGCACTTGGAACAAGTTGAATAGACTTAAGTTGGAAGGTAGTATGCATAGTCATTATAGTGATACCCTTGATCGTGTTAGTGTGCACTCTAACTGTGATCATTCTAATAGTATATATGTGCATTCTGATATTATGGCTAATAATCAACATGATAAATCTGTAATTAGGCCCTCTTTTATAGTCTAATTATTCATATTTGACATTTATTTGAATCGAGTTTTATACTAATTTAGTGGTTAATTGCGCAGTTTGATACAAAAAGACCACAAGTAGATTTTGGATACATTTTGGGCCCAAATGAATGGGCCTCAAAGCCTCACAGCACAAGCACGTCCAGTGAAGCACGGGGGTGCTTGTTTGCGTTAGCCAAATTTACCAAGTTCAAAGGAGTTGAAATTCTATAAATGGAGGGGAAAAAGCATTGTGAAGGGGACCCTTGGCTAAGCACAGATTTACACAACACCTTTTCTTCGAGATTTTTGATCATTTTCCACCCTTCTCGTAGGATAATTGGCACACACTTGGCGGAACTTAGAGCTTCAAGTGACCATACTTGAAAATTGAAGATTCAATTCTTATTCTAGTTTGTTTTACTGCTTCATTATGGATATGTTATTGATTATTTTAGTTCTTTCTTTCTACATGAGTAGTTAAATCCATAGCTATGACTTTATGAGATTTTGATATTTGAATCTAAATATGATTTCCACTTTGTGATTAGGATTTATCTTATCATTTCTAATTCTTTACCCCAATTACATACATCGTGAGGCGATCGTACCTCGGATAATTAATAAATCTATAGGATAAAACGAGAGGAAAGATTAGGTAGACCAAACCAATCTTCATCTTCTAATCGTTATTGAATTAACAAATTCATAGGCTCCTTAGACTTTTTCTAAATTAATAACCTGCATGACCATTAGGGATATTAACTTAGGAAAAAGAATATTAATACTGCATGACCATTGGGTATTAATAATATTAGTATGAATGATTAGTAATCACTAGGAAATCAGATTTAGATCTAAATAGAAGAATATCATAAAGGATTGAATGAGAATACCCATACGCCCTAGGTTCCTCTCTGATAAAGTTTAACCAAAACGTACTTTGTGTTTCTTACTCTTAGTTTTTACAATTAATTTTATAAATTCTCGTCTTGATTAATTTCGCATATTTGGAGCTCAAACAATTAAATTAGGAAAACTCTTAGTAATTGATAAATAATCCTTGTGAGACGATATTTCGAGAACTTAGTTGAAAACCCTTTATTACTTCTCGATGGGTACACTTGCCCTCCGAACACAACACGAAAGAACTCTTAAAGAATTGGCTGCACTAGATGTCACATACCAACTATTAGGCATCCAATATCCTGATATAGATGCTCCATTTGAGTTAAAATCTGGTCTAATCCATTTATTGTCTAAGTTTAATGGTAGTGCAGGTGAGGATTCTCATAAGCATCTAAAGGAGTTTCACATAGTCTGCTCAACAATAAAGTCTGAAGGAGTTTTAAAAGAGTCCAACATGCCTACACTGATCCTTCGTAGACCTTTCCTGAAAACAGCAAGGACAAAGATTGATGTGTACTCAGGAATTCTATCCATGGAGTTTGGAGACGATATTGTGTAGTTCAACATCTTTGAGGCCATGAAGCATCCATCAGAGCTGCATAATGCATTTCATATAGATATTATTGATGTTTTAACTGAGTAGTTTTGTACTGATTTTTCTGATATTCTAGTTATACATGCACTATAGGAGATTTGTGTAAAATTTGTGCTGAAATATATGCATATTTAACAACTGATGATGTTTCATGTGATGCAGCAGCAGGTTTGGAAAGCTCTAGCTTGATGCATGTTGCAGAATTGAACTTCTCCACCAGACACTTCCTTCTATTATGCAGTCACCTGCACTTGAACTGAAGCCTCTGCCCAAACAATTGAAGTATGCATTTTTAGACGCTGATCACATGCTGCCAGTGATTATTTTAGCATATTTGGATGCTGCACAAGAGGAGAAGTTATTGCAAACTTTAGCAACCCACAAGCAAGGAATTGGGTGGACTTTGGCAGACATTCTGGGAATTATCCAATCCACTTGTATGCACAGAATTCTCTTGGATGAAGATACAAAACCTAAGAGACAACCCCAAAGAAGGTTGAATCTTACCCTCCTGGAGGTAGTGAAGAAAGAAGTTGGTAAACTTTTAGCTGCTAGAATGATATACCTGATCTCCGATAGTGAGTGGGTGTGTCTGATCCATATTGTGCCCAAGAAGAATAGGTGGCAAGTCTATATTGATTATAGGAAGCTGAATCACGCCACTCACAAGGATCATTTTACCCTGCCTTTTATTGATCAGGTCTTGGAACGGATAGCAGCAAAATCTCATTACTTCTTTCTAAATAGATTTTCTGGTTACTTTCAAATATACATAGCCCCAGAGGATCAGTATAAAACTAACTTCACATGTCCTTTTGGTACCTTTGCTTACAAACGGATGTCATTCAAACTGTGTAATGCAACTGGCACTTTTCAGAGGTGTATGATAAGCATATTTGCGGACTTCTTAGAGAACTTACTTGAAGTATTCATGGACAACTTTACTGTTTATGGGTCTTCATTTGATGTATGTTTAGATAGCTTGTCTAGAGTATTAGATAGGTGTATGTAGTTCAATTTGGTTTTAAATTATGAGAAATGTCATTTTATGGTGACTGAAGGGACTGTACTAGGGCATATAGTGTCAAGTAGGGGTATTGAGACTGATAGAGCCAAGATTGATGTAATTATTTCTTTATCTTACCCTACTTCTATGAAAGAAGTGCACTCTTTTCTTGGCCATATAGGTTTCTATAAGCGCTTCATCAAGGATTTTAGTAGAATCGCGCCCTCATTATCTACCCTTTTGTAGAAAGATGCCGATTTCATCTTTGATCAAACCTATAAGGACGCTTTTGATGAGCTGAAGAGGCGCTTCAAACTTTGCAGTTGGTGCTGTTCTTGGTCAAAAAGTGGAGAAGCAACCTCATATAATAGTCTATACTTCTCAGACATTGGATAAAGCACAAGCAAACTACACCACTACAAAAAAAGAACTTTTAACCATTGTTTTTGCTTTAGATAAATTTTGTTCATATTTACTTGGCTCTAAAGTAATTGTTTTCTCTGATCATGCAGCCCTGAGGTACTTGCTTGAAAAGTCAAATTCTAAATTGAGACTAATTCCCTAGATGTTTCTTCTGCAAGAGGTTGACATTGAGATCAAACATAGATGTGGTGCAAAAAACCTAGTGGCAGACCATTTGAGCAAAATTCAGCAACCACTGGAGGATTTCTCCATTAGAGACACCTTTCTAGATGAGCAACTTTATCACATTGGAGGGCATGATCCTTGGTATGCAGACTTGGTGAATTATTTGGCTGTGAAAGAGATTTCTACATACTTTTCCAAAGCTCAAACTGCCAAGTGAAAGAGTAATTCTAAATACTACATTTAGGATGATCTATACTTATGGAAGATGTGCAGTGACAAGATTATTAGACGATGTGTGCCCGAACCTGAGTTCCTGTCTGTGCTTAGATTTTGTTATTCCTTGGCTTGTGATGGACACTTTGGACCTCAATGTACAGCCCAAAAGATTTTAGATTCTAGACTATAATGGCCTACAATGTTCTGGGATGCACATAACTTTTGTAAGACATGCGGGCGATGTCAAAGGACTGTAAACATTTCGGGCCAAAATGAGATGCCCCAACTACCTCTCCTTTTCTGTGAGGTGTTTGATGTATGGGGCATAGATTTTATGGGTCCTTTTCCTGTTTCATTTGGCTATACCTATATTTTGTTAGCAGTGGACTATGTCTCCAAGTGGGTGGAGGCAAAGGCTACTCATACTGATGATACTCGTGTTGTTGTAGATTTTGTAAAGTCACATATTTTCTGTAGGTTTGGATTTCCCAGAGCATTAATCAGTGACCAGGGATCACACTTTTGTAATCGCACAATAGCTGCCTTACTTTGGAAGTTTAGGGTTATGCATAAAGTTTCTACACCATACCACCCTCAGACTAACGGACAAGCAGAGATATCCAATCAGGAAATAAAACAAATTTTAGAGAAGACTGTCCAACCCAATAGAAAGGATTGGAGTCTACGCTTGGAGGAAGCTCTGTAGGCTTACAAAACTGCCTACAAAACACCCATAAGAATGTCTCCTTATTGGATTATTTTTGGTAAGGCATGTCATCTACTAATAGAAGTGGAGCATAAGACATTCTGGACGATCAAGCAATGTAACCTAGATATAGAGGCAGCTGGCTCGCATAGGAAGCTTTAATTACAAGAGTTGGAAGAGATCCGTAGAGAAGCATCTGAGAACTCCAACATCTATAAAGAGTGCACCAAGACTTTTCATGATAAGTTAATAGGGCATAAAGAGTTCCACATTGATGACAAAGTCATTTTATATAATTCTAAACTTAAGTTGATGTCCAATAAATTGAGATCTAAGTGGAATGTGTGTAAGACCTCATAGAATGTGAGAGACAACATTTGACTATCAAAATACATGAGGATATGTGTATATGAGAAAGTGATATATTATATTATATAATTGATGTGCGTGAGTTATGGTATTATTAATCTGTGTTATTTTATGTTTTAGTGAAAAAAAGAAAATCCATCCTTACTAATATTTTTATGAAATAAAGATAAAAATTACCCTCTGCTTAGGTTATTGCTAAAACATAAATTTACCAGTTAAGCATGTTAGAAACATTTCAAGGCTGCATAAGATCATGACTATTTTGGCACAACGATAGGTATAGTCATTTATTTAAACATTACAGAGGCAGATAGCATTAGATCCTAAGGCGTGAAGCCCTTAAAACAAAGTAAGCCATATCTGGTTAGGGTTACCGGTGTAGGGCCAAAGTATTATCTGTTTAAGACTTGGATCAGAGCGTTTCACATCCATCACCATGTCGTCATATAAACTATCAATGGTACCATCATTTTTAAACACCCATCGTTGGCTAGCCCATGCATTCCGACAATCCATCATGACAATGGTAGCTTCTTGTTTGTGTTCTTCAGAAGTTAAACAATTGTTTGTATTTTGCACTGGACGTATAGAACCATCTGGGTAAAGTGCCCATTGCTGCTCTTTCTTCTTGCTGTCACAGTCAGTCAGCCACATGTTACTTCCGTGAGCTTCCATGCAGAGATCCGAATACCCAACGATTGAAGTTACGAAAGGGCTTGTGTCATTGCCTGTACGCCAGCCCTGTCGCATTCGATAATCATTCTTTTGCACGGTGAGTGTCCCTCCCATGGCACTAGATTCAGCACTCAAGACCAAGCCTGACTTTGGATTGATAATGGTTCCATTGTCCCATATTTCCCAATAAGTGGCCTCTGGTACTGCCGAGGTGCAATCATATATCATGACATAATTCCCTGGAGCATAACCATAAGTGGTTAAACACTTCCCCTTGGATCTTATCGTCTTGTCAGGTTTCAAGGTCCACAGCTGGTTCTCTTCAAGCTGGTCTTTGCATTTCCACAATATGATAGGATTGCCATTGTTATAGGCATTGTTCGAGACATCCACGCACATCCCATCTCGACCACCAATGCGCACGGTTGATTCAACAGGAACGCAAGTGTCTGATTTTTCGACAATTGATCTTATTAACAGAGGTGATTGGTTTGCATTTGGCGGATTGCAGACAAAAAGCATCAATGCTAGAACTGCAACTGTTGGGTGTGACAAGGAATTTACAATAACAGGTTCGTCGCGAATATTTCTTAAAGTGACGTCATTTGTAAAAGTAGCTTGCGTTGCTTGTTGAACACCTCCTGACAGTCTACCCCAATTGTTCTCCAAACTTATCATGGCAGGATCAGGTTGAAATGCCGTACCCTTTCGGATGCTGACACCAACCCGGTCTGATATGTATCTAAATCGAGCTGCTTCTGAAACCATTTGGATTATCACGATCAGACTACGAGCTTTTTCTTCATTGTCACTGCCCCCACTTCGTAGAAACGATATCGCATGTGTCAAGGCCTGTAACCCCAGGGGTATTTGCTGTCTAGACTGATGAGCCCATCTCTCTAGATCACCGTAAGTACCATTAAAAGGAAGTGAGTACTGGTCCGTGCCAGTGAAAAGGTAGTCAGATGCAGATGTTGGGGCATCACGGAGGAAACAGGACTGAGTTCCAGCACGGTATGCTACAACATATGCATTAGTCACATCGATACCTACTTCGATAGATTCCGCGTCCGAGTTTGAGAGTTCGACGGTAATATATCGATCTCTTTCTTCCACTGTTGATGGATCTCGAAGCACAGCTATGTCATGTATCAGCCCACCTGTTAGTCTGTCTCGAAGCGCATCCATGAACTGCTTGTAGCTTTTTGAAGTGGCACCTTCAGTAGTAAATTTAATGGGGTCCTCATTTGTTGCTACTGGAGGATCGGCTCTTGCGGCACATCTCAGTGCAGAGAATGAACAAGCGCATGCAATACATAAAATCAGTACCTTCAAAATTTCGTCCATTTGAAACTGCAAGAAGTTGCACCAAATTTTAGCAATATAAGATGTAATCAAAACTAAAATCAGTAATTAAAATTTAAAATCATCGTACTCCTAAAATCGTTAAGCTTACATACCTGGACCTAAACGTAGAGCGAACCTTGTTGATCACACTTCTAATCAAATAATTAAGGATGTTGTGCAATATTTGGTGTGGTTTGAAAGTAGCGGAGTCATTGTGCCTTTTATAAGTGTGTGAATTTGTGTTGATCTTTGTAATAATAAGAATAATTAGGTTGCTCTTCGCTCACGTAAATGCCAGCTCAAAAAAAGTGTCCCTAAAGATGGCAAATTATCAAAAGAAGGGTGGCCGAAATATGCCAAATTACTATTACAGGAATCTTTTATGACGTACGACCACAAAGATTTTCAACGACGATTCTTGACTCGGGGAATTTCTGCGCGCAGTTATCGTATCGCTCCTAATTTCTTGGAGTGAAGTCTTGTCAGCTTGGAGTTATGAAAAATCGTCAATGACAAGCTCTTACATACACGTCAATCATGGGACATGAAATGTTGATGACCTAAATATCGTCATTGGCAATTTTTACTCGGTATATTAGAGTTGGAAACCTATCAGAAAGGCACGTCCAAAGGGGAGAGTTATTTAAGAGAGAAGTATGGAGAAGGTTGTTTTCGAAAAAGAAGAAAGCTTGAGAGAGAGAGAATAGAGTAGGAAAAAATAAGAAAAAAAATAGTAAATAAAAAAATAAATTTTGAATAAGAGAAGTTTTATTTTTCCTAAAAAAATTCAACTATTGTCTCAAAGAAATATATTTCTGAAAAGATTCAAAATTTAAATGTAAGTTTTTCTTTATTATACTTTTAACGTTAAATTTAATTATAGTTTAATTTTCATTAAATATAAAATAATTTTATTCATATATAGTAGTTTAGAAATATTTTTAGTAATGGTTAATGCTGTACTAAATATAAATATTAATAATGTAAGTTTATTTAAAATTATAAATGTTATAGTTATTAAATTAGATAAGTTTTGAATTTTTTAGAAAAAATTATATAATAATATATATTTTGGAATTATTGTTTTCGAAATATGTTATCATTTATCTAAAGATAAAATTTAAAATTATTGATATAATGTAAAGTATATATTATAATATAATTATGTTATGAAAATATTTAGGTTAATTTAGTAATATATTTTTGTAAATATTTTTATTATAATGGAATACAATTTTATAAATGTGTATTTAATATATATGTGTATGAGTAGTATAATATTTTTGTAATATATTTAACATATTTTATAAATTTATAATTTAATATAAGCAGTGTATATATTAAAATTTTTAATTTATTTATTAATTATTAAATTACTAATTTGCATGAAGATTTTTTAAAAAAAACTTATTCGCATTATTGTAAATTAATTAATAAGATAATTTTTAATTTTGTATGGAGGATAATATAATATTTTATATTTTGTAATTAGTGTTTTTGAAAAATACTATCATGTATGTAAAACAAAATATTTAAAACTATAGTATATAACATAAATTTATATATTATAATATAAATAGTTAAAAATTTAATGTACCCTAATTATTATTTATAGCAATTTAAATAAGTATATTCTGATTACTAGTTATTATAAACTTTTTTAACTTATTAAATATGTTTATAAAATATTTTGGTTAATTTCATTTGTTTGTTAAATATGTTTTGAAAATAGTTAGGTTAATTAAGAAATATATTTTTTGTTGATATTATTATTATAGTGAAATAAAATCATATAAATGTATATGATAATGGATGAATAAGTAGTATATCATACTTTTGTAATATATTTAACATATTTTATAAATTTATAATTTAATACAAGCAGTGGATATATTAAATTTTTTAATTTATTAACTAAATAATAATTACTAATTTGCATGAGGATTATTATTTAAATTCTTTTAGCATTATTGTAAATTATTTAATTAGATAACTTTGTAATTTTTAATTTAAAAATTTAAAAACTAATATAAGAAGTATTTTTTGTAATAATAAATTTAATTAATTACTAATATAACATCTTTTTTGAATTTATAAATTAATATAAGAAGTATTTTTTGTATTTATTAATTAATTACTATTACTATTTTGCATGAGCATTGTTGTTTAAAAAATTATTGACATTATTGTATATTATTCAAGGATATATTACTTATTTTTTAAATGATTTATAATAGATAATGAGATTATTATGATCTCATCACTTATTAACAATGCTATTTAGGACACAAATCTTGGAAATTTTACCACATGTTGACTTTAATCGAATTTCTCAACCTTGTCAAATGCAAATAAATGATTTTGCTTGTTAATGTACTAGTGGAATATTAAGAGCCTTAAACACACATATTTCACTTACTTTGTGAAAATTGCATAATTACATTAGATGTTTATATATTGCTTGGACTGCACCAGTGATTGATCTTACAAATCCATTTACTATAGTAGTACATAAAATGTGTGAACACTTAATAGAAAGCTGACCTGAATCAAATGACATTGAAGGATAAGAAATTAGATTAAAGTTGCTAATACAATACTTTAGTTGACTTCATGCTTATTCCGACATTAAGATACAACAACATGCTTGTGGGTATATTCTTTGTTTGTTGAAACATATTTTGATACCAAATAAAAGTAATTCAGTTGTACATGCAAAATTCTTGTAATTATTGATAGATGTGAATCAAATTGGCAATTATAGTTAAGGTTCAACATGCTTGGCCTTTTTTATAGAGGGTTGAATTGTGGTTCCAAACATGATGTTAAAGAAATTTGTGACTGCTTGATACTTCTGCAGGTGTTGGTATGACACTAACTACCATGGTTGACTTTACTCTCAGGTGAACCAATAATATTCTCACTTGTTCTTAGATGGAGACACTTGTGATATCCAATGAATTCTTTGTTCAAGAATCTTGGGAATATTATATTAACATTGGATCAAAAGAGTGGTCATAAGGTAAAAACTTATACATTCTTATTATTATGTTAAATTAGTCTCTACAAAAATTCTTTATTATTGATTATAACACTAATAACATTTTATTCATTGCAGTTTTTGTGGACAACATACATATATGATGAAATTGATGCAGTAATTTTAAATGATGTGAGACGTGAACAACTAGTATGGTTAACAGTTAGCCTTTTGATATATTTTGAAGTTATGAAGTAACATGCAACTGATCATGTAATACATCAATTTGGATATACTGGTATTCCTCTTCAACCCCATCAACCTTTGTTTTGCAGTTTTTTCATTAGTCATCTTTAACAAAGTCAGGTTTTATTTCTTTCTTTTATCATATTTTTTGCTGAATATGTGTTTAGAATGTGAAGAATTTGTTGTTTATATTGCTAAAATACTATATTAATATTGTAGAGTTTCATTTTTTTTTATATTTTCAGTATAATTTTTTATTAACAAAACTTGCTTACATGAATATAAAAGAAAATTAGCAAATAGATATCAGTATTTGATTTTAAAATATAATACTAACATGCGTTGAGAAAAAAGAAAATCTCCTTGCAAAATGCATCATAATAACCATAAATATCGTTCTACCTTCTACTTCTAAATATTAATTTTCATTTTAATTTATATATTATTTTATAATAAATAATTAACTCTTTCTCTAGTTTACAAGAGAGAGAATCATGGAGCGAAGCAATTAGAAATTCATAAAAATAAGAACTCAACCTACTTTTAGTTTTTTAAAAAAAATTTTGTGGATGCTTTTGTAAAATTTTAGTTAAGATAAAAATTTTATCTATGTATTTTATGTAATTTAATATTTTATGTTTTTTACTCAGTTTTTTTATAGGCCATAAATATTTTATTATTTTTTTGAATGAGTAAATTTTTTATTTTAAGTAATATTGTCTTTCAATTTATAATTTTTTATTTTAATTTTTTTCTATGTCAATAAGAGGTTGAGAAATTTAACACAAATATTTAAGTTACTCAAAATAAAAGAATGCATATATAAAAATATAATAATCTATCTAATCAAAAATATATATTTACATCATATATAAATAATTATTTTATAAGATTAACATAAAAATATATTCACTAATAAAGTAAATCATAAAAATTATTTTTTCATATTTTTAATAGAAAATTTATTTACTATTTTATATCATTTAATTAGGTTAATACAATTTAATTATTACATGGTTGATATGAGTTTGGTTTTTTTTTTAAATAATTTATTTATATATGACACACATACATATTTTTCACACAGATATTTTTTAAAATAAAATTATATTAATATTTAAATCATAAAGTGATTTATAAATAATAAATATATAAATATTTTATAAATTTTATAATTACCTACTGTTACAATGGACTTATTATTTATCGTTAATATTTAAATTTTTTTATTTTTTAATTTAAAATAATATTTTCTATGCAACATATATGTTACAAATACAATTATAACATATTGAATATAAATAATATTATTCTTATCATTTATTTACATCCAAAGAAGTTTTTGAAAAGATATAAAATATAAAAATATTTGTAATTCTTATTTTTGTTTATTTTACTGAGTTGATTATATATTTTTATTACAATTTACTGGTTAAATAATTTTTTCTTTGCATACAAAAGTATAATATTTAGATATACACTATATTCTTTTTATTACAAGATTTTATTTTAAAAATTATATACATTATAAATATTTAATTCATTAAAATTATTTTTCAAATAAAAATAATAGTATATATATATATATTATTTTTTCAATTAAATCCATTATTTTTCTCTCAATTTTAGATTCAAAAAAAGAAAAAAAGAATGTCTTATATGTCCACGCATTGTAATCGTTTTAGTACTTGAGTTTTTCTGCTCTAACCTTACTATCATTCTCAATGATTATGTCATTCAAACTTATTGAAATAATTATGAATCACCAGAGCTAGTTATTGAAACTACTAGAATAGGTCACTTAGTGATCTCACACGAGACCATCCATTATGTAAATCTATCTCATCATCACCACAATAGGTCACTTAGTTCAGCGGTGTCATCGTTCAATCAGATCTCATGCAATAAAATATCATCACTGACAACTAACTTATATGTTTAATTCTTCTTATGATTTCTAAGTACTTTAGTTTCAAAAATTATATTAAGATAGACTTAGCACTTATGATATTTTAATATTTATTTTTTATTTATGCTTGGACTTTGTTTGACAACTACGTATTGAATTTTTATATTATTATACTACTTATGTGAAATATAAGTATATTTTTCTTTATAAGTTTTTTTCTTAGATAAGTACAGATAATAAGTACAAGTATGGACAAGTAGGTACCTAAAGGATACGTCGTGTCAATTTGACCCAAGATCCACAAGCTCCCTCACAACCTATTCTATAACCCTAGTTTTTTTAAGCTCTATACATAGTGGGCTTACTCTAGTCGTAAGTTCTAATATATAAACAAAATGTGGGCTAGGGTTAAGGTCAAAGGTGGGTCAGTTCACACTTTTTAAAAAGTAATCAATAAATATTATACTATTTTCTTTAATAAAAGACACATGTGTTTGTTTATCATTTTTAATAATAATTTTATTTAAAATTAATAAAAACATATTTTAAAAAATTATATTAGTCTAAGATTAACCAAAATTTAAATTTGTAAATATTTATTAATTTTTTCTAAGTTTACAAGTTACTTTTTTTTACATCAATGAATTTTGCAATATTAAATATGATAAGTCTATGATTTTTATGATGAGAATATTGTATTTATTTTATTAACACATTAAATTTTATTTAAATAAATTATTTCAAGCATTTCCATAATATGTTACTTAACAAATTTAGTTACCGTTATTTTTTTTATTGTCAGTTTTGTGTTTTTATTGTGACTTTAAAAATATTGATTAAATATGTGATCTTCTTAAAATAATTTTATAAAAATAAATAAATAAATAGATTTTTAATAGAATAATTATTGAATATTTTTTAATAAAAGACACATGTGTTTGTTTATAATTTTTATTAAATTATTTTATTTAAAATTATATTTTAAATATAAAAATATTTTTTAAAAATATTTTTTTATTGATTTTGTCTAATCAAATTATTTCACTTTAAAAATAAATCATATCAAATTAAGATAAGTCAAATTTAAATGTTCAAACATTCATTAATTTTTGCTAAGTTTATAAATTACTTTCTGTATTCATGAATTTGGTAATATTAAATATTATATGTCTATAATTTTCATGATAATAATATTATATTTATATTTTTTAAAA
Organism: Abrus pulchellus subsp. cantoniensis; assembly: GCA_024086825.1. Taxonomy (NCBI): domain Eukaryota; kingdom Viridiplantae; phylum Streptophyta; class Magnoliopsida; order Fabales; family Fabaceae; genus Abrus; species Abrus pulchellus. The sequence goes on from CM044050.1 coordinate 13,039,777, forward strand.
TATTAAATTTTATTTAAATAAATCATTCAAATATTTTGATAATAAATAACTTAATAAATTTAACTAATATTATTTTTCGTTGTTAGTTTTGTATCTCTATTATGACTTTAAAAATATTTATTGAACATGTGATGTTCGTAAGATAATTTTATAAAAATATAAAAATATAAAAATATTAAAAAATGAAAAATTTTATGATTAATACTCAAATAAAATTATAAAATAACAAGTTAAGAAATTTTATAATTATAATAATTTTTTTAAAATTAGTTTGTCCATGGGTTAGCCCTAACCCACTTAATCCCACGGGCTTTTGAATTTTATGGGCTTTTTCATATTGTGACCTTTTGGCCTAATAAGCCTTTTAGCCCTGACCCATATAGGTTAGGGCAAAATTAATTAGGGCTGATGCATTTGACACCTATAGGTACATATATGAGGGTTAAAGTTACTATCCATGTGGGTATAGGATTGAGTATAAATATTTTTTTAAAACACGGGTATAGAGATGGGTAATTGAGAAATGCTTTATATACTTGATCCTATATTGTAGTTCATGAATGATAATTAAGAGTTTTAAGCTATTCATTGAGAAAATTTACTATTATTAATTTCGTTTTATTTATATTTCAGGAAAAATGATCAAGAAGTGAAAGCTTTAAAAGATATTGGGAATTGAAACACACAAAGAACTAGAGATATACACGGAAAAGCACATGCTCATGTATATGAGCGTGTACTTTTCAAGATAGCTGTGAAGTGCAATTATTAGAGACCAGAGAAGTACACGGCCAAAGTACATAGCTGTGTACATGAGCGTGTACTTTTATGGAAAGCTTTGAAGGGCGTCTTTTAGAAATCAGAGATGTACACAGCTAAAGTACATGGCCGTGTACTTTTAACGTCCATTAGAATTTAAATTTCTGCGAGAAGATGAGCCCTTGAGCCACTTATATAAAAGGGAACTTGGCATAGAAACCTAGAGGAGACGGTTTTGAGGAGAAGAAAGACTCAGAGACCGCGGAAGGAGGGGATCAAGCTCTTTTATTCATTTCTTTTGTAATTTTAGTTTGAAGATGTTTAGGTTCTAATTTTCCTTTGAGTATCTAGACGTAATGAATCTTAATTGACCAAATTTTCTGGAATTCTTCTAATGCTATTTCATGTTCTTTTCTCTTGGGTTTAATTGAGTAGTATCAATTTTCTTCCATCTTGTTTTCTTGTTTGAATTTGAGTAAAATTCCTACATGAAATTAATATTGCTCAATTAAAAAAACTTGAATGTATTTCTAGAGATAGAAAGACGTAAGTTTTTTGTATTAGGATTAACCCTAATTATGGAATTCATAATGAACTTAATGCAACCTAGGGGTATTAATTAAGGAAGAGATTTTGATTAATCAACCGAGGGTTAGGAATCATTATCCTTGAGAAAGGTATTGATTTAATTCAAAATTTTCTGCAGCGATAAGGGTTTGGAACTAAGTAGTTGAAGAATAATTTCAGTTACTTGGATACTTAGGAGGATTTACAGTCTAGATATTTGCCTATTTCCCTTGAATACCTTTAGTCATACTTTTCTATAATTTATTATTATAAGAAATTTGTTCCTTTCAATTTATTATTCTTTTATTTTTAGCAATTTTATCAACAAAATTTATTTTTCATATTCATTAACAATTGTGTAATTAAGGAAATAATTCTTAATAACAGTCCCTGTGGATACGACACTTGGTACTCTATTTTTCATAATATTACTCTAACAACGGGTACACTTGCCCAGTAATCAATTTTTACACATCAAGTTTGTGGCGCCGTTGCTGGGGATTGATTAATTAGGATTCCCTTAATTACATATTTACTAATTTTCTTTATTTCTTTAGTCTTGAATTAACTTTTCTAGTTTGTTCTCATTCTTTTTAGGAGCTGATTCTTTTTGTGTATGATCATAACTCGTTCTGCTGCACTTTTTGAAGCATTATTTGAATTTGACCCAGAGATATTAAAAACTTTGTGAAAAATTCAGAAAGAGAAGTGACTGCTAGTATAGAGGAAAAACGCATAAACCCACATGGAAGGAATGACAAACAATGAAGAGCAACCAAGGACCATATCCGATTATGCTCGTCCATCATTAACAGAGACAGAGTCTAGCATTGTCAGTCCAGATGTGCAGGAAAATTTTGAAATAAAGCCCAATGTTATTCAAATGGTTCAGCAGTTTGTCCAGTTTAATGGGTTGCAAGACGAAGACCCCAATGCTCACATTGCAAATTTTCTAGAAATTTGTGATACTTTCAAGATCAATGGAGCTACTGATGATGCAATCCGCTTGAGGCTATTCCCATTTTCTCTCAGGAGCAGAGCAAAGCAATGGTTGAATTCTCTCCCACAAGGATCTATTACTTTATGGGAGGCTATGGCAGAAAAATTCTTGGCGAAGATGAGGAATGATATCTCTTCCTTCTACCAGTTGGAGACAAAGACGTTATACGATACGTGGGAGAGGTTTAAGGAATTGCTGCGAAAGTGCCCACATCATGGGATTTCTAACTAACTTCAAGTGCAAACCTTCTACAATGGGTTAAACCCAGCCACAAGACAAATGATAGATGCTTCAGCTGGGGGCACTTTGAATAGTAAGACACCAAGGGCTGCACAAGAACTATTTGAAGAAATGGCAATGAACAGCTATCAGTGGAGCTCCACTCGATCCAAACCTGCAAAATCGGCTAGGATTTATAGTCTTGATGCAGTAACATCCTTGGTAATGCAAGTCAAAGCCTTAGGGAAGAAGATTGTTGGTTTATCTATTAACCATCCAGTTGCTCCGGTGATGAGATGTGATATTTGTGGAGGAGACCACCCTAATCATGAATGCCAATCTACTCAAGAAGAACATGCCAATGTGATAGGAAATAGACCACCGCACTAAAATTATAATGGCATAAATAATTCAGATTGGAGAAATTATGCAAACTCACCATGGAACAACAACCAACCGCCAATGCAGAATAACACACTCCCAGGATTTCAACAAGCTACACATCCACCACCACTCCCAGCTGAAAAGAAGTCAAACCTTGAGGAGTTGATAACCAAATTCATTTAAACTTCAGAATCTCGGTTCCAATCCACCGAGACAGCACTAAGAAATCAACAAGCCTCTATTCATAATCTAGAAATTCAGTTGGGTCAAATCTCTAGACTCCTCTCAGAAAGACACCAAGGAAGCTTGCCTGGCAATACTAAAACTAATTCTAGGGAGCAGGTCAATGCAGTAACATTAAAGAGTGGCAGAACATTACAAGAGAAGGGGAAGCAAGAAACAGAAAAAGATGCAGTTGAAGAAGAGGATAAATGTCAAGAGGAGACTGTGGAAAAGCCCCCTTTAGTGAAAGAATTCATACCCCCACTTCCCTACCCAGCAAGATTGAAGAAAGACAAGGATGATGAACAATTTGGTAAATTTCTGTCCTTATTTCATCAACTTCATATTAATTTACCGTTTGTTGATGTCTTGGCACAGATGCTCAAGTACGCCAAATTTCTGAAGGATCTACTGTCCAACAAAAAGAAACTGGAGGAATTGGCCACAGTAACTTTGAATGAAGAATGCTCGACAATCCTACAAAACAAGATGCCCAAAAAATTAAAGGATCCAAGGAATTTTACTCTTCCTTGTCTCATTGGTAGATTGATAGTTGATAGGGCTTTAGCTGATTTAGGTGCTAGCATTAATTTGATGCTATATTTTGTTTTTAAGAAATTAGATTTAGGGGAACCTAGGCTAACTAGGATGAGTATTCAACTAGCTGATAGGTTAATTAAATATCCTAGGGGTATCATTGAGGATGTGCTTGTAAAAGTGGACAAATTTATTTTTCCTGTTGATTTTGTGATTTTTGATATGGATGAGGACACTGATGTCCCCTTGATCTTAGGTCGTCTATTTTTAGCTACTGCAGGGGCTATAATTGATGTGAGGGATGGAAAGTTAGTTTTGAGAGTTGGAGATGAAAAAGTCACTTTCAAAATTCCTGATGTAATAAAAAAGTCTTTGAAACAAGATGATTCTTGCTACTTTATTAATGTAATTGATGATTGTGTTTGTGATTATGCACAAGAATTCTTGATTTTAAACTCATTGGAAAGAAGCTTAGTTCATGAAGGAGGAAAAGATGATATGAGCTTGCTAACTCAAGAACAGTGGTGTCATTTAGAAGCCACTAAGCCATTATGGAGAAAGAGGGACTTGAAAGTTTTGGAGTGGAAATCAGAGAAGCAACCCAACTCATCTATCAATGAACCACCAGATGTAGAATTGAAGGTCTATCATGATAAAAAATTCAAGGGAGATAAATTATTTCAAAAAGATGATTTAGTACTATTGTACAACTCTCGCCTCAAATTATTGGTAAACTCAAATCCCATTGGTCTAGACTGTTTACTGTGCATGAGGTATTTCCTTATGGTACAATTGAATTAACTCATTCAGCAAAAGGAAATTTTAAGGTGAATGGACATAGGCTGAAACTGTACTAGGGGGTTCAACTGCAAACTTTTGCAAATGAGGAGTTTAAACTCCTCCATGTTGAATGTTGAATTACATTGAATAGTTTCGGTTAGGTAGGTTTAGTTTATTTTAATTTAGTTATTTATTTTCTCATTTATTTATATTTTGAATAAGTGTCCTCACCCCAGCATGAACCCTATCTCCTTTTAACCACTTTCTTAGTATAGATGATGAAGACTCAGATGATGCTAGTGCAACACTTTAGTCTGCAATTAGGATAGTCTTAGTTGTTGAATTTTTTTTACTTATGTTATTTTTAGGATTTAAATTGCTTTTGTCTATTTACTGCTTCTATTTCTTTATCGCATTATTTTAATCGTTCTACTTCTCTTATCATTCTGAACTAAGTTAAATCTCCTTATAAATCAATTTTAATCAGGTTTCCTCTCCAATTGAATCCCAGATTAGCTTTGTTTCACACGACTCTTTGCTTATTTATTTACTTTTCAAGGAAGTTTTAATTGCACTTTAATTTTTATATTTGATTGAGGACAATGCAAATCTTACAATGTGGGGTGGATAACTATAGATGTTTGAACTGAATTGTTGTTTTATTCTCGAGCAATATTGAGTCAATTTTACTATTACATTAGAGATGATATTCCTAAAAATATAATAAATAAATAAACATCACACTCTATTATTCTAGTTATTCGAATTGTGGTTTTAATTGTTCCTCGATTGAAGTATCATTAAACTTTTCTGAATTGAGGACCTTGAATTTATGTCAAATTGTTTAAAAATGTTTGAAATTAATAAAACCAGGAAAATCTTAAAAAAATGGGGCTCTACTAAAAAAAAAAAAAAAGGCATGCCATAGAAGCATATCAGTTGAATGTGGATTGCAGGCAATGTCCAAATACCATATCCTAGAACATCAAAATTGTTTGAGGTACCAATGTGGAAAGCAAGGGGTGGAATTTCCATTAATACCTTGTGCTAATTGGGATGGAGCATAAAATGCACCCTGTTAGTCGATCATGGCTCAAAGTGAAGAGAATTAAATAACACCTTGTGGAAGGATTCAAAGTTTTGAATTAAATTTTAAGAGCTAATGGAAGAGAGGTCCTTATTCAGTTCTGTCTGAAGTTACAAAGGTTGAGAGCAAAAGAAGACACAATTTGATGTTTAAGAATTATTGTCCTTCTAAAAAATTTAAAAAATAAAATAAAAATAACAATAATAAAAAAATTCAGGAACTTGATTCTTTGTTGTCAAGGGTAAAATTGATCCATTTCTTTGCTTGGGGACAAGCAATCACGGGGGAATTTGATAAATGCTTTCTATACTTGATCGTACATTGTAATTCATGAATGATAATTAAGAGTTTTAAGCTATTCATTGAGAAAATTTACTATTATTAATTTCATTTTATTTATATTTCAGAAAAAAGGATAAAAAAGTGAAAGCTTTAAAAGATATTGGGAATTGAAACACACAAAGAACCAGAGATATACACAGAAAAGTACATGCCCGTGTATATGAGCTTGTATCTCACTGGTTGCGTCAATTGAAGTGTATCATCAAAACCAGAGATGTACACAGCCAAAGTACATGGCCGTGTACATGGGCGTGTACTTTTCAAGAAAGCTGTGAAGTGCAATTATTAGAAACCAGAGATGTACACAGCCAAAGTACATGGCCGTGTACATGAGCGTGTACTTTTATGGAAAGCTTTGAAGGGCGTCTTTTAGAAACCAGAGATGTACATGGCCAAAGTATATGACCGTGTACTTGGGCGTGTACCTTTAACGTCCATCAGAATTTAAATTTCTACGAGAAGATGAGCCCTTGGGCCATTCATATAAAAGGGAACTTGGCACAGAAACCTAGAGGAGACAGTTTTAAGGAGAAGAAAGACTCAGAGACGGCGGAATGAGGGGATCAAGCTCTTTTATTCATCTCTTTTGTAATTTTAGTTTGAAGATGTTTAGGTTCTAATTTTTCTTTGAGTATCTAGACGTAATGAATCCTAATTGACCAAATTTTATAGAATTCTTCTAATGCTATTTCATGTTCTTTTCTCTTGGGTTTATTGAGTAGTATCAATTTTCTTCCATCTTGTTTTCTTGTTTGAATTTGAGTAAAATTCCAACATGAAATTAATATTGCTTAATTAAAAAGACTTGAATATATTTCTAGAGATAGAAAGACGTAAGTTTTCTGTATTATGATTAACCCTAATTATGGAATTCATAATGAACTTAATACAACCTAGGAGTATTAATTAAGGAAGAGATTCTGATTAATCAACCAAGGGTTAGGAATCATTATCCTTGAGAAAGGTATTGATTTAATTCAGAATTTTCTGCAGCGATAAGGGTTTGGAACTAAGTAGTTAAAGAAGAATTTTAGTTACTTGGATACTTAGGAGGATTTACAGTCTAGATACTTGCCTATTTCCCTTAAATACCTTTAGTCATACTTTTCTATAATTTATTATTATAAGAAATCTGTTCCTTTCAATTTATTATTCTTTTATTTTTAGCAATTTTATCAACAAAATTTATTTTTCATATTCATTAACAATTGTGCAATTAAGGAAGTAATTCTTAATAACAGTACTTGTGGATATGACACTTGGTACTCTATTTTTCATAATATTTCTCTGACAACAGGTATACTTGCCTAGTAATTGACTTTTACATACCAGTAATATAGTACCCTACCTATTGTCATTCCTACTTAGAAATCCATTAGATTAATTGAGTGACTTGTAGAAACTAGATTAAATTATGTATTTAAGAAATGATAGTGAGTTTGTCACTGTAAATTTGTAGTAACTAGTGAGAATGATGTTATTTTTACCTTAGAGATAACTATATGGTATAACGTTCCTTTTGATTACCCTATTAACAATAGGATTCATCTCACACCCTCACCCTGTACATATATAGAGGAACAATTCAAAACACCAAATGTTGTAAATTTTGTGTATACCTTCCATAATCATAAACTCCTTGAAAGACTTATCAATTTCACTAGAGAGAAAATAACTGGTACAAAGATTATTGCAAATGGCAGAGATTTTTATGATGAGGACCTAACACTGAAAGAGTTCGAAGAGATAAAGAGTTAGTTTAAAGATGATGACAAGATCATATATATTGATTTTGTAATTATGGAAATGAAGTCCTAATGTATTTTTGGATTATGGTTCATAAATATTAAACTTTTGTATCAAAATGAAAGCCAACATATGTATATTTTTATACTGTTCAAATGTAAATTTATGTAGTAAGTTATAATATATTGGTAAATAATTATCTCATCTTGTTTGAATACCTTTGCAATTTCACAAATTCTATAATAAAGGTGAAAGTTTAAATTTGTTTGGTCAATTTTCATGCTATAAGTATTAAAAAATTCATTTTATTTTTCATATTTGTTATAAATTATTACACAAATTGAACAATAAATTAAAGGCATCACACGATGTACTCTTACGATCATCTACATCTCCAACAAAATCACTAATTGAATAAGCTAGTAGTTGCTTATAGTCTCATTTATTGTAGAGAATCCCCAATCAGTCATTTCTTTTAAATATCTTACCAATCTTTTTGCTACCAACTAGTGTTGCTCTTTAGGACACAACATAAACCTACCAGTAAGACTCACATTATACATCAAATAAGGTTTGGTTGTAGTTAAATATATAAGATTGTCAACCACCTACTTGAACATACTTGCATCAACCTTTAGTCCCTTCTCATCCTTTGACAATTTGCAACCAGGAACTATGGAGTTCTTCATTATGTTGCTTCTATCCATGCTAAATCTTTCTAAAACTTCCTATGCATACTTTCTTCGACACGCATAAATCCCATTAGAATTTTGTAGTACTTCAACCCCTAAAAATTATCTCATCTTATCTTTGATCCATTAATTTTGATGGAAGGATTCCTTTCCTAACGAAAAGGGAAAAATCGTTAATTCCATATGTTCGAATAGCTTCCATTGAGTCTTTACACCTATCCTTTTTCTTATTCTCTCTTTTTGAGCTTCTCTTTGTCTTTAAAAAAATAAGATTTGGCTCAGATTCCCATTGTGAATTCTAGAATTTCTATGAATTTGAAAGTTCTTACTTAGTAAGTTTTCATACCAAGACTCAATCCAATTAAGTCCATAGTGTTTACCAATTTTGCCATATCCCCCAAATCAAACACGTCAAAGTCTAACACCATCGATTTCTTAAACTCTTCACATATACTTTTATCATTTTCAAAAAAGATTAAATCATCGTTGTAAAGACTGACAATTAAAAGTTTACCTCCTTCTTTTGACTTTGTGAAAATGGTGTGTTCATTATGATACTTTTTCAAGCCTTCTTTAACAAAATAGGCCTCAATCTTGCTATACCAATCTTGTCATCATCTACACCTACCACTGTAACCGTTTAGTATGAAAAAGCACTTAGCACATACATGATGCATTTAATAAAGCTGATATTTTGTAAGTAATGTTAGAAACATCAAAGATGAATCTAAGATTCAAGATAGATAGATCAATGATTGAGGTGGTGGTAGTGTGGAATGTTTGATCGAGGCCGGCAATGAGTCTAAGGGGAGAGCCCTCTTGCGATAGATTTAGGCAAAGTGCTGACATCATAGAGGTTTGACCTTAGTTTAAGTGGTTGACTCTGAATCATTTTCCTTTATAAAATAGAACCTCTTTACACTTGCTTTTGCATCCTAAAATCATTTAATCATGAGTAAATTTCTCAAGAAAATTTTAAAGAGAAAAAATAGTTTCTTTCATAAAGTTCTCCAAATAAGTAAATTCTTTTGTCCACTAAAGTATAGAGTATAAAAATTCTCTTTTTATATCAAGGAAGCTTGCCTAACCAATAAAAAAAAGATAAAAATAAACTAAAAATAAAAGTAGAAAACTATGTATAAAACATCATTTTAGATTACTCTCCTAATTAAGAAATTGATTAGAAAAAACATAAGAATAAAAAATAAGAAAAATTATCTATTTAAATATTTCATATAAATTTGAGTTAGAGTTTAAAACATATAATGTCCAACAGGGATAAAATAGCATACTTTTTTTTAAGTCTTAATATAAGACCTCAAGTTAGACTTAAACTTACATTTTGCATTAAAAAAATTATTTACTTGATAAGTCTGTATTTAGACCCTCTTTTATAACTCATATATTCATGTTTGATTTTTATTTTATTTAGGTTTTACACTGATTTATATGTTAATTGTGTAGTTTAGTATGAAGAGGCCATAAGTAGACTTTGGGTGCGTTTTGGGTCAAATTGATGGAAGATCAGAGTTTTGTAGTTGTTAGCACGCTCAAACACTTTCAACAAGTATGCATGGTCGTGCTTAAGGCCTTGCATAGCCGTGCTCATCTGCAGGAAGCTCAATTATGAAAAGTTTTTACGTTTTCAAACCCTATAAAAGAGAGACCTAAGTCATCCTATTTGATAGCGTTTTACATCTTTTGTTTTGCTCTTTGATACACCTCTCATCTCGTCTCTCTTGCACGGGATCTTTGGCATACTCTTGGCGAGACTTGGAGCTTCGAGCGACCGTACTTGAAGACTCAAAAACTCATCTCATTCTAATTTGCTTTTCTTTATGGCTTTGTTTATGATTATTCTAATTTTTTCCTTTAGCATGAGTAACTAAGTCCATATAGCTAATGCTATAAGAATATTGTTCATGAATTTATGAAATTTTGAAGTTTGAATCTATATTTAATTTTTGTTCATGATTAGCTTTTATCCTATTACCCATAATTATAATCCTAATTAATTATTTCGCAAGGCGACTGTACCTTGATTAGTTAATGGATCTATAGGATAAAACGAGACAAAAAATTAGGTAGACCAAACTAATCATTCTCTTCCAATTGTTATTAAATTAACAAGTTCATAAGTGTTTTAAGCTTTCTTGAATTAATATCTTGTATGACCATTGGGGATGTTAGTTTAGATAAAAGAATACTAATATTGTATGACAATTGAGTATTAATAATAATTATATGAATGATTGGTAATTACAAGGAAATCGAATTTATAGTTAAACGAAAAAATAATATAAATAAATAAATTAGAAAATTCATATGCTCTAGGTGTGACGTCCCTATTCCCAATAGTTCAATCTCCATTTTCTAACATTTCTTAGGAAAATACCCAAGTTTTTTTTTTCACTACTAAAAAGCCTGTATATACAGATGGATTTACAGACAGATTTTTAAACCATTACAAACGGTTTTTGAAATTACAGACGAATTTAGAGATGGACATAAATTATCTGTGATATCGTCATTGGTAAGGAATTACAGACGAATTTCACAATCCATCTGTAAATTATAGACAAAAAAATTTGTCTGTAACTTACTGACCGTCTGTAATATATTTTACTATTATTAGTATTTTTTGTTTATATAGATAGTTATTTCTAACTGTTCCTGATTATCACAATTTATAAACATAATAACAACTATAAATTAGGCATCTAAACATTTAAAAATGATTTATAAAATTTAAAATTTAAATGTTATTACAAAGGAAGACAAAAATTTACAAATAAATACATCTAAAAATAAAATATAAGTCTTCATCATGAATAATCTATATGATCATCATCCGAAGAAGCATCACCATCAGTAGACAAAGAGTCGGAGGATGAATGATGCATGGAGGTGAAAATTGGTGGTGCTGGAGCTGGTGGAGGAGGAAGAGGTGTGGAGCTACTTGCTCTCATGAGCTCAAAATAAGCATGCATCTGCTGCATCTGCATATGTTGTTGCTTTATCTGCTGCTGGACCTCCTTTTGCATTCTCGAGGCCACCTTCTTCTCTATCTTCTTCTCCATTTTCTTTGCCCATTTCTTCTTCTATGCACTTTCTTTGCTCTTCCACATCTCCTCATTTTGCTTCTGGAGTTCTTCATTGAGGGCATGAACCTGAGTGCGGACCATGTCCTCAACTTTCTCAAGTGCAAGAGAAAGGGCATCTCCAGTGACAGATGCAAGGGACATGGAGTCTACAAAGTAGCCTCCCATGCCATAAATGCAACCTTTATAAAGGCCACCCACTGTCTGTGACCACATAGAATCCTCATTTGCTGACTCTGGATCCTGAGAAGATGCCTCCTCAAGCCTTTGAACATAATCATCATACAGTTCAATTCAGATAATTAGATATTAGTTTGGAGAACTATTTACTTACATATGTGGCCTGAGATCGTGTATCAACCCACAGGTTTTTATCTTGCCTGCGAGTGTGTGTCTCCTTAAACAACTCTCCAGTCGTAGGTGGCCTCTTCAACGACTTCTCCTACAATTCAAAATAAATCACAATCTCAAATATGAAATTATAGATAGAGTAAATTAAATTTTAAAATCACATACCAAGTTCACCTTAGTGCCAGCCAAAGTCATAGACCTACCAGTATGCAGTGACCCCCCTTATTAGATGTCCTGTTTGTCTTGTTCTTTATGGAGAGATTTTTAAACTCATCAGTACCCCAATACTACTGCAAGGCATGAAGAAAGTTGGGTGCTATCCAATCAGCAATAAAAGGTATACATCAATTTTAGCCTTTGGATTTTCTGGATCAGGAATTATACAAGTCAAGAATAAATATGGATTTTTCATGCTCATTTTAGGAGGAAGATTAAAAGGTGTAACCACAATAGGCCAACAAGAATATGATTTATTAAATTGATTGTTTGGAGCGAACCCATCAGCACATAACCCTAACTTACATTTCTAGGATCGGATGCAAACTCAGGATACACTTGATCAAAATGTTGCCAAGCCTCACCATGAGATGAATGAGTCATTATCTCATCACTCCTTTTATTTTCAACATGCCACGTCATGTAAGGAGCTGAACTCATAGATGCATACAACTTTTTAAGCCTAGGAATCAAAGGCAAATAATAAATTCTAGTTTGCGGTACATCTTTATGTTTACCACTTCTACCACCTCTTTTTGGTTTAAACCTAGGCGACAGAATTTGCAATTGGTCAAAATAGCATCATCTTTGTAATACAGCATGCAGCCTTTCAAACAACAATCAATTTTGACTTCTTTTAATCCAAGTTTGGAAACTAATTTTTTTGCTTGGTAAAAGTCCTTTGGGATGGAATCAGGTTGGGGACTACACTCACTAATTAATGTAGCCCATTGATCAAATAAACTCTGACTTTGATTGCCTTCTAACTTTATGCTTAACATTCTTACTGCTAAAGATAACTCTGAATGCACACACCCATCCCATAAAGGCTTGTTTACTGCTTCTAAAATATTATAAAACTTTGCAGCCTCTCCATTAGGTTCTTGTTTAGCTTCAAAATCATGAAAAATTTCAAATTGAGGACCAACAGCATCATAAACCATTTCTTGATAACAACTATTGCTTTCTTTCCAACTTATATTACCTACATCCTCACCTGATTGCAATATATTTGAATTACCTACTTGATTTTCAAAATTAACTACTTCCCCATGCTCAGTCCATATCCAATAATAATCATGTTTAAATCCAAACTTATACAAATCATATCTAATTGAATCAATATCTAAAAAATTTCTACACTTGCACTTAGAACATGGACATCTAACTTTTTGGTTGGTGATGAATTGCTGCGAATTACAACAAACACATATGAATTCCTCTACACCCTCAAAAAATTCAGGTTTTATTCCCCCCCGACTTGGGTGCAACCTATCATACATCCACTGGCGATTTTTGAAAAACATCTTCCTCAAGAACTATATAAACCTAATACAAATATACAATGTGGTATCAACCTTCTATTATACATTACACAAATTTTTAATATAAATTTTGGCAGAATCTCTCCTAATACATGTCAATTTCTTTACATTTGTTTACCACTTTTTTACAAAAATTAAAATTTCACCACACATAACTAATATATTGTGTAACAATATGTTAATCGATACATCAAACACAAACACATTACAATCTTAAACCGTTTTAGAGCACATCTCCTTGTAACTCCACAGTATGCATATTCTACAAACTCTACAAATACAAACAATCCCACAGCACGCAATAATCAAGTTCGGAGAAGGACCTCTATGCCCTCCCCCCCAGTCATACAATCTCCAATCCTACAACTCTATCTTAAAAATTTTAAGTCTCTAAAAAATATAAAAAATTAAAAAACTAAACCGATTAAAAGTTAGAGTTTCATACTAGGAATACAATGATGTAAAAAATCTTTCAAATGGATGCTCCAATAACTCGCAAAGGCCAAAACACTTAGCTCCTAGAGAGAATGAGAGAGAGGGGGGCGAGAGAGAGAGAGAGAGTTATGAAAAAATGAGGAAGGGGAAAGGGGAGGCGGCGTTTTATGGGTTTCTGTCATTACAGACAGGAAAATTCGTCTGTAAAGGGTTTAATGAAACAGTGCATTTCAGGTTGCAAATTACAGATGAAATTTTCCGTCTGTAAAGTCATCAAGTCTATTTACAGACGGAAAAATCCATCTATAATTTTTCACCAGAAAGGTCGATTAAAAATGGCCATATTTACAGACGGATAAATTCATCTGTAACTCCCGCTATAAAATTCCCTCCTATTTTAAAATTATAGTTATACAAATTCATTTGTAATTCCTGTCTATATGATTTCGCACCAAATGGCGGGCAAACTACAAACGGATTTTATAAATGGATCAAAATTTGTCTGTATTACAAACTGATTTTTCAGAAAATAAAAAAAAAATCCACAAATTCGTCTGTAATACAGACAGATCAAAATCCGTCTGTAAAATCTGTCTGTATATATCGCTTTTCTAGTAGTGTTTTATAACATATATAAGAGTCAATTATGTCTAAAGCATCAACTAACTCTTTTACACAAAGCACTAATATCATACAATGGCATAATATTATAGTGCTTAATAGGTTACAACCCTTCTAAGTTTCTTCTTGTCATTCAATTAATTACATCATAAAAGAACTGAAGGTCTACATAGTGAGCCTTAAAAACAAATCACTAAACATGTAATTAGTTGCAACAATCTTAAGTTACTCCCTAGTTAACTCATCACCTACTCCTTTGGTCCATCTAGAGGAGAGTCATTCTGTATCCATAACATTGTCAAAAGATACAAAACAAAGAAAAGGGGTGGGTACAAACATTCATAAACAATAATACAAGGCAATACATATGCTTAAATGAACAAAACATTATTTAGGCATCAACAATATCATGTATCCCCATACTTGTACTTAAATGAACAAAACAATATTGAAGTATCAAGCCACAATCATTTAATGTCTTTTGTTTGTGAATTCTCTATAGAGTAATTAATTAATTATCCAACATTTTATTTTCAACTTGAGATTGAGAGTTTTATGTCTGTAATTTGGCTAGTGTCATAGGAATATCTTCTCCCTTTACTGGAGACAGAACATAAGTGCACAATTCTCATTTTATGATCACTACAGCAGCCCACACTCAAACCAATCTTGGTATGCTGTAGCGTCTGTCAGGATAGGCTAGCAAAGTTCCCAATGCCTACGACACAAGTTAGCTAGACTTGGTCCCTTGTAAGTCTATTTTTATACAAAAATATAGATAAATAAACTCCACACAAAGGTATTAAAACGAAATTGAATCAAGGCATACTGCCCTCAGAATACTATTTTCATGTAGCAAAACTTTAGAAAAATCATAACTAATTCAATTTAAATCCAAATAAAGTAAAACCAGTGGGAAAAGCTTCAAAATATAATTATCCACAAGAATAAAATACTAGCAAAAAATTTTGCAAAGGTTTTCTCATATGTTACATTATTTTCATTTTAGTCCTTTTACTTTAAGTTAGTTGCAAAAATGTCCTTTTCTCAATTTTTGATAATTCTTAGATTGTTCAGAACGTTTCTAATGAGTTTATGGGTCTTGAATCATGTCTCCACAAGTTCTAAAATATTCTCTTGGTTCTACCACACATGTGGTCAACTGTCTTGCACTCTTAAGGTATATTTTAGTCCAAAATCATAGTTCATCATCATATTAAGGTTCAATCTTTCAAATTTAATCTTAGATCATTATTTTCATCATATTTCTCATATATTCCAGAGGTTCCAAATATGTTCAAGGTTCCATAGGTCCTCCTCATAGTCATTTTCTAATTTTAGTCCATTTCTTATTAAAGTTTCATATGAAAATCTTCAATAATGTCCCAAAAATACTTTTTAACTCCAATATAATCCAAACCAAAGAGAAAATCATATATCTTACTTAATTATCTTTAAATAAAATCACACAACATAGATCAAAGAGAAAATTTTTAGAATACACCCTTAGAAATAAATTTTATAGAAAACCCATATTTATTCATAACAGAAAATATGCAATTTTGTAGAAAATTCTCAAAGTCCATCTAATCAATTCAAAAGCATAAATCCACATGATTATATCATATATTTATGAAAATAACACATAGCAAACAAATTCATTAACTAAAGTTCATTAAAATATTGTTTTACAATTAATTTTGGTTTTTCTGCAAAACTTTCTGTTTTTGCTATTTTAGTAGTTTTCTTGTGTATTCTTTTTTCAATCAATTTTTCTTTCATATGTATACCAAGATCACGAAATTTTCATCATACAAAAAGGGTTAAAGACTCCCCTTTGACTCAAAAGTTCATTTAGCAAAGTATTCTCTTAATTTATGAAATAGTACTCCCCTTACTTGATTTTTTTGTTGATTCTTGGCTTGATCTTTGGGAAGTCCCCTTTCTCTCCTCTTACTTTTTTACACCTTTTGAAATTGATCTTCCACCTCCTTTGGTCTCCTCTTCTACGTGATCAAGGCTTCCATCAAGAAAGTTGATTGCTTTGTGGATTTTGTGGGGTTTATTGTCTAATTTAGGATTTTTATGGTAAGTTGATGGATGATTCAACTTGGTGGAGTTCAAGAGATAAGTGTGGGACTGATTGTAAAAGTGTTTGAAGGTTGCTGAAGATTGTTAAGTTTGGAAACTCTCTCTCACTTGCATGGTTGCTCCATTCTTATGTGAAAGTAGTCTTCTTTCTATGCAAGAAGTTTATAAAAACCAGGCCCGGTTCTGAGGGTAGGCTGAGAGTGTGATCGCCAAGGGTCCAGACCTAAAAGGGGCCCAAAATAAAAATTATAATACTTACTTGTAATTTGCAGTTGAAAAAATAAAAAAAATAAAGAAGACTTTTTAATTTCTCACACAATCACACTTTGCTTGCTAAAAACGTAATTACTTCTTCGACTTCTCCAGACCTTTTAACAGTGTGTGTGCAATTCTGTATTTTATCATAATCAAAAAGACAAAACCCACCATTGTTGCAGGTAGTTCTTTCCTCCTCACTTTTCTTTCTTTTTTCTTTCTTCCTCCTTGTTCCTCAATCCTTATTCGGCAAATGTTAAAAAAACTGTTTACCTAAAAAATTGATTTTGTTATTTACTATGTACAGATAACCCACTTACCCACATTTGTTCCAAAGACATCTTTGCTTTTCTTTTTAGTGGGAAAAGTAAGGGAGCTAAAAAAGCTGTTCTGCAATTCAAACCCAGTTAGGCGTTTCACGTTTGGAAGGTGATTAATTCGCTATTTATATAAATGCTTTAGTAGGAATATTTATATTATGAATAAGGAGCGCCATTTTTATTTTTCTTTTAGTTTATTAATTATGTTCCATCTCCTGACTCTTGTTACAGCTGTGTTTTATTGTAGAATTTGTGCTGGTTGCAATGCCATGATTGAATGTGTAATATTTGTGAGTTTCCTGGAGCTGTTTGGCATCCAAAACTAGCGACTGCTGTAATTAGGAATAATCATCACATTAATTAGGAGATTTGATTTACTATAATCCTTTGCATTGTGGTTTTCAGGTTATGCCTTTATGAAATATAGTATATTATATATTATATATAGCATGTTGCATACGAATTATAATTATAGTCTGCAAGTCTACAATATGTTGTTATGCCTTTGGTTATCATCTTATTCCCTAATTGATTATCATAATTATATTTTTAGATTCCTAGGGACTGGATTATGCTTGTGGAATTTGCATATGTGAAAGCAAACATTTAAGTTGAATTCTTCTACCAGGTGCTATTGTTCTTTTTCCCTTATTTTATAATTGTATTGTCTTATTTATCTTTTGTAGTTGATGATGAGATAAGAATTATTTGAATGGATTTTTTTTTGTAATTTTATTAGAAAAAAAATTCTATTTACTTAAAAAAACATATTATTTTAATATAATTATGCTTTTATTTTGTTGTATTATGTCATATAATTTTTTTTGAAAGGGCCCCAATTTAATATTTTGCCTAGGGCTAAAAAAAAGTCAGGAACAGGCTTGATAAAAACATTTGGCTTCTTTCTCTCTCTCTCTCCCCCTTGGCCCGTCATGGTTACTCCCTCTTTTAGCAAGTGTGGAGATTTAATTTGGGGTCCAATTGAAGCTTCTCTCATAAGCCTACACATGACCATCTTTCCTAATGCCAAAATTGCCCTCCATCATGACTCTTAGTCCTTAGATTCCTTATACAATTGTACTCAAATCCTCTTGGTTGCTTTCTAATTATTTTAGTTGCTTTATAGTGTATCTTCTAGTCCCATTTGGTTGGATAGTCACAGTTCCTAAGTTGCTTGACTTGCCTTTCTTTTTTATTGGCTACTTCCTTCCAGCTTCTTCCATGCTTAATTTACTGGTCAATTGACTTCTCTTTCAAGCCAAGAAAATGTGCAAATTGAATTGGGTTGGATAGGTTACAAATTTTGCAAGTTTTTGGCACAGAATGAGTCATTTTCCACATCATATGTGGACTATTTTTAAGGAATTTGGTTTGAATTTTATACTTGGATTTTTGGCTTTCTTCTTGAATATACATAACTCTATTTGGTTCAATAACTTACCATAAAAATTTCAGAATTTATCTCATTCATTTGCTTACCTAAAAAGGGCCTCCATTCTAGGTGATTTTAGGGATAGTTTGGTCATTTTGGTCAAATTTTGTAATTTTGTTTATTTTTCATTTTTGGATCTTTTTAACTCTTTTATAAATTATATAAAACTATTATAGATAGTCTAAAAAAATTATATATTTATTTTCTTTTTATATTACTCGATTCTTTACCAATCAAACTTATTTTCATAAATTTTGTTAAAGAAAGTTTTAGTTCTAGAGTCTCTATATTTTACTTATATTTTATTTAATAAAGTTTATATAATTCAACAATCATTTAGAAAGTAAAAGAAATTTAGGGTGTTATACTATATTCCTCTTTGATAAGTTCAACCAAGATATGTATTGTTATGAGTTTATAATTGATTTTATATTTAAATTCATCTCATATTCTTTAAGTTTAAATAATTAAATTAATAAATATTTAATAATTAAAAAATAATCCTTATAAAACGATATTTCATAAACTTAATTTAATAACCTTTTATTACTTTTTGACAGGTATTCTTATTTACTGAATATTACTTCAAATTTAATTAAAATATTTCACATGAGTTGGGAAAAAAAAAAGAAGTCTTGACTTAATTTGAACTTAAAATTTAGAGTTAAAGTTTTATAATTTAGTGGAGTTAAGCCATCTACGTTAGCCTTAATTTAAGGGAAATAAATTTTTACAGTCTATTTTTTTTTACATCTTATTAATTTTTATGTAATTTTTTTATTAAAATATCTTTAACAATAACCTTAATTATTTATTTTTATTTTAAATTTTGGAATAATTTTTCTCTCTTGGAACTTCATTTTTTATTTTTACCACTATTTCATTTTTCCTTCTTCGTTGTTCCTTTATTACCAACTTCTTGAGCTTATTTTAAGTATCATTAGTTTCCAAGCACTTTAATTATTTCGAAAATACTATAAAAAATAAATTTATCATAAAAAAATAGGATCGTCAACCTATCAATGCAAGTACACTTAAAAAAAAGTTTTTAGAATTAATATTTTACACTCTCATAAATTAATTTTTAGAATTATTAACGAGTTTCAAAATTAGAATTCTACACTTTTAAAAATTAATTTTTGACATTAAATTTTTGCACTTTCAAAAATTAATTTATAAAATTATTAATCATCGGCAAAAATAAGTTTTCAAAATTAGGATTCTACACTTTCAGAAAATAATTTTTAGAAGTAAAGTTTTATACTTCTATTTTTTTTTTGAAATTATTAACCATTTCCAAATTTGTTTTTCAAAATTATAATTATACATTTTTAGAAATTAATTTTCAGAATTATTAACCATTTCTAAAATAAGTTTTTAAAATTAGAATTCTATAATTTTAAAATTTAATTTCCAAAATTCAATTTTTACACTTTTGATAATTAATTTCTGGAATTATTAACCATTCTAATAATGAGTTTTTAAAATTAGAATTCTACACCTCCAAAAATAAGTTTTTAGATTTAAAATTTTACACTTCTAAAACTAATTTTAAAAATTATTAATTATTTCCAGAAATAAAATTTCAAAATTGAGATTTTACATAAAGGGTATTTTAGTAAAAAAAGTTACATTTTTTTAAAATAAGGATGTAAAAAAATAATAACTCCCTAATTAAAGTCAAAAGTGAACTTAAAATGTTCTATTTAATTTAATTTCATGAATTTGAAACTACTTATGTAAGTTTGATATTTTACATAAAGGATCTTTTAGAGAATAAAGTTACAAATTTTTTTAATAAGGATGTAAAAAGAAAAAATAAATAAAAAAACAAATCCCTAATTAAAGTCAAAAGTGAACTTAAAATGTTCTATTTAATTGAATTGCATGAATTTGAAACTACTTATGTAAGTTATTTTTGGGTGGCATACACGTGAATATCCAAAATAATTTTTTTATATGAATTTTAAATGTTGGTGAAATTTTATATGTAACTCCATTGTTGAAAGCAAAGCTCACATTAATATGAGAAAAAGAAAAATAATAAATTAACGTAGGACACGTGACTTTTAGAGTTTTATTTTTTATATATAATATTTAAAAATTATATATACTAAAATATATTAATTTTTTTAAATTATAGAAATATGAACTTCAAAATTCACTAATAATAATTTTTAGTATAAATACAAAAAATTAGAAATAAAACAATAAAATTTGAAAACTTGCAAAAAATTTTAAAAAAATTGAAAAATTCAAATCTCATCAATGCTGAATTTTCAAAAAATAATGATAAAAATTTAAAGTACAAAAAATGCTAATAATAATTTTTGAAAATTATTATTAACAAGTTTTTAAAATTTCTTATATTTTTAAAATTTCTTAAATATCATATTTTAATAATTTTTATTTTTTCATTATAAAAAATTAATTTCTAGTAAAATAAATAATTACACATGTAATGTCATTTTTCATATTATATAAGAAACAAATACAACGAAGATATATAATTATTATATAAAATATTAAAATAAAAAGAAACAATGAATTTATTTGAAAGAACTTATCGATAATTTATGTTATTTTAATAAATTTTTATAACAATGAATTTATTTGAAAGAACTTATCGATAATTTATGTTATTTTAATAAATTTTTATAACTTATTAATAATTTTTTAAAATAAATTATTGTAAATTTAGCTTAATTAATTTTATTGTTAAATTTATGACACAAGCTATTATTTAGAAAAAATTATTAAATAAGCGCGTACACCTAACATGTCTCACTAAGATTCCTAATTTTTTTAAACAAGTTAACCTTCTTAAATATTAATTTTAAATTTGACAAGTTTATGTTAAATTTAAAACATTTAATAAATATTTAATAATAGTAAAAATAAATATATTTTTTACCCCTTAAAATATATTATTTTTATTTTATAAATTATGATTTTAATATTCATATTTTTTCATAATCATTAATTTAAGTTCGATGATGTAATTAATTTAAATTATATCATGTGTCACTTTTTTTTATAAAGCAATGAAAGATATCGAAAGCAATAAATTTTCAATTAAAAGAATTAAAATAATTTTTTTTATAAAAACTAAAAAAAATTATATTCAAAGGGTAATAGTTATTTAAGTCATAATTTTAATAATAAAAAATATTAACATCAAATTTCATATAAGAATTGTATGATAAAAATATCATTTAATAAAAAAATATTATTATAATACTTAAACTCAATAAAAAAAAAAAACTCTTAATAATATCATCCTTTTGTGCTAGTATTCTTAATATAAATGGTTAAAACTTAAAATCAATGGTGAAGACTGAGGACTGATATGGATATTTTCTTAAATCCTAAATTTAAACCAACGCAGCGATGAATCATGAATAAAGACGGTGTTAGGAGCGACCTACTCCAAGAGAAAGAGAGAGAGTCGCAGTTGTCGTTGTTTTTGTCTTTTTGCTCTGAAACTCTAATTTTTGAAACAGAAAAAGAGAGGGGAAATTGAATTAAGAGAGAGGAAGATGGCAGAGGTGTCGATGTGTAGCAGCAACTCCTCTGAGCTCAGTCCAGACGAAGAGAGGATCATGATCAGAGACATTGCTCTTGCTTCCCAAGCTAACAGCAAAGAAGGCGACACCTTCTTCTTGCTCACCCAGAGGTTTTTCCTTCCTTCAAATTCCTCACTTTTCCATCTGGGTATTCCTAATCACACCCAAAGTTCACACCTTTTCTCTTCTTTTGTTCCATTTTCCCAAAGTTTTATGCCCAGATCCTTCTTTTTACCCCTATTTTGCTTTTAATTTATACTCATTTGATATGTATTTTTTATTTTGTTTGGAGACGGTTGATGAATTTTAGATGGAATCTTATACTGGTTTAATCTGATAGATACTGATGATGTTTTGATTATGACTGCGCATAACCCTCAATCCTTTTTTGTTTTTTTCGTGGGGCAAGTTGGCTTCGTTGTTATGGCAGAATCGGTGTGGGGCATGTTCTTTTGTTTGGGGAGAGGTTGTTGAGCTTGAATGTTATGCATATGCACTATGAAATTAGAATGTATAGGGTCCAAAGGAGTTGTTTGCTGCTGATTATGCAGGCTTATTTAAGATCCCTGGGAGCATTGTCGCCTTTACTTGCATTTTGTCTGGGTGATTTTAGTTCAAACTTCAAAGTTTATGTCTTCATCCAGTTCAGTTGGTTGTTTAAGTTTTTTGCATTTGTTTCCCAAGGGTGCTCAAGGCCCCCCTGTTCTGTTGTTTTGTCTTTTACTCCACAAAGGATAAGTACTTCACAGTTCCACAAAAAATATTGGCGTTAAACGCTTATGACCTATGGACCAAATCATATGAAACTGCTTCAATGTATAAGCCTCTCCTCCCAATTTTTAAAAGCAATTAAATTTGAACCTCCATTTCTAAAGTAGAATGGGTCATTACACACGTAATAGGAAAAGAACCGTGTGTAAAAGTATTCCCTTCGTGTTGGTGAGAAGTCCTAAGCAATAAATTTTTTCAGTAACAATAACCTGGCTTAATCTTGATATACAGTGCAGACATACTTCCTACTTTTTAATCTTTGTTTTGAGGCTATAGAATAAATGCCCTGGTCTAGCTTGAAAACCTTCATACACATTTAATTGCACAGGATTAGAAGGAAATTGTTTCTGATAATTTTCATGCAGGTGGTGGCAACATTGGATTGAATATGTGAACCAAGACCAGACAAACACTTCATATGACGGATCTTCCTTATCAGAACATTGTGATTTGGCTAATTCAAGTGCTTTAAAGAAGCCAGCTGGCATTGATAATTCTGATTTGATAGATGATGCTGTGTCGGAGGACTCTGGCACGGGTATTGAGATTCATGATACTCTTTTAGAAGGCCGTGATTATGTATTACTTCCCCAAGAAGTTTGGAATCAATTATTTAGATGGTGAGATTGTTTACTTGTTACACAGACCATCTATGGTTCATCTAAAATGTGAAAAGTGCCACATTATATTTATGATTTACATAAATATTTCCTAACTTTCTTTGTTTTTGAAGAACTCTACAAATTAATACAAGCTTATAGATTACTAAACCCTTAACTGGGCTTTATTGAGCTGCCTGACCTTTTTTTTTTCTTCTCTACTAGGTATGGTGGTGGACCTACATTGGCAAGGAAAGTTATTAGTTCAGGTCTGTCCCAAACTGAATTGACAGTAGAGGTGTATCCTTTACGGCTTCAATTACTTGTGTTGCCAAAAAATGATCGTTCCGCTATAAGAATAAGCAAGAAGGTATAATGTGAGAGAAAGTAATGAGTCATGATAAATATATCCTTGATATCTGTTGTCATTTTTTTGCAAGTATAATTCAGTTTATACATGCTATATTTACCTTAGAGTTGAGATGTTTTGGGCAGGAAACCATTGGACAGCTTCACAAAAAAGCTTGTGAAATATTTGATCTCCAGCCAGACCAAGTAAAACCTTCATAATTCCCTCTTGAAATTCTAATTTTTTAATTTTTTTTTCTTTTTTATTCATCATGTAGTAAAATAGCTGTCTCTATTGTAGGTGTGTATTTGGGATTATTATGCCCGTCGGAAGCATGCCTTGATGAATGACATGGACAAGACCCTTGATGATGCTAATTTACAAATGGACCAAGATGTGAGTCTTCATTTAATTTTTTGTAGGAATGTTTCTATTGCTTACACATTACATTTTTAATGCTCTTGTTTTTCTTGTGATTAATGATAACATTCATGCAATACAGATTCTTGTTGAGGTCATCAGCAATACAAATAACACAAGTTCTGCTCAAGAAAATGGGTCTGCACAGAAGGAAGCAAGTTCTGTTCTTGTGGAGCCTTCCAAATCTAGCTTATCAATTGCTGGTGGCTTGTCTGCTAGCAGTAGCAAGGGTGCATCTAGAGGCTACAACATGGAGCCTTCTTCATCTCAGAACCTAAATTCTCCGGTCAGAGATGTGGAAAACCCATATGGAACCAGTGGTGTCACCACAAGAGGTTCATTTGGTGGTCTCACTGGGTTGCTGAATCTTGGCAATACTTGTTTCATGAATAGCGCAATTCAGTGCCTTGTTCATACACCAGAATTTGCTAGGTACTTCAGGGAAGACTATCATAGAGAGATAAATTGGCAAAATCCATTGGGCATGGTTGTAAGTATCATCTAAAAACCTGTAAGCATGAACTTGTTTCCTTTTCTCTCCATATTTTTTGTTGGGGATAATGAAGTAGAGCAAGAACTTGGTTTAGGGATAAATGTTTATTTGTAGAATTCATTAAATATATGATGTGTAATATTAGGGTTTAGGGTGAAATTAATGGTTTGATACTTAATATGCCCCTTCAGGCAAGAGTCCTTTGGGTTCCAAGTGTCAATAATGCATGGGCTCATTTACCTTATATAGTTATACTTAATTTCAACTTATTTATGTAGCAGAATGGGGTTGATATGGATCCAACTCTAGAGCACTTGGTCATAAATGCTTTAATACTCTGTCATGAATAAACTATTTCAAAGGCTTAAGTTTTAGGGTGAAGGCAGGTCTTATATTTAACATGGCTTAAGTTCGCTTCTGATCCTTTTGATTGGTTTAAATCTGAATAGTATTATCCTCTATTTGTTCAAATTGAAATCACGAGGGAAAGGATATATTTGCCCCCCTTAAATGGGTCCATAAATGCAATTAAGCCTATGTTTTAGTAATTTAATCTATGGGTTCGGACATTCCTTTTTAATACCTCGTTCCCATCATGGAAGTGACAAGAAAATAATGTCTTTTTATTCATTGTAGTTATTATCTTGGCTTATGTTCCATTTTAAAATAAAGAATATATGAGTTGTAGTCATAGGCTTGGTAACATTTGTATGAAAAAAATTGTCTCCATTAAGATTTATACCATTTGTAAGAGTTATTATCTTGGGTCTTAAGAAGATCAAATTGTCTTCATATTGCTCGAATGCCTTTGTGCAATATTATACCTTCCTTTAGTGACTTGATTTGGTTGGGCAATGATTTTTAGTCAACCATATGATAATTGTTATCATTACAAAGTATTGTTGTAAATGGAAGTTTCCACTATGTAGGGTGAGTTAGCCCTAGCATTTGGTGAATTGCTTCGAAAACTATGGGCACCTGGGCGAACACCCATTGCTCCTCGCCCATTTAAATCAAAGCTTTCTCGCTTTGCACCTCAGTTCAGTGGCCACAATCAACATGATTCTCAGGTTTGCCTGTTGACTGGAAGTTTTACCATCTCTTCAATTTCCATGGTGTAGTCTGTTACCACATTTGTTCCATTATTTTTTTACAGGAGCTTTTAGCATTTCTGCTGGATGGTCTCCATGAAGACTTGAACCGTGTAAAGCACAAACCATATATAAGGTCTCGAGATGCTGATGGCCGACCTGATGAAGAAGTGGCTGATGAGTATTGGGCAAATCATATTGCTCGTAATGATTCCATAATTGTTGATGTATGCCAGGTGAGTCATGAATAATTAGTTAGTTTTTGTAATGTGTCATAGTTAATAGTTTAATATCAGGTTGTCAGAAACAACTTTAACTTCCATGGAACGCTGCATAGAAGAATGTCACATGAATAAATATTAGTATAAATGATTTAATTTGTCTAAATATGATTTTTAACTGAATTATTTTGTTTCTTGTTCTCAAGATAATTCAATATGTGTGTGTATGGCATTACAATCATAATTTGTTGCTTATATTTTCATTCAGTTGGTAAATTTCTTGTGTCTCAAGACTGCATTACACTATTGCTCTCATATATTACATTGTATGCTTCAACTGAGTCTTGATCACAAAAATTGGATGTGGGGCTGCTTATGGATATTCCAAATCCTGCATATCCCACTTAATCCTATGTTCCATTATCCCTTTTGTAACTGTATCTTTGCTTGTTTCTTCTAGATATGATTTCATCTGTCAGATACTATCCATTGAGATAATCCTGAATATTCTGACTATTCTGTGCTTAACGTGTCTACATATCTTGGAAGCCTTCTTTCGTGATTCTCAGTCAACTAGCTTTTAATGCATTTCAAAATTTTGCTATTGAACAAGAAGAAGCTCTGTAGTTTTTTCTTATGTTTTACTTAATGCAAAGTTATAAGCATCTTGCACTTGCTATTAGAAATCACATATAGCAAAAGCCATATCTTCTCCAAATTACAAAGTCTTAGTATTTCCTTGAGTGCTGATTCTGCTGAACCAGTAAACCTCTAGCACATACAAAATTAGAAAGAAATTGCATTACTTAATAGCTACAATGATTTTTCCTTGAAGACTTCATCCTAATTTCTTAATATTTCAAGTTCTGTTATAAGGTGGAGGATTATAAAAGATCAGGAAACCTGCATATGTTGTGAGAGCAGTGGGGAACTTGATGATCCTAAATTTGGCTGGTTAAAGGGTTTTGGATTTATGGATTATTTTGTTTGAAATGATAAAAATGAATCTGAGGGATGTGTTTGCTGGGAAAAAATGTGGGATTATGATGAATTTTGATAAATGTTGGATCTCAGTAAAAAGTGCCTTGGCCCAAATAGATGAAATGTGCTAGTTACAATTGGAGATTGTGTGTTTAGCATGCAGAGGGAAATGTATGGAGAGAATGGGGATAGTGGGTGGGCAATATTGTATTAGTTTGTTTTGAAGCAGTTTCTGCTTGGCAGATAATGTATAGAGCACTCTCTGTGTCTGAAGTAACCATAGGCTCTGGGCTGATTAGAGTTCACTGGAATATTTGTTGTGTAATCCTTCATTTTAGTCAATAGACAATACAATTTCCTCTACTTTTTAGTCTAAACTCTACATGTTGATGTAATGGGAAAAATGTGCCGGGCTACATAATTATTATGACATCAATCATTCTTATTCTTAGGAGCATAGTGAGTTTCTTCAAGAAAAGAATTGTAGTTTATCCTGAGGGTGGGACAACTATTTGATAAGAGACAAATGGTATTTTCTTAATAATGTAATTTTTATTTTTATACTCTATATTTGACTTATGGCTTATCCAGTCTTACACAGAAACTACAATCTCAGAGGGATGAATTTACATGCAAAACATAAATAAATTCTGTGATATTACATTATTATTATGATCATGATCATTCTTCTTGGGAGCATAATGAGCTTCTTCACCATAAGAACTGTAGTTTAGCCAAAGGGAGGGGAGACTATATGATAAGAGATGAATGATAATTTCTTACTAGTATAATTTTTATGACATATTTGACTTATGGCTTAGCCAGTACTCTCATACATGCAGAAACTTCAATTAAGAAAATGTTCAATGATCGTACTGTTGTGCATAATTTAAACTTTGGTATCTTGATTATCCGTTAGTAGTTGTAGGTGTATCTTAAGTGTCTACATATCTATTCACATTTTATTTGTTCTAAACAAGTTCACCAGCTCATATATGTTTTTGATAATTTTTCATTTCATAGGGGCAATACAAGTCAACTTTGGTTTGTCCAGTTTGCAATAAAGTCTCTGTCACATTTGATCCTTTTATGTACCTTTCCCTGCCCCTCCAGTCCACCACCAGCAGGACAATGACCGTGACAGTTTTTACTTGTGATGGAACTGCCCTTCCATCTTCTTGTACAGTAACTGTGCCTAAGCAGGGACGATGCAGGGATCTTATCCAGGCACTTAGCAACGCTTGCTCGTTGAAACATAATGAGAGGCTATTGCTTGTGGAGGTGTATACCATACTAGAACAAAATTTAAATATATGTTGGAGTCACGTCATATAGTTTATTCTAATTGGGTGCATTACATTGTTGTGCTATTCACAGATACGAAACCATTTGATCCATAGATTTTTTGAAGATCCTCTTCTATTGTTGTCTACAATCAAAGATGATGACCGTCTTGCTGTTTACAAGGTTCCAAAGCTAGACAAGAACACAAAATATCTCCAGTTGATACATCGCCGGAGAGAGCAGTACGTATTTTTCACATTTATATGATGTACTTCCGTCTTCCAGTAGTTATATTTGCCAAGGAATTGAATTTGCTTTGTCTTATTACTACACATAATGATGTTTACTCTTCTCCCTTGTTATAACATTCTTTTCTTTTACTGTAATGGGGATCCAGGGAAAAGTCTGTCATGGTTGATCTATAGTGCAATATTTTCAAGTGTGGGTTCGATTTGATCTTTGTTTGGTCTGGACCCATTAAAATTTAAATGGCTGAGTCACTTGGTTTTGGTATAAAATGTCCTCTGGGCCTTAAAACATCACATTGAGCATAATTTTGTGTGTTGTTTGCTAAACTCCTCTCTGATATATTGTAATTTTCTATTAGGAGTAGTGACTCGCATACCATATCAGGATGGAAACCATATGGAACCCCTATAGTTTCATTGATCTCATGCGATGAAACAGTCACAAGAGGTGATATACAAGTAATTGTTAATCGTATGCTCTTTCCTCTGCTAAGGAAAGGTAGCAATGTGGAACAAACTTTTGCTTCTGAAACCAGCATCCCAAAAGAAACATCTGATCAATGCAATTTTACATCTGGTGATACAAGTGCTACCAACATGGTGTCAAATTCAGTAAATAAGGATTCTACTGATTCCAAGACACCACCAATGCCAACATTACCTCTTCTCTTGGTAGATGAAAGCAATGCTTGCATTGATCTTTCAATGGGAGAGGAGAAAGCAGTTAAATTATCACCATCATCACCAACAATTCTAGTGTATATTGATTGGTCTCAGAAGCTGTTGGAGAAGTATGATACTCATTCACTTGAGACTTTGCCCGAAGTTTTAAAATATGGGCCTGTAACCAAGAAGGCTCGTACTGAACCTCTCTCCTTATACACCTGCTTGGAAGCTTTTCTGCGTGAAGAACCTCTGGTGCCTGAAGATATGTGGTTAGTTCATCCTGCAGTTCACTCATCCTATTTTTTTCTCTTCATTTCTTTCTTTATCTTGATTAGCAAACATTCCAATGGAATATGCATTAATAATTGTGAGCTTGATCTGTTAGTGACTCGTTTAAACTATGTTTTTATGTATTTCCTAAAATGTTTACTACTTTGTACAATAAAAGAATCTAACAAGAGAATGAAACTGTAGTTGTCTGCATGCATTCTTTATTTGCAATCTATGTTAAATCTTTCAAGCTATTTGATATTAACATTGTAAAATGGTGTCTTTATACCAATTTCAACCTTAGAATAAAAGATTTACATACCTTTTACTTTGCATTTCAATCATTTACATGTTTTTCTTCTTAGATGATGTATTAAAAAAATCTCATGACAAGCAAAAATGGGTAACTGCTGCGAAATAGATCTTAAATCCCTGCTCCATTTACATATAGAAAAGAGGGGAATGGGTAGCACTTGAATGTCAATTGCTAATATTATATGTACCTAAATCTGAAATAGGTACTGTCCTAAGTGCGAGGAGAGGCGACAAGCCAGCAAAAAGCTTGATTTGTGGAGGCTCCCTGAGGTTTTGGTCATTCATTTGAAGAGGTTCTCATACAGCAGGTCAATGAAGCATAAACTAGAGACTTTTGTTAACTTTCCCATTCATGATTTTGATTTAACAAATTACATAGCCAACAAAAACAACTCTCGGCGTCAACTGTACGAACTGTATGCTCTTACAAACCATTATGGTAGCATGGGTAGCGGTCATTACACTGCACATATTAAGGTAAGATGAGAAATTTTAACATCCTTTGAAGTTGCTTTAATTTTTTGGCCAAGGCTCAGAACCAAGAATGTTCTTCCTTTTAGAAATGTTGCAGCCTAATTCATATTTTTCCAAATGTGCAGCTTTTAGATGAGAACAGGTGGTACAATTTTGATGACAGCCACATATCACCCATAAGTGAAGATGAGGTTAACACTGCTGCTGCCTATGTTCTATTTTACCGGAGGGTAAAGACCGATGCTGCCACTGTTAGCAATGGGGCTTAGTGTTTCTTGTTGCCATTTTATACATAAAAGTAGATGTCAAGAGCATATCTGGTTATTCCAGAAAAGATCTAGAAAAGGCTAGGTGAGCAACTTCAAGTGTATGTCTAAATTTAGGGATTTTTATTTGATGGATGGAAAAGCACAAGCCTGTTGATATGAGTGTAGTGAATGAAAATATTATTTATGTACTTCGTTCCTTTCCCTCTTTACTCTGTTTTTGGAGTTTCTTTTGGGGGATGGGATGTTGAATTTGACATCCTTTGTTTCAAGATATCAGTAGCAACTCACTTGTTTAAACCTGTTCAAAACATTTGCAGCTGTTGGTATAATGCTTTACTATTTAAAAGCAACTTTGCACTACCATGCAGATTTTATCTATCTATTTGAAACTTAGATGAAATTATTATTATTATTGTTTTATTAATCATATTTTTAAAAATTAAGTGGTTGACTGAGTTTAATACATTGCATGATCTATGTAATTGGTTTTATTTAGTGAGATAAAATTTGGTTGTTGTTGTATGTATGTATCTATTTATTTATAAAACAAGATTTATTAACATTAAATATCAAACTTAGATATTTAAATCATTTAGTAATTTTTTATAATGAGATTTATCAGTTTAATAATTAAATATTGTAATATTATCTTTATGATTATGTATAATAAATTTTACATATATAAATATTTATAGATATGTTATTCAATATTAAATATTTATTTATATTTTAATATTATATTATATGTTAAAGTAAAATAATATGATAAAATATTTCTTAATTTATTTGTGTATGAGATTTTAGAAAATTAATCTACTTAATAAAAGATTTTAAACTAATGATGAAATTGATTAATTTCATATTATATAAG
Organism: Abrus pulchellus subsp. cantoniensis; assembly: GCA_024086825.1. Taxonomy (NCBI): domain Eukaryota; kingdom Viridiplantae; phylum Streptophyta; class Magnoliopsida; order Fabales; family Fabaceae; genus Abrus; species Abrus pulchellus. Next base: position 13,071,147 of record CM044050.1, read on the forward strand.
AAGTTAAGTGTCTAGGGTTAAACCACCCAGCATTCTACTTGCTTGTATTGCAGATGAAAGTGATGGTATGAGGATTGGCATTTAGAAGGTGCATTTAGGTCCAGCGATGATTGTGCATCCCTCATACCTTCAAGATTTGGGAGTTATCTGAGGTTTAAACACGCTGTGGGATGTTACCCGCAGATCATAATCTTGCGGGTAAAATATGAAATTATATTATAAAATAAAATATTTGATCTTTTAGCAAATGTTATAAATGTTGTTAATTTATATTGTAAAATTATTTGATGTATTTATTTTGTATGTTTAACTTGTTATTTTTGCATTATTTTCTTAAACGTTCTATGTTTCGCGTAAATCTTTTCACAAAAATTAATAAATATTAATCTCTTTTTATTTTTCACTTAAAACAAATTAAAAGTGCTTAAATAACTTTAAATTCGTTTAAAGTATTTATCATTCGCCTAAGTTATTTTAATAGTCTAAGATAATATGATGTTTATCTAATTTTTACTTAGCTAAAATACATTTGTTTAAGTTAATTTAAATATGTTTAAGCGAATGTAAAAATAAAGAATGATATGATATCTATCCATTTTTTGTTTAAATTATGTGTATCACTTAAGCAAATACTCATCTCATTTAAGTGAAAAATATCTGCTTAAATTATAAAAAATTATCTTTAGCCATCTCTTTTTTTACAAAACTTACTCTATACTTACATCACTCACTTAAAGTCACTTAAGCGTGCAAAAAGCATTTAAGAAAAAATAATCACAAACACTTAACCGAGCCAAAATTGAGCTAAACAAATAAACAACCGGAGTTGCAGTCAGCGTATACGTATTCTTTGTTATATATACAAGAGAAGCATGGGATTATGGCATTTCGTATGATGTAATCTTCCAACACCTTATCTTCTCTTCTGTGTAAATTTGTTCTGCCTGTTAACTAAACATGTTACTTGAAGTGAACTTTTTTCTTGTATAAGGTTAAAGTAATTTATTTTTTTATTTTTATTTAAGTAGTTTTTACTTTTGTATCTTTAGTAGGACTAAGGTCAATCTGCAGCATGATTTCTCACTTGTTATATCATGACGACTTTTTATATGAACCATCATATACAAATATTTATTGATTTCTCACTTGTTCAATAGACTAAATGCAAGATGTGACAAACAATCTAACAAATTCCAAACCAGTTATTGTTTTTGTACTTTAAGATATCAGTAATATTTTTTTTTGTACCAAGCAAATATTTCGATAATTTGGATTAACTACCAACCTGAAGATAGATTTGTATCCTGTAAGGATGTGAGTTCAAATTCTATTACCTATGAGAATTTTGTTGGTAAATAATCTATCAATACCTCTGTAAGTGTGGTGAGCCCTCAAAATTCTATTCATCTAAACTCATTGTGAAAAAATAAAGGTTTGTGTAGCGATATCCTAAAATTTTTTTACAAGTCTATACCTAAAAAATTATATCAAATAATAAAGAAATATGTGGTAAGTTATAAAATATATATATATATATATATATTATAGTTTATTATTAAATAAAATTATCACATAAACATGTGTTATGTATTATTAGTTAAAAAAATTTCTTGTAAGATATCTTAAAAATTTTTAAGGGTACCACTGAATTTATCAAAAACAAAATCTTAAAAGATTTAAAAAAAAAAGTTTGGCAAGAGTCATACATCTTTAAAGTAGGAAACCATGCGCTGCTGCTCTCTATCAGTTCATCCCCTTTAAACAAAATGAAGAGATAATCCCTTGGCCTTAATAAATAGAATTATTTATAAGAAATTAAATGCTATAGAAAAGTATTCTATTTCATGCCATTTTCTCACCATTTTACTTTTGTAAAATTTCAAATCATTCAATACATATACGAGCAAAAGTGAACAACAAAAAAGTCCTTTGTAAGAGATATAAAATGAATATAAAAAATAATAATGTGAAATAATAAGATTCGTATACTAATACTTTCAACTGGGTTTTGAAATGGATGCACCTCAATTCTAAAATGAAAAGCATACACTCAGTACGCGGTCTTGAAATATTGCATAACGAATACCATCTAAAGGGAGTTTTTGCAACCATATAAGTACTCAATTGGAACACCATCTATTGCTAAATCAGAAGAGTATACTGCATTTCATTATCCATGCAAAATTTACTAGTGACAGATATATCGGTCCATAAGAATATAAAAATTAAATTAATTGTTTCTATATAATCACAAATTAATGTTAGTCACACAACTCTTTAGAAACCAACGTGCATGTTCAGTGCGTAAAATCTAATACGACTAATACTTGTAATCTTCAATGAATAGCTAATCTACCTGATGTGAGATATACTGAATATGAGTTTACTACGCGAAAGCATTTTATATCCATCCACCTTATATATATTTGCAACCATGTGATATTTTAGAGAAAGAAAAATACATGATACATGAACATTTATTTAATCATAACCTGTTAACGTGTTACATTTAAACATTTTTGAATTATAAAATTATTTCCTTAAAATAGGTGATATTATATTGAAAGTATTTGCAGAACGGTAATGAAAGTCCCATGAAGCATGCAATGGTGGATGGAAAGGAGAGAATCGAACTGAAGGTGGTAGCTCACTTAAGTACGGACATTAAACACTAGCATCCGTGGATCACCCTTATTCTCACCGGCAACCCTCCTTTAATCCTCAACGTCAAAGACAAGAGAGGCTCAGGACACGTGTCCTGATCCAAAGTTTCAATCTCAAACTTGTCCAAAACGGAAGCAGCGATGGACTTCATCTGAATATAGGCCATTTCTTTGCCCAAACACATTCGGGGACCAGCATGAAACACCGGAAACCGAAACGCACTCTCGGGTCGGTACGCGCCATTCTCCAGCCACCTTTCGGGCTTAAATTCCTCGCAGTCTTTACCCCACACGCTCTCCATCCTCCCCATCGCATAGGTGAGGTACGATATGAACCAACCCTTCCCAATCCTCGTTCCATCCGGCAAAACGTCGTCGTTCAGACACGCCTTCGTGTCAACAGGCACCGGCGGGTACAACCTCATCGTCTCCGAAATCGCCGCGTGTAAATAATGCATCTCCTTCAACTCCTCATACCCGAACGCGCCAACGCGCGTCAGGGCTCTCACCGTTCCAATTTCATGGCGGATTTTTTTCTTCACATCCGGTCTAGAAGACAGAATCCAGAAGAACCAGCTAAGCGCAGACGACGTCGTATCGCGTCCTGCGAGAATGAAACTTATGACGATATCGCGGAGAAACTCGGGCGAGTTATCCCCTGTTTCAATGAAACGCGAGAGTAAATCCTCGTTGCAAGTGGGGCCCCTGGATTCCAATCTGGACCGTATGATGTCATCAGCGAACTTATGAACGGTGGAGATCGATTCTCTCAACCTCCGTTCACTTCCGACGTTTAAAAGCCTTTTGATTTTCCATAACAGTGGAAACGCACTCAAGAACCTTCTGGAACTCAGCATTGCGGCGTCCTCGAACGCGAGCATGAACTCCGCCCCGGCGGTGGCGTCGCCGCCGAGACAGCCGGGGTCGACGTTGAACGCTAACTTGCACACGTTATCGAACGCGAAGCGTTCCAACAGGTCCTGCAAGTCGAGGACTCTGTTTGATTGGGCGGCTGAGGAGAGAATCGGAAGAAGTCTGGTTTGGGTTTCGACAGTGACATTGTGGATGATGAAGGCTCGGAGAGAGTTGGTGTTGAATTCGTAGCTGGCGGTTTTTCGCTGAACTCTCCAGAGGTCGCCGTCGGAGTTGAAGATTCCGTTGCCGAGGAAGTCTTGTAGGAGGTAGATGAAGCGTTCTCCCTTAGGGTAGTTGTGGAAATTGGTCTTGAGCATGTGTTCCACGTTGCGAGGGTTTGCTGTTATGATGCCTCGGAGATTTATCGGGCGAGAGAATACGGCTGTGTTGGTGGGGCATTCGCGGAGCACTTGCGTGGCCCATTGGAGAAAGCGGTGGCGGTTTTTGAGGAATTCCGGTAAGACTCCAAGTAGAGGGTAGTTTTTGAAGCCTTTGTTTTTGTTTTGTTGTGTATTGTGGAATAATTGAAGATAGAGATAGAGATAGAGAAAGAGAAGGGAGAGAAGAATGAAGGTTTGGGGTGAGAAGAGTTGGAGTTCCATCTTGACGACAAAGATAGATAAGGTGTGATGATTTTCATCAAAACTTTGTGCATTCAGTGTTATATATAGTCTTTGAGAATAGTCAATACAACACTCTCTATCTATAGCATACATCAATCAAGTGTATTGCTAACACAACACTCTGTTAGCATTATTCATACTCTTAATTCATCCTTCATCGATACACATACAAACTACAGTTACGCGCCCCCTCAGCCACAGAAAAACAATGAGCTGGAAAGAAAATCATATACATAAGATAAGGCAAATAAATAAATAAATAAATAAATGTGATACATGTCATCAAGTGTTAAAAATTAAAATAATATATAAAATATTAAAGAAAAATTATACAAGACGAATAAAATTAACCCCCACAAAACAATATAATATCATATGAACTAGAAAACAAAATATAACAAATGCGAAAGTTCATCCCTTCCTCTTTTTGGTTCTTAAAGGTCACAAATAAGATCCAGTATTATATAACGTATATATTTGCTATTTAATTCTTTTTTTTTATTTCTCTCTTTACGTCATTAATTATATATTTTATTTCTCCATTCTCTCTAACTGTATTAATTACTCTAAAAAATGAGTGTGGATCCTAGCAAACAAAGTTGGAATCCGTAGTTATATTAAGTGTGTTTATTTAAAAGGAGTCGTTGAAGAGGTAATCAAGGTTGACGTCAACTATTCATGATGTAAAGGTTTGAGTATCAGCATTGATGTAAACATTAGCCTAAATTTTATATAGTTCATTATTTTATTTATTAAAAAAATAATATTTTATTATTATTATTTTCTATATACACACATTTTAAAAATATATTTTAACTATAAAAAATAGATAAAACATTTCCATTCATATAAAAGTATTAATGAAATATGGATTAAAACAAAATTGATTACAATACTATCACGAACTTAAAAAAAATTATAATTTTTTGCAAAAGATTAAAATTAATAATAATACTTTTACATCTAATTTTTCTAGATTCTGTTTTTATTCGCTCTCTCCGTGTGTCTCTTATTAAATTATTATTTTATTTTCTTTCTTACACGCAAACCACCACACTCCTTCAATACATAAGAAGATATCATATCTTTATATTTTTATTTTTCTATTACCTCTATCCATATTAATGACACCCAAAAAATAAGTGTGAATGCATAATTATTCTTTGTTGTGTGTTCATTCAAAAGCAGTCGAAGTGGTAATGAGATTGACATCAACTACTCATGATGTAAATTTAAGGTTTGGGTATCAGCATTGATGTAAACATTTGCCTAAATTTTATATAGTTCGTTTATTTAATTATTAAACATTATCATTATCATTACATACATTTATTTTAAAAATACATTTTAAGTATAAAAATTACTTCAAAATATTTATTTTTATAATAACATTAAATATTATGAACTTTTAAAGAATGCAATTATAAATTTTTTTAAAAAATTAGAAATATAATAATAATAATAAAATTTGTCCAAATTCTCTTACATTTTATTTTTATCTACTCTCGCTCACACTCTCTCTTTTATTATATTATCCATTGTATTATTTAATTTTATTTAATTATTTTTTCCTCACCCAAAGAGAACCCATTGAATACATAAAATATAATAGATATGAATATAGCATTGCCCTTAAAAAATGTAATAATAAAAAGGAAGGGTTCACTAAAATGAAAATGGGTGTGAATGAATGATAAGACGAGGTTGTTTGTTTGTTGAACGGGGGACCAGTAAAGATACGTTGACTGACGTCAGGCCAAACGCACTCATAATCTCAAATTCCAATCAATCCACTTCATAATTTATTATTTTTGTTATATAAGGACTTTTACAATTACTGTTTTTCTTTTAAACCATAATTTTATTATTTTAATCAATAATTATAATTTCTTACGCTTTCTATTAAAATACATGGTTTAAAATCCAAATTACTTAAACCTCACACTAAAATCCGATTATAGCATAATATAAGTTCTTTTTTGGCACTTATTATAAACTTGTTTTATGCTTTACAGTTATAAAGTTTCACATAAACTTGAAGGATGACAATTAAAATGGGCTTGGGTTTGGGCTTTACTGAAATTGATATAGCTCTCTTAACTTCTTTTGATGAAGGGCTTGTGTATTTTCCCATTTTCGAAGTATATTAGGCAGCATTAATTGTTTTTTCGATTTAATCCAGATTAATTCCGTGACTTTTTCAAATTAAGATTAGTCGTAATAGGCTAACAACTAAACATAGTTTAGGGTAGTTTGGGATTACATTTTATTAGCTTTTCTTTTCTCTACAAGTAGAAATTGTTTCAGGGACAAAAAAAAGTTTGAAATTATTTCAATTAAATTTTGTAGAAACTCTCTCTCTCTCTCTCTCTATCGGCTTTTCCTTCATAAAAAAAGTTACCCTTCAATTTTAGAACTTTCCACGAACTGTGTTTAGCTCGTTTTTTCTTGTTAACAGGAAGTTTATATATATTTTATTAGTAAAAAAAGTACTTAAAGAGAATGCAGGAGGCATTTCAATTCTCACACATCAAGTCAATACTAACGATACTTATGAGCGATAAATTAAGAGAAATGTTAAAAACATCTGAAATTTTTTTAAAATACATTATTTATGGTTCATTAAAGATTAAAAGTCATTTAAGTCCAATTATAAATTTAATAATTTCAATTGTAATAATATATATATGCAACAGGATTAACGCATCATTAAGAAAAAAGTTCAAACCACGTTAATTTTATATATCCAGCTCTGAAAAGTAAATTTAACAAGGTCTAAAATGTAAAATACATCAAAACTCCCATTGTTAAAACAATATGGTGGAAGGAAAAGAAATATGGTGGAGATTGCAAATAACTTAAAATGGGTTTTGAGTGTATAGAAAAGAAAATGGAACGTGCAAGAAATCTGTTAAGTTCTTTCTTGGATTGGCAAAGGTGGGAAAAAGATCAGAGGAAGTGTATGAACTGGATTAGTAATTCAGAGATAATTGATCAATTGCTGTCTTGCAGATTGACACTCAATCTCCAAATAGTTTTGCTTTAATTGTCTCTATACCTATGTAGACCATGGATGAATGTCTTCTTGTCCTTATTTGAAGGAAAACAATTGGAATTCTCAAAGTGTTGGATGTGAATTGTAATAAGTGCAATGGAATTGAGGAAATTGAATTTATTCACATCTTTAGCCACAAACCTGAATTGCGTAAAGTACAAGTAACTTATTAATGCATGTTTGTGTCTTGGTTAAATTTTGATTGTTATGCACTTAATGAATTGGAGAAACGAAATTTGTAATCAATTTATTGGACCTTTAGCCGATAGTTGGTTCTTTAAAAAAATGGATTATGATAATTTGAGTAATTGAAAAATTATCTATTATAGCCAATCCCTGGTCGAGAATTCATGAATAAAAAACTGTAACAATTAATGTTTTTTTTTGGCACTATCCAAGAGTCATTTATGTTAAGATGTAATTATCTAAAAATAAATGTACGTTTTAGTCTTTTAAATTAAAAGCACCGGTATTTAAGTCTCAGATTTTATAAAAATTTATTTTAATCTTTGATTTTACGAGTTAATATTTAGAGAATGAAAATAAAGTAAAAAAAAAAGGTTAAAATGAATAATTTTTAAAAATGAAAAACTAAAATAATTTTTTTATAAAGTTAAAAGTTAAAGTCATTGATACTTATAATTTAAGAAACTAAAATAGATATCTAATTAAGTATCTAAGTGGAGAAAAATAGAAGTTAAATCATGCTAAATCATTCTAGTTGTAGTTTATTGATGTTAGATCATTCTAGCTGTGGTTTATTGATAACTTGAGTTTCTAAAGTTTTACTTACCTTATATTTAATTAAGTATTAATTATATTTTTTTATAAAAATCAAAGGTTAATTAAACTTAAGCTTAAGTGTTAAAATAATATGAAAATTAAAGTAAGTTATCATAATTTTTTTTACAAACACCTATAACAATGTTTTTAAGGTTAGTTTTCTACTACTTACTATAGTAGTTACGTTAAAATGACCAAAGTTATACATTAGATTTATATAAAAAATTTAAAATGTTATACTAAAAATCAATGTGATGGTAATTGAAGCAACAGTAATGGTAAAGTTAAAAGTAATATTGATAGTGTAATTTTAGTAGCCACGATGACAATCAATAATAGTGGTAATGACAATAAAAATAGTAGTTTGTGATATAATGATAGAGATTGTAATAGTAATAATGGTAGAAACATGTAGTTAAGGTAGTAAAAAATAAAATATGTATGTAGTAATTTATGACGTTAACTATAATGATATTGACAAGAATGATAATAACAATTAATTATAGTGTTAATTGTGATAATGACAAAATAAGAGATAACAATGACAGCCAAACTATGATAGGTTGATTGTGGTGACAATATTTATCATATGGTAGTTAACCGTGATAAATAATAACAATAATAATGAGAAAATAATATACTAGTTATAAATATAATGTGTAAAATTTTGAATTAAAATCAATAATTTTTGTTTTTGAAACTAAGTTAAAAATTAACTCAAATTTAATTTAGCTAAATGCATTTTATTTTAAATTTATATTTAAAAATTTAAAACGTACTGCCATTCCAAAGTAAATCTTAATTACTCACTATTTGTAAGGAGAGCATAATTGATTATCTTTAATTAAAAATATTCGTCAATTACGAACATCAAACAATAGGATATTAAATATTAAGAACACGCACAATAAATAAACAATCAAATATCAAACATGCATGCTCAATTTTAAACACAATCTAGTAATTTTTTAAATACTAAACACAATAAAATTAAAAACAAATGTTTCACTTTTTAGTAGAATAAACCTAACCACAAGAAACAAGCTTATATTTTCTTTTTTTTTCCTTTGAAATTAGTACAAACTTGAAATTGATTTTATTGATTTTTTTTTTCTCTTTCTAGATTAGGACACCTTCAAAGGTAACTCCAACAAATTTGAAAGTAAGAAATAAATAAGTCAAATATAATAAAATTTGTTTGAAGATAAGATAAATGACGAAAAAGAAAGATATTCAATGAAAGAAAACTATTAAAAAAATAGATAAAATTTCACTGTACATAAATAAAAAGTTTTACAAAAAGAAAAAAAGAGAGCATCATAACAAAAAAACGATAAGCATCACAGGAACGAAAAAAGCCCATGTAAGGAGGCAAGGGGGTAAAGAGAAGCCCTGAATATGCAGTGGTGCCCTTTGGTGGGAACAAAGCATAATTAATTGAACAAATGCAGTATATACCAATTAGCTCTCTTCACTTCTTTCATGGGCCTCATCCTCACATACCTCCTTTACATGGCCAGCTTGATGGCTAATGAGGCCCAAAAGTGGAGAATGACCAAAACCCAAAACTAAAATGAACTGATAGTTGGCCCAAGAAAGATAAAGAAAGCCAACTGAGATATATTTTTCTTTGCTCGACGAAAAAGAAGAAAATATATTTTCCTTTTTAAAAAACAGAGGGATTTACTGGTTTTGGTCAAGAAGACATAATTGATTATTTTACGTAAAATAAGTATCAATATTTAATTCTTAGTAGATCCCTTCCCACACCAGAATATGATTATTTTCCGATCTTGTTCTTGTTCACGGTTTTAGCGAACAATTGGTTGATCCTTGCTAAAATTATCGGATCTCTAATTAGGACCAAGAAGCACCATATTTTATTTGAAAATAAAAGCTAGATTAAAAAAAAAAAAGAAGAAGAAGACTATTTCTTTAAAATTTTCAATTCAAAATATTTTTTAAAAAGAAAGAGTCATTGGATTTTTTTTATGACAGTTATCGATTACAGAGAAGAAATGAACGGTAATTAACAACTGTTTCTCACATTGCGCTATGTTTGTAAATTATAATAAAATTTTTACATATAAACACAAAATATTTAAGATTATAAAGATGATATGTATAATTAATTTTTAAAATGATAAATTTAACTATTTAAAGAAAAAGTAAGAATGAGACATTATTATTTACAAAATAAATAAACTTGAGGATTTAAGTCCCACTCAAGAAAATATACACTAATAAAATTTGGTTCAAGCAGTATATACTTAATTTTTCCTTTAATTAAAGTCTTTGAGTTTGAATGTTGTATATTAAAAAAAAAGTCTTCAATAATACCTATAATGTTAGATGGAAAAAGTCAAGAACCCAATTTAATATGTAAAACATAAAAGTAAATTAACAAATTACATGCTACGACTGTAAAATATTTATCAAATTGAAAGAATAAATTTATCATACAATTATAAGACTACATGTGGTAGTAAATGCTGAACTTTAAAGAAATAAGAAAAAAAAGTGAAAATAACAAAAATAAGAATATTAAAATGAATAAATGATTACAAGAAAATATATAAAAAAAATGATTGTATGCATAAATATATTAGAGTAATATTTATTGTGAAAAATAATAAAAGATTACTTAAAATTGTTTGGTCACATGTGAAAAAATAATCATTAGAAGCACTAGTGAAAAAAAACAAATAGATGACTTAACTTTTTCGTAGAGAGAAACTCAAAAAGAATATTAGAGAAAATTATTAAAAGTGATTTAATGATAAATAATATTTTTAAGAATTAATCAATTTTTAATCAAACTTAATGACATTGTATAATTTATATAATTGACCTCACTTAGAAGTTTTGTTGTTTTAAATTTTTTCATTACTTCTTATACTTAAAAAATTATACTAACTTAGTTTAATTTTAAATTTTAAGAAAGGTCGTAAAAGTTAGTGGAATATAAAAGAATAAAAATAGATGAAGAGTAAAAAAAAAAATTTTAAATTATTATAAGAGATTTAGTGATTAGCAATATTTTTAAAATTAATTATTAATTGAATTCAATAGTATTGTATGATTTATATAATTGATCTCATTTAGTGAGATAAAATTTAGTTGTTGTTGTGTAAGTTTTTACATTACTTATTATACCTAAATAATTATACTAACTTAACTTTCGATTTTAAATTTTTATTTTTAAAAAAGGTCGTAAAACTTAGTGAAATGTAAAATTTATCAGAAAATGAATAATATTTTAATGAAATTTCGAATAGAAGAATCAGTGCAATTTCTTATAATAGCTAATTTACATTCTCCCACTTTATAGATTTAAAATTTTAATTACTACATATGCATTTGCACGATCAATGTTAAGACTGTCTCTAATTATTTAGAGGGTATCAGTGTGATTTCTTGAAAAGACAATAAGCTACCTTCTCCCCAATACGACTAGAAAGATAGTGAGTTGCTTAGTTTAATTGAGCCATGATTGATCTCATTTGGGGATAACATCCAAATAATTATCAGTATAATGTAATATTTGGAATAAGTTGGTAAACCTTTCAAAACTCAAATGGAGGCACTATATATAAAACAGCTATGACGATTACTTTACATGCATGAGGATATGATAGGGAATATGCCAGAAGCTAATGGATTTCTTAAATGAAAAACGACAACCCCATCACATATTGTTTTTCGCCGACGGATAGAATGATCTCGATAGTGGGACGTGGAAAAACGCTGCTGCTGAATGTTAATGATGTGGTCATTATTGGTTTGTGGGTTAGGTGGTGATACCCTTTTCTGCTAAGTTGAAGAAAATCAAAATGCAGAAAAACAATTTGTTAAGTGTCCTTTTGGTCCACGAAAGGAAAGGGCACTTCTAAGTTGTAATCTTGTACGTGTCTTAGAAAATGGTCGGTTTTGGTAAAAAAAGACCATTTCATTTTTGCTTGAATTAGTTTGAGCCTCTTCCATCTCCAAAAAGTGTCAATATCGGTATTTGATGCAATTTTAAAGCCATTGTTCTGTGACAACATAAGCCAATTTCGTTTGCAAATGACTAAATGGAATCGTGGATTCCAGAATACATCACAATGCATACAATTGGGTGGCTGCTTTTCTTTTCCTCAAAATTTCCCCTCTTATTTTAGAAGATTAAGGTGAAATTTTCTGCAATTAATTTGTCAACCTATGTTTTTGAGAGAGAGAGATGCTGACACCGAACCAGATGTAATTACGGTCAGATGCTAGCAACTGGAAATATACATGTATAGCATGACGTCAAGTAGAGAGTGAGTTAGGTTTAGTGTAGATATAAAATTTTCAATGCATACTTATAAAAAAATATAGGAAAAATAATTAGACTTTCTGAAAAGTAAAACTAAGTTAAATATTTTATATTTTAGGGTAAATGAGATAACCATAAAAAATAAGCACATGTCTTGGTTTTAATTTATGTAATTTATTTTAATTGACTTTTATTGAATCTGACCTTTTCAATTATTTGTTTATTTATTTTTGCCAATAATATAAGTATTATTCTCTAACACATTAAGCTTGTACACTTTCATAAAAATTCTAATTAATTTAAGAGTAAAAATACTTATATAAATATCCATTGCTTCGCATATCATTTATAAACACTACCACTGGAGCAACATCCACCACACAAAATGAGTGTCCCAATTCGTACAAAAAATATAGGGATTGAGACCAATTGATTCTCTTTTAAAGAAAATTGTCAATATTTAGTTTTAAATTTGATTTTAAGAATTAAACATAATAAATTTTTATTTAGTAAAAAAATATTATTTTTAAATCTTAAAAATTATTCTTAACAAAATTATTTTTTTTAAAAATAAAACAATATTTATTAAACTGATCATTACAAAGGATATGTATTTTTGGACGTAGATTACAAAGGATATTGAAACCCTATGCATCAAAGCTAGTTATTAGAAAACAAATGAAACCATGCACACATCAAGCTCGATCAATACGTAAAGATTTATGAATATGGCTTCCATTGTAAGGCTTATGAATATGTGTTCAATACGTAAGGACATATCTATACGTAATTTAGCATCGCCTAATAGTAGGCATTCATTAGCCCACGCTGTCATGCTATTTAAAATGTTAGATAGTGATTTAAGATTAAGACCATGCACACGTGTGTTTATAAGGATGGATGAAAAAAATTCAATTGAGACGTATTGAAATGGCACTATCGTAAATTGGTAGGCAAAATAGCTTTTATTATTGATTTCACTTTTAATTATTTACGCTTTATAAACTTGATTTAAACTTCTTATAAAAGAGTCCACAATTTATTGGAAAATATATATCTAAAATACTACAGTTAAAGATTAATTGGAAAAAAAAAGGATGACTTATTGATTCATTAAGCACGTATAATTTTTTTAATTAAGATTATATATTTTATTTAATGAATTGTATCTTCTTTAGTAAACAAATCACATAAAATAAACACTATCGATTGTTTTAATATACATGAATGAAAAATATCTGGCTGAAAAACTGTCCATTTATTAATTAAATCGAATTTAGGTGTTCCCATTATCTATTAAAATTGTATTTTTCTATATTTTCTTCAATACAATGATTTGAGCCTATTCTACAGATGAATGGAAAATATCTGGATATGTTTAACACGATATATATGCGTATGCTCATTTAAGTAACTCCATATATTTGCTGAAAGTGCTAGGTACCCTCGATCCACACCTACACACGTCAACAGTCAATGTCAAGCACAAACACACTACGTGCTGTTGTATTTTTCATCTGAAATGGTTCTCTTGGGTATCATCTTTCAACACGAAACCGCTTAATAAGGCATATTGATTTGAACGAACACAACTTTTCATTTCAATTATTGCATGCATGCATGCATTATCCTTATCGATGTTATGCGCGTAATAAATGCTAATACTTTACATGAAAATGATCCATGTTTCCAATCACACATTCCACATACCTTTAGATGCACTTGCACATAATAGCCTCTTCAATTCTCCCCGTCTCATCTCGATCACTTTTCTCGTACACTGTACGCATTGCCTTGTGAATTCTAAACACCACTATCTTCGATTCCCTTCCTCATCTCTAAATGATAAAGGCACCAGTTAGGTTAAACAAATTGATCAAGTTGCTCAATCACAGACACACACTCACACACACTATTAGTCTGCGTGCGCTAAATATTTTCATGCTGCATCATCATCCCTTTCATTCGTGTCATAATGTAACAACTATTGTGTGTATGCTTGCTTTCATACTCTTTTCCTGTTAAAAAGTAAAGAAGCTATCTCTCATGAATGGAAATATATAGAAATGTGTATCATCCAAAGTATTTGCCTAACGGTTCTTTTATCGTAAGAAAAACTAAATCTTAAAACTAAAGTCATGAACTTTGAACATTTTTCTGTGATAAAGATTTAAAGTATGGGTATAACTTAATTAAATGCTTATTTGATATCCTTTTTTATTATGTCATAAATTTCATAAAAAAATAATATTAGTACATTAAGTTATTTGTTAAAAATAAAATAAAGTTCATTTTACCGTAAGGTCAAGGTCACAACGTTCTTATTTTTGAACATAGGCAAAAGCTAATTAATTAACTCATATTAAGAATATATATATATATATATATATTAAATGTTATTAATGCACTTTATTTTGTGATTTTAATACAGTCTAACATGTTTAATTTTTTTTTTCACTCACTGCATGAAGGTTTTTCACAATAACATTATCATTGAAAAAACTTTGAAGTCTTTGAGAAAATCGTTTGTTAAAAAAATATACCATTTCATATTTTAAGTGACAATGAGTGTTGCAATAATAGATATTAAAACAGCAATAAATGTTATTAGTCCCTTCCTTTCATATGTTTAATTGTTTAAGATTTTTACACACATATTAAGAAAACATCAACTATACAGTACAAAATCATTTTTTTTTTTACTAAAATACTCTCATTTATATTTTAACTATTTCATTTATTTTTCTCTAACATCTCCAATAGTCACTTACAATAATATTTTTTTTTCTAAAATGTAAGTTGCACAATCGTATTAGAACATGGACATCTATTTTTGTTATTAATGTTTATTAAAATTTAAGAGTCACGTAAAATTAGAAGAAAGAAAAAAATAAAATTAATAAATAAAATTTGTGATAAGTAAGATATAAAGTTATTAATTAAATTAAATTATATATTATAATCATTAAATAAAAAAATTTTAAAAATAATTAAATAAATCTTAAGGTTAAAACAATAAAACATATAATAGACAGGAAGTATATTTTTAATATTTAGACAACAACATTTATTACTTTCATTATAAAAATTTTCACAGCAATAATTATTATCATTATAACTAATTTAATCACTTACGTAATTTACAAACGTAACATGTCAATTAAAGTCATTGCTATTTTTTTAAAACAATATTATCATTGTTATATTTTAATTTTTTAACAATAAAAATTGTAGCAAATGATTATCATTTTATAACTTCAAGGGTTGGGATATAAGTATTTAAGTATATGTTACTTCTTTTTATTATTATTTTTCTTTGAAAAAACTTATATATATATATATAGTATAAATTATATATTTCTATAGTTAATAATAATAATAATATATATTAATTTGATTGATATATTTATTAAAAACCAAAATATATAATACATTGACTTAAACATATACTTAAAAATATAAACATAAGATCATACTACAATGATATCAATGTTAAAATGTCAATAATACAAATATAAAACTTCTTGTCTCTGAAAAAAGGTAAAAAAACAAACAAACAAACTTGGTAATCATATGAAATCACTAATTTAAAAAGTACAATTAACCATTAATTATTTTATCTAACTCGATCCACTTTGATCTCCATACAAAGTACTTGAAATCACAACAGTAATTGAACTGCAAAATTTTAATATAAATTCAAGTTTCATTATTTTAATACATTTTTTATCATCCAATTAATAGATAAAAGATAAATGTGTTAGCTTAACTATTAAATTTAATAATATAATTAAGAATGAAAACTCTAATAACATATTTACAATAAATTTCACTTTTCAGTTATATAAGAAATAAAAGAAAATTTTTTTTACTAGTGTGTGACCATTATTTTAGAAGTTTTAACTCTAATAATGTATAGATTACATGTTTATTCCAATAATAAATCCTTTTATTTATATAAATGTTTACAATACATAGTGAAAAATTCATGTTAGTATACTAGTAGAATTTTACAATAGATTAATTGTAAAAAGGTTAAGATAATAAACTTTTGACCCTCTTCAACTTTTGCATAAATGTCATTATTTCTTCAATCTGCTTCAATATTATTTCTTCAACTTATCTTTGACCCTCTTAAAAAAATATAGTCATTTCTTCCTTTGTATTAATCTATTCTAAATGTTGACTCTCAACCTAACTTTATTTCATTTTTACGTATACTTTTTCATTTTTCACATTTATTGGTTAATTGCTAATGTATATTAGTAAAATATTTTTCCTTAGAAAAACGATTCTCTCCATTTCCTACAAGATATTGATACGTCCATTAAGATTTTTTAGTGTTAATGATTTTAAAATAAAATTTGTACCATAATAATGTTAATGGTTGAATAAAGAAATGGAGATAAAGAAACAAAGAGGATATATGAGCTGATATCCAAATATTTTTTAATTGAAAAGTTGCTTTGATTATAGAATTTTTATGTCTTCTCACCTATGCTGCTTTGAAACATTAATTTTTATAGAAATTTCTTGAATATTTTTAATTCCATTCACGCGTCGCCATCGCCATGTATATAAATATATATAAGGAGTACACTATGATTATATATAAAAATGTATTTACGTAAGACATGAACTGAAAATAAACATGTTTTGGTACAGAAGTTAATTAAATCTTTTCTTTTAAATAATAATTTGATTTATGAGGTTAGATTTGTTAAAATTGATTTAAAATGATAAAGGGTATAAATGTGTATATACCACATTATTACCTGCATCAAATTTATGTCATATTATATGTAAATCAAAGATAAATATAGTTTGTTGGTATAAATGTAAATATATGTAAATCGTAGCTAAGGACTACAGTGAGTGAGCTGTTCAGAGATATATATAGACACCATATAAAATTGAGATTTATCTATAAACATTTAATATTTATTGAAAATTAAATGTCTTTTCAATGCTTCTTTTGGCAAGTGTGCAGATAAATTATTTTATATTTCTTTTTTTATTTATTTTGTACTAACAATGTCAAGCTTCAATTTTTCCTCAAATATTGGACTTGTAATTCTAATGTTTGAGAGTACATGTGACCCGATAGATAAAACTTCAATATCATACCACTAAATAATTAGGCATTACCAAAAAAATAATAAAAATAAGGGTTTGTTTGGTTTCTGAAATTTTTTTTTAATTATAAAATTATTACTTTATTTTTATTTTATTTTCTCTTTTTTAAGATTTATACATGAAACAATGAAGATAAAAAAAAGAGTTATTTTTTAGTATTTTCTACACAAATCTTTGAAAACAAATAATAAAATAGAAAACATTTCTTAAAAAACCAAATGACTCTTAAAATAAAATAAAAATAAAGAGGCATGCATGAAAAACGATAACTTTTTTATCTTGTGGAATCAAAACACTGGTATGGTCCTCGCTAGTTATCAACACTTTTTCCAGAAAAAGCAGAATATTTGACGAAGAACAGGACTGCTTTTGAATATCCTGTTATAATGAGAAAGCCTTGCACTAGAAATTACTGCATCAAACCTTTCTGAAAAGTAAATGCATTCGTGTAGTGAACACACAAAAAGAAAAGGAGAAAGCGATATTCTTATGATCAACAATTAATATTCATGTACAATTTTGTTCGCAATTAAATATCTAATAAGATGTTTAATTTCAATTTTAGTTTTAAAAATAAAAAAGATATTAAATATCATATTTTCAATTTTATTCTTATCGATCTCAAAGTTTGTTCGTAACAATTTTGAGTTAATCACACAAAGGACCTTGGGTCTATTGCTTTTATATCCCTCATCATATCAGAAGCTCTATTGGCTGATATTCTTCCACACTCACATTCCATAACGACAATTCCTTCTTGAATGGTCTTGAACAAATTTCTTCTATTGGGGCTACATGCAGGAGATTACACGTACTTTGATTAGAGTTCTCAATGAATAGAAAGCTTAGCTTTGAAAGCAATTAATAAAGCGAAAGCATTATGGAGCTTCTATAAATTATGTGAAGGCGGTGCATGATTCGTATTAAATTAGACAAAGAAAGACCATAAAGATGTAGCTTTGATTGGTTGAATGATTGATTGTAAGGACTCGATCTGTGACACTATCATTTTATGGGAGAATGATTTTTGACCAGGAACTTTGGAGGAGATGACTACTTAAGTGGGTTTCAATAATAGACCCTCTTTATTGCAGAAATGGATATGTTTTAGCAACTTGAAAGCTAGATAAATGCTCAAAGTAAAAAGGAATAGTCTTACTACAAAGGACTGGCAACTCGGAGATTTTTTGTTTGATTCATCTAAGGACATTTTCCATCGCTTTGACACAATGGCTAGGGTAGAATACAAAACGACGTGGGATAAAAAGTAGTGAGCTTTTGTTTTGGTTGGTTTTGAAAGATACAAACTTGTGTCCATGATTTGTTAGTATTAAATACCTTTAGTGGAAGTCCTTTATGTTTTTTTCATCAAAAAGGGTTTTTCACAAAAGATGATGAAAAAGAACGGTGTCTTCGCCTCACCATTACACATTGAATGTAATCAACGATCATAATGAATCAAAATTTCACCTTGATTGATGAAGTCTATATATATTACTTGAATCAGAGTTTGAGTGCACAACAAGGACAGTGTGCCTAAAATACATGTTAAGCAAAAATCGTGTCCTCACATTTTTTATCCAAAGCTATATTACTAGAGATATACTTTGTTAAAACGTATGTAACTATAAGTTTGTTGAAACATATCCACTTTGGTTTTTGATATATTTCATTTTATACTAGTGTGTATGAAAAAAAAAATATTGGGAACATCAATTTTTGAAATTTTTACATTTCCATGTATTAATCTTCAGATATTGGATAGAAAATCCATGGATATACACACCAAAAAAAAAAAAAAAATAGCATGTCTTTTGTATACCCAAAAAGTTTTAGCATCTTTTTATACGAAAACAAGGAAGCACACTGCTTTTCTTACCATGTCGGTCGACATATATAATACGACAAAGCGTATTTCAAGACGATTTTTCTATTAATGGCGTGTCTTTATTTTTTATCATATCTAGCTAGGTCACCCGTTAGAAAGCTTTTCAGAAAATAATATTAAATAGACAATAATTTTTAATATATTAAGTATTACATCTCTTTCTTTTTAATTTTGTTCTAACGTTTCCTCCATTTTAAAAAATAAGTAGTATAGCGCAGTGCCTTTAATTGATTTATATTACTTTTCACTTTACAATTAAAAATTATTTTGTTACATTTTTCAGCAATTTTTATTCTTTCCCTTCACTTTTTTCTAAACACCAAATTAAATTTTTTTTCCACGGTATGAAGTATTAGGAATATGTAGTACTTTAAAAGTTGATAATTTTTAGTCTTGCGCTAATTTTATTTTAGACTTTATTAATTTTCTTAACTGAAGGAAAACATCTTAAAATGAAAATTATTTCAAAATAAAATAGTATTTAATTCTTTAATCAATGTTCTTAATATATTCATGTTAAAAAACTCGTTAGAAACAAGAAAAATTCTCGCATCCCTCTTATAAAACCATTTACATCTAAAAGAGAGCAAAGACATATTTCACTTTTTACATTACCATCTCACCTAATATTTTATGATAAATATTAGAAAAATTTAATTGAGTTTCTCTTTTCTTTCTTTTTTGACCTAAAAGGATAGGTACGAAGATAATGTAAAGGGAGTGAAAGAAACATTTATGTTTGAAAAAAGGTGAGTATAATGATATAAAAGTAAGATAAATTATATTTTTGTAACTTTTTTTACATAAATTTGTACAATTAAGAGAGACAAGAATAAAAAAGAGAAATATATATAATAAGATGTTTAACATCACAGAAAGAAACGAATAAAAAAAGAGAGTTGATAATTGTATAATCAATATTATAATTCAAAAAGTAAGTCCAATCAGCTTGTTGTCATCCCTTTCCTTGCTTTGCTGCGGCATAATTGTAACATAACATAAAAATATACTTGTGAAAATCACGTTACATTTTAGCTAGAATTTCTACGTTGATAATTTCTTTAACAAAACTGTAAAAAGCCAAAACAGAAAATAAATGTAGAATAATAGTAAAATAATAAATTTAAAACATAATAAAATAAAAAGAAAAAAATTTCCGATTGGAAAATCCTTCATGCTTTGTCTTCACACCAATTGTAACGCATAAAAAGATCATTAGCTGGTGTCTGTTTGTGTGCTAGTGCTCTCCTTGCTAGCATTCATCAGCCATGCTTAAAAATTTTCCAACCTAATCCAACTTCACCTGAGAGAAACCGACAAATTGAAGAAGCAAATTACCAAAACATGCAAAAGTATCAATCTTAGGCACAAAAATATTCAGACGGCTTTTGAGAACGACCCCATTACAAACCCATTATCAAAACCGGTTGAGCCCTATGCATGTGAGTGGAATCTAGCACACCCTACTGTTGAAAAGTCTACAACCCAAGCGAGGAAAAGAGCAATCAAAAGTGAAAGTGAAAACAGAAACACACAAAACAAATTGTGTAACACATCTTCATTGGCCTCTCACTGCTTCAATAGGTTCCAACATTTGCCACTTGAGAGGACCCGGTACAGCTCCTTGTTTCCACCCCAACTTGTTCTTTCACTTCAAAATCAAATTGTAGTCAAGGGCACCTAACATCTCTTGTCACTTCTTATACCTTTTCTTTTTCTTCCTGGTACATGAATTAACTAATTCCATAAACTTAAAAGAAAGGTTAAAGTGAAATCAAATTCCAACGTTGTCCTTATGAAAGATACTAATCAAACCAGACCGTTCCAAGTTGGTCACTAAAAATATGTCATTGGACCTAGCTAAATATGTTCTATGCATGTCACGTTTAGGAGACAAAAACGTCGTGATGATTGGTTTGTGATTACTGATTAGATCCCCATTTCGCCACTGTGATGCTCCACTTTTGCTCAAACAGCTATTCCCAGCCACTTGGGGACTGCTCAAGTTGATGTGATGACGCGACGAAGGGCAGCTGAGTCATTTTACATGTTGCATGTCCGCCTCCAAAGTGAGTGCATGGTGGCTTTGATGAAATAAAGTGTCCTAATTGCTGGGTATGGGGTACATGGAGTCCCTTGTGTGAGGATCCATGTTTTATTAATCTCGTGGTCTAAAACATTGCACGCCCTCTCTGGGGATACTGCATGATCTTTGATTTTCTGTTCTTTCTTACTATATGTCTGAAACTTTTGTTGATGTTAATGATGGGCCACGATAAAGCAAATAATAAACGTCACAAGCAAATAAATACATTGGAGAATACGTGGTATCAATGATTTGGGAGCAAAAGACAAAGAAAATCTAGTGAATATATAACAACTATGTATTGTTTTCAAATTGGAATACATATATGACGTTTGTCTATGTTAAGCACGCGGATCAAGTACGTTAAAATCTAAATTTACGATCGAAAGGCAAAGAGAAATACACGTGGTTCATTTCGTCATATATATGTAGTTCAGTTAATCATTTGTTTCATTATTTTAATTTGTAAGATAAATTTCATGTTGTAGAAAGTTTTGGATGTAAATTACTTATTTACCAAAAGAACTGTAGCGTACTCACACAGACACCAAAGCTCATCACCCAAATTTGCTGGTAACTAATAACGTTAATGCAAATTAACTTTAAAAAAATACTATTCACCGTACAGAGCTAGGGTCTATTTATTAATTATGGAATTCATTCCTTTTCTCTTCCTTTTTTTTTTTTTTTTGCTTTCATTTTTCTTTAATTATGAATATCCAGGACTTACCCACGCTTACTAGTACATGGATATTGAGAAGTACAAATCAACGATTTGTTGATTCTACTGTCTGCATTGCAATCATTCGGAAAAAGAATAATAATATTTTTACAATAATTTTAATATCTTTTTTCTCATTTCTTTCTGCCACAACACTTATATTATCTTACTTTTTTTCTCTTAATATTTGTCTCCTTTTTTTAATATATGTATAAAGATATATACAATAAAAACTAATTAGTAGGTGATAAACTTTGATGCATTAATAATAAATATTATAACTTTAATAAAAATTTACTATTTATTAATATCTTGTCATATATTTTTCAAGACACTTTAAAAAATAATTTGAAATAACATTACTTTTTAAAAATATATAAAATTCACATAACCCAACATATATTAAATTCAAACAAGAATCCAAAGTCTACATGTGAATTTGCAAATAAAGCATATACATGTAGGGATGGTAAAGTGGGTTAACTCGTTCTATTGCCTTGCCAATAAATCATAAAAAACAAGTTGAGTTTAACTTGATCAATTTCTTAAATGAGTTGAAAAAATATACCCTAAATTAAACAAAAAATAAAAAAAATTGTATGCATAATTAAATTCTAACATAAATGAATGACTAATTTAATTGATACTATAATTTTAATTATAATTTTTAAAATTTATATATAAAAATTAAATGATTTAAAAAAATAATTTCTTTTTTATTATAATTTAAGAAATGTTTAACCTAAAGAGCCAAACTTACATACCCTACTTTTTTTTTAATCAGCACTTACATACCCTACTTAACTCATTTTAAATTTTAGGTCAAGTAAGAGAGGCTTAAGTGGGTTTCAAAATCTCCAATCTATTCCACCAAAGGGCGACAAGTTAAACTCATGGTATTATCTCTGTATATAGAATGTGTTTGATGACAATGCTAACTTCTTGCTTGAAAATATATGCTTCAAAATATGTTTCACCTTATTTCAAGGAAAATAAAATTGAACACACAAGGCTACTATTAATTATTTTAGAAGTTTTGAGTTGTCGTGTGTCATTGTGAAAAGTTGATGGTATTATTTTTTAATTTTAGCTTTATCCCTTAGTATACCATATATGTGCAGTAAGGTTGCCTATTATAATAATATTTTTATAAAATGAAAAACATTTTGATTATTGTATTCATATTTGTATGAGACTTTGAGCAATATTTTTTTAAAAAAATTACGAAAATGGATATTTCATCAATGTGCCTATCCAAAGAGGTTCGCCATAAAATTGGTACACTTTCCAGCAAAGAGACACCCATGGCTGGCCAGTCCTATCAACACCCTACTTTTGAAGGCGGATCACTTAAGAAGTGCGTGCTGTGTTTTCTTTGTTTGAGATACTGCACTCCGCTGAGACAAATAGTAGTGACCACTCAAATCAGTGGCACTTTGAATCGATTGTGTGGAAATTCTGCTGAAGATGGATTGACTAACGTGATTTATGTGGTCCTCCTCATACAATAATTAATTAATTAGTTGATATATAAGCATAAACTTTTTTAGGTAATTAGTCCTTCTGTGTTCAAGACCCACTTTACACCTTTCATGAAGTTTTGATGTCTCTTAACACGATTGCAATTAATTATAAAATTTTCCCCAGCCTCCTCTAATTTCATAAATTTTATATTTAAACACAACATACGAAGATACCATATCATTTAAAATAATCCTTTAATTTAAATAAAATACCATATTAATTTTTAATATTTGTTATCATCAGTCAATTTGATCCATGTGATCACCTAATTATTAAGTATTTTAATAGAATTTTGCACATTATTTGTTATCAGGAAGTGGCACAAGAAAATGTGATGTAACTGAAACCCTATAGTTTTCATCAAAATCTTTTAATTTTCTCTCTCAAGAATCTTTAATATTATATTCTACGTACTAATTTAATCTTGAATGAATCCATAATCAAAGAAATACATTCTCAACGAGTTTCTAATTAGTCATGTTGGTTCCATGACCTTAAATTATATTTATTTTTTTCTTCTTAATAGTGACCCAAAATTTATTATTAGAATTGTTATAACTAAACTAACAAATTTCAATGATGCCACTGTCACTAATCACCATTGGCTTCTTCGACCGACATCACAGTGAATAATAATAAAAAATTTAGTGGTTAGGTGGTGTTAGTGAAAGATAGAGCTGCTAAAATGGATTAGTCAACATGTATTGAGCTTCAGGCTTTGTTCAATCGAGTTAAAAATACTTTTTTATATTCGAACTGTAAAATAGAAGTTTAAATTTAGTCTAAAGTTATATTTTACACGTAAATAGATTGAACCAACTCAAACTTGATATTGATAAAAGAAAAGCCTAGATGACAACATAAACTAATTAATTAAAAATTACAAATGTCGAAAGCTAATGTACCATTTTACTTAATTTATATACTATTTTGAATTGCCCTAAAATTCATTAAAAGATAAAAATGGTGCTTTGTTCCAGATCATGTTATCTTTTATGTCAAGCTATATGGAAACTTGGGATGTATTAGTAAAATAAATAACGTGAGAGTATGTTGCAGGAGTAATTAGTGTTCGATAAGCGCAGTGCATTTGAAACTTGTGGGGGTTAATTGCAAGACATTACATTTGCATGTGCAGGATATGTGTTGACTTTATATACTCTCTCTCTCTCTCTCTCTCTCTCTCTCTATATATATATATATATATATATATATATATATATTATATATATATAGTAAAAATATTGCTGGGGTTGTTGAATAGTATAAAAATATCAAGAATAAAGTGTAAGATATGGTAGCTTTATCATCTATTGTTGTTGAGTATATAATATGCTTTTTTAATATCAGTTGCCAGGTTATGTTTGGTATCAAGAATTATATTAGCATGCCAAAATCATACTAGGGTTTAAGTAATTGCAGAGGAATTATAATTTAAAGTAAAGATTTTTTTAGAAAGAAAAATCAAGGGAAAATAGAAAAAAAAAATTAAGGTTTACTTAAAGGTATATAACAAGAAATTATATATAGTATATTTTTATTAAAAAGTTACAAGATATTAGAGAATTTAATGTATGGATAATACTGAATACTAAAATTTTATCAAAAACTTATTATTTTTTATTTTTTATTGTATATCATTTGATAATTAACATTCTTTTTAAGGTTTACTTATTATATCATTCTTTTTTCCCCTCTTGTCTTATGTAGGGAAAAAAGAACGAGATTCCCTTTGCAGCACTCGGGATTATGACTTATTATGGGAACCTTTTCCATATTAACTTTTTATTTTGATCTTAAAAAATTTAATTGTAAACTATTATGATTTGTAAGTTCATGGGTTGGATGTCTTCCCATTGATGGTCAAACTTGATTATGACTTAAACCACTTTAAGAAGTGCTTGGTTCGTAAAAAATATTTTTACAAAAATAATAAAATATTAATTTAATTAATTTTTGTCAAAGTCTTTTTTAAAAAAGGATTGATTTTTATTATTAATAATAAAAATTAAAAAAGAAAAGAAAATGCGTGAAACAAATGCACCATAGTAATTAGTAATTCTTTTATGAATTCTGAGATTCAATGAGCAACAATATGTTATCAGAGGAAGATGGGACTTAACCTTTTGCTTTTCCAAAAAAACTTATTGCATATAAAAAACAAACCGAATATTCTATACTATAGTATATATTAATATGGGAAATTCCTCGTGATCAGTATTGCTCAAGTTGCTTTCTTTAATGGATAATCAAAATAGGTGCTTTGTATGTCTATTTATTGTCTTGTCAAGAACCAATGTAGCATATCAAATAATGAAATCTAAAACTCTAACAAGATCATGTAATGTCACATATACATTTATATATCTTCTACCACATGCTAAGTTTGGTGTGCTTGATGCCTTCAGAAAATAACAAAAGAATGAAGACAATAGATTACATTCTTGGAGCATAGTATTCACGGCAAACACAACTTGTTCATGTTAAATATGCATGGAAAACCGAAAATCTCAGTACAACCAGTTTAAGAACCCCTTTCTCCCTCGAGTTGTCCTTGTCTTTTAATATCTCTCTTTTCCTGATTCAATTATATATATATATATATATATATATATATATATATATATATATATATATATATATAAACACTTTTCCCTCCCTTTTTTCATTCTTTAGCTTCCCATATTTTTGCCTTATCCATCCTCCCTTTCCTTCGATAATAGTTTCTTATGGGATTTAAAATCTCTAAAATGAGAAAATATAGTTTAATTAAATGTAATCATAGCTTTTAATTAAAAATTAATAATTAAGATTTGAAAATCTTCATAATTTGTTAAGCATACACACAAGTATGTTATTACAATATCAAATATTAATTCTTATTAATTATTATAGTTACACTATAATATTTAAAATGCTATCCTCACTTTTGTTTACCAAATCCATTCATATGATGATTACAATTATTTATATTAAAATTTTAAAGAAATTGACAAAGACATTTTTTTTTTGCAAAAATAAGTAAATTCAAGCATAATGTGTCACTTCTATGCGTAATTGCTTTACAAATGATCTTTTGCATCGCTTAAGGCCTTAATGTTTCGCCTCTTATTGAACCTTATTTTAGCGCTCTTATATAATTTTTGTTTATGTTTTTTTTCTTCTAAAATACAAAGAAGTATAAAATGAGAAAATAGTGATATATCTATCATTAATTTACGAGTTTAAATCTATGCTGTACTTTAATTTAAACTATTTTATAGTTTTAAATTTTATGGTAACCAAATCTTTTTAATGCACTTAATTTGTGACCAGCCAACTACTTAATTTTTCTCTTGGTGTATAACTCACAATGCCATTTTAATTTAAACTTTGTTACATCTATGAATGGCTATCTAAATCAAGGAAACAACTTTGGAAAAATTTTAATTTTAATCTCATATATCGTAAAAGCCTTATTTGTTTAATATTTATTTGTAATGTTGTGTAGCGAATTTAATTTAACTTCACAAATAATTATTAATCACTTCGACATCTTTATACTTTAAAAAGAATTAGTCTTTTTAACCTTTATATGAGAGTTATCAGGGTCACAAAAAAAAAAATGTCAATTAAGAGCTATTCTTAGTATGAAGAAAGAAATTTTATAAAAAAAAAAGTACGATCTGATCATGTTTATAAACTTTACTTTAGTTGCAAGTTTTCAATTTTTAAAACCAAGAGTTTAAGGTAAGCTGATATAATGTGTATATATTGAGTAGTTGATTATACTAAGCCGATAGAAATTTAGATAGCACATATTCTGATATGCATAAAGGAGGAAGATTCTTGAATGCCTATAATCAAAGGGAATCGCATAATCTATTTGTTAAGCTTTCTTCACTGTCCGAATGTATGGTGTGGGAAAGTATCTAACCTTAACGTTTTAGCGAACAAAATATTCCTCTCTCACCCTTAAAATAAAGGTTCCCTGATTCGTGGATAAACTTCCTTTTTTTTTTTTAAAGTTTTCTTGATCTGATGCCCTTTCAGTGTGAAATTAATTCGTTTAGGTACAATGCAGCTTCTTTCCACAAGCTGTTCAAGGCTCAAACCTGCTTTTCAATCTTATTAACTAGTGTTTTCTTGGTTAAGAAATTAATAACAAGTAGTTGTAAATTAAAAATTAAGTTGGAAGTATATGGAAAATTATGATAAAATTAGATTAATAATATTATTTGATAAAAAAAAAAGTTCCCTCTCATATACATAATGATATAATTATTTTTTATAAACAAAATATAGTGAAGGAAGTGCAAAGTATATGCTTCAACCATTAATAAAAATCTTTAATTTATTAAATTACTTCCTAAAAACATTTGCACAAATGAGGAATAGTTACTTTGAGCCTTTAATATTATATCATTTTTCATTAGCAGAAGAAAGAAATATTAAATTTTATTATATTTATTTTATAGATAAGCATTAATTAGATTACATAATATTAATATTAAAATATTTAATTATTTAATAAATATTAGTTATTAATACAAGTTAGAGTGCTCTCATCTCACCATCCAAAGAAATTGGTAGAGGTGTATTGTTTTTCTCTCCATCAAAGTTGAGGTTTAGTTTATACATTATTACAAATTTTTTTCTTGATATATACGATTAAGATTGAAAATTACACACTCTTTGCATTTATATCTGAATTTGCATAGACAAATATATACCCATTCTTTATTTTATTTTTTACCGCTGCTACTATTCATTATTCCATAGGCTTCTTACATTGGCTATAACCAAGAGAACAGCATTGATAAATCAAGGACAACTTTCTTAAAATTACTAAAGTAAACAGGTAAAAAATTATAACATTCTTAAAAATTTACGCTAATTTCATGCTTTATTTTTTTATTTAAATTTGAAAATTTTCTTAGCGACATCTTCATTAAATTGATAGGGAAGTGAAAGTTTTCTTAGCTGATCTTAACCTAAGAAAGAATATATCTTAAGATATGTTCTAAAATGGTGAAGAAATTAGCGTTAAGAAAGGTATGATTTATTGCAGTGAAAGACATATAACGAAACAAAAGATATGAACATGTTTAGTTGCTTTCGTTGGAATGGATAAGGTGTGGTAGAAACTGGCCGCGTCGTCAAACTCAGGTGGGAGAGTGACCTGTGACCATTGGCCCCTATGATTTGAGCACCTTATTGCCATCACCAAGCACCCCACTTCATCCTATAACATGTGTAATCCACTAGTTTTGCTATTTCATTATCTTTTTTATTATATCATTTTTACACTCTTTCTTTAAATTAATAAATAAAATAAGCATGCATCCTAATATACTTTTTTTTATCTTTTTTAAGAAAAGTGAAAATATTAAAATGATATAAAAAAATATTACATGAAAATAAATATATATTTTTTAGTAAAGTTAGTAAAATAGTCTATTTGACCCATTTGAACAGACTAGTTACCAACTTTAATTGATCAGGTTTAAAATGTTCAAATTCAATCTAGACTCTGTAAAAATCATGTCCAAGTGCAGTAAAGTTTGAATTGCTTTTCAAGATTTTTATTAGTTTCACCTAAATTGGACAAAAAAATTAAATTTAATTCAAACTCAAATTTTAAAATTTAAGCCTTACATTTTATTAGAAGAGTTGGAACTAATTTAGGTGGACAAACCTATTTTATTAGTTCGAATTTTTAGTTGCTCTATTTTTATAAGATTTTGATTTTAATCTCGAAAAAACTTGTTTTCAATTTTAATCTTAATTTTTATTTTAATATTTTTAATTATTAACAGTGACGTGATACAATAAAAAATAGCGACATGCATGGTAATCATATGATATGTGACCAAAAGTGTTAAATTTGGAATAGTTAGACTACAACTAAAAAAAAATGGATAAGTTAACACAATTGAAAGCTGAAAAACTAATTAAAAACTGAAAGAGTTGAAAATTTAAAAATAACAAAAAAAATTAAAACGTTTGATAAAATTGTCTGTTGAACTAACTAACTAAAATAACAATAAAAATATCAATAATTAGTACAACAGAATTTAAAATTTGATAATTTTATATATTTTTAAAATAATTATATTTTTTACATTTGTTTCTTTAAAATTATTTATTATATTAAGATTAGGATAATAAAGTTTTAATTCTACTCTTATTCATAAATATTTTTATTAAATAAATGAGATAATACAATTACTTCATATAATTACTTTTGATAATTTTATACTATAAAAAATGAGAATTAATAATTTGGTTAAATCAATTGTATCATTTTTGAATGTGACAGGGATAGAGAGATATTAGTTTCTTAAAAATTGAGCGGATAAAAAAAATATTTTAAAATCAATTTTAATAATTACTTATGTTAACTGTTTTATCAAATAAAATTAATTTTAATAAACAAGATTTTCAACTAATAAAATAAACTTTAAATTATTTAAAAAAGCAT
Source organism: Abrus pulchellus subsp. cantoniensis (assembly GCA_024086825.1). NCBI lineage: Eukaryota > Viridiplantae > Streptophyta > Magnoliopsida > Fabales > Fabaceae > Abrus > Abrus pulchellus. The sequence continues at coordinate 13,101,301 of CM044050.1, forward strand.
TTTCAAACACACTCTGAATGGCTCTTATCATTCTTTTTAAACACTTTCTGTAAGAAAAAGTAAACTGAAGCAGACATTTTTGTTCCAAGAACTGACTTGATTTCCTCATTAATCAGTGGAATGAGAAGGTTTTGGAGCAAAATGAATGATTCACCAATTTCAATTTCTTTTGTGCATGAACTCCAAAAAAGAAAGAAAGAAATTGATTGCCACTTATCAAAATTTTATCAGTATATAAAACAATTCAATTATTGCCACGTGGAATCCAATTGTTCTTGCGTACACACCCAACAAATAAGAATATCCTGTGGCTTACGTATTAAACCTAGTGCAAGAGGGGGGGGGGGGGGGGGGTCACGTGTGAGCTTGAAACTGAGATTCTCACACGCTTCAAATTTAGAAGATCATATCTCTGTCTCTGTTACAAAATTACAATCCTAGTTACTTCTGAGTAGGATTCCCCCACCACCCCACACCTCTTAGAAGTTATTATAAATAGAATGGAGAGGGTAACGTTTTACACTTAGGAGACACAAACAACTACAAGTGTTCTTCCTCTGTACAAACATACAATTCTGTTCTTAGTTCAGAGAACAACCCTTTACCTTGTACACATCAAAGGGAGGAAAATGGAAGGAGAAGGGTGTTGTGGGAGTTATTTTCAGAGGTGCAAGCCTTACATAGCTATGATTTCTCTGCAATTCGGCTTCGCCGGTATGAACATAATCACAAAAGTCTCACTCAACCGTGGCATGAGCCACTATGTGCTTGTGGTTTATAGGCATGCCTTTGCTACTGCAGCTATTGCTCCTTTTGCACTTGTTCTCGAGAGGTTCTAACCTACCCATCACTCATAAACCATTCATTGCCTTATTCATATCAATCATTTTCTGATCACACTTCTTTCTTGTCATTGGCAGGAAAGTGAGGCCTAAGATTACATTTGTTATGTTCATGCAAATGTTCGTGTTGGGTCTCCTTGGGTTAGTAATTTTCTTGCTCTAGAAACCCGTGTTCATTATGATCCTTGCATCCAAAAAACCATGTTCTAAAATTTGCTCTTTTCCCCTGTTTTTCTGTTCTGTTCTTATAGGCCCGTGATTGATCAAAACTTATACTATGCGGGGTTGAAATTTACTTCCCCAACCTACTCATGTGCAATAAGCAACATGCTCCCTGCAATGACATTTGTGATGGCCGTTATTTGCAGGTATATTTTTACATACACAATCGGTTAATTAATAAAACATCCCCTTTATTTTCCTATATTTATTTTATTATATGTTTCTTTGAGTTAACATGGTATTTTGTGTTTGCTTGGGTGAATTAGGATGGAGAAGGTGAACGTGAGAAAAGTAAGATACCAAGCAAAGGTGATTGGAACAGTGGTAACTGTTGCTGGGGCCATGCTAATGACATTGTACAAAGGGCAAGTCATAAATTTCTTGGGGGCTAAGTACATGCATCATCCTAGAAACTATGCACCAGAAAACACCACTGATTCGGGTGAAAAGGATTGGTTTAAGGGTTCTATTCTGCTCATAATTGCTACCCTTTCTTGGGCCTCTTTCTTCATCCTTCAGGCAAGTAAATAACTCTTTAATTTTTATTTTTTTTTCATGAGTGGTTTGTGTGCATTATTTGATCATGAGAAGTCTTTGTTGTGATTAATGCAGGCAGTGACATTAAGGAAATACCCTGCTCAGCTCTCCCTCACAGCACTCGTGTGTGGATTGGGTACACTGCAATCAATTGCAGTTACCTTTGTGATGGAGCACAAGCCTTCTGTTTGGAGCATTGGTTGGGACATGAACCTTCTTGCTGCAGCCTATGCTGTAAGTCTCTCTCTCTCTCTCTCTCTCTCTCACACACACACACACACTCTTTATCGATTTCAATTTCTAATGAACAATATGAGTCTAAATGGACACAATTTTGGTGATCAGGGTATAATATCATCAGGTATTACCTACTATGTTCAAGGGATTGTCATGCAAAAAAAAGGGCCAGTTTTTGTTACTGCTTTCAGCCCTTTGATGATGATCATAGTGGCCATCATGGGAGCTTTCATCCTTGCTGAAAAAATATATCTTGGAGGGTAAGACCTTGTTTATTTAATTATTTTATGGTTACAAAATTAATTCTCACATTTTTTTTTAATAAAAAGCATACGATCCATAATTTAGTTTAGATTAATTTATACACTCGTCTCAAATATATTAAATGTTTTAAAACAAAAGAAAATCTACCCAACTTTAAATTAAATCGGCTTTTCACATCCAATGAACATTTGGAGTTCTAAGCAGAAAAGAGACTTCACTTTCACGTGGTTTCGTCTCACAGCTTATTATGGTTTGAACAGAGTGACTTTCTCTGCTTTCTATCATTTTCTTATCATAAACCAAAAGTTATATGTTTACATGAAAGTTGAAACATCGTAATCATACAAAAGCTCAACCTTTGAAACAGTGGTTAACAAAAAGCCAAAGGTTTTGGTACGAATGCAATAATTGATGTAGATTTATCTACTTGTGGTTACAGAGTGGTTGGAGCTATTCTGATCGTAATAGGACTTTACTCGGTTCTATGGGGCAAATACAAGGAAAGCAAAGAGAAAGAAGCAGAGACAATCACTGAGGTAATGAAGTGCTGTTCAGAAAACGGAAGGATGGAAACTGTGATCGAAGATGCCGAAACAAATGACATTGAAATGCAAAAGAGTGAATGTTGTGAAGAGTCAAGGGTAGCCATTGGTGTTCCAAAAGTATGAACTAGTAGAGATTCGAAAGGGATGAATAACAGAGGCTGCAATGAAAAAGGGTCGTTGAGAACAGAGAAATTGAGAGGGGATTTTGTGTAACCTTCATCATCATCCTCACCATATTTCTTCGTAAACTAAAGCTTTTTTTTTCGTGGTTTTATTAGGACCCCCTTTTGTGGGCCTAGTTGTCCATGATGTAACTTAAATTTTGCACACTTTAATGAAAGGAAAATTGAAATCCCAGAACTCTCTCTCTCTCTTATTTTGCACATATATTTTTTTTTTATGTTTTTATTTGTATACATTCATTCACTTCCTTTCACATTAATTTTTTTCTCTAATTATTTTTTTTTCCTTTACACATCACACTATTTATTTTTCTATCTCTTTTATCTTTCACTAAAGGCGTGTTTGATTTTACGATGCCGTGTGCAATTTACTCTAAACAAATTGATGACAGCATATATAATTTCTTTTACCAATGATAAATATATTTGCTTCTCAGAAGATTGATTCTGCACTATGAACAAACAGGCTTTAAGTATATATCAATTATATTTTTGAGTGAATAATTCCCAGAATGTTGTGATGTCCGTGGAATAATAATTGCTGGTGTACTCTGATGGCAAGGCTTAAAGGGTCTAATCGTATGTGAAAGCTTTCTCAAATTTCAGCATCTAATGCTGCTTTTTTGCCCTCTTAGTTATATCATCGATTCAATTGGAACTTCTCTGATCATATCAGACGCGAGTTTCCCGAAACAAAGAGTAGAATATTAACTGAGTTACATGTGAACACAAATTCAAGTTACATGGAAAAAAAAATACAAAAATAGATTCTCTCTTTATGCAGGCTTGAAATCTTAGCTAATTTCCCCAAGGTTAGAGAAACTACAGTGGAAACAACAGCGTTGTTCAATACAAAAGAAATTCCTATGAATGCTGCACAGATAAGCCTAAGTATAATTCATCAGATAATAAAAGGTTAAAATAGCTGGACTGAATTCATTTATGTTTTCATTAAAACTTTTCGTTCTATAGTGAAAATTTAACAAATTAAAAGATAATATGATGACAAGTGTCTTGATTAATAATTAAAATATAAAAATTATTTAACACTTACTTTTAAAGTAATGAAAAATAATAAATTGTAAGTTTTTAACTAATAAAACATTCGTTAATTAGATCTAAATAAAAGCATAAATATATATAAAAAGTATAATTTAATTTGAATATACTATTAGTATAAAAATGTTTTCTATTGTGATCTAATGATATGTTGTTTAATGAATCATTAAGTTCATTAAATGTTACTACAATACATTATTGGATAACAGTATAAATTCTATTACATTGGTGGTGTATCAAGGGTAAAGATTTTTCACTTTTGTTCATTTCTTTTATATGACAAGGTTCCTTTCCCTTAAGTTTCCAAGATTTTCTGGCTGAGATTTTACACGATAAAGATTACTAGTCAACCATAAAAATGTTTTAAATTGGCATTGACTTTTTGGGGGGAAAAACAGCTTAGAACTGAAGTACTGGGATGGGAATGTTCTAATTTTAATGGTGTTGGTTGTAGCCAATGGATGATTCATTTTTGACTTAGCTGAAGTGGGAATTAGGGCTCATGTCTTCCAATTGTAATGTGAACAAATGATTAATTAAAGCTAAAAAAAGGCATTATTCTAATGAGTTAGTGAAAATAGTGAAAATATGTCAACCTCCTTTTCAAGAACAAATTCTCTCCTATCTATGAATAAGCATCCAACATGATATAACATATTGTTTGCTCACTGAATATCTAGGGAGGAATAATTACATCATAGAGTGATGCAACCATGGGATTAAGTAGGAGCTTTGCCACTTAGAGATGCATATTTGCAATCCCACAAAATGCTGGTATAAAACATTCTGATTCTTATAACTCTTTTACAGATGCAAATCCCTGGTTCTCCACCATCATGTATTATTTTAATGCCCAATTTGGTGGATTAAATGCTTAATGATTAAACAACAAAATATGATAATTTATCATGTTTGAGTTATCTTATCATACTAAAATAAAATAACTATTTTTATACTAGATTCTTATTAATACTTTCTACCTTTTCTAATATTTTATAAAACAATAAATATTTAAAAAAATATTTTACTTATTTTATAAAATATAATTTAATTTTCTGTACTTATATTTTATTATAAAATAAACTTTAATTGAATAAAATTATTACAATTTAAATATAAAAAATTTAATATAATGTGCACTAATTTTTTAAACAAAATAATATATATACCTTTTATTAAAAATAAAAAAAATAAGTAAAAATATTTTTAAGCCATATATTAATTTTGATTAAAAAAATTTACATCTAAATATATTTTATTAATTTTTTATATCAAACATAAAATAGATTATGTGTTTTACTGTCTTAACTTATATTATAGTATTTGATATTTCATAAAATTGTGAATAAATATGATTGATATAGTCGCAACGGTGATTGAGATGCAGTTGCAGTGGCGCATACTTCAATTTAAAATAGTGCTTTAAATTAAAATGGGAAATTTGCAATACATTTCTTCTTTGGTGCTGTGCATGAACTCAAAACATCAAACTAACTCAACCATAATTGACAAAGTTCAAAATTTCAGTGTTTAAACCTTCATTCAGTTAAACTCAAAGCTTCAAACAAGAGGGTCTTAAAAGGCATATGGTCACCAAACAAGTTAACTATACTGAGGTTAATTTGCTCTTAGTCGGGTTAATTGATTGTTTCATAACTTTAACTAAGATATTAGTGGATGATTAGGCAGCATTATTTTAATGATAATTACATGCACAACAATTTTGATCTGATCTAGAAGAACTAGAGTATCAAACAGAGTCCACCCTGAAAAGTAATTTTGGGATATGACTTTGAATCATGCTGCCATATGCCAGCACCCACTGTATATACGTACAGAGAAAATTCTTTATAAACTAATACACTTAATTTAAAATTTTTATTTAATTTATATATAAGCCAATGAAGTAATAAATTATATATATATATATATTGTTACATTTTAGTATCCTTGAGATTGAAGAGTCCAAAGGGGTGACATTGATCTGTTATGGCACGAAAACACTATTGCTTTACATACTGAAGTTGGGAGCTTATAATATTGATGATACATTATTACTACATTAATTATGGATTATAAATGCGCATTATGGACTAACAACTTGAGGTTGCATACATTAAATATAAAAACACAACAATTTGAGAAGAAAAAAAAAAGTTTAACTATTTCAGAGATATGCCTTGGCCAATTAACATTAGACACCTGATCCATCGTCCACTACCTATTGCACAATGATTGTATATCCACTTTAGTCCTACTTATACAGAACAGGTGTTAATTTTTTTTTTTCACTATAAACAAAGTAGAATCAATTGGGTTTTTAAATATAATAATATAAACAACAACATTTTATGCAAAAACAAAGTGTTTAAAAGTTGTGGCAAATGCCCAATAAAGATTATAACAATACAAGAGAAAAAGTTTAATAATAAAGTCAGTAATATTATTGTTATTGATTCTTGCATAAAAAAATAGTTTGTAGTATTATTATTAATTGACGTCATATATCAAACCCCAATTAATTCTAATCAATGATTTAGAGAAAGGTGCACCTGCTTAAGCTGATCTCATCAACAATCATCGATCAAATAATTAGTAGCGCACGACCAGATTGTTTGGCTAAGTTGGGGCACATGTTGAAGCCCTGTTTATATTTTCTAGTGCATGACACGCTCGTTCAATGGATAAACTAATAATTCATGAAAAATCATCTGTCAGAAGCACTATCTAACTAAAAATGTTTATAATATGTTTTGGGTACACTAACATGATTGTGAAAGGTCACAAAAATGTACATAGATATTTTATTGATGAAATATGAAATCTTATAACGAACAATAAATGAAACCATCCATCAACTTTTGAATATTTTACAGGATTTGTTAATTCATCATATGCTGCTGAATGGCCTATTCTTCTTCAGTGTTGATGGGTAGCAAAATTATTTACTATTGCTTCAGCCATTACCCTTTGAGACATATAAGTAGAATGAAAGTCACAAGCTTGAAAACGATTATGCAACCACGAGTTTCCACATATTTTCTTTAATATCTGACCCTTGGTCTCGTTCATTTCTAGGGCACTCAATGTGTAGAGACAATAGAACCCTAGCCAGGAGACACCAATGAGACCCAGAACAGGATAAGCATTTACTACCATGAAACCCCACTTCACCATAATGATTTGACTTTTATAATCATGCTAGGTTGTGGTCATCTTAGATTCTAATTTTTTAGCAGTAAAATATTAAAGATTTGGAGAGAGAATGAATATAATCATTTGGAGCTGCAAGTTAGTAAGTAATATACACTCAATTATTTTTGTATATTATTGGTCCACATCACTCGTTTTATGTCACAAATTTTAATTTTTTAAAAAATAATATTTTGTGTGTTTACATAAGTTGTTCATAATTATAAAATATTTTATATTTTGAATGAGTTCCTTAAAATTTTTGTTAAGATTTAGTATTTAATAAAATAAAAAATATTAATCATTGTTTTTAAAAAAGTCTAGAGTAAATAAAATACAATGAAAAAATATTTTTTATATTTTTTATTAATTGTGTGATAATTATGATAAGATAATATTTAGTACTTAATATGTAATAGTATTAATTTGAAATTTTGTTAACTAACTCAACGCTTAATGAAAAAAGGATATAAATATAAACTAATTTTTTTTGTTACTTAATTTATCAGGAATTAAATCGTAATAATTTTTTAAGATTAATTTTAAATATATTAATTTTTATATGACCAAATTTTTATTTAAGCTTTTATTTTAAAATATTTTATTGACAAAAATTTGAGATGTGATGACGCTAAGTTTAAATAAAGAGATAAACATATTATTTAAATATATAAAATAATTGTTATATTATCTACTTTTCAATATTAAATATGCATCTTTTTAAAAATGAAATAAAAAATTTAAAATAAAATTAAAAGTATATTTATATTTTAAAAAATAATATATAAAAAGCGATATCACTTAACTCATCTGGAATATAGATCAGAGTTTTATTTTTATTTTTATTTTTACTTCTCAGTCTTCATTGAAAAGTGTTATCTAATAACCTAAAATTTACTAGCTAATTATTTTATTTATTTATTTATTTTATTGTTTATGTATGTTCATAAATACACAATAAAAATTTAATATTATTTTTTATAAAATTATTTATTAATTTTTTATGTTTCTTTAAATACCCATTAAAAATTTAAATTTTATTTTACACACACATGCACTTTCACATGTGAAAACATAAGCATCAGCATCTTCTCATTATTATCGACATTATTGAAGCTCTGAAACAGCACTATCGTGATATACATTGAACACCAAATAGTTTTGAATATAAATGCATAATAAACAAAATAAATTAAAGACAGACAAAAAGTCTATAAAAAAAATAGGAAAAATTACAAGTATTAAATTAGTTTTTAAAAATGAGATTAAATAATAAACTTGTGGTATATTTGACGAGATAGAAAATATATGTAAAATTTTTTATCAAACAAAGAATTAACAGATGATTACTTATTATATATATGAAAATGAAACTCTAATAATTTAATCATGCAAGATAGCCTTACAGATGTCGCTGGCATCACCTGAAGGAATGGCCAAAATCCATAGAAAAATAAAAAATGTAGCTTTGCTTTTAATGTCTCCTTTTTTATTCTAGAAGCTGAGTTGCTGTGAATTAGTGGTATCCATGAGTTGATTCATGTGGCTGCAAATTCAGAGCGGGGAAGATATTTTTATTGGATCAGTTCTTTTCTCTTCATGTGATGAAAACATGTTCCTGTGCATATAAAATACAAGAATTTTAAAATTGGAAAGAGGTATATTTAGGTTTCTTTATTTTTTTTGTAATTAAGATATATTTTTAATATCAGTTCTATTCCTAATTAACATATCTTAACACACCCTTTCATGCCAAAAGCTAGTTGGCAAATTTGAGTCCAACTTTTGACTTATGGACCAAATTGAAGAAGCTTTTATTGAAGCTAACTCAAGCTATTGATTTTACATTGGTTTTGGGCTCCTTTTCTTACTCCTTATTTGGGCTGGTCCAACCCAACTACAAAAACTGGACTCCAAAAGGAAGAAATCTTGACAAAAAAAATAAGAGGAAAATTAAAAGGAAAATACAGACTCAGAGAAGAAAGAAAGCAAAAAATGAAAAAAAGAAAATAAAGAGCAGAGAGAGAGAGAGAGAGAGTGCATCTCTCGCATCCTATCCATTTATAATTTTATATTTGAATTCAACCAAAAAAATATATATAATAAAGATAAATTAATCCTACCATTTGTAATTTAGTTTTTAAATCTTGTTTTATATACACAAGATAGTATAAAATTTTCAAAATATTAAAGTGCAATATAAAGAGAATCGAGATAATATAAATTCTACAAATTTGAAAACCAACTTGCAGGCTATATGACAAAAAATATATATACCTTTTTTTTTCCTAATAAAAAATATATATACCTATATATTAATAATGGTGATAAGGAAATAAATATCTCTCAACTGAAAGATCCAAAGGAGGGAAACCAATAACGGCTTATCCTTTGTTAGAAAAAAAAAAAGCTCTTTCTTTTTCTCTTTCTCTGATGTCAATGGCAGTGCCTCAGCTAAGCCACTCTCTGGAAAATGAACTGAAAAGTGAAGACTCAGAATTCCCTTTCAAGGAAATTGGAAATGAAGGTCTCACAAAACGGGTTCTTAGAAAAGGAGTCACTTGGCAAACTCCGTTCTCTGGAGATGAAGTGGAAGGTTGGAAAGCATAACATTACACCCTCCAACACTTTCATATACTTGAGTTATCTTTTCTTCTTCCTTTTTCATTTTTGTTCATGATTCATAATGTCTATGCCATAGCTCAATCAACTCTTTTTTAACCTTTCAGTTCATTTCAGAGGACAAGTTGAAAACGGAGCATCACTTGAATCCAGTTATGATAAAGGGTCCCCATTTCGTTTCAAAATAGGCCAATGTAAGGACTTTATTTATTGCATGAATGATAAAGGGTACAGAAAGTCATTAAATTATGAGTGCATATTGTGGATAAGGAAACGAAATCACATTCTTTGGTTTGGATTTAGTTAACAGTTTCATTAGACCAATTTTTTATTTTTTTTACTTCCAGGTGAAGTTATCAAAGGTTGGGATGAAGGAGTTGCCACCATGAAGAAGGGCGAGAAAGCAATCTTCAAAATTCCACCTAACTTGGCATACGGCGCAGTAGGGTCTCCACCATTGATTCCTCCCAATGCAACTCTCATTTTTGACATTGAAATGCTGTCTTGGTGTACCATCAGGGACTTGACTGGTGATGGAGGAATCATGAAAAAGATAATTCAGGAAGGAGAAGGATGGGCAACCCCTAGGGAAGCTGATGAGGTGTTAGGTATTAAGTAATAACACAATAATAAATAATAATGTTTTCATTTTAACAATTAGTCGTATATTTAAGTAATCACATGATATAAACAAACTTGGCCACTTAAAATATACAACTAATCTTGTACATAAATTACTTATTTTCAGTGAAATATGAAGCAAGACTAGAAAATGGGATGCTTGTTTCCATGTCGGAGCAAGGTGTGGAGTTTAATGTAAGTGATGGTAAGTTACCAAGTGTTGAATATGCTTGTCATTAGCATTATCTAGAACTTCTGAGAAATTTTATAAGTTTGTTAAAAAGGATCATTCAAAATAAATCCATATGTGGAATGCTCAAGTATGAGTGTTTTCATCAGGGTATCTATGTCCTGCCATTGGCATAGCAGTAAAGACAATGAGAAAGGGAGAGGTGGCAGAACTAGCTTTGAGATTCTGCTGTAAGTTAATTTTATTTTGGATGAAGTAAACAAGTATTGTCATAAGTCGCAGAACCATATAGTTATATCAAGCATTACTAATTGCAGATGGACTCGATGAAAATTCAAATAGGACCGCTGAGCTTGATGGTTGTCTCTCACCAGATTCTAAAATAACTAGCATCAAGCTTGAGCTGGTATCATGGAAAATTGTAACTGATGTCGCAGGAGATAAGAAGATACTGAAAAAAATTAAGAAAGTTGGCGACGGGTTTGATCGTCCTAATGAAGGATCCCAAGTGAAAGGTAACCTATCAAGAACATAATCTTGGAAACACCAAGTATATGGTTGGTAATTTTGTAATTATAAAGAAAAATATAATGCATCATCCTAAGGTTCTTAATTAATGTTTTCACTTTCTGTAGTGATATATGTGTGTAAACGAGAAGATGGTACAATTATTGAGAGGAAAGGATCAGAGGAAGAACCCTTTGAGTTCACAACTCAGGAAGGTATAACATTGTTGTTGGACATGATCATGGGGCAATCACATTTGTTAGTAGTTATTATTTCTCTTCCTTATGCTTTTTAGTCTTCGAAATGCTTGTTCAGAACAGGTGCCTGAGGGTCTAGAAAGAGCAATAATGACAATGAAAAAGGCAGAACAAGCTCTGGTGACTATCAATGCTGAATATTTGTGTGACCAAAATAATTCACTGGGAAAAATAGCCAATAATAAAGTCCTTTATTACGAAGTTGAATTGGTTGATTTCGTCAAGGTTAGTTGTTTTTATGCATATTGTGAATATCGGTTCCATTGAATAACACAAGCTGAAAGCAGAAACCGGCAGCAGTATTTATGCAGTGATATATATCATTCTCAAATGATTATGGTGTGAACAGGAGAAGCCATTTTGGAAAATGGACACTCAAGAGAAAATAGAAGCTTGTGAAAGGAAGAAGCACGATGGAAATATGTTGTTTAAGGCTCAAAATTTCAGGCGCGCATCCAAGAAATATGTAAAGGTTAGTTATTTGTTACAACTTTATATACAAGCTAGTTCATTAAGACACTACTCCTAGAGTACAATGCATAACAAGTGTTGCTAAATCTTGCATAAAAGGATCTCAATGCCACTTAATTATGTGTGTAACAGAATAGACTTCATTGATATTGTAGGCCATAAAATACATTGAGTTTGATCACTCATTCAGTGATGATCAGAAGCGTCATGCTAATACCTTACGATTATCCTGTTATTTGAACAACGCTGCTTGTAAATTAAAATTGGGGGAGTACACTGAAGCTTCTAGGCTATGCACAAAGGTATTCTCTGATGTTATTTTGAGTTTTTTATCTTTTATTTTTACTTCTTCCTTCCTATGCTCTTTGGGTTATGATTGTGAAGATATATATATGTGTGTGTGTGAGTGAGTGAGTGAAATAGAGAGTGAGCTCTCTTTGTATTAATATATATCATGTGCAAAATGCACAAGAGTAAAAGAAAAGTAGAAAGGAGAAGTTTTTTATACAATATTTGTTACTAAAATTAAATTTTGTGTGAATGCATAAAAAAACGTTGACTTTGTCAGAATTGACAACAAGTTGAATGCTTTGAATTAAGCCTATCTTGCATAAATACACAGGTACTAGAATGTGACCCTTCAAATGTGAAGGCTCTTTACAGAAGATGCCAAGCATACCTGAAAACATCAGAGTTGGAGAAAGCGGAAGCTGATATCAAAAGAGCACTGATTATTGATCCAAATAACAGGTAACCATTCATTGCCTTTTCAAGCTCTACTCTTGACAAGCATAAGGATAATGACAGATTTTCATTGACAAGGTTTATTTTCTGTTCGAACAATGAATAATTATTTTTTGTCTTGGTTTATTATCAGAGACATTAAACTTGAGTACAAAGAGCTCAAACTTAAGCAAAAGGAATACGGTAGATATGAAGCTGACATCTTCAGCACAATGTTTTCAAGGATGGGCTAGTTCAAAATGTTCCATATTACCCTTTTAGAAATACATCTAATGTATATTATTATGATTTTGATTTTTAGTTATACCTCTGGATTAGCTAGCTCACATGGTAGACATATAGACTCCTTCCTTGCTATTTTTTGCTTTGAAACACACTTAAACTTTGATCACTCATTCCGCCATAACTTGAGCACTAGGCATGGGTTTGGTGCGTGTGAAAGAGAGAGAATATGTTTTGGAAAGAACTTTCAAGAGTTTGGAAAATTCAGCAGCCAACCGGAAAAAAAATGGCAATCATTTATTTGAGTGTCTATACCATAAGAAAGAGAAAAATAAAAAAGAGATAAATGACAGATTTGATTAGTAATGTGATTAGTAATGTGACGTTTTGAGAAGAAAGAGAAAAATATTAGGATAAATGAAAACAGTAACATAATGTATAGATAAAAATGTCCTGATTTTGTTTTTAGTTTATCATAATAATAATAATAATAATAATAAAATTATATATTATTTAATACATTTTCATTTTTGAAGTTTTTTTTAACTAAACAAATAGAAACAAAATTTAAGATTTTTTTTCTTTTTCATTTTTTCTTCTTTTACTTCTTTCTATCGTTTTTTTTTTTCTTCTTCTCTTTCTTATTTGTTTTTGCATCTAAGCGAAGTTATTTATCATTCACAAAGGTTGTCCCTTATCCTACTATCTCTTTCTCCCTTCTATCTATCAGATAATGAGACCGAAAGTCGTTGTATGATTGTGTGCATGTCTTAAGAGATGGATTGTTAACTCTCTTCTTAAATTCTAATTTAATCAAATTACCTCTTGGTGGTAAAAAGTAATTCAAGGTGAGATGAGACTCTCTTCATTGGCATTAAAACAACTTTCTTTTGTATCTAAACCTGACTCTAATATCAAATTATGTGAACTCGAGGTTATAAGAACTTTAGGACTCAACAAATTCTCACCATGTATGCATTCAAATAGTGATCACTTACCCTCGTGTCTGGTCATTTGACTTAGCTCTTACCCTCTAATAATATCATGCTCTCTTCCCTTTGATCACTCTGAATTTTTTTCTATTCTTTATTTTTTTTTCAAAACCTAAAAACAAATGAACCAATTAAAAATACTTAACCAACACTTCAATTTTCTTAAAGCTTTTTCTTAACTAAATACATAAAGCCTCAAGCCATTCAAAAGTATTTTTTAAGCCTAGAGAGACAACATTTTTTAAACAACAACAATAATAATTTGACAGGATTGAGAAGTATTTATCAGTCCATTTAATTTGATAGGCCTATTAACTTGTTTAAGCAAGAAGGTTTGTGAGTCAATTTATTTGTGCAATAGATAATTTGATTAAGGACTCTCTTTTACTCTTTCTACTCCTCCGGATACTTTTAACTCAACAAATTCAGATTACTTATTTAGAATCAAATTAGGCCTTTGATAACTTGACCTTATACCCTTCCAATATTCTTATTCAATCTTAAAAGTTAAGATTAACAAAATTAATTACAAAATAATAAATATACTAAATAAAACATCAAAACGTGTGATTGTGAGTGTACTATATTCCAAAATAATTGATGTACTAACGACAAACGTGCACAGTGAACAGAAGTGGGTAAAAAGGAAACGGAGGAAAGATTCTTTACTATGGTTGCTACTAAAATTGTAAACGCCGTGTTTGGATCGGGCAATGACTGACAATTCGTTGAATGCTTGGCTTTAATTGTCAAGCCTCCCTTGTTTGTCATGCCAAAGCGTACCTGAAAACATCATATTTTTCGAAAATTTATAGATATGAAAAAGCATTAATTTTTTTATTTCTAAATAATAAAATTATACATTGGTAATATTATTTATACATAAAAAAATTAAACATATTTATAGTAAATATTTTCTAAGTGAATTACTAAAAAATTTAAAGGTAATAAAATATAAGTATATTATTGGTAATTTGGTCCATTTTGGTTAATAGATATCCATGTAACTTATTAATATTACCAGTGATATGTCACCTTATATATTTGCCCAATCTTCATGCCTTTAAAAAGTGCTTTTTTGGTCACTTTATAGAAGTGCGTTTGGTTGTGAGATTAGTTCAGCCCATTCATTATTCCAAGATATCATTATCTCACCAACCGACCATGAAACATGTGTGGGTCCTCCCAACTATGATTTTATTAACCTTCCAGTACGTGCATTGCCACCAACCATTGTATAAACTAAAATATTAAATTAACATTTTATTTTATAAGTTGTAAGGTTAAATATTTTATTTAAGAATAAAATTAATTACCCAGTTTAGTAACCAAACAATAATGGTACAAATACTGAAAACCTCCTCACTTTTTTCAATAGCAGTCGTGGTTGGCTGGTCCTTTTTATAACTTTTAATTAATTTAAAGAAGCTTTCAGTGTATTCTGTCAAACACTAAAATCTTGTTTTAGTCACTTACATTTGTTTATTTATTTATTTCTCTTAATTTAGAAGGTATTTAATTTGGTGCTTTCTTTATGTATTTATTACTTAAATTTAGTGTTATAACTGATGTAACACAATTATTTATTAGCAGATTTTTTCCCACTATCTTGCTTAAAAAATTTAAATATGTATCGCTTAAATCAATCATTTAAGATAAAAATATATATATACATTTAAAATAATTATTTATTTTCTATTTATCATAAAAAAATCTTTTAAGGATATTTTTAAAAAATATCTGAATTTTTTTGACATAGATTATTATAAATATTAATATTTTGAACTACATTATTTTTTTTTTAAAAAAATTCTTGATCATATTTGAAGAAAATGTAATTGTGGTGAAAAGAAGTGAGAATGAAACATTTATTATAACTGTAAAGCTTTTTTTTATAAAAAAAAATGTAATAATAAAGAAGTTTGAGAAGCATTTAAAAAGTATTATACTTACATATAGAATTT
Organism: Abrus pulchellus subsp. cantoniensis; assembly: GCA_024086825.1. Lineage (NCBI taxonomy): Eukaryota > Viridiplantae > Streptophyta > Magnoliopsida > Fabales > Fabaceae > Abrus > Abrus pulchellus. The sequence goes on from CM044050.1 coordinate 13,116,971, forward strand.
TACCTTTTATTATTATTATTATATATAGTTTTTAAAAATATAATTTTTTGTGAAATAATACAAATTTTATATAAGAGATAATATCATTTAAATTAGGAAATGTTATTATAATTAAAAAATTATTTAAATTTTTTTAAAGTAAATTAAATATTAAAGTTTTAAACTTAGTATCGCTAATTAAGTTAAAATAATCATATAAAACTTTTTCTTGTTTAGTTAAAATTAAATTAAAGAAAGGCATGTATTGTTTCTAAAATTATAGTAATGTAAGTCTAAAAAATTTTATATTTTATTTGAGCTTTTTATTTAATTTTATATTTAATATATTATAATTTATTATTTTATTAACCGTTAAATATAAATTAAATAAAAGATTTAAATTAAATATAAAAATTTTTAAACTTGGACTAGTATATTAAATATAATTTTTTAAGTCCTTATACTTAATTTTTAAATATATAACACTTTCAATACTCATCCTTCGAATCTACTTCTTGCCACTATTATGAAATCATCAATGACATCTAGTACCATGAATGAATCTATGACTGGAAAATAAACTTTCACACATGCTATCGAAATTAGCATCATTGCATTTTTATTTTTATTTTTTTGAGTGATTTGCTTCATTGATATCAAACGGAGTATTTTGTGGCCATAAAATTGCAAAATCCACTTCTTACTTAGTATAATTTCTTTTAGATTTAAATCTACTCTCAACACTTTTACTGAATTTATATAAGACACTGCTAAATATAATCTCTTAAAAATCTATACCAAACTCTCTCACGAGAAATTTCACAACTTTTCTTTCATCTCCATCTCCACCACCATCCATATCACGCTATCATAAAAATTATTTTATTAAATCCATAAATATATTTACTTAGTAGTGTACAATAGATTATTATTTTGATTTCTAGTAAGTCAAAGATGAATGTGTAATTTTAGTTGTTTATTTGATTCAACTTCAAAGTAAGGAGAAAATAAAAAGCCTCGTTCAGAAGGAGGATTAATATAATGGCAAATTAAATTTGTTATCGATGCTTGTGAAGGTTATAAATGAGTGATGATTGAGATAAAAATGAACAAATTTTGTCAACCACTTGAAACTTACAGGGATATACCTGCGGTGATGACATTATAACATCTATTAATAGTAAAGGTTATTTGAAAATTAAAGTACATTCTTACACTGAGACTATTTTGTAAAATTTTATAAGGATTGACTTAAAAATTAGTGACAAGTTTAAAGATTAAAAATATATTTAATAATTCATCTTTAATAATCTCAAATAATTCATATATAAAAATATTTAATATGACCTTTAAAAAAATATCTTTAATAATCTCAAATAATTCATATATATAATAATCTCAAATAATTCATATATAAAAAATTGTATTTAATATTTTAAGTAAATGAGACATGCAGACAAATATTAGCCATCAGTTATTAAATAATGTCAATACTCTCTTAAGAAGAAAAGATATCGAATAATATATCTCTTAAAAGCATAAATATTTTATTCTTTAATAATTTTTAGTAAAGAAAAAAATTATAAAATACATAAAATATCTAAAATTAAAAGTTCAAAAAATTTATTTAGAAGATCATTTATAATTTTATTCTTTAATATAAGAGTAAATTATGTTTTTGTTTTTCTAGAGGATGTACATATTATACTACTTTTCTTTCTACTTTGAAATAATACAACATCTGTCTATTAAAAAAATTAAAATACATCACAAATTAATATATTTATTTTAAGTTTTTAGTTAAAGCGTGTGTGTGATCACTATATTGGATATTTGTCTTAAATGTTTCTCTTTCTCTGAAATTATAATATATGTTTTTAGGGACTGTAATTATGCCACAGAAGTGAGAGATCATTATATTAACTAGAATCAATGGTGTAAATATTTTATCTTTAATTTGAACGAACAATTGATTTAAGTTTAACATGTTCCATAGTCATCTGAATATTTAAGAACGGCTTCAAGCAATCTGTTGTTTTAATAATGCTCCTCCCTTTCTATTTATAAAGCTCAAACACAATATTATGGAGTCAACTTTGTGGTTAATTTCATAATACTAAATTTGATTAACATAAAATAAATATATTTAACTTTTCATTCTATATTTATAAGTCGCTTTAAATACTGTTTATTATTATTTTAAAGTTTACCTTCAATCTTTACGAATGTTAAAAGTTGTTACAACCACACAATAAAAGATAACTCTCAGATAAATCCAAGTAGAATGGATGTCATATGGTTTGGTAATTGGTATTCTCCTAAGGCTTTGATGTTAAAAAGCAGCAACTTGAGCTTGTCATCCATAGATGCCAACTCATAACAAAGCAATTCACAGAGTAATTTGAAAATTTGCACTGGGGAAAAAGACGATGGGGTCTACATCCTCACCCACCTTTGATTCTTCCACAATTCACTTCCAAACCCCCCAATGGTTAAAGTCTAACCCCACCAACCATCAAATCAAAAACAGATACTTCCAACGATGCAATGCATCGCAACCTGTTCCCATTCCGCGTCACTTGACTAACGCCACGCCTCATAATCTCCCACCTGTATGTTTTATCAACTCAGTTGTCCTTTCAACCCCACTCCATCGTAAATAATAACTATTTGCACACACAAAAATGAAAATGTTTTTTAATGTTAGACGTAATAATACTTAACACCTCTAATTTATAAACACTTTAATCATTAAAACTCCTCTTTCCTTTCTTTTACATCAAATCATATCATTCACCAAATTTATTATTTTGCTTTTTATATTTCATTTTGTTTATCTCTAAATGTAGACACTTGTTGAAGTTTCTAAAACCATTTTTGTAATGGCTTCAATTTCGTCCTAAAGTCAAAACGACTAGAACTGCTCAGCCCACCTCATTATTATAAATAAGGAATTTAATTTCCCATGCTTTATTCATTCATTACTCTATTTTGCTACGTGGTTGGTAACCTCAAGTCAATTAGTGGTACTTTTTGTTAAACCCACAGAAACAAAAATAAAATAAAATAAAATAAAAAACAGAAAAAAAAATTTGAATAGATGCAACCATGTACAGTATATTGAAGGAAACGTTTATTACACATACATCCAATCTTCACCAACTCCCTCTTTTTTGCTAATATATATGAATATCAACCTGCCTCCAACTCTTCTCAGACACAGTGTCATCACCACCGAAAAGAAACCTCAATTTCAATCAATGGCTCTGCTTCTCATAATACCAATCTCACTCATAACCCTTTTCCTGTGTTACACGCTGTATCAAAGGCTAAGGTTCAAGCTCCCTCCGGGTCCACGCCCTTGGCCGGTTGTCGGTAACCTCTACGACATAAAGCCCGTTCGGTTCCGCTGCTACGCCGAGTGGGCGCAGTCATACGGACCCATCATATCGGTCTGGATTGGTTCGACGCTAAACGTCATCGTTTCCAACTGGGAGTTGGCTAGAGAGGTTTTGAAGGAACAAGATCAGCATCTGGCCGACCGCCACCGGAGCCGCTCGGCGGCGAAGTTCAGCAGAGACGGGAAGGATCTGATTTGGGCTGATTATGGGCCGCACTACGTGAAGGTGAGGAAGGTTTGCACGCTCGAGCTTTTCTCAGTCAAGCGTCTTGATGCTTTGAGGCCTATTAGGGAAGATGAAGTCACCGCCATGGTTGAATCCATTTTCATGGACTGCACCAATACTGGTACGTTCTTTACTGTTTGGCTTGAGTTTTTAATTGTGTTCCTTTTCTTTTCTGAATGAACAACACCATGCCTCGTTTGAGTTAATGTTAGGTTTCTACGGTGTTTTGTGAGGAATCGTGTTTCGTCGTACGTTTCCTTCTCTGTCTGAAAAATAACGCATTAATAATTTAATAACATTAATCACAAAGAAACGACGGATCTCAATTATCTCTATTCAAAATTTTTCATTCATTTTTGCATTTATCATTTCATACTTTATCTTTTTTTATATTTTATTGATTTTTTGTTGTTTGGTGGATATAATTATTTTTAAATGAAAAGAAGACGATAACATTTTCTGATTAGAGATAAAAAAAAGTCATATTTAAAAATAAATTTGTCATGGAAATTAATTTATGTGACTAATGCAATTCTTTTATTAGCATTTCAGACAGATATTCCTATATAAATTAGCAAAAGTATATGTTCAAGAAGTATTAATTATATATGTAAATATATGAATTTATTCAAAATCATTAATATTTGTGATGGAAAATAATTATGCAATTTTCTTCTTTTATTACATACAAGGAAGATATTCATATATACATTAGAATTTTTTGTTTTTGGAAAATATTGATTTATGTATGTAATTAAGTAGAATATTTTATTTAAAATAATTTTATATTTACAATTAAAAGCTTTGTCATTAAGTCTGTTGGGTATGTATGTTGAAATTGACGTACATTTTGACTTGGGTATTTGTGCACCAGAACTACTAAACGTTCTTTTTTATTTTAAAATTATTTTCTTTATTTTAATTTGGATTTTAATATTTACACTTTGAATTTTTACATAATATTTATACTTTTTAATTTATAAAAAATGCAGAGTCTGTACATATATATTAACTATAATATAGAGTAACGAGTAAATACTGTTAATTAAAATTTTAATATATATAATAAGCATATAATGGGAATCCCGTTTGGACATCACTGTCAGCGTAGTCAAATATGGATGAATGAAAGACATGGAGCAACTATTTTGCCAACTTCGTCAAACGGGCTTTTGAATCATCGTGTGGTTTTCCTTTTATCTATTGATTATTTTATTTATATTTATTTATTCATATTCATAGATATAATGTAAAAAAGAGAAAAGAAATAGGAAATAGACTTATAGGTCCACAACCGAGTGAAGCAAGTGTGAAAATAGAATAAAAGATTTAGCTCTAATTGCTAATTGGATTTCAAATAAATAAATAAATAAATCCTTCCTCCTTAAAATATAGTTATAATTTTTGGGGCACAATGAATGATTTGGGGTACCCTCTAGTTGTATGAATTAGTTGGGGGGTTAGTAACAATTGAGCTACAAATTAGGTAAAGTCTTAAGTGACCGACCAAAAAGAGACACCAATTGATGCAATGAGACTTTGGGCGTCTTTCACTCTATGATAACTTTTATTTGGTAATGGAACGTAGGTAAAATTTTCAAGCAAATTTAGTAGTATTAAATAATGTTGATCAATTAGTCTGATAAAATCAAAACTTCTATAAAATGTTTTGGCTTAGCTAACTTTTAACATGTTTTAATAATAAGATACAACAACTTTTCCTATTTTTATTTTATCTAACAATTAATCTAGTGGTTGGGTAACGTTGGTTGCATTATGATGCATGACTTGCTTATTATATGTTCAAGCAACTTCAATGTCTTTTTCCTTTCGTCTCCCTTAAACCGTGCACCAATTTAAGTTGGTCTACCTAATTTTTCGGTGCTTTAGTAACACACGGAAGGATAATTTCTCATAAACTTTATATGATTTCACAATTTTTTTCGTTTTAAGTTGTAAGACTTGTACATGAAATTTGTTCTAATTATAGTAACGTTGTATGGGCAGCATATAATTTGTATGTTGTAATCATAAAGTCATCTTCGCGGAAAAAAATGTTACATGGGATAAAAACTGTATTTTTATTTCAAATTGAAAGAATCATGAGGAGTATTCTAATGTAGCAAATATGCGTTGGTAAAATTTTGAACAGAAAATTTGGGGAAAGGTGTGTTGGTGAAGAGGTACGTGGGGACAGTTGCATTCAACAACATCACAAGATTGGCATTCGGAAAAAGATTTGCGAACTCAGAGGGGGTGATGGATGAACAAGGAGTAGAATTCAAGGCTATTGTGCAAAATGGGTTAAAACTAGGAGCATCTCTAGCTATGGCAGAACACATCCCATGGCTGCGTTGGATGTTCCCACTAGAAGAAGAGGCTTTTGCAAAGCATGGAGCTCGCCGTGACAGACTCACCAGAGCCATCATGGAAGAGCACACTCAGGCACGCAAGAAATCTGGTGATGCAAAGCAACATTTTGTAGATGCCCTCCTCACTTTGCAAGAAAAATATGACCTTAGTGAAGACACCATCATTGGTCTCCTTTGGGTAAGTTCTGTTCTTAAAATTAGAAAAACATTTTTGTTCTTAAAACTTTGGTGTTTGAAAAAAGAATTGATAAAGTTGCTTGTTTTTCATTGGATAGGACATGATCACAGCTGGGATGGACACAACAGCAATTTCAGTAGAGTGGGGCATGGCTGAGTTGATAAGAAATCCAAGAGTGCAACAGAAGGCCCAAGAGGAGCTAGACCGTGTGGTTGGTTTTGAAAGGATAATGACTGAAAAAGACATCTCGAGTCTGCCATATCTACAATGTGTGGCAAAGGAGGCACTGAGGCTTCACCCACCAACCCCTCTAATGCTCCCACATCGTGCAAATGCCAATGTAAAAGTTGGAGGCTACGATATTCCTAAAGGATCAAATGTGCATGTAAATGTATGGGCTGTGGCCCGGGACCCGGCCGTGTGGAAGGATCCATTGGAGTTCCGACCCGAGAGATTTCTTGAGGACGATGTGGACATGAAGGGTCATGATTATAGGCTACTTCCATTTGGAGCGGGTCGTCGGATATGCCCGGGTGCCCAACTTGGAATCAACTTGGTGACATCCATGTTGGGACATCTCTTGCATCATTTCTGTTGGACCCCACCTGAAGGAATGAAGGCTGAGGAGATTGACTTGGGAGACAGCCCTGGATTGGTCACATACATGAGAACCCCATTGCAGGCGGTGCCCTCTCCTAGGCTTCCCTCACACTTGTACAAACGTGTGCCTGCTGAGATTTAATTTTTCCTATAATGTTGCTTTTTATTCCTTTCACAAATTTTCCTTGTTGCTATCACTGTGTTTATGTAACTATAATTCAAATCACAATTTAAGGAAAACTCACAGCCACTTTGGCTTTTGTCCCCTTTAGACTTTGGATTTAAATTCCTGAATAATTGTGTAATCTATATACTTTTATTTTCGGTGGAAGGAAGCTAATGGTTTACCTTAATGAACATCAGATGCTATATTAAGCATTACTTGTCGATTGTTAAGTCCCCTTTGAGAAAAAGAATTGGAATTCATTTTTAAGTATTTTATTCAATAATTGACAGGATACTAAGACAAATGAGAGTAATTCTAATATGAGCAACAACTTAACTGCTCATTCTTTAGACACAAAACAATCCCTTTTCAGAATTTTTCCATCTTGTCTCTCTTCTAATGTATTGTAATACTTTGATTGATTATGAATGCACTGTTAGTACTATGCTCATAAAAAATTTCTCGACAAATGAAATAGCAGGTGAGAGTATATGCATGCTCCATCAACTAGTCCACGAGGCATCGGTTATCTTTTCACAAACATAGTAAAGCTATTTTACCAAAACAAACATAAAGCATGTATATAAACAAGAACACTAAAACAGAATGGATTTACAAGACAAACAAATTACATACTCAATATTTACAGATAAAACATGAAAGGTACGTAGCATATGTATCTCAAATAGTTCGTATACGTATTACCTACCCTTTACAACATTCAGAGCAATGCACATAACCGTAACACGTTCACATTAAAGTAAATTGCTCACACAGCATCACTTCACTGGCATCAATAAATACAAGGTTAGTTGATCAACTCAGGAATGATCTTTTTCCATCCAGCTCACATATAACTTTCCTCCTAGTTTCTTACTTACTTCAACCTTGAATCTCTCTTCTTTGATTCCCCTGCTTACCCTCAGAAGCAAGTTAAATTTGACATAATCATTGATGACCTGCATTGTTGCCAAAGAATGTAAATTGAGAAGATAAATAAGAATAAAAAGCAATAGAAATAAGTACCTAGAAAGGAGGGGAAGAAACAATTATTAAAGGGGCAAATGGAGATTGAATACTCAGATACAGAAAGCATGCTATTAACAGAAATTGATAATAGAACTGCTCACCTTGGTCTTGGCTAGAACAATCTCCAGAAGTTCATAAGGAGACAGAGAGTTGGACCGCTGTGCAATGGACTTGACAGCATAATTTGCAGCATCCTTGACCTCAGGAGCATGAATGGGTGCTTCATGCCATCCTAATTTGGGTCCCTCTGAATTAAAAGCGGTACACTAGTTAGAAACAATAGTTGATATTTAAATGGAAAATAACAATTTAAGAAATAAAAGAAAGAGGGAGAAGCTATTTTTGGAGAAACAACTGTGCAGTCAAAATCAGCACAAGCAGGGGCAGAGAATCAAACAAAAAACTTGATGGTGCAATATATACTTATTATGTGTATGTACAATTGAACTTTAGAAAGTTTTGGAGGGGTGATGGAGTATCACTTCTCTCAGCATATATTCAAAGGACCCAGAAATTATGGTAGAGGTGAAAAATGAAAATGACGAATTTGCACTATAAAATCATTGCTCAACTCCTGCAACAATATAAGGTAAAAATCAACTACCTCTTGATAGCTTTATAGCCGAAAAGTCACATAGTCGAGTCCTTGCTATATAACTAGTCCAATAAAGAGAACTTACTGTCAGCTCAAGGGGGAGAAAATACAATGCCCTCTAGTTTCTTATCAACTGCTGACAAGAGGTGCTGAGCCTTTTGTTCATGACACCAAACTCAAACATGTGCGGGAGAGAGGTAATAAAGAGCCACAAACCCGAAGTTCGTAAACTAAGTGGGAAGTTCTTTTCCATTGCCCAGGATATTGAAAACAGAGGAAAAGCATTTGAAGGTTTCAAGCAATGAGTTTATTTTGCAAGAGAAGTTGGAACCAAGAGATCACTTTAATCTGAAGCAATAAAAAATATTCATGTAGTCACAAACAAACTTTGCATTTAATAATGCCAAGGAATAGAAAAAAACAGTTCCAGAAATTCATCAAACTTCCACTATCAGACAGCAATTTTCTCTTCTCTTTGATCCTAAAAGAAGTGCCACGTAGGAACCCTTTGTTCCATACCCATGCTTTCCTCCTCATCAGCCTTTGAAAACAGAATCATCTAGAGAAGAGAACTCCAATTAAAACTTCCCCAGCTGGAAAAGGGTCTTTCATGCTTATCTCAATTACCCTTTGATAAGGGCTTTCCCTTGCAAGTGCTGTGTTACAAGCAGCCTGGAGTAAACTGCAACTGAATCCAAAGCTATTGACTCCACTACGGATAGAGTTCATATTTACACTATGTTGAGTAAAGAAGACAGAAAAAAGAAAGAATTTGGAAAGAGAGAAAGTGAGGAGAAGAGAATTTGTTTAGTTTGGTGAAGCAGAAAAATGGGTGACAGATAAAACAAGTGAGGATACTGTGAAGTTTTTCATTCTTTGCAATTTACACAGAAACAACGGGAGAGATACCTTGGTCTGAGAATTTATTTTTTTCACATTTAATGACAAAACATGGCACCTTGTTTTTGCTTTGCTTCCTGATTTCAAAAATTTGTACAGGAATACAAATAAGAATCAAATTTAAATTAAACAAATTAATAATTTTATAATTAAAAGTCAAAACAAAAAATGAATACATAAAACATCTCAAACTAAACACCCCCTTAATTTTCTTGCTATGACATTACTACCTTTCATCTCCCTTGTAGCTTAGCGATTGCAGCCTGCAAGGGCATACTTTATATGAAAATTAATACCAAGCATGGGTCTCATGAGTTTTGTTTTGTGTTTTTTCTGTTCTTCATTTTCAACTATATGCAGGGTCATATTTGTTTTTTACATGAACTACTAATTTTCTATATTACAGTTTTCTATTTATCCAAACAGGAAAAGAGAGAAATTGACTTTGGCTTTGTTCATTTTCTTTCTTTTTCTGTCAATACAAAACAATGTAAAATTCTAATCATTTTTTTGCCATTTTCCATCTACCCATTTTCACCCTGTCCATTTTCTTTTCATCAACCAAATGATTGCTTAATTATCTATACAGTAAAAACAGATGGTCTTGATTAATTTTAGACCATTATATAACTATTAGTAGTAATTCAAGTTCCAGTAACTATAAAGTTAACTTTTCAGATGAAGCTAAAAATTATTTCTCCAGTAAAGATATTTAAATTTTCTCTGTTTTATTTTTTTAAGCCAACTGGGGGTGAATTGTTTGTTTAGTTGGATGAATTCAAGTACTTACAAGAGGGACAAAATATGTTCAAACATTGCCAAATCCACTGATAACAATGACAGAAAATTATAAAAACCTCCAGGCATACAAGTTATGGCTATGTTTATCTAATATCAATTGTTAAAAGAATAAACTCCATGCTAAAATGAACTGCTGTTTCTATCCATAATATTTTTGCAACCTTAAGCAGACATCATGCAGTCCAGTTCATATATCACAAAGGAAACTATAACACAGCAGACCTTACCATTTTCATTTCCTACTTAACAATGAAGTTGCTAATATCTGAGATAAAATTCTGCACATTGTACAGATTAAAAAAAGTAACTTCTATGCTACCTAAAAGTACATCTAAATTCAACATAGAATTGGGGAAACAGGGTGCAGGAAAGGGGTGAAGAAAAGAATGTTCTACATGGAAATTCATGAGTAGATATAAGCAAAAAGTTACCTTGCTTAACACCAAGATCTGAACTCCTAAAGGGAGGGATGACATGAGCACACTTGAATTCCTGCAATTGCTTGAAGTTCATCCATGGCTTCACCCAAATTTTGGCTTCATATATCTTCTTCTTTCCAGCATCAATTGCTTCCAGGGTAAGATAATATATCTTACCTGCTACCACCTGTTCTTTGGCTTTCAATACCTTTGCAAATTCAAGAAAGGCATTCTGCATAAGAGGAAAATAAATATGCTTAAAATTTGATTTAATAGTTGGCAAATTGTCAAAAGGGAAGGGGAATGGTGTCAGAGTTGCAAAGTTGAGAAAATTCCATCACAGATCAATTTGCTGGAAACAATAAATCCACAAAAAAGGTAGGTGTAGAACACAATAAAGCTGTATATATACATGGATTAGTTTTGCATCCCTGCTCCAACCACAACAGTATTTAAGAGACAAGCTATTGTATCTTTCTCTCCTCAAATACTCACATTTCCCAGTGTTCTGTCATTTCTCCTATCCACCAACTGAGTAATAATTTAACTGTTTTTGTACTCACTTGACATTAACTTCAGCAAATACAGAAGCAACCAAAAAAGAGAGACTACTGAAAACTGGCTTTATATATTACATAGAAGATACAAATATGGATAATTGTGAAGCCAGAACACAGTGAATAGAGCAATATAAAATTAAGGTGTTTGATTCATGCCTTTTATTCCCACATATCTTGGCTACAAGGGTATAAGTACACAAAACAAGGAACCCTTATAAATCGATATCCATCAGAGAAAGTCAAATAAAAAAAAAGGTGTTTGAAAGTTACCAACGTACTAAAATCTTCTACACATGAATGTCTAACTCAAAATATTTTGAGAGGAAGGAGATACCTACAATTACAGGGGATAATTGCATAAAAAGATCTCAGATTAATCCTACACCTTTTTACAGTACACTAGAAAAAAACCCTAATTTAGTTACAGTTCCGTAAGTGCTTTTGGTGTTATTTTCCAATCATAATTAGAATTTTGTCTGGATAAAAGGTGAGAATTTAATGTTATTGAAATTGATGATTATCAAGGTAAAACCCTAATTTAAATAGGAAAATAGCACCAAAAGCATTTAAGGAGCTGGACCTAAGTTTTGTCCAGGAATCAATTACACAAGTTTATATTATATCTGGGAATCCTAGATGTCAACATGATGATGCACCAAACCCCTCCAACAACAACAAGCATGCACAGTCCTGTTTATTTTTCCTTACAAAACCCCTGCCTTGATCAGTTAAACTTCTAGATATATCTAACAAATTACAAATCCTCTGGGGCGTCTCCACCTAACCTACCTTTATTATAGCATATTTCCTCCATATCACTAGTTTTCGTAAAATATTCATTTTTTATTTTAGTACAAATATCATAATCCAATGAAAATAATTAAAACAGTGGGTACTCATCCTTACATCAAACACAATTATTACAAAACCAAAAGAAACAACAAGCGTTTTATTTATGAATGTTATCAATTACTACAAATCTCCTCTTAACAATTTCCAGCATTTCCAGATATTTCATGATGCCCCGCCAGCCAAATTTATCATCCCATTATCAAATATATGTTCAAGTAATGCCACAGAAGAGGAATCTCAACAGACAACCTAGAAAATAAGCACGAATAATATTGGACAAGAAAGGAAACAAAAAAAAAAAAAAACAGAGAGAGAATTTACTTTATTCACTTGCTTTCAATCAAAGAAATAAAACCCATTTGAATTAATTAACGAATCAAACCCAAGTGCCAAAATTCAATCTTTAATACGTAGATGTATGAAATCAAGGATAAAAAACTGAAACTAGAAGAAAAAAACCTCTTTGTTGTTGTGCTCTTGAATGGCGAAACGAGCAAGGTTCTCGATCTCAGGAGAGTTAAGATTGGCCTCGTATGCTCCCACTTTCATCCTAATGAGGTTGTCGTGTTGCATGCACAGAACCAACTCACAGAGCCCAAAAAATGCAAGCAAAGTAGCAACACAAACCCCAAAGAGCTTCCTCATCTTCACTCTTTTCACTCTCAAGTTCTGTAACCCCAAATCAAACGTTTTTGCGTTCAGCTTTGAATGTTTGTTGTTGTTGATAATTTACGCATTGTGACTTACCTGTTAAGGAAAGGGTTTTCCCTTCGGACCCCATCCACAAATTTCATGGGCTTCAATTGTTGGATTGGATTACGTGTGAAAACTGGAAACTACTTTTCTTTACCAACTTTTTTTTATTAATCACTCACTTTTCGCATTTAAAATTTACTTTTTAGCTTTAAAAATTATTTATAAATTACCTTTAAAACTTATTTTTTAAAATATGTAAAATTATTTTTAAAAATTAATTTTGTAAAAAATTATAAATAAATTTTGAAATTTAATTTTAGAAATTTATTAAACACATTTTTTAAAATTAAATTTTGAAAAAGACAAAAAAAAAAGTAGTATAAATAATATAGAAGTTTTAGGAACACGCTTTGCAATTTTTTAAAATTTACTAAAAATAAAAAAAATTAATAAAAATTGTTAAATTAATAATATGCTCATGCAACTTTTATAATATTTAATAAATTTTAGATAACAATAAAATACGTAAGAGGAAATTATACTAGCATTGCTCCTGACTAAAAAAAAAGTGGATAGTAAAATAATAATAATCCCAATGTATGCTAAAGATAAAAATTTCAAAAAAAAAAATCTTCATAAAAATGACCGACTTATGATATTGAAGAATAATAAAGATAAAAAAAAGTATAATTTTTTAGATATTTTTATACTGTTTATTAATTGAATTATAATTTCATTTCAATAAAAAATCTATATCTAATGTTGGTAAAAATTGTCAATGTACAATTTTAATTTTAATCAATAAACATAAAAAGTACTTAATTAAAAAACTGTACTTAAATTTTCTCCTACAAATAACAAATTAACCTTCTGATGTTAAGCTCACTCTATCTCACATTCAAGTCTATGGTTAGATATATATCACCTATTTGCATGTTTGATTTAAAAATAAAATTAATTTTGAATTATTAAATATAATTAACACGTATAGATAATTTTATCTGTACTTATTAACTGGGAGCTTTCGTAACAGTAATTGCAATACATGCTCTGCCCTCCAATTCACCTGTATTTCTTCAAATATTTAATGAGAAACACTAGAATAAGCGAAAAAAAAATTGCACAATTATATTTTTTATTAAATTATCAATAGTTAAATTATAAGAAAATATAACAACTTATTAAGTTAAAATAGATTATTGTGATTAACGGACACGATTTCGTAATTTGTCCTCTAAAATGCTCCAGCAACGTAGGAAACAAATTGGATCTTACACTCTTTTGCAGTATTTGCATTTGAAAAAAATGGACACTAAATATATAGCTCAATTTGGGCAAATTTTTAAAAAAGTTTTTATAGAAAAATTAGTATAAAAAATAAATAATTTTTTTCTCACAAGTTGTAAACAACTTATGCTTTCCTAACTTTTCATAGGATTTCTTATTTAATTTCTCTAAAATTTTAAAAGATATATTATTTCTAATTTATGAAAAAATATTTCTTTTTTAAATTAATTTTTTTCTTGATAAAAAATTTTCTAAAAATTTATTCAAACTAATCACTTTATGTCAATTTGTGACTTAAATAATATTAATAAATTTTTTATTTACTCAAATATTTATATTTTTTTTAGAAAAATAACAAGATATAATTACCTGTTTTATGAAGGATACGACGGAAGAAATTATATCCTTTAAACATGTTTGAATTGAGGTCTTTAACAAGAAGGAAATTAAAAAGAGAAAGAGAGAGAAGGAAGGTGGATTTAAGTGTTTGGTTGAAGGAATAAGAAAATTAGGCAGAAGAAAAGGTGGTGGGACTATTCTCTCCCTAAATTAGAGAGAAAAGGAAAAGAAAATCGTGGAGTTTTTTTGTTATATTTAATTTAAATATTAATTTTCTATATATAATATAGAAAATATAAAAATTTTAAAAAAGACATTATAGTAATTGTTTTTGTTAAATAATTTTTTATTATAATTTTAAAGTTATAATATATTTTATATTTTTTATTCATCTAAATAAGTAGAAATTTTTTAATCCATCTAAATAATACATATTTTCAGTCTATTTTGCTTTTATTTTCTCATCTAAAAATTTCTATTTAATTTCATCCTTTATCTAAACGTACCCTTATTAAATTTGTAATCCCTTATAAATACCAATCAAACTTCTAATTAGAATTGACTAAAGAGGAAATTAACAAATTTATAAAATATCCATTTATGCATAGAAATTGATTAAAGAAATATTGATATCATTTTTGCATTATTGAATTATTATAATAACTTCTTTCTTATTTATTATATGTGTTATTATCTTAAGAAACTTACTATATCTAGAAATCGGTTTTAGAGATTTATATTTAGAGAGCAGTTTTTTTTTTTGGTGGAAATATTTAGATATCAGTTAGAGTATGCCTTAAAATCACATAGCACGAGAATATATTTGACACATATACATTTTTTTTTTCTTAAAATGAATTTATATATAATAAATAAAATTAAAACAAAATATATTTTATCTTTATAGAAAGAGACGTAGAATTTAATAGTTAATTAGAGTGGAGGAAAATCAAATTTACCTTTTGTTTCTTTCTTTCTTTACCGTTTGGCTGTCACTAATACTAGGAAACTTCACCAGGTAACTATTATTTCACGTAAACTTTTTGGGGGTGAAACCATTGATACCGTACTCTTGCCATGTCATAAATGTACGTCCTGGCCAGTTTAGGAAGATACGATTTGAATATTTGGAAATCAATTTATGTGGGTGCATCCTCATTTTCCTCAGGATTTGCCTACTACGTACTTACCATATTAATTAAGCTAATAATGCATTAAAGTAATGTATATGAAAAAAATCTTCAAGCTGATCTACTAAAGCATGCATATCTAATCTCCATGTTACCATCTATGTCTTTAAATTAAATTAATTCAATCAACACTAACGAACATGCTAAATAAACATTTCTCAAAATCCTTCACCAAAACGCAACTCTCTCTACACGATGTTAAGCATAGACATGAAGGGGAAGGGCAAAGTGAGTGAAGAATCTGAAGCCAACATGAAGGATGACAAGGTGGAAAAGAAAGTACGTGCAAAGGAGAAACGGAACAAAGGGAAGGAGGTGTTAATAGATGCACAACCTAATTTAAACCGTGACAAGCGAAAGGCGATCATGGTGGAAGAACCTGAAGGGGGTGCAATGGATTCCCCCGAAAGAAGCATTTCAGAGCGTTATTTTGGATTCATTGTTGATTCTATTAAGAGAAAGAGAAAGGCTGGTTACCCATGTGATTTCTGTGAAAAGATCTTCCTTTCTCCACAAGCGTTAGGAGGCCACCAAAATAGCCACAAATGGGAGCGAAACCTGCGACAAGAGTTTCAGGCTGTGAATATAGCCAAGGGAAGAAACCCTTATCATTGGGTAGGCCTAACCCCATGATCTTCAATCTTGAGGAGTATCAAACCCTCAACCCCTATTCTCAGACGGGTAATGGCTATCAATATTACGGACTAGACAGAATGTTTCAACATGAAGGTAGGGACGGATTTAGAGGGGGGTGAGTGAGAACACTCTCACTCCTTCCTCAATATATATTTTTTTAACATCATATATATAAAGTCTAATAACTAACATTGGTCAATTATTTAGAAGGATCTATGACGGCCACTATTTCATTATTTTTGTTTTTACCTTTCTTTCACTATTAAAAAATTTGAAGGAAAAAAAATAGGTTTTATTTGATAGTTGAAAATTAGATAAAAATAAATAAGGATACGAGCCTCCCAAACTTCTATTTTATTCAATATTTGATACATATCAAAGGATTTATCAGATAATTATCCTATTTTGTATTTTTTATGATTAAAATAATGAGATATGAATTATATTAAAATAATAAAATTATTCTTCTATCAAAATTACATGTGATTTTTTAAAATTATTTTTACTTTTAATTTTGTACATAATTCATTTTTAAATTATAAAAAATTATGGAGATTACCCGACAGAAGTGAAGGTGTTAGGTAACAGTGGAGAGTAACAAGTGACAGTATTGGCAGTAAAGGGTGTAAAGTGGTGGACGTACAGGATCTTAGGTGACAATGGCAGTGGAAGATGTCAAGTCAGACCGACAATAAAAAAAGTGTTAGATGATTATAGCAACGGTGAGAATGAAATATGTTAACAATAGTGGTGGCAATAACAATGAGTGTTGTGTGATAATGATGATATATAGAGAAAGCATTATGTCACAATAATATTGATGGAGGTTACTAGATGAGGCATCGTTAATTAGAGGGTGTTGAGCAGCTATGATGGATGGATTTTAGTGATGAGGCAATTGTAAACGGTGTCGTAGTAGTGATAGTGGAGGGTGATGCAAATAGTGATGGAGGAAGGAGTCAAGCAATGGTAGAAGTAGTAGGAAAAAAATGATGCCAAGTGGTGATGGTGGTGGAGGGATTTCAACAATGGCGAAAAAAGCAACCACATGACGAAGGTACCTAGAATATCATCAATGAAGGATTTGGGCATTGGTGATTGGGTGTCAAGTAACAGTGATCACATGGGGATTTCAAGAAACGATGGTAGAGTTGGCAACAACAATGTCAAGTGTTAGCTAGGTGGTGTTGACAATACTAATGGGGAAAGTTGCCTAATAATCATAATAGTAGTAAAGGGTTTAAGTTAGGGTAAGAAGGTGAAAATATGTATTATCGTATTCTATTTTTTTAACCCAATTTCAAGATAAATTATACTAGAATGATAATATAAAATAGCCAATAAAATCTGTTTATCTTATTTTATTGGTTCATCGAGCAAATTCAAATAAAATAACTTGCATTTTCTTATTTAACTATCAAATGAATCCTAAATTATATCTTTACCTTCAAAACTTATTATAAATGACTTTATTTGTCTCTTATAAAATTGTGATGATAAGTAAATCATTTTACTTCTCCTTTCTCTTATAAATTAAACAAGGTTTCTTATAAACAAATATGTTAAAAGTTTGATTACTTTTGACCCCTCTTCTTTACATGTTTCTTGAATTCATCCCTACAGCAAACTTTGATAATGGAACTTCGCATGGTGCCCCGGAGAGTCGCAAGAACAATGCATTCCCTTACCCACAGATGATAAACACTGGTTGTGGCACCCATGCTGATTCGCTAGACATTGGAAATGATGCATTTCAACATCAAGAACAGGTACTACTCTATCCTGGGTTTGTGACTAAGGAAATTGGCAATACTCGAAGTAGAAATTTTTATCAGCACCCAGTGACTGGGGGTTTCAATTCTAGGTTTGGGACAAGTTATGGTACATTGGGTGTTGAACATGGTGCATTCCAGCATCCAGAGTCGGTATGGTTAAATCCTGGGTCTGAGACTGATGATTATGGCAGGGTCGAAAACATTTGTGGTATGCTTCCAGTAATAAATGAAGTGGAAGAGACTCATCACCAGGGTGGAAAATCAACAATTGACTTTGTTTTGCTGCCAACGATAAACGATCATCTCATAGGGAGTGAGCAAGTTAAAAGGGCAGAGATTGACTTTGGTTTGGTTCCAAAGAGAGGTGGTATAGACACAGAGATTGATGAACAGGATAAAGCCTCCAAGATTGACCTACTCCTTAAGCTTTAATTAATGTCTATGTATGTTTGAATACATTTATTTTTGAGAAAATAATCATTTATTTTTATCACCTTTTATGAAAAAGTTTTTTGTAAATGATTATTTTCCTAAAATGAAATCCAAACACGCACTAAATTTATAATTAACTTTGCGGGTGTCAGTTTATCTGATAGGTTTTTCGTTGCATATCAAATGCAACGTATGTAGTACTATACAGTAATTAGGATCATAACAGTATATCAGTAATGTGTGTATTGTCATATGTTTGGTTGAGAATATATGGAGTTGAAATTATCTCTCTCTCGTCAAAAAGGGAAAACCTTCTCATGAAATTAATAAAAAGAATATATTTTCCTAAATAAATTTTATCAAATACACTCTAAGAATATTATTGTATAGTTAGTTTGTATACATTATTAGTTTGGCAATTAATATTCTAAGTAAACACATAAAACGTTGGGAAGATGAAGATTGAGCATGCGGAGATACTAATGGAACCTTAGAGTGTAATACAAGACACCTATCAGCGAGTTTTGTGGAAAAACTCAATAAGAGTCCGCAATAGTTCTTTCTATAGAAATGGCACACAAAAGTGGTGCTAGGAAAACCCATCTTTTAGATCAAAAGGTTGAAGAAGAGGACAATTAAGAATATGTTGAACTTTGTTAATTATTGAACTAAGAATTATCCATTCATGATTTAATACATTCACAGTGCCAATTCATTTTCATACCGTAAAACTTATTTCCTTTTAATAATTCTTAGCATATATATTGTTTTAAACTTCGAAGGGTAATTGGCAACTTTTACCTTTTTATCAGAATTTAAAAATTGACTAATATACCTTGTGTCGTCATTGCCCAAATCCTGTCAAATTCCCTGCGCGAAAGTTATCTTTATAAACAACAAAAATATATTCAGAATAACAAGCATCTACTTAACAATTCAATCAACTATGAGGTCAAGATAATCCTAATAACATGAACTAACATATTGTGCTTGTGCATTCCTTTATTCCACTACTTATGTTGACTCGCACCATCTCACGCAAATAATGAAAAGGAACAACAATTACCTCCATTATCTCAAATTATATATTCGCATTAACTTTCATCCTAATTAAAAGGTAAAAATCATATGAATTAACTAAATCGTCAACATGCTTACGTTTCTATTGATGTTGCCTAAATTCTAACATCAAATTCATTGATAGAATTTAATAATTGAAGTATCAATGAATAAAATAAGTTTACGAACCTGTAAATGCTGATATAATCTCTTAATTTAAGCTAAGCTCCACGTGCCATAAATTAATACTCTACAAGAATAATCACCCATTAATTTTTATTTTTTGTATTTCTATGGTTATATCCTTGCAATCTTTTTCTTTTTAAATTCTGGGTTCAATTTTTTAAAATATATACATGGAAACCTAACTTTTGCTGATTAACAAGAGCTCTAGTGGACCATTCTTTGCTTCCACTTACCTTTCTTTCCTACGATCATTGATGATATCTATCTATATGTATAATCTGAATATATAATCTAAATCTAACAACAATCTGTAATTCATAATCAATGGTGGAAGAATCAGAAGTAGAAAAGAAAAAAGAGTGAAGTAGGCAATCTAGTATTTGGAAGCAGAGAATGCAAACTAGTGGCGGTATATGGACAGTTGGCAGCAGAGAAGATGTAGACAACGGACCGGTGACGAACATAGAGAGATGAGAGAGAAAGATAGGGCATTGAAATGGAGAAAATAAATTAAAACTGGTTCTCCATATTTAAAACAATTTATTAATGCATCAATATATCAATATATTTATATTGTTCACTATTTTTCACTAAACAACAACCTTTGGAGGTTTGAATCCTATAGAATTATAATAATGCTTGCCTTTTATTTTTCTTAAATCAACTTTGTTCTTTATATTATTTCCCCAAAATATGGGTACTTCTACGTGTTGAGTATGACTCTAACGAGACTATAAGCGAGTTGGGGTATAATTAGAAATGGCTTATCTAAATTTTGCCCATTTTAATTTCCTAATGAGTCTGGATGTGGGTTGGTGACTTTTGCTTACAAATTGGCCATAATTTTAAATAATAAACCATAGATTGCACAATAAATTACTTTTTTTAAAAAATAATTGAATTTTCTTAATAAAATCAGGGCTACTTACTAGATTTTTTTGAATCTTATTTAGATATCCTGTATTGGCTCATGTAATTAAATGGATTGTATAAGAAAAAATAAAAAATCCGACGAGTCCATATGAAGCTGTCTATCGATCCTGTTCTTAGGTAAGTAAATATGCTTTCTTTGCAGCTCATTGTATTTATATTTGATATCTACAATAACGCTAGAACAAAAATATGGTGGAACATATAAGAATTGATATCAACAATTATCAATATCAAAACCAGCGCAACAATCAATTAGATGTTATAGCTACATTCTGATATCCAATATCAAAATCGCCTCTTAACTTATAATGTTACTAAATAGATCTATAACATTTTATGCTGACTTTAATTGTAACATTGCATTGCCCTATAAGAATATTGGATTAAATTTGTTTCCCAAACATACAATTCGAATTGATATAAGAAAATTTTAAAAGGTTTGGCTTTTGCAACTGTGTAAGAACTAGACTTTACACGCCTTTATAAACAACAATTATTTTGATTTATTTCATCATTTTAACAGATAGAATTTTGATTTCCCCATATATTGAAATTCTATATGACCTACCAGTTATATTATCTATCAACACTCAATCTGGTGGTTAGATATTTGTGAAAATAAGTAGCAATGAAGGTAAAGAAAATTAATTGGTGGGTACGTACAATATACAAAAGAAAATAGGAAATGGAAGGTATACATAATTTTGGGATGAAGATTAGAGTGGGAGGGAGAAATTGAAAAACAGATTCATCAAATTATACCAACAGGTGATGTGGGTGGTGAGTGGAGAAACCTCAAATTGAGAAGGGGCTTATTTGAGTAGAAAATATCTGTTATAAAAAACTATTGATAATTAAGGTTAGATCGACCATGAAATTGACTTAATGCCAACTTGAATAGTTGCTAGTTTTCTTTTATGGATTGGTACAAAAAAACTTCAAATTTGTTTTGGTACTTTCTCAGGTAAATCCGATATATGTGCATTGGGATATCTCTTGTATGCTATTTTTAATATTACTTATTTCTTGGAAGGATTATTATGATATTCACTCATGTTACAATTCACCTCTTGTTCTTCTCTCTCCAAAATGTTTTATTTCACTCACTTATAACGGGTTTTTGACTTAAATAGGTCAAATATACAAATAAATTTTTTTAAAAATGCTAATCTAAAAATAAATTATTAAAATGAAAAAATAATAATAAAGTACTTATAAAATGCAAAAATAAAACAAGTCACACGTTAAGTATGACACGTCACACTCTTATATATAGCACTAATTGAAAGATCGACGCAAATGACAGACACGTAGGTGTCAGTTTCATGCGACATTTTTGTTTATGGTACTGTAAAAATGAGTTATGTAGCAAGTAAGAAAAATTGTAGCAATTTTGATAGTAACAAATGTATAATTTCGATTTATAAAGTAAACGAAATAGACCTACTAATATCATGCCCAACAATGGAGACAGTTGATTTTTAATGTCTTCAATAAAAAAAACATAAGAGTTAAAAGATAAAATATTCAATAAAAACTTAACTAAAGAAAGAATATAATTAAATTTTAACATTATTTAATTATCAAATATATATATATATATATCATGTTTAATATTAATTGATATAATTTAATTTAGGACAAACATTGCTTAAGTTAATTATTCTATGATGGCAAATCGGCAATTCTTAAAGCACTCACCCATTAGTATTAAAAAAGTATTTGATATTATAAGAAATAAAAAAAAATCAATTCATTTCGTTGATTAATTAGATCATTAATTGAAGTGTATAAAAATTATCAAAAAAAAAGTTTGAAGTGTATAAATTACTTAGTTTTATATGGACGAATTTTTTCCAGTATGAAATATAATTTAATATAAATTAAAATATGAATATTCTTATATTCTATTTATCTGTTTATACCATAAAATAAAAATATTTTAAAATTATATTATTTTTAATAAACTTTGTCAGAAATTTAATTTGATTTGGTTAAAAAAAATCTACAATAGTATACATGTCACTTCATAAATAAAGACGAGTTAAAACTGAAATATAAGGTTTCAAACTCAAGTCCAGTAGTGAATATAATAAAAGATCCTTCTAAATTCGACTGGTTCGAATAAGATTGTTTTTTGTGAAGTATAATTAATTATAATTTAGGCTTTAGTTACATATATTAAAATTATGTTTGTCTTATAGAATATGGAAACGTAACAGAGATTAAAAGAAATAATCGGAATAGATTTCAAGTTCATGGGATAATTATAAAATAAATGTTAAAAATATAAAAATAAAGCTTAGATACATAGACTTGAAAGCGGTGGCGACAGAGTAAATAAAACTAAAAAAAATTATGGAACATTCTCAAAAAGAATAAACACCATTAAATTGAGAGAAAAATTGTAAGAGTTTGCACCATAGTTCAAGAATGAAAAATAAATACATCTTGATATATTAAAGAGACATAAATTTTATATATTTTTAAGAGGCCTACAGAAAACGTTTGGAAGAAGAAAAAAAAAACATAGAAGAATTATTAATAAGTGATAGTTTTTAATAGCATAGATAATGATAATATGAAAACACTCAGTAATTAAGAAATATAAAAAGTAAATGATATATGACAATATATTTAAAGTATTACAATTTTTAATTATTAAAATATAAATAAATAATATTATCAGAATACTTAAATATGCTCATTTTGGGGGGAAATACTTTTAAGGCAACTTCAAACTACCTTGCTTTTAATATTTTATTTCTCTATTTAATTTTCAATATAAAACTTTTAAAGATTTTAATTGATAAAAAAATTAAGGCCTCAATATATTTATATTAAATTAATCAATTTAAAATTATTAATTTTTAACATTGAAAAATATGCATTTAATTTTACCTTATTATTAAAATATTAGAATTTAAAAATATATTAAATTATTTGATTTTGTAGAAATATTAAATTAATTTACATACATTAAATATGAAATTTAATATTAAAGGTGTTAACTTTTTACATATAATAATACACAATAATATAAATACATAATCAATTACTCTATATCTTTTTAAATTTATTACATTATAATTATAAAATCATATTAAAT
Organism: Abrus pulchellus subsp. cantoniensis; assembly: GCA_024086825.1. Taxonomy (NCBI): domain Eukaryota; kingdom Viridiplantae; phylum Streptophyta; class Magnoliopsida; order Fabales; family Fabaceae; genus Abrus; species Abrus pulchellus. The sequence continues at coordinate 13,140,690 of CM044050.1, forward strand.
TAATATCTAATTTTATTTAAATATTCCTAACACAACACACCTGACATTCAAATTAATATAGATAGATAGACACTTTACGCAAAATATCTCAACACCAAAACATTCATATCCTAAAGAAATCGTGACTTTGTATTTAACCTGTTTTTCAATTAATTTGCGAATTTAACAACAGAACTATGAATTACTTTACAATTATCTGGTAGATTTAAAAATAAAATTGTATCCAATATATTTTAAATATGACTTTTGATCAAGTTGAAGTGTTTTTCGTATTTGGTTGAGAGAGAAAAGACCTAAGGCGTTTGAGTACTCTATAAATTGACGTACAATATGTTTGGTAAATAGATTGTTTTAGCAAATTGAAAGTTCTTATACTATTTAATTAAAATATATTTGAAGTAAAATAATTATTGATGAAGTATTCAAATTAACGGTTATTTATGTTTTTTTAAACATTATTGCATGTAGTGTTCATGTTTTTCAGATCCTTGTTAAAAGCATTTCTTTATATTTTTATTCTTCATATTTTATTTCATAATTTCTCTATTTTAAACTCAAAATATTTTATTTTAGCAAATAAAAGTTATATTAAAAATTATTAATTTTATAGAAAATTATTTAAAATTTTATTTTATAAATCTATAAAGTAAATACTGTAATGTCAAATAAATTAATTAATTAAATTAAATTTTTATTTTAAAAAAAGTGTTAAAAATAATGATAAAATGTTATAAAATAATCATTACTTTGGAAAATAATAGATTGTTAATCTATTGAAAAGGATTTAACAAAATTATGAAAATAATAATATGTTTATTTATATTATTTTGTTTGATAAATATGTTTATAAATGAGAATAAAATTAAAAAATTTTATTCTAATTTTAAGAATATTAATATTCTTTAGTAAACAAAAAATACAAAAAATTACAATTATAAGAAAAAATATTGTCTAACAATTAATTAATTTTTTTCATAACTTTGAAACAAAATTAACTATGTCTGGATCTATCAATTTTTTATGAGCTTAATAAATAACTAATTTGATCAAATACTTTTAATTCAACAAGTAACTTATTAACTTTTATTTTTAAATTTCAACTTACTTTTCATCTTCTAACCAGTTTTTTTAATAGTTGGCCTAAATACACCTCCAAGTTGTTACATTTATATTCATAGAAAATTAATAAAAGACTTATATTTAAAATTTAAAAATTACATGAGTTCTTTTTATTTTGTTTATTTTTGAGAATATTTAATTAATGAATGAAATGAAAACAAATATATTATTTTTTATTTTAATTCATTTTAACCATGGATATTTTTTATGACATCAAAACTTATATATAACTTTCATTTTTCAGTTAATAATGAATTCAAATAATTATTGTTAGGAAAAAATTCATAAAATGTATAGTTAATATTAAAAATATAATTAAGTATTTCTCATAAGAATATTATATTGAATCATTTAATAATACCATAATTTTTTTCAGGTTCCATACAATTTAAGGTGTGAATTCTTTCAATCAAATTTTACCATATAAAATATGAAATATACCATTGTTGAATGTGCTAAAAGATTTGATAACCATACTTCAGAAAACAGGACCAAATATAATTTCTGTGAGACAGAGGTATATAGAAATGCTTATTTTCAGTTTGTCATTAATATCTTGCGTTTTTTCTTCTTTTTTTTTCGTAAATCTGGTTTCAGTCAATTAGTTTGAATGTATTGAAATAGTATATGTTTTATAAATAACTTTTAATATTTTTTCTTTTGTTCCTTTATGACAATTAACAAGTGATTCAACTATTATTTAATTATTTTAAAACTTTCTTAAATAATTTTTATTGTTTTATAGATAAGTCTTTTTTATGTATATGCATGCACGTACATTTATGTGTGAGAAGCTTTTATTATTACATCAATCTCTATTCTTGTTAGTTTATCTAAAAAAAAAATTTCTCTAGTTTACTACTACTTTAGTTTATTTTTACATAATAAAGTAGCTCAATATTAATTAATTTCATTGTTCATCATTTCACAATATAATAAATTAAATCCCAATTAATTAATATATTAATTTTTAAAATTATAAAAAATGAAAGAAATCTATCAAAAACTTATTTTATTGAGATGTATTTCTTTCAAGTTTAATCAAAAGATTTAAAATTATGTGTAACAGCGAATTTATCTGAATATATATGCTTACACAAATAAATAGTTATATTCAATGATAAAATAAGAAGCAAGCCTTTCAATTAATTTCATAAAATATGTGAGTTTTCTTCTCTCTTTTCTTCCAATCAATATTTTGATTGTTCCTTTGAACTGTTTATTTCAGTTACATAATTATATATGCAACATAATATATAAACATAATATTTTACCTTAATCTGTTTTTATATTGTTAGGAAACTATTTATGTTCTTAGAAAAAATTATAGATATCAATAATATAATATAACTAAAATTATTATTTTTGGGAATATTTATGTTAAGTTTTATTTTTAAGGAAAAAAAGAACCATATGGTATTTATATAATTAAAGAGTAATATTTTAAACTTAAAACGTATTCAATATTTGTTGGGTGCTATACCAGAGCTTTTGGAGAAGTATTTGTGTGAACTTAATTTGTCTACAAAATTTACGTAAATTAAGTTAATTAATAAGTAATATACTATTACTTCAAACGTAAATAATTATGTGGTACAACAAATTATTAAATTATTTTATAAAAAATGGTTAAGTACATATAATATATAAATTGGAAAATATAGGCGAAGTTTTAACGAGGGTTTATCAGTCGGAATATGAAAATATATAGTATAGTGATATAAATTATTTTCCTATTAAAAAAATATAATTTAAATTTATTTAATTTTAAATTTGACCATTTGATGAATAATTATATATGGTCTTTTAACATTAACTCATTTAGACTTTTAATATAACAACAAATTCATATGGTTTAAATTTGGACATCCTAGGAGTTATTTAAAACCATAAGGGGTTATTTTCCATATAATGAAATTTTAAATATATCAATTGTCAAAACTAAAAGAAAGGTGATCTATTGGCTCTATTAAGTACAGATACTTCTCTATCATTTTCTTGATTTTAATCATGTCTCTTTGAATATATCAATTAGAAAAAAAAATGCGACCTTACTCAAATTTTCAAACAAATGTTTGCTTTCTAAATATTTTGATCGTAGACTTTTGTTATAATGTTACTAATTTGAATGTAGCTGAAATATCTCTCGGTTTTATAAAAAAATTATAATTATTATGAATAATAAATTTAAATAATTAATGTAATGGCTGAGAGATAAAATCATAGATGATAAATTTATAATATCCTTGCAACACTCGTAGAATGCCCAGGATAAAAATATATATATATTTTAACCGTAGTTAATGATAAATCAGTTTTTAAATTAAAAACGCACCCTTTAAGTTGCCCATAAATATTATGTGCACATGTAAGTGACTTATATTATAGTACCATAGCTAAGCTAATATAAATCTCATTAATAGACAGTCAAATCTTTAAAATAAATTAATCTTCATTCAGTTTTTAATCATATGTAAAAAGAGTATTTATGAACCAATTTAATTCAAATATAAATCGTAAAAATTGAATTAAAATTTTGAAACTGAATTATTAAAAAAATTGGATTGCATTGACTTTTTTATTCTTTTTAAAAAATCAATGGAATCTAATATAAATAATTAATATATATATAATTTATTTATTAAATTATGTCTTATTATTGTTTTTCAAGGATATATTTTATTATTTTTGATATATTGATATACTTTTTTAGATCAAATTAAAATTTATTTTGTGTATTATTTTTTATATAAATTTATATTTTATAAAGTTTTTTATTTCAAATATATAAAAAATTAGAATAATTTATTTTTAATGTTTCCATTAATTTAAAAATAATATTATAAAAATTGAAGAATAAGCCACAATAGTTGCAACATACATGCAGCATCTCATAATTCCAATTTTTTGCCCATCCATCACCATTTATCGTTCGACTCTTTCATTTCCTTTTAAATTCATTCCCATCTCAGCATATGAGGTGCTTATGTCTACGTAGATTTCCTTATCTGGAAGATGCAACACTCACTCATCTCCCTATAAATACCCTTCCTTTCCTCTCCCAAAGCCACACACAACCAAAACCCTCTTTGCAAATTGCAATTATCTTCATTTTCTTCTCTCTCTCTCTCTCTCTCACTCTCTCTAAGGCTCTCAACAATGTCAGAAAGAATATCCATTGATGTGGAGGAGAGGAGGTTGAAGCGCAAAATGGAGGGGCCACCCACCTTGGCTGAAGAGGAGGATTCAAATCATGATCAGTTACTCGCTCTTGAACTTAACATGAATGAGTCTTCCTCCAACCCCACTTCCAAATCCTTGAAACTCACTGAGGATTCAGGCTCTCCTCCAAAACATGTTGATCCCTCCAATGACCAAGTGAAAGAAAAGAATCAGCATCATTGCAAGTTTTGCAAGAGGAACTTCCCCAATTCACAAGCCTTAGGGGGACACCAAAATGCTCACAAGCGTGAGAGACTCATTCAAAACATGGAGAAAGAGATGGAAATGAACCCTTTTCGGTTTGGACCCAAAAATAATAACCTTCACTTTTATCCATATTCATTTTCATCCATGCCTAACCTTCCCTTCCAAGGGGCACCCTTTTATCAAGGTGCCCACTTGCACCCCATGGCACACGTGCCTAACATGTCTTGGCCTTATGCACCAACGGGCTATGGCACCAAACAAGGCTATCCCTTTGAAACACACTGTTTTGGGATGTCTAGTTCCTGGGGTGGAGGTTCTGCAACAACTCCAACGAGATTGAACCCTGAGAGTCGGAAGCTTTTTTATAATATTCCTTCACTTTTTGAAACTTCATCTAGTCCCAATGGTGGTTTTTTGGCTGGCCTTAAGGGAAGTTCAAGTGTGTCAACTAAAGATTCATCTTCAGAGAAGCTTGACTTGTCTCTTAGACTCTGAATATGTATGTCTTGATTGTCCTTGGCAATTTTGAAATGATTGATGTTTCCCATTAGTCTGTGTGGTTTCCTTGTCTGTGTGTGTTTTAATGGTTCTGTTGTTCGGTTTTGTGTTCTTATTTTCAAGAAAGAATGGTTATCTCAAATAAAGAATCTTGATCCCTTTGTGTACTCAGTTCATTTGAGTCAAATCTTCATTTGTTCTGCTCAGCACTTGAATCTATTTACGAGTACAAGATTGTTTTAATTTACAAATCGAATATTCAAGTTAGTTCTTTTTGTATGATCGATCTCACTTCACTTCTTACAAAAAAATTAAATTGAAACGGGTTTTGGTAAATTTAAGAATTATTCAAAAACCATAAATATTTAAAGACTAAATTCTAGTGAATGATAATTTTATATATAAGAAACTGACAAGTTATAAACCAAATAATGTTAACAAAAAATTGATGGACATAATTAAAGACATAATAAAGAAAGAAAGAAAATTTAAACCATTCAAATAGAGTTTTCATTATGAATAATGAATATATGACCGTTATTAAAAAATTGAGAAGAATTATTCAAATTTTGGTTCCTCCTAACCACGAGCTCAATTTACTTCCTTTTATTAATATGTTTTCTAAGAATAATCTTTAAATTATTTTAAGTTTTTATTATAAATTTTAAATGCTAATCATAAATAAGTTGTGGTAAAACTCTTAAATGATTTTTATTGTCTAATTATGTTTTAATGGTTTATCATAAATGAAAATTATACTTATAATAAAATAATGAATAACGCTAATAGTAAACTCTCTTTAACACATTTTTATTAAAAACTGAAAAATATAAAAAATAAATATTAATTTAAAAATAAAAAACTAAGAATTACATAATTTTTATAATTTTAAAAATAAATTTTAGTCATTAATGGAGTATATGTTATAAAGAATGTGTTGCTAATATTATTTATTATCTATAAAATAATAAATTTGTCTTAAATTATGTGATTTAATATTTCTCTTTTATTCTCCAGAGTTAGTGAAGAAAAGAGCAAGAGAAAATCAAGAAACTAAGTTGGTCAAAGGTTACGACCTATCAAAATGGAATCTAATTGCATTCCATACTCGGCAATTTATCTACTTTTAATTCGCTTTTCCGTCCTCTAATAGTTAATAAATACATATCTGTGTATGTAATTAAACATAAAATAATACATTTAAAGTTTCTTTTTATTGATAAATAATAGATATATACATTTACACAAATTTTCACAAATAAACTTTTTAAACTATTTATATTGTGTTACTATACATACATAATCACGATTAAATTTTTTATTTTCAATTTGAAATGAAAAATTATGAAATTCAAATTTTCAGAAAAAATTATAATTAAATATTACTTTTAGTTGAAAATTTTGAAGAAAAAATAATATCCCAATTCTTCTTATTCTTCCAAATTACTTGAGCTAGACTAATGTATATTTACAGTTTTTACTTTCTAAGGAAAAAATTTAAAATGTTAAACATGTTTATAATAAGTAAAAAATTATAATTAGAATGAAAAGTAATTTTTTTCATTAATTGGTTAAGTTTTTCCCTTTTATTGTCATGAGAGGGTGACGAGAAGAGTAAGCGAAAACCAAGAAACTGGTCAAAGGTAACGAACTGTAAAAATGGAATCTAAACGAAATAGAAAAACTTTTTAATTCTTAAACGTAGTTTCCACGCGAAATGAAATAATATTACCATAAGCATGACAGATTTAGGATTAAATTATTATTATTATTATATTGAAAATATTTTTAGGCTAAAACAAATCTCAATATTTTCATGACCAATTAATATAAAAGTTAAGTCACATAACTTCTAAATAATAAACATCTAATCTTAATTATCTATGTATAGCTATGTAAATAAAAAAATTTGTTATTATTTTTATATAAATTTTATTTTTATTAAATACATCTTTATTAATTATTATTAATAATTATAATTTAATATTTTTTATTTTAAAAAATTATTTTATCATATAAAACTATTAAGCGTATAAATATAATTATTGATATAAGTGTGCGCGCGTGAAAATATAGCGTATCCATTCTTCTTTGAGTCATATAAGATACACACTACACTTAATTTGATAACAATTCCTTTACAATTGTAATATATAAAATTCATTTACAATTATAATATATGAAATATAATGAGTCATATGCGATAAAAAAAAAGTATAAATGTGTTTACACAAATTTTATATATAAAGTTCATATACCAAGTATATTATTTTTATCTTATGCACAATCATGACAAACATGGTTTTTATTTTCAATTTAAATTTTCAAAATTACGAAAATAAAATATTAAAATTCAAAGAAAAAGTATTTTAAATTAAATACTTACAAATTGTAACAAGAAAAAAGAAAAAAAATATTTATACGTTATACCATTCATGAGTATATTGCAATAAAATAAATAACTTACCAAGTATTAACTAAAACATTGTAAAAATGTAAACGTTTGTGCAGTAAAGAACTAATATGACATTTAAGACAAAAATGTTTTTATTTTCTTTAGAACAAACGAAAAATTTGAAGATTTATATAAGTCTATAGGCTTGATATTAAGTAATAAGAACACTTCCTGACAGTTGATTGATTTGCACATCAATTATTTAATACTTTTTCTTCTGAAATTTAACTTTTTTAAGTGACCAGTTAAGTTATTCTCTATTTTTATTGTTTAATATCATTTACCCTCTTTATTTGTGAATATAGCAATTTTTAAAATTTTATATTAATATTATTATATCATCCTTTTCTATTTTAAACTTTCCTTATATGATTATCAAATTTGAGAAATGAAGAGACATATATTTTGTTATTTCCAAGTATTTACTTTCTTTATTCTTATTTGTCATCTTTAGGTATACATTTCACTGTAATAATATTTTCTAACAAATAGATATAAAATTTGCTAACAAATAGTCATTGAAAAAATTAACAGACCAAATTAATTTAATCCTTAAAAAATAAAAATTACTATATTGTCTTTTTAAAAAATTATAAATACGTTAGTTCTTCTGATAAAATTAAATACTCTTGTTTAATTTAACAAGATTATTTAAGTAACACGTTAAATAGCTTGAGACGAATCATTAATTTTTATCTAATAAAATAACTTTTTTTGTCAAATTAGTCTCTTACAATTAATTCTAGTGTTTATAAATATATATAAATTGATTTTAGTGAATTTTTTAGAAGTCAATTTGATAAAATAAATAAATAGTTGTTATACTTGTTCTTTGCACAGATTACTTACAAATAAAAATTAAATGTTTTATATTATTAATTATATAAAAAATTATTACTCATTAATATTTTATTGTTTTATCTGTAATTTAATAATATTCTTACATTAAATTTAAATAATTCAATTAAGAGTTTATATTAAATTCATATTGATCTTTTAATATTTTTATTTATAAAAATAATGATAAATGAGATAGTAATTTCATTTTTTTTCATTCAATTATTAGGCTACCGATCCTGAGTTTGAACTTTGCTTAAGTTTTTCTCTCATGTAAACAATATTACATTGAAAAGTGGAAGTGAAAGGAACAAGATTACTATAACAGCATAATAATAATAATAATAATAATAATAATAATAATAATAATAATAATAATAATAATAATAATAATAATAATAATAATAATAACAGATAAAAACAAAAAACTATTACATTTTTTAAATATTTTTAAATTTTTAAAGAATAATTTTTCTTTAGCATTTGTCTTAAATGTATTAAAAGCATACCATTTATTTATTACTCTTTTAAATAATTAAAAATACTTGACAGAAAGTATTAAATATTTTTAACAAAATTTTCCTTAAAGCATTCAGCAAGACCTTGAAAAAATTAATGACGGAAGTGTAAAGAAAAACAGTAAGACAATAAATGAGATTAAAGTAAAAAAATTATTTAACAATTTAAATAAGATATAACTAATTCTGAATATGTTGGAGCAATATAAATCTTTTAAAAATGTTTTCATTTCAAATGATAAATTCAAATCAAAAGGAAAATTAATGACTTTTAATACATTAAATGAAAATATATATATATATATATATATATATATATATATATATATATATACACACACACCAAGTCATATTTAAAGATTTTAATAAAATATTAATTGTTTGACTTTAATTATAGTTTAAATAAATATAATAATTCGTACACAAACAGATTAAATAGTAAAGAAAATTTAATGAAATTATTTCATTGCTAAGATATTTATTATTTTTTAAATCCTTGGGAAAAGTATCTTAAATGTTAAGTAATTTAAAATAGAAGAAATACATGAAAAAAGTAGATCATTAATCAATTGTATGTATATATACTATGAAAAAAATTTAGCTGCGGTTAATTTTGATTATAACGCGAAATGGATACGAATCAACGTAAGTTAGTTTTTATTGGTAAAATAACAAATTAGTTGATAAAAACAAAAGCCCAATTCATTGATAGAAGGTAAGGGATGGCATTTATATAGTTTTTTTTTTCCTTTATAGGTTACAAACACTACTATATATACCATTTATAACAGCAAATCATTTTACATTTTTACCATTGATTTTCAAAATTGAACATTTCCCTTTATATCGAGGGGTGTCTTTTTAATCGCATTCAACTCAAATATTTGCGATAACTAGGTTGCAGATTAGATAAACTTTTAAAATAAATATTTATAAAAAATAATATGACAAAGGAGTAAAAAATTTATAAATTAAAAGTAACTTATATTTTTAAATTTTTTAAAAACTAAATAAAAACTTCTAAAAAATAAAAAAAATGTTATATTTATCTTAAAAGAGTTATTCATTTTACTATTTAATTTTTTAGATATTAAAAAATTTATCCTGATGTATTTCCTTTCCAACATAGAAATCCACATTCCTACCTCTGATGTATTTGATACATCCGACTTATATAAGACTTGGATCAATGCTGATTGAGCTACAAACTCATGTACTTAACTTATATATGAAGATTCTTTAAATTATTGATAAACACAATAAAAGAGACCATACATTTAACTTAATCAAAATTTCTAAAAATCTTCTTTGGAAACAATATTTAAAGTAACACTATCGTGATATCATTGTTTTGACATATAAAAACTTTCAATCTTTTATAACATGTAACTCTTGTAAATGTAATATATAATTAGCTATAAGAGTAAAAAGTCATGGTAAATAAACTCTAACATGTTTGAAAGATTGTCTTTAACTTTTATTGATTATCATTGAAAAACAAAGTTATTAAAAATTGTCTCCTTTAAAACTTAAAAGGAATTCTATTTTTAGATAACGTTATAGATAACTTTGGAATTAAATCTTTTTGACTTCTCAACAACATTAAAAAAACCAACTTCTACTTTAAACTCATGATGAGTAATGTAAGAGGAGTTAATAGTGTTTAGAAACTCAAGAGTATGTAAATCATTAGGCCTGTAAAAATCAACATTTGCTTGTATGTGTATTAATCCACAATAGAAGCCAAAGGATCACCTTCATCTTGTATAAGCAAATCCTCAAGTATGTCTTTCTTCTTTTGGAATAACTCGCAAAATTTGTCAAAAATTTCCTCCAAATGGTTCGTCCAAACTATCATGGTTTAAGAATCTTAAGATGTCTCTAAATTAACATTCTATCTACAACCTCAAAACTGATTCAAAGTATGATTAAACATGATTAAAGAACCAGAACCATTGTCATCTATTACACTCACGTTAACCTTGAACTCATCCCATAAAAAAAAAAAAAAAAAAGAGTTGACATAAACATATTTTATATAATATATATATATATATATATATATATATATATATATATATATATATAAAATCAACATTGTATATATACACTTTAATTTCACTTGTACCTCAAGTAAGGTGCACAAAACTTTTAACAATTTTCACATTCCCAACTTCGGTCAACTTTCTTCAACACTTAAAAACACAATTCGTATTTAACATCCTTTACCCAGGTCAAAGTCCAATAGTCTGGCAAAAATTATACCATAACATGACTTTAAATTACCGATTAACATTTAATTAGGATTTAAACTAAATGGATTGGAAGAAAATGATTATTTCAATATTATACATAATTCAAAAATGTTCATCCCTCGATAACATCATAAATTTAAGAAATTGACATCTTTTGTGTTTGCAATAAATCCTCTTCTAAGAAAGTGATGTATGCCTTAACATTTGACTTACCACCTGAGTGGAAGAATCATCAATATCCAACAGCCTATAGTCCAAAGAAATGAAAACAAAATAAATAATTTATTTATTAAGATATAACTTTTCTTAGAAGAACTACTAAAGAAGAAAATGGTGTACCTATTCTTATAATCAATACCTTTGAAATCGAAATTTATAAGTAACTTTATCCATTGAAATTATTAATGTACCTACAATATTCAAATGCAAATTTTATTAATCAATTATTTTGAAATACATACATTCATAATATATTTGATTCCAAATTTTTTTCTTTTAATCATACCATTAAAAGTTTTCATCCTACGTAATAGAAGAACAATAACACATGAGCTGCTTGAATTCTCCTTAATAAGAAAACTCATCATTTGCTCAACAAATTTTTCCCTAAGAGTACAAACTATCCCTTCATTCCTACAATTAATATAAAGGTTAATATATTAATAAAAATAGGCAAACTAGAAATACATGAAAAAAAATTCTTAATGAAACAAATTTGAAGAGAACACACTCCAAATCATGTAGAATAATATCAATGTGCTTGCTCTTTCCATCTCTCAAACTTTCTCTTAAATCATATTTTTCCACTAGATGTCCAATAATAACATCTACTATTTATGAAAAAAAAAACAAACAAAAATAAATTCATTTACTATGGGTTAGGCAATATCATTTCATTCCTTCTAAATACCTTCCAATGAGATTAGTTTCATCAATTTCCCTCAAAATTTGTGAGAAAAGAATGAAATCAAAGAGTTCAATGAAATTCGCTAACTATTGTAATTCCAATAAAAGTTAATTTCCACTTGTATTCTGGTGGACCAAACTTCATGTCAACCTTTGCCACCATAAGTTTATGAATTTCATAAACTTTTCTTTCTTTCCAAATACCCTCAAAATTTGAAATTAGACTCCTTATGATCATATGTATATTTTCTCCCTGGAACATGTTGTTAAGTTAAAGTCTTTATATACTTATATAATTTTGAATTTAAAAAATATATTAAAAAAATTAAAACTAACTTTTTCATCCAACAATATCAAGTTTACGTTGTTTTCTTAACTGTGTTTATTGTACTCATACTATTTCAATAAATGTATGACATGCACTATAATCTTCCAATCAACTCGGTAGGCATAATTGCAGAAATAAAGGAGAAATTTGAAGTCATCCTAACAACTATTGAAAGGTGGGTATTTTGTAGATGAAGTTGTAGAACTGATATATTCAAAATTAAAAATGAAAATATAACAGTACTTCAGTTATAGTTATCAAAATCTAAGAGAGAAATTCTATATACCTTCAGCAAAAATGTAAAACATCATCATCGCAGCTTAAGGAGAGTACTTAAGGGTAAACATAGAGCAAAGAAATTGAATCTTTATATATACAAAAAACACCATGTAGGACTTTATAACGGGAAAGACAATAAATTTATAATTATCTAATCATTTTACTTTATCTATTTAATTCTATTAGTGCAACACAATGTTTGCTAATATTAACTTGTACAGGTTTGCATGTAATGCATTTATCATATTGTATTTTTTCAAAGAGACATAATAATTCATGAGCAAGGTTCAGTTATTTAAGAAAGATATACCTATTTCAATTTATTTTTAAATTGAACCTTTGAGATCTTAAAAATACTTACTAAATCTTTATATTAATTACAATCATTTTAAATTTGAGCCTGTAAATGCTTAGAGAAAAGGAAAAAAGTCAAACTAATGTTAATTGAAAGAAGTTAAAAAGACAAAATAATTAATAACAGTGGGAGAAAAAAATTAGGTAAACTATTACTAAAAATATTAAATACCGTGTAATATGCAAGTTTTGGAGGCAAAATTCTCACAAGAATCAAATTATATGATGTAAATTACATTTATTTTTATACCATTAATAATTTAATATAAAAATTATTTTCATTAATCTAAATGTTAAATTATAATTATATATTACATAAAGATTACAATCAAAATGTCTTTATTTTTATATATTTCAAATATATATATATATTACATTAAATTTGACGCATATATATAAAATATTAAATAATTTTAAATCAATCTCAAATTTTTTAAATTTATGTAATGGAAACTTTTAATCGAATTATTAGTTTTAAAGATAAAGTATATAATAAAAAATTATTAAATGATGTAAAACAAATGTAACTTACATCAATTCAATTTAATTAGATTGATCATTACAGGTAAGGTAGTTAGCGTGACAATGATAATTTCAATCTGCATTTCTCGTGGACAGTCTGTCATATTAATCATCTTCAAACAGTGACATACTTAATTATATTAATTTTCAAACAACTTTGATTTTTTTTTTCACACTCCTATTTTTATAATTACCTCCATTTCATTTTACCTTTCTCTTTGTTTTTCATTATATCATTTATTATATTGATTACCTTTTTCTTTTCTTTTCTTATTTTCTCAAATTGATAGGTACACCTTGAAAAAAATGTTTAGTTCATTTAAATTATACTTTTATTCCTTCCAATTTTGAATATTATACAATTTTAGTCTCTCAATTTTTTTTTAAAAATTAATCAATTCTTTCTCTTTTTTAATTATATAAACTTAATCTCTCTATTAATATTTTTTACTTAAAACTTTTAAATCAGTATTTTTAAATTCAAATATTAATTTGAGTGTTTATGATAGCTTTGAGATATGAAATAATTTTATAAGTTCAGAAATAAAAAAATTTAATGAATACTTGATAAAATTTAAAGAATTATGTATGACATGATATAAGAGATTGAAGAGAAAAATGATAATATTTTTATATTTTGAATAATTGTAATTTAACTGATTTAATTTGTAAATATTTTAAGTAAAAATGAGAATTTAAATATTTTAAATGAAAAATGAATAAAATATTAGATTTTCTTAGTCTTAAAAATAGAAAAATTAAAAAAATAAAATGTCACAATTTTTTTAAAAAAAATGAAAGAGCAATTAAATATTTCCAATTGCAAGTAACCAATCGTGTAAAAGCAGCTGTCATGAATTGCACTAGGATATGATTATGCATGCAAGTATAAAAGTAAGGTGCCCAGCAGTGTACAATTAATGCATCACATTGCAATATGAATCACCAAAATTAAGAAAACATAAAAATTACATAATCACGGGTATATGAAAACCCACTTGGATAGCGTACAACTCTATTTTGACAAAGAATGGTAAAAGGTTTTTTCAAAGGGAAAAAATAAAGTAAAGTTGATTGATGGAATGGATGGCATGTGCACCTAACCAATCCCTATTCCATCCTTGTCCCATGGAACTTAATTAGTATCTACAATCTACACTAAGAATATTTGGCATATTATTGTACAATTACAAGCGACAGTGATTCATCTCCGGCTTTGGATACCTATCTCCCTAATAATCATATACTTCCAGTGTCCCAACTTTTGCTTCAATTCTTGCACTTCTTTTCCTCAAAAACTGCATGCAAAAGATCATTAAAAATCTCCAAAAACGATTCCCATTCACCTTGGTTGAGGTCTCCAAAGGAAATGCCACCAGTTTCATCACAAATAGACCCTCCTTCAGGTTCTTCTTTGCATCTCTCATTGTTGGAAACACGAGCCTTGACTTGCAAGCAAATATTTTCCATTTCACTTGCAGATTCTTCACCACCACAAAGTTCCCTAGTCATCATTTGGCCTATATCAGCAAGACAAAGGCCAGCAGCAGCAGCATGCTTCAAGAAAATGGTGCAAACTATAAGAACACGAATAGAAGACTCCCTCAATAGAGCAATCTCAGTTCTCAAAATCTCTGCATCTTTAAAAGGGTCAAGTTTGGAAATGTACTCTAGTTCATTTTCAGAGAAAGGAATGGAGGCTTGTGGCCAATGCAGCCACTCAAAATAAGGATCATCCAGCCACTCAGGGAGGCAAAAACCATGGTCAATAGGAACAAGGTCAAAAACTCCTTGATGAACATAACTAGTACTATTGTGCTCATGTTTCATCACAAGCATATTCCCTGCATGTCTATCAAGATTCAGAATCCTAATGTCTAGAATCCCAATATGGTGGACTGAATCAACTGAGAAGAATGAAGGACCCAACTCCCCAGCATCAAAACCATGACCAACAAAGCGTTGGAGTGAGGCAATTTTAGGCATGTGAGGATGGACTTTGGTTGAATCAGTAGTAGCAGAAGTAGCAGTACTAACGAAAAATGCAGCATGAGAGAATTGCACTAAAGCAGTAGGAGGCACACCAGCCATGCCTCCATGATCGAGGAGATAAGCACCCAATTCTCTTATTCCAGTTTCACCAATCCTAATTGATTTCTTTAGGCCAGGTTGGCCCAACATGTGACCCCCTAACCCTTTTGGGTTGTTGAAGGCTAAAGGTTCTTCATCTATAGGCTTTGCCACAGCAATGTTGTTGCCACTTTGGTTGGGGAAAACATAGGCACCACCTAGGCCACTTGGGAGTGGTGTTGGTTGAACCCCTGAGGCCATTGCTATTGCAACCTCAACAACTAGAGCATGCACTGGAGCTCCACTTCCACGAACTATCTCAACCCTTGGATGGTTAGAACTGAGATCTTCCCCTGATAGGGGGAGGCATGGAGTGGAGACACTACGGTGAATATTATCGGCTTGAACTGCTACTGCTAGTTCTAAGGAGTGGGAAAAAGTACTAGTTAAGCCAACTTCTACAATGTTGGGATCAATGTGACCAAAGGATTGGAGTTTGCATCTCTGGGATCGGCTAAAATGCTTAAATCCATGATGTTGATCAATGGCCACAGCCATTTCGAACAATCTCATTCAGATGAGAATGGCAGTGGTGGTGCATTCCTCACCAAATCCCCTCAAACTAAGCTACTTTCTCAAGGCGATGCCATCTGCAGGTTCATAACAACCATACAAGTTAAGCCACTTACCTCATAAGGAATCAATTCATCAAATTAGTTGACATTTAATGTATATAAAATGCAGCGAAATAAGATTGTAAAGACTCATTGACTCAATACACTTTCCTTTAAAAGTGTGTGTATCTGAGAAAGTCATGTATATTACATTCAAAATTCATTTTGATCGACAATATCTCAATATTAAATGATACAATCTCATGCAGGAGACAAATAAATAAATTATAAGCTTGGCCCATTAATACAGTCATTCTGGTTTATTAATGATCTTCATACAATATTAGGTGCAAAACATGCATATGCCATTGATAGAACAAGAAATAAAAAATATAAGCTAAATGAGAATCCTAATTTGATCTTATTTCTACTACATCCTTCCCTTTTAAAACAGTAACATACTAACATATGTGTACACAAAATCTAAATTTGATTTGATGAATTTATACTTAAAAATATATCCTTTTTTATCATAAAACATCAAATGGAATCTGACTACTAAATAAGAAATTAAAATGCAGCTAAATTTCTTACTGTGTATTGGCTTTAATGGGGTAAAATTCAAATGTTGTACTCATCGCTTAAAATTTGGATACCAAATTAACGGACAAACAGGCTAACTCTGCACATTTTTTCTTGAATCCCTTATAACCTGCAAATTTCCCAACCACAAACGTAAAATAAAATGGTCCAAATCAAAATTTAAATATATGTAATACTTTTCAGAATCCAAATCCATCCCTCGCTCCTCGTCACATAAATTGCATTGCCTTGCCACAATCTTTATTTTTGAACCAAAGATCACGACCAAAACTAAACCCTTCTTTAGTACATAATATATCACGCCTTTTTATCCACCCATGCAAACACATAGCAACCATAAGACATCAACACAATCTGTCACATAATTCATTAACGAATTGCGTAGAGGAATCTTTTACGTGAATGCATGGCAATGCACCAATTTTTTAAAATGCTAACAAACAATTATTTTTTTTAAAAAATGTTATATGCAACTTGATCCATTTTTTCTTCTCTTGATTTCCCTCACAATTTATAATAAGCAGCAACCAAATAAGAACAAAAGAATTATACTATATAGATAGATAGATATACCCTGAACACTGGGAAGGTATTCAGGGAAACAAGAAGCAACGGGAGCGCGAGAGAATGAAACCGTCGCCGGAGTAATATGGAAATAAAAGTCCACTTCCACTCCCACTCCCACTCCCAAACGCTAATATTCCCCTGCCTCGATTCACAAACCCTTTCTTTCTTTCACTCTTTTCCCTCTCTTTAACTATCTTCTCTTTTTCCTTCTATTTTTGCTGCTTCACGTCCCACATCGACATTTGGCATCTTTTCACACACTAATTCTTAATTATCGAACATTTTTATTTAGCGTTAACTAACAAACTGTCTTAGGTTGTGGTCAACTTCTTCCTCTTTTTCCATTCCAAGCTGTCTTTTCCTTTTATTAGTTTCTGGCCGTTTATATGTTCTCCGTACCACTCGTTTGTTTCTATTCCCTCAGAATGAGATTCGGCTCAAAACATTCTACTTTTTTTTAATTATTATTATTATTTACTTATCGATGATGAAGTTATTGGTTAATCAGATATAATTTAATAACTTATTTATTCTGTTAAAAGAACAATAAATTTAAAAAATCCATTTTGTACAAAAAGAGCTTCTCGAAGACCCCTCTAGAAAATATTTGTTCTTTCAAATATGGCTTCGCTTTGTTATAATTGAGAAAGCAGTTTCAAATACAAAGCCTTTCTTTGAGTGCATTTTCTATTTATAAATAATTTTATTTAACATGACCATTTTAAGTATTATTTAATTCAAACGCAAATATAAATGATGGTTTGAGTGCACTATGGCGGCGGGCATCAATGGTGAAAGTCTGATTCAATTAAAAGAGAATGGAAACATGCACACAATTCATTTGTGTGGAGCGAACAATAAAAAAAAATAATCATTTGAGGGTAAGTTTGTATAATAACTTAACCATTTATTCAATAAATTCTTATTATATAACGAGTTTATACCATGATGAATATCAATAAAATTTATCGACATAAATTAAAAGAAACTTATTTTAAAAAATATATTTAAATAACCGTAAAAACTTAACAAGAATTATAAAATATTTTCGTAAAGACCTTCTAAATGTACTCTAAATCTTTTGATTAGATAATAGACAAACCGTTGTTAATTAATTTAATATACCCAAGTAAATATTTCTCAAATTCCAAGACAACAAGAGTATACATCAAGTCCATGAATAATGCACAGGCTCTTCCAAGAGATAACAGCAATGCCGTTTGCAGTAGGTAGCATTGAACATATAAGAATAATCTTTATTGAGCTTATCAGAAAATATAATGTTGTTTGTTAATTTCCAGATAAACCATCAGTTAAAGACTACAGCTACGTAAAGCTTGCAACGTAGTCAATTTCAAGTTTCAACAACTTGGTGTCTGTTTGTTTTAAAATTAAGTAGAATTAATCCTGATAAAATTAATGACAAATCATTAAACATAATTGAAATATGTGGCCAAAATAACCTCAACCAAAATAAAATTTACCTTAAAAATGTGTGGCCAGTGAAAAGAAATGATTTTGGAAGTCAAACAGATCCTCATCAGTGATTATCAATGATAAAGCCTGACTTAAATCTTACGTGAATTTTTATTATTAATAATTATAATTGCATTACGAGTTCCTCTTGTAGGAAAGAAAAAAATTACTATGATTATTACATAAGGCTACACTATACAAACACATGCTTCAAGATTTATGGGTTCTTTATTAAGAAACATAATTAAGGAAAAAGATGGAGCACAGGAAGGATGATCCTTATTGTTTTCTTCATTGTTTCAGGTTATGATATGAATAGTATGAGCATGGATGAAATTAGCTACAATTTCTATTTGACGAGACGAGGCTTTTCTCCATTGCTGGCAATCTTCTGCTTCTCAGAAACAGCTTCTGATACTGACAATTTTGACGCTATGCTCCCTTCTATTTCTAAATCTTCCTGAGGGAGTGATCTTCCACCCCAACGTACAAGATCTTTGATGATGGTTTGAAGCTCCTTATCCTTAATCAGTGATTCCAGAGTCACATGCATACCTGACAACAGTCCAAAAGCACACTTAAGATCACAATTTTCCAATGAAGAGTGCTAAGAATGCACTCTCGGTTGTTAGATGAAATTTAAAAAAACTACAAAAATACGAGTGAGCATCTTGTGAGACTCTCATAGTTTGAAAGAGTGTGTTAGAGATGCTGCTGGCATTTCTCTTGTCCAAAAAGCAGTTCTATAGTCACAGATGATGTAGAATAATATAGCTTTGAGACAAAGCTCAAGACATACGGTATCTCCAATAATGCTTTGGATTGGTAGGGTCGTTGATTGTCTCCTCTGTTGCAGGGCGTGTTGTGTATTCTCCTTTTAATGCTAACAAGTCCTGTCCACACAGACACAGTGCTCCCAGATTATGAGCATTATTTTCATCCGCAGAGAAATAATTATAATGAAGCCAGTCCAGAAAGCCATAAACAACTAGTGCAGTCCGAAAGGGCAATCTTAGGAAATTAAACAAAATCTAACAACTTTTTTTAGCTAAATTGTACTTTTGGTCTTTCTAATTTGGACTCTAATTTTGGTTCCCTTAATTTCTTTTAGTTAATTAAGTCCCTCCACTGTTTAAAATATTTGGTCCCTTCATCAATTTTCTTTGACCTAAGTCTCATTCTCATTTCTACTCAAAATCCTTACAAATTGAATTGATTAAATTATTTTAAAGCACCTTTTATTCAAAACTCACCAACCAAAATATCAAGTTTCAGTCAAAATAAAAAAGAAATTCAATACTTACTTTCTTCGAATTCTAATCCCACTTCTTATTAAATCCTAAAAATCTTATCAAATCACCACAAAATTTTTGGACTTCTAAACATTTAAAATAATTCCATATTAATAAACCTATCATAACCTCTCCCCCCCTCCCCCCCAAATAGTCAGACAAAAAAATAATAATTTGAGTTTTACGTAAAACAACCAAATTTGCTTAATTTTTTAAATACATGAACTTAGTTAATTAAAAAACAATAGGGGATCAAAATTGTACATGGTCCAAACTAAATAGACAAAAAATGCATTTAAGTCTACTTCTGTTCATCATGTCAGAATAGAATACCTGAAGAGGGAAGATTGCCCACATTGATGGGGCTTCAAAATGTTGCCTTATAATAAAATGGGCAACTTCTGGCACACATTGATCAGGTGGCAACTCGTCAGACTCCACCACATTCTTGAAAAACCGGTGTCTTCTTTCTTCATCTTCTTCCCACCATGCACGCAAGGTGGAACAGTCATGACAGGATGGGGCACATACCTGCACATTGTCATATTCATCCAATCAGTAATCTTACAAAAGCCCTCTCTGACTTGAAAACTGACATTAGTTCTCAATAAAGCAACTTAGATTTAGCAGCTAATAATTAAGGAACCCTAAATATCTATTCCCAAAACCAGCAACTTTTCATTACGGTTTTGTTGGAATTATAAGGTTTTAGGCATTGAGTGGAAAAGGGATAGAAAAAAGAGTGAATATTTTGAAATTGATATTAATTTGAAATAACATGTTGACATGATAGTTGTGATACTATATGATCCAAAACATATGGCACTAACTCTATTTATACTAATACTCTATTAGTCATAATCCTAACTAAATAATGAAGCAATATGAAATCTAAATGAATATGGAAACTAATCCTAATAGATACTCAGATATTCTAAATTATACTAATATTATTCTTCATATATTCTTACAGGTTTCTAAACACTTTAGATAAAATAAGATCAGTTTTAGAGGATTCATCATTCTGTGGATCGTTTTTTTTTTAATATGGGATCATGAAGCCTGAAAAGGAAAAGAAAAACTAAACATGTTTCTATGAGTTCAACCAAAGGCACCTAAATAAAACAAGGACAAGCAATAGCACATAGAAACGTTACCGTCATGTAGCTGTATTGAGAAGGAATACCAAATTCCAGACCAGGTTCACTGGGCATGCGTTGAATGCGCAACCCAACTAATCCCAATTCTTGCATAACCTAGGTCAATATACCCAAAAATAATGAAAATAAAAAATATTTTTATAATATCTTTAGGATAAGTTTGTGAGAGTGTGAATTAGAGAGATGTGATGTTCCAGAATAGGCATACAGGATGGACACAAGATGGAATGAGGCCCAAATCTTCCCCACAGGCCAGCATGTCGGATGAGTTTAGAAGTACAGGCAGGGTCTTCAATGCCTTTTGCCTCCAAAGATTCTCTTGACGATGGAAATAGTAATCATAGTATAATCTTTTGAGAACATTCTTGCTGTGTTATATGATAACCAATAAGAGATCTTATGAGAAGATATCTCAAGGAAGTCAAATCAGAATGTGAAAAGAATTTTCACCATGAAGGCAGGACAGTTTTCAGCGTCAAAATATGCTGAGAAGTAGGCATAATTGTAGGACCATCATCAATGGGATTGTACAGAGACACAAACACACACACACACACACACAAAGATAATTGAGGTACCTTTTGTCATCCAAATCCATGAAACTTGAGGTATCTTCAAGGTTGAAGCGAGGATAAAATTTTCTTGGATCCTCTGGATCTCGGATTAGAACTATATTCTGCAAGCCAATAGCATAGAACATAATGTAGGTGTTGTGTTCACCAGAAAAGAAGATAGAGAGAGACAATCTTTATGAATTCTTTATTGAATTGATGGATATTATGTATACAATTCTGTTTTCCAGAGCAATGCTCCTCAGAGAATTTTCTCTGCCTAATTTCAGAAACTAACTTTTCAAAAGACAAAAGAAAACCCTGACTATTCTCCCAGCTATTATTTATAACTGGCCTTGAAACAGAAAACTAACTCCTAACTGTTACTGTTAATTGCTAACTGCTAACTAACATTATTAACTGTCCTCTTTCTTCTAGAGTACACCAGCCAAGGTTTGGCCTTGTTTAAGTTAGTATTTACAAAGATATTAGGGTTAGGACCCTGACTCCTATCAGTAGGACTTGTAATACCAAGATGGCCCAAATCAGAAGACAAAAAGATTCAAAATGTATAAAGAAAAGCCAATTCTAAGATTGAAGAGTGTAAATTGATTTATCATCAGTGTAAAAATTTTCATTCTCCAAATTAACAAAAAAGGGTACCACATCATTGCACCAGCTTATATTTTCTCTTTCAGTGGATGTACCGTAAAACAGCAGAACCATGGTTTACTGAATAGTGTAAAACTCTTAACACGGTCAGTAAATCAAAATCAAATCCAAAATTATTTAGTTTTGACTTTCAGTGTAAATATCAGCACAGTAAGTTGGGGAGAGAAGAGGAAAATGATCAAGGAAGCAAAGTTGACAAAGCTACCTGTATAAGATCGAAGAGATTGCGCAGCATTTTGTCTTCACTCTCCAACAAGAGAGAACTTTCAGCACAGGTTTTCAGTTTGGAAGCAATTTTTTTCTCCGTGTTGCTGTCCTCCTTGAACTAAAACCATTTGTGGAAAATAAATATATTTTTCAGCAAGACAATTCAATACTCAGACACAAAATTTATAATGATCACAACAGAATTGACAACAAATTCAATCACAGATGGGCATATTTAGAATTAATCAACAAAAGTGGAAATGTCATGCTTTCACATCATACATGTAAAATCTCTAGACCACTCAGATTGGTGCATTACCTGCAATTTAGTTAACTAAAATATGATCTTTTCACAATTTTTTCAGAACTAATGAACAACATCAATACTGTCATAAAATAAAGAGTATTTTTCACAATTTTTTCAGAACTAATAAACAACATCCATACTGTCATAAAATAAAGAGTATTTATTCAAACAAATCAAGTATGGTGTGAAATTACATTAAGTATCAAAAACATAAATATAACACAAAATTCAAACATTAAGGTATCAAAATCAAATTAAAAAGAACACTGACTGAACCAAGCAGAGTTCATTCACATAAATTTATGATCAAATTTAATGTTCTGTGGAGTTGGTTATGAAAATATTAAATAATTAAACCAAGTCATCCCCTACTTCCCTCATGGCTAAAATAGATGATGATATCCTATGCAACCATGCAGGAATCAATAAATATTAGAAAGAAAATCAATAAAGAAAAGGATGATCACCTCATAACAGTTCTTATCCAATTCATTTAAAAAAGTTGTTGCAACAAAAGTCCAAGCAGCACCAAATTTTTCCTGTAACAAGAATGAACATGATATAGTACAACTTACCCCCAATAAACACATTTACAACACTTATGAAAATCCAGCTAGCTGCCTGAAGGTAAATTTTTCACATATTATGAAAATGCAGTTGTAGTAGCCTGAAAAGGTAGACTGCTAACCTGTAATAGTTTCTGCCTAATATATGGGCGACTCAAGCGATTAAAGTCCCATATTCCTTCTCTTTCAAGTTCTTCCTACAATAGATATGACATGAAGTATAAATTGTCTAAGAAAAGAAAATTTGTTTCTTTTGCTAGTTAGAGAAGTTCAGCACGTCTTCACTGCATCAAGTGCCCTTTCAATTTATAAGAACATACAATACCTGACTAAAAGCAATAGATGGCCGGAATTTTCCAACTAGACCTGTTGCGGCATGATCTGGAAGTTCCCAGATTCGGAAGAATCCCAATATGTGATCAATCCTGTAAGCTGTAAAATATTTTGCCATCTGTCATTGATTAAAAAAAAACTTCAGCCTCTATAAGTTGGGATAGATTATTGTCCAGTTAAGTACAAGATAAAAAATTCAAAACCAAAACCTGTGTCAATCTAGCTCGCCACCAAGCATAGTTGTCCTTTGACATTTCTTCCCAATTATAAGTAGGAAAACCCCAATTCTGGCCATTTTTATCAAAATAATCTGGAGGTGCCCCAGTAGAAGTGTTCATTCGGAACAAATTTGGATAAACCCAGGTATCCACACTGTTTCTGTCAACTCCAATAGGAAGATCTCCCTTCAGTACTACTCCCTTCTTTCTTGCATATTCAGCAGCTTCTGAGAACTGTCAGAACAAGACGAAAGCAAACAAAAAAATTTATTTGTTTTAGTGCTTTGACTGCCAAGAAGAACTTACAGAGGATAGGTTTCTTCACTCACTTGTAAATGTAGATGGTATTGAACATAGTAGTGGAAGCATATTATCTCATAATGCAGGCTTTCCTTGGATACAAGTTTCTCCAGCTGTAAAACAACAGCAAATAAAAAGTCTCAACATAACCAGATTTATTTTACAGAAAAGAAAGAAAAGAAAACACCAAGGCATATACCTTATCTTCTGAATAATGAGCAAAACGACCCCACTGACTGCGATCTGATGTTTCAAAAAAGTCCCGCAGGAAACAAAAAGCAGCATAAGGTTTCAACCAACCCTGTTACCACCAAGAACAAAGTTGAGTCAGATGAAGTTGAGTCAGATGAAGGGTTGCCCTATAATTAGAAGTAAAGGGAGACAAAAAAAAAAAAAAAAGTGAAACCATTAAAAAAATCTACAGATCAAAGGTTTGTCTATAGATATGAATATCTTTCATAATATTATAGTGTTGTTTGATCCATATAGCCGAACTGTTAGGAAACCAAATTAGAAAATGGAGAAAAGGAAAGAAAGATCGCATTTCTTGACTGATAGCAAAAGAAGAAAACAAAGAAGAGAGAACTCTCGTCCAAGAGTTTTTCCTTCACAAAGGATTTTTTTTCTTTCACAAAGAGCAAAAGCTCAATTCTCAAAATGGTGCAAGACTGAACAATTCCTTTCTCCTTACATTCTCCTATTTATTTAACTCAATAACTTCCTTACTAACTCACTACTATAATTGTCCTAACTAATTATCCAAACTCCTAACAATACCATCCTGTTGAAAATCAACCTTATCCTCAAGGTTGAAATTGTGGAAGTTGAATTCACCCAATAGCTTTTTTCACTGTCTTCTTCAACTAAATGTTGTAATAACATGGCGATTCCAAGTTGAAGCTAAATGCAAAATCAGAAATTTGGTTGTGAATCAGATTTGAACGTTTGGTATTGTAGTATTGTCAAGCCTTTGCTCCCTAAACATAGCCATACAGGTTCCACTAATTAAGTCCAACTCCAAGAATGAGGTTTGTTTGCAAAATATCCAGTTTGCCTATGCTTCTTCAAAGATCCAATTAGACCAACCAGTTTGGGCCATATATGTTAAAAAAATTGGACCCACTTTGCAGAATTCAACTTCCTCCCTTCTTTCTTTTGTTTGTGCAGAACCAAAGTTGTCCCAGCCAGCTGCATGTATCCTTGTGCTCGTATAAGTGTATAACATGATTCTTCTGATAGTGTTCCATTGGATGCTGAAAGCAAGCTCACATCTGATGGCTCTAGTCTTGGGGGTGGGCAAGTGGGATTTTCAGAAACCCTTAAATTGAGTTTCAGTTCTAACAAAGGAACCTCAGTCCTGCACAAAAGCCAAAACTTCATGTCAATCAATGATCTATCACCTCCTTTCATGTCAATAAATGATCTACCACCTCCTCCCCACCTCCATAGATGAACTCAAGTCTGATGGATTGGCTGGTGGTGGCTGCCTAGTTGGGCTTGTTGAATTCTTAGTTAATGTTTCCATCACTTCCTATACCTCTCTTCAAAATAATCTTTCATATGTTTTTGGACACACACACATCCAAGTTCAGCAATAAAAGTCTAACTAATAGATTTGAGCTCCATGTAACGCTCTGAATTTTGTAATATTAATTTTGATAATTATATATATATATATATATATATATATATGGATGTATGATTGTTTGGATTGGACTGGTTGGGCTGAGTGCAGAGCCAGATACTGAGCTGTTCTCGCTGTAGTGAGAAAATTCTCGCTGTAGGGAGAGGGCCCTGGGAAGAAGAACCAAAACTGTCGCCTTCTCGCTGTAGCGAGAGAGCAACAGTCTGAGGTGCAGTCTCACTATAGTGAGAGGATCTTGCTATAGCGAGATTCTGCAGAAACTAGAATACAGTTTTTTCTGATTTTTTCGCTATAGCGAGGGGACGTGTCCTCGCTGCAGCGAAAATATCTCGCCGTAACGAGAGTGTCACGACCAGAGAGGTATTTGAAGAGTTAAGGTTCGAGAAAAGGGTTATTTTTCACGATTTTCCTCTCTCTCCTTCACGATTCTCTCTACCCAAACCTATTCCTACCGATTAAAAGCCCTCCAAGACCGATTGGAAGCTAGATTGAGGATTGGGAAAATATTTGGAGCTCTTGGAGGTAAGTTCTATGGCTAGGGTTTTGGTTTTCGTCCCTTACTTTCATTTTCTGAAGTTTTTCTTAAATTTCCTTGGAATTTCTATATGCTTTAGGGACGAAATCCGTGTGGAAAAGCGATTTCATCAATGTTTCATGTCGGGTCTTTATTTTTGAGGTAAGAAGAGTACTTTACTTTAGTTATCTTTGTTAGGAATGAGTTTATTTGAACGAATATAGTAATGTGATAGAAATAGGAGATAAGGTTATGTGTATTGATAAATTGTACGAATTGGGTTGAATCCGAAGGTGTTCGACCCCAGGCATATTGTGTGAAATTGAGTGATGTGCTTGTGTTAGTTGTCATTAGATGCAAGAAAATGATGGGAATTATGTACCGGATGTTGTGAATGGGTATGGACACTCGTGCCGTATAATTGAATGAACATTGTGTGAAAAGGTAGGCCCATGACCGTGTAATATGAATGGAAATAGGCTAGGAGCTGTGTCTTGAATGAATTGTGGACTATGTGCTGTGTGCGATGAAAATAAAATGTGGGCCTAGTACCGTAATTGTTAAATGTGGGTTATGTACTGTATACTGAAATGTGTGTGACTGGAGCGTGCAACGCCATTGTAATGTGCTGTGAATGATTCAGCGATACACTGGGAGTGTGAAAGATGAGGACGGTAGAAATACCTTGGGAAAGAGGGAGTGGTAGTGACACCGACTGTGAAACGAGTGCACCACAGGCCACACACTCTCTTCTTAACTAGACCTTTGACCATTACCTTTGCTGAGCAACCAGTGACTGACCACGTGGTATCCGTGAGGCAAGGGTAACCGGCAACCATTCATGATGAAAATCTGTGATCACAGTGTCAATGTGAGTGTGACTAGCGTGCGTATACATGGATTCATGATTTGTACTTGTAGATGTGATAATGTTGCATGTGCCTGTATTTATTTAATGTATTGAAAATGTGCTGGAGGTGAGACTCTATGCTTAATTGTATATTTGGTAATGTAGAGTACTCACCCTTACATTTATTTTTCAGGTAATCAAGACGATCAGCACCGGACTCAGTGAAGGGACGGATGGACTGCTATAGGATTTATATTTTATTTTGAAATTTGTTGTAATTGAACTAATCATGTAGTAGTTATGTGATATTAATTTGTAACTCTTCACTTATTTTGAAATCTTTATGAAAATCTGATTATCCGATTTACGAAATTACTATTTAATTGAATTTAAATTTAAAGTGTTACACTCCAAGTTTGCATCATTGTTGAAGTGTAACCCACCTTCATAGGTGAATCTTCGTCAAACTATGATTTTGGATTCATCATAATATTGTTAGGAACCCAAATAGAAAATAGAGAAAAAGGAACAAAAGATTGAAAGAAAGATTTTACTACTTAATTGATTGAACTTAACAAAAGAGAAAGAACTCTCTTCCACAGGTTTCCCCTTTACAAAAGATTCTTCCTTTCATGAAGAGCAAAAGCTCAAGTCCCAAAATGATACAAGACTAATATTCCTTTCCATTATAGCCTTCTATTTATTTAACTCTAACAAACTAACCAACAAATTATATTCTAAATGTCTTAACTAACTTCCTAACTCCTAAAAATGTTACCTTCCTAAAAATTAACCTTGTCCTCAAGATTGAAATTGGAGATGTTAGATCTACCCCCAATAGCATTTCAATTGTTTGTCAACTAGATTTTGTTATAACAAGATAAATGCAAGTTGGGAATGAAAACAAATGAACCAACAAGCTTGTGCTTCAAATCTAGCCTGTTTGAACTGTTGCATTGTTGTGCTTTTCTCCCATAGACTTGGACTTTGCCAATTAAGTCCAAGAATAAGTTTTATTGATGTAACTTTCCATTATTTTCTCATTTTGGATCCAATTTCTACAATCCATTTGGGCCTAACCGATTAGGTTTAAATTTGAATCCAATCTGTAGAATTCCAACTACCCTTTCCTCTTTCTCATTCATCAGTGCTCTAAGAGAATGTGCTTCTTTGGTGTTCATCCATGGGAGTTCAACTGTGAACAGCCCATTAGTCACTACTTGTAAACTCAGTCAAGTGGCTTTGGTAGTTGAGGAGATGAGGATGGACATTGTATAACTTGAACCACCATGCTGCCTTGGTGCATTTCTTCTGACTTGGCTCCATTATCATGTTGTTAGCCATAGATGCAATGAAATTTAACAATAAAGCTTCAACTAGCAAATTTGAATTCCAAGATTTCAATGGCATTGATGTTCCACCCACCTTCATGGTCAAACCTAGGTTAGAGTGTGAGTTCTATTTGATCATAACAAGCTTTTTCTAGAAATTTGAGTTTTGAAAAAAAAATGAGCATTTGCACATTTTACTTCTGTCTTGATCATCTACCACTTGATTATCCCTAAAATGATCTTTGCAACTCACATTCTCTTTTCCTTGTGTTTTTCCCTTTTCATTGATGGATCAACTTCTTCATCTACCATAACCATTTCAATCTTTGTATCACTTGCTAATTTTGTTTCATCATTTTTTGTTTCTTCTCCACCACAAGGGGTGTGGTGGTGATAGTTCCAAATTACTGAACCTTCTTTTTCACTTTTTTTTTTTTTTCAGACTTCAAGAATTGCCATGAATCGTCATCATAATCAAAACTTCTACTCTTTGAGTTTGTTCCTTCTTCAATGCTTCCATGAAAGGTGGGTAACTCCACCTTTAACCTCTACTTCACCACATTTTGACTCATTCTCTTCCCCTATCGTTCTTGTCCTGGTCAGTTGGATGGAGACCAGCCTCCTCATTCAATATCTGGAGTAGCATGTGTTTCAACTCTGATATGCTGGTCTTACAAAAATGAAGCTGTAATCTTATGAGAATCAATTATCACTTTCACAAACTCCACTTTTTTCAAATGATCCATCTGGTTTTGGTGTTTGCTGCTTCATTATCAATTGCTTCAACATTGCTCAAGATCAGAAATACTAGGCTTCCAAGAAAATTTGCAATCATAGGTCTATTCCTTCAAGATCACCATAGGATTCTTCTTTGACTAGGGATCATTCTCCCCAGATTTTGAATCCAACAAGTTGGACCAAATAGTTAGGAGCCTGTTACGAACCCAAGAATAAAAATGAAAAAGAAAAGAAAATTTTATAACTGAATAAAATGAAAAGAACAAAAAATAGGAGAGAGATCACTCCTCCAAAGGTTTCTCCCTCATAAAGGATTTTTCATTTCGCAAAGGATAAAAACTCAATTTACACATGTTAAGAAATCTAAATATCCTTTCCTTTACATCTTCATCTTATTTATTTACCTCACAAACCCTTCTAATTAACTAGCTTCTTTCATTAACTAACTACAATAACTATCTTAACTAACTTTTCCTTCTCTCTCTCTTAACTCCTAACAGGACCCAAATTAGAAAATAGATAAAAGGAAAGAAAGATTGTATTTCTTAATTGATTGCAAAAGAACATAACAAAGGGGAGAGAACTTTCCTTCAAGGCTTCCTCTTCACAAAGCATTTTTCCTTTTACAAAGAGTAAAATTTCAATTATCAAAATGTTACTGAATATTCATTCCTTCTCCCTTACAACCTCCTATTAATATACTATCCAACTAACTAATTAATACCCTAATTGTTTTAACTAACTTCCTAACTCCTAACACAACCCTACCAAGTGAAAAAAGGGAAAAGGCTTGGTTTTCTGTTGTTGTAGTAAGAAATAATTGATCAAGACAAGTTCATTATAAAGGATGGAAAAAAATGTACAAGAAACAAAAAGACAATATAGATAAAACATTATTCCCAACAATTAAGCAGTAACTATGCATTAGACCTCATTCTCAGAAAAGAACTCCAGAAAGGAACTTGAATTAAGTATCAAATCTTTCTCTTGAGTGAAAATTTTCTTAGCAATTGAGAGCTTAGTAGCCATTGTAGCTTCATAATCAACATCCTGTGGGAACACAAAAAAAATATTAACAATAAATTGTCATCTACAAATATGTCTACTTACAGAACTATGATAACATAGTGAGATAAGGCTTGATTGTTGTTGTTGTAGTATAAAACTATGATGACAATTACAACATATTCATAGAAAATATAATTAACAACAACATAGGAGTAATCCTTCATTTTAGTCTTTAAAAATGTAAAGGTCAATTGCTTTAGTCCTAAACTGTAAGGTACCCTCACTTTGGTTTGTAACTTTACAAAATGTCATTCACTTTAGTCTTTTTTGATGCAAAACATCAGCAAAAAATAAGGTGGAAAAGAACTAAATTGACTTTTGTATTATTAATGACTAAAGTGACAAACACTTACAATTTAAAGAATTAGAATGGGGATTTGCTCATAATATAGGTATCTCAATTCAAAAGTACTAAGTTTAATTATACAGGTAAAAGTAAAGGCTGCATCATCTCATATCTGATTGTAAGTTGAAAGAGTATTCCTTCAGTTTCTCTTATTTCAACCCTGGAATTGAATCTAAAAGGTATTCTAGTAAACTGATTGCAGCAATTGGATTCTCAGTAAAAATGTTTTTATTTTTATATACCAGAATATTTGCAATGTTGATTCCATCCAAAGGTGTTATATTGTTATTGCATTTAATGAGAGGTGAGTGAAGTGACATTGAAGACTGAAATAAATTTACCATCAATCTTTACAACCTTAGCAGCACCTCGTTTCTAATATACAAATATAATGTTATAATGGGGTTTACTGACATCTGATTTATTTAAAACAGCACCAGATTTAGAAGTGACTAAAAAGACAAATTAGACATTGTAACAGCCTTTTAACGATGCATGCATATATATTAGAGAACCCTTTTATGGTATCAAGATACACACACACACACACATATATATATATAAAGATTTGGTAGCATTACCTTCCCATCCAACTGCTGTTT
This sequence comes from Abrus pulchellus subsp. cantoniensis, assembly GCA_024086825.1. Classification (NCBI taxonomy): domain Eukaryota; kingdom Viridiplantae; phylum Streptophyta; class Magnoliopsida; order Fabales; family Fabaceae; genus Abrus; species Abrus pulchellus. The sequence continues at coordinate 13,172,220 of CM044050.1, forward strand.
TGCCTCCTCAATCTCTTTCTGTTCAAAGGGGAAGCAAAATACTTCAAATATAAGCATTTGGAAGCTGCTACCAATGCTATTAAATATTCAATAGAGAATAAAGTTCCTAAATATAACCTTGATCTCCTCTGATATATTCTCAGAAAGTGCTTGTACTCTTAGATACAAGGGATGCAATGCAAATACTGAGAGTGAACTGAAAAACAAACATGTGCAAAATCACAACTTTAAGTCTCAGCTAGTCTACAAATTGTTTGAAATAACAATTATAGACAAGTTTTTTTTTTCAATCATACCCGTGAAAAAAATTAATGTCAAATTACTTAGTTTGATTTGCTGCATGCAATTTATATCTTATCTAACTAAATCCGAAATAGTTGTCAAAAAGGAAACTTTGAACTTGAGAAATCAAATACATGCAATCCCGAAGTTGTTAGGAGATCAACAATGAGAGTTTTAGAAAATTCAATTTTATATCTTAAGTTAGTTTTTGGCCTGAGTTTCGATGCTCTGGTGCCCCAAGTCCATGGTGAAAGGAAGAAACAAAATGAGCTGAAAAAGAAGGTTGGTTGTGTGTACGTGAGAGGAGGAACACCGGTGTGATGAGTAGAGAAGAGAATGATTTTGGGTATTACCAACATAAGATGGGATAAATAGGAAGGACTCCTCCGAGGTCAACTCTCGACTCCCATCATTGACATTGACCCACCATGCATGATCATGAGGCCAACTCAAATGGTAGCCCATCTCGCTGATGTGTAACATTGTCTTCTTGTGCACCCTTGACTCCCACCTACGCATTTGATTGAAAGTTGAAACCAGATTGATCCATAAAGATAAGCATTCCCCTTGTCGAACCGCAACCAAGAAACCAAAGGTGTCCCTACCCTATTCCCAAACACTTGGGATAGGGTAGGTACACCTAACCCTAACAAAGGGATAGCCCACCACACCCCATAATGGGTGCACCAAACCTAAACCATTACTCATTACATCACCCTCCTTCATGTCATCACCAAGATGGAAATTCCACCTAACCCAGGTGCACCCATGCCTATAAATAGAGGGAAGAACTAGTAATATGAAGATAAGCAAGAATTCCCAACCAAGTCTCTGTCAAAATATATACTCACTTGGACGTTGGAGTGTTTCTTGTAGGAACACCCCACAGCCGCACCTCCGTCAATTGCAATAATCAACACTATGAGGACCTCCACACCAGAACAGTACCTCCGGCTTCGCCATTCAGAGTCAAGGATCAGAACAGGGAGAAAAAGAGTGGGGAAAGCAGTTAAGAGAATAAGAAGTATTCAAAAATAACCTTGGCATTGGGACCAGGATTTTTTTGTTCTTGTTATTTCACTGTATTACAGTGGGTTAACTCTGCTGAATTAAGGAGTTAGTCCCCATTATTTCCATTCTGTAAAAACCATGTTTGCATAATGACAGGTATAATGATATTTACAAAGTATCTATATATTTATCTGATGTGTACTATAATTTGAAGATTTTGTACCTGTATGGATAAGAATCCCACCACATCCCATGCACAGATGTATCATTGATTGGTAAAAGTTGAACTAAATGGAAACCGGAAGCTACAGCCCAGTCAACTAGTAATTTAAGGTCAAGAAACTCTCCAACACCCAGATCAGATTCCGACCTAACAGAAAACATGGGGATTGCTACCCCAGCACCACGCCAAGGCGTTTCCTAGAAAAGCAAACCAACAACAAATTAGAACTGTAAATTCCCGCAACGCACAATCTCCACACCCATAATGTAATTTCAGCAATTCACCCGCATCATGCCATCTGAAAGAATGATATATTTTGCCTCATTCCTCGAGGAGTTAATAGATACTTCTCGATTTGGACCATTCTCTATAGAAAAATTCCCAGACCTGCTACATTTGCCATATCTATATGTGGAAACACTGTTAAGAAACAATATAAAGCTTAATGAAAGTATTGGTAGCAACATATGAATCTAATAACACCAGAAAATCATCATATAGTTCATGATGAAAGGTTCAAAATGGATATCTTATTGGAAAATCACTCCTTTGCATCACACATTCAGCTTTCCAGACAGATTCACCAAAATAGCTGAGTTTTAGTCCATTTTCAACTTTCCACTGCCCCAACTTTATATTGCTACCAATCACATATATCTGCAAAAGTTCGAAAAAGGTCACTAATTCAAGTTAAGTGCCAACCTTTTAAACACAAATCTTTATATATGCTTTTAATGAATTTGCAGTGCATGCAGATAAACAACATTAATCATTTGGGATAAAAAGGTCTCACTGATTTGTCTTTCTCAATATTTGGGCAACAAATTTTGAATTGGATCACAATAGATGCTGCTGGTCATCAGAAATCAAAATACAAGAGTTATCAACAATATAATAAACCAACACTCTGCACATACATTCACATCCTATAAGTTTCAAAAAGAGGTTAAAAAATTAATTTGCATATAGATACCTTGACCTTCCTGTTCAAAAGTAATGTTGTTGACTCCTGTGTTGCTGTTGACGCTCAAATCCCAGCTTTGCCGAAAAATGACATCTCGGAAAGCACTTCTGAAAGGGAGGGCATCTGAGCCAGTCTGTACTTGTCGATAAAACAAGGAAAGATCTTGAGCATAAAATTTTAAAAAACAATAATTATGTCTTAACAAAAATTGATTGAATTATATTACAAATGAGGATTCTATTCAACTTCCAGACACACTGACAACTTTGAGAGGCTGCTACAAGTGAAATATTTTGGCAAAACTCAGAGAAAAATGATCAAGAAATAAGACCTGATTTGTGAAGCACTTAAAAGACCATATCCTTCTTGTATATTTATTGTGCGTAGGTGTTACAATTTACAGTGTAATGTACATAGTACAAAAAACAGAATTTTGAATCTTTTTCTGCCAGCAATCAGCATCTCCACACCTTAAGAAGTAGTATGCACTAACTACACTTTTCAAACAGCTTGAATGGATTGAGACAGATCAAACAACATGCCACATCAACTTTTTTCTTTCTTTCTTTCTTTTATTGGGGGAGGGAGGGGGCGCTAAATTTCTCTGGAAATACATGCGGTCACCTTAAATCATTCATGCAAAGTGTGGATTTTTTACACAAGGTCATGAATGAAGTTCAAGGTTCTAATAAGCAAACGTTGCAAATAAGTTTATTACAAATATTTTCTTTCAGATGGAAAATTTTGAAACAAAAAACACAATCAAATTGCACATTTCCTATAAAACACAATTGAACTGAGAAATATTAGACTACTGAACCCAAGTGGATAACAAGAAAGGTATCTTCTGAATCTACACAATTTATGTAACATAATTTTTGTTGAGTATATCTTTCGTTCTTACATCTGCCAGACCAAAAAAAAAAAAAAAAAAATGCTGAAAAGCTCTACTAATTTGTTACATGATTTAATGAAAAGAATCGGAATTCATTACAAATGGCAATAAAACTAGGACATACCTTCACAGAAGCAACATAAGAAAGAACTACCTAAAAGATACAGAAAAATGTGGAATGAGAGAAAGGCAGCACCTGCCAAAGATCATGGAACTCAATCTCCTGGCCACTCTGAATACCTTCAGGGAGCACCAGTTCGCGCTTCTTCCCCATCTCCCCTCTCAGTACATTTTTGTTATCATCCACAACATAATAGCTGTACTGGCATTGGAACCCTCTAGGAACTTTGATGCTTCCACCCCATATAAGCTCATTCCCTTGATGAATAGGGCTAAGCAACACACCCCTCTTCACATTCCAGGAACCAAGCACTGGCACAGAGCCACACACCAGTAAACTCTGACCCCATTGGGTAAAATATGGTATCTTAAAGCTCACTTTCACTGAATTCACAGACTTGTTCCCAGAAAACAATCCAGAATTCGCCATATCTTCCAAAATGGATAATGAAAGAGCAAAAACACTCAATTCCTGGCCAAAAATTGAAATTTTGAAAGCAAGAAAAAAAAAATGTGCAATTATCAATGCGGAGAAAGATCAGACAAATCCACAATATATTGAAGCATCAAAGTGACAAAGTTGTGGGCACTAAGCTCACATCCTCTAAGAATCACACCACATAACCATTTAACATAACTGAAGTTAAAAGAAAGCAAAAACAGAAAGTCTCAAAAATATAATCTTTTCTATGAAAACAAAAATGGGTGGATGAGATTTACCTTGATTTAAGCAGTAGATATGATATTGGGAGTTATGAATATAAATAGTAAAAATGGGAGTGCTTGAGGAGCAGGAGTAGAGAGTGTTGTGTGGTTGGAAGAGAAAGAAAGGGATGAGATATTTTGATGGAAAAGTAGAGACTGGAACTGGAGAGGGAAAACAGAGAGGTAATAATACTAACAGAATAGAAGAAAGACGTTTCTGGCTCTCAGGATTCGATTAGATACCGAAAGAGAGAGAGAGAGAGATTTTGAGATATTATTTTATAATGTCTTTCCTGATATGAGTTCAGGTAAGAATGTTGCTATCATGGAAGAAAGGATGATACACTCAAGATGCGTGTGAAATTCGATAGCTCAGGTTTCTCACTGTAACTGCCTCTAGAATCAACCTTGAAAAACCTCAAAAATAAATATCTCGACATATATCATTTTTCGTTAGTATTATTGTTACATATACATAATAGATAGACAAGAACAGAGTATATATCCTTAAATATTTACATTTTACAAAATGATTTGTAAAGTTAGAGACTAAAAAAAGTAGCTTTACATGTTGTAATGTAGCGACACACTCGTCTGGGGTCTAACAAAAAAATAATAAATAGTAAAAAGAATTATTATAGTTGGAAGTAAAATGCTATTATTGTGTAAAGTAATATAAAATTTAGTTTTTTTACGATGAAGATTTACAAAGTAAATAAGAAAAAAAATATTTATTAATTTAAATTAAAAAATTATAAGCATAATTATAGTTAAATTCGAAATCTCTACTTTCTTACTTTGGGTATTTTTTATTTTAGAAAAACTAATAATATGATACTCAACTGCACGTTACCATGAAAAGGTTTATTTATCAGCTTTTGTTTTACATACACGAGTGCTGAATAAAATATTACGAACCAATTTGACTAAATTACTCTATTTCCATTATATTTTACGTGTATTACGAACTAAGTTCTTCATATTATATGAATATATATTATCATTATTTTTATTTTTAGTATTAGAATACTTTTTAACGTTTATTATCTTTTCTTTTTCTTCAATCTTTATTCACAATTTTTTAGAAAGCTTTTCCGATCTAGTGTCCATGACAAAGAAGTTAAACACATTTTTACTTATTTAACAAAGTCAAATAAAATTTTATCAAGGGTCCATAACTATTATGTTTATTATGGGCACACTTCACGAAACTCTTAGTTAACAGTTACGAATTATTATATGAGAAATAAACAAAAACTTCCTTAATATAGGAACAGTTTCATTAAAGTTGCATAATTAAAGAAATTAAAATTATAAATGGTAATTAAGAAAATCAAGGGAATGAGCTCATATAAGAATTAAAAATTTTAATATGAAATATAAGAATTAAAATTGCATAATTAAAAATTAAAGGACTAAAATCGAACAAACGTGATAATTGGAAGATCAAAAGTGTAATTAAGTTTAAAATTAAATGTATTTAACATTTAAACTACATAAATTTTAAAATAGCATTATATAAAATGAAAACAAACCATTTTATAATTTCATATTTAAAAATAAAGAAAAGTATCCAAAAATTGTTAAAGCAAAAATTTAATAAAAACTTGATCACATAAATTGTTAGCACACACTAACAAGACAAATCAAAATTACTAAAATTTGATCAGTTTTGTAAGAATTAAATTATATATATATATATAATACATTTTTTAAGGAAGTATAAGGTTTATTTGTTTGAAAATTATTTCTTGTAGTCATTTAATTATTGAGAAACCAGTCGTAATAAATTAGTTTTAATCCATCCTATAACCATGCAACAATATTTCATACGATTGAGTTTTTACTAAAGTTTCATCGCGACAAATTTAAAATCTTTTATTTTGAAGATATGAAGTTATGACTTACTTTATTATATATTCTTTTGGGTCACCTAATATTACTACTTTCAGTTATATCACCCAATTTAAATATTTATTTTTATAATGTAATAGAAAGAATTTAATTGTAATGCATTTATAAAATTCGAAAAAAATTGTGTAAAGCATAAAAAAATAAAAAGTTCTATGTAATGGGTCAATATGCAATTAATAGAGGCATTTTCTCAATTTTGCAGATGGTCAAATCTTAGCTTATCTTTCACTTTTGTTTCCTTAGCATTGTTGATGTTATTGTGAATTGTGGAAGTGGTACTTTTTTTCTAATGGTTCATCGTACGAGTACTCTCTAATTAAATCTAATAAGTAGTAATATTTAGTTTTTAAAATATATGGTGTATTTTGGTAGGTAAAAAGCAAGTAGTCAGTGATTGAGAAATCAATAGTTAAAATTTAACCACTTAATATTTTTTTGTGGCACACATACATGTATTTCATCACGACAATTAGAAGAGCCAATTCTAATTTGGAAAAGGTGATAAGTCTTTTGACTAAAGAGTGACGAATATGCATATGAATAATGTTTGGGATGATGATATTTGGAGGATGAATATTCTACGTACACTTGCCTATCAAACATTAGCTAATATTGAAAATGATGGGGGGTATTGAACACCTTCAACATTTAGAATGTAGTGAAATTGTGCATAATTTCGTAATAAGGGGACATTAACCCCCGTTACGTTTTGAAAAGTTAGACTTCATTCAACGTTTCTAAAAAGTCAAAGGCAATTCACATGATAGGATCTTTTGCCTTGGTGTCTTATCTTTGCAATCGTAAGCATAAGGAAATATTATATGCTTTCTTTATTCTATATAAACAGGAATCATGTGCTACTAATTAAAGGCATCATATGCAAAATAGTAGCCAAAACAGTATCATATGAAGATTCATAAACTTCCAAACGGAAAGAAAATATGCAAAAAAGTATCACAGCTCTACCGTATCACTTAATTGAATACACATGTATCTCAATCTTTCTTTTTCACATCTAGCATAGTTGAAAATTTATACAAAAATACTTGTAGAAATAGAAAATAAGGAGGTAAATTAAATGAAATTATTTCATAAATTAAAATTAACATATGCACTTCATGTTTCAAAACAAATTAATTAAAAAAGCTTATAAAAAATATAACATTGTTGATTTTAATTAACATAAGTTACATTTTTTTCCCTACTCAAACTAGGTCAAGCCCACTACCCCAATTTAGACGTGCTGTAAGAGGTACAAGTTTTTTTTTTTGCCAGTTAGCTGTTTAATTATAAAATTACTAACTTATTATATTTTATTTTTTTGTTTCAAAGATTTTTACAAAAATCAGTAAAAATAATAAAATATTACCTTCATTATTTCCCATACAAATTATTAAAAATAAAATCATGTGAAATTTTTATAATTAAAAAAGGGGAACAAACATTTTCTGTAACAAAACCGCCCCATAACTTGTGCAAAAGGAGGAACAGATGGAAAGTGGAGAACCAAAGGAATTCACAATTTCACATCTTAACAACAAAATCGTGTTACATTGCCATCATTGGTTGAACATTTTGCTGGTCAAGCTCGGCTAACATAACCTTTAGCTGGCATAGAGAAGCATACAGTATGATTTTATTGCAAGGGATGAGAAACAAAAAGAAAATTGTTACTTTCTTCATTTTTGGCTTTCATTTTCATTTTTTTTCATCTTACATCACAAAACAGCGGTAGTGTGTGTAATCAAGGACTGCCACTTATGGACTTTGACCTGAAAACACATACACCATCTGGATCTTTTAATCAACTATTTACACGCATGATGACAACTTATATCCACTCAGATGAATGTGTTGCTTGCCTTTTGCTAGCTCACATTTTTAGTACTCTCATTTGTCTGGTCGATTGATACACTTCAAGTACCATGTTATGCACGTAACACAAGTACTATGAAAAAAGATGTCCATTTAACAGTTCCAAGACAACCTGCAGAAGCTGCAAAAACAGGATATCAGTGGACAAGAAAATATCCAGAGAAGGGTTGCACATATGATATGACCCAACAACAAGATCCTCAACTTCATGAGTTCATGCAATCAAGTAGAATTTACTCAAATAAGAGAACAAAGGAGAAAACTTTAATAACCGTTTGTTTGAATTTGTATTTGTTAATACTTAATACTGAAGCATCGATAACCTCCATTTGGAGGTTTATGTCCTGAGTTTGAGTCTCCAAGACTATTTCTAATGTAAGAAATAAAAACAGAAGCAAAATGGTAGACTTGCATGTTTGTACAGACGAGAGAATTTTTGGGGAGCCATAGTCTGAGTCCATACAGAATGTGAAATTACTCCTTTCCAACTTCACATTAAGCCAGACTTCATTGACTAACTTAATTTCCTTAGTAAATGGTGTAACCCCAGACAATTTTAATATCATGATCGAAGATTAATGGTTTAAAAGATGCATGCACAAATATAAGTATAAAACATGTCTTATCTGATTTAACACTAGTAACACATCAGCTTTGAACCATATAATTATTGCCATATCACTAAGCATACTTACACGAAGAAAATGGCGGTCCACGAGAAGGCATGTGTGAACGTTCTGCTGCTGGTTCATTCTTAGGAGGGGGCTCAGCATGAGCAAAAGCTACATTTGGTAAAGGGCTCAAAGCAGGTACTGAATGAGGGACATGTGCTGGGGATTCAACCTGTGATTTTGGTGATGCAACAGGAACAGGATAATGTGGATCAATACTAGGAGCAACTACAGGTGTAAGATGAGCATGCTTCCCAGCATGATGGGTAGACCTTTTTCTATACCCAAAATGACAATTAGGAGGCTGAGCCTGAGAATTTTTCCCAGGTGAAGGCGCACTTTTTGTAGTGGCAGGAGAAACAACCTTGGGTGGAGCTATACCCTCCTCAGGTGAAGATATAGGTGTAGGTGCAAGTGCAGGTACAGGTACAGGAGAAGTTGCAGGAGTTAGATGGGCATCATGGTGATGATGATGATGATGATGTCGGTGTTGATGGTGGTGGTGGTGGTAGGATGAATGTGGCATAGGAGCAGGAGAAGGTGACCATGTACCATCACTGCCATGAAGGGAGTGCTGCAAGATGGATGAAAGTCGGACCTGCTTAACCCTACCAAATTCAGTGTTATTCAAGCCAAGATTATGAGGTCCCATGATGGTTTGTGCCAGCTGCTTTAGCCTCTCTTTTGATGGAGGAATCCCAACTGCAAGTAGAACAGATGTCTGAACAACAGTAGGAGAATCTACTGTTGAACCTTCAGAATTTGATAAGCTGACATGCAAGTTCTGAAACCAACCAGGAAACCCAACAAAAATCAGCAATTCAGCATGGCATCTTATGACTAGTATTCCATCAGGAATCTTCTATAAGTACTAAGAGCTATAAATTGCATATTATAATGTTCTTTATTGCATAGTCCAATGCCAAACATGACTCACTTGAAATAGACACATAACATATAATCAAAACTGAAGGTTGACCTCAAGCACAAAAGCTATACACAATTATAACCATCGAGATTATATGCTGAAAACAGTAAGAAAATGAAGAAGAATTGACAAACCTCAAAGGATGCCAGATGTAATCCAGACTTTAGCTGAGTAGTTAACTCATTAAAATTTGATTGTATTTGATAAATGGGGAAATTCAACTTAAAGCTGAATAGTGTTTGCACTTTCTGCAGAGGAAATGCATTCTGTGGCGGAATTATAGTAATTCCTCCCTTAAATTTGAGCACTTCAAAAAAGAAGGGATCTCCAAACAAGGATGAAGAAGTGAGCTGGAGAATTGATTGGTGTATAACCAGGGATGTAAATGATGCTTTTATCAAACTAGTGGCAGCTGAAGACATTTCTGTATTTTCATCATCAGAATCAACTGCAAACACCACTCTTGTCTTGTTTGGCCCAGGTAAGGGATCTAGAGACAAGATGACTACCTGGAATTTTTTAACAAATAGGAGAATGATATTAATATGTAAATATTAATAAAGTGTATGAAAGAGAAGTAATGAGAGGTACTTTGGTAGAGAGAACATCTATCTCATCAAAAATTTCATCTGCGAGCTGAAAGGAGTTTTCTTTTAGCAAAGAGACTGATTTATTAAGATTAAAGCTTGCAACAATATCATGACCTGCAATATTAAACAAAATCATTAAGCAAATAGATTTTATAAATTGCACTAATATCTTAAAAGAACGACTTTTAGGTAGTTGTCATATTCAAAATCTTTTAGTGATGCGGCAATGCATAATTAAGAAATAGAACTTTTACACCGGCAATGGTTCAAAAGTTTATCCATAAATTGGCACATGCAGTTGTATAAAAGCATGAGGACAAATCTATAAAACACATTAAACTTGTGCTGAAAATATGTGAGGAGATACAGTATATAATTTTTGCTAGATAAAGGAAGAGAAATTGAATAATGAAATTTGAAAATTGATCATATGCAGAGGTATAATAGAACTGTACACTATTAAGAAAATATATTTATAATTACAGTAATCCCAATCTCCCAACAGCCCCAATATTGGACCAACATTAATTTGCAAGCAAATTCCCACTTTTCACTCATTGATTATTTTCTCTATCCCTGCCTCCACAATCCTTTTCTGTGATCCAAATATCCAATGTTACATGGTACACCACTTTCTATTACAATTTCATTCCCCCTTAAGCTCTTCTTATTGTTCTTCAAGTAATCACTATTAATTATAACCTACTCATTCATTCCTGCATTAGTAAGAAACTCTGTGTGGCAATTGAAAATCTCAATATCTGATGGTGTAAAATATGTTCAGTGCAATAGCTGCATAATGAGGTAAAAGATTGTAATGGATGGAGTAGCAATGGCGGCTAGCAGCTTGGCATATGGTGTCACAGAGCCATATTAATACACTATGGACATCATAATGAAATTTCCCTCATCAAGCAAAACAATGTTAAGATTACAGACTTCAAAAAAAAAAAAAAAACTATTAAGTTTATTATATTCACTATCTCCTCACATATTGTCAGCACAAGTTTAATGTGTTTTACAGATTTGCTATACAAAGCCGCTAGCTTGAATAAACTAATAACAAAAATGCTAGGGCAGGTAAATGGATACAAACTAGTAAGCATATTGATTTTAGAAACGAAAAACTTTTTACACAGCCTAAAACAGAAAACCGTTTAATTTATAGGCAAAATCGACATCGAGAACCTTTTTCTACATTAATATATGATTTATGACCATAATTCGTTTTAAGCATCTCAAAAGTGTAAAAATGGATAGCCCCAAGTTTGACTCCTTAGTTTATGATTTGAGAAAAAACACTGTCAAAACACAATTCCCAAATAAAGAATTACAAGGAAATTTAAATAGATAAAGCCTAAGCAAGGGAACGTCCAATGCAGTGCCAAAACCAATTTCAAAAATGAAGTCTACAAGATCAAAATCCTCAAACCTTACTTAAAATAGCATAAGAAAAGTAATTTCCCAAATGAGAAACACGATCCGACAAACTAGTTCTTTTTCCCACAACACATAAATCTCTTCGATTGGCCAATTAACAAAACTACCATAATTAAAAAACGAAACGAGTCATTAAATAGCCCATTTAAGTAACCCTTCATTAACCATTTTACCCCCAAATTAAAAAATAAAAACAACGAAGAAAAATAGCATCTTGTAAATAACCCATTACTACCCAAAAACAGAAACAGATCTAAACCCACGAAACAATGCCACCACCCACAAACCCCCAAAGCACAAAAACCAAAACCCCACCGTTGTAATCAGCATTCAGATTCTTCCGATCTGCGAGACGAAGAAATGGGGGTAACCAAAACAAGGCAGAGAGAAACACCGCAACAGACAGCACCAGTACGAGAATGCATCTAAGACCAACGAGTTTCCGAATCCGAGAACACCGACACTCTGTCTCCGCATTCTGCGGTGGATCCTCGGACTGAGGCAGAGGTTGCTGTTCTTCTTCGGCTTTTCCCATTGGGAAAATGCAGCATAAGAAGAAGAGAAGGGTCAGATTCCATTCCCATTGGATACACCCATTTCACACACTGAACTAAACCAAGCAGAAAAATGAGATCTTTTTTCTAAAGGGGTTGTTGGGTTTGTGAAGATTAACAATTTTTTAGGGTTTGAGTTTGAAGGGTCGAAGTGAAAGAAGGAAGAGACAGTGAAGTAACTTGTGCAGCACAATTGACAACTAGTGTCATTTTCTCATTTGGAGAGAGAGATTGTCTTTTTTTTTTTTTTTTTGCCCTTTTTGAAATTTTGAAGTGGAAGCAAAGAAGATGAGAAGAAAATGCGTTTAATATTAAAAACTACGCACTATTAGGTGTAGAAATTAGGAAGGTGGTGTGAGGTGTGATGACGAAGAAAGCATTTGTGGAAGCAGTGAGGTAAGGTTTGACTCTTCCAAGTTATATGCGCCACGTTTTCTTCTCTCTCATACTTTGCTCGTGGAAAGAGATAAGGAAATTTATTTTTAAATTCAACTTTTTATGTTATTAAATTTTCAGATTATATATAAGTATTCACGATTCCTTTTTAATTCCACGATATACTTTTAACTATATGCATTTAGTATAATAAGTATTCACGTATAATTGTTTAATTTTAGAAGATGTTATTTATCAAATGCTATTCTAGAGAAATTAGTGGATAAAAGTCAAAATAATTTACAAAAGTGGAATACACACTCTCCATTCTTTGAAGTGGGTTTCCTTATTTTTGTACGATTGTATAGAATTTGAGAATGAATTCGAAAAAGATATAATAGCTTTTTTTTAGAGACGAGTTGAATTCTCTAAAGTTTAAAAAAATTGAATGACCTGTATTTGAAATGTAAGAAGTTTAAATTTATTCTGCATCATAATATTTTTTTAATTCAATTGTTAATTTTTTAAAAAAAATTAAGAAATAGGTTAAGTTTGTAAATTTTGACAATAAAATTTGGTATATATAAAAATTATTTATACTATTTGAATAGTGTATGTAAATAGGGAGAGGGATGAAAATAAAAAAGAAAGATTATTTGTTTGAATGTTATGCGATGAGTGATGAATCCACAATTTATAAATATTTTATTTTTTTGTTTATAGATTTTTAATAGAAAAAATAACTTAGAAATGATAAATACATAAAAAATATTATTTAGATTAAATATTATAACTTTCTTAATTTTTGTCTAATTTATACAAATTTTTGTAAATATATTTTGTAATTTTGATCATTTGAATAATTGTGTAGAAATTTTTAAGCAAATTTCTTAGATTTTTGGCTATTTGAAAAATATGGGGTTAAAGTAACTACTTTCGAGCACTATAGTAACCACTACAGCAAGTCAATTCCAAGAGACAAGTCAAAGTAGCTACTTTTATGTGCAATAGTAGTTACTACAGAGAGAAAAGGAAAATCCTGAGAGCTGCACGTATCTACTATCATAAACGATAGTAGTTACTATTAAGGACGTCAACTTCACTATAAATAAATTTTTACCATTTAGAGTTGGAGACTTTTACAATCTTAGATTTTTTGCCATTTTGAGAACATTTTTGCAGAGCTAAGTCAACCTTGGATGACAGTTAAGGGTCCAACCTAGAGTTTGATTTTCATTTTTTTTTACTTTTCTTTGATTTTTACATTAATGTCATTAGTTTTCCTTTATTTTCATCTTATAATGTGAGACTCATCATTATGGAGGGCTAATTTTCTTGTAATTCATAGTGAGTTCATATGGATTGTTGAATTCTTAGGTCTTTCATGTTAATACGAATTCCTTTTTCATGAATTTCTTCCTTCCCAATCTTTTGAGCTAAGTTAAGAATTTAATGAAAGAGTGTTGCTTAATCACTTCTAATTTGTTTTTAATCAAGGTTATGAATTTAGTTTGCTTAATTATGGATTTAATCCTAAAGATTGAAGCCCATTGATTTGCTTAATTTCATATAGAAATTTTGGGTTAATTTTTGCTTTTTAAATTGACTTAATTCAGGAAAAAGGAATAGGATGTTAAATCTTAAGAGGAATTGGGATAGAACCCATGTGGATAAACTAGGAGTTACTATATTTCATTGATTGAACTTTACAATTTAATTATTTGATTGAGTAATTTGCATTTGGAATCACAAAAACTCCTCCTTTTTACTTACTTTCTGAGTTAATGTTTACAACATGTTTGATGTATATTCTTATCTAATGTCACTGGAGATAACTTAGGCTTGCATCCTAGACTATGTTAATTTTTATACATATCTTGATGAGGATTAGTGGTAAACCTTATACGCATCATCAAATTGCACTATTACCGGGGATATTGGTGTTAATTTTTGCATTGAACATGTTAAGTACTCTATTTTAGTGTTTTTTACATGTTTGATGTTAATCATTTTGAATTTTCTGCTTTGTGAATACATTAGCATTGATATAGCTTCATAGTAGATTGAGTAATTTTGCATTTAGGTACATATTTCTACTGTTTTCTGCAACTTTTGAGTACTATATTCTGCATTTTTAGTTTTGCCACTCTGCATCCTTAATTTTTCTACACTTTTATTCTGATTTTGCTACATAATTCTATAGAATTTTGGGCTTAGGGCTGCAATTTTCTATTGGTTTTTCTGCATGATTGTCATATGCACATTTTGCATTTTTTGTCACTTCATTTAGTGTATCTTTTCTACATTCACATAGTTAAATTCATAGTGCATGACCTGATCAAAACCTGGAGATCTATATCTGCTTGATCCAAAAATTAATAGGACTTTTTATAGTAATATTAGGATACATAGACATCATTCTGAAAATTTAGAAGAATTTTCTTCTCCTTTATCTGTTTAATCTTCCCCTCATTCCCTAGATTTTGAACTTGAAAAAATAGTAGATAATAAAAGGACATTAAAGAAAATAGATGCACCTTATGTAACTTACCAAACATTGTGTATACAGTATCCTGATATTGATGCTCATTTTGTTTTTAAAATTGGACTAATACATTTGTTGTCTAGATTTCATGGCCTTACATGTGAAAATCTACACAAGTAGCTCAAAGAATTTTATATAGTTTGCTCAACTATAAGGCTACAAGGTATACTAGAGGAACATGTGAAGTTAAAAGTCTTTCCATTCTCTCTGATGGACACAGTCAAAGATTGGATCTATTATATCCTACCAAGATCCATAACCAGTTGGGACAATTTGGAAAGACTCTTTCTAGAGAAGTTCTTCCCAACATCAAGAGCTACACCCATCAGGAAACAAAATTTGTGGGATAAGATAACTGAAGAGGAAGACACTTTATGAGTATTGAGAAAGATTTAAGAGGTTGTGTGCTAGTTGCTCCCACCACCAAATTAGTGATCAATTACTCATCCAATACTTTTAAAGGGATTGCACCTCATGGTTAGAAATATGATAGATGCAGCGAATGGAGGAACATTGGTAGACAAGACACCTGTAGCAGCCAGGAACTTGATTAAAAATATGGCTGTCAATTCTCAATAATTTGCTACCAGACAAAATTCTTGTGTGACTAGAGGTGTGTATGAAATTCAAGTTACAGATCCAAACAAGTTGCAACACAAGATTAATGAGTTAGCCTCCATGATGAAGCAATTAGCTTTACTTTAATCACCACCTATTCCAGCCACGCTATATGGGATATGCTCAGTCATAAATCATTATACTGACAACTACCCCACATTGCAAGAGATTGATACTCTAAAAGGTAATTCCCAAGTCTGCGCTACAAATATTTACACTAACAAGTTTTCTTTTTAACAGCCGCAACAGCAGCTCAATTGGGACTTGTCTTCAAACAGATACAATCCTAGTTGGAGAAACAATCCAAACTTGATATAGGGAAACTCTTCACAGCAGCACAACCAACAATAAGGCAACCATTATCAAGCACATTATGCTGGTCCAAGCAAATCTCACCAACCACGACAAGCTCAACATCACTAACCATCTACCTCACAAGCCATTGCATTCCAAAAGAATGAGTCATTACTGGAAGAGCTTATGAAGCAAATGGCAATAAACATCACCTTCTAACAAAGGACTGAAGCTATTATCAACACTCTTGAGAACCAAATGGGACAATTAGCTTCTTCCCTAAATCAAATTTAATCTCAAGGTTCAGGAAATCTCTTTGCACAGACTATAGTAAACCCAAGGAATGTGAGTGCAATTACTATGAGATCTGAAAGAGTGATACAAGAACCTAAACTGCCTAAGGAGAAAGAAGATACAAGTTGTACTTCAACTAGAGTTGATGAGAATGGGGAGGAAAATAATCAAGAACAACCAGGACTTGCACCTACCTAACCAAAGGCAACAGAGAATGTTGAAAGAGCAATGCCTTTACCATTCCCTCAAAGATCCATCCAGCCAAGCAAGAAATCTGAAGAGACCGATAAGGAAATCTTAGAGACCTTCAAAAAGGTGGAAGTGAATATACCTCTGCTGGATACAATCAAGTAAATCCCTAAATATGCCAAATTCTTGAAAGACTTGTGCTTCAACTACAGTTGATGAGAATGGGGAGGAAAATAATCAAGAACAACCAGGACTTGCACCTACCCAACCAAAGGCAACAGAGAATGTTGAAAGAGCAATGCCTTTACCATTCCCTTAAAGATCCATCCAGCCAAGCAAGAAATCTGAAGAGACCGATAAGGAAATCTTAGAGACCTTCAAAAAGGTGGAAGTGAATATACCTCTGTTGGATACAATCAAGTAAATCCCTAAATATGCCAAATTCTTGAAAGACTTGTGCACTCACAGAAGGTGTCTAAAGGGTAATGAAAAGGTAAATACAGATAGAAACGTTTCTGCACTGTTTGAGAAAGAGAGGTCTACAATGCCTAAAAAGTGTAAAGATCTAGGAACATTTATTATTCCATGCACTATTGGCAATAATAGGATTGATAATGCTATGTTAGATCTTGGACCATTTATTAATGTCATGTTATTGTCTATTTTTACTTCTCTATCTCTTGGCCCTTTGGAGTCCACAAGTATAATTATTCAATTGGCCAACAAAAGCACAACACATCCAGCTAGACTTGTTGAAGATGTGTTAGTGAGGATGAATGATCTTATTTTTCTAGCTAATTTTTACATACTTGACATACAAGAAAAAGAGTTGGTAAGCAGTGCTGCATCAATCATTCTGGGAAGACCATTCTTGAAGATTGTAAGAACAAAGATTGATGTGCATGCCGAAACACTCACCATGAAGCTTGGAGACAACATTATGCGCTTTAATATACTGGATGCTATGAAGCACCCACCTGAAGAATACTCTATTTTTCACATTAATTTTTTTAATGCATTGATAGATGATAAAATGTTTGAACTGTTAGAAGGAGACTATTTTCTTAATTTTTTTGATTATGTAGATACTTTCATTTGTGAATCTTGTACCAAGCTACTTCAAGCTGGGATCATCTATCTAATCTCATACAACACTTGAGTCAGCTCGGTCCAAGTGGTTCCAAAGAAGTCTGGACTAATTGTGGTCAAGAATGAGCAAGATGAGTTCATACCCACCAGAGTCCAAAAGAGCTGGATAGTCTGTATAGACTACAGAAGACTGAACCAACCAACAAGGAATGACCATTTTTCATTGTCCTTCATTAATCAAATGCTAGAAAGGTTATCTGGTAAGTCTCATTATTGCTTTCTTTATAATTTTTCTGGTTATTTTCAAATATGTTTGCACCTGAAGACCAGGAGAAAACTATATTTACATGTTTATTTAGTACATTTGCCTATTGGAAGATGCCCTTTGGCCTATGTAATGCTCCTGGCATATTCCAAAGATGTATGTTAAGCATTTTTTTTTATTTAGTAGAGCATTGCATAGAAGTTTTCATGGATGACTTTATAGTATCTGGTTTATCTTTTGCTGCATGTTTGACTAACTTGGATAAAGTTTTGCAAAGATGCATAAAAACTAACATTGTGCTAAATTTTGAGAAATGTCATTTCATGACATAATAAGGTTTAGTTTTAGGCCATATTATCTCTAAAAAAGGCATTGAGGTTGATCCTGCAAAATTAAATATTATTTCACAATTACTTTACCCCTCTAGCATTTGAGAGGTTTATTCTTTTTTAGGCTATGCAAGATTTTACATGAGGTTCATCAACGATTTCTCAAAAATTGCATTCCTCTTTCCAAGCTGCTGCAAAAAGAAGTTGAATTCAACTTTGATGGGAAATGCAAGGAGGTATTTGACTTTCTTATGAGAGTCTTGACCACCACACCAATCATTCAACTTTCAGATGGGACAATGTCATTTGAGCTTATGTGTGATGCATCAAACTATGTAATGGAAGTTGTCCTTGCACAACGGGTTGGTAAGATTTCTCATTTTATTTATTATGTTTCTAGAACCCTAGACCCTGCACAATCTAATTACACCATAACTGAGAAGGAATTATTGGTCATAATCTTTGCCTTAGACAAATTCAGGTCACATTTGTTATGATCAAAAGTTATGGTATTCACTAATCATTCTGCTTTAAAGTTTTTCCTGAAAAAGATAGATTCTAAGTCAAGGCTCATAAGATAAATGCTCTTACTACAAGAGTTTGACTTGAAAATCAAGGATAGAAGTAGAGTACAGAACTTAGTAGCAGACCATTTGAGTAGAATAGAGGGAGTCCCTAAACTCATACCACTAAAGGATGATTTTCTTGATGAACAACTCTTAGAGTTGTGCATTTCACATGTACCTTGATATACTGATATTATTAATTTCTTAATTGCAGGAGTTTTTCCAACAAATGCACCAAGGACTTAAAAGGACAAGATCAAGAGTGATGTCAGAAACTATATGTGAGATGACCCCTACTTATGAAAATTTTGCATTGACCAAGTACTCAGTAGATGCATCCCTCATGAAGAAATTTCATCCATACTGCAGTTTTTTTATACTTCAACTATAGGAAGCCACCTTAGACCTCAGAGGACAGTAAGAAAGGTGCTAGATTCAGGATTGTACTGGCCTTCCATTTTTAAAGACTCTTGGCAAACATACTCCACATGTGAGAGATGCCAAAGGTCAGAAGGAATGATCACTTGGAGACAAGAAATGTCTCAGTAGCCCATATTGTATTATGACATCTTTGATGTTTCGGATATTGATTTCATAGGACCTTTCTCATTATCTTTTGATTTCTTGTACATAATAATTGCTATTGATTATGTTTCAAAATAGGTTGAAGCTAAGACCACCAAAATTGACGATGTTAGGATTGTTGTAGATTTTGTTCATACTAACTTATTTTGTAGGTTTGGAATTTCTCGTGCCATCATTAGTGACCAAGGAGTCATTTTTGCAACAAAACTATAAAGGTTTTGCTGAGAAAATATGGAGTACTGCACAAGGTTTCCACTGCCTATCATCCACTGACCAACGAACAAGTTAAGATTTCTAATAGAGAAATAAAAAAGATATTTGAGATAGTAGTACAGCCTCACAGAAAAGACTGGAGCCGTAAGACAGAAAAGATTGGAGTCGTAAGATCAATGATGCATTGTGAACATATAGGACTGCATAGCTCCCTTAGGTATGTCTCCGTACAAAATTGTATTTGGCAAAGCATGTCATTTACCAATGGAGATTGAGTACAAGGCATATTGGGCAATGATGACCTGCAATCTGCATTATGATTCAGCTGGAGAGCAAAGTTACAATTACAAGAATTAGACGAATTGCATTTGGAGGCCTATGAAAATTTAGGGGTTTATAAGGAAAGAACTAAGAGGTATCATGACAAGATGATAGTTAGGAAGGAATTCTGTATTGGTCAAAAGGTACTCTTGTTCAACTCTTACCTCAAATTCATGCGTGGAAAGCTTAGATCAAGGTGGATAGGTACATTCACAATTACAAAGGTATTCTTTTACGCTGCAGTGGAAATCAAAAGTGATTCCACTAGCAAAATCTTCATTTAATGGATATTGGTTGAAGCATTTTCTGCAAAATTGATTTCCCTTGGAAGAGGTTGAGGAGATTAATTTGCATACTCCTATTACAGATCTCAACCACCACCCTCGTTCTGAGTAATCCATTCCATTTGTTAAGCTATTGACGTTAAAGAAACTATATGTCGGAGGCAACTCACAACTTTCTTAGAAGTTTTTAATTAATTTTATGTAATAAACATTGGTCTTGCATTTGAGCTTTGATATTTCATGAGTTTTGCTGCACAATCACTTCATTATGTACTTTACCTTATTATTTGACGTGTGTTTCTGCATAATTTTAGTTTTGCAGAGGGGGATTGCATATTTTGGACTCAATTTCTGCATAAATTTGAGAGTCAAATGCAACAGCAAAGTGACCACTCTCAGACCTTAAGGTAGTCACTTTGGTGAGAAAAATGAGAATTTATCATGAAGGTAATCACTTTTCCAAGCAAAATTAGTTACTTTCAGCCTAGGTATGTATCTCTGCTCATTGTAGTATGCACTTTCATTGCTTAAAGTATTTACTTTTAAGATTTTTAGGCTAATAGAATGTGCGTGTCTACTATTGTTCATAATAATAACCACGCGTAAACTCTTTCACAATAACATAGGATATGCGCTTTATGTAGTTACTATTGTGAACCATAGTAATCATGTAGATCATTTTTTGGGCAAATATAGTGCGCAATCTTTTAAACATTTTTGAAATTGGGCGCCCTTGTAGTGATTACTATTGTAAACTGTAACACCTCATTTCTGCTAAGATCCTATCTCATAATACTGTAATTCAAAACTTCTATAAAATGGCGCATCCAAAATAAACGTGAGCCAGAGATCAAACAATCAACATTATAGCGAATCTACATAGAATTACAATTTATATCACAGGAAAGTAAACATCATTCTTCGATCCTCACGATTCACTCAAAAGCGTAAACACTGTTATCGGTAATAAAATCTAGTTTATTGTACAACTCCAATTAAATATAGATAATAAACCCGACGAGATACCTTCATTTAAGTCTGTTCATCACAAAGCATATATTTTAAATTATTCCAACATTTTATCAATGTGTCAATCATCTTCGTTATTGACCCTAAATTTTCCAGAATGATCTTATATAAATAGTGGAGATAAACACTTAACATCATATATATATATATATATATATATATATATATATATATCATTTGGAATAAAATTCTAATTTCATAACGAGAAGCATGTAGATAAAAAGGAAAGTATATTTATATAAGTCCTCCATCCAAACGATTCAAGGTAAAACTACCTTAAAACAAAAACTCCCAGAGTTTAGTACTTTAAAATAACAAAAACAATCCAAAAACCTATGAGCAGCGTTCATCCATAATAAAGTAAAATAATAATCTACAAGTAAAAGTCTAATGGAAGGGAATCCTCATTAAGATCGGATTCCATTCCATCAGAATCGGATGAGTCATCCGCGGGCTAAGGGCGAGGAGATGGTGGCAAGTCGTCCGGGTCACTGTCGACCCAACCAATGGCAGGTGGTGGTGATCACGAGGTAGGTGGGGGTGGTGAAGGGCGTCGAGTGGAAGGTCCAGCTTCATCGGAAGGGAATGCCTGAATACTAAAAGAGTGACGAGGTACTGGCCTGACAGAAGACTCAACAACTCCAATGTCTTTCCACTCAATTGCAGGTGCAGGAGCAGGACTGGGACAGGAGGTAGGTTTGGGGTCAAGGTCAATGATGGTCTTACCTTTATCAACAAAAGTTTTAAGTCGTTTGGTAGGGGGTTCTTGAGACGATGGAGAAGGAAGCGGTGAGTAAATAATAATACTTCGTTCAGGAGGTAGGGGTACGGAGATATAAGCAAAAATGTGGTCGTTCCAGTTAGGCTTCCATCGGTCTTTAGCGAGAGGTCCCATGGTCATGGAGATCATTCCCTGGTACACGAGGTGGCGCGTGGCTAGATCGTATGTCCATCTCTCCTTCCCTCCGGAGTCCTCTCCCTAAATCCTCGCTCGGAGTGGATACATCTGTCAAACAATCATGCAATACAACAACGACAGCAAAAACAAAACACAACACCAAAACAAAAACAGAAAGGGTAAGCTCCAAAATAAGTATCATTCAGGAATCAAATTAGTGAGATAATTAAAAGACTTGATAATATTAACGAAATTAGGATTCCAGTAAACATATAGTCTCAATTTAATACCTACCAGACAGCCAAGAAGCACAAATAGATTCACCAAAAAAATCATTAATAATGCAATTCAAATAATGTAACTTAGAACACCACTACTTCCTCAATTTCTAGTATTCCTCCAGTCAAGGTGATCGGAGACCCTCATTCCCTACAAGCACACATTGACTACAATACTCCAGGGATATTTCTCGATATTACCATTTTGGTTCTTCAAGAATGAGTTCTGCTACGATCCTCGACAATGCTTGCTCGCATCAGGATTAGTAAAGGTTTCGATGGCGACGTGTCCCGGCCGCGGTGAGCTATTCTGCGCCATTGGAGCAACCCCCCTCCACTACCCCCAAGGTTCTCCCCTCGAACCTGAATACTCACATCCCCTAGCTATGCTAAACTGTGGCCTTGACTCTCTATCCTCTTTATCATGCACACAAAAAGTTTCGTGTTTGTACTCTCACTTCACCGCTCTTAGAGTACGCATTTAATTCTCAAAAGTCACAAATCACATAATCAACTCACGCTCATAAAAGCTATCACATTCAAATAGAAGCACGGTCATGCGTTTACGGTCCAAGAATAAACGAAAAGGAAGAAAGATGGAGATAGTTGCAATAATTTCATTAAAATATCAAAGTCCAAATGTGCCTTCGCAAGCAAATGTCACCAAAGAGTCACAAAATAACTGCGGCTTAATCACACATGCAAACTCACTTCTACCACAATTTTTTGTAAAACTATAGTGAGGTGATGAGAAAATTCCTTTACGGTTAAGAAAAAGGGCTACTTGGTCAAACAAAATCAAATGGAAAGAAAAGGGTGAGTTCTCTATTTCATATACGTGTCTTCCATTTTTGAAGAGTGTAGAAGAGAAGAGATTAGCGTTTTCTTAGTCAAAATGACCGAGAAGAGAGGGAATCAATTATAATCGAAAAGAAAGCAAAGATTCATGTACAGATTTTAACATGCAGTGAGATATCCATGAAAAGCCATTATCTTTATTCAAAAATAAATGCAAACAACCAAGGATCATGGGAGGATTTCAATGTTATTGACATGCAAAGCTAATTTAACCTCAATCAAGTTCATGCAAGTTACCAAAACATGATTTTTACAACTCCATTCAAACAGAAACACCACAACTCGAAGGAAATGATTTGCATGCAAATTCCTTTAATGAAGATCAGGGATGAAAAAGAGAAGAAGAAGTACATGCAAATTTTTCAATGTTAACAAACAATCACATGCATTTAAGCGCAACAAAAGCTCTCCTAACCTTGTTCGGTTTGAGAATAAGAGGAGGAGTGGAAGGCTTGACATTGGCGCTTGTAAGAACTCAATCACAGCTTGAGTCTTGGATAGCGGCACAATCGTTTGGAAGAGGGGTGCGAGCAGTGTTGAAAACTCCTTGGTGTTTGTTGTATTCTCGAGAGAAAGCTCCTTGGTTACGAGAGAAAGAGTGTAGAGGGTTTAGTGTGAGGGTGAGAGGATGTAGAGAGAGAAAAAGTGATGAGGTTGAGAGTGTTTTGAAAATAAGGAGAGGAAAAGGGCGTGTGAGAATAAGGGAGTCCTTATATAGTGTGATTGTGAGCCTAAGTCTTTTTGTCTTCAAAGGGTGTGGCAGTTGGATGCATACTAGGGTTAGGGTTGGAGTACTAGAATGGCGTGACTCTTGGTTTATCTCTAGAAGGTCATGCCCCCTCTAAGGCTTTCGTGCAGGGGAAACGTTTCCATCATGAGCCATCATTACAGTGGCAAAGGCAAGGGTTAATTGCATGTCCAAAATTGGTTATAATTGATGGTGGGGCCGGTGGTTAGAATTGAAGAGGGGGATAGGTGTAATCTCTTCACATTCTTAGCATTTAAATGGGTGTGTCTCTTAGGTTTCTTGAGACAAAGTGGCACCTTCCTCTTTGTCGTGAGCGTGTGACCATTGTCATAAAACCTGAAATAATTGCATGTAATTAATGGGGTATCCAGAATTAATGTTTCTAAGTTTTTGGTTGCTTATTAAGTGTAGGCTGGCGGCTGGGTCAACTCGAGAAGGAAGTGGAGTAGGCTATCCCTTCGTTTTCTTGTGCGGTCAAATACGGTTAAAAAGGTAACTTAAATGACTTGAATGATGGTTAAAATGAGGCAGGTGAGGCCCCTCGGTTAAATGCAATCAAGATATGATTATTAGGGAAGAATAATATGAATGGTTGATTGGTTTTGGTAATACCATGTAATTAATGCAAGGTCGTTGCTTAAATTTTTTTGATGGAGGGTGGCGCCACTTTTGGGTCATGTGTTTACACAAATCTCTATAAGGTTTGGCCATAAATGCAAGGTAATTAAGGAAGGAATATATGGTTAATGTCAGGCATGATTTTGGGGGATTAATTGCTCCAGGTGTAACGTCCCAGGCTGATTGGCACATCCAAATAAATGCAGGTAACTGTTTGGGTCATTGTGGAGGGAATCAAGCAGGCGTCTCTTCACTTCCCTATAGTATTTAATGCAGGTGGGCAATTAAGTGAATCTAGTGGCGGTTAAATGAGGAATTAGAGGATTTCTCGAGTAAATGGGGTCCACATATTTGACCTAAAAGATAAATTTTGTCCCAG
This sequence comes from Abrus pulchellus subsp. cantoniensis, assembly GCA_024086825.1. Taxonomy (NCBI): domain Eukaryota; kingdom Viridiplantae; phylum Streptophyta; class Magnoliopsida; order Fabales; family Fabaceae; genus Abrus; species Abrus pulchellus. Next base: position 13,197,167 of record CM044050.1, read on the forward strand.
GGTTAATCTCACTAACCTAGGGTTATTTAAGGTAATTTCATCATATGATCATTACGACACATGCACATAAAAATACATCAAACATTACTATGAAAGAAAAAAGAAAGAAAGAAAAACAACATGCTCTATTGTACAGCAGAGATTCTAGCAATTCAGATAATTATCATTAAAAAGAGAAAATTCATAAAATCAACTAACCACAAAATTATCAAAATGCAAGGAGAAACAATCAAAATGATAATAATAGTAGTACTAGTGAGAGCTAATTAACTTGATTGTTAGAATACGGTGTGCATGTTTACTATCATTCATGAAAGTAGCCATGCTCATCACTTTCTCACTTATTTTCTACAAATTTCTCTGAATACACTCACTTCCACTCTCAAATTTCTCTGCACTCTCCCTCTCGCATTTATTTTTCTGCCTTAAGGATCTCATTTCTCTGTATTTTTACATAGTCTGCACTTTTAATCTAGGTAATTACTTAATTCATCATTCTTTGAACTAGGGTTCTTCACTGTATAATTGGAAATTTTGAATTAGGAACCCCTAGGCTGAAATTGTTGAGTAGAATCTATGATTAAGGGACAATAGAGGCATTTTATTACATCAATTTGTTGTGTTTTGCCATTATCATACCCTAGGGTAGTTACTTTCGTCTATAATAGTGTTTACTCTATATATTCTAATATGATAATGCTTACCTAGACTCGTTTTAGGTACATAGTAATTGCTTTGCCCTGCATTTCATCTTTCTATGGTCAATTACATAGAATTTTGCTCTAATTAAATTTGGCATGTACAGATCCTATAGTAGTTACTGTCATGTATAAAAGTGATTACTTTGTGCTATAAATTCTGATTTATGACTGTTCACTTCAAGATATTTTGACTCTTTGGATTGCTATGTTATTACTGTCATTGCATTGATGTTGCTGAATTGGGCAATAACACATAAATGCACACTCATCCTTGCTAAAATTCTGCATTTCAAAAGTGTTTACTCCCATTTGTAATAGTATTCACTTTGTGTGTGTGTGAACTTTTGAACCAAAACTCACTATTTTGAACTGCATCGCACTTACCTTGCATGAATTTTTTTACAAAATGCTACTTCTCTTACTTGTGACCTGTGTTTTCACTGACACATGCACTTTTCTTCAAAATTGCACATAACTTGAATTATAATGCTGCATGAATACTCTAACAAGTTTCAGTTTCATAGTGGTTATTATTATATGTCATAGTGAGTACTTCAGCAACATACTTATCTCTCTGCTCTGCATTTCCTCTTGCATAAATATTGCATATTTGTAATTTTTGAAGTACTTTGTGTCTATTTTTCTGCATAAGTAGTCTGTTACATTGCACCTTAAGTAATTACTTTTACTAGGTATAGTATTCACTTTGGCAACACATTATTCCATAGTAATCACTATGCTATCCACTCTCACTGTACACATTCTACAAAATAGTTGGGACTATATACTTATTGCTACATTTTGCTGCACCTACACCTATATACCCTACAAATTTGCAACTTTGTTTGATTTTCACTACTGATACCTAATTGTTTTTCTCCATACCTGCAGCAAAAATGGTGAATACTCCCGAGAATAAGAGGGCAAGGACAACTAGTGCTTCCTTATCCAGACGTCCACTTGCTCATGACCTTAGATTCAAGTCAAAGGCCCATGAGAATTATTTAAAAGCTAGCATTTTGAGGAGACAAATAGTGCAAGATAGAAATTTTTAAATCTAAGAAGGCACTTACCCTCAATTCCAGTTGAAAATTTAGTGTGCAGGAAGGGGGTGGAAAGAGATCACCCAGGAGTTTTATGTTAATGCCATGAAGGTGAATGGTGATCAGCTAGCCCCTAAGCACACCATGGTAAAAGGAGTGAAAATAGACTTTAGCTCCTCTAATATCCAGAGAATACTGAACATACCCCCAGTAGAGAGGCAAGCTGGATAATTAGACTTCACCACCTTTAATTACCTGGAAGAGAAGGACTACAAGCCTATCCTCTAAGCAATTTGCAAAGCTGGAAAAAACTGAGAGTTTGATATGAAGCTCCAGCCCAAAATTTGACTACCAAGTATTTCCTTCCACTAGCCAAGGTTTGGAGCATATTTATCCTCAAGTCCTTTCATACCTATACTCCATTCATCCACACTAGCAGTGAAGAGAGCGGAGCTCATCTATGCTATACTCACTGACATGCCTATCTATGTTGGCAATGTTATCAGCAATGTCATCATAGACATTTTGATGGAACAAATTTTTTTGCTACTCGTTATGCACAAAGATTGTCGTTAATCCTCATCAAATATGCAAAGAAATAAATGCAGTCCTAGGGTGTTGTCCTAGGTCGTCTCTAAGAAATTTTTGGTTGGGAACACACACCGAACAAATATAAACATTTATTTTAAAGCAAGTAAATTGGGGGGAGGTTTGTCAATTTCCAGATTTTAATCAAGAGCAAAATGTAAAGTAGTGAAATTCAATCAATTAAGAAGAGTAATCCCTAGTCAATCAATGAGTTTTATCCTTATTCTTTCAAATGATTCAATAATTCCTTTTTTTTTCCTTGAATTAAGTTAATCTAACAAGCAAAAATTAACTTTACCATCCCAATTAAAATTAAGCATCTTAATGGACTCCAATCTCTATCCCTAGGATTAAGCAATCTCAAAGATTAATCAAAATTAAGCAATTTTGGATTAGAATTTCGTTTGAGTAATTTAAGGTTCATTAAGCAATGTTTCCCTCATGTAAATTTCATTTCATTCAGAGGTTGGGGTTAATAAATCTAAGGAAAGAAAGAGTAATATTGCCATTAAACCCAAGAATTCAAGAATCATATGAGTTGACTAGGAATTACAAGAGAATTTAGCCCTCCATATGGATGGACTTCACAAATGAAAGAAGGAAATGCAGAAACGTAAACAACATTAATGTAAACTCAATGAGAAACAAAGAGAAATTGGAAATTAAAACCTATAATGGATTCTTGGCTGTCACCTAAGGCTCCAAAGCTCTGTCAAGAAAATGTCCTAATTTGGGAAAGAGAATGAAAGAAAAATAAAATGTTCAAGTCCCCGTACCCTAATTCCTAAAATCTATTTATAGTGGATGACATGTTAGCAAAGTGTCCACTTTTGCCTTTAAAAGTATCCACTTTGGCTCTTGAGAGTGTCCATGCACATCTTGCAAATTCTCTGGAGTTGTCACTTTTCAAGCTTAAAGTAGCTACTTTGGATGCGCGTAGCCACTATGAAAGGCAATAGTGTCTACGCGCAAATTGTTTCCCAAGTAGCGTCCCTAGAGTTTTTTGGAGTTGCTACTATGAAGGTTGAAAGTGGCTACTTTGGACGTGTGTAGCCACTATGAAAGGCAATAGTGTCCACGCGCATATTGCTTCCCAAACAGCGTCCTTGGAGCTTTCTGGAGTTGCTACTATGAAGGTTGAAAGTAGCTACTTTGAATGCTTTAATGCCCAGACTTGCTGTAGTTGCTGCTTTTGCTCCTGAAAGTGGCTACTTTGGGGTCAACTTTCATCCAAGGGCCAAGATTTCTCAAAATTAGCTTGGAGACTCTGCAAAATTATCAAGATAATTAAAATTACAATCTATATCTATGTAATTAAATGCAAATTAACCAAAAATTAATAAACCTATGATATTTACTCAAAATGTGATTTATGTATTATTTACATTATCTAAGTCCATTTTTTCTATCAAGGAGCACCAAAAAGGCAAGTAAAAATATAATAAAAAGTGGATTCATCACTATACTCACTAACATGCCTATCTATGTTGGCAATGTCATCAGCAATGTCATCATAGACATTTTGGACACGAAGAAGGACTCCTTAAGCTTTTTATCCATCATCCCCATGCTTTGCCAAGATGCTGGGGCAGACATGAGTGAATATCAGCAGAGGATCAAAGTTGAACCTCTTATCACTACAATTATGGTGAAGGAGTTGTTCAATCCCAAGAAGACTGCTGATCCAGGATTATCTCTTCCAGCTGAATTCAGGGAATCAGCCCTCATGAAGATGAGAGAGCAAGTGAAGCAGATAGCCCTGAGGCATGATGCTTTACATGGGAATCAAAAGGCTATGCTTATCATGATAGAGACTATACTGCTAAACATAGGAAATAAGATAGGGATGACTCCAGACCAGCTCTATGACTCCCCTATAATGAATGCTTCTTTTCTCATAACAGCAGTCATGAATGACCTCCCTCCTTTCCATCCTACTACCCACCACCTCAGGAAGATGTTGAAGATGATATCTCCAGCTCTTAGAAGAAGAAAAAGGGGAAGATGAAGATGTTACCCTTTTTTCATCAAGCTCAAATGATGACCTAATTTAGTTTTAGTTTTCTTTTAAGATATTTACTTTTCTGTTACTTCGTTTCTTTGTTTATATTCCTATCATTTTCCTGTAACTACTGCATATTTTCATCTTTACTTTCACCTTTACTTTTACTTTACCACTTTACCTTTGAACAATATTTGATGCTTTCCTGCTTTCATACATAAATATTCATTCAGTTTCCATACCTTTCTTCCTTGTACTAAATCCATTTTGCGTCTTTGTGCAAATAATGCTCTTAGTCCCATCAAGAGGAGCATCAATTTGACCCTTTAATTATAAATCCATCATCTATGAAAGGGAGGTGATCTCTTTGCCTCTGTTTCATATATTTTTAGTCTAATTTTTCTGCATAGTTAACATATAAAATACAAAAATATTTTTATTATTTTCCTCTTTTTAATTCAATTCAGTTTCGTAATTCTAATTTTATGATTCTTATTGCACTTTTCATTTAACTCATAAACACATTTTGTTTTGTAAATAATTCTCTTTCCTGCCATACTGAATATATTTTCTTGTAAGGTGAACTGTACTCATATGTTGCTTAGTTATTATCACCTTTACCATGGTAGAGAATTGAGCCTTGAAATTCTTTTTTGTGTGCGTATATGTATTTCTGTACTCATCCTCTAAAACAATTGAATTGCATTGTGCATTTTTTCATCTAGATGATTGAGGCCTTCCTTGCACATACTCATCCACCCTAGAACACCCATGTAAATAATTACCTTGTCCAAACCATGTTTTTTTGCCAAACATAGTCTACAAAATTTATTTTTCTTACCTTAAGAGAGACAATTTCTTTTGAGTTGCATCAAGAATGAATACAAGAAATTAAGTTTGGAGTACTGATTTTGACTGTAGTTGTTTGAGGATAAACAAACTCTTAAGTTTGGGGTGGTGGACATTATACATGTTAATAATATATATAAAAAAAATGCTTGAATTTGAAGAAGAGAATGACTATCAAAGTCCATGAAATTATAAAAATAAAAAATAAGAATGATGAATGAATGAAAAAGAGAGAAAAGAAAAAATACAGTAAGGGCCATGAATTGAAAAGAATTCCCACATAAGGCAAAATAATGAAAAATATGGTGAAAGAATGCTTGAATCTCTTAAATTGCATCATTTAATGCATTTCATTTTAGTTGTTATGTTCACTCACTCAACAGAACTCCCTTATCTTGAAAACCCAATTGAGTTTTTTACCCTCCTTGATCAAAATTGAACCGAACCTAACCCATTTGTGACCAACAAAACCCTCTTGATAGATGATTCATTATATCAAGGCAAAAAATATTAAGAATATGGATAAACATATGGTAGGGTGAGGCAAAATGAATGAATTGAGAGAAAACACTTAGCCTGGAACATTGATGAGTGAAGAGTGAAACATCATCATGTGAGCTAAATGATGTCTTTACATTGTGTGGATTGTATGAAACCTTATTGATTTTTTGTTTTAGCTTAGTGAGACTTTGCATGAAAATAATTGATATGAGTGTGATTTCTCTGTTAAATGAATTCCTGATTTTGGAAATATTGTAAGTGTCAATTAGAGTCTAAGATTGGAATGAAAACTTTTGAGAATATTTTTTAGATAAATCCAACCATTTACATTCAATTTTCTTGAGTTTTGATTTGCTTTAGGACAAGTAAAAGTTGAAGTTTGGGGTTGTGATGAATCCATAATTTATAGATATTTTGTTTATTTGTTTATAGATTTTCAATAGAAAAAAATGGACTTAGAAATGATAGATACATACAAATCTCATTTAGATTAAATATCATAACTTTCTTAATTTTGTCCAATTTACACTAATTTCTGTAAATATATTTTGTAATTTTGACAATTTGAATAATTGTGCCGGAATTTTCAAGCAAATCCCTTAGATTTTTGGCTATTTGGAAAATATAAGGTCAAGGTAACTACTTTCAGGCACCGTAATAACCACTACAACAAGCTAATTCCAAGGAACATGTCAAAGTAGCTACTTTCATGTGCAATAGTAGTTACTACAGAGAAAAAGAAAAATCCTAGGAGTTGCGTGTGTCCACTGTCATAAACGATAGTAGTTACTATGAAAGACGTCAACTTCACTATAAATAAATTTTTACCATTTAGGGTTAGAGACTTTTACAATCTTAGATTTTTTGTCATTTTGGGAATACTTTTGCAGAGTTAGGTCAACCTTGGGTGACAGCTAAGGGTCCAACCTAAGGTTTGATTTTCATTTCTTCTTACTTTTCTTTAATTTTACATTGATGTCATTAATTTTCCTTTATTTTTGTCTTGTAATAGTGAGACTCATCCTTATGGAGGGCTAATTTTCTTATAATCCCTAGTGAGTATGGATTCTTGAATTTCTAGGCCTTTCATGTTAATGCGAATTTCTTTTTCATGAATTTCTTCCTTTCTAATCTCTTGAACTAAGTTAATAATTGAATGAGAAGGTGTTGCTTAATCACTTCTAATTCATTTTTAATGAAGGTTCTGAATTTGGTTTACTTAATTTTGGATTTAATCCTAAGGTTGCTTAACCCTAAGGATTAGATATTGGAGTCCATTGATTTGCTTAATCTTGTATGAAAATTTATTGTTAATTTTTACTTGTTAAATTGACCTAATTCAGGAAAAAATGATAGGGTATTAAATTTTAAGAGGAATTAGGATAGAATCCATGTTGATAAACTAGGAGTTACTATATTTCATTGATTGAACTTTACAATTTAATTGTTTGATTGAGTAATTTGCACTTGAAATCACAAAAAAACCCTCCTTTTTTACTTGTTTTTTGAGTTAATGTTTACAACATATTTGATGTATGTTCTTATCCAATATCACTAGAGATACATTGACTTGCATCCTATACTACATTAATTTTTATGCATATTTTAATGAGGGTTAGCGACTAACTTTATATGCATCATTGATGAGTAAGGAGGAAATTTTTTCGAAGATGCATATCCATTCCAATTAATATTTTCATTTTTGCTTGAGTCAAAAAAATTCGCTTAAATTAATATTGAATAAAAAAATTTGTCATTTTCTGTATTTTCACTTAAATAAAAATAAAATTGAACGTCTAGTTCCTACGTTAACTGAAGTGGATTTGCATCCTTTTTTCAATGATCTTCATAAAAGAAAAATATATCCTTTTCGAGAAAAGTGAATGCAAAAAGAGAACAGGAGGAGGGTCACTTACTAAGGTGTAATTTTTGTAATTATATTTTTTAATTTTAAAAAATATTAAAATCATATAAAAGTAAAAAAATTTATTAAAAAAATATTAAAATAAAAAAATTAAGTTTTTTATATTATTTTGTAAATTTTATAAATATCTTTTATATAATTTTATTTTTTATTCTTTTTTATATATTCAAACAACTGAAATAAATTCTTTATCATTTTTTCTCTTATTTCAACATATCCAAATAGCAAATATTTTTTATTCTATTTTTTTTGTCATCACATTTTTTTACTTCTATATTTTTTTCTATTTTATTTGTCATATATACATAACCTTAATGAAGTAAGTTAAAAAGACTTATTACTAAAGTAAATGAATTTATTTTGTAATTATAAATATAATTAAAAAAATCTTACAAAATTTACAAATATTTTAAGCAAAAGAGGACTACACCTTAGTTAACTAAAATAGTAATAAGGTAAATTAACACCTACTATGTATTTCTAGAGGAAAGGCATATAGCCAATAGGTAGAGAAATATAAACATATAAATTAAACTCCAATTCATTAGTAAAGAATATTAGTTAATATATTATCACATTTCCTTCGCTATATATAAAAAGATTGAAACTATTATTGATCAACAAATGGGTAACATACAAAATAGAGAGAATGCTTCATAATTAAGTTATTATAATATATGACATGTTAATATTTTTAATAAGACCACACACTCATGCACTAGAGGCATCTTGCAACACTCCATTGCAACATATTGACCCATCTTAGTGAACTAATCCATCTACACTAAGTAGCTAGAATTCAATCAAGTGTGAGGATGTTATGAGACAAAGCATAACCTCCAAAAGATAAGTCAATGACAAGCCTAGGTAAAGAGAATTATGGACCCTTATCAAATACAAAGCCCAAAAGAGAACATTAGCAACCCAATGACCTTAAAGATTATGTCATATCCTAGAATTTACATCAAGAGAATTTCCTTATTTTATTTGATTGTTTCTTGGAGATATTTCTGTTAAGAAGTTTTTATTCTCAATCTTAAATTGTGGTATTTAGGTATGTATGAAAGGCACAAAAAGGGAAATGAATATTTTTTGTTTCTTCTTTATATATAGACAAGTTATGGCTAAAGCTTCTAGTGTAAGCTTAGGCTCACTATACTCTATCTACGGGAATGAATATGGGACTGAATACATTCTCATAAATGTAGCCTAATACAAGCCTAAGAAAATACACAACACTTCACCGCCAAAGCCCAATAGGGTGTCCAGGCCTATGACTCAAATACAAGACGCAAAATGCCTAATTACTAGTCTCATCTACATATGCATAAATACAATGAAATAAGAAAATGTATCTGGATCCTATAGCCTTAATAATATAGGTTTCTAAGCAGTATACAAGCCTAGTCAAAGCTTGTTGGGCTCTCTTAACCCTACCCTAATCATGGACCTATAAAAGTCTCTTAAGCTCTAATTTGTAAATAAAGTTATTTTCTTCGACTTCTCTTCTTCTTCACAATCTCATTTCTCTCTCTTTGAGTTCTTTTCTCTTAGTTCATCTCCCTCTCCTTCCTTTATCTTGCTCCCCATACTCTCCCAAATTTTCCATTATCTCAACTGTGCTAAGTTCATTAATTTCATTCGACTCATTACACTCTAATGCCCTTAACTCCCTCCTTCCTACTCACATAAATCACAATCTTTTTGACTTTTTCATGGTCACTCACAATTTGTGTTCTGCACCTTCTGCATATTTGCTCTCTCTCTCTCTCTTGTTGATACTTTTGAAAAAAGTTCTCATTTTTCACATACCTACAACACACTTTATGCACTTGTCACTCTTTTTGCTAACTATAAAGAAGAAAAAAGTTAATAAGAAATAAAAAAAATGATAGAAAAAGCCAAGAAGGGGAAGAAAAAAGAGAAGAAGTAAAGTTGGAGTTGAGAGTGCAAGACGGAGAAAGAAAGAGAGAGGAGATTGGGTTAGGGTTAGGATGGATGAAAAAATAAGGGAAATGAGATTTTTTTTATATAAATATTCAAAATATATTTATATATTTATTTGCAAATAATAATTTTAAATAATAAAATATAAAAATATTAAATAATTTGATGATATGTAATTTGACATGTGTGAGTGTTGAGTTGCTTTTTTGTCCACCATTAAAAAACGTAAACAATAAAAACTAAAAGCAAAATGATTAACATTATAAGCACTTATTTTTAACAAAAAAATTAAAAAAATTATTGCAAAATCTATATCTATATCTTCTATGTCTATATATAAAATTATAATAAATATTTATTAAAATTAATTATAATATTTTGCATAACTTAAGAAGTAAAATTATCATTGATTTTTCACAAAATTTTTTTATCATTAATTAATAATTATTATCTTTAAATTATATTTAAAGAAAATTTATTAAAATTGATTGTATATAAAAATTTTACAGGGATAGTTATACGATTTAAAAAAAGACAATAACAAATTTGCTATGAATGATATTTAAAAAAAATATTTAAATTTATTAAATATTAAAAATAAAATAAAATTTACTATAAAATATTGAAATAGAAAATAAATATTACTACATATATTAACAATAAAATTTATAATTATTAAATTTTATAATGTTTAGAGTCACTTATAAAGTTGATAACTACAACTAGTTATTACTTTATATATTTGTATCAAATTTTATAATTATAAAGATTTAGAATATTTAGAGTCATTTATATTCTTTATTATATGAACATTATATTATTCGAAAAAATATTACTTTTTATTTACATATTATTGTATATATTTATAACAAAAATTATAATTATTAAAATTTAAAATGTTTAGATTCATTTATATGTTTAGTGATATAAATGGTTAATATTCTTGCATGTTAGAAATAAAAATAACATATTAACTACGAATTACATTTTATAAATATTTATTAAAATTAATTATAATATTTTACATAACTTAAAAATTAAAATTATTATTGTTTTATAATTATTATTTTTAAATTATATTTAAAGAAATTTTATTAGAATTAATTATATATAAAAATTTATACAGATTATTGTATGATTTTTAAAAAGACAACAAATTTATTGTGAGTGATATTTAATAAAAATAATTTAAATTTATTAAATAGTAAAAAAAATATTATAAAATATTGATAATAAGAATGAAATATTAATTAAATTATATAAAAATTAAAAAGATCGAATGAAATTCTCAAACAATATATTAATAAAAAATATAATTATATTTTTTGTTTCAAGTCATATTTAATTTTGAATGAATTGATTTAAATTATTATTTTATATTATATATAATTAAATTATATTTATGATGAAAAGACAAATAAAATATAGTACAGATAAAAAAATAATTTTTTTAATATACGCAACTTTTAAAAATTTTTTAAAAGTTTTTTTTATTATCTTAATTTATTTTTTGTATTTTTTAATCATGTCAATAGTTAAGAGTTGCCTATCAAAGTAAGTATATATATTATTTATGTTGATAATTTTTTATTTTCTTTTTAATAAATTATATTCATATATTTTATTTTAATTTGTTGAATAAACATAAGACTCTATTATTTTTAAGTGACATCATGTATTAAATTTTATTTTTTATTAACTAAATTATATCAAATCTATCAATATTTTCTTAACTAATTTAATTTACAATAGTATAAATTTAGATTAATATTGGAGTTTTTCTTTAAAACACAGCAAATGTAGTGTATCTATTGTAAGTAATAACTAGTGTATTAATTGTTAAAGTATAAATTGATTGAGCTTATATATAATAAAATTGATTGATAGTTTTCATAGAAATTGAGTAAAAATTATAATGTAAGACAATGATGTAAGATATGATAAAAGTCAAATTAATAAAACTGTGATTGAATTTCATTTATCTTTCACTGTATTTTAGTAATTCGTTAATGAAAATAATAATAATTTTTATTGATATTGATGCAAAATACAAAAATTATATATCTCAATTTCTTGAAAATATATTTTTAAGGTAATTTCTTAAACTATCCACCATTATAATTGGGATTTAAAAGCAATCAATAACTCAAAATCTATTTATAAAGTGACCATAGTAATATAACTTAAATTTGTATCTAAGTTATACCTTCCCAGATATAACTTATATATGAGCTCAAGAAACTATCAGTTAAACAGATTCAAATATTAAATACAGATTGAAATCACCAAATCAATAGAAATAAAGAAGAAACATTTATATTTATATAAATTGTTGAAAATATATCAAGTTTGAATATTTATATTCAATCTCAAGAGTATTAGCTACTCATTATAACTATAACATTAAGAAAAGAGATACAAATGGTATAAAACATGAGAAAATGAGTTATTCTGTTTTTCTTTTGTTGCAGTGACCTATGTATAACGAGAGAAGACATGCTTGCTACAATGACAAATGTCTCGCTATAGTTAAAAAAGCACAGAATCACACATTCTTCAAAAATGAATTCTCGCTGCAGTGAAAATTTTTAATTGTAGTGAGAGACCATCAAAGCTCCATTGCCTTCAAACTTCATACTTTTTGTACTTCTTACTTAATTCTATAAATTTCTTCAACTCTATGTGATGTTTCTCTTTTGATTATAATTACAAAATATATTAAAAGTGAATCAAAATACTTAAATTTGTATTCTTCACCTTAAATATACAAATATTTTCAAAATTCTAAGTTTAGAGGAAATTGAACCAAAAAATTTAAATACTTAACGAAAAAAAAGTGTCTAAGTTTTCACATAAAATTATCTAATTTATACATTTATTAATTATATAAAATTATATCGTAGAGTTGACATATTATATACGTCATTTAAAATTTGTAGATAAAAATATTTATAAATATATTTAAAAATTAAATAAAAAAATAATAAACTTTCATGTTATAAATATACTTCTTAAAAATTAAAATTATATTATGGAGTTGACTAATTATATATGTCATATTTTAAAATTTGTAAATAAAAATATTTATAAATATATTTAAAAATTAAATAAGATAAATAATAAAATTTTATGTTATAAATATACTTTTTAAAATTTTTTCAAATATATTAATAATAAATTTAATATAATATTATTAAATTTTAATTATTTTTTATAGCACTCATAAAATATTTTTATGATTAAATTTAATTAAAATATACAACTAATATATATAAAAGTAACTATACTTACTTATTATTATATATATTTATAACAAAATTTATGCTTATTAAACTTTTAAATAATTAAAGTCTCATATAATTTTAATGATAGAATAAATAGTAATATATATTAAAAATAGAATAACAAATTAGTAATAAATTGAGTTTAATTAAAATTTATTAAAAATTTTAAAATGTTTAGAGTCACATATAATATTAATCACAAATATTATCAAAATTGTCGTTAATATATATTAAAAACAAAAACAATAAATAACTATAAATTATATTTAATAAAAATTTATCAAAATTAATTATAATATTTTAATATATTTTAAAAATTTAAATTATAATTAATTTATAATTATAAAATTTAAATTATATTTAAGAAAATTTATTAAAGTTAATTATATATAAAAACTTTACGTTAATAACTATATAAAGTTAAAAATGTCAATAATAAATTGTATTTAATAAAAAATTATTAAAAATATTATATATAACAAACAATAAAAAGCTTATTGTAAGTTTTGAAAAAAAAAAACCTTAAAATTATACAAAATTAATCTTGCAAAAAATAAACTAAGTGATTATTTTATTGAAAATAACATTATATAAATTATTTTAAATTTTATTTAAATTTAAATAATATTAATTTAAATAAATTTATTAAATAATTTAATATATTAATTATTTAAAAATATATATTAAAAATTACAATATATTTACTAAAATGTTTTATTTTTTATACAGACAAAGACATAAACTAAAATTAAATATAAAATTATAAATGAACAAACGCCTTACACCGTCCTCTCATCTTCCATTCTTCACTTCCAAACTCAACTCTTTCCTTTCGCTTCTTCTGATTCGCATTCCACAACTGTTCCGTTCCATCTATCTATATCCGTGTCGTTTTTGCAAGTTCGTTGCGTTTCGTAGCTAAGCTCTCGCTCCCCAATCATGCCCAAAGGCGTAGTCTCAGACGAAGAAGGTGAACCCTAGAAACTTCCCCATTCCTCTTCTCAATTTTCTTTTCCCGTTCGAAGTTCCTCACATTTGCGGTTCCTTTGGTTCTTCAATGCGTGCAGATGACGTCGAACTCGACGAGGAAGAGAGGGAACCCGTTGACGGGGATGAAATGGAAGAGGGTCGCGATATGGACAACGAAGACGAGGATGAAGAAGAGGGTATGGACTTTGATTTGTTCGAATTTTCTAAACTTTGCGCTGTTTGGAAGTTGTTATTATTATTTTTTATATCTTTTTTTTTGTTTGCAAATCTCTTCAGTGGTGGTGACGTTGTTGGTGGGGGGGGGGGACGTTAGAACAGTAGGGTTTCGACCTTGAATTAGGGTTTGCTTATATTGCACTGTTTGGTGTTGGTATGAGCTGTTGCTTGTGGTAAATGAAGAAAGGTTCTCGTTTTAAGGTTGATGATGTAATTTTGGAAACGAAATAAACAAATTTGCGTTCTTGATGGCTTTTTCATGATGGAAACTAAAATTAAAAAGTATAGGTATGCCTACTTTGGGATTTTCTTAGGACGAGTTATGTCATCCGGCTGTGGAATGTGAAACTAAGATATGTGTAACGTGCAAAAATCTGCTTGGCCGGTGGGAATTTGTGGGAAATGAGAGTGGATTGTTACATCTTTATTCGTTGTCTGACGTTAAGAGAAAGCTTGAAATTCTGGTTAGCCTAGTGATTTATAAATCCCTCTTTCTCTTTCTGTTGTGTAAAAGATTTAATGGCAATTGCATATGAGCTTCTCTCACTTTCTTCAATGTTCAAAGTTGTATTGGGTCGGGGAAAATGCTTATATGAGCTGAGGTAAATAGTCTTCTGGTTGCTGTTTTGTGGTTCCCATTTAGAGAGTGATTTTTTATTCTAGTATTGTTTGTTTGTGTCTGTTTTGTTTAAATGATGTGAGCATTTCACTGTTTGGTCCCTCTTGCACTGTAATGTCTTTGTTGGTTGAGAGTTTAGCCTCTTTATCTTTCAATATTTTGTTCTTGATATTTTTTATATTGTTTTTGCATATTATATATATGTGATCTTTCAGATGGTGTCTTATTGGCTGGAGCTAATAATGTCAATAGGATTATCCCTTCATAGGCTTTATCTAATGCCATCTTATTGTTGCTGATACTCTTTTTCTTTCCCTCCTCGCTACAGAAGGCCAGGATGAATATGAAAATGACGGATTTATAGTGGATGACATCGAGGATGAAGAGGAGCAGGATGAAGAAGAGAGAGCAGACAGTGACGAGGAGCGACAAAAGAAGAAAAAGAGGAAGAAAAAGTCAATTCTTATCCTTTATGTGCTTTTTTATTCATACTTGTGGTTGAAGTTGATGAATTTATATGTATAGAGAAGAAATCAGAATGTTTGATGGCATATAAATATTTTTTATTGTTTTAAAAGAATTTGTATATGTTTATATCATACGTGTACTTGCTACTTAACAATTACTCTTGTTTCACTAGCTTATAGGTTTTCCTCTTGTGAAACTATTTAAGTGCTTTTTGAATGATTTATAAGTCTGTTCCATTTTTTTTGAAAGTTTAGTAATGCACAAGTGCTGCCTTCTGCCCTTTTTTTTTTTCTTTCTGTGCTGTCCCTTGGTTCTGTTTCTTCCTGTGCCTTTAGGGGAAGGTATAGGATTGAAAAAAAAAATGGTTGTGTGCTTCTGTCTGTAGTTCATTTGGGTTTCAAATATCAATGAATATTTGATGGATTTATTCTAACTATTTTAGGGAGGAGTATGTCCTTGATGAAGATGATTATGAATTACTGGAAGACAATAATATCAATATTCATAGACGAAAGGTTTTGAATTTTTGCATATATTTTTAATTTCTTATTAATATTGGCTTTTAGTGGGTAAATGCTATGCATTATATACAAATTTTATTAACTAATACTTTATAACTCATCAGGAGAGCAAAAAGTTCAAGCGGTTGAAAAAAGGCCGGAGGGATACTGAGGAGGAGCCCTCTGGGTTATCAGATGAGGAGGAGTTTGTTGGAAGTGGTAAAGTTGGGCGAACTGCTGAGGAGAAGCTTAAACGCAGTTTATTTGGTGATGATGAAGGTATGCTCTGGTTGTGGTAGTTTATGTTTCTGGTTTTTCATGGACAGTACTCAATGGAAAATTACTTTTTGAACCGAATGCATTTTAGATATATTAATTCCGGTCTTGGAAACAGTGAAAAATAATTTTGTAAGAAAGAGTTTACTTCAAACAGTAGTGTATTTTGAATGTGAAGTTACTAAAATAGTGTTGAAGTTGTTTCCTAATGTTATTAATTAGATGTTAATGAGGACAAAATTGTATAATTATATGTACAAGATATAAATAGTATTCGTGTTCTGACAGTTTTTGGGGATATAAATGTTGATTTTTGACATTTTAGTCAACCTAATGAATTCTAACAATCCTGTGCGGAATGCCATGTTGTATGCTGAAGGAATTTTTGCATATACGTGCACCAATAACTAAACACTTGCATACTTTGCCTTTCGCCAATTCCAGCAGCTCCACTTGATGACACTGTTGAAGAGGAGGAGCAAGGAGAGGAGGAGGAAGATGCTGACATTGGAGAAGATGATGAAATGGCTGACTTCATTGTTGATGAAGAAGAAGTTGATGAGAATGGAGCTCCTATGAGGTATTTTAAATTATGTCCTTATTTTTTATTATTAAGAATTTATTATTTGGTCTAATGATCTGTAACTGGCTTATTGCAATTCTATATAGGCAGAGGAAGCTGAAGAAAAAGAAAACTAGGCAGGCTCCAGGAGTATCTTCCTCAGCTTTACAAGAAGCTCAAGAATTATTTGGTGATCCAGATGAGTTGATTTTGAATCGTCAGAAAAACCTAGAAATGAGTGAATTTAGAGAGACTAGACTTGAAGATGAATTTGAGCCTATTGTACTTTCTGAGAAGTATATGACAGAGAAGGATGACCGGATTAGGGAGCTTGATATTCCAGAGAGAATGCAGGTCTTCTGAGATCTCTGTGGACATAGTGCAAAATTTCCTGATTACTCAAGTGATTTCTTGTAAGATGAACTGTTTTTTTTTATTGTTTTTCTTGTAGATATCAGAAGAGAGTACTGGTTCTCCTCCATTGGATGGAAGTAGTATAGATGAAGAGAGTCAGTGGATAGTTAATCAACTTGTAAATGGAGCAGTCCCTTGGATTTGCAAGAAGGTCCCAAGCTCCCAAAATAATGAAAAGGACCTACCAATTGACAAGGATGATATTATCAGATTTTTGGAACTGCACCATGTGCAAAAATTAGATGTCAGTATATTATTTGATCCTTGAGTTTTGCTTCTGTTAGTTTTATCTTCATTTTCTTAATCTTGATTATTTGTCTTGTAGATTCCTTTTATTGCAATGTATCGGAAGGAGGAGTGCTTAAGCTTATTGAAAGACCTAGAGCAACCTGAATCTGGCGATGAGAATTGGGATAAGAATAACAAGACACCTACTCTGAAATGGCACAAGGTCTGTTAACATTGATTTTGTTAATTATTATTTGTTACTTGTTCTGTTTGTTATTTATAACGTAACTAAAATTCTCCTAACGGATTCATTGTGCATTGTTTAGGTACTTTGGGCTCTTCACGACTTGGACAAGAAGTGGTTGCTTCTTCAGAAGCGAAAGAGTGCCCTGCAATCATACTATAGTAAACGGTTTGAAGAAGAGTCCCGCCGTGTTTATGATGAAACCAGACTAAACTTGAATCGTCAATTGTTTGAATCAGTTATGAGATCACTGAAGGAAGCAGAGTCTGAGAGGGAGGTTGACGATGTTGACTCCAAGTTCAACTTGCATTTCCCACCTGGTGAAGCTGGTGTTGATGAAGGACAATACAAGAGGCCAAAAAGGAAGTCAATGTATAGCACATTCAGTAAGGCAGGTCTATGGGAGGTTGCAAATAGATTTGGGTGTAGTTCTGAGCAACTTGGATTATGTCTTTCTCTAGTTGAGCTGGTAAGTATGCTTAGATTTGGAACTGCTATTTGTTTTGACTCTAAACTAAAGGTTTTTCCCCCTATCTCTCCTTTTTTAGCATGAGTTGGAAGATCCAAAAGAAACACCAGAGGAGATGGCTTCTAACTTTACATGTGCTATGTATGATACTCCTGAAGAAGTACTTAAATGTGCCAGGCACATGGTATGTATCTGTAACTTTCTTCATAATCATTATAAGGCAGCCATTTTTTGATCCAATTGGTTATTTTGTTTCAGGCAGCTGTTGAGATAAGTTGTGAACCTAGCATTAGGAAACATGTTCGTAGCCACTTTCTTGACCACGCTGTAGTGTCTACTTGTCCTACTGCTGATGGAAATACAACAATAGATTCTTTTCATCAGTTTGCTGGGGTGAAGTGGCTGCGGGAGAAGCCTTTGTCTAAATTTGAAGATGTGCAATGGCTGCTTATACAGAAGGCAGAGGAGGAGAAACTCATTCAAGTTACTATTAAGCTGCCTGAAGATTACCTTAATAAGTTAATAGATCAATTCAATGAGTATTATATTAGTGACAGTGTCAGCAGATCTGCCCAACTGTGGAATGAACAGAGGAAGTTGATACTGCATGATGCAATTTTTCGATTTCTTTTACCTTCAATGGAAAAAGAGGCAAGAGGTGTGTTGGCAAGCAAAGCAAAGAGTTGGTTACTTATGGAGTATGGGAAAGCCTTGTGGAATAAGGTTTCTGTGGGACCTTATCAACAGAAGGAAAATGATATTGGTTCAGATGATGAGGCTGCTCCTAGGGTTATGGCCTGCTGTTGGGGCCCTGGAAAGCCACAAACAACTTTTGTCATGTTAGATTCATCAGGAGAAGTTTTGGATGTGCTTTACATTGGGTCTCTTACTTTAAGGTCACAGAATGTTAATGACCAACAACGGAAGAAGAATGACCAGGAACGTGTGTTGAAGTTTATGACTGATCACCAACCACATGTCGTTGTTTTAGGAGCAGTTAACTTGTCTTGCACTCGTTTGAAGGAAGATATATATGAGGTTTGCATTTTTGTTTCTATGTTTACACTTGTATTTTGGTGAAATGTAATGGAGGAGTAATCTCTTTTGTAATGTAATACCATTCTTATTCCCATTTATTTCTGATCTCCTAACCATACTTGGAAATGGGAATGATCAATTCTTGTTCCTATTCCCATTTTGTTCCCTCCAAACAAATATGCACTTAGTAGTTCTGTTTATTTTTAATGCACATTTTTCCATTTACACTGTTTCAATATCCTTAGCATTGTACTGGGACCATAAAAAACTTCTGCATTGTTGTGGAATGAATCATTGGGTTAGTAAGAGTTAATTATAAAACCATTGATCAATGAAATTAGTCATCTTTACCTCCTATTACTGGGTAAGTTGTTGATGTATGATTCTTACAATGAAGATGTAATGTTGCCTGAGTGATGGATTCATCAATTCATATTGTTTTATTTTAATTGCATATGATGGGAGACAGAAGTCATTTGGTTCATGTGTTCTTCTCCATCTAATGGGAAAAAAAGGCTCGTTATTATTTTATGGTGGGTCTTATCTGTGATTTGTTCTACTTTTATTAGGTCATTTTTAAGATGGTGGAGGAAAACCCTAGAGATGTTGGGCATGAAATGGATGGGCTCAGCATTGTGTATGGAGACGAATCTCTTCCCCGTCTTTATGAAAATTCTCGAATTTCCTCTGAACAACTTCCTTCACAACAAGGTAAATATTGTTTTGGGTGTTTGCTGCCCCCTCTCTTTCATTAATCAGCATAAGACCTTATTTTTCTTACTTTGGTAGGTATAGTGAGGCGGGCTGTTTCTCTTGGTCGATATCTCCAGAACCCATTGGCGATGGTTGCAACATTATGTGGACCTAGAAGGGAAATATTGTCTTGGAAACTGAGCCCGTTGGAAAGCTTTATCAATCCAGATGATAAATTTTCAATGGTTGAGCAGGTTATGGTAGATGTGACCAATCAGGTTGGCTTAGACATTAATTTGGCAATTAGTCATGAGTGGTTATTTGCTCCATTACAATTTATTTCTGGGCTTGGTCCACGGAAGGCTGCATCCTTACAGAGATCCCTGGTAAGAGCTGGTGCAATTTTTACTCGCAAAGACTTTTTAACAGAGCATAAACTTGGTAAAAAGGTGTTTGTCAATGCGGTTGGTTTCTTGCGCGTTCGGCGAAGTGGGTTAGCTGCTAGCAGCAGCCAATTTATCGATTTACTGGATGATACAAGAATTCATCCTGAATCTTATATTCTTGCACAAGAGTTGGCCAAAGATGTGTATGAAGAAGATGGCACAGGTGATGCAAATGATGACGATGATGCGCTGGAGATGGCCATTGAGCATGTGAGAGACCGACCTAGTTATTTGAAAAACCTTGACGTTGAGGAATATGCTTCTGGGAAAAAACGTCAAAACAAAATTCAGACTTTCTATGACATAAAAAGAGAATTGATTCAAGGTTTTCAGGATTGGCGGAAGCAATATGAAGAACCAAGTCAGGATGAGGAATTCTATATGATTTCAGGTGAGACTGAGGAGACCCTTGCTGAAGGCAAAATTGTCCAAGTCACAGTTCGCAGAGTGCAAGCTCAGAAAGCAATATGTGGGCTTGAATCTGGAATGACTGGAATCCTCATGAAAGAAGACTATACAGATGACTGGAGAGATGTAATTGAATTATCTGATAGGCTACATGAAGGTGACATGCTCACTTGTAAAATAAAGTCAATCCAAAAGAATAGGTATCAAGTCTTCCTTGTTTGTAAGGATAGTGAAATGAGAAGTAATCGGTTACAGAATAACCGTGATCTTGACCCATATTACCATGAAGACCGGAGCTGTTTGCAGAATGAACATGACAAAGCTCGGAAAGAAAAGGAGCTTGCAAAGAAGCATTTCAAGCCAAGGATGATTGTTCATCCACGCTTTCAGAACATAACTGCTGATGAAGCAATGGAGGTTTGTTATCAAGTATTTTTAAGTTAAATATTGTGTTTTAATATTTTTTTTAGAGTAAAAATTTTGCAAAGTTGTGAAATTGTCTTAGTTTTCCGTGTGTGCACAACTCAACATGTCACAGAACTTAGAATTGAATCCTTGGTGATGAGAAATTTATTTTCTTGATAGTTAAGTTCTAGACTTCAATTGGTCGAGTTATTGTTGCTGGAAAAATTGGTTTGGATATGACCACTTCCAACCTATTTATGAAATTTCTCTCTCACTACGCAATATCAACTGGATATTTTATGACTCTAATAATATTTCGTTATTTTATTCTATTGATTATTTGCTGCTGCTTGTTTTGAAGAATAAGGTGTCATATTCACCAAAATAATGAATATCTTGATTTTTCGTGCTTAGATGTCAAAGTGATAAGAACCTTTGGACAACCACACCAGAAATCTAGCTGTTGTAGTTGGAGGGCTCAAAGCCTTATAATCCTTACTCTGAAATCCCACACTTCCAATCCAATATGGGACATAAGTCCCATACCTTGCAATTGAATCTTAATACATAGATTCTAATAAACCAATTGGAGTGATAGTTCTTAATATTTGTTTGGGTTCTCAGTGTGATGAACTTGGAATTTGGTAGGACTTGGTCTTCAAAGGTCTTCAAAACCCAATGTTCTAAGCAATTAGTCGTTGAAAGAAAATATAATAGTTAGATTTTTCCTTTTGCGAATATTTATTAATTAATATGGTGCAAGCTTAGCTTTTCCTCTATCTTGATGCAGTTCTTATCTGACAAAGATCCTGGAGAAAGTATTATCCGTCCTAGTTCACGTGGACCTTCATATCTTACTTTAACTCTTAAAATTCATGATGGAGTTTATGCCCACAAAGATATAGTTGAAGGTGGGAAGGAGCACAAGGACATCACAAGCTTACTCAGGATTGGGAAGACGCTAAAAATTGGAGAGGACACTTTTGAGGACTTAGATGAGGTAGGTTACCCCCTGATTTTCTTGATGCATTCTTTGTGACTATCTGAAATACTTTCTCCTATTGTTGTTGCTTAGGTTATGGACCGTTATGTTGATCCATTGGTGACTCACTTAAAGGCAATGCTAAACTATCGCAAGTTCCGAAAGGGTACAAAGGCAGAAGTTGATGAATTTTTGAGGATGGAAAAGGCCGAGTATCCTATGCGCATAGTCTATAGTTTTGGCATCTCCCATGAACATCCTGGCACATTCATATTAACTTACATTAGAAGTACAAATCCACACCACGAGTACATTGGGCTTTACCCAAAAGGATTCAGGTTCCGGAAAAAGAT
This sequence comes from Abrus pulchellus subsp. cantoniensis, assembly GCA_024086825.1. Lineage (NCBI taxonomy): Eukaryota > Viridiplantae > Streptophyta > Magnoliopsida > Fabales > Fabaceae > Abrus > Abrus pulchellus. The sequence goes on from CM044050.1 coordinate 13,219,317, forward strand.
GTTTGAGGACATTGACCGACTTGTGGCATATTTTCAGAGGCATATTGATGATCCCCAGCATGATTCGGCGCCCTCCATTAGATCTGTTGCTGCTATGGTACCAATGCGAAGCCCTGCAGCTGGTGGCTCATCAGGGGGATCTGGGGGTAGTGGCTGGGGGGGTTCAAATAATGAGGGTGGCTGGAGAAGTCACTCTTATGATAGGGATCGGTCATCTACTCCTGGTTCCCGGACAGGTATATCAATTTATAAGTTCTCATGTAATCTTCTTGTAAATAGTTGGGTGTTGAGAAAATAAATATTTAGGTATGGCTAAAATATGTGCGCTTGGAGCTTTGCTGGGTCATATGAATTTAGTTCAATTATTTTTCCTTGGATATAATTTGGTAGCTACCTGCTGCTTATTAAATTTGGACGCATCCATGCTCATTATAAGTCGTCCTGCATTTTCTTTTGTTCTTCCTGTTCTCCATGTCTCTGTTTCATATGTCATCTGACTACTTGCTTTTAATCGTCATTTTTCCAGTAAGACGTGGCAATTCTTTTTTAGCTAAAATTTTGGCTATGCTTGTTTCTTTTGTTCTACAGGACGGGGTGATTACAGAAACAGTGGGAATCGGGATGAACATCCTAGTGGAGTTCCTCGTCCATATGGGGGTGGACGGGGACGTGGTCGGGGTCGGGGTTCTTATGACCACAGCAGTAGAGGACACAACTCCAATAATGAAAGGCAGGACTCTGGTCATGGTTCCCGATGGGGTTCTGCCACAAAGGATGCAGATGATGGTTTGAGCAATTTTCCAGGGGCCAAGGTTCAAAACTCTCCTGGAAGGGAAGCATTTCCTGGTGGTTGGGGTGGAAGTGGTTGGGGAAGTGGAGCGAATAACAGCGACAATGGTGGCTGGGGACATGGAAGTGGTGGTGCTGGTCTAAGTGATGGGGGTGAACATGGAAGCTCAGGCTGGGGAACTGGCTCGAAGAAAGCAGCTGAGAACGGATGGTCTGGAAATTCTGGTGGTTGGTGAATTGACCTCGGATAACTTTGTTCAGCTTTAGTCTCAGGCTGTAGGTTCATCACGTAGTCATATTTGGCTAATGTATTTTTCCCCTGAAATGAATGATGATAATATTTGGGTAGTTTCTTTTGGAATGTAATGAATACTGACTGTTTCGTTGAACACGGATGCCTGCGTGAGTGGGTAGTGGGTTTTGTCCTATGTAGAGCGTCACATTTGTTCATAATCACATCAGCTCCGACACATGAAGAAAGTAATTAATGCTTTGGATTTCATCGGACATTGATTACAGGAGCACATCATTCGCTGAGTAAGACAACATTTCATGCACCAGCAAACGAACAGAAAGGTGCAGTAGTCGTTTATAATAACACTTTTTCACTTCATATACTGGGATACCAAATGGAGAAATTGAGTCCATATTATAAATGATATTGACCAGTCAAATGAAAACAAAAAGATGTTTCACTATCTTAAATGTCCCTGTCATCAGCTTCTACATCAATATTCTGGATTTCCAGATTAAATTCATGACTTTAACCATGTGGTTTCCTTCATTATTACTAACCCTGTGAAGGAAAAACTGGCTTTGCGTTATGATTAGTGACTATGGGAGCCAACAAACAGCGGTTGATTTGGAAAAAGAGCAATTATCTGTCCTAATTCATGGAAATGGTTTCTAACAGATGGTTCTAACCGCATGAGAGTTTCCATTTGGTGAAGTTACTGATTTTATCTCTAATTTTAGTGCCATATCTTGAATGCGGGGTAGTTATTATAGGTGGTTCCTGACTTTACATTCAGCATTAATCATGTTTGAGATTCTAATCGAGATTCAACATTTTAAAAATTTGTTAAATTGTGTTGCCCATGTTTAAAATGTGGTAAGAGATATTTCTAATATGTTTTTGAATAAAAATATTAGGAATTAGCAAAATTATTTAAAAAATTACGAGGTAGGACGTTTATTGTAATGCAGGATTAATTAGGATAGGAATATAATAAGAACACAAATTCTAATATATACACGAGTTATGTTAATAAACTTGTTGGTTATCAACTCATTAAGGATATGGAATCAATGAGTTACAAGTTCAATAGATTAAATAAGACATCTATCTAAAATTAAATAAATTTATAATGTGTTATAAATAAAAAATTGAAATAACATAATCAGTATAAATATAATCATACTAAAGTAAAAAGAATCCAGCTTGTGACTTTGCTAGGCAAAATTTCTGATGAGGGGAACTTTGATCATCATCCCTTACTGATTATCTCGTCTCCTCTCATCTTTTTCACAGAATTGAAAAAATCACATTGCAATTTCATGAAAATTGAATATCCACGTGTAATAACTAAGAACGACGCCCGTGAGAACAAGTTTTTTTTTTTTTATATGACGTGGCATCTGGTAAGAAATGTAAGACAACGCATCCTTTGAAAGAAAGGGACGGGAACCGGTAGCAACGGGGTTCTATTCGGGTCAACCCGAATTGGAACTATAAAATTCAAAAGCATAGTTCTAGGGTTTTAGGTTGTTGGTCGTGTTGTACCCACTGCAGCAGAATTCATCTGTGACACAGCACCGAAGAATCGCTATGACTGCTGTGACCCAAGAAGAGCTTCTTGCCCAACACCTCGAACAGCATAAGATCCATGTATTCCACTTCTTCATTCTCTCCTTTTTCTTTTCCCTTTTAATTTTCATTTTGAAGTGGTTTAGGATTGGATTTAAAATTAATTCAGTATTGTTTGATTCTGCGCAATGTTTAGGGATTTGTAAACAGTTTGCATGCTGTGCTTGATCTCAACCTTTTTCGAATGCAGTGTCTGACTCTTGATTGTTAATTAGACTTACTACTAGTATAACTCTACTGCTTCGATTAGTATTGGGAAAATTGAGATTCCGGAGGGTGAAAATTACGGGGTTTTGATTGATTCAAATTTGAACATTTTCTATGCTGTTAGTTAAACGGTTTCTGTGGATTTGAATGTTCTAGCAATTTATGTGAAAAAGATGTGTGATTTTTCAGATCAGAGATAGGAGATCAACTTAGCATACAAAGAATGAACACTTGGTTTTGACTTGTAGATGAAAAGTCTTAACAACCTTAGGTTATTATTACAACTACGTATTTTCTCATGATTACTAAGGAAGAACGACTTTTTTACTCCGTATTTGATGGCCAAGAATTTGCATTGTTTTCTAGTATTTTGAACTTTTGAATAATATCTTTTGTAGGATGATGAGCCTGTAGTTGAGGATGATGATGATGATGAGGAAGACGATGATGAAGATGAGGATGATGACAAAGATGACAATGCTGAAGGTAAGTTGGCTGGATGACATATCCATTTTCATTCTTGCGTTTGGCAAATGTTTAGTAGCATTTCAATCATTTGGTGGGGATTAGTGTGAAGCATCAGTCTGTATATGGTCAATATGATTAATATGGCTAGCTTCTTTTTTCCTAGTAGTGATCTATTTTATTCTTTCAAAACAAGTCATTGGCTCTTGGAAATTTTGTTCAGATTTTTCAATTTCATTGTCTTAATTTTGGGGCCTTCTTTAACAAGGCGATAATTCTTTTACACATTTGTTCAATATATTTTTTTTGTGTAAAAATTTTAATTTTTTACCAATAATGAGTAGAGTGTTATGATAAATCATGCCAGTTTAATTTGTGTTAGAATAAAAATGAAAAAGCATGTTGGTTGTGAATGGGCCTCTGATCTGTACAACTGAGCGAATACTACTTATTTATTTATATATTTATTTGTAGCTGAATTGAAGCTATTATAATGGATACAATTCTCACTCTCAGAGCAATTTGTATTCTATTGCAGGTCAAGAAGGTGATGCATCTGGTAGGTCCAAACAGACCAGAAGTGAAAAGAAGAGTCGCAAGGCTATGCTTAAACTTGGAATGAAACCTGTCACAGGTGTCAGTCGTGTGACAGTCAAGAAGAGCAAGAATGTTAGCATTTGACATATATATTTATTTTGACCGCCTTTTTCATTGCCTCATTTTTGTATTGGTCAAAATTGAATTTTTGAACTTTTGTTTGTTTAGATCCTGTTCGTCATCTCAAAACCAGATGTTTTCAAGAGCCCAACGTCTGACACATACATTATATTCGGGGAAGCCAAGATTGAAGACTTGAGCTCACAGCTACAAACTCAGGCAGCAGAGCAGTTCAAGGCCCCTAATGTGAGTAATGTGGGATTGAAGCCAGAATCCTCTGGTATTACTCAAGATGATGAGGATGTGGACGAGACTGGTGTAGATCACAAGGATATAGAGTTGGTGATGACTCAAGCTGGTGTGTCAAGATCAAAAGCCGTTAAAGCGCTCAAAGCTGCCAATGGTGACATTGTTGCTGCCATTATGGAGCTAACTAATTGATGATCAGATTTACTAGAATTTTAGAATTTGCAATGTGGAGCTATTTTTCTTTGTTGACCAAAATTTTTGCTCTTCTTTGGTTTGAAAGTGTTTTGCGGATATTTACCTTTGCTTTCTATTTTCTCGGTTCAATCTTCCGCACAGAAGGAAAAGACTATAGACTCATTGTCAACAAATGTACGTTTAATGTCAAGAATGGCAGTCATAATCAGCAGTTATCCAATATTTATGGTTTACAAATAAGATGAGAATCATGTGTTGAAGATAAAATTTGAGATGATATGATACTAATTAATTACAAGTTCAGGAACTTGGGACTGGTTTCTCCAAAATGATGGAGAGATTAACGTAGATATTATTCAGAATACAAGTTGGGTAGTTATAGGGGAGAAAAATTTCAGTATTTATTTGTTATATGGTTGTTTTTCGCATAGGCATATGTAAGATGAGAATTATGCATTTAAAGTTAGGATTTAAAATGATGTTATATCACAAATTTTAAGTTCGGGTACTTTTAATTAATTTTGTAGAATAATGAGAAAGTTAATAAAGATGTTATTTATTTTTAAGTTGAAAGGAAAATTTTAATATATTACAGTATAATAATTTATTATAATAGTGAAAAAGATAATTAAAAATAGTTTAAAGTGAGTGAGTGAGGTGAGAAAACTTTTGTAGATACCAATAAAAAGTAGATAACATAATTTTTAGTCTGACAAAAATGAGTAGAAAAAAAATAGAAAAATTTTAGAAGTTATTAAAAGAGATATTTTATTAATAATATTTTTGAAAATTTAGTTTTTAACAGAATTTAAGAAGTTATGTAATTAACTTTATTTAGTAGGATAATGTTTGATTGTTATATGGTTTACAAATAAGGTTTGTATTGTTTTAACCAACGCATGGGGAGCAAGTGTGAGAAGTTTTCCTTCTCACCTTAAGTAGGCGGCAAGGAAGAGATGGTTAAAAGTTTTCATGATACTTCCAAACTTGTTCAGAAAAATTACGTTGCTTAGGTCAACCCATGAGCTATGGGAAGTTAAGGTTGACTACCAACTGAAAATTTTAATCCTTTGGTTAAGATAGTTAAATCATTTACACAAAAAAAATCCTTCTGAGTTTATCCAAAAGGTGTGTGTTTTAGTTAGCATAAAATATTTTCCTTCACATCTTTGAATCAACGGAATGTTTCTCATCAAGTAGACATCATCAGCAAGGGAAGAATTTCAATAATTGAGGGAAACCAAAAATATTTATACACATAAAGAATATTCGGCAAATTTAGTTGAAAAGTCACACAAAATACCCAATATGATGGCTATTATCAGGGTTAGCTAACGTTGATGAGGCGCTGCTTCTATCTGCTCCATTTCTGCTATATTTAAATGAACATCAAGAAAGACACCATACAAGGAAATAGGTTCTGCTAGACAATGCTACTATAATTGTTTCTACTTCCACCACTAGAGCTCTGATTACTTAATCCTTTTCTAGAAATGAATGTGTTCATGCATCAAGTCATGGTTGTGCTTTATATTTGTCATTTCGCAACCTCTCCCACCGTTCTCGAGAAGTCTTAAAATTATGAGTCACCTATGAAGTCTTAAACCCAAAGAGTAGAGTAAGATAAAATTCGAAAGTCAAATTATTATTCTTCTCAAGGATCTTAATATATCAAAAGAATAATTGAGAAAAATCTTGAAACTATAATTTTGACTATATCAATTCAAGAATAATATATTTAATTATTACTATAAAAAAAATATCAATTCTTTAGATATCAACAAAATTATAACATATAAAAATCATAATTACGTTATTTATCTTCTTAGTTTAAGTTATGTTTAATTGATAATTTAACTGTGTATAATGTTCAGATTGATATATTTTACTTGTAAATTAAATTAACTCAATTTTGTTCCATTATTATCAGATTTTGATCGGTCTATTTTGTAAAAAAAACCCTATCACCTACTTATAAAAACCTGTGTGAATTATCAGATTTTTTTTTTCCTGCATGGACTTTTTAATTTATGAGTAGGAACAAACCAAAAACGAAGGTATAATAAGGCTTGCTTCCGTACTAACTGCACCGAAAGAAAGGGACGAGAACCGGAAGCAACGGGTGGGTCGACCCGAATTAAGGATATATAAAGGCGTGAGTTGAAGTTCTAGGGTTTTAGGTTGTTGGATCCACTGAACCACAAATAAAACCCATTTGTGACAGCATACATAGCACCCACAAATCAATATGACTGCTGAGACCCAGGAAGAGCTTCTCGCGCAACACCTCGAACAACAAAAGATCCATGTATTTGTATTCTCTTCTTTTTCTTTCTGCTTTCTTAATTTTAATTTCAAGTGGTTTAGAATTCTCTTTGTATTTTCTATGCAGTTTGCTTCCTGTGTTTAATCCCTTTTTTTTTTTTTTTTAATTTCGAAATAAGTGTTTGATTAATGATTGTTCATAAGGGTTTTGGGTAACTAGTAACTTGAGATGCGGAAGGGAGTGTAAATTCGTAGGTTTTCAATTGGTTCAAAGCTTGAACTTATGCATTCAATTGAAAGGTTTCTGGAGGAATTTATATGATAGATAAGAGTGTATTTTTCAAGTGAAAAAAAATGCTTGACCGCTGTCCTGGAAGTACAGTTAAGATTTAAAACTAACAGGTAGACGCTGTGTCTCTGAATTTGGTTTTTATTTTTTTCATAGCCTTAGTTTATTGATACAGTTAAATATTTCTCGTGATTTCCATGGATCAGTTAAAATGTGGTTGCCGATCAACTGTGTTACTCCTTATGTAATGAGCTGGTACTTGCTATGTTTTTTAGTAGTTTGATGTTTTTAAATAACGTGTCTTTGTAGCATGACGAGCCTGTAGTTGAAGATGATGATGAGGAGGAGGAGGAGGACGATGATGATGATGAGGATGATGACAGAGATGATAATGCTGATGGTAAGTTGACATATGAGATTAACTGAAGGATTGATTGTTGTTTGCTCGCATTTGGCAAAGGTTTAGTGATATTCCTCCTGCAATTTGGTTGGAATTGGTGTAAAGTAAAAATGATGTATGTGGTTGATGAGAGAAATTTGGCTTATCTTGTTCTACAAGTGACCTATTGCATTTAATTCCAAGTTGAGAAATGAGTCCTTCCAAATTTTGGCCAGTGTGTTTTAATTGCAATTTCATTTTCATTTTTTGTGGTCTTCTCATAAAAGGTGTTTATCATCATGGTTTTCAAAGTTTTTGTTTTTTTTCAAAACTTAAACTTAGGTTTCAATAACAGGATTTTGAACTTATACTTTAATTCATTTAGATTCAGAAATTACCATCAGTACTACTAGTCCGGTTGTTCACATGATTTAATGATGCAAATTAAAGTAAAACTGAAATTTCATCAATAATTGCATATTTTATATGCGCTGTTGTTTTCAAGTAAGCATAGACAGTTGAAAATAGTGGTCCTGTTGTGTTGTACTTGTGTCTGACACTTTGAATAATCATGGCTGCATTCTAAAATTTTTAAAACTTCTGTAGCAAACCAATATCAAATGTTAAATTTATATTGCAATACTTAGTTAAATAGTAGCGTTTGATTATGTCTACAATGACTGATGTTCTTTTTTAAAACATCAAATCTCCCGTTTGATTTAATATTTATATTATATGTTATTTTTATTTTCTGTATTATAACCATTTTCTGTCCTATGATTTTTAAATTTGTTGCATATGCTTCTCCGAGTCAAAATATTTGTGTCTTGTGCCTTATCCTAGCTTTATTAGGTTGTTGTTCTGTGCTTATACCTCAGTTGCTAGTCATAATAAATCATGCTAATGTCATAAATAGGTTGGGTAAAATTAGCAGTCGAGTTTAATCTGTATCAGAATGAAACTGAAAATGCATAGTGATTGTGGATGAGCCTCGGTTCTGTATATGATTCAGCCTCAGCAGTTTGTATTCTATTGCAGGTCAAGAAGGTGATGCATCTGGTAGGTCCAAGCAGACCAGAAGTGAAAAGAAGAGCCGCAAGGCAATGCTTAAACTTGGAATGAAACCTGTCACAGGTGTCAGTCGTGTGACAGTCAAGAAGAGCAAGAATGTTAGCATTTAAACTCTATTTCTTTTTAACTATTTTTTTCCATTGGGATTTGATCAAAATTTTAACTTTTGGACTTTTGTTTGGTTAGATCCTGTTCGTTATCTCTAAACCAGATGTTTTTAAGAGCCCAACTTCTGACACCTACATTATATTTGGGGAAGCTAAGATCGAAGACTTAAGCTCACAGCTACAAACTCAAGCAGCGGAGCAGTTCAAGGCTCCTAATTTGAGTAATGTGGGAATGAAGCCAGAATCTTCTGCTATTGCTCAAGATGATGAGGATGTGGACGAGACAGGTGTAGATCCCAAGGATATAGAGTTGGTGATGACTCAAGCTGGTGTGGCAAGATCAAGAGCTGTTAAAGCTCTCAAAGCAGCCAATGGTGACATTGTTGCTGCCATTATGGAGCTAACTAATTAATAGTCTTGTCTGGTAGAATTTGGAATGTGTAACTATTTTTCTTTGTTGATGGAAATTTTTGTTCCCTTGGGATTTGCGTTGTTTTTCTCTTATCTGTGTAATTGTCTGTATGGAAGGAAAAGACTATAGACTGATTCTCAACAAGTGCATGTCTATTGCCAAGAATGGCAGTCGTAATTAGCAATTATTTAATATCCATATTGGTTAGTCTAGTGTAATTAGTTCAGAAAGGGACACCGATTCTACCTGGCATGCTACTATAATTGCGCCTGCTTCAACTTTTATGGCTACATAGCATCTAGCTTGATTCTATACCAATTTCAGATAATCTTTGCATAATTGTCAATGTGAATGGAATTGGCCACCAAAGGTTACAAATGTAGCAAGCCCCACCCTTTAAAGAGATTTGATCGGATCACGCACTCACGATATAGTATCGTTTCTATCTGTCATTTGATGCATCAGAGGCCGTGAAAGTTTTTTAAGTCGATACTTCACAATTATGTTCATTTTTGCCCAGTTTAAAGAAACATAGCTCAACGACTAGTTCCATATCATTAAGTTCATGAACAAATCCATCGTTAGTACAAATCATGTCCCTCTTTGATCTTAAATGAATTGCAAATTGAATAGCTAGTTGAAACATTGGCTATTTGAATTGAGATAAAAGTTGGAAGTTAAAAGTTAAAAATTCTAAGTGTTGAATGTTCTTTTCCTCATACTCAAGACTCGGAGTAATCTTGCTTAAGAAAAACTAAGACCTTGTCTAAGAACGATATGCTTTGGGGTTCAATCCTCACATCCTGTAAAAAGTCACCAACTCCAGTCCTGTGTTTAGAAATTTAAAACAAAATAAAAATGCATATTATATCTGTAGGAACTAGCAATATAGAGAACTACTTGTCAATTCATCCATCGCACGAATTTATTCTGAAAAATTTTACTGAAAAATAAAATATTGAGAGTTTTATCTAATTAAAAAAAACAAAAACAAACATCTCGATTATCGTCAGAAGACTTTAGTGTTCATGATGGTATGATCATATCTGTTTTTTAAATAAGAATTAATTTCCTTACACGTAATTTTTATAATCTAATAATAAAGGGAAAATGTTAACGTCAGTTCTAGGTAACATTTTTCAAAGTAACATCACTGATATACTTCTTGGATAGTGATTTAATCCTTGGTGTAATGACAAGAGCTATGGCTCTGCTAACTTTGCCTGCACTTTAATCCTTGGTTAATTCTTTTGAGAGATGCTATCAATGAAATTGTAAAAGGAACCGACACTTCAAGCTTTATGACAAAAACATCATAAGGAAAATGTTTTCCATTAATTTCAATCGAAAGGAACAGAACTGTGTACACACATTTTTTGTGCAATAGTTATCTTCGATGTTTCATCATTTCGTCTGCAAGGTGACATTGCATTTTCATGATAATTGCCTTGAGCAAAGCTATATGCTGGCTTTCATAGAAACTTACTTTATCATTTGTCCACTCAAAAATCGTTAGACTCTTGTTAACAACTTTAAGGATGCTGTTTGTTTATAGAGAAATGTTTCTGACTCTATTATCTAAGGTCTCTGAAGAGACTTCATTTGCTTAAAAAATATGACATGTTTATTTGAAATATTTTGTATAAAGATAAAATTTAGGTGCAGTGTGATATGATAAGTGCTTTTTGCGCTATTTTTTAAGGTTGTGGCGAGTTAGGAAGTAAAACTTCTAATTTTAATTTAAAAATAACATCAAAAGAATTTTACATGAATTTTGTGAGCGTTTTTACGACTGAGAACCACAGATTTAGCAGTATGTAAATAACCAAACTGTTATGTTCCATCTTCACGATCGTTTGGCTATAAAATATTCATGATGAGCACTTCCTCAATATATTGTATAAAACAGAATAAAAACTTATGTGAAAAAGCAATTATGAGCTAGGATGTAATAATGCATTACGAATTCATTTTTTTTTTTTACATTATGACAATGTAATTAGATTCGAGTATTTAATATTAGTATAATATAAAATTAAATAACAATTTCTTTTAAAAAATGTCAAACATTTTTTTAACATTATTTTCCCAATATTTTACAGGAACAGTTTTTTTGCTCTCTAATTTTGAAATTTATTTTGAGAATAAATTATCCAATCGCATTTTTGTAGATTTTTGTTTTGTAAAATTACCATTAACTTTTTGGGGGGTCATCCTTTTTTATTGTCGAGTGTTTGGCTCAACTTTAACTTTTGGGATGTATAATTGAATATTGAATCAATACATTAAAACGGAACCAAACATGCTCATTATTTCCAAATGGACCAAAACTAAAACTGTTAGTATTTAAAAAGTGATTGATTAGAACGTTTTTCGAAATGAAATATGTTTTTGACAAAAAAGAAGAAGAAGAAGAAGAAGAAGAAGAAGAAATGACATATGTTCATGACCCAAAAACAACAAAAAATTGAAATGACATACGTTTCAATGAATTTTTTCTTAATAAAGTCAAATAAATCATCAAATTTTAACAATGATCAAGTTGCGTAGATTCGGATTAATAACAAAAAAGTAGTCAATTCAGCTCTGCCCAATTCAAGAAGCTTAAAAAAAAACAGCCAACTCACTTCCTATGGTATCTGTAATTTTTACCCAAGTTACCTTTTATGGATTTAAATTTATTATAAACTACTTAACATATATTCTACGTCAGTTTATCTTTTAAATAACTATAGTTGTATTATTCTATGTTTTAATATTGGAGAATAGATATTTTTCTTTTTATTTGATTATTTACTTCAATTTTCTGTCCTATAAAAAATCAAACTATACAAATTGAAATCGTGAATATAAAGTGTAATAGAATGAAATTTTATACGATGAAATAATAAATATTTAAAATTTGTATCTGAGACTAAGATTGCCTATTCTATTTGACATATGGCTAATATTGTAAAATATCACTTTAAAAACATTAAAATATCAAACTTAAGCAACACAATAATATACAATATGTCAAAATAGGAAAATATTTTACCAACAATATAAAAAAATATTTATTAACATCAAGTATCAAACTTTCATATTTACATTATTTAATAAATTTTTATGAAATATAAAATTCAACTGTTAATTTAAATATTTTTATTAAATAAATAAATTTTATAAAATTTTATATAAAAATAAAATTAATAGACTCTTCATTTTATTACTTTATTTTAATGATAATATATTTTTATAACATAAAAAATTATATATCAAATTTTATATATCATACTCATAAACATCTAAATTATATAAAATTTAATATATATAATTATAAAATAATATAAAATATTAAATAGCTTAATTCATGACTCTTATATTTTATAAAAAGTTATTAAACAGTAAAATATATTGCCTTTCTCTGTGAAACAATATCCTGTAACACATATGTTTAACTTGTCCAGCTAATTTTGTTCCAAAAACCTACCCAGTTGATTTATCTTGTTCTAGTTTTAATTTACCATTAAATCCAATTATGTACCCAAAAAGTGAGGACAAGAAGATTCCATTTTAAAAAAAATCTTGATGGAAAAGAAACCAGATTTTGAGGATGAAAGCTACTGGTTCCCACTTTGCTTTGCTTTTTGTTCTTTGTTTGTATTTATATATATACATATATCCCTTCCTTCATCCGAACGCATACCATATTATGATTATATTGTCCTTTTGATCTTCACCCAATTAGCTTTTATCCAAACAAAAAGAAAAGCAACCTTTTGATAGCTTGTATCCTTTCATCTTTTCTCAAACTCTTGCTTTCAATTTTCTTTCTTATACAGGACCAGCCACAAATACCACACAGGAAGAGTATATAATATAATTTTTTTTTGTCTAGTAAATTATACCCTTTTCTGAATTTGGGATTTTCTATAATTTTGAATAGTCATCAATCTATCAAACCTGGGTTACAGTTTGAAGTAGGACCAGGTTGGGTGCAGATATTGTGTAGTCAATATGAATAATTATTACTCTCCTTTGAGACTGTTCCAAATGAAAGAAACTGGTAATTTCTTCATATACCTCCTTTCTGAAATATTAATTTCAGAAGGTGGTTTATGATTTTTTAAAAATTATTTTTTTGAAAGAGTATTTGATATATTTTAAAATCAATTTTTTAGAAGATAAAAAAGGTCATACAATTAAAAGAAAAAAAATGTGAAAAGAAATTTCAAAAAGCAACAGCAACTTTGGTTTTATCAAGCCATCAAAAAGACTAATTAATACAAAAGAGAAGGAGGAAATTTCTTTGGTGGATGCTTAGCTCATACAGTAAACATTATTGTCAGTGTAGCTTCTGCGATCTGTGTCATTATCAAGGCGTTATGCAGGGATGCCTTTGACTCTCTTTTTAGGGTTTGACATTACCCAAATTTCTACTGATTAAACAATCACACTCTCATGAACCAATCCCATAAATATACAATTTATGGAAGCGTTTGAAAAGAAGGGTTCTAAATAAGAAAAAAACTCTCTTTTCATAGGAGTAAACTTTCAAGAAAATATATTTAAATTAATTACTTAAAGATATTCATGACATTAATTATAATTAAATGGTCTATTAAGAGTTGTAGATTAATTTAATATTTAAAACAACAATTTAATTTAATTATATATCTCGGTAGATTGATATAAGTATTATTTAAAGAAAACATCAATTGAATGACTAATTTAATATTATATATATTTTGGTAGATTAATACTAGTATTTAGTCAACTTTTATACACATTCGTTAGCTTACGCTGAAGATTTTGTTTGAACTAGTTTCGGTGGAGAACTGCCGGATGAACACCATCTAATTGAAAAAAAAAATGTATATTTTATTTCAAGATGATCAAATATGAAGTTCTAGATAAGCAAATTGCTTACATAGTGCCAAAAATTTTAAAGGCGATCAATTATTTTTTATTATTATCATTAAAAAAACGAGTTACTTTGACCGAATCAAATATGTTTAACTAATAAGATCCTTATACCTAAGTTCATGTGCATGTGGCTTATAAGTACTTAATTCTAAAATAAGGGTTCAATTTGATGTTAGATTTCAAGTCTTTGTATTTGTTCTATAACCAACAAACAAAACACAAAATTTTTGTTTTTAAAAGCATGTAATAAACGTGGTAAATATCCATCTACGACCAAAACATACACTAAGGAATTTAAGATAAAACCTAGGACACTGGGTCTTTCTTAAAGTTTCTTTTGATAAAAGATTTTATGATTAGAAATGAAGATTTCAAATGAACCTATTTCACCCTTATGAATGAACCTAATCACTAATAATATATGTGAATTAACTAACGACAAATCTAGTTGCACAATTATTTTCAATCATACAGATCCGTGGTTAAGCAAAATTAAGTGGAACAGTATTGATTCAACCTAGTTAAGAAATTAACCAACCCCTCTATTGTCGATTTGCATATTTCCAAACCCAAATAAGAAAAGAAATAATTAAGCTTCTCCAATCTGTGTTAAGAATAAGACATGTATCAACAGGTCAAGCCAAGGCATGTCATCCACGTTAGAACAGGTAGCTAGAGTGAATGGATATATGGAGGATGAGAAACACTCATTTTTCCTATCTTTGTCATGACTTCAATGAAGTGGACATGGTTAGTAACGTCCAAACAGAGACTAAGATAACTCTCAAACGTGGCTCCATGGCGTTTACAGCAAGGAGAGAAGTGGGACATGACCACATGGCTGGGTTTCCTATAAGTGCTTCCCAAAAGTGTTATATTTTAATGCCGTGTTTGTCTCGGGTTCTTCCTTTGTTTTGTTCTATGGTTGTTATCAAGTCAATGCTGACCCACAGAAATCTTATGATCTATACCCGGTTTTAATTTTATAATTTGTTTCTTTCCCACTTGCCATTTCAGAAATTATATTTTCAAAAAATTGGTTCTATTAAAATTTGGTCAATCCGATTAAAAAAATTAAAAATTTGTTATTTAGTTGACTCAACATTGGATTCTTTGTATATATAAACTTATATAAATCATTGATATTTCATATATTTATTGAATAAAACTTTGAGATAAATAGCTTAATTTCAACAAGCATGAAATTATAAATATTAGTTTTTTGTTTGGTTAAGAAAATGAAAAATAAAATTGAGTAATTAAATTAAGACGACCAAATATTTTGATGATAAAAACTTAAGTTCAATTATTTTTGGATAATTTTTTAGTTTATAATATATGTAATTTTGATCTTTCAATTTTTTGAAATAGTTATTTTTTGTAACACTCGAGCTAAGTTTTTTTATTTTTAAAATTAATTAAATTTAATAGATTTATTAATTTTATATTTTTTTAACACTCTTAAACTATTTTTTAAAATATTTCAAATATTAAATTTAGAAAAATTTGATAATATTTAAAAGAATTTATAAAACATAACTTGATGGAAATTTTTAAAATTTTTTCTTTTAATAAATCTTAATGTGTAGATAAAAATATTTAAAAAAACTCATTTTACCTAATTTAAAAATAGAAAGATAATTTACTAAAAAAACTAGAAAAGCTAAAATGGTTTGTAATCTAAACTATTGTACGTCACCGTATGATAATGCCACGCAATATGATGACGTCAGAGTGGCACTTATTGCGCCTGTTTCTTTGTTGCCATCTATATAATTTTTATTTTTATTTTTTTGTTTTCTTCTAGAAATCGTGCCTTACAATTTAATATTTGGCTTTGCAACACTTTTTAAAGTTCATTTTAGTTAATTTATTTTTAAAACAATTGTTTATTTTTATCAACACTTAGAAAAGCATTTTAAAAAATAATTGAGTATTTTAAAATAATAGTTTAAATTTAATACCCGTTAATTTTATATAGTTTCGTCGTATTAAAAATATAATATGACTATTAAAACACAATATATATATATATATATATATTAATAACATCTTATTCTTTTTAATGTATTTAGATAAAACAATGTATCAATATTTTTTTTTTTCATACATTGTCCTCTATTTTTAAATTGTTTACATAACTTATATGAATTCTACCTTTTCTTTTCGTATTTACACTTTAATTTCAATTACTTCGGATAATATGTGGTAATACACTGCTAAAAATTATACCTTGAAATTATTCGCCAAGCTTTATTAACTGTTCATGTTTTGGATATTGAATTCTTGATAGGCTTCTCCAAATTGAATGGAGAAGGTAAATAGTCTACAAAAATGTTTAAATTGGTTCTGATCAAAGTAAGAAGTAAAATTATACAAAACCACCATAAATTTATAATTTTGATAAATAAAAATACTTCTACTTTTTATTTCATCACAATTAATTTTAAAATTCTAACTCCTGTAATATAATCTCGTTCATTAACTAAAGTTTAATTTATATTAACGATACGTAAATCTGAATCCTTAATCAGCAATCAATTTAGGAAATTAATTAATATATATGTTTTATTATCATATTATTTCAATTTCTCAATTTAGTAAAAAATAAATATATGATTTTCCCATCTAAAAACCAAAAGATTAATGTTTATTCAAGTTAGTTGGTTCTGTGTTTTTAAACTTTAAATATAAAATTAAAATGAAACTAAATTAATTTTAAAATACTTAACTTAACTTAACTTTATAATAACTTCAAATTAAGAAGAAGAAATGCAAATGAGAAAGAAGATAAACGTAAAAGAAGAATTAATATGGTTTAAACAAACGATCATATTTAAATAATATTTAAAAAGTTAGAAAATGAAAGAGGATACATATAATTTTACTTTGCCGCTCACAGTATTCATATTGAGCTTGAACAAAATTGTTTTCAATAAATAAATTTTAACACATTATAACTTTCTAACGAGAGAGAATGACATTTGATTTCTATATGTATGTAGGTTATTTTCTTTAATATGTTAGGGTTTGATGTTTGGTTAATGTGGTAGTTGTGGATGTTGGTTCAGTGTGTGTCTCGTGGAGGGAGTAAGGAGCATACTATAAAGTGAAGTGGTCCTTCTTCAACGCTTAATCGCAAAGTCGATGGAGCAATCGACAACCAAAGAATAAGGGAGGGTGTGTTTGTGAATTCCATTGATTTGGCACATGTCGTTTCATAACTGATACCACCACTCCAAAGGAAGCATTCAGATGTTGGATTTCAAGGTAACTTGGTCACTTTCAGGGTCCTCTTCCTTTCAATTTGGGCCAAACATTACATTTACATTCACATTGTTGCTTTGATCTTCCTACAAGTAGATAAGCAAACCCATAATTTAACCCTCTTTCTCCCAATAGGATTCATATACCTACCTTACTATGCAGAACGCTTAAAGTATGACAAGAATAAAATGAAAATAAAAGATATATTTAATGTAAACGAGAGAGGGAGCAGAAGAGATGGATAGCAAAGAAACAGAGTCCCATTTGCTACCATTAAAGAAGCATTGTGCGTGTGGACCCCTCACACTTTTTCATTCCCATTACTCTCTATATTACTACTGTCTCTGTCTCTGTCTGCTTCGAGGAGGGAATCCCATTGCTCCTTTAATAATTGTTCGTCTGTTCATACATTGTAAAACACTATTAAACTGCTTTTTTAAAAACTTACAAGATAGACTCTGCTTAGAAGCATTTGCCCCCACATTCATTAGCCATTAGCCATATTTTTAACACGGATTTGGAGTTATTCTGCTCAAGTACGATCGCTTAATAGGTAATGATATTACATGGATACAGCTCTTAATTGGTACTCTCTTTCACGTGCCCATGTCCACTAATCACTCTATTATTTTTACAATAATAACCTTTTTTAATTTTTTATATCATATTATTAATTTTATCATTTTTCATTTAATTATAAAAAACATTACCCTATTTGAATTGGTATTACGCACCTTTTAGAACCCTCTAATGGTACATTTTATAAAATGATTTTTAATGCATAGAGTTAGTGAGACCTGAAGTTAAAATTAAGAAAAACAAATGCTAATAATAATAGTAAAATAATAACAACAACAAAAAGAGAATAAAATTGTAATGTTATAATAAATATAGATAAGTCTAATGCAGTTGCTTTTTGTTTATGAAATTACCACTAAATGATAGTTATATTAAATTTTGAAATTATAAAAAATAAAAACAAAAACAAAAAACTGATATTCATTAATTTTAAAATTTAAAAAGAAGTTAATTTTTAAATAAATAAATAATAATAATAATAATTTAAAAAATAATTTAAACATGACTCTATGAATATTTAGTAAACAGTAAAATAAATAAAAGCGTAAATTTACAAGTTTGGGAATGGAAAATATTTGGTCAGACTATATTAGAAAAAACTATATTTACTTTAGTAATTTCTTCCTTATCATCTTAGAAAATGGATTAATGTATGGCTGTTGACTACAAATATCTTAACATATTAAAATAAAAAGTTGCTGATTAAGTATGTCAATGTGAAAAAAAAATGCAGCCCTATTATAATATATATTTTCCACTATATGATAATGACATCCACAATATATAATCTTTTTCCTTTTAATTATTTTAAAAAATAAAAATTATGATTTTGAGAATAATTATAAAAATAATCAATTTTTTGTAATTTAAAAAATTAAATATAAACTTAACAAATTTTTAATATATGTTTAAGCACACATATATTAGATTTTGATTATTAGATTTTAATATAAATAGTTAAAATAAAAATATACAAGTTAGGTAATTTTTTAAAAAATTATATAATTTTTTAAGTCATTATATTTTTATTTAGAGTAAAATATTTATTTAAATAAGAAATTAAAAATAAAAAAAAACATTGTAAAAAATAATTTATTTTATGTCTATTCATCACAATAAAATATAGTACTTTAGATGTGCAAAGATTTGAGTAGCTATGTGTATAAAGTGAAAGTTTATAAAATTGTAAATATAAAAATTTATAATTTTGTTTATATAAAAATTGTAAATAAAAGAGTTTGTAGTTTTATCTAATTAGAAATTCTAAAATAATTATATTAAAAATTTGTAAAGGTAAGTATAAGATATTGAAACATGTTAAAAGTTGTTTTTTTCATATTACTTTTTATCTTTTTATTTTCATATGATTACTTATTTATAGAGAATTTAGATGACTCTATTTTTTCTCTCAAGAGTAGTGTTAGAACTTATGATTTATTTGATGATTACATTTAAGTGAAGTATTGGTTAAAGATGAGAAAAATTAAATGAAAAATAGTTAAAGAAAATGATTCTTTTAATAAGTGGAAGAAAAATCATGTTAGATGATAAATTTTATAGGGAGGATTGTAAGAAAACTAAGAGGATTAAAAGAAAAGTTGTTGACCAAGTAAAAAACTGTGATAATTTAGATGAAGAGAAAATTTGTTGAGTTAGAATGAGTTATTCATCTAAGTCACATATAGAAAGTCTAAAGGAAAAATATAGAAAAAATTATAAAATAAGATAATTTATTTTATATTTACTCACCAAAATAACTTGTAGTTTATTAAAATTATATTTAGATTTTATGTTTAAGAAGAAAAGGAAAAAGAAGGAAGAAGTTACAGAGTTTAACGTGAGTTAAGAAAGGAAGAGTTAAATGATTTTTCTAACTTCAAAACTATTTTAATGTTGATTTTTTGAGTTTCTTTGTTAGATTTTTCTTTTCCACTCTCTCATCAAGATAAGATTTTATTTATTTAAAATATTAGTTTGTAAAGTGAAACTTTTTTTAAAAAATAAAATTTAATTTATTATATTTATTAAAAATATGAATAAAAAATACAAAAGATAATAATATTATTTACATAATTAAATTTCATTACTCCCTTTTTTTACTGTTAAACATTTGAATAGATTGGTTTAACTCTCATTTTTCATGTATTTTTCTTCTTTCCTTTCTTTTTCTGTGTCTATTTTCCTCTCTTTTTCTTCCAAAAGTTATAAATGAAAGAGTTTGAAAAAATTTTATTTAATAAAAAATTTAAATAATAAATTTGTTTCAGAATTTCTTAAATATAGGTAAAAGTGTTAAACCACATTAAAATTTGTATGATTTTTTTTACTCTTATTTTCTCTTTTTTCATGTTGATGTTGTTCTAGAATAGTTAATTTAGATGGCTTAACTGCCCCCCTCTAACGTTACCTTTTAAAATTTTTAACCTTAACTATTCATGTATATTTTAGATTTATTATTTTCTTTTATATAAAAAGCTGTTTTAATATATCTTTTAATGAAATAATTTTTATTTTTTTATGAAAGGATGAAAAAAACAAAAATTAATTATTAAATTTCATCACCAATAATCAAGAGAATTACTCTAATTAATAACTTTTCACAAACATTGAATTTCGTCTATTGAGTTATTAAATTAAAAATTTTTCTTAAATAAATAAGTTTTAAAAAAATTGTACAGATTAAAACTGAATAATAATTCATTAAACAACTTTATATTAATATATAATATAATTTTAAAAGTATATTTAAATATTGGTTATAGAATTATATATCATGAACATTTAATTTATTTAAAATTTGACATGCAGGATTACACATAAATATGTAACTTCATTTAATGATTAAATTAAAAGAATTTAATACTGATAAAAATAAAGAGTTCCTCTTGTTTAGTCAACACTCAACATAGTGTTTCACTCATTGGCATAAAAAAAAATTAATAATATATAAAAGTTATAATATTATTTACTTATAAATAGTTATATTAATAAAAATTAATAAATTTTTAAAAATTAATTTAAAAATTGTTTTATCTTATATTTTAATTATTAGACATTATAAAAAATTTATTAGAAGTACATAACAATTAAACTTAAAATAAATATAATATATTACATAAATTTTAAAACATTTGTTAACCAATATATTAAGGTTGTAGTTAAACAATAATAAAAAATAAAAATAAAAATATGATAAACATATATTTATAATATTTATAAAAAGACACTAATTAATATATTCAAAATAAATGATAAAAAATATTTTACATGTAAAACTTAAAAGGGGTGATCGAAAATCGAGTTTACGCGTGAAGGAACGCGGCTTGACCGTCAACAATGTCAAAATTTCAACACTCTGCACTGCTCATACGCCCAAGCAGCGCAGCTACCTCTCACTGCCACACTAATTTCTCTCTTTCATTCACTGCCATATTCTATAGTAACTGTAATTACTTCTTTTTTTATTTTTTATTTTTTATTCTTCTTTTATAGTTAAATTTCAAATACCAATAATTCATATTTTTGTAGCTTTGAAAAATAACACTACTCAAGTAACATTATAAATAAATAACAAATAAGTCATTTTTGTTATTTATTGAAAGGGCTTAAAATAATTTGAATCTTTCTGATGAATGCAATAAAATAAAATTTCAAATATTTAATACTTTATTAAATACTTTAACTATTTCAAATATAATTAATATATGACCATTCTAATTTTTAAAATACTTTTATTTCTTATATTACATTTTAATTTTCCTAAATAATATTGAACAATATTTAAAAACAAATTATTAAACAAGTGCATACAATATTAGTATTTTTAATAAAAAATCATAATTGTTTATTTTTTTCATTCATTTTAAGAGTTGCTCGACTAATATTTGAATACGATCATGTTAATTTTAACATGTAACATACTCTACTGAGGGTTGTCTACGTCTCGTAAAAAATATGTATAAATTATAATTTGTTTCATTATGTTATGATTAATATATTAAATATGATTATGACATATTTTAATTAAAAAAAACATTTTTAAAGATTTTTTATTTTAATTAAAAAAGGAAAAAATATAGATAGACTAATTATTTTGATATTTTATATGTTTTTTAAACTAATTCAATTCAACCACGTGTATTATGATTGAGATTAAATCATATAGTTGTGGATGAACAAGGATGGCCTTAGAAGAAAAGGTTCAGAGGAACTAAATCCAGATGCCTTCAAACGTATTAATCGAAAGTTGATTTACAAAAAATATCTTCTAAAGAGAAACTGTATTTACTTCGATAACATTGACATCTAAATGAATTAGTCCTGATTAATAATGATTATCGATTAAGAGATTCCTAAAAAAGATAAAAATATAAAGTTATATTATGATTGAAATTTGAAAAGTACATCAAGTGTGCTACTCCTGCCATCTATTCTTATTTTCTTTTATCTCATTAATTATATAAATAAAAATATCAATTTCATTAATTATTATTTTTATTAAATTATCACTGTTATACTTGTTAAAGTGATTATAGGAGTTAAACATAATTAACTTTAAAAATATTTTAACTGTTTTTATTAAAAAACAGAATATCTACTATAATAAAAATATAATAAATATTTAAAATTTTATTATTATTATATTACATGTTTAAATAGTTATTGTTGATAAATTTTGTATTCAAAGTTTACAAAATGTAATATTTTTAATGAAAGCTTGTACTATTGTATCACTTTTTATGTGTTAACAAAATTGATTTTAATGATTAGTTGAGAAAATAATAAAGGAATGAAGGGCATAACGTTAATAAAGAGATAAACCATGGTTAAGTTAAATTAAAGTTGGAGTCCGCCAAGTTTAGCATCAGCATCAGCTGAGCTCACATCCCCGTACGGACAAGATGACGCGTGTCTTCTCGTCCCCCGAACAACGCGCTTTCTATCTCTCACCGCCCTATTTATCACCCTCTCTCTTATTCATTTTCCTTCCCATTTCACTTCCTCTTCCCCTGTCTCTGCTTCTCTTCATCACTCACAGTACTGCTATCATCAACACTCCCTTTGGATATAGTCATTACACTCACTATTATTTCAAACACTGATTTACATGGCTTCGCCAGAAAACTTAGCTACCATTGAACCCTGGATGCCTCGTCCCGCAGTAACTGATTCATGGCTAGCCGAGTACATAGCTCGCGATGCTGACACGTTAACCAAGGCTCTTCAGAAATCCTTCTGCGCGGCTGAGGATAACGTTTCCCCGTTTCTCGTCAAGCCCTTCACCGACGCTGCTGCTGCGACTACTCCCACGGTTTCCAGTCTCTCTGGCTCTGATCAGGAATCCGCGCCGAGACGGCGTGGCGCGGTGCCTGCGTCGGGGAAAATTTCAAAGAGGAAGTCGCGCGCGTCAAAGAGGTCGCAGACGACCTTCATCACGGCGGACCCGGCGAACTTCCGGCAGATGGTGCAGCAGGTGACCGGGGTGAGGTTTGGGGGCGCGGGGGTGCCAATGACGCCGGCGGTAGTGAAGCCAGAGCCTCAGAGGGCGGTGGGAATCGGCGGAGGGAGGTTGCCGGCGGGGGCGGGTTGTCTGCCGACCCTGGACACGTCAGCCTTATTGTTGGAGCATCACCAGCAGGTTGTGGTGGGGCCAAACTCGGTGGCTGCTGGGTCTGGTGGGCTTTCTGGGCCGGGCCCACTCCCTTTCGCCCAATCTCTCGGGGGGCTAGACGCTCACGCTGCTTCCTTTGCTTCTGCGGGTTTAGATTTTGACACTTTCTCCAGCTTTCCCACTCTGGAGTCGTGGAAAGTCATGTGAGAGATGAGATTCTCCCCAATTTTTCTTTTTTCCCTTTTCTCCCCCCTCTCGTGGGTTCAGGAAGTTATCATCTTCTAGTGGAGGTTCATATCAGGGTAGCTAGGATCTGTATGTAAATTTGGGAAGGGAGTGGATATGGGTGTAGTATCCTTTTTTTTCTGTGTAATTTTATGTTACATATTATGAGGGGTGTATTGGTGATATGGTAACTTTGTTTAGTTTAATTAACCTAATTAATGCAATTCCAAGTTTATGTATCAGCAATGTGGTTTGCATCTTTCTGTTACTTAACCGAAACAACATTTTGCTTGAGCTAATGTGTCGGATTTTATCTTAAAAAATATTTTGAACCCTGAAAGAAGAAAGATATGGGAATTATGGATATATATTTAATTGAATGTGGTATGCGATTCCATGTGCAGCGTGTCAACATTGTTTTGCTACTTGTCCATGTATTGGTCTAAGGACTCTGACTCAGTCTTGGAAGTTTCAGGGAAAGGGGGGGCTTCGTGTGTGAAGTTTGAACGCAACTTGATTGCTTTTGGGTCAATTTGGGTGGTGAGCCAAGTTATTTCCTTGTAGTGGCTACATGCTGTGTTTAAGTTAAAATCTGTGTTCCGTGGCTGCTTCCCTGCAACGGGGTGGTCCAGGTGTTAAAAAGCACCGGGGCGCGCTTTTATGGTTTAAGATAATATAAGCATATCTTTCACTTTCATTGAAAGAGTGTCTAGGCCACTGTAGGCCAAGATTCGTTTTTGCATTTTGTTTTTGGGTTTTTCCCCTTTATTTTCACTTGCATTTTTGAAAACCATGTCTATTTCTGTTTAATCATTTCCGTAGCTTTCATGTCACCGAATCCTTTAGTCAATATCAATTTTAGAAAACCAAAGCTTCGGCATCAAAACCTCCATTTTAAACCAAATTTGCATGTTTGTGGCACTTGTGTCATTGCTGAGTCCCCCTAATTTTGATCGGTAGGTTATCCGTTTCTTTTCGGCTTTGACTGTTTCTTTCTATCTTTGCAAGAAATGGAGGGAAAAAAAAAATTAAGAAAATGTTAGCATGTGTTCGGAATCAAAATTGATTTTGGATGAATCCTCAATACAATTTTTAATAATAAACTGATGTTTGTGTACTAACATTCCTCATCTATGTATATGTGGGTACATTATGAAGGAAGCAGCTTGGGCATCAAGTCCCCTTGGACTAGGAACTGTACTGTATTTGACTAATTCGATTTGCTTCGGCAGACATATCCATGTGACCATGTGACCACTTCATTAACCAGTACTTAAGCTTATTGTTCGGTTCTAAAGCATTTACCTGTTAACATGTTGGGATCTTTTATAATACTCAGCATAGAAATCTAGAACGACCGAGTCTGAGAATGCGTGGGCGTTTTTTATTTAATTTAAAAGTAATATAAAAATAATAATTATCTCATCAACTACTTGATATTATCTTAATCAAAAGCATGTTGGGTTTACTCGAGTCAAAAGGATTAATATAAGAATCAAACATCTAATTGTGTTAGGTAGGAGAATAGTCTGACTTGAGTCTTGAGAAATCTCTAAAACTATTTTCTATTAATACATTGCGGACAACATAAATAATTTCTTTTATCAAGAGTACCAAGTGTCAATCCATTAAGGATATAAAAACAGAGAAAATATATATTTCATTCAAATAGGATATCTAGATCACACTTGAAAATTTTATAACTAAGGTTGTTTAGAAGGGGGAAAAAGGGTAGGCCAGATTTTTCACAAAAGCATATCCCAAAATCAGATAATTAAATGATTGAATATCAATGCAAACTAGGTCTTCTTCCGCTGTCTAAAAGAATGTTTTTTCCCCTTCATTTGAGTCATTGGATGACATTTTTCTCCATCACTTTTCCCTAATCTGCTAGTGGCTAGTGCCCACTTAAGAAATATCCTTCTAATATAGGCGCTTGTTCTTTTTGAAACACAGCATTCAGCTCAGAACGTGGTTCTTTCCATTATGATGCTGTAAAGATATTGTCATTTATAAATAATTTAGCATTAAATTAGTCTTTATTAGTATAATACTTTTTAATGATAATTAAATTATCAGCAGAAACATTATTAACTTATATTAATCGCATAATATATATGCGTATATATTAACAAATGATTTTATTATTATAAACTATCATACTTTATCATTACAATTACATATTAATATAACATAATATATTAGTATAGACTTTCAAAATTATATTAATGGTTTGATTTTTGTAAGGAAATTTTAAAAGTTTTTATCTGTTAGCAAATAATTTTTTTAGTGTACCTTTGCCTAATATTTGTCCGGAACGAAAAGTTTGCTGTTCAAGCTACAATCACGGTCCTAAATTAACAAATGACATTCCTTCTAAATCGAGAAAAAAAAATCTGAAATTTAAGGGAATAATATATATATATATATATATTAATGGATTAATATGAACTTTCTTTTCTCATGACCTTTTGCATAGATGCAAGATAGCATAACCTTTAAAAAAATATTGATATGACTGCATCCAAATTCAATTGATTTTACGTGTTTTGTTGTTGCTTGAACTCAAAAATTCTTATAGGAATTCTTTGGTCAAACAAAAAAAAAACATCAACCGTCATGATTTTCTGTACAATTGCATCAGAAATCAGCTTTATATATATTTTATCTCTCTAATTATATATACTCGAAAGTTAAACACTAAAATAACAAAAAAAAAAGTTTATTTAACGTCAGATTACTATTTGGTAAGAAAGTCCATTCTAATATCAAACTCTAAAATAATAGCACATAAAATCTAGAGCATTGACTAGATAAAATCCTTTTGAAAGTAGTTATTCTAAAATTAAATATCTAAAATAACAAATAAAATTTATTTAAAGTCACAAATCACAATTCATCGCCGGTAGGACTTGTTACTAATGGTAAGAAAAATAATTCTAATATTAAGTCAATAAATACCCTTTTAGATCGATAAGTAAAAAAATGATTTTGATGGGTTAAAGCTAATGTCTACTAGGAATAGGATTGAATCGAAGAAAGCAATTAATTTGGATGAGTTAAGAGGAAGGAAAGCAAGCCCTCCACATAAACAAAAAACATTTTGGAGAGGAATGGGTTACTAAATTTCAAACCCTTGAAAGACGAATAATAATTGCGAAGGAGTGAGGAAAAGAGGGCCAATGAAATAAAAAGAGATGACGAATGCAATAACGTAAGTATTTGAAAGCTACATTTGGATGAAAAGGAGATATAGATGCCATTGTGCCCCACAGCTAAGCTTACTTTATCACAAAAATTGTTTTTCGTCCAATGCGGATGAAGAGAAGATTAGAAAAGGAAAGAAGTAAGTTGTGTATCAAGTTAGCATGCACCCACTAATACGTTATTCCTTTCTTTTCGATTCTCTCCCAAATTCTTTGCACTAATTATGCCAATTTTTTAAGTTCCAATTCAATTCGAGATTCAAGATTAAATATAGGGTTTAGGGTAGATAAGATCATAACAATAATTTGCCCTAAGCTACTTTATTTTGTGGTTATATAGCATCATAAGGGGTCCTATTTGTAATAATACTTCTATTTAAGTTGTATGATTGATAACAGATAACATCATGAAACTTTACTATCAATCGAAGAATAATGGAAACAAGTAGTTCTAGAAGCAGGTTTCTAGTGACTTAATTTGAGGTGCATATACAAACTCATGTCAATAACACAGTTCATTAACAGCTATATTCATGAACTAACGAACTGAATTTAAGATAAGAGTTCTGGTTCATTATGCCTTGACTTATTTTATTTGTTTTTTGAATATATAATCCAAAATAAGAAGAATTGTTTTTTTTTAATCTAGGATCATTTCTATTTTATTCCTCATATTTAGGTGATACCTGAGTCTTTTTTTTTTAATTTATTTAACTTCCCTTAAACCCAAAAGATAAATTATAGCAAAAATATATTTAAAAAATGATCTTGAGAAAAAAGTACTTTTTTAATGAAAAATAAAAAAATGTAACCTTTATAAAAGTTAAACTAATTAGAGAGATAAATTATATTGCTTAAAGAAAAAAATTCGTTAAAATAATTGAATAAAAGACTACCTTAAAACACACAGCACAGTCTTTAAACTTTCCATAGTGTACATTTTAGTTTTTCAAATATCCATTTTTATACAAAATTATTTATGGGAAATGTTCAATTTATCCCTTCCTAGTCAAAATATAGTTTGGTATTAAATTTTTAAAAATGAGAGTTTCCATCAGTACTTTAAATAGATACATGTGAGAGCTTTAGGAATATTCAACAGTCAAGAACTATAACATGGAAAATAATTAGATTTGTAAATTCTGTAATGTAATTCATGTTTTAGAGTGAAAATTCACAACAGAAAATAATTAGATTTAGACCGCTTTAAAAGTATTTAGTTTTGGCCCTTTTATATTATTTTCAGCATTTAATAATGTTTTTTTAAAAGGAATCTTAACTTTGATACTAAACCTTTGTGTTGCTTATAAATAGTACTTTTAGGACTAAAATAACGGTTTTAGAGCATCTTCAATGGGAGGTGCTTAACCACCTTTTCTAAATCAGCAACCGTTGCTTTATCAAGAATTATGTATAGAAGATTAATTGTCGTAAACAACATAATAAGCACATTTACTAAATTAAGCAATTGTTACAAAAAAAAAATTATCGAGCAGCATAATTAAAAAAAAAAAAACAGTGATGACATATCAAAACATGAAATAATTTGTGGTGGGAATCATTTAATAAAATTTTTGAGACCCCATGATTGGAAATGAGAGTTGTTTAAATAGCAAAACAAATAAAATAAAAGTAATGTGTTATCGTAAGATCCCCATAAAAACTAATAAAATAAATTTAAACAATTTGAAAGAGTTTCACTGTTGAATTTATTATTAAAATTATCTTGTGGTGTTTAACCGATATCTATATTCTTAATTTTCTATAATTAACAAATTTGTTTTTTAAAAATATCTTTAGATAATTATGCGAAATTCATTTATGGATTCTAAATTTGAAAATTTTCTAAATTCGCATCAATAAATTACCGTTATAATTTATCAAGTCACTATTTGATATTGATTAAAATTGGTTTTTTAAAATCGTACCGACTATTGAATTGATATAGGCACTAATTCATGGTTCATCAGTTCTATTGACCAATTTTTCGATCTACTGAATTTTTGGCTATCTTAAACCAAGAACTTAGCCAATTCTCAATTTAATAAGTCTGACTGAGCAATTTAGCTAGTTTTCATAACACTAATTGTTATGATTATTGACATTTTTCACTGCTTAAAACTTTGTTTTAGTTCTGTTATGTTATGTTTCACTTAAGGGATTGGGAAAAAAAAAAAATCCTATTCTATAGTATGTAAAATTTCGTCCCTTTAAAAATCCTTTTTTTATTTATTTATTTAGAACGATTTACAACTTTTCTTTTTGTTATATTTTGCAAATTTATAAAACTGCAAAGATTACAACGCTACAACTTTTATCTAATTCCAATTTATCTAACTCCATTCAACCCTATTATGACTTTCTAGCTTCATGATGTTATTTTTGAAAGAAAAAATTAAAACTTATATACATATAGCACAATGATATTATAGGTAGGTGTATGTAGGTTTGCGTCAAGTCATGGAGAATTTACAGTTTGAATCGAGGTGATTGATTTGGATTAGATTAAAAGGTAAACCCAAACATTATCAAGTTTGGAATTGAGTTGATGTAATGCATACCCTTTTAAACTATCCTAAACTAACATATACAAAAGAAAGTAAAAGCAAATGTTGGATACTATAAGACATTTTGGTCTTTTAATCATAGGTTTGTAATTCACACTCAGATCATTGCTAAATCAAAAGTCCTAGTGCCCTACCTTATATTCATTGCCCCATCATCCTATCATAGCATCCCATTGTCCAGCATGTCTCCATGATATTACCAAATTGTCAACATGCTTGTCCTCACTTCATTCTTCGTCCATTGCGGAAAATGAGTGACTCTAGTGTGTAGTGCTACATAGCTTTGCCGTAGACAATTGCATCGTGTAATAAGTAGTTACACGAGTGTAAGGGACTCCAAGTTATCATGCCACAATTTCTAGTTAATTTTCAATCACTTATTTTAATTTTACTGATAATCAATTATTATAATGAGAACAAAATTTATATGTTATTCTTTAGGTACTATTTATGTTATTTACTAATTCACATTAAAGTTTTATTTAATAAAATATTTATATTTAATGTTATTATAAATTGTTGAGGTAAAACTTTAATCTTAATTGAAAAATAAGAGTAAAGACATTCTAAATCCTAGAAGTACAACATGTGGTGCGAATGACATGAGTGAGTGATTTTATTGTTAGAAATTATGTGTACGATAATTATAGCAAAATACAATTAATGATCCTTCAATGCTTATGTGATATCTACATTTTTAAAGCTTAAGTGTGCAATTTTAACTTTAAAGTTACTTTTATATGATAAATATAGTAGTTCTAATTATATATTTTTAGGTATTTACATGAACAATCCATCATCATTATGCTAGTAGTTGTGAGTGAGTTAATAGAATTATCATTAGGCTTAATTTTTATGAGTTTGACTCAATCAATCAATAATTCTAATTCAATTAGAATATGACGTTCTTTAATATTTAATTTATGTTATTAAATATGAACTATTTATATTTAATATCATAAATAGTGAGTGACATTTAACAATAAATGACTCCTCTCAAATACTAAAAATGTCATTAAATTAACATAACTTATTTATGTGATAATACATTCTATATTATTAAACCCTTTGTTCAGATATTTAATTGAACACAAGATATGAAATGTTTTATTATGTAAAGTCCAATTGAATATAACTGATTTATGTGTTTAGAAGAAGAGACAAATTTCATCTTAATCTCTCACATTCTTCTATGTTTTATTCTATTTAAAGCCTCCAACTTTTTTTAACATCTTGTTATAGGTGACATTTGAAAAGGATTAAAACATAGAGTTTCTCATGTAAGAATTTAAGATCACATATGTCACTATCACACACAAGCTTTTATGACACTTATATAACATTTCATACAGCGTTCCTATGGTAGGTTATTCCAATACATCGTTCAGTTGGTAAAATTGTTGGTTAAAATTATGTAAGTCTCACTCTTTCTCACTCATAAATTAATAATTTTTGTAGTTTTCAATAAATTTTAGCAATAGTAAAGTGTGTTGCTAGCATTACTCTTGCTAATAATTAGTTAAGTTGGTTATTAATGATCATTAGATCATAAACCTATACTTGATTATAATTAACTATAAATAATTAAAAATTGAGCCAAATTAAGTAACACATAACACATCTAAATGATATTTTTTGACTTTAAACTTTTGCATTTTTGTTTAGTTCAATAAGTGATTCTCACCCCTAATAACTTATACGGTTAAGGATATGAATTGCAAAACTTAATTTTTAATTATTTTTGACATTTTAAGTAATGATCAAGATTACATTTTTATAGCTACACTAGTTTATCAAGATCATCAAAATGTACAAAATTTATGTATTTAAAACATTTATAGATTTTGAACTTTGTAATTAATTTACACATAATGAGGCTAATTTTTTTCATGGTATATTTTTTTTAAAGACTAAACTCTCATTTTGGTCCCTGAGAGAGTTTGTGTCTTGTATTTTAGTCTCTAAAAAATTTAAAATGTCACATTAGTCCTTAATTTTTTCTCTGTTGTGTATTTAAATTCCTAAACCTAGATGTCGTTAAAAGACAGTAATGGAATGCTGACATGTCATGTTAAGTGACACGTGTCATTGCTTAGATGGTAAAACTGATAAGTTCATATTTTTATATATTTTATGACTTATATTTATATACTTAAAACTCTATTATATATATATTTACACTAATTATGTTATTAATTATTACAGTTTAGTTGAAAGTTGTTATTAGTGTATTATAGAGATATTTTGAATAAAAATTAGATATTTTTAGTCTTTTGCTGTGCTATGTGAAGCTGGGTTTGAATTTTGAATTTAAAATTTAAACTTAAATATGAAGATTTGGAGTGATTCTGATTGTGGATAAAACTGATTTGAAAAGATAGAGTTCAATCAACTGGAAATTCAGGGCACAACCTATATAAAGAAGCCTTATGCTCCACACTTGACATCCCCACTTCTCTACACACCTTCTTCTCGTTCTTATACACTTCTCATTTTATTTCTGTTGTACGAGATCTTTGGCATTCTTTTGGCATGACTTAGAGCTTTGAGCAATCATACTTGAAGGTCGAGAACTCATCTCACACTCTAGTTTGCTATTTCTTTTGATTATGGATTTACTTATGATTGTTTTAATTCTTTCCTTTAGCATGAATAACTAAGTCTATATCTATGGCTATGAGAACTATTGTTCATGAATTTATAGAATTTTGAAGTTTGAATCTATATTTGATTTCCGTTCGTGATTAACTTTTATCCTATTACGCATAATTATAATCCTAATTAATTATAGCGTTAGACGATCATACCTCGATTAGTTAATGGATCTATAGGGTAAAACGAGACAAAAGATTAAGTGAACCAAACTAATATTTCTCTTCCAATCGTTATTAAATTAACAAGTTCATAAGTGCTTTATGTTTTCTTTAATTGATGTCTTGCATGATTATTGGAGATATTAATTTAGAGAAAAGAATATTAGTATTGCATGATCATTGGGTATTAATAGTATTTGTATGAATGATTGATAATCACAAAGAAATTAAATTTAGAGTTAAAACAGAAAAATAACATACAAAATTGAATGAGAAAACTCATACGCCCTAAGTTCCTCTCCTATAAGTTCAACCAAGACGTGTGTTATGTTATTTATTTTTATAATTAATTTTATAATTAAATTCTGATTCTTATTAAATTTCATATCTTTTAGGTTCAAACAATTGAATTAAGAAATTCTTTGTAATTGAAAATCAATCCTTGTTGGATGATATTTCGGGAACTTATTTTAGAATCCTTTATTATTTCACGACGGCTACACTTGCCCAACAAACAAAAACGATACTGACGTGACACGTGTCATTGATTACGTGACAAAAATGACATTGTATGCGGTATAGTATATATTTTTGTTTTATTTTAGTCCTTAAAATTATAACTCGTCGGGTATTTTAGTCCCTGAAATTGTCACTGATAGACATTTTAGTCCTTGAAATTATCACCATCAAATATTTTAGTCATTGAGATTGTCATTGACGAATATTTTAGTCCCTAAGAGAGAGGAAAAGAAGAAGGATAATGGAGGTTTTATTGAAAAAATATTTGGTGGAGGAGATGATAGAGAATGTTCATGTGGAGCTGCATTTGCAAGATGGTTAGTGGCTTTGTAAGAAGGGAAAGGGAAGAGAAAATGGATTGAAGTTCTTGCACTCATCAAAAGATAGAAAAGTCATGCTGAAACCTTTGTCGTTGTCTTAACCCATTATAAACTGCAATATCATCAAAACCAACCATTGTTGTTTAGAACCCAACGCATCATTTTCAAGTCACACCAATGTAATAGATTATCCTCACACCCATAATAGCTTCATCACTTACAACTCAATATTTTGTGCTCAAGTTAAGCCTAAGTATTGGATATGGATGCATGCATATGTACACAGAAAAACTACGTAGAAAAAGAGTGTGTAATCACATTCACATAAGAAGAAGTTAAAGAGGAAATGAAGGAAAGATGTGAAAATGAAAGCAAAACAAACTGAGAAAATAACGAGTTATAATCTCAGGGACTAAAATGCTTCTCAGTGATAATCTCAGGGACTAAAATGTCCGTTGGTCACAATCTCAGGGGCTAAAATACAGTTATAATTTTAAGGACTAAAATGAAATAAAAACATATTTTATATCACATATGACATTGTTTTGCCTTGTAATTAATGACATGTGTCACATTATGTGACACATCAGCATCGTTTTGATACTAAGTAATGACACGTGTCATTTAATGTGATATGTCAGCATTCTGTTACTGTCTATTAACTGTCTAAGTTTAGGAACTTAAATGCCCGATAGAGATGAAAGTTAGGAACTAATGTGATATTTTTAATTTTTTATAAACTAAAATACACGACACAAACTCTCTTTTTGGAAACCAAAATGACAATTTAGTCTTTTTCAAAGACTAGTCATAGTAAAACTTAAAAGGGTGTTGAGATGCTTTACGATTGGGAAGACATCTCAAATTTTGATTAGTTTTGAGTTTTAAATTTTATTTATAACATGATTATTCTATAATAAAAAAAATTAATTTACCTTCATATCTCAAGCATATTATTATCGTATAAAAAATAATTTTATAACATTAACTTATGTTTACATGTCTTTATATGCGTGAATAAAGATTTATTTACGTTAATATTAGTGTGTGATTAAAGGTTAACTTACATTGATATTGTTAATAAGCAAAAAGGATTAATTTAATATTAAAAAATTTCACTTATTGAACTATATATAATATTTTTTAATTTCTATAAAATTTAATAGAAATAATTAAAATAATATATAATTATAATTCAATAATCAAAACAATGCATATATAAATATAAAATATTATAAAACTTAGCACACTTACACCATTCCATAGATTTATAATAATCTAGTAAAAATTAAGTAATAATAAGTTTTTAACTAATTTTTCTAATATATATTTCATAAATTTTTTTATATGTATTAATAAAGATGTTTTATTAAAAAAACTAGAAAGAATAAAATTTTAAAATTTATTTTCAATGATTAACTTTTATATTTCAATCTTATCATTTATATATATTTTTTAATGCAAAATCAACGGTATAAACAATTGTGTAATATTTTTATAGTTTTACTACAAAATGTGCTTCTCATACATAATTCAAATAAAATAGATCATTTAAATTTTTTTTCCACATAATATATCCAAATATAAAATTTTTTCATATACTATACAATTATACTGAATTATTGAAGCAATATATTTTCATACCTAATCTAAATACACATTCAATTATGCACTACAAATTAAGGGTGTTCATAGTATGAGTTTGGACAACCCTTTTTTTTTCCTTTAACTCAAATTTTTATTGAGTTATTTATTAAATTTTAAATCCAACCTAATCAAAACTCCATAATATAGTACAAGTCAACTCAATTTATTGATACAATATTATTCTTAACACTATATATTAGATCATAAAATTAAGATATAAAATCATCATTAAGATATATTTTTAAATAAATAATATCAATTATTCTATGCAAAATATTTTATTAAATAAAGAAGTATTACTAATATATATAGAACACGTAACCAACTGAGATAACTAGACCAAAACACTTTTGGTCTAATTTTTAAAATTTGAACCCTTGAAAATTAACTTCAAGTTGAGTCAGATCAGTGAGATGGAGTGATTCGACTTCAATGTAATGATTTTGATAGAAATAAATCATGATTGTACGTATTGCCAAAATAATGCTCCTTGATTTTACATTATAGACATAAATTTTCTTAGTTTTATAATAAAAATTGATTAATTCAATAAAATAAAAATGGATGACGATTAAAACTATATAAAAAAATATATAAGTAAACTGATAGTATACTATTATTTTAATCAACATATTTTTATTAATATATTCAAATAATACATTTTATCGTTTTATAGTGAAAGCAATTATATTTAAGTAAAATGATGTGAATAAAATGAAACAACTCATAAAAATTAAAATCAATACAAATAGATTTACATTAATTTATTGAGTTTTTAAAATAATACAATATTATCCATGAAAATAATTTATATTAAATTTTTAGAAACAAATAACTTAATGTAAGTTATGAATGCCATTAAATTTTTCTATTTTTAATAAAAAAATATCAATTACCGTACTCTTACATGACTACTACCCTAGTCCTTACAAGTATTGTCCACAATAATCACGTATACATAAATTATCATCAGTACAAATTAAATATTATTATTATTATTAAGACTAACCTAAGTAAATTCAGTATCCACACAAGTAGAATTAGATTTAGAGTACATTTTAAAAATTGGAATAACTTGCAATATTTGAAGGGTCACTAACATAAATTCAATATTCGTATGAAATTGACTATTTTACGATATGCATTGATAAATAGAAAGAAATATTGATTGGTGAAAGTCATCGATGGTGGGCTGTACTTGATGGTACACCGTTCTTGTCTCATACGATTGACCCAAACCCACGCTGACTCACTCTCACATCCACCATTCACACGATGACACGCCCACAGGAACGCAATATGCATATGCACATGCACATGCACATGCACATGTGATCCATCACCCACCGTCCACCTGAATTCATTACGGGTCAACGGACGGTGCTGCTTCGTTCATTATTAACAATGACATTGTTTGGACACGCCACTCGCTAGGGCCACACAACCAAACCCCACACGTTATTTAACCAAACACACCCTTATCCGTTTTATCCCTCTTTCAATACTTGAATATATATTCCTGTTTTGGTTATTGTGAT
Organism: Abrus pulchellus subsp. cantoniensis; assembly: GCA_024086825.1. Taxonomy (NCBI): domain Eukaryota; kingdom Viridiplantae; phylum Streptophyta; class Magnoliopsida; order Fabales; family Fabaceae; genus Abrus; species Abrus pulchellus. The sequence goes on from CM044050.1 coordinate 13,255,469, forward strand.
CAATTATGCTTATGATATTTCTAATGTAAAAAGCAAAGGACCAAACTTGTTCTAAATTTTGGTTTAGGGAAGACTCCCAATTCAATTCACCTTTCGCATCGCTTGACATACTTCCAAGTCTTTTACTTATTTTATTTGCTACACTTTCTAGAGGCTTTGAACTTGAATTTGATCATTTCAAGATAGAGAACTGAAACTTGCCCCTTGATTTGTATTCATTTCATTGTCAATAAATTTTTTTATCTTTTGTTTTCTTCATAGCCCAAATATAGTATCAATATTTTAAAAACTGGGTTTTATCTTATTTAGAAAACAGACTTAGATACATATGAAATGAGTAATTTTAAAGACATATAAAAAGCAACAATCTATCAAAGTACTTTTATGTTAATGAGTACTTACAATTTCAGTTTTTCTCATCTTAAATAAACTAACAAAGTTAAGACCCTGTATTGAAAATTGTATTATTTTTTTATAAACAAAACATATAAAATAAGAAATTAAAATCATGAAAGCATTAGCTAATATTCTTAGACATGAGAGAGGGGCATTGGGAGGAGAGAAGGTTGACCAAAGTAGGTGTGGGGTTGCAAAGGTTGATGTGTCCGATGACTTTTAAATGTCACTGTCAAACGTGTCTCAGTCATAAATGGTGTTTGACAGATGTGCCCTCATCGCCTTATCTCTCTTTCTCAACTCATGCTTCCGTCATCATCTCGTAATACTACCCTCCTTTTATTCAAAATATATTTTCGGATTTTGTTAATAAATGTCTGAGTTTTTTTTAATAAAAAATTAGAATAAAAAAGTATTAAAATTATATTAACAACGTTTTCAAAAAATATTTAAATTTTTTATAAATAATTAATGAATATTAAATATTTTTATTGAGAGATAAACATATATATAATAAAAATATACAATTTTTTAAAATTTAAAAATCTATCTTAAGAAGTATCTTTAAAATAGTAATTGTAATATCATTTTTAACTTGAATTATTTTCAACATATGTGAGGTACTGACAGCAACTAGGGAATGGTGTCACTGCATGAGCCTTAGAATTAATTAACTTCAAAGTGTGGGATTCCTAAGAAACAAACAAAAGAATTTCAAAGCACCCGCAGCAGCAACAGAGTGAGAAGGAATTATTCTGAGCAGAAGCACTTTTGTTTCGTTCGAGGCATTGTATAATTGCCGTTCAAGTTCAAAGTTTTCTGACATAGGTTGCCTAACAAATAACAACTTCAAATTTTACAACATTTTCACATTCGTTGTTGTGCAGGTTCTGCCTTCTTCCACAGTTCAGGTGGATAACAATACTTTATGTACCCAAAGAAAAGGTCTTAAAAATCAAATTGAAAATTGAATTAGAAAAACAAATTTACGTCTTGATTTAATCAGTTTAATGGGTTAAATTTTTAATAAAACTATATTTAAATTGTATTTGAACTAAACAAATAATTTTTGAACCAATGTTACACATTTAAATCAGACATAATTTTTTAAGACAAATATTAATCGGTGGTCTTAAAATACTGTTTAAGGAATTAAAATTATATTTTAATTCAATCTAATGCAATTTTTAATTAAAAATTTAAGTTCTAATTCCTTAACCAAATATCTTAAGGTGTTAGTAAGACTTTTCTTTTATAAAATTACTAGTACATCATGTACATTTGCCACTTTGAGTAATCAAGTAGTCAAATGTACCTAAATTTCTTTCCCTATCTTTATTTTGTTTAAATATTTCAAAAACGGCTTGAAAAACTGTCATTGTTTATTTGTTTAATTTAATTTATAATATAAAAACAGCGATTACACTAACTGAACACTATTCTTTTTGCAATATATTTCAAAGATAAAAAGTAAAGAATACTAAATATAATTTTCACTATTATTTTAATATAAATAATGTGAAACTCTTATAATTTTGCTAATTTGTTTTCTGACATCTGTGAAGCTAAGGAATATCATTAAAAAAAAATAGCTACTAGAAAATTTTAGAGGACTAAAGTCAAGAAACCTTTTTTCCTAGAAATTATTATGATAATTACGTTGTAGTATATGTCTAGTTACCTAGAGCAAATCAATGGTCGTGGACATGTTTGAGGAAAAAGCGAAGGGGAAGAATAGGCTAATTCTTTAAAAATACGCTATTTCGTACTCCTCCATTGTTGAACCCATCCTAGTGTTTAACCACATTGGGCCGCTCGCTAATACCCACTTTCTATTCATGAAATATCCAAGCAAAAGTAGGTGGACGCTTTTTTCACCAACATTTGAAAATTAAATTTAAAAATTGACCTGGAAATTTTTTTAAAAATATCTTTCAGAGCTTTATTTTCATAAGATATATAAAAAAGGAAAGATGCAGTTTTTTTTTTTAAAAAAAAGCGAGATGCAAAAAGTAATCACTGTAAAAAATATAATGTCCAAAGTTTCAAAATAAGAATTTATATATGAAAATTTTTGAAAAGTATTAATAGCATCCACACTTTTCTTAATACACTCTTAATATTAATAAAAATATTAAAAATTATAAAATTAATTGAGTTGTTAAATTAGGATGGAAACTACATATTTTCATACTTTTCAGTAAATTTCATCTAATAATAAAATGTGTTTGAAAAAGCGTGTAGATAATGTTACTAGCATTTTTTTTATATATATTTTTTTTATTAAAAATCACAATCAAAATGTTATAGTTTTTAGATAAAATCTTCATTTATTGTTTACATTTATTAATTTTTTATTGCATATACTTAAAACATTTGAAAAAAAAAATTCCCTTGGTTTGTTTCTTCCGCACTATACCTTCTATACAAATTAAACGTGGCAGCTTCGAGCCATATCTAGAGGTTGTTGAGTGTTTCAAAACCACCCAAGTTCACCTACTTATAAGTAAAATAGTAGTCATGCAGTTGGAAATGCAAACTCAGTTTCATATACTATATTAAATAACCAGATCTAAATTTTACTTTTAAAAGCCATTTTATTTTTGAATTTTGCTATAAAAAATAGCTCATATATGACCTGAATGATGTAGAATCTTAGGAAGCACAAGGACGAAGCTTGCATCGCTGGAAGTGCATATACAAAAATTGTACATGCGAATTTAAAGAACTGTTTGTCTTCATGTTCATGTAAATTACCAAAACATTTAAAAGACTTAAATACAGCTCCCCACAGCATCCTTGCAAGTTCCTTGTCTGATGAATGAGCAAAGAACATAGAACTGATTAATATTGTCAACGATGAAGGAAATTGCTGCAGCATTGTCCATGCTTAGAAAAGCTATAAAATATAGACAGATTGAAAATACAAAGACAGCATGATATATCTGTAACTTTAGGATTTCTTAATAATAATAATAAAGCACATCTCTGTTAGAATCAAATTAAAGGAAGGTTCTTATTTGTCATAACAGATTCAGTTAGCCAGAGGCAAGGTTCCTAATTATTTCTTTGCTTCTAAGGTGATGAAGTCTTAGATCTTTTAGCAACGTGTGACTTAATAATTTCCCAATATTCTCTCCCATTATATATATGCATTGTAATTTAACAAAAAAATAAGACAAAAATTATACGTTAAAAGTTAAAATTAGAAATAATATTATATAAGTTTTTAGATTAAAGTACTTGAGATTTATAATGATGAAAAAATTAATAAAAATGTTACTCACAAAATATAAGTTGGGTAGTTAAAGTGACACAAAACATCAGGAGTTATTTGTGATTGTAAAGTATCTATCAAACTAAAAGATCAACTATCTTATATGATAGTGAATATTGAGTCTTAAAGAAACAATATAAGAAAGTGAGAGTGATAAAAATGAGAATGTTAAAATAGATAAGTGTACACATAAGAAAAAATAAGATACAAAATGATAGTATACAGAAGAATATTGTGTTTGTTAATTCATGTAACCAACCTCATCTAGTGGGATAAGACTTTGTTGTTATTGTTGTTTAGGTAATAAATTTGATTGAAGTTTTATTTATGTTAGATTAGAGAATCCTTGTCCGATCAGGGCAATGTTTTATCCTTGGTACATCACAGCGGATGTTTTTGGGTACAAATGTGTCTTTCATTGCACCTAAGAAAAAATTGGAAGAGAGAATATGATGGTGCCTACTCAGAGTAACATTAGGAAATTCTTTTTCTTCTTGCCTCATATATTCATGCATACTAGAATTCCTTAAAAGTGTTAGTAAAGTAAAACTAGGACTTCTGAATTCAAGGAATGTAAAGCTTACCTATTTTGGAAGAACTTCTTTGTGTGCCTTAAATGAGAGAATAACATTCCACACCAAAGCAATAACATTAGCAGCAAGGACCTGAAATTATGTCCATATATTTTAAATTAAACAATAACATTAAGAAAATGGAGAAGCAAATCTAAGAACATTGAAGAAAACGGTGGATCCTATGGTCATTCCGTGCTGTCAACAACAAAAACAAGCTGGGGTAAACTGAAAAATATCCTTTTGCAAGAACATCGAATTTTCTGCTGTTGTTCAGCTAAAAACGTATAATGAAGTTAGTATGACGAAGAGAGTATCTATTGACAGATCAATAGAAAACTCTTCTTTCAAGAATTTTGAAATCCCATTAGAAGCAATTGACATATGCTTCTTTGGGCTTTGGGTCCGAATCCAATAATTGTTAAAAGTCCCATCTTGTCCCAGTATCTGATTTAGGCCCGTAACTCAGTATCTATCACCAATAGGTGCAGAGAGATGAACAGATTAAGCACATGGTCAAGTCAAATTCCCAATTTGCATATATAGTCTAGTCTACCAGTCTAACCTGAAATTGTTGTGGGACAAATCTAAAGTTGAGAAATTGAAAAGGTATCCACAGTTGCCAGTTTGCAAGAACAGCAGAAAACCACTCCTACAAAACGAAATATCTGGATGAGTATACACTATTAAACATGACAACAACATAATACCACTCTTTGAATGCACATTTTTACAAGCAAAGACAAGCTAAATGATACTGTTACCACCTACCTGTTTAAGCTTGGGTACAGCTTGCGATGGTCTTCCCTCTAGTGTCACCAATGTAGCCAAGAAAACTCCAATGAATATGGGAGAAAATAAGAACTGCAAAAATATTTCATAGCATTCAAAATAATAATCAACAAGCACAACATTAATTAATAATAGATAGACAGTGGACTGGGGAACCAATGAAAATATCCCACCTGATCAAGTACAAGCCTTAAAAGTGCACCTGATGCTCCAGGAAGAGTAACCAATTTACTCAGATACAAATACCTATAGATTCAAAGCAAATGTCAGGCACAACACTGCAGTAAGACTAAAAATTATTGAGTCTTCATCCAAATTCTAGCAACATGCCAATAAATGTGCAAAATCTCGTAAACATGACACCATGAATCACATGAATCAATCTTTAATTTTCATTGGATTCTTCTAATGATATTCATTAGGAGAATGAAAACGTATTTGCAATATATATATATATATATATATATATATATATATATATATATATATATTTTAAAAGAAGAAACTACACACAGGACCATAACTTACAACATATTGCATTTATAATTACTGGCTTTAGGATTTCTTTACATTATTCAAAACATTACCACAAATTCACAATTAATAGGCTATAAACAGATAGTCAACTTTCAGGCATACCAACATAGATACTAGGGCATTACCAAAAATGCAATGTTGGACCCACTAAAGCAAAACCAAGCAAAGTAAAGAGGAATGTCCTCTTGAAGTCCAGTGACTGCACTTGATCTATCACAAGCTGCAGAAGATAAGAGTAAATTAAAAAAAGAAGAAGAAGAATATATGTAGACGAATACAAAATGCATACAATGCTTTAGAACATTAATTAAGTACTGGTTTGAAATGATCCATTTAGAATCAAATTCAAATGTTATGTCATGTCAGGCTTAATACCACAAGCAAAGAGGATTGACCAAAATTTCATGTAACGTAAGCCAAGATGGTTCAGAAAGAAGAACAATTAAAAATGATCAATTTCCTGCTAATAAATTGCAAAATAACAGAAGAAACACAAGGTATAGTCATAAAGTAGGTTGTCCAGTAAAGTTCAGCTCTTGCTGAAATGAGGAGCATAATATATTACATGAATCTATCATCTTAAGGACTCTATCAGTCTGTAACTCTGTATGACCGGGGTTCAGCAGTCTGTCACGTTTGTTTAGTAATTTGACTTGGCAGGTCTAAACACATTCGCTTTTAGTTGCAAGACTGTGAAGGTAGTCAGCAAACTTTGACTAATGTAAAACCAAAATCAATTAGATTAGTTCTGTAACATTCCACTAGTTAGATTTCAGATTTCTTCATGTCTAAACACATTCGCTTTTTTGTTGGGATGTGCAAACAAAGTCCCACATTGACTAAAATTGGAGAAGATCAAAGGCATATAAGTATGGTAATTCTCCATTAGTATGAGACCTTTTGAATGGTGTCCAAAAATAAAACCATGAGGGCTTAGACTCAAAGTGAATAATATCATACTATTGTGAAGATGTACTAAAAAGTTCATACTTATTCTAATATTTTTTCCCGAATATTGGTGAAAAAATTAGTGACAACAGTAGCACCATAAGTTGGTGCTAACCCACATGTAGAAGAGCATGATGATTTTTTTTATTTTTATTTTTTGTTTTCTAATAATCTTCTTAGTCCACAATTTCCATTTGGAGTTCAAATCATTGTACTAATAAGCCAACCCAGTCATCAAGACACTGCTTTTCCCAAATAAAGTTTTATAACTAGTACTTCCAGTTTATGGTGATCATGAATCTTCTTCTAAGTGACATGAATCTGATGCTGCTAGGCTTTCTTTTAATGACAATTTTGTAATTTTCATTCATATCATCCTATCCTTATTCCACTATTAATTCCATGTATTTGAGCATAACTGTATCTTCCCTGATGCTTTTATGGGGAACTTTACATAGTCCAGTACTTTGTCCACACCCCACAAGTTGGCAAATTAGAATAAAGCAGAGCAGTTAAGCAATGTCCAAGTGGCTTAAAATAAACATTATATTCTGAGTGTCTGAGTGAAAATGACCAACTTTGTATCTCACACAATTTGAAACATCCGTGAGATATGCCCAAATGACATTGTTTGACAAACAGTGGAAACAGAAACGGGCAAAAAATTACTGTAATACCTGGCAGATTAAATCTCCAATAAGTGTCAAAATCGCCGATGTTATAGCTTTCACCGGAACAGGGTACTTTCCAAGAAGGGCCAAGTACCTGAAGTAAAACCATGTCAAATTTTCAAAAGCATGTTAAAGCCACTAAAAATAGTTTGAAGAACAAAGAGTAGAAAACCAATTGTTAGATTCATATGCACAATGCACAACACCTACCTCCCCATTTCTTTTCCAAAACCAAAAAATAGAGGTGGCGGTTTCCTAAAACTGCTTTCTCTATGATACTCAGTTGGCAATTAACATCTCAAGTTGGCATTTACCTTATCATGTGAAAATTTCCGTTAATTATTATTGACGTCTATTACCCTCGAGAACGAACATGATAAATGTGTTAACAACATTCGAAAGAAACACATTTGTAAAAATAACATTTAGCTCTGCTCAGCTCTTCTCAATTTATTTCAATAAGCTTCTCCGTATACCTTACGAGAATAAACTCTTTTTTAATTTTTTCTAATAAATTTTATAGTCAAATATATAAAATAAACACGTTCTTAAAAAGTTTATCGAATAAGTACTTAATGTCTTCGTCGCAACCTAGCCATGAAAATGAAAAGAGCTAATAAAGTTAGGAACTAAAGCTCTAATTTATCAAGCATTTTTCTTACCATGACAACAAGGACCACTTGTCTCCACCGTCGCCGTCGCCGCCGCCGCTACCGCCGGAATTCCAACCATCAGAGTCGCCGCCGCGTCCGCCATTTCCGGAGGAGCCGTGATTGGAGAGGGCGGAGGGTGGAGAATTGAGGAAGCGACGGTGAGTGAGGGAGGGTGGAGGGCGAATGAAGGTGAACTTGAAGGAGTGAGGGTTGAGAGAAGTGAAGGTTTGAAATTGAAGGCGCGTGGGTTGACGCCAAATGCTGAGGGTACGGGTAAAGAGTAAGGATTTATGGGCGAGTGCACAACACGCTCCAGACACCATTTTTAAATGGAGAGGGTTTTACAGGTTCTGCGCTCTGGGTTTATGTTCTCAATTGGAGCTGTGAGTGGATTCGTTGTTGTAAGCGAAACGCTACACTCACTCCAGCACTTCAGTGCCGGCCAAGAACAAGTTAACAACAAAAGGCAACGTTTTATAACAGGAAAAATTAAATATTGTAATTCTTTAAGATTGATGTTACAGTTTAATTTGTTTTTTAATGTACAATGAAAGGTGAGTTTAGGGTGTATTTAAATAAATAATATAATTAAATGTTTATTAAGTAAATTCATATTGAATGAGAACTATTAATATATTTAATTGTAAATATTGTTAAAATCATTTAAAGCAATTATTTTGATAAATTTCTAATAGAAATTATTAATACAAAGATAGTTGGCTACATTTATAATTTCTCCTAAACTTTGTTAAATTTTTTACAAATTATATATAATATTTAAATTTAATTAAATATTTGATTTCTGTTAGGGAGAGACCCACCTTCCTTCCTTGTGCAATTCTAGGATATAAGTGGGTAGGTGGAGAAGTCTTGGTCTATTTTTCTTGTTTTAGTTATAAGGAACGCCTCCAAAATTTTGTAGATTTATATAAGATAGGTTTGTGGGAGATGAAGATCTCTATCCTATAGGTTTGCTGAGGAGAAGGGTTAGAAAATTCAAAACATGTATTTTTAGGTGAAGATGTTGGGCTAGCCGGGACCTTTGTTTAGAGAATTAGGTGCAGTTTTTCCCTTTGATGATTTCCAAATGGGAGTACTCCACTTGTTAAATGTGGCACTGACTCAGTTGCATCTGAATAGGTGGGTGGCAATGCAAGCATTTCGTATATTATATAGATTTAATTATATAGAACTTAGTGTATGTCTTTTCTTCCATTTCTTTTGTACTCGTCCTTCTGATAAGATTAGGTGGGTTTTATTAATAAGGTAAGCCGAATTGCCATTATTCAAACCTTATATTGCATTATTCAAGGGTTTCAAGACCGGATTCGTCAAGGTAAAGGTGAATCCTCATGTAGGAAAGAAATATTTTTATGACAATGAAGGTAAGCCCCTCTTCCCTTTCCGTTGGACCCGAGTATCTCGTCAGTATGACGTATATCCCGAAGAGATGTTGTCTGCCAAAGATGTATCGACCTTAAATTACTTAAATTTGTTGCCTCGAGAGCTTCTTGTTTGAGCTATTATACTTCTACTCAAGTCTCCTCAGCCTCAGTTTGATATGAAGGGTATACTTCATTTTTGTGATAGGGATTTTATTAATCATGTTATATTGATTTGACTTCTTATTCTCGGTGTAGGCATAATGGCACAAAGGAGGGCAGGGGTGACCTACCGACAAGCCCTTAAAGAGGTTATCCCAGAGTGTACGACAGTTGAGGAACATCGCCATTCTCAAGTGGATAAAGTCCTTGATCTTGATAGCGCTCACTCACGTCCTGCCATTGTCTCGTTCCCTGAAGGTGCCCAAAAGAAGAGAAAAGACAAGGGCAAGGAAAAAGAAGCAGATCGAAAGAAAAAATAACTATGCACCAAAACTACTCCCACACCGAGTAGTTCTTCCAAATTTGTTGTTCCTCCATTGTCGATGACCGAAATTTTTTTTGAAAAGGGTGTTTGGCCAACACGATTGGTCTCTCTGGATTTGCTATCAGAAAAAGGTAGAGCCCTCCTTGATGGCCATGATAAGAGATCGAAGTGGGCATGGTTTTGCGAGTACCAAACTCGAGCCATGGTTATGGCCCGAAATTTGGCTTTGGAGCCCATTGTTGATTTCGAGAAGACTCAGCAGCAATTGGCCACCACCGAAAAGACTTTGGAGCAGAGTGAAGAAGTTCAGTCTAACTTGGCCGATACTAATAAAGCTCTGGAGTATGAGGTGGATCAGTTGAAAGAGCACCTCAAAATCATGGATGATTGAGTCTGGGCTGCCGAAGATCGAGCTTGGGTTGCGAAAGATCATGCTCGTTCTACGGAGGATCGCGCTCAGACGGCTGAGAAGGCTACCAAGGCCAAAGGCTTGGAGTTAGCCGAAACCTTGACAAAGGAAAGGCGTAACAAAGAAAAGACTGATGCGAACATGAAGGCTTTTGTAGCCTAATGTCACCGCAACATTATTGCTAAGCATGAGGCCGACTTTCAACATGTTGTCCGACAGGTGGTACAGGTTTGTCAATTGCCTCATGCTTTTCAATTCGACGCAAAAAAGGATTTCTTTCATGGAAATTTTCTTCGTTATGAAGAGGTGGTCGACGATGTTGAAGCTGACACCTTTGCTCCTTGTCAAACATAGCCGGCTAGGGAAAGCGACCGGGGAAGAGTGGATAAGGCTACCAATGACGCTCCCACTCAAGATGCAGCCGGAGGGGATTAATGAAAGTGATTTTTATTTTCCTTTTGTAATTAAAGGCCAATAGCGCCTTATATTTTTGTAATACTTTGTTGGACATTTTGTGCCTCTATTAATATAACTTCAGTTTCTTTTAATCATATTTGTCTTTATATTGTTGGTCATTCATTTACTTAGACTCATAACTGTCAAGTAAATCGTAATAGGTGTGTTCATCATAGTTAAGTAATATGCGAGTAGTAATTTGACCGTTACCGAGTAGAGTACTCAGGAGAGAATTTAGCTCGTCCTTAATCGAATGTGTAATTTGAGAATGAATTCATTTTTAACTTAGTTTGATTTATTCTTAGCTGAGTAGGGATATTCGAGAGGAAATACATTTCAACCTTAACCGAGTAGGGATACTCAGGAGGAAGTGTTTGTCACCCTTAACAGAGTAGGGATACTCGGGAGGTGATTCTTTTCATCCTTAACCGAGTAAGGATACTCGGAAAGGAATATTTTTCATCCTTAACCAAGTAAGCGTACTCGAGAGGGGATGCTTTTCAACCTTAACTGAGTAGGGATATTCGGGAGGGGATGTTTTTCAACCTTAACTAAGTAGGGATACTCGAGAAGGAATGCTTTTCATCCTTAACCGAGTAGGGGTACTCAAGAGGAAAAGTTTTTCAACCTTAACCGAGTAGGGATACTCGGGAGGAATATTATAAGTAGACAAATATAAGGGTTAAAGTGAGTTTTATTGATAAGTGTCTCATTAGAAAACCTCTTTTTACGTTCTTTTAAGAGGATAAAACCTGAGCAAGAAAAAGTGCACAGAATTTACACATTATACTAACTAAAATAATGCTTTAAATGTGACACATTCCAAGTTCTTGGTATGAGCTTTCCCTCAAGTGTTTCTAGCCTATAAGATCCATTTTCTAAGCGAGCTGTTACCCAAAAGGGTTCATCTTAGTTGGTAGCGAGTTTTACTTCTCGTCGGTCTCACTGTCCTTCTTCAGTGGCTCTACATACTAAGTCATCAATTTAAAATTGTCTCGGTATTAGTTTTGAGTTAAACTTATGTGTCATTACCCTTTTACTTGCTTCCATCATGATGGTGGCCTGGTCCCTAATTTCATCTACTAAATTCAAGTTAGTTGTTAAGGAGAGAGAATTTGCTTCTTCTTCGAAGTGTTACTACCACTCCAATTTCAACTGGAATCATGGCCTCCGTTCCATATTTTAACCGAAAAGGAGTTTCTTTTGTTATAGTTTGGGGAGTGCACCGATATGCCTAGAGAATTTCCAACAACTGCTCAGCCCATTCACCTTTTGTCAACCTCAATCGCCTTTTAAGCTCATGAAGAATAACTTTATTGGCGGTCTTAGCTTGACCATTAGTTTAAGGATGCTTGACTAATTATGTGCAACCCATATAGAAATTCTTTAAAATGTTGATCTGTGAACTGTAGGCCATTATCGATGATCAAAAAATGTGAAATGCTGAATCGTGTGATAATGTTCCTCCAAGTGAATTTCTAGACTTTATTTGTTGTGATGATGACAAGTGGTTCAGCTTCAATCTATTTGGTAAAATAATTAACAGCAACTATCAGGAATTTACACTATCCTTTAGCTAAAGGAAATTGTCCTAGCAGTTCCATTCCCCATATTACAAAGGGCCAAGGTGAAGTGATCGGATGAAGGTTATCAGCTTGTTGATGTATATGTGGACCATGTTGCTAACATGGGATGCATTTTTTAACAGAAAACTCACAATCTTTGGATAAGGTCGGTCAAAAGTATCTAGCTCTCAGTATCTTTGTTGCCATCATTTGTCCCCCTGAATGGGTACCAGAAACTCCTTCATGAATCTCTCTTATCACATAATTTGCTTGTTCTTCATTAAGACATTTCAGCAGAGGAGTAGAGATTCCTCGTTTATACAGCTCTTGGCCAACAAGGGTAAACTTTGCTGCTCATCTTTTGAGTTGTCTTGCTTGCTCTAAATCTTCAGGTATTTTATTTGTACTGAGATATTGAATGATCTTTGTCATCCAGTTCTGAGATGTGTCTTTAATTTCCATGTATTTGTGCCCAAAAATGCTAGGCTTATTAATTTCTTGTTGAATCATACTCTGAAGTTGCACAGATTTCCTTTGACTAGCCAACTTAGCGAGTCTATCAGCTTGCTCATTGAGGGTTCTCGGTGTATGTTGAATACATACTTCATCAAACTTGCCCTCTATCCATTTAAATTCCTGATAGTATTGCAACATGATCGAGTCTTTTATTTGGTAGGTACCTTTAATTTGTTCAGCCATAATTTTGAGTCACTCCAACATGTGATGCATCTGACTCCAATTTCTTTTGTGTGTTTGAGACTGACTAGCAGTGCCTCATATTCAGATTGATTATTAGATGCCCTAAATTTTAACCAAATAGATTGTTCAAGTACTACCGCGTTTAGCCCTTCCAAAATAACTTTTGCTCCACAGCCTTGAAGATTTGATGACCCATCCACATGCAGCTTCCACATATTAGTATCGGTTTGTTTCTGGGTAGTGAATTCGTTAACAAAATTGGCAAGAACTTGAGCTTTAAGTTGTCCTCGGGTCTCAAATCGGATATCAAATCGGGATAGTTCAACTGTCCATGTCATTAACCGACCTGCTAACTCTAGTTTTCATAAAATTTTTGTAACTGGGAAATCGATATGTATTACTATCCGATGACTTTGAGAATAATGTCTCAACCGCCGAGCTGTGTAAACTAATGTCAATACTGCTTTCTCTATTAACTGGTATCGAGTTTCGGCATCCTGAAGTGTTTGACTAATGAAATATATTGGTGTCTGCTCAGGTATTTCATGCAATAAAATTGAACTGATGGCTCTGTCAGATTCAGCTAAATAGACAATTATATCCTGTCCTAGTCTTGGCTTTGTTAGAATAGGAAGGGCTGCCAACGTATTTTTGTATTGAACAAAGGTTGCTTCACACTCTTCAGTCCAAGTGAATTTTTGTGATTTTTTAAGGAGATTAATGCCATTGTAGGCAAAAATCTGGCGAGTGCAGCTATTCGGTTGGTCAGTTGTTGTACTTCTTTTGTATTACGAGGGTTGGTCATCTCAATGATAGCCTGACACTTATCTGGGTTCACCTGAATCTCTCTCTCTATAAGCATAAACCCTAAATATTTTCCTCCGGCTACCCTTAATGTACATTTTTTTGGGTTAAAGCGCATCTCATGTCGTCTTGCTTCGCCGAATACTTCGTTTAAATGGGCAACATGACCATCGAGAGAGATGGATTTAACTACTATATCATCAACATATACTTCCATGCATCTCCCTATTTGTTTTGCAAAGATCTTATCCATCAGCTTTTGATATGTTGCCTCTGCATTTTTAAGGCCGAAGGACATGACTTTATAACAAAAATTAGTTGAATCCATTATCAATTCCGTCTTTTCCTCGTTTGGTGGGTACATCCAAATCTGATTATATCTCGAGTATACATCCAAGAAACTAAGCACTTTATGACCGGCTGCCCCATCAACCAGGGTGTCGATATTAGGGAGGGGATAAGCATCCTTGGAACATGCTTTATTTATATCAGTAAAATCAGTGCACATTCTCCACTTCCCATTTTCCTTTTTCACCATTACCACGTTGGCCAGTCAAGTGGAATATCGCACCTCTTGGATAAAGCCGGCCTGTAATAGCTTGCTAGTCTCTTCTCGGACTGTTTGTGCTCTATCACCACCTATCTTTCTCTTTTTCTGGGCTACCAGTTTGCCCCCTGTATAAACTGATAAACGATGACATAGGAAATCAGGGTCTATTCCTGGTATATCCAAGGCTGACCATGCAAACAAGTCGGCGTTGCTTAACAGCACTTCTTGGAGGACCTGCTGATGGTCCAAGGACAAGCTAGTTTCGAGATATGTGACTTGTTCAGATTTTTTTCCCTAGTTGAAAAGGTCTTTTGTCTTTATTGGGTTCAACCCGAAGCCCTTCATCTATTCTTGGGTCTAATTCTACATCCAATTCTACTTCTGATCGAGGGGATACGATATTGACATCTCGTCTATGCCTAAGGAGAGATTTTAGGCGTAAACTTGCAAAATAACATTCTTTGACCATCTTTTGGTCTGCATGGACCGTGACAACTCAACCTTTATCCGAGGAGAATTTCGTAGCCAAGTGAGGAGTAGACACTATGACTTTCAACTTATTGAGGGATGGTTGATTAAGCAATATATTGTATAAGGTGCTTGCATGTACCATTAGGTAAGTTACCTTGATACATTTTCCTTCCTGTTCTGATCCGAACAAGGTGTATAAATTAATATTACCTCGAGTTTCCACTCGCTCTCCTGAAAAGCCGACAAGTGGTTCATATACTCCTTCAACTCCTCTTTTGGTATCCCTAGCTGTTTGAAAGTATTCCAATAAAGGATGTTAGCCAAACTCCCTTGATCGGTTAGGGTCTTTCGAACTGTACAATTAAAAATATCGACGCTTATTACCATGGAGTAGTCCTGAACAGGGTCCACCCCTTGAAAATCTCTGTTTGTAAATATGATAGGGGGATCCGGATTCCACTTCCTAATGATATATGATTTACTGACCGGACATGCCTCAAATGCCTTTTCCTAGCCAAGTTGGTAGACCCCTCTTCAACAAATCATCCTGCTATGGTATTAATAATTCGGCGAGGGTACTTCTCACGTTCGTCTTAATGCCTAACAGGTGGTTCTTTCGATTTACTGCGTTACCTTTTTGTTCTTTCATCATATCTCCTTGAGGGATCGAACTAGTAATCCCTACCCCTCTCGATGTGTGTTTGTACAAATCCTTGCTGGTGCTCAGCTTTAATCAAGTCTTCGATGCGATCTTTAAAGGATGTACATTCTTCAGTATGTCCCCTGTTTCTGTAGTATCAACATGATTTTGACTAGTCTGCCAAAGGAGGGGTATTGGCACGGCTAGGAATGGTTAATTTCTCAGTTGCCAGTGCTTGCTTGAGTACCCTTAACTGATTGGTGTTCAGAGTTATGTAAGTGGTGTATTTGGGTCCTCTTGGTGGCTGCTCAACTTCACCTCTTCGGTCTTTGTTTTCCTGCCGATTTTTGAATGTCCTATTACCTTCTCTTGGGTTTAACCCTAGTTCCATTCTTACTTAACCTCGATATTCGGCCAATTCTTCCATTTGCATGTACTTGGTTGCACGACTTCTCAATTCATCTAAATCAGCAGGTGGTGTTTTGCATATACTATTGATGAAAGGTCCTGGTTTCAAAAGTGTGGTAAGGTGATACATTGCGACTGCCGGCTCTAGGTTGTGGATTGAGAGGGCCACCTTGTCGAAACGTTCCATGAATGTTCTAAGTGTCTCTTTTTTCTCTTGACAGATATTAACTAACGCCAATAATATCAATAGATGAGGACGGCTTGTGGCAAACTACAAATTGAAGCGTGTGCGGAGTCACTTAAATGAATCGATTGACGAGGGGGTAACCTGGTGAACTAATTGAGAGCTGGTCCACGGAGCGATGTGGGGAATATCCGCATAATAAAGCATTGTTGTCTGTATATAGGCCGACCTGGGTTGAAAATATATCAAATGCTCTTTAGGGTCGGATGTTCCGTCATACTTTTCCAATGTTATACCCCTCTAGTTTTCTGGTAATTGGGCTTCTAAGATAGGTCGAGTAAAAGGGCTTTGACCAGTTGTCTTATCTTGCTCCATAAGTAGAGTAGTATGTTGATATGTTTTTAGCTTTTCCTGTAAAGTCGAAGACTTAACTTGCTCCTGGACGAAAGGAGTAGTTTGAGAAGGAATATAAGTTTTGATTTTATCCCTCAAATTGGCATTTTTCTTCCTTAAAGCTGACGACTCAAGAACGTCTTTTTCTCTCAACCTCTCTATCTCTATCATTTCAACCCTCAGCTGTCTTACTACAGAAAAAAGGTTTTCATCTCCTCCCCCTTCAGTCAAAACTTCAGGTACCAGTGGGTTAAGTGTAGTATCCTCTTGCTGATGAGAGGCTCTCCATTGGTGGCTCTGTCCTTCATGCTGACTCCTTATTAGTACCATGATTGATCTAAATTTAAGGCAAATCGAGCCCTACGATGGGTGCCAAAATGTTCTTACTTGGGATACAATGATCTTCTAGAGACTCCTATTCTGTGAAGTAAGATGACGTCCTTTCAAGTATATGTAGTTCTTCTCTGTATAACGTGGAAGGTGTACCTGCAAAAGGCACTTCAATAATAAATTCAAGTGTCGGTTTAGATAATAAATGTTATTGAATATTTGAAAGTCAACTTTTTATCTGAACTTCTTACTTTCTTTTTATAGGCAATATTTTGAGCTAGTGGACCTCATAACTCAGCCTTGTATTAAGCCTTGTAATTAATTTAATGATTATTTAGTTTGTAGTGTTGGCAAGTATTACTTATCCCTACTATGTTGCCTAAAATAAAGAACTATAATATAAAAAAAATATTAAGCCACATTTTATAACACATTCTTTAATAAATAAGCTTATCTATTTGTGACCAATAAATTAAGAGTTTTATCAATCTTAATCCTAAAAGTTGAGTTTAAACATCCACAATTAAAAAAAAAATTATGAAAAAAGTACACAGTTATTATATTAAAGTTATAAAAATATAATAAATACTTTTTTTTTAATAAAATTTTACTATTATTAATTACTTATCATCATAGGACAAAACTAAGGGTTGAGGTTAACAAATCCTGTAAATTAATCATAGGACATGAACTGAATGAAGGATGGTAGTGTAGTGAAAATAGGAATGGAACAAGGAGAAGAAAAATTTATAAAATACAAATAAAGATTAAAAATATGATTTTTTTATTGTATCTATAAACACACGTTAAAATTTTTTAAAAATCATTAAAAAACATAAAATCCAATATTAATATATTAAATTTCATAATATTTTATTATTTTCAATATAAATTTGCCATAGACATTCCTTATTGTATATTTTTAAACACATGTTAGAGTTAAAAAAATATTATTCCCTTTTATTTTCAACCGTTGATATGCTTTCATTAAATTTGATGATTAAAATGTAATCACGGGATCTATCATGTTAAATTAAAAAATGAGACCCGTTCTGGTTTGCACATTCCTCATGTATAAAACCAATGTTTGTTGATAACACAACATATAGTCCTTATTCAATACTGATAAATGAAATAAGTAAAACACGAGTATTTTCTCTTCATGCAAACCATTTTCTCTTCAACATTGTTTCTTGCCCCCGAAAAGTTTCACTTCCTCTTCTCACATAAAATTCCTAAACAGTGACCACTTCATGGGACTCTGAAATTCCTTTCGTAGACACAAGATTATGATCAAGCCCAAGGATAGTAAAAAAAACATAACCATAATAATCATAAGGGAAGTAACAAAGACTCACTCTGAAAATTCCATTATTCTCTAGTCAATAGCCCCTGCATTGCACCATTTCTCACTGTTTCTATCCTATTAACTATCATACATAGTGAAGCATAGCTCCCAGCATGGTAAAATGGAATCACTTTATTGTACACAATCAAGCTAACTAGAAGCACAAGCAGCAGATAAAGGTCCTAAGGTGAGCTATACTTTGGTCAGCATCTGGCTGCTTGGGAGCAATGGCCCCACCATTCATTCTAGCCCACGTCTTTGCAATCATTCTTTGCCGCTCTAATGCTTCTTCCTTGGTCCTCTCAACTCCCATTGCTCCACTTGCCAGTCCAGCTGAAAGATGACAAAATCAATCAGAAAATACTCTCTTTTCCAAAGTAAATCCATATACAACAGCAATTAACTACTCAAAATTTACTTCCCAGTTCAACTGACATAATGAAATTCAGACCATTCATCAACTCAATATTCTGGTTGGATGATCTCTTGCCAGACCAAAAAATCATCATTCTTATGTCAAAAACCACTGTACAGCCAGCCAACTATTTAATTCAGAGTTTAATGGAATATCTAAAGACTTCACAAGCACAGAAGGACATCGAACTGCTAAAGTTTCATAGGAGATTTTAACAGCCAAACACAGCATGCAGAAGAAAGGAGAGGGGAGCATAGTCAGATTATCAGCTGATTCAGATCTTTCATGTGTGTTTACATATAGGATCCAGTCACAAGTCTAAATCAATATATCAACATCATATCCGGAATGTTTTAAAAAATCCAAATTATCCATTCTTCATTATCTTCACTCCCTGAAAATGCTTAAACAAACCTAAGCTGTTTGGACATTGACACCCTATCAAGCATGCATTTTAGGTTATGTAGCCTACAGTTTCTATCAACTTCACTTATGGGTTAGTCAACTTATTCAGAATTCAGAGATCAAGAATTCACTAATTTCAACATTCTTTATATAAAAACCAACAATAATTGTTCGTGTATAAAAATGTTTTAAAAAGTTTACAGTGAAGCAGTATCTGGCTAAGACATAGCACTTAATAATTCACTAAAAAAATACAAAACTTGACTCCTTAATAACAGGGATTGAGATTATTTAATGCTTCCTCAGTTCCTCCCATCCATTATACAATTTACATAAGTCTGTGACGCCCAAATATTTCTTAAAAATAACCTTGAGGATATATAATATGTTACCAGTAAATGCACCATTTAATAAACAAAATTTAGTATAGGTCTAAACAAGGAGAATTTCATACCCATGCTTTAGGCAAAGCCGCTAGAGCAAATGCCTCAACAAACAGATAAGTTAACATGATAACATAACCATAAGACCACTTAACAATAAACCTGAGTTCAAAATACCTCAAAACAAAAAAGGCTCAAAGCACTGACCTAACCAACTCACAGATGACACCATGAAAATTCTGAAATTCCATACTGACATGTTAAAGTTGCCCTTAAATTTTCATCTGCATAATATTTGAAGCAATGTTCAACATTAGGGACAAAAGGCCGTTGAAGTTTAAAGTTTGCAGTTGGAGACATAATTAAGAATTAAATATTTATACTGTAGGAAGTACAATTGACATCAACATTATTGTTGAAATACTTTAAAATCATAAGTACAGTAATGTGTAAAAAGTGATTTCACTAGTGCATAAGTTTACTTGAAGCAACAAAGTCACTTAAGAATGGCCCAGAACAGTCTAATATTGATGCCTATAATGTTAAAACTCTTTCAACATACAACATCTCTTAATGTCTACACTGTTAAAGTACTTTAATATTTATCAGCTTTAGAATGAATTAGTCTTCGGCCAAAATGCAAACAAGAAGTAAATATAGGTTTTTCATCCATTTAGCATCCACTTTCAGTCAGTCATTTGAATTAAAAAAGGATGGAATAATTATGGTTAGCAAGAAATTAGGAACAGAAATGCAACAAATTTAATGAACAAGTGGGGAGAATGGCCAAATGACAACAATTTCGTTGGTGACTCAAAACTCTAACCATGAGCTTAATAAAATGTTCAAAGAACTGATTAAAATCTAGTCCAATAGATAAATCAGCAAGAGAAAAACATAAGGCTACATAATTCCTCAATGATAGTGTAATGCTGTAATTCGCCTATTAATACAAACAACAAACAAAGACAAAACTATACATCATTATATCGTTTGGTTAAACAAGTTTGAGTTATTAGAAATTGCAACCAAAAACAAATCAATGGGTAAAGATATTGCAATTGAGGATGCATTATGCATACCCTATTCTACAATGAAGTGGTAAAAAGTCTGAAGTCACTCCCTCACTTCTTGAGAAGATTGTCATTCACACTTGTTCTTCCAGATGTTGTAAGCCTCTTCTGCAAGAACCTCCCTAAAGATATAAGGCTCTAGTGCTCTTGCAATAGATCATCCACAATTTGAAATTTTAATCATGATTTGTCCACCAGTGAAGTCTGTCTCATCTAGCCACCACATGACAAGTGATATCAATAGAATACAAATGAAACATTGCACAGGAGAATAAAAGTAGAAGCCAATCAACTCAATAAGCCCAAAACTGTGTTCATAATTTCTTCAAATATGCTCTCTGCCATCCTCACAATATCATGGGGATCTATTCTCCTCACAATTCTCCAGGAAAGGAATCACCCAATCTCCTTGTCGTTTACCTTCCTCATATATTTCATGGACTACAGTATTTTTCTCTTCCTTAACTTTATCACAAGCTAACAACTGTTTCGTTTTCCTACGTCCTAACAATACTAGGTCTGACATATTCCTTCGAGCTGTATACACAGGATTAGGCTCAACCAAACCCCCTTTCCTATATGCCTCCCTAAGAAAAACAGTTAGAGTTTTCCCTTTAGTAGATATGTAGAATATTCCAGGGTGCCTTAACAATAGTTCACGTACATTAACTTCAATAGCAAAGTCCCTCCGAAAATGAGCCAGGTGATCAACCTCAACCATTTTCTCCATAGTCAGGCTCAACAGCTCATGAAGAACAGCAACAGCCCTCTTCTCATAGCGCTCAATCCCCCCACACGTTCGAACCTGAATGACCTCTTTCCTCTCATAAGGCTTTGTATAGGGAAGCCTTTGCCAATTCTTCAACTTGTCTCTGAAGCCTCTCTCAATCTTAAACCCTGTTGGGAAATTGATGGGAAACGCAAACTTGGTCTCAAACTCACTCAACCACTTCTCTGTATACTCTTTCTCCCTCCATTTCTCAACCTGAGCCACTCCCAAGTCATCATCTATACCCACCAGTGCCACAACCTCCAAATCAATCAATCTGAATTCCCCACTATACTTGCCAAGAATGGAGTCTCTGAAATCCTCAGGAAGACCCAGTTCCCTTCTGATCAACCTCAAAGCATGTACATGAAGGGTGCCATTCATAGACATCATTAGCAACTTCTTGACCCTCTTCACAGCCTCCAGCTCCTGCTGCTTCACAGCAACCCCTTCCAGCAAGATCAACTCTTTCACCTTCCTTGTAATCCTACAACACGTGTTCCTCCTGAGAGGGTGCGCAAACACCTCAAAAACGTGAGGGTATTTGTGGACAAAGGAACCAATAGGTACAGTGAGTCCTAAAATGTTTCTCCAACGGGACATGAGCTGAAGGGACACAAAAGCACCACGCTTGCGTTTTGACATGAGGTGGTGGATTTCGAGAACAAGTTTGAGTTTTTTAAGATGGGTCATGAACTTGTCAAGGTAGGGGTCCCTTACCCTGTCCTCCAAACGGGTCTGCGCTGAGACCGTGGGTTTCTTCCATCTCCTTTGGGTGAAGAGGACAAAGGGTGAGACAGTTGGTGGGAAGACCCTGTGTCTGAAGCTTGACAACAAGTTCATTCCAAATTTGTAATTTGTTAATAATTTATACAAATTGGCAATAGTCAGTGGATTTGGGGACCAATGAAAATATCCCAACTCATCAAGTACAAGCAGAAAAGCTGCACCTTATGCTCCCCGAAGTGTAACCAATTTATTCAGATACGAATACCTATAGATTGAGAGCAAATGTCAGGAAAGACAAAGGAGTGAGATTGACAATTATTGAGTCTTGATCCAAACTCTAGTGACCATGCTAATATATGTAAAATATATCTCCTAAACTAGACACCACGAATCTCAGAAATGCATTCTCAATTCTTCATAGAACATTTCTAATGATACTCATTAGGGGGAATGAATAGATATTTGCAATATTATTTATTTATTTAGAAAATAGAGCAGTCATTCACCGGAAAAAAAATGCTCTAACGCAGATGGTCTCGCCGGACGAAGTCTGGGTCACATCGGAAATTGCTTGAGTTTCGCCGGAGATGAGGAAGATGACCGGAACCTCGCCGGAAATGGTGACTCCGACCAGAAAACGAAAGTAGGAGGTCGAGAAGACAAAGCAGGAGGAAGAAGCGAGCACTTTACTATGGTCGATTTCGATCTGTACTAGTCGGAGGACAAGCACAGAAAACAGCAATGTTAAAAGGGGCGAAATCCCAAGAGTTTTGGGTTTATATTTTCTATCCTCAGCTGTGAGTGGATATGCAATGTAAACGAAACGCTGCACTCAATCCAGTAACTCAGTGCCGGCATAGAACCCCTTTCATTCCACGGGAAAAAAATTGAGTTTTAATATTTATCAAAAGAACTATATTTAATTTATAAATACACTTCAAAAATATATTTTTAAATAAATAATTAAATTAAATAAATTCTTATAAAAATATGTACTTATTAATTATTAAATATGAAATAAAATAAAAATGTTGATAAACCTTTTAATAAAATTTAAACAAAAAACTTAAATTTAGGTCTCTACAGCAGATTAATCACACAATTATACCGTGATCATTTAAATATTTTATATTTGTTATTAAAAGTTTAAAATAAATATAATTAAATGTTCCACTATACGTAGTAAATTGTTTCTTGTGTGTGTTTAGATTGAACGATTTTTTAAAATGATACCTTTTAAATTAATTAAAATAATTCTTAAAATATTGTATTTTTATTGAAAATTTATTTTTTAAACTTTTAGATATGAAAATTTATTTATTTATTTATTTATTACTAATTTAACTAGTTATTTTGTTGAGCATAAAGGTATAGTTTCTATATTATGTATTCTCTCGGCGTTATTATGGTAAGACATTTTATGTATTCTGGCGTAAAATAATTATTACTACTGATTATATATTAAATATTTATAATAGATTTTATGAGGTTCGATAGTCTATTTAAAATAAACATAAATATTTTATAATTTTTAAAATATTAGAAAAAATATATCCGTTAATTTTAAAAGAGTATAAAATATTATTTGAAGTTTACAAGTATTATGCTAAATACTTTTTAGAAATACTAAACACTCATATATTAAGTCAAATGTCATTTATGATTTAATATCATTGATTTGGTAAATATATAAATCAATAAAAAATTAATTATAATTAATAAATTGCTAAGAATAATTCACATGTGATGAATATTTTTATCACAGTTCAAAAAATATATAGATATGTCTAAATATTTTTTTATCCAAGAGAAAATAATAAAAAGACCAACTAATGAAATTTTGAGTTGATGTAATAAGAATTGTTTATTTGTATTATGATAAAAAAATTTATAAATTTATTTATGTAATAAAGTTGATCCTCTAAAATTTTGAACAATGATATAATTTTACATATCAAATATAATAAGTATTTCATTTTTTTTATATGAAAAAAAGTGTTTTTCAAATATATTTATAAAAATTGATATATTATATAAAAAAATATAAACTTAATTAAGTATTTAGTCCTTATAAAAATTACACAAAAACTTAATTAAGATATTTAAATTCAAATTATACAACTTCTTTAAAATTATAATTCGTTAAAACATATATTAAGTTCATAAATTTAACATGTTTACAAATTAATCTTTATATTTAAAAAAAATATTTTAGTCCTTATATTTAAGACAACTAATATTTTATTCTCTATATAAATATTTTGTTATGATATAATCTCTTTTATTATTATCGTCATGAATCAAAATATAACAAAATTTTTGTATATAGAATAAAATTTAACTTTTTTTAATTACAGTGATTATTATATAGATGTGAGTCATCTATATAACTAAATGTTTAGTTTAATCAAAATAAAATTATATTTAATTTTTGACTTTAGTGATCATAATTTCATTTATGATACTTGTGAGTATTATTTAATTTTACCATAGCTCTTAAAATAAAGAATCATAATATAAATATAAGTGAGTGTTTATTCATAACAAAAAGTAAAATCTTTTGTCCTAAAAGGAAATAAAGTTGATACATTTTAACTAATAAAAAAAATGCGCCATGAAAACTCTTTTAACAAAAGGAAAAAAAAAAAGACAGAGGGGAATTATGTACAACCAATTTCAAATATAATATTATGGCTCAATTGAAAAAGATGATAAGTTAAAACATTGCATTTTCTTATAGGTATGTTAGAGTTTTTTATGCCTCAAAGTAGTTTTTTTTTTGCTTTGACAACCTTAATCATAAATGAATAATGAGACTCTACTTTATTGGATTAAATAAAAAACAAAGCTAGAATCAAATATACTTGATGATGGAAAAATTTCCAATTGATTTGTCTAACTATATGTAAGCTATACCAAACTTCCTACTTCTTAGCAATAACTAAATGACATACTCATATTTTCTATAAAGGCAGCCACCAAAATTCTCAAGTTATTTATAGCAATATCAAGGTAACCTGTCAAAACTTTGCTTCCTATAGCCGTCAATGTTAATTTTATGAGTCTATCCAGAGGAAAAGTCCAACCAATGAAGACTTGCACGTGAGGAATAAGAACTTTCATCATAATGAAATTTTTTTATAAGATTAATGAAACTATAGAGGTTTAGTCTTAATGTTAGGTGTATCCTTAAATATTATATTACGTCTATCTTATCATAACAACCTCCAAGAGAAAATGATACATTAATTATTACCATCCCCGTTGATCGTTGATACTTACCAGCAAGTGAGTAAGACAAACTAATACTTCAAAAAATAATTATTAGAATTAATACAAGAATTCCAAACACAACTAACTAGTCACAACTTCTGACGGCATGCATGATTGATTAGAGGGCATTATTACATGTAAAATAGAGATTATCATTTGTTAAATCTCTTATATACTTATTCTCATTAGTCAAAGTCTACTCTAAATCTAAAAATCATTATTGTAATTCAAAAACAACTTCTTAAATCATTTAGGTTAGACATAGTTAAGTGTCACAATTTTGACACTTATAGTTTTAGTATACAGTTTTCAGAATAGAAAAATTTATATTTTTCATAGTTAATTATTTAATTAGACATCCTACTAAAACTACTTAAAATGTCATTAATGAGGTGGACTTGATTATTACAATCCTTTGATATTATAATGATATCATCTAAAAATAAATAAATAAGCAATTTTTTAACCATCTATTTTGAAACTAAAAAGGTTTCAAAGATTATCATCAGTGATAAAGTCACAATTAAGCTATATTTTAACATATATTTAATGTTTTTTTAAAACTATTTATTTATAACATGAATTAATTCTTAGTTAAATTTAAAAATTAATTAATATTTTTAATTTTTATTTGAGTTGTTGAATATTTACCGTTTTTAACTTCAATTATATGATAATTATGATAAATTATTGTTATTTTATTAATTGTAAGCTCAATTGATTAAATATCCAAGCTAAAAAGAGTTTAAATAATACAAAGACTAAAGTTAGGGGACGTCCAACCACAAAATCTATGATTAATATCACTATAGTGCAAAAAATCAGGTTTTTTTTTGCCCTTTTGGGGTTATTCTTAAAACAAATTATCATAATAGGGTTGCATGCAAATAAATTCTCGATTTGGGGTGGATAGGTGATGTGGCAGCAAAATCATCCAAAACAGGGATGACACACATGATGACGTAGCCAACTATGAAAGTATCGTCCTATTAGTAGCCGACACTCATGAAATGTTGACACGTGTGGTTCAAAGAACTTGTGTCGTCCATTTTAAGACGATTTTAGTAGCGTCCATGATAGAGACAACTCTAATGTCGTCCAATTAAACTCGATTTTAATGTGATCGGTGGATAAAAATTTTGATACATTCTTTTGTCCAAATTTAAATATGTATAAATACGAAACCTTCACACAATATCCGTGGAGCTGAGGATCGAATAGCAAGTGTGGAGCTGGAGAAGAAATAGTAACTAGAGCAATAAGGTTAGATTTTAAGCATTATAAATATATAATTTTTTTTATTAGGTATTAAGAATTTATATTTTGAATAATAATATTTATTTTATATTTGGATAATATTTTAAGTGTTAATGTTGTAATTTAATTTTTTTGTTATGTTTGAAAATAAGATAGATAAAATATAATGTTAAAAAATAAATATTTAAATATTTGTAATTACAAATGAATTTTTAAATACAATTTTATTATATTAATTTTTAAATAAGCTTGGTTTATTTTTAATGCAGGATGAATGAAATTGTTGTTATATTATATTCAAATGGTAGAATATATGAAGGAAATAAGGGTATAATTTTTTAAGGGGAGAAAAAGATGATTTAGATAGAACATGGGATCACATTTGAGATGTTTAAAAGGAAGATCCACACAAAATTAAAATTGTCTAGTTGTCACCTAATTTTTAGATTAATTTCACGAATTTTAGTTAGGACAAATGGTCAATACTATACAACTCTGAATGTATGTGACGATGAAGACATAGATTGTATAATAAGTACATGTTAACAACCACATCATAGGAATTTATTTGAGTTATATGTGGATGTTGCGGTTGGTGAAACATCTTCTGTTTTAGCATGTCCGTTAGAAGTGAATCTATCACTCTCGCTCAATCATGGAAGTAATGATGATGATGATGATTATGCAAGAAGAGAAGGTAATATGAAGTTAATAATTTTAAATTTTTAAAATTGATGCTGCAAATACTATTAATAATATAAGTTTACAATGTACGATCTACAAATGAAGATGATGAATATGAAGATGAAGAAGATATTTCATTAAATAATTTTTCTGATACTGAGATAGATGATGATTGTGATTCAATGATCAATATGGAGAGTATTGTAAGAGTTAGTTCAACGCAACAACAACATGGAGGTATGATTTTAGATAGTGATTTAAAAGATAAATTTTTATAACTGACATCTGTAGTAATATATAAATTGTTAATGAGGGTATAAATTTGACGAATGAATTGTTGTAATGCAGAAACTGCATTGCCCTTTTAGAATATAATCCCACATTACAGTTATATTAATTGGGAACACCCTGATCAAGAATTAGATTTTCTTGGTATGAATGACGTGCAATCATGGAAGGAAGGATGCATAATATGTTGAACAACAATTTGACACTAAAGAAGATGTAAGAATAACTATCAAAACATTATGCCATGAGGAAACTGTTAGATTATTTTAATAATCTTATTATAGTGGCCTGTGTAACTTACAACATGACTTTAATTAATAATTTAATATGATAGTGGTTAAATATAAAATATAGAGTCATTGAGAGAATAATTGTAAATATAATTATAAGGAAATCATCTCATCTCCTTTCAGATAAATAAAAGAGCGGTTACCAAATAGAGGTTACGACATTTTCTATTCTCTATCACTTTCACGGTCTCTAAGTGTGCTCGTGTAATTGCAAGAAAGAAATTTTCTCTCAACCATCCAAGAGGAGCTAAAAGAGGAAGGAAGAGTCAGGAAAAATACAAAGGAATAAACGACATAAAAAAGAGAGGTAGCATTAAGGAACACTGGATTCAAGTTAGTGCTCTCAAAACCTTTAACTGTGTGAGAACCATGTATTGTATTATGAGAACAATGTAATTCAAGATTGTATGGAAAATGGTAATTTCATAATAGAATTACATCAAATGGAAATTACATAACGGAATAAGAAAATTCTAACAGAAACATCAAACTTTTTTTTTGTGGAGTCAAAATCAACAACATATGTTGTGAAGTGTGTAAATCACAACAGTGGATGTCCCTTGAGAGTTCGAGCATCGTTGCCAAAAAATGCAGACAAGTGAAAAATTATAAAGTGGGGTAGTGCCTATATGTGTGTACATCCTTCAATCTCTCAAGACTACCAAAAGTTGAATTCCAAATTTATTTGCTCATGCATTATTGGTATGTCAAATCTTATATTAAATTTTAATATTTTGAAGTAGAAAAAAAATACTAATTTTCATCCTATTACATCCCAACAAATTGAAAAGCTCCCTTATTATTATTGTACATGTAGGTATGGTGAAAGAATAACCATTAGTGCCTATTTCGTTAATTCAAGAGAGAATTAGTGATCAATTTGGATATTTAATTTCGTACAAGAAGACATGAAAAACAAAATAAAAAGTGATAATTAATGTATTTGGTGATTGAGACAAATCTTATGCTGCATTGCCAAGGTGGTTAGAGTACATGCAATTATATGCTCTTGGATCTATATAAAAAATTGAAACAAATGATTATGTTGAAGATGACATCGTGGATAATAGATATCGAGTTTTTCATCAGTTGTATTAGTCATTTAAGCAATGTCATGAAGCTTTCAACTGTTGTAAGCTTATAATACAGGTTGATGAAACATTTTTGTACAGTAAGTATCGACAAACTTTGCTAATTGGTATGACTCAAGATGGAAACAACTGTGTGCTTCCCATTGCGTTTGCTATTGTGGAAGGAGAAACCTTATCTGCATGGGAATGGTTCTTAGCCATGATTCGTATATGTGCAAAGTGTTGGTCCAACCAACTCAACTTCAAACTGCTCCCTATAAATGCATTAGCAGGTGGTCTAATACCAAGCAAGTCCTCCACAATTTGTGCCCTATTACCTCCTACAGCTGCAATAACTATTTTTCCATCTATCCAAAGTCCTATCTGTTTTGCAATGTCCTGAAGAGTTATAGTATACTCTTTAGGAGGCATGTGGACGGTATGCGTCTTTGACCTCCATCTTTCCACCAAGGCTATATTAAGATATCGGTTAATAGAAAAGCATGCCAACTGAGCTACTCCAACAAATCCAGCTAAGGTAAGATTGTAACACCTTAAATTTAATTTTAATTAAATAATGATTTTGCAAATCGGATAACCAAATTTTTATAAAAGATTTCAAAATAAGTGAAGGGTTACAACTTAATATTAAATAACTGCTACAAGACTAGTTTAATTACAACGCTTTCAAAATAAATTCTAAGTCCTATAGCAGTCTATCTGTCCCTTCACTGTTACTGATCGTCTTGGTTACCTAAAAAATAAATATAAGGGTGAATACTCTACACTACCCCAAACACACAATAAACGTAGAGTCTCACCTCCAGAACATTCCAATACATTAAACAAACACAATCACAAGCAGCATTTCACATCCACAAGTACAAAACACAAATCCATGCATATGCATACCAGCCACATTCACTATAGTACTATGATAACAGATTTACACCATGAATGGTCGCCGGTTACCCCCGCTTAACGGATACCACGTGGGCAGTCACGGGTCGTTCAGCAAAGATAGCGGTCAGAGGTCTAGTCAAAAAGAGAGTGTGTGGCCCGTGGTGCACCCATTCCACAGTCGGTGTCACCATCACTCCCTCTTTCCCAAGGTATTTCTACCGTCCTCATCTCCCACATCCCCAGTATATCACTGAACCATTCATAGCATATTATAGCGGCGCTACTACGCCCCAGTCACACACATTTCAATATACGACACATAGCCCACATTTAACAGTACACGACACTAGGCCGATATTTGTTCAACTATATGACACTAGGCCCACATTTCATTTTCACAGCACACACAGCCCCTAACCTATTCCCATTCATATTACACGGCCCTCAGGCCCACATTTTCATAATATTCATTTAGATATACACACATGTATAAACGGCACAATTGCCCACATCACATATCTCATCAATTTTCTACCTTCTACTCAGCTACATCACAATATCTCACAAAATATCAGTAAATCACACATAAAGGAGTAGGGTCGAGTCCTCCTCCCTTACCTTGGATTAAAGACCCATGTCCGAACTCAACTACGGAAATGCTCCCTACACGACTTTCAGCCTAAACACAGGGAAGAATTCCATGAGAATCCCGAAAATCACCAAGAACAGAGAAAGGGAAGGAAAATGAAAATCCTAACCATTTAAAACTTACCTCCAAACGTTTCCCACACAAATTTGAACTCCAATCTCGCTCCCAAACGTCTTTTGAGGCAATTAATCAGTGGAATATGGCTTTGAAAACGAGAGGATCAAATAAATTTCGAAGGGAGAGGGAGAAATAACTCTACCCAAATCCTAACCCCTTTAAATCTTTTCTGGTCGCGATACTCTTTTTACAGCGAAATATTCTTGCTGTAGCGATGTCCCCCTCGCTGCAACGATACGTCCTCTCATTACAGCGAAAAAATCAGAGAAAACTGCACTTTGGTTTCTGCAGAATCTGGCTACAACGAGACTGCACTGAGAAATACACTCCAAACTGTCGCTCTCTCGCTACAGCGAGAATCCCCTCGCTGCAGCGAGAATCCCCTCGCTGCAGCGAGAACAACCCAATATCTCGCCCTGTATTTAGGCACTTAGCGCATTTCAGCCCAACCAGTCATGCATATACACACATCCATATACTTATTACACATAAAAACATCATTATCAATTAAATCAACACACACACAGATATATATATATATATATATATATATATATATATATATGCATTTAAATTTATATAAATAACAATAATTAATATTATCAAAAT
The DNA here is from genome assembly GCA_024086825.1 of Abrus pulchellus subsp. cantoniensis. NCBI lineage: Eukaryota > Viridiplantae > Streptophyta > Magnoliopsida > Fabales > Fabaceae > Abrus > Abrus pulchellus. The sequence continues at coordinate 13,286,355 of CM044050.1, forward strand.
TTGGGACATTACAAAGATGAGGAAAATATCTCCACTGGAACACCTTTTATCCTAACCAGTATGAAGTGACTCATTCTCATCTTCAAAATTGGGTGTTCACGTCCATCCTAAATATTTTTCAATACGTGAACAGACTGATACCTCAATAATGAAATATCCTCTGGGCTAGGATTTAAAACCTTACTCCGCGATGAAGATGATGCCATCTGAAATGAAATTTGTCAACTTAAACTGAAATTATGTACATTAAAATTAATATATTAAAAATTCTACTAAGTTTATCATTTTATTTTTCATTATTACTTAATTTTTATTACAATTATTTAACTATAACAATTTCAAAATTTCAAATTAACTTAAAAAATGATTTCATTTAATTATTATATTAAATATTTTTTTTAACAATTTAACAACTTTTAAATATTATTTTACAATTATAATAAATAGCAAGAAATGTAATTACGTGCACTCAATTAACTATTATATATAATTTTTTATTTACTCTAAATTTAAAACAAAGCATACTTTCATGCACTAAATTTACTATTGTATATCAAATTTTACACTTACAAAAAATTAACAAATACATAATTTTATCATACCTAATTTATTTTTATAATTTTTTATATTAAATCATAAATTCATTATTTTCTTAATTTTATTATTCTTATTCAATAATAATTTTGTTTCTTAAATCATAATTTTTTTATAAATATGTAATGTTTTAAATAAATTTGATGACATTATTATTATATTTTATTACTAATTTTTTTTTTATGAATATGATATTTTACATATGTTTATAATTATTTTCTTTTCATAATACAATTGTATATGTTCTTTTTCTCAATAAATTTAATAAAAATATTCTATTTAGTTTTTTAAAAAACTAATTATTATTTTTAGTACATCTAATATTTTTTTGTCACAAATTCTTTATTATATCTTAATCTACTATCAAAATATAAAAAGTTTATTATTTCTCCAGGTCAATTATTTCAACCATTCTATTACATCTTATATACTTTTTTTTCATTACTATATTTTTTTATTTCTTTTTTTTTTTGAAGCGTGTATCTTAATATCAAATTTTCTTTCCTCTTAATTTAATAATTAATTATTATAACAATTTATCTTAATATTTAATAATTAAAATATATTTTCACTCACTAAAATTTAAATTGAATACATTCTTTAACCAACAAATTATAAATATTTAATATTATATTATTTAATTTCTAATTCAATTTATCTTAAATTTTAAATCATAAACTTTCAAGTAAATATGTATTGTTTAAAATAAATTTGATGACATACTTATTATATTTTATTACTAATTTATTTTTAAAATATGTTTATAATATAACTGTATATTTTATTCATATAAATAATTTTAATAAAATTATTGTATTTAGTCTTTTTCAAAAACTAAATATTATTTTTACTACTAACAATATTTTTTATTTCACAAATTTTTTATATATCAATCTACCTTCAAAATATCAAAATTTATTATTTTTTCTACATTCATTATTTAATATTTTCACTGCATTTCATATATATTTTTTCATTATCATGTTTTTTTTTGAACTATATATATTTATATATATTTTTCTTTCCTCTTAATTTATCAATTTATTACAATCATAATTTTTTTTATTGTTTAATAATTAATACATATTATGGATTACTATAATTTTTATTTAATATATTTTTAAACAACCAATTATAAACAATAACAATTATAAACAATATTATGGATTACTATAATATAACTGTATATTTCCTCAAAAATCTGAATACCAGAAACTAACAAATGTACCTAATAATGCTCTGCTATTATTTTTTTTTCGACAGTCTGAAACTTCTGCAACGTAAGACGGTAACAGAGAAGAAGAAAAGAGGGGAGAAAAGAAGACGAAGCCGCGCCCCTAAACGGTCAAATTCGTATACCATGTACACCAATCATATATGTGTCGTCCCTAAACTAACCGACACTGAAGGCGTCTCTGAACCAGCCGACACTCTAGGATTTGCACACGTGTCATCTGGCATCTGGACGATTCTTTTGCCACATAACTTTTTCACCTGAGACCAAAAATTTATTTTCATGGAGCTCTAATTTAGTAATTTTTTAAAAAAGCAACGCCAAAAGGGCAAAAAACTCCAAAAAATCTCTAGGTGTTTCAATACCTAGAAATAAAGGCCTTAACATAGAGAACATCAAACTATTGATTCATGAGAGTTCCAAGATCATGACTGGAGTTGTCATTAACTTGCAAGCTTTTCAATGCGCATAACTAATGTCATAATCCTTAATAAAACTAAATTTTAAATAAATGTTATAAGGGTCAATTTTAACATATAATATCATTTTTTTTCAAATTTGAGTTTAAATTTAAAGATTTTTTAATTTTTTTAATTTTCTTTTATTCATCAGTCGTTTGAAAGATTTCTTTATGTCTATTTAAGTTTTTATGATTTTTTTATTTTATATTAATTTTATTTTATATTTTGTAAATAGGGGTGATAGTTTATTTTATATTAAAATGAAATAAACTTTTGTTTAATACCTATATTATAATAACATTGTTTTTAATATAAAAAATAATAAAGTACATGTAAATTATACGGGTTAACAATCTAATTGTGCATTTATAGGTTGACAATTTTTTAGAAGAGATTATGAAAAAACAGTAAAAAAAACATTTAGAGAGGATTTATAGTTTACTCTACTCCGAACTTATATTTTTGTGCTCTATTAATCAATTGGAGTTGAATGCAGTGTGTTAATCCGTTTTGGTGCAAATAGAAGAAGAAAAAAGGGGAAAAAGAATAAAAACTTTTATCGGAAGGAAGGCAACATAGCTAAAACCCTACACTCTCAACTCTAAACAGGAAAACATGGCTTCCTTCCCTCCTCCTCGTTCACTCACTCTCTGCGAAGTCAACCGCGAGCTTAGTAACAGTCATTCTCTTTCTTATTCCATCTATTCGTGCAGCTTCGTTTCTCTAACTTTGTTTTTCTCTCTCCAAATCGGCAGTCACCGTCGACGCCCTCACCGACGATCGAGCCAACCAAGTCTACGGAAAAATTCTTGTAATTAAACACATTTTCCTAATTTTACCATTTTCTACTTCCCATTTCAATTTCTTATGCATTTCTTGTATTAGGGATTTGTGTTCAGTCCCGTGCCGTTTCAGCCTCTCGAGAACGATGTTTCCGAATCGGAAGCAACGACAACGACCGCCGGAGAAACCGTTCAGAGGAAAGGCCCCGTGGCACTCGTGCAAGGGCTTGTAAATCAGTGTCTCAGACCACTCTTTTACCCTAACGATGTGTGCTTATGCTATACCTAATTGATCTCAGTGCTTGATACACAGTGTGCTTTAATGCGTGTGTTGTTATTTAATTGTTATGGAATGTGTAGGTGCATTTGTTGCCTGAGGTTGATCTTCAAGGTGTAAGCTGGCATCCTAATAAGCATATATTTGCTTTTATATCTGCCCCCACCCAAGTTTTAGTTCGTGATTACCAAGACTCTGCTGGTACTTAAGTTGTTGTGATTATTGGCAACTTGTTTTAGTTATTGTTATTATTGTTGTTGTGTTAAGATAAAGGGTGGTGTTTAATGTATGTTGATTTTGTGGCATTATAAATAGAGGGGAAAGATCCGATTATTTTGACCAACGAGTCGCAGAGAGATGTTAGAGTGCTTGAATGGAGGCCCAATGGTGGGAGGATGCTTGCTGTCGGTTGCAAGTGAGGTTCTGTCTTTGTGCATGGTTGTTATGGTGGATGTAGTGTCAATTGGTTAACAATATGCTTTTTTGTTTACTGGAATTGGGTTTACTGCTGCAGGAGTGGGATTTGCATATGGGCTGCTTCTTATCCTGGAAATGCAGCATCTGTTAGATCTGGTGTTGCATCCTTTTTGGGAAGTTTATCTAGAGGCTCAGGGAATCGGTATATCCTGGTTGATTTTCTTCGTAGTCAATATGATGAGCATGTTAGTGCTCTCACTTGGAGTCCAGATGGAAGATATCCTCAAAAATGTCAAAATGTCTTTTTTGGGTTTTGCTACATGGTTCCCTGACATGAATATTGTCGTTCTGATTCTTTCATTTACAAGGGATGCTACTGTATGATTGTAACTCTTTTTCCACAGTAGGCACTAGACACACAAAATACTAACCATGGTTACCAACTTGGTGAGTTTAATACATAAATTTCAGTGGACTCAGTAAAATTGTGACAATGATGGCAATTTAAAAATGTTGCATAATGTTTTTCACTTCTGATGTTTTTGATTACTTTGGTCATGAATGGGACAGTATAAACCCCCCCCTCCCCCTTTTCCCCTTTTCTATTATGAGATCAAGAATTTGTGGCTAGTGTTGCTTGATGTGGATATGATATTAATTTTCTTTAAACTTTGTAGTTTTTTTTTTAATTTTTATGAATATAAAAATATGGATTTTTAAGTAGCTATTTATTGAAGTAGGTGAAGTTTTCTGAGGCAAATTTATCGTCTGTAATTTTACTTCAACTTTGAGTTTGATGAGCTTAATTAGTTTTTTATGTAAAATTTCAAAGTGTTTAGATGTCTATAGAACTGTATAACTCAGTAGGACTTTAGTAGTTTATTTATGGGCAATTTGAAGGAGGATTTTTTTTTTTTGTTTTTAAATTGCTTGTACTTAACCATTCTTTTCTTAACCCATTTTCACATACTTAGCTTCTGCTTCATATGAAAGCTCCTCATTCACTGTGTGGGATGTTGCTCAAGGTAAGATAAAGATCTTTGCCTCCCTAAGTTGTTTTCACTGTACTTTGAAACATCCTTTGTGTTTGGTGATGTTACTAGTATGCTGAATACTCTTAAAACACACTGTAAATTCTTCTTTTTCTGCCTCAATTGTTCTTCCTCAATTTTTAGGGGATACAACATGCCCTAAACTGCATATGTTTACAACCTAGACTAATGATATCAACATCACTTTACTGAAGATAGGACCTAGTGGACCATTAACTAAGTTTGTTTCAGCAAATGAATACAGAGAAATATATCCTTTCACACTTAATAGTTTTTAATTTACTTGTTTGACTAGTGACCTGGCATCTACTAGAGCAAACTTAGTTTTTAATTTACTTGTTTGACACTTTGACCAGATGATGTAATCATGTAATTGATACAAGTTTGGGATTCCAAAAGGGCAAAAATAATTTTAAATGTGTTATAGGTTGGTGTCTTATCATGATGGAGTCATGCCATGGATGAATATGCATTTTCAAGAGAAAATGATGAATTGTGTTTACTCAAACATATTGTTATTTATAAATTCTTAGATATACTACTAGCCTTTAATCCTTACATGTATCATGGTAGCTCTTTGTAAACATTGACAGCTGGATTGCATTATTTTGTTCTTTGAACGCTAAGCATGCAAAAATTAAAGTTTTGAACTTTTAAAGGAGTAATTTTTTTAAATTGATCAAAATTGTCATCGGAGATTGGCTTGAATGGTAAGCTTGAATTATATTGACTCAGTTCTTTGGCTTGATTCCTAGTTGTTGTAATTCATTCATAGGTCATATGTAACTTTAAGTACCAATTTAAACCCTCATTGTGGCTTATGGCATGCCTGATATTAGAATGAGGCAACCTCCCTCTAACTTTTTTATAAAAAAGAATTGATCAAAGTTCAGTTTCACTAGTTATGCTAGGTTGATAAATGTATTGATTCTGAGTCGTTAGCATTGAGTTTAACGCATGGAAGGGTGAGAACTGTGTCTATATTTAGATTGCCATCATGATAAAATAATAGAGTACAAACCTCTGTTTTTGCATTCTGAATTTTGGTTATTTTCCGTATCATCTGTAGGTGTTGGAACACCCATTCGACGGGGATTAGGAGGCATATCAATGCTGAAGTGGTCACCCACTGGAGATTACTTTTTTTCTTCAAAATTGTAATGCAGAATGCTAAGTATGAATTTATTGTTGAACATGAATCGCATATGATTCACAGCTTCATTTTTATGTTCTCTTACAGTGATGGAACATTTTATCTTTGGGAGACAAACACGTGGACATCAGAACAATGGTCATCAACTAGTGGTTTCGTCAAGGTATGTTCTTGTTTTGGTGCTCTATAATAAGTAATGAGCTCTTTACAGTAATATGACATTTCAGTTCTTAACCTTCATCTGTGTCTTATATTCGACAGTATGTTGATACCGTAAAAAGAATCATCTTCAATTGTATGCAGTGTTAATATTATTCAATAGGTGCTTAAAATGTTGGATCATTTCCAGAAACATACTCTTTTTTATCTTAGGGCAATGGGCAGTTTTGTTATTGTAATAAAAGAAGGCGAGTTTTAGTGGGATAAAGCTATTGTTTTTGTTGTCATAATAAAAGAAATGAATTTATTATGGAGAGAGTCAATGGTTGGAGAGTTAGATATCCTTGAAAGGAAGCAACACATAAAAGAGATCATGTAAAGCCCTTAAATTCCCCCTCATATCTGGCAAAGGAGTTATTTAAATAAACTCACGAGCTGACCAACATAGAAGCTGGGTAAAAATCGTGTTCTATAGCAGGTCAATTAAAAACTTATCTAGCAACCATGTCTTATCTTACCAACACCTCTCACCCTCCTTGCAGCAAAAAGAAATTAAAGAATATGGCTATTTATATTAAATAGTGCCAAGTTTAGTTGCTCTTGAATGAATTAGTGGAATAAAAAAATCCAAACCTTCCTATCTGTATACAAGGATATAAACTCAACTAAGGCAGAAAGCTTCTGATTGAGAACATACTTAAAATGCAAGTGACAAGAAGTGTGCAAATTTCAAATTACATTGTGGTGCTGCAAGCTTGCAACAGAAAGGTGAGAAACTCCACCGGAAGTCAGCCACCTAGAGAGAACCTTCAACAAGATGCTAAAATTATCATCCACTTTAAGAGAAAATTTGGAGTGAAAAATGTATCCAGAGAATTAATTTTCAAATATGTCTTCTTATTTATTTATTACCTTAACCCTCTTGATTTATGATAAGGCCCCATTCCTAAGTGGGTCGGTTGAACCTTTGGCCCATGAAGGGAAATCCAATCTCAAGCAGCTGTTAGTGTATTCACGAAGGAAGAGAGGAGGAGCTGACGTGGCATGAGAGATGTGAGGAAGGCAGAGAGAGAGAGAGAGAGAGAGAAAGAAAATAAGAGATATTTCTGTTACATAGGAATCATGAGTGATCAGGGGAGATCATTCTGTTTTTGTTGCATTTGGATAGAGGAAACATATTTGTTTCTCTATTAGGAGCACTGCTCTAGGCAGTAAAGAGTCTTTCTCCTTTCTGTATGTTCTTTATTGTAATTAATACAGAATCACAGTTATTCTCTTCCTCTTTTCTTTGTTCTATTTCATATTTGCTGTTGGAAACCGTATTAATTTATAACCCACTATTTTTTTTACAAATAATCCATTTCCTCCCTTGAGGTTGGAGATAAGAAATTCCCAGAATTGGGAAATGTACAATAATATTGTGTCTTATGTTTTTACTAATAATTGTGAAAATATCACCTCATATTCAATTTATTTCTTGTGCAAGTATTTGAAAACATGGTTTAAAGTGGAAATAGAAAATAAAAGCAAAATATGAAAACCAACTTAGCCCTAAGAATCCAACTAGGCAGGCCACTCACTTGACATATCAGGAATAACAGACTTCCTTAAAGCAATCATCAGCAGATCATCTACCTAATTTTATATACATAAAACAGTTCAGGGCCATAGAGGCACCCATAAAGGTGGGTACATCTTGCTCCAACCGAACACTCCATAAGACTTATAACCTGCACCCTGCGACATTATTTTAGACTTTGTTCTTACCAAAACCTTATCATGAACCATTGAAACAGTTCCTTCTTGATTAAATCATGGTTGAAATGGACATATCAGGCATACATGTTCCATACTATAAACACTCAGATACAGTCCCTTCTGCTGGCCTAACTTTCTACAGTCCAACATCCTTCTTGTTTGTGCTATATGTTAAATAACCTTTTGATGTATTTAGATGTCTCATTTAACATGATTTAAAAAATATTTTTGAACCCAAATGTTTATTGATGAGAGTGAAATGGGAAGAAACTTATTCTTCAAAAGTCATCATTAAGAAATGAATGGTTATGACTTTACTGCAAGTTATAGTTCTCTAGTTTATGAAAAATATTAGGTATGATTCCCTTCCATGTTAGTGTTATAATTCTAAACAAGAGAACAATAAGACAAATGTTCCTCAGAAATCTCAATGGGAAATGTTCTGGATTTTCTAAAAGGAAAAATATATAAAAAAGAAACTTATTGACGAGACTGGAGTTAATTAGAGAAAGGAATAAGATACAATGATAAAGATTCTATAAAGATAAGATACAATTATAGAGGAACTTAACATTTGATTGAAATATACTATCGTAGTCTGAAGTGATTGGCATTGTTATAATTTTTCTGGTCTGATGGCTATCACATTATGCTATTACTTATCTGTTTAACTGCTTTCTACTTTCAATAATGTGTGATCAAGGGTGCAACATGGGATCCAGATGGGCGTATGATACTCCTTGCCTTTTCTGAATCATCAACTTTGGGATCTGTTCACTTTGCATCAAAGCCTCCCTCATTAGGTATCTGACCTTTTCATTCAGAAATCTTGTGATGATCCGTTTATGGTTTTTGTATCTTGATATATTAATACTGCAAAATGGAAATATGGTATTGAAATATAGAAACTAGATAGAAAAGGGAAAAGAGAGAGAGAGCAGGATATATAATGTTTATTAAAATGGTCTAAATGAGAGTGACACGAAACACTGATGCCTAAATAGTCTATTTATAGTTAACATAGACCATGAAAGAACTGGTGGCAAAGATCATGGCGAATGGTACTGAACTGCTCTTTTACCATAATGAAATTTGAGTTGGATGGAAAAGGAAAAAAGTGACAGATGGAAGAATTTAAAATATATTTCTGAAATACAGCATATGATTGTAACCGAAAATCTCGATGCCAAAAACTGATCATGTAAAAACACGTGCTCCTCTGCTTTGGGTGCACTACAAGTAATAAATACTCAACTAGAAAACTTTGCAAAACACGTATATTTATCAACAGAACTATTAAGTTGATTGGATTAGAGGGGGTTGATATTAGAGACGTGGATTTATTATTAAACAGTGTATAACTTTTGGCATACCCATGATATATTAGAAGAGTGAAACACTGAAAATTATTGCAATCAAGTATTATTCTTAATCAAAGAAGGGAAGTTTTAATTGGTTCATGCTCTACTGCTGAAAAGGGCCTGGTAAGGAAGGTGCAGGAAACTTTTTTGCAAGGATATGAGTTTGCACATAATCTTGTTCTGCTAACTGAACAGAAACATGCAATGAAATTGAGATGGTTCTTCTTGTGAGTTTTTTTTGAATTTTTAGGCTCAATTCAATTTTTAGGATAAATATATGGGGTTGTAGCATTCATGATTTGTGCTTTTTCAATTCTTTTCCTGAAAATAATGTAATATGTTGATTATTGCTCATTGTTGACTTTCCAGATGCACATTTGTTACCTGTTGATTTGCCAGAGATATTATCATTGACAGGCAGGTAGAGATGAATTTGTTTTAAAATTCAATAATTTTATGAACAGTTGGGATTTGCCAGAGATATGGTTTGTGTTTTATATGCTGGAAACTGTGGTTATTGGTTATCTTGTATTCATTCAGTCAGGGAATTGAAAAGATAGCATGGGATAATTCAGGAGAGCGATTGGCTGTGTCTTTTAAAGGTGGAGATGATATATACAAGGGTCTGATCGCCATATATGATACAAGAAGGACTCCTCTCATATCTACATCATTAATGTGAGTTCATGGTTGAAAATGGTCTAATTACAGGAGTGACTTCTGTTGTTTGTGTCCATTATTTTTTATTTTTTTTTAAATTTGAATTTATTTGTCTTAAACACTAAAATTGTCTATGCTTTGCCAAATATTTTTGAAAATATTTATCATTTGACATGATTTATTTTTCCGTTATATATGTTTTAGTGGATTTATAAGAGGGCCCGGAGATGATCCCAAGCCAATCTCATTTTCATTTCACGGGAAGTTTAAGCAGGGACCATTGCTTTCTGTGGTAAGACTACCTTGAGTTTCACTGCTTTCTCGATTTCTATATCTATTTTTTAAAGCATGCTATCTATAATAGATTTAAGGAACATGGATGAATAATTGAATCAGGCTCTAAAGCTATAAAGAAAAAAAAAATGATTGAACTATTAGTCTTCGTAGATAATATTGGGTTTGGACTGGACACAATGTCCTATTTTGGTACTAGTTCTTACAGCAAACAATTTGAAGTTTTGTATTTTATTTCTTAATTCTGCAGTGCTGGAGCAGTGGGTTTTGTTGCACATACCCCCTCTTATTTCGCTGCCACATGCTTCCATGATGAGAATTTGTTCGAAATTTCGTCATGCCGATTTTGATGTTAACGTTATTTGTTCAGTGTTTTGGGACAACTTTATGCCCCCACCCCGGCGGCGTGCGCCGAAGTTCTGTTATGTGCATTTGAAAATTGGCGTTAGAGAAATGGCCGGTGATGTATTTATTTTGGGACTCTTGATGGTTCAGATGTATCAATCATATTAAGTAAACGGCGTATGCAGCTCAGAAAAATGTAAATTCAGCAACGTTGTGATAGGCATAAAAGATACAATACATTGTCTCTTGCGCTGAATTTTATTTATAGACAATGCTTAAGTTTGACAACCGACAAAGCTACTACTTTTTATTACAATCACTCAGTTTTCAATTTGCCCCTGATGTTGATAATTAAATATTATGAATTTCTCAAATCGGGTAACTAATTTGAAAAGTCCTTTATAAGAAAAACAATAAGAATAAGAAATGAATAAATTTTTTTATAAATTAAAAATTATTTATCTCTTTAAATTTAAAAAAGTTTTATGAGAAAGTTAAAAAACAAAAAAAATATAAACTGATTTTAATTTATAGGAGTAATTTGATATACTTTACTACTTAATTTTTAATTTATATATTAGTAATTATTGAGATCTAAAATTTGCTTATGTATGCAATAGGGTGTAAAGAGGAGAATCTATTTAGTAAGATAATATTTTTTTTATATAAACGTGAGAAATAAATCTAAATCTTATATCAATTTTACATCAATTTTTTTAACATTGCATAATTATTTAGAAATTTGCATTATTTTTTGTAAGTTGCATGCTTTTTTAATATAAAAGTTTATGATAAAATTTAATGATTAATACTTTTTTTTTAATTTTTTATTTAATTTAATTTGGATCTTACCTAAATTACAAATTTGAATGTAATAGGTGAGTCTATCATTATTGAAAGATTTTTTTTGTATATATATAAATTTAAATTTGAAATATTGCTTAAACAATATCAAATTACTTGTCCATCGGACTAACTTTTATTAATTAATAACTAATACTTATTTTTCTTATTTTTTAAATAAATTTTTTAATATATTTTTACACAAGTGCGTAAAAGAGTAACTTAACTTTTTTAAATTAAAATAATAAAATCTATACATTACTCTTTTATTATTCATGTATTATTTTATAAATCAATTTCACTGTATTTGGTTATTTTACTGTTTTACATACCAATCAAACAAAATGTCGTTTGCTTCCCACTTAGAAGTTTTACAATTTACATCCATTATTTTGATTGTTTTAAAAGATAATCTAATTTATTGAGTTCGGCTTTCTTTTCTTAACTAATTAAGGTTAATTTAGGAAATATCTATCAAAATAAGATTTATTTGGAACATATTCTTTATCTAAGGTGAAAAATGACACGTGGCACCGGTATCTTCTTAATTATGGACAATAATATTTTTTAAAAAAAGATAGTATTGTTTGTAGCAACAATGATATTGTTGTAGGATGACATGGTGTCTGTCACACACACGGAGGTGAGGGATATACGATACCCGTTCTTATTTGGACATGTGACAAGAAGCAGTCTTTTGTCTACTATGTAATAAGATGGGATGCATTCTTTTATCCAAAGCAAAGGGTATATATAAGCCTTGCAATTAAACAAAAATGAAAGAATGAGTTCCAAAATTTTCATGGTGAATTAGGTTACCATTCCTTTAGCAATATAGTTGTAGATTTTGTAATTGTTATAATGCTTTATGCGTTAATATAATCTTTTTTAATAATAAATATAATTTAAGTAATGTTGTATGTAGGAAATCTTTTAATAAATTTTATATAATAAACCTATGTGTAAAATAAATGTGATATGATATAGTTTAGTTATAATATATGTTAAATTATATAATTGATATATTTAAATTATTTGTATAATATTAGTAAGAAAATTAATGCATAATTATTAATTAATTGATAATATTATTTATTATTTTTTAAATACATGATGAATGAAATTGTGATTAAATATATTGGAATGATAGTTTTACAAAGGTATTACTTTTGAAGGGAGAAAAAATGATTAAGATAGAATGTGATATTACTTAATATATGTTAAAAAGAAGAATTTATATAAAATTTAAATTGTTTAATGATTACATAAATTTAAGATTGATTTCATGAATTTTGATATATGCTAAGTGGTGGATAAGAGATAATTTTGGATATATGTAATGATGAGAATATTGATTACATCAAACAATAAAATTAGATAAGTTTAGTTGAATTATATATAGACATCATAACTATTAGAGTTGAATTTATTACTTTTACGTAGAAATGTTAGTAAGAAAAATGGTGTGCAATGAAAGAAGGTATATTAGTAGATCACATTCATAGTATTCATATATATATATATATATATAATATTATCAAACATATTAATATTAGGTCATAACAATTTAACAAATTTTATTTAAAATAATTATAATAATATATTTGAAGATGAATTATGATCATGAAGATGAAGGAAAAATCCTATTAGACATTTCTTTCAATACTAATTTGAAAGATAATTTTGATTCACATGATGAATATTTTTGATATTACAACAAATCTCAACATGGAAGAACAATCAACATGTATTATTTAAGATTGTTAAGTATTTGTGACATTTGAATAAGTTAATTTTTTTAGTTATTGAAACACTAATGAAATGAAAATAACTAACTTAATTCTTGTATTGTTGTAACATAGTTCATAATGTAACTCCATTTTAGAATATAACTCCATAATATATTGACATTGTTGAGAACACTTGAATCAAGAAATGATTTTTTTTTTTAAGTTGCATGACCGCAAATCATGGATACAAGGTGATGCATTGTTGGCCAACTCTTTGACTTTAAAGAGGATGTAAAAATGGTTATAAAACCTGTAATGAGAAGACATCAAAGTTTTTTTGTGATTGAGTCAAAAGCAACCATACATGTGAAGTATTAAAATTATTATAGTGCATGTCCTTGGAGAGTAAGAGCAACATTGCCTAAAAATATAAACAAGTGAAAAATTACGAAATAGGATGATAAATATATGTATATAAATGCTTTGATCATTCAAGACCACTAAAAGCTAGATTCAAACTTTATTTACTCATGCATTCTTTTTATGCCATTTTAAATAGAACAAATTTATATTTAATCTACAAGACATTTAACGAGTAATGGTCTCAAACATATTTTATATTACATGTAGGTATGGTGAAACAAAAATCATAGGTGCCAATTTCATTAATTTAAGATAGAATTAGTGATTAATTTGAATATACAATTTCATACAAAAAAACGTAGAAGGCAAAACAAAAAGCTATTATAATTGTATTTGGTGATTAGGATAAATTTATGCTACATTGCCCGAATGGTTAGAATACTTGTAATTATACGCTTTTGACTTTGTTTATAAAATTGAGACCAATAATTATGTAAAAAGTCATCAAGTGAATTAGAGGTTTAGAGTATTTTACCGGTTATTTTGGTCCTTAAAACAATGTTATAAAACATCTAGTTTTCATAAACCTATAATATTGGTAGATGATACTTTTTTTGTATGATAAATATCAACAAACATAGCTGATTGTTATAACTTAAAATGAAAATAATGGTGTGCTTCCAATAGTATTTGTAATTGTTGAAGAATAAATTTTATAAGCATAAGGATGATTTTTGCCTATGATCCATCTTCATGTGATTAAAAAGGTAGGATTATTTTTGATACTAATCAAAATTAAAGTATAAAAGGTGTCTAATTTATATATTAGGTGGCAACCTCTAAATTTCTATAATGTGTACATGTGCACTTCATTTATCACACTGCAAGAGATATCAATCACAAATTAAAAACTATGAAATTAAAGAAAGATGTAATTAGATTAGGTGTATTCTTTGAAGATGTATTGTTTTTTTATTGTTATATCTTTAATTGTGAAACTTTTTTCGAAGTATTAGATATACACAATGCAATTACATTTTTTAAGCTAAGTTAAACAAGTTTCATAATGAATTGCTAGATATTTAGACATGGATTGATAACGGATGAAAGGAAAAGTGAACCTTTGCTTATGATGATAAATAATGTTACAGTCACATAATTACTAATTTTTTGGAGGTCGTCAACAATGTATTAAGAGGAGCAAAATTTGTCACAACCGCTTTTATAAGGAACCGAGAACATTGATTCTACATCACAAATTTATTTAAGATAAATAAATAATAGAGAATATAAGTATGAAATTCTCTTCTCATTCAAAATAAAACAAAGTTTCTTACAACAAATATCCAACAGAATAACATGATATTACATTTAGTACATAATGTTCAAAATACCAAATATAAGGAAAAAGGACTTTGATGCATTATTACTCAACTCCAGCTTCTAACGTTTTTTCACTGGCCTCTCAGCCTGTGAAGTAGATGCAACACCTGCTACATCTGCTCACGTACCACCGTACGATCATCGCAGTACACACACATAACGACATAGAAAGAAATACAATGGTGAGCTTACCAAACATAAAATAAAATAAAAATATATATAGAGCAAAATATTTCTCACAACAATAACCCCATGCATTTCCAGCCCATCTAATGCACAACATGAAAACAGTTTCCAACTGGTTTCACAGCCTAAGTAATCTAGAAGGAACCGAGCCGGTCCGGGAATGACCCATTCCTGTATCTGGATCCAGACAGCACAGCACAACAACTCAGCATGAACTTACCGTTACACGTCTACCCACTTAAACATGTAACTCGGCTCTATAATGATGCAAAACATATATCTCAGCATGATGCACACTGCCAAAATTATTTTAACAACTCAGCTAAAACAAGTTTATAATAGATCAGCCAAAATCTCAGCATTTTAAATCAATTAACAACAGTTACAGCTTAGAAAATAGCTTTTATTCAATAGATCTAACAAAATCATATCAAAACATCTTGAAATAGCATATTAAACCGTTTAAAATGTAGTTCATAGCTTAAAGTAAACTCCCCTTACCTCAGAAAGATGATTCACACTAGATCTACCGAATATTACTTGTTTTAATGCAAGATTCACCTAAGATTCGGCTTTAGAACGGAGTTTCTCCTAATAATACCATGAACTTCTATGAGAAAGAGAAGGAGAAGAGAAATGAACGGTAAATCTAACTTCAAACTTAAAGAAACTTACTTCAAATCCTTCAGAATAGACGTAGAATCTCAGATCTGACAAGAAATCTAAGTTTAGGAAGGTTTAGTGTGAGAGAAATTGTAGTTTACGGCCTTAGAACCTTTGAGAACCTTGGATAGAGGTGAAGAAATGAAAATTTCGTGTGAAGAAATTTTTGAAATTCACTGTTCATCGCCGAAATTTACTGTTCATCACCAGAAATACTGTTCATACGCGGTTTGTACTGTTGATACACGGTTTGTACGCGGTTTGCACTGTTCATAGACGATTTTACTATTCATTAGCACTGTTCATACGGTACTGTTCACATTTTTATTTATTTTTTTGAAAAAATTTCAAACTCCATCTAAATATATTTCAATACCAAATAATTCTTCAATTAACATTGAACAAGTATAAAATATTATAAATTACTCAATAATAAATTAGAAGCCTAGCAAAATTCATGTTAATTATTACATTGTTTGTGAAGCTTAGAGAACAAATAATCACTGACCTTAACAATAAAAATAAGTACTATAGTAAAATATGCAATCTGAGTTAGGATTTATGATCCTACCTCTTCGCCATCTAAATCAAGTTGTGTGACAAATCAAACTAAGTCCACAATTTAAATCAAATACAAATTAATATCTTGACTAAATTAAAAGAAAAATCAATAAATTTGTTACCGTTAACAATTCTTAATTATAATAATTTAACTAAAAAAATATTTTTTACATTAAACATTAATAACTCTAATACTTGAATTTACCTAACCGCATAAATTTCATCTTAAGAAATTCAATTATGGAAATTATTTAAGATTTGAACAATTTCAATTGTACATTTACTAACTATTAACATTTAATTAATAAAATATTAACATAATTATCATTACATATTTCACAAATTATAAACTCTATTTACTAGTAATTATTAATTAAGTTAAACAAGACAACATTAAGATAAAATCATAGAAATTGAATATTTTAATATTTCAAATTTATTGACAATTATTAATTAAAGATTTAATTATTACAATAATTTTCTATTTACCTAAAAGTTAAATAATAGTTTCAAATTAATTAATTTAACTTCATAATCATTAATAATTTTTAAAATTTATAATTATATTCAATAATTATTATTTCAATTACTCTAAATTTAACATATTATGATAATTATTTTGTAATTACATTTTATGATTATTCTTTCAATTACTATAAATTTAACAATGGCTAACTATAACAATATTAAAATTTACAAAGAAAAACAAAAACATAACTATAATTTATAATTATAACAAAATCGTATTTTTTGCTAACCTTTTTTGTAGTATATCCTTGATCAACTAATGCATTGGAATAATGATAAAATTTTCTCAACATCTAAATTTTTTTGTTCATTCAAAATATGAAAATATACAAATAAAATTAATTTAAATAATTTCTTTTCATACATTTGAAAATGTTAAAAATAACTTCTTAATCTTCATAGAAGTTCAGAAGTTCAAAAGCAAAGAAGGAGAGAGGAGGTGAGTAAAGCACGAAGGGGAAGGAATTTCATATATGCAAAGGTGAAGAAAAAAGAGAAAATGAAGGAGCGTAACTATTAAATGGTCAATCATGTATCACAATCGAAGTTAATATTATTCATGACATAATGGATACAAGTATAATTTCTATCAAAGTCTCTGTTAGAGTTGAAATTAACTACAATTTTGACATATGACCTTTGTTATCTTCAATCATCCATTTTAAATCTTGAATTTCATATTAAATGAGAATCATCTCTAGTGGTTACTAATTTAAAGTCAAATATATAGTCGTAATAAAGCAATTCAAATTATCATCATCAAGCCAAACTTACTGTGGCAAGTATTTTGGACAATCTTAGATAAACCCTAACACATTATCATCCATTCTGAGATGATCCAATCAACATATAACCCAATTATATTACCACATTTTGATACCTTTGATGAATGTCAACTTTACTAGTGTATTATATAATATTGTATAAGGAGAAGATAGACATCCACTCCTAAAAAATTGACTGTGCAAAACAATAATATAACTAAAGTTTCATATATAAAGAAGAAATTCTCAGAACTTAAGTTCACAGTGTTTCTTGTAGGAATATCCACTATTATTAGAGGTTATTTACAGTCAAATACCATAAGCTGAAACAACTTATAATAGAAAAGTTTAAGTTATCTGATATACGTAAGTTATAGAACATGTTTAATATGTGACGTGTGTAAAAATATTTGAGTTATCTTTATATAAGACAAAACATATAAGACATGTTAATAGCATTATCATTTCTTTTAAAAATAATACTGTCTTTAAAAAATAATACAATATTACTCTCCTTACTAAACAATATTAGTGCCACGTGTACTTTTTACCCTATTCAAGAAATTATTCAAAATAAACACTATTTTGATAAATTGTTACTGAATTAACCCTAGTTAAGGAAAAAAACCTTTCTTTTCCCTAATATTGAATCATGACTCGTCTTAAAAAAGAGTATACGGGTATTTGTTGATAGAGAGAGAGAGACTAATATTGTGGTGTGGGTGTGAGGACTCTGGACACGCATCAAATGGCGTAGCTTATCCAAAAAATCTAGTTCCATTCCTCTTTCTTCACTTCCCCCAAACAACGTCAAAATTCACAAAACAAAAAAATGGCACTTCTCACCTTCAATTCCATCACACTCCCACCTTCTTCCTCCATTTTCGCACTTCCCACCTCCTCTGGTAAGTACCCTTCACTCTCAATTCTTAACTTTTAACATCATTGTCTATTTTTACCCTTAATTTCTCCGAAATATATTTGTTGTCATTCGCATCTAAATTTTCTCGAACTATGTCAGCTTCAAGACTATACCTCGCTGTGCCCCTGAAGCCCTTCAACGGACTTCGAATCTCGACACCCTTTTTCGTGAAAAGGAAGAAAAACGCGGCCTTTGTTGGAGCCGCCAGCGATGATTCCGGCGGTACGGGTTCACCGGAGGTAGGTGGGTCGGAGCCAATTCCTCCGGCGGAGAGAGAGAAAGAGGGTGGTGGTAGTGTGCCGGTTGAGAAGCTTCCTTTGGAGTCAAAACTGAAGGAGAGGGAAGAGCAGAGGCTGAGGATGAAGCTAGCGAAGAAGATAAGGTTGCGGAGGAAAAGGCTTCTTCGGAAACGGAGGTTGAGGAAGAAGGGTAGATGGCCACCTTCAAAGATGAAGAAGTTGAAGAATGTATGATGATCACAGTTTTAATGTTCTTTTTGCAGGTTTAAAATGTTGATTCTACTTTTATTTTCATTGTTATATGTTGTTTTTACGTCCACAGTGTATTGTGTAATTGGACAATTTTGTCAACTTCAATCAAGGATGCTTGGTTTCCTTCATGTAACTGTCCCCAATTTGGTTCTCATGTTGAATTAGGGTTTTAATTTGAAATTCCGGTGTCGTCGTATAGATGAAATGGCTATTGTGTTTGGATATTCAGGTTAGAATGGGATAGGACATGATAAACGGGTTCTGTTCTATGTTTCTTCTATTTTTAGAATAGATGAGAATGGAACCTTTTTTATTGGTCCAATGTCAAATGCACCTTAGTTAATCGCATTTTGCAGTGTTTAGAAAGCTTGGCAATGTGTTGTCCACGTTATTTGCTGGTTAAGCAATGAAAAAAGGGTAAGGAGCAAATTTTATCATTTAGTGCAGAAGAAAGTTGAGGAATGTAATGAGTCGTGTCTTCTAATGCCAGTGTGGATAATTAACTCGGTATCTTGTTTTTCCCATGTAATTATCCATGTTTTCTTTACCCAAATTTTGGATTGAATTTAAGCAGAGCCGAATTCTGGTTAACTCATTTTGATTAGGCAAATCCTTTTCATTTAGGCCGATGGACAAGTATAATGTTATGGTGGCATTTTGACCTCTTCATTTTTGGCTGGCAGATATAACTCGATTACACAAAGCGATTCGAAAAGTTTATGTTTTTCTTGTTGTGGGTCAACTGAAAGTTTATGTTTATGGTTCAAAGTTTTGCAGTTACCAAACGGTAGAAAGAAGTATCATGTGGCAGAGCCTCCCAGAACGAAGAACATACAGTTGGTTTTTGCTTTTGTTAATCCTACAAATTCATGGCTTTGTTCACGGTCAAATGCCTGATTACAGCATCTAATAGTACTCCAAATATCAACTTACGGTCTAAGTTTTCGATATATCATTGCCACTATTTTATGAGAGAGAGACGTGACGTGATTGAAAAAAGAAAGCGATAAAAGGTGAAAAATGGATGCAAAAATTATAAAAAAGTATGTTAATTTATGTGCAGTTCCTTTGGTTCTAATATTGAAAGAGGGGTTTGATTAGGAATACACGCCGCCATAACTTTTATAGGTGTATTGTTCTATATTATTTGGATTTCTCAATTGATCCCATTTTGCATTGTTGTATATTACTTGGGAATATTTTATGTGCATTTTAAATAATGAAAAGAAATCAGTAAAGAAGTGACCAAATTCCAGTCATCTCATTCAGAAGAAAGTTAACGGAATGAATATTTTATGTGCATTTCAAATATTAGAAATAAGTAAAGAAATTACCAAATTCCGTCGTATCACTCAGAAGAAAGTTAGGAATGAATATTTTATTTTCATGTTGAAAGAGTCTATATGTGCATGTTGAAGGAATAAATTCTGTCAGCCAATATAAGTATTAATAGTTCACTTAGCATCTTGTTAATTCATCAAAATCTTTGAAGTGAAAGTAAGGAAAACCAAACTTTCAGTTCACTATTTCATTTTTTGGCAAGCTAGAATAAGAGCACGTTTTATATTAGTCTGCAATTTTGTCATCTTTATACTCTTAATTTATTTGATGGTAGATGTGGGGAAAGTACACAACGAAAAGATGATCTCTGTACAGAAAAATTGTTTTCATAAATCCCCTCGTAAGTACATATGGGGAAACCGACAATATATACATCCCCCATCATAAACTTAAGAACATTCTACTCTAAAGATGCAAGAGCTTCATGGATACTGAAATCCTAAGACTAGAGAACCCTTTCAAAGCAGAAAGGGTGGAGCACTTCATTTTCTTTTCTACTTACTATACACCAACACTAGTCAGCAGATTATCAAAGTTCTGGTTCCCAGTGTCATGTTTGTTTGGAGTGATAATGCACCTCAGAGTTGTACAATCTTTATCTCGAAGAAGGGTCAAACCAATGTATCGCCTCTAAGGATATTGTATTTGCAGAGCGGGCAGGTTGCTTTGGTCCGAAGCCAACGGCCGATGCATTCACAATGAAAATGGTGGGTACAGGGAAGGCGATACAGTTCTGCTCCATCAACATATGGACATAGGCAGATACAGCATTCCTATATAACATAATCAGTAGCAGTTCAATTATCTTTCAGTAGTTTCATACTTTCATGATCTATTTCAATTATATGCTAAGCAATTTTCAGGTCGCAACAAGTTCACATCAATTTTCACTACCCTGTTCTCCTTCGTGTGAGGAAAAAATGCAGTTTGAAATAAACCTAGATGAATCAGGATAATACTTCCTGAATATGAATATTAAATCAACGAACACAAGCATATTTAGAGTCGAATCAAGGGTAACAATGAGGGTGTATCGATTAATGCATTCTGGGGTGCAAAACGATCTTCAACCCATTATCTAACTAGTTCAACCATATATTATACACAAGTCCAATACATTCCATTTATTTGCGTATTGAACATTTCCATTAAGATCCATCCACCCATCCACTCAACAACCACTTCCCTTGCCTCCATGAAACCCTAGATCTACCCATCATCGTCTAAATCAATTTTTCAAGACATTTTGTCAAGGACCTTAAACAGTGACATGGAGGAAATTCCCCATCAGAAATGCGTAAATGTTTTTCCACACTGGCACAATTTAGTTCCACATTTCAGATGGGGGATTTCCTCCATGTCACTGTTTAAGGTCCTTGACAGAATGTCTTTAAAATCCTCGAGAAATCTACTTTGGAGCTTGGAAACTTAAAGCAAATTCCAGGTTTCCTTTCAAAAACTTATGCATGAATAAGATAAATGCACTGGACAAAGAAGACAGGCAATGAAAAGGAGTAATTAAAGAATGATATATCAGACCAAGAATATCAGACTAACATAAAAATAACGGTGCAGTAAAGGGAATGAAGTTTGACAAGGAAATCAGTTACAAGGTGCAACCAACAAATAATTTCTGAATGGGAGATATGAGAACAAAGTCAGTACTCACTGAATCATCTGGATGGAGAGAAAGTTCACTCCTATGGCTTCCGGTGCATGAATCTACTCTTGCTTTAACAAGTTGCTTCTTGTTGTCATTAACCATCTCCAATAAATTTGACTGACTAAACCTATACTTTGGAAGTAACCTGATATCTTCTTCTGATGCACCTTCTCTAATTCTCATAGCATATGCTAATGCTATTACTGGGATGATGCAGAAGAGAGCAAAGAAAACTATACAGGCCATCCCAATGCAGAAGATAATAAAAAAAACGTCAAATGCTAGAAAGACCACTGTTAACCTGAAAAAATGTGATAAATACATCGTTGAGCATCCCATATACCCAATAAATTGTTAGAAAACATAACAGTAAAGAACTATGTAAGAAGATGAAGTACGCAGGTAGTGTATTAGTTAAATACTAACAGATTATATCATTATATATTTGGGCTGGGGCTTATCATTTTTCAGTTTTACAAAGACGAAGTCTGAATCAATAGGATCAACAAAATGCCTAATCCCAATAAAATAGAGCTACAGCTTGGACAGGTCTAGTTTGAAATAGTCATATTAACCAAAACCCCACAAGAGCAACCTTTTTGTTCAAAATTCATCTCAGACAAGAAAGTAGGAGCCTTTTCCAAAAGGATTTGCATGTGTCATGTGATGGAAAAGGTAACCCCAAATTTCCAGAGTAAGAACTATATATAAAATTGAAACATTATGACAATTGCTAGTCCTGACCAAATCATATAGTAGAGCTATTTAGTTAAGGCAATAGGGATATGGTATTTCATCAACTAGTTTCAAGGTTGGAAAAGTAAGACAAATGCAAATTATTTGGCCAGCTTGAGAAATTTAGAAATGAGAAATAATAATGATTTTCCAAAAGGAAAAAAAAGATGAATCTTGCATAACTTCATCTCAACTCTACCAAAATTTGAATTGTTATTTTACATAGAGACAAAAGGCTACCCACTTGTAAAATTTTGACTACTTCAATTATGCTTTCTTGGCATACATAATAACATTTGTTATCTAACCACCCCCCCCCCGCGCGGGGGGCAAAAAAATGAGAAAAGGAAAACAAAATCCAAACTAAGGTTCTCACTTACCAATAGAGACGTGGAGAATCTTCTAAAAGTGCTTGCCCACCCACAACAATCCAATAAAATCCAAATACCCACCAAACAGATGATGCCAGAGTGTTAATAGGCTCTAATTTCTTCAGAATGCTAAAAACAATACAGAATAAATTGAAATGAGAGTTCAATTATCTTCCAATGTAAAGGACAAGAAAGAGAAGCACACATGACAACATAAGATCATTATTATTCTAGAGATGGTGTAAACGGGGTAAAGATATTCTAAGGAAAAGATAGTCTGCAAGATCTATCCCCATTTCTTCGAACACATTTAGTTCATCACCATTAGGTGATAATGTCTCAGCATCTGATTCAGATGCAGCCTCAAGTAAGAAAACGCACCTTCCTTTTGACCCATTTACACAACGAAAGTTGAAAAGGGAGTAAGTTCATGTAAACTCAACTCCTTCTAATACACTATAATAATCAATGAATAATTTTAGAAGGCAATTACTATTGTAATAATAACTGTAATCCATACCTCACTAGCATAATTACGTCCCTAAACTTTCTATCTTAGACACAAAATTCAGCAGACTCTAATTTCTACTTTATCCATCACTAGTAATGAGCCATCATTACATCAAATCCAACACCATCAACTTTCTAATGGCACATAATATCCCAAACTCCTCGTCACAATTCATATATAACCAAATTACTTGACCATAGATTGTGCATTCAAGTAGTAACCTTAACAATTACGTGTGACTACCAAAAACCACATACAAAATTGTAAATAAAAAAAATTATAAAAAATCAACATAAAAATAAACAAGGAAATACACTAAAAATTCCACAGGAGAAAAACAAATGATACACAAAAATTAAAAACAAAAAGGTTTGCAACTAATCAATTGTTTCAGTTAGTTGACACAATAATTGAAATAGTAACAACACAGAGGTAGAGTTACTAACCTATAGGAAGTGTGAGACAAGGAATCGCGAATTGAGGTGCGATAATCGTAGTACACAAAAGCCATGTGTACGACGCACTCGAAGGCGTAGCCACAGAGCCAGAGTCTCAGAGGAGTGGAAGGTCGCTCACGGAACGTGGAGAGAAGCACGCCGGCGGCGACCATCACGAAGGCCAGGTTCCACACCATGTCCAGAAACAGCACCGGCCGCGAGTACGCGCAGTTTCCGCCGTCGCCGTCGTCTTCGTCGTCCGATCGATGGTCGGCGCAGTCGGAGAGGAAAAGGCGGCGGCGGTCGGCGGCGATTAGGCGCGCGAAGGGGAGGGTGAAGGTGGCGCGCACGGTTGGGTAGCGGAGCACAGGATTACTAGCTCCGCTAGTGCTGACGTGGCGCTGCTGCTGCTGCTGTTCCATGTTAGAGAGAGAAAAACAAGACAGAGAGAGAGAGAAAGTGTAAAGGTTTGAATAAAATAGAAGAATTAGGAGGAGTAAGTGGGGATTGTGGTGGTGAATGGTGATTCTGGGAAAGGTGGGGTTTGGGAGTGAAACGACGTCAAATCGAGATCAGCCCAGGTTTGGTTTTGTTTTATACTAACTAAACCTTTCTTCTATTTTTTATTTATCCCCTTAACAATCATTTTATAAAATAAGTATTAATAAAAAGTGAGAGGATTTAAAACTAATCTTTATTTAAACGAATTGAAAGTGGAGACTGGAGTGTGGCTAATGGCTATAGTACTGGTTCGACGAGCGTGGGTGAGTATTAATCATTGGCTAAGATGAATCAAAATCATCTCAGTGTCTAGTAGTGCTAGTGCTTTAGCAGCAACTAGCTACTCTTGTTGACTTTTACATTAACAACTCTTTTGTTCACAGTTCTTCCTTTCTGTCATCATGATTCAATTTAATCAATGCTTTTAAATTTTTTAATTAGGGTAAATTGTTTTATATTCTAGATGGAGTTTAACATATATTCTTATTAAATTGACTTTTACAAAAGATATCAGATTTAATAATAAAAGTAATCTATCAACATAAACTCGGTGAATACTCGTAAGCTTTAATTTACTGTTTAAATATAAAAATATCTGGCTTAAAACTTTTAAATTACCGAATTAGATATAAAAAACAAATATTTTTAAATATAACAATATACTTTTATAATTTATAATAAAAAATTTATTTCATTACATTTTTTTCCTTTTAATTTAATTCATGTGATTTAAATTTTTTAATTAATTAATTTTTTATACTTTTAATATCATACAAATTTAGTGTATTACTTAATTTTCTTTATCTAAAATATTCAAAATTTTAATTTTTTACTCTAAAATTTAGAAAAATGAATTAATTAAATATTTTAAAACTTTTTTTAGGTTACTTATAATTTTAGTTTTTATCTTTTAAATGGACGTGCAATTTTGCTTTTTTATTTTATTTTTTTATATTTATTTTTTTAAACATTAAAATTAAGTCTTATATTTCAAAATTTTATCTAATCATCACCAAAAATATAACGGAGATTTGACATAATTTATTAAAAATACCAAAAATGTATATAGGTCAAAATGCAAAAATAAAAAACGTAGTTAACCTTAGATATTATTTTTAATTTTCAAATATTAGTTGGCAATATTTAAGCTTAATTATATTTTAATTACGTTTAATGATATCATGTTAACGTTACCTTTTGAATTACCCTCCACCTGAACGCGTAAATTCTCTCCAAAATCATATATTAACATTGACGACTGTTTTTTTTTTTTTTTTTTCTTGAATGGTTGGTAATTTTTTTATTATCATTTTATAAAATACGTAAATAATTATTTAATTTTTGAAAATTTATTCATAATAATTAATGTGTATTTAATAGAAGATACTAAATAAGGGAACTATTAATTATTAAATGGAGGATATATATAATAGAAAATTAAGTAATAGTTTTTTATAAAATTTTAAATTCTAGCTATTTTCTTAATTATTGTGATTTTTTTTTAATTTTTAGTTAATTTATGGGGTTTTGAACCACATTAAATTTCAGAAAAGGCAAGAAAAACACAAGATTTGTATATTGGTTAAAAGGAAAAAAAATGAGATAACCACTCGACTTATGTGTGTAAAGATGTTTAGTTCCTTTAATTAGTATTACAAACAATGAATCTCTACTATCTAACATTTTTCATTAGAAAGAAATGTCTAACAAAACATATAAACTCAATTGGTAAGTACCTTGGTAGTGTCTCATTGTGACTCAGTTGTTTTTGAAAAAATGAAATAAGAAGTTCCAACCATACTCTTGACAATATATTATATATTACGTATTATTGTTTAAAGTAAAATTAATTAAGATTTATGTCTTTATATATAACTGAATAAGAATATACTTATAAATTTTGTTTGATTTTTGCTAAATTTTCTCATTTCCTCCAGTTTTTCTAGTTTTTTTATACAATATTTTTCGGTGGCATTTTTACAATATTTTTAAAATAAAAAAGAGACTTGAGTACCTAATCCAAACTAATCCTATTTAAAATCAACTTGATTTGGTTTAAGTTTTACAGTAAAAATGTACATACTTAACAAATTAAATTAAATAATTTTAATTAATTTATAAATATTTAATTCTTAAAATTAAATTAATCAAACGAATTACATATTTACATCCTTAAATGAAATATAAGTATGTTGTACTTTATTAATAGAAATGCATAGGTGATTTTAAATCACTGGTCATCTGTTATTAACAGTGCACCATTAAATATAATATATAAAATTTTAGAAATATAAAAAATTTTATTAAATAATTAAAATAAGTGAATTATGGGTAGTCTAAAACTTAATAAACTACCCTTGTTTATCAGGAACACACCTTCTCTTGTATGAAAAGTTTATTATGCTTACTAACAAAGGTAAAAAGTTTAAGTTTTTGTGTATATAAAAAAATCTCTAACTTCAGGTACGTGACTCGAGTTAGATCCAGTAAATTTTAACTTAGTGAAAGCAAAGTATATTAAGATGATTGAAGCAAATTATATTTGTTAACTTTAATTTATGAATCTGATGATAATTGAATTATTAAAATTATTAATATATTTTTTAATTTCTTACAATTTTAGCTTGAATAAGATTTCAATTTAACATAATTTATATTTTATCAATATTATGTATCTAGTTACATAGGATTTGTTTATGATTTTGATTTATCTAGAATTTTTTTAACTGTCTTTGGGTTATAAATACTTTAATTGTCATATGTGATTTTTACTTTTGCATTATTTATAATTTTAATTAGTATTTCTTTTATTTAAAAAGTATTTTGAGACTTGAGTAAAAGAAATACACTAAAAAAGATATAAATATCGCAAGAAATGGTTGAATAATACTTTTCCAAGATTTTCTTTTTGAAATGATATCCTTATTTCGCAAGAACATTTCCAACATATGTAGGTGAATTGGTTCCTTAATTTAGAAAGTGCTTATTTGTTTAAACCTTAGCATCCCTTGCAAACCGTGTGTTGCTAAAACAAAAATTTGCTTCATCCAAAATTACCTGGAGATCGAAGAAGCATGATTGCCACAAAATAAATAAATAAATGGTAAATAGATTGGCTGCAAACCATGGAAAATGATTGATGGTCTTCCTACTTAGCCTATAATTGTTCTTTTTTGTTTTGATTTCATGAAATTACAATTCTTTATATTAAAGGTGACGCAAGTGTTTTGGGTTATTAGTTTTTAGATATTTGTATAGATAATTTGATTTTGATTCTTTGCATTTTTGAGAATTTTTTATTTTATTTTTGTCTTTACATGCTTGTATATGTTTTTATTGGATTTCTCTTGCTCATGTAATTAATTGAGAGACTGTTACGATTTTTTTTTTATTATTCTTTTTTATGAAACCACGTTAATAAAGAAGACCAACACAAAAATAAGATCACAAACATTGAAGAACCAAAAACATATTTGATTTTCTTAAAAAGATTTCCCACTAATATTTTGACCATAAAATACTTTGAACGTAAAATAAGTCAATCTAAACTTAAAAAAAAAAAAAGAAGAACTTTACTATAAAGAAAAAAAAAATTATGGGGTGTCTGAGAGTACATGAATGGCCACCCTTATACACCAATGCTCAAACATGCTTGACCCTTATCAATTAAGAGCATGTTATCATTGAACACGTACAATAAACTAAGGCCTACAGTTGTATCGCTACCTATTTGTATGGTCTCCTAATAATTGATTATTTTAACAAATCAAATACCGTCAATGAAACTGGAGGGAGTATCACATACATCTGATTACCTGGATTCTCAAGTGGACCTTGCTTTGGTATTATCTGTATGCAGAAAAAACATAAGATAAATGCATATTAAATCCACACACTAGCCTATAATTATGTGTATAACTTAGCTAGTTCATATGTATCAAAAGAAAGATAAACATATACTATATGTTAAGTGAACCTTTTCTGGGTCTGTGAAGCTATTCTCATCCAATGCATTTGCAGATGTAAGCATCGTCTTTGTGGACTTGGTTAGATCTGAGCTCGCAAATCCATTCAGAGAAATCTTGAGATTTACTTGGTGGTTCGCCAAATTCGCAACCTTTACAAGTCAATTGCAACAAGGTGACGATATTTCTAGTAAAAACAATTGTAACAGATAATGGGTTTTGCTAAAGGTCAGGTTAAGGAATAAAAGTGATTAAATACATTTTATTGCATTTAAAATTACGGAAAAATATTTATTTGTTACATTTTCTGACAAGTTTTTCACTTTTAATTCTCTAGGAGGCATTAAAATTTATCTAAATTTATTAAGACCATAACATAGAAAGATATATGATAGAATGCTATCATAACTTCTTTTGTCTTTGATTGGTATTTTAATAGTAACAACAAGAGTGGTGATTAGATAAAAGAAGGGTGCTAAGTACATAATCTTTTACTGTACTTTCATTCATTAATTAGAATTTATTAAAAATTCTATCAGTATGAGTGATAATTATTCAATTAATAGTGAAACTTAAGTAATTTTTATAAATTTTAATTAATAATAAAATGTTTTTTCAAGAATGTATTTAGAATTTCTCTTACATAAAATCCTCTATGATTCTAAGATTTAATCTTATGTCAATGTTATTACAAATAATGTTTAGTCACGTCACGGTTAACATTCAATGTAACCCAACTTGCTCGTATAAATTTTGCATGTAGTGTAAGAAAAAAAAAAAAAAAGAAGCAAAGAATTACCTTTATTTTCAAGTAAGTTTTCTTATCTTGTGGGTTTTGCCAAAAAATTGCAGACGCAGCAGCTGAATATGGTGCAGGTGTTTGAAGTTGTGATTTGAGAAGTGTTGCTCCACTTGATTCTCTAAACAAATATTGCACCCAATAGTTAGGAGTTCCATAAACCTGATTGGAGTTAAAAACAATTGCATCTGGGTTCCACCTATAAAGACAAAACATGATATATCTCAATGTGGCCGTTATGCATGCCGCAATTGTTTTAACTTAATTTACAAAATCCTCTTATTAGGCATTTCAATTGGAAAATTGACTATCATTTTATAAATGTGGCAATTGTGTATTCCCTAGCTTCATACTATTATTTTTAATAAGCATGAAAAAAGCGTGGTGCTTATTCTATAGATTTACAAGAAAATTAAGAGAGATAGATGATAGAAATTGAGGTAAAAAGACGTACTTTCTGTCATTTGCATTTACAAACAGAGGCGCATAGCTAGCCATTATCACATGATCACTGCATCAGAAATGGAAAATGAGAATGATGAGTACGAAACTAAATGATGAATCTCAAAAAAGTTACTAAGCAGCGTTCAAGTTTAACGGATGTGATAGTCTTTGGTGTATGTGAGATAAATAAGATAGTTAAAATATATTAGTTTAAAAAGTTAAAAATGATAGTTAAAAAAGTTTTAATAAAAGATTCAAGAAATGACATTTATAATATAAAAAAGATAGTTTAATTACTTCTTCTTAGCATTTACAATGTTATAGCATGTCAACTTATATGTATCATCCACAATTATATTTGAGTAGTTTAATATTTTAGAATTATTTTGAAACTAGAAAATTTACAATATTTTAGAATTCTCTCTAAAAGCATCTACAAATAGAAATAATTTTTCCTAAATTATTCTATATACTTTTTTTAAACTATTCTAGAAATTTGTATCATTTTTTAATAAACTGATATCAATAAATACTAACATATTATATATATATATATATATATATATATATTTTGTCTTGGACACCTACTAGAAAAATTGGTATTTTTACATATTTATAATTAAAATTTTTAAACTTATTTATAGTATTATTTGAGCACATCCATCCCTTCATCTGATCAGGTAGTCAACTTTCAACCAGTAGCGCAAGAATAAGCTAAAGGTATTAATTAATGGAAATTAAGTGGTAGTTAACCTGTTTCCTTCTAATCCAATGAGAAATCCAGCTTCAGAGATAGCTCCCAAAAGGGTTCCTAGCTTAGCTTCTTTGTCTCCAGTTAGAGCATACTCACTCACAAAAGCCTGTATGGTATTTATTTCACTTGAGGTATTAATATTCAAGTATCAGATGCATACATAATATAAGCAAATTAACATATAGAGTACGGTGAGGATTGCCAAACCTTTGGACCGTTGCGTGGTGTCTTGTCAAACACATGAGCATTATTAAACATAATTTGTGCTTCTGAAGGATAAGTCTGGTGAGAAAGTAAGATTATAATATTAGAGCATGAAAAAAGGTTATTGAAAGGTAAAAATGAAACTGATATATTCACTTTATTTTTCGAAGTAAATGAAACTATTAAATGACGAATGTTAAATGTGAGAGATATGATAATACATGATAATCATAGATATCCGCTGGGTGATCTAATGGTTTGGCAGAAGCATCGCAATTTGAAATAATTTGAATATCTGGATAAGCTCGCCGTATTGCATGGTAGAACATTAAGTAATTTCCTAATCAGTAAAAAATATTTTTAAAAAATTAGACCAACCCTTTAACATTTATTTATCAGTCATTACACATTGAAAGTAAGAATAAAGAGTAATAAAGGATCATTAACATATATAACTAATAATAAAAAAAAGGATGATAAGAGAATTATCAAATCAATAATATTAGTCAGTATAAATATCATAACCAAAAAATACAAGTAATAAATTGAGAGAGAAAGTGAGAGCATGCCACGGTAGTTTTGCTTTCCACAGTCTTCATTGCCAATTGCAACATATTTTAGATCAAAAGGTTGTGGGTGTCCCATAGATGCTCTTAGGGAACCCCATTTTGAAGTGGTTGCACCTCTGGCAAACTCAATACCATCAAGGGCTTCCTACAATTAAGGTAAAGAAAAAGTGACATTGTGAACATTTTTTCGAAGAGAAGGAATAAGAAACAACAACATGGAATGAGGAAGAAACAAAATAAGAAAATGTACTTGCACAAAAGGTGTGATCATGCTTGTATCAATTTCATCTGTGTGGCTTATGCCTGTGTTATGGAATCAAACATACACAAAAAGACAAATTAAGTGATGGTCCTTACACTACTAAATATCATACATACATAGCATGTAGCAATAAATGAGAAACTACCATTGTTAAACACCCACAATGGCCTTGCACCAATGTCCTCTGCCAGCTACACAAGAAAAATGGTTTAATTATTTGTCATGATTGAATTTCATAATAAAATCAAAATGTGATTGCTATCATATATCCATAACCCAATTAAATGGACCTACTTGAAGACCTTCAAAATAACCAAATCCATCGTCTGTCCAATAACTCCAAACATCACCAAAGTGCCCAGGTCTCTGTTCCCATGGTCCGACACTCTCTTTCCACCGAAATGCATTTTTTAATGTTTGTCCTTCAATAAAACAGCCACCTTTTGCAAGACAAAAAATTGCATCAAATTTGCGAGTTATTTGAATATTTGATGGCATGACTTCAAGACAAACTAGAGGAAGGAAAGAGATAGATTATGTAAATCATAAAATGGTAAAATGTCTTTGCGTAGTCCTATTAGCTCTTTTGGTTTAAAGTTGAATAAAATTATTTTTTTATAAAATTAATTTTAAATCGTTAAATGTAATTAGGATACGTGTATAAATTAAGTTCAACCATACATTTTTATCGGCTAAAATGTTTTGTATTACAAAGTGTGAGAATTATTTTTTCTATCAATTTACAAACAAGCTCTCGAAAGAAAAAAAAGGAGAGTAATACTACTTCAATAATCATTATGGCACTTCATTTTCACATAACTTTTGGCAAAGCTTTTTCAAATTGTCTACTATAATAAGAAGATAATGCATTTCTAAATTACACCAAGGTACTAAAGCATGCATAAAATTAAAACCGTGACATCTCTTGTTCTACTTGGATCTATATATGCATACCTGGAAACCTGAGGAAGGCTGGTTTCAACTCTACCAACATCTGGGTCAAGTCACTCCTGAAACCATGTCCCTGTGCCAAGATAAGTTTGAACATTTACTAAAAAAAACATAAAATATACTTAAATTAAGTATTGCCAATAAACAAAGACAAGAGTTTCCAATATTCAAGTAAGAAATTAATAGAGTAGCAGCTAGATTAATTAGAAAAGTCTCATAACAGTAAATCCATGAAGGAACACTCACCTTAAATGTGTCCACAGGCATAGCAGACACCTGGTCCAACAATATCACCCCTTTTTTGGTTGTTGTTAAGTACAATGTTGAATTAGAACTTGATGCACTAGCTACCAATGTAGTCTCCATCCTTGTCCACTTTGATGCCGAACCTCTTCAAGATCAATATATTTCTCGCATTCTCAGATACAATAAATATACTTTTCAATGGTTTTTGAGCACAGAGTATCTTCAGAATGTTAGAACGTAGTGCTTACTTGATATAACTAGAAGCTAATACCCCTCCATCTTCTGCTTTTCTGAATGATACTGTTATATCTAATGGTCCTGTTGAACTAACAAAGATCACAACTTTGTATTTCTTCCCGTGCACAATATTCTGAAACAAAATTTCATTGTTAAAATATGCAAATCATTTTCAATCCTGGCAAGGAAAAAAAATTAACTTGATAAAAAATGTTTGTCTTGGAAAAACAAAACACAAAAATAAATTTAATTGTTAAATATAGTAAAGAACAAAGAAATAGGAGTTTATGCGAGACATAATTTGTTACTCTCACCATGCCCCAAAAACCTGGATTAGAGATACCAACACCATCAGAAGGGCAATTGTCACATAGCACATCCATTTGCAATGCAACGTTATTGCGTTCAAAGCAAGAACCAAGTACAGTTTGTATTACAATATCTGATTCTTTTCCAACTATTGTCCAAGGTTCAATATTTGATGGAACTTGTGTGCCCCCGGCTTCAAAACCTGAAATAAAAATTTATATCTGAATGCTCAATCACTTTATATTGCCATAAGAATGCAATGAAGTAGACTATGCAACAGTAATTTATGCCATCAATTGAAGTTATTTGTTGCACTCTATGATTCTACAAGAGTTTCCAGAAAGGTATCTTAGAGTTATGTTTTGGTCATTTAGAACGAGAATATTGAAATGGCAGCTAAGAAACTACGAGAAGTTTAGAAGAATTTTTATGTTAGATGAATATTTTTTGTTAAAATTTGTCATCACTTAGAATTCATAAAAAAAGAAGTTTTAGATAATATGGCAATTTAATGACCTTTGTTGTTCACAAGCTCTGCCCACAGTCCCCCTGCGCCAGCATGATTAATCTCCTGTGAAAGATGTTTAAAATTTTGATCACTTTTGAAACATTTCACTTAAAAAGGATATTCAGTTCAATATATATAACTTTAAACTGTCAAGGAAAGTTCAATATTTAAAATTTTTCAATGACCCTTAAGTTCGTGACACTAAAAAATTTAACTTTTAAAGATGTGAAGAGGAAGTTGTGCAGTTCCTAGCTAGCACCATAATCCTTTCCCACCTCAAAAAAGATTCCAAAAAGAGTGTGAGGAATTGGCCTCCCAGATGCATTATTAGAAGCGTCTACAACTAGAGTTGAAGTCTGGTTAGCATCAGCATAACATTGTAATGCAAGACAAGTCACTATGATGAGGTAGAGCCAAAGAACACTGCAATAACCCTTTAAAAAAATCATTTTATTTTTTCTCCACACTTTTAGTCTGATTCAGCCATAAGCCAACACTTTTGTTGTCTTGGTTTATTTTTCTTTACTCTTTTGCTTGTATTTATAAACTTTATCATAAGTCACAACATTGCAAAAATTATTACAGGTCCGAGTCTCAAGTTATTTGAGTGAGATCCGAGATCTATGCTTTTTCTGATGCACATAGTCAGAGACCCCCATATATTGCGCTTAGGAATCAGTCATTTTGGCTGTATTAATTTGTTTAGATATATACATACATATGATGAGAATATTTTTTTTTTATAGAATACGAGAATAATAAATTTTAATCATGCGGTAATTTACGAATAGTTAAAACTAAAACTTATAGTTCTCACATAATTACTTAATTAAAAATGTTATGTGCATTTATTTAAGGGTAAAGTATGTTTGTAATCTTTGTAAATATGGTTCAATATTAGTGGTCATTAAAATTTTTATAACTATCACTTCATAATATCTCAAGATACATATTATCGTTACTAAATGATAATAATAAATAAAATATAATAAAAACCTATTTTATTTATTTATTGTTTTATATATATTTACTATAAATTAATTATATATTATATTTTTTTGTTATATTTTTTATAATTATTGAAAGAAATTTTAGAGGAGGGAAATTCAATTCGAACAATTAAGAAATAATAAAGACTAAATGTGAACAAATAATACTAGACTAAAAGCTTACATTATAAAAAAGTATTTATTATCAAATAGAAATGAAAATAGATAGAGTTAAGTTAGATTTTGCAAGTTTAGCCCAATCTCAACTTCTAAATTTAAGGCTCGTGGCTTTTTTTTATTACTTATCGGATAGTTAGGTTTTGCAATTTAAGCCTAATCTCAACTTCTTAATTTAAGGCTCAAGTTTGTTATGATTACCTATAGATTTTTTTAAGGTCTAGGCCAATTATTCAAAATTTAATTTTTTTAAAAGGCTTCTAATTCAAATAAACTAGACAAATTTATCCTTAAATTGACAAAAGGGCATACATTTATATATAAATCAACGGATTTAAGATTTAAATAAAAATATAATAATAATAATATGATATTATTTACATTTATTTAAATAAATCGGCCTATTACTCGTAAAAAGCTTTTAAGATGACATGAAGCCTGATCTTTTATTTAAATAAGCTTTAAAAAAATCTTGAACTAATTTATTTAATAAAAAATTAGTCCTTAATTATAAGTCTATATATCAAATAATTTTGTTTATGTATCTATATCATCGTCATCACTAGTTTTGTTGTTAGTATGATGTATTTGACTATTAGTGTATATTCAATGATTATTTTAATAGCACAATTTCTATATCATATATATATATATATATATATATATATATATATATATTAATAAGATTAACTAAAGTCTAATATGAGTAAATTTTTAAAGAAGTACTTAAAAAAAGAAAATAAAAAGATAAAAGAAATAAAAAATAATTTATGAGTTCAAATTAATTAATGTATTTCAAATTTTATAAAAGGTACATGAACGTGATTTTAAAAAAATAACGGAATAAAAAATGATTTTAATTTATGAAAGAGATTTAAATTTTTAGTAAGTGTTTTAAATACTTATTAAGAAGTTTGATTCAAACATGATCTAATATAAACTATTAGTAAATAAATTATTTCTAGTGATATTGCAGGAAATTTGACCCACTACCAATATGTATCATAATTTTTACCACAAAAATATCTAATCAGAGAAAACGGAGGAAAAATAATAGAAAATAGTAAAAACGAATATTGAAAAAAACTTAAATTATTATTCTTTGGGGACAAACAAGAGGATATTACATTTGTTGATAATGTAAAAAGTTAAATAAAACAAAAAGTACGATCTCCTTCACATCTGTCTTCGTTTTTGTTTTAGACATCATTCCTGTGCTTCTAATAGATTCATTGATCGTTTCATATCAACAAGTCAAATGATGTCACAGAATAAGGAGAGAGAATCACATTCATTTCCTGCCCAGCCTTCTCAAGTGGACTTGTATGTGGTATCACCTGAATTTAAAATGAAAAAAAGAACACAAAAATGACATGAGTTAGTTTACATGCTAGGCCAACTATATGCATATATGCACAAGTAAACACAAACCAAATTGTACCTTCTTTGGCTTTAAGAAGGAATTTTCATCCATTACATTGGTTGATCTGAGCACTGTCTTTGTTGAACCACTTTGTTGAACTTCTGAGTTCAAACCTTTTATAGAAATGTTAAGACTCTCAGCGACATTTCCAAAATTCACTACCTGCGGAAGTCAACAACTCCAAGTTAAAGTACTACTAATAAAAACAACACCATATGGAGATTCTGTTCAAAGATTAAAAAAAAAAGTAAACATTTCAATTAATTCTTGAAATTTTTTGTTAAATCCAGTTTAATCTTTTCGAAAGAGTCACTCAATAATTTTTTTGTAGTGAAACATATTAGTCACTTTCAACTAATATATACTCGTATTTATCACTTTCAAGGACATTGCATATAGCAAAACTCAGATTTTCAGTTTAGTTAAAAAGGAACTTGTGTTACCTTTATTCTAAGGTGATTCTTCTTATGTATAGAATTTCGCCAAATAATTGCAGATGCAATAACTGAATTGGGTGAAGAAGTTGTGAGGGTTGAGTTAAGAAGTGTTGCTCCACTAGACCTAATAAAAAGTTTCTGCACCCAATAGCTAGGAGTTCCATAAAGTTGATGAGAGTTGAACACAATTGAATCGGGAATCCACCTACAATGACACATTTACAAAACTTCATATTATGCATTGGAAATCCACAATTAATTTACCAAAATAAATTGTGCTTATCCTACATCATAAAAATATGATAAAGGGTAGAAGTTTCACAGCAAAAGCATAAGAAATTTACTTCCTGTCGTTGATATTTAAGAAAAGTGGTGCATAGCAAACCATCTTCACGATATCGCTGCATCATAAACACAAAAATAAATATAATCAACGAAAAATTGTACATAGATAAGGTTAAAAAGTTTTTAAAAAATTGTAAATAAAGTACATAGAAAAACTATATAGTAAACCTGTTTTTTTCTAGCCCAATAAGAAATCCGGCTTCAGCCACAGCAGACAAAAGGCTTCCATTTCCAGCATCTTCTTTCCACACAGCATATTCACTAATAAAAGCCTGTAGAATGATGTTGAGCATTCATCAATCGAATTATGCAAAAGTCAACAATCTATTAATAATGAATTGAAAAAATTTCATTAAAATTCAAAAATTAATCAAACCTTTGGACCAGATCGTAATGAACGGTCAAACGCAGTAGACTTAGAAAACATGTCCGCGGCATTTGTATAAATCTAATAAAAACTAAAACACGGTTATCAAAAAATGAAAAAGCATGAAGAAGGATGGGAAAGAATTGACAAATGAGAAAAAGATAAACTGGCTAGCCATAGTTGTAGCAACAAATGAAAACTCAAGAAGTAATGTTAGAATGCTATAATTACATGATAATCGAACAAATCAGCTGGTTGATTTATGGGTTTACGGGAAGCATCACAGTTTGAGATAATTTGAATATCTGGGTAGGCTAATCTTATAGCATCGAAGAATTTAATGTAATTTGCTGAAAAGAAACAAAAAAAAATGTTAATAATTGAATAAATCAACATCTTCAGAATCGTGCAAATATCAAAGGTGTTGATCGTTGAATCATACAAATTTTTTTTTTTTACGGTTAATATATATATGTGAAGAATAATTAATTGTTTGCACATATATATGCTCAAAGAATAAGAATTAAAAACAACAAAAATGCATGCCTTCATAGTTGAAAAGACCACAATCTTCATTTCCAACACTAACATATCTCAAGTCAAATGGTTTAGGATGTCCCATTGCAGCTCTATAAGAACCCCATTTTGAGAAAGGAGAGCCTCTTGCAAATTCAATGCCATCCAGGACATCCTGTGTAAGTGCACAGATTTCAGAATAATAGTATGTAAATTCATAACCAGTTTGTTTAACGTGTATTTAACAACACACAGTGAAAATTTATGACTAATAAAATTTTATTGAAAATAATAGGATATTATAAAATTTAACGCATTAATAATTATAATTTTTAATAAAAAATTACTATATCTTTTCTTTTTTAATATGTAACTTCAGACAGAATAAAAAAATTTATAGATAAAATAAGAAGAAAAGAACGAGAGAAGAAAATCATACTTGCACATAAGGTGATATGTCTGATGTATTAACCGCATCATGACGGCTGATACCTAAATTATACTCAATTAATTAGAAAAAAAAAGGGACAAATTCAAGTATCTGATATTGTTGAGTTTAGGACAAGAAGAATATACCAGCATTGAAAACCCATACGGGCAATGCACCAAGGTCCTCTGCTAGCTGCTCATGAAACATTATATAATTAATAATATTTCAACTAAGTATAGGACTCATTCAATTATAATTGTAAAATGAGATACCCACTTGGAGATACTCTAAATAACCAATTCCATCATCACTCCAATAGTTCCAAATATCATTGAAGTGCCCAGGTCTGTCTTCCCATGGTCCAACAGTATCCTTCCATCGATATTGGTTTTTCAGATGATTTCCTTCAACATAAGTGCCACCTAATGCAAAGACATTGTTTTAAATCATTTATTGAGCTAATGTAATTATACTTCATCTGTTATCCACAGACTGATTTAATTATTTATTAAATTAATTTTTTCAATTGGTTTCAAAAAATGTTCTAGCTCAATACAAGGTCGTATGGAATCAGCAACTAGCACACCTAAGTTCGAAGACTTATAATTGATTATACATACCCGGAAATCTGAGAAATTTTGGTTTCAAATCTGCCACCATTTTGAAAAGGTCGTTTCGGAAGCCATGACCCTGCCTCAAGAGAAGAATCAAGTCAAGAATGAAACAAAATGGAATATTGCATCGCCAGGCACCAAGTGTGACTTAACATGATTATTATTAATTATTTAATTTTCTTATTGATTGAATTCTCATTGTCATTCTTTAAATTAAACAATACATGCATCGTTATTAACTTTAATTCTCCAAAATATTTTGTTGTAAATTTAGTTTTTGAACTACTTAACGTATCTCAATTTTAGTTCTTTTATTACTTTTAATTATTAGAAGGCCATCTAACAATACATTGCAAGCATATTTTCATTAAAATTTATTATTGCTTTATGAGGTGTGAATGCTACTAACCATATGAGTGTTCAATGGCATGGCTGATACTTGGTCTAGCAAGTAATCGCCTTGGCTAGTTGTGGTTATTTGAAGGCTTGCATGATGATTAGTAGCTCTTGCTATCAGTATTGTCTCCACCCTTTTCCATTTTCTAACTTTAAAATCGTGCCTGCCAAGAACCACTGATTAGCTGTATTAATCATTACAACAAATAATTTTATGGGTCATTGGGTGTAGATCATAAATCTCTACATCTTCTAAATAAAAAGGAACTTACCTGATAGTATTCGATGCCAATTTTATGCCATCAATACCAGTGAATGAAAGTTGAAAATTAAACTTTCCTTCTGAACTAACATAGTAGACCACTTTATATTTCTTCCCTTGCTCAATATTCTAAGCATGAAAAAGGATATTAGAAAGATAAAGTTGCCTTATACTATCAACTATAATATTTTTTCTACTTTCTAATAAAAAAATAAAAGTGCGATATTATACGAGTCTTTTCTTTATTTCATGTTTAATTTTTTTGTAGATTTAAACTTTAAAATGCAATACAAACTCGAGAAAAATTATAGAATAAATTATATAATCAATATCAATCATTTGCATTTACATACATACATATATATATATATATTGCAAAAATTTCATTTTTATATAGAAAGATGATAAATTTAGGTCATATAATAAATGAATTATTACTATTGATTAAAATTATATGATTAATTTTAAAAATAAATCACATAATTTTTTAAAAAAAGTCTTATGACTTTTATATTTAATGATGACCATTTGTAATAAAATATGGAGGTCATGTGAACGTGTGAATGGTAAATATATATTAATTATTTCTCACCATGCCCCAGTAACCCGGGTTAGAGATTCCAACACCACCTGGCGGGCATGGTTTGTCACCACCACAAAGCACCTTCATATGCAATGCAGCTTCGTTATGCCTAAAGCAAGAGGTACGATTAACAGATACAGAAATGGTTGATTCATTTCCAATAATTGACCATGGATCAATATTTAAGGTATTATTTGTGCCTCCAGCTTCAAAGCCTAAACATAAATTCGTAATAATAGAAAAAAAAAAGTCACTTGAATGATGAACCTTGAACTAAAAACAAATGGAATTAGAAAGATTTAGGGATATGAAAATGACCTCTATTGCTAACGAGCTCTGCCCATAGTCCTCCAGCACCAGCATGATTAATCTCCTGAAAAATAAATTCATAGAAGTTGGTAAAAACTTTTTGAAAATTGAAATGAGATTCGTTTAGTTTATGGTAACACTGTTTAATTTTGTAAAAAATAGGGTACCACAGTGTCTACATACTAATATATGGTAGTTTTATTTTGTTAAAAAAAGTAATTTTACTGTTTAAATTTTCATTGATTAATAAATTACATTTTATTATTAAATTTTATCCATTTTTATCTTATTATTGTTTCATTATTATGCTATATCACATAAATTAAATGTTGGTTAAATTAATAGATTGGTTCTATAATTCTTAGTTTTATTTTGAGTTGTTTTTTTTTTTCTTATCTCATTTCTTTAATTTATAAAAATATTTTAAATAAGTCATTTTAATAAAAAAATGTCCAGTTTTATTAAAAAATATCCTTTTCTTTTTTTATGAATTTCGAGCAAAAATATAAAATATTTTAGTAAATTTTTAGTTATTTTTTTCCCTTTTACTCCTCTTACAACAAAATTGTTCCTTTTTTTTTCTTAAGACAATGACATCAAGGCTAGTATGATACGATTATCTATCCTTGCTTAACTTTTTGTCTTTTCCTGTCTTTATCTTATGATTCCATAACCCAACAAAAGAATCTATCAATTATTTTTAATGTTCCAAAGGATAAAGAGTATGAATGCTACGAGGGAAAAATAATGAGGAAGAGAAAAGAAAAAAAATTAAAGGAGGAGAGAAATGATCATAAAGGCATAGATGAAAGGTAAGAAGAGGAAAAAAAAAAAAAACAACCAAAAAACTAACTAAAATATATTTTACTTTTGCTGAAGTTTACAAGAAAAAATTAAAAAATATTTTTTTAATAGAATTAAAGTTTTTGACAAAAAAAGACTTATTTAAAACACTTTTACAAGTTAAAGAATTAAAATGAGAAAAAAAAAAGAAGACTAAAGCAAAATAAAATCAAAAGTTAAGTGACTACTATAGGCTTCATTTGAGTGAACTTTTAGAGAAGTCATTATAGAAGGAAAAAATTTAGTATAAATAATAAATAAAACTTCTTCTATAATTTAAAAATAATTTATCTCTAGAGAAGTTAAATAAGAGAGCTTATCTGAACTTCTCAAAAATTAGAAAAATATAAGTTATTTTTAATTTATGGAAAAAAATTATTCACTTTTTATAATGTTTTTTTTCATATATTTTTTTAAAGTTTACTTAAATAAGGCCTTAAATGTAAATAATTATTAAGAAGTGAATAAAAAGGATAAAGAAAAAAGTAATGTATATTGATAAATAAAACCTTATAATAGTCTAAAAAAAAGGATTAGGTACAAATTATTTGGAAAATCAACATAAACTTCTGATTAATAAAAGTATATTAAAAAAAAAATAATGAATGCTGAACAGTTTCGATGTTCTAAATAAATAAAATAGAGCGATGACACTAAAAACAGAATATTTTTTTTACATTGATTGAATTTAGATACACTTTCAAGAAAAGTTTTTAAATGATAAAAAAATTAATATAAAAAATAAATAAAATTTCATTAACACGTTAAAAATAATTTATATCTTCTCAAACTTTAAAAAAATTTCTCAAAAAATAGTAAGATTTGTTTCTAATTTATAAAAAAATAACTTTTTTCGTACAAGAACTTAAAAAAATGTACATATTCTACTGCTCCTAGTTTTGTTGCTTACCTCAAAGAATACTCCAAGAAATGTGTCAGGAATTCGCCTTGCAGACTCCTTGTTAGTAGCGTCTACAACTAGCGTTGAATTTGCCTCAGCGCAATAACAACGTTGAAAAGCAAGAAAATAAACCACGAAAATATAGAGCAGAACAGCGAACGAAGCTTTGAAAGAACTCAAGGCCATTATTAACAAGGTTTATGTCACAAAATCTCTGAGTCATGTTGTCCTGCTTTGACAAATCACATATATATATAGGAAAGGGAAACCTTAAGGAAACTATTCTTAAACTATTATCTCAATCAAAATATTCTTAAGTAGTATAAAATAAAAACATTAAATACTTCTATATTTTCATTTCATACTTATCACTGCACTGTACAATTATTACCAGTGTCATATGAAGCTGGTATGAGCTGGAGCCTCGAAGTATAATTTCATCACTGGGAACTGCATAAATTGAAGTAAACCAATATATATAAGGACAATTAAATGTTTAAAACTGTGAAGAAGCCTTTCACAATTAATTCAAATAGAATTTAAAAAATATAATAAAGTTAAAATTAAAGTCAACTTTGCAAATATGCATGTCATACATATTTTTTAACAACTGTATTTAAGACAGCATAAGAAAATAATAAATCATAGGTTTTAAAAAATTATAACATTTAATATTTTTAATGTTTGGATCTTGTAAAATTTTAAATTTTTTAATAAGAATTTACTATATATAAATTTCTATTATGTGTCTTTGTTTCTATCACACGTTAAAAAAAACCTGCTTATATTATAAAAAAATTAAATAAAATATAAATTATGGAAAAATATCTAATTTTTTTTAAATTTATAAAATATATATATTTATAATTGTAAA
The DNA here is from genome assembly GCA_024086825.1 of Abrus pulchellus subsp. cantoniensis. Classification (NCBI taxonomy): domain Eukaryota; kingdom Viridiplantae; phylum Streptophyta; class Magnoliopsida; order Fabales; family Fabaceae; genus Abrus; species Abrus pulchellus. The sequence goes on from CM044050.1 coordinate 13,329,609, forward strand.
TAAGGGCAAAATTACCAACCCTGAAATATAAAAATTTTTCACAAGTAAAACTATCATTACCCATGGAAATGTGTGCATTTAATAGGTATAGGCGTAAATGCAGGTAGTAAGATAATTAAGTACACTCGCAGGTACTTACGAGTATTCGTATATAAAAAATTATTAAAATGTTTTTATGTATATTTAAGCAAACATTTTTAATATTGTTATTTTATGATAATTTTAATGTGTTTAATTTAATATTATTATTATTATATTATTTTTTAATCGTTATTTTATATAAGTTATTTTAAATTAGATTAGTTAAAAAAGTATATTTTTTAATAAATATCTACCGATACATCTAAGTAGTATCTACTATTCGTACACATCTTCTTCCATTAACATTCCTAGCTATGAATGTTTAAAATATATTAACAATAATTAGCTAAAAAAAATTTAACAATATAGAAATTTTTTATACTATCATTTACTTTTAGATTGTTATATTAATAAAAATTATTAATTTTTACAATATTTAATTATTTTTTTAATAAATGGGTTTAAAAAAATCCAAAACAACAATATACTCTAACCAAATAACCTAGGCCATAATAAGCTAAGAGAATCCAACCTTAACAAAGGTTCTAAGGAAAGGAGAGTCTTATAAAAATAAATGCAAGATATATTCAAATCAATACCTAATTTTGCTAAACAGTCAGCACATTAATTAGCTTCTCTTAAGATGTGAAAAAATCTAATAAATTTGATCCTCCTAAGAAGCATTCTAATTTTATTAATAATAGAAAATAAAGGATGCAAACAGCTCTGAAAATTAATAATTAAGAAAATTGCTTCCTTGCTATCGCACTTAATCCAAATAATCTGAATATTCTTGGAGATGACAAGTTGCAGACCCCAAAAAATTATCCACAATTCAACAGCAAGGGGGGAGCAAGGGGTAATTTCCTGCAGAAACCACCTAAGAAGGAACCTCTATGATCACGGATGAGACCCCTACAACTAGCCTGACCCAGATTCTACATAGCAGACCCATCAGAGTTGAACTTAAAATACTGGTGAAGGGGAGGCTGCCACCTAACAAGGCTATGTGGTTCCACAAGGCTAGTACCAGAATTTCGGTTGTTCCTGCCATAAAAATGGAAAATTTCAAAATCAGACATGATTTTATACAACAAAACATCATTAGTCAAGGGCAAATTGTTGAAAATTAAATTATTTCTATTCTTCCAAAGGTTCCAAGTGATAACCCCAAACAATTTATGCCAATAAGAACATAAAAAATAATTCTTTTTAGACAAATTAAGAAACAACCAACTAGATAACCCAAGGCTATAAAACGGAACCCTTTTATCAGAAGGAATAAAATGGTCCCAAATCTGAGCAGCGCTCCAACAATCCCTAAGAACATGGATCATAGTTTCCTAAGCCTCATTACACTTGGGACACAGAGAAGAGTTAGTCATATTTTGATTACATCTTTCAGCATTGGTTAAGAGCCTACCATGGGCCACTTTCCAAAGGAAAACAATATTAAAAATACAGTTATCATTATGAGGAATTTGAGCACCAACAGAAATAAGATTAAATGCAGACTTTATTGAAAAAATGCCATTAGTAGTCATTTTTCAGAAAAAATGGTCCTGAGTATTGGTTGTTAAAGGAGGATTAATTTGGGCTATTAAGTCACAAACTGAATCTGGAAGAACATGACATAATCTATTCCAATCCCACTTACGATAAGATACATAATGAGCCATACAATCCTCCATATCAGCCCCATGGATGAGGTGAGTGGCGAAGCTAGACAGGTTCTGATAATTAGGCAGCCGATTATCCTTCCAAAATCTAACTAACATTCCATTCCCTAGTGTCCAACCTAACCCAGAACAGAAGGAGTTCCAAACAAAAGCCAAACTCTTCCAAAGGGATGAGGACTTTTGATTATTCTTAAAAGTAGGCATGTTGCCCAAAGAAAATTTGTATTTGTAACAAATAACCTGGACCATAAATCCTTAGGAGAATTAATAAGTCTCCAACAAAGTTTAATAATAAAGGCTTGGTTCACAAAACAAATGTTTCTATAACCTAGCCCACCCTTCCCTTTAGGTCTGCAAATTTTCTCCCAACTAATTAAGTGGCATTTTTTACCACCCAAAGAGCCCCAAATGAACTGTCTACAAATAATGTCAATTTCTTTACAAATAGATTTTGAAATCAAGGTTGTTTGCATAAAATAATTAGGAATACTCATAATATAGAATTGAGCAAGAGTAATTCTACCTGGCATAGACAATGAATTCATTTTCCAAATAGAGAGTTTCTTTCTAATTTTATCAATAAAAAAAGCAAAGTCTTTCCTAAAGGGACTACTATGACTAATAGGAATTCCTAGATATTTACCGAATTGGACAGAATTCCTAAAACCTAACCTACTGCTCAGATCCTGAGCCAGAATAGACCCATAATTTTTAGAGAAATATACAGAGGACTTTTCTTTGTTAATGGATAATCTTGAGGCATTGCAAAAATCATTCAATATAGCAATTATGGTTTCAACATTATATCTATCAGCTTTAGCAACCAAAATACTATCATCAATGAAAAAAAGGTGAGAAATATTAGGACCCATGCTGCTGAACGAAAAAGGGAGCCATGAACCATCACTAACTTTATCATTAATTAAGTGAGCCAGTCTTTCAATACATATAACAAAAAGATAAGGGGATATAGGATCCCTTTGTCTAATACCTCTACTTGGTTTAAAAACATCAGTTTTATTACTATTCCAATTAATAGACATTGAGGAAGTTGAGATATATTGGTTGATAATATTAGTAAATTTTGAACTAAACCAAACAACATGGATGGTATCATTAATAAAACTCCACCTAAGTTTATCATAAGCCTTTTCTAAATCAATTTTAATAATCATAAACCCATTCCGATTATTTAAGACATTAAAAGAATGCACAAGTTCTTCCAAAATAATGGAGTTATCAATGCCTTGCATGCTAAGGATGAAGCTAGTTTGATTAGCAGAGATGATATAAGGTAGAGCCCCCCTAATTCTGTTAGCTAGCAATTTAATTATAATTTTATAACTTACATTACAAAGAGAAATAGGCTTGAAATATTTAATATGTTTAGGATTATCAATCTTAGGAATAAGGGTAATAATAATGTCATTTACAGCAGAAATGTTATTGGGGTTATAAAAAATACCATAAACAAATTTAACAATAAAGGGGCCTAAAAGATCCCACTAATTCTTAAAAAATAAAGCATGGAGGCCATCAAATCTAGGAGATTTTAGATTCCCTATGCTAAAAAGTGCCGCTTTAATTTCTGTTGAAGAAATATCAAAATTAATGATCAAGTTATTAGACTCCTTAAGGGAAGAAAAACTAGAAATAGTGAGGAGGGGGGCACTATTAGGGCAGGGATAAGAGAAAATCTGATTATGTTGTCTACGTACCCTAACAACGTTATGAAAAAATTTATTGTTCTTGTCACCTAACTTTAGCCAATTGGATTTGTAGTGATGAAGCTAAAACATTTCCTCATGATCCAAAGTTTGCTGATATTCTAGCCAAAGGGAATGTATGAGCTTGGAAAGATAGGGGTTATCCTGATAAGCTAATTTACAATGAATACCTCTAATCCTATTTAACAGTCTTCTCTTCTTATTAAAAATATTCCCAAAAGCAGTAACATTTCAACCAAATATATTAATTATGAAATCATTCACATTTTCAACCCAAGACCTGAAGTCTAATCAGGAGTTTTTAACTTGATCTTTGAAGCCCTCATGCGAAAGCCAAGGAGTCAAAAATTTAAAAGGTTTAGATTGGGACATACTACTATGCCTACTCCTAATTCTTAACCACAAAGCCATATGATCAGACTTAAGAATAAGGAGGTAAATAAGAGAACTATTCTGGAATAAAGCCCTTCAAGCATCCTTAGCCACAACTCTATCAATTTGTTCTTTAATATTATCCCTTTGCCAGGTAAAAAGGTTACTCTTGAACCCCAAATCCTGGAGGCCACATTTATTAAGACAATCAGTAAAATTATTCATCAAATTTAAATTTACAAGTCTACCTCTAGCTTTTTCTGTCTCAAATAGAACAGAATTAAAATCTCCAGCAAGGTACTAGGGATAATGAAGCCTAGAACTAAATTCAATAACGTGTTACTAGCACTCAGACCTAAGTCCTTCTTGAGGGCTAACATAGACAGCGGAAAGAATCCAACAATTCTGCCCATTACTAATCTTGAGGTGGATAAAAAAATTATTCTTTTCTAACACATCAACCTTCATTTTCCTAGTATTCTAGCAACACCATATTCCTCTAGAGAAACCTATAACATCCACTCTACTAGAACCATCTAGATTAAATTTATTAATAACTAGATCAGCTTTGGCCGCATTAATTATAGGTTCAAATAAAGCTAAAAAATCTAAGTTGTGAATCTTAATAAGATCATTAATAAGTCTGGAAAAAGTCTTTCCCCCGTTCCTCTACAATTCCAAAAAAGATAATTAATAGCAAGATAGAGAAAATTAAACAGTAACATCTCTAAGATGCTGAGGCCTTAGCTCATCTCTGATTGGCTCATTATTAATAATAGAGGAATCAATATCTAAAGAAGGAGTATGAATAGAAGAACTGTCAGAGAGTTTAGGTGCTAAGTTATCCAAACCTTCTCTCACCCTTCCAAGATTTATACCTAACAAATCTTGAATGGACCCATCCCTAGCTTTATGAGCAAGCTCTTGTTCCAGTCTTTTCATTAATCTAAAAACTTCTTTTTCTTCCTGATTAGAATTCTCCAAAGCTTGTATACTAAGAGAAGAAGAGTCATCATTATTAAGGGAGATGTTATCCCCTTTCTCAATGATGCTCATTCTGGCTTATGTCTAACTTTAGCCTTTGAGGGTTTTTAGAATGGAAATTAGAATTATCTACATACAGGGTTTTCCTAGAAGGCTGAGGACCAGCAGAGTCAATTTGACTCAAATAAGTAGGAGTTGGTTTCTTAGATAGACTAGCAGAATTTGAAAATTGGAGAACTGATCCCTGATCTTGCTCAGGAGGAGAGGTATCTAAAATATTAAATCTGGACCCTAGAGGACAGCCTTTCCCTTTCAAGGTTTGATTGGGATTTCCCATGACTCTAGATTGACCTCTTCTTTTCCTAATAGGTTTTTTTAACAAGCATCCAGAGACCATACTTTTCCTGTTCATTAGTTAGATTGCCTTCAACAATCCCTTAGGTCCTTTCCATATGAGACGATTCTTGGGGAATTGGCTCACTACTTTGTTCTACTAAGGGATCTATAGGTATAGGGACAGATGTATAACATTCAGTTTTAAGACTAAGATGTTCAGGGCAGGACTCATGTCTGTGCCCATACCTCCCACAATTAAAACAAATGAGGTGTAAATTCTCATATTCAATTCTAAATTCTTGCCCTAAAACTTTAAAGGAAGGGATTAGCTTTTTTCTTAAGTCAAGCTTAATACAAATCCTAGCAAATCTTCCCTTAGAAACTAGAGAAGTATGAGAATCAACTTTTAGCATTGTACCTAAGCAGAATCCTACTTGTCATAAGAACTTGTCATTATAGAGTTCTAAGGGAAGGTCAGGAATTCTAATCCAGGTAGTAATTTTTCAAAGATTCTGATCCTTAGGTCTAAATAACGGTCTCCATCGCTGAACTAGCAAATAGTAAACAAGGATTAACCATGGACCCTCAAAAAGAGCATGTTTATAGTCTTCCATATTATTAAATTTTACCATAAAGAAATCATTATTTAGGTCTAAGATTTTTAGGAGACCATTTTTGCCCCAAATGTTTCCCAGCTTCTGATTAAGAAAATTAAAGCTCACAGTTTTACCTAACAACTTAACAATTAGGGTTGAGGACCAAGGGGAGCACCACATCTCATAACCCTCTAAAGCAATTTTTAACTCTGGACATAAAGAATGATTATCATCCTTAACAGATTCATTATCATCATATTCAACATGCATATTTAAATCTTCTAAGACTGACTGAACAATTTCATCATCATGTAACACCAAATCAAAATCTTTGTGCCCTAAAATTGAATCTTTATAAGACAACAGAGTAAGAGAGTAAAGTTTAGGTAACATTTGGGAAAAAAGTCGACACTAGGAACATCTTTCATATGAGATTGGACAACATCTTGTATGAGTGATTGAAGGGCTTCAGAGGAAGGATAAGTAGAAACCTTCACCTTTTTTGTATTTCGTCACAGTAGATCTTGCTCTTCAGAGGAGCATTTTTTCGTTGAAGCATAGTCCATCAGTAGTTTCCCAAAGAAGATCGAGGTATTAGTAAGGAAAACCCCTGACAGGGTCACTAGAGAACTGCCAGGAGCTTGGTGGTGCAAGATGGGAGCGCAGGAGGGATTAAGGGCAAAGGAAACCCTAGCAGAGCCCCGCAGATCAAATGCGATGCTTTACTCAAGAATGAGTCTTGAAAACCCTAAATCAACGAAAAAGTAACTCTTTTTTAGTAAATCTTTTTACAATATTTAATTTAAAATTATATTTATAATATATTTTAATTAATTGACTGTGAATTATTTTTACATAAAAATACACTAAAACTTCATAAATTATTCAAATAGTATTCATAATATGTTGATTAAAAACCTTAATACATTAAATGATATATGAATTATTATTCTAAAAAAATTTAAATTTAAAATATAAAAAAATAAAAATTTAAAAATAATATGTCATTGTAATAAGTTAGAGTATTCTTTATACTCTAAATTTATTCTTAATAAAATATTGATATTTAATAAAAAATGATATGTCATTTTTTATATTGAAGGAATAGAATGATTCTCTAAGTTCTCTTTCATATTTAAATTCTATTTTTCTTTCTCTCAAAAAAAATTAAAAGGCTGGAATCTATTTATTGTTCATTAAAAATTTTTTAATTCATCATCATTTGTGAGAAATTCACTTTGTCTTTATATATATATATATATATATATATATATATATATATATATATATTAAAATCCTTTTTATGAATAAAAGTGATTTTTATAAGGAGAATCATTTTTTGGAGATGTTTGGGTGTAGGGAATTAGAGTGGATGAATCATAAGAATCTCGAGAAGTGTTGAGATTGAAGGAGAAGGAGGGGTGCTATGGAAGAGTAGTTTGCATTGTACTACTAAATGAGACTGAGAGCGTGTGAGAAGGGATGGAGGTTCAGGTGTGGATACCCAAACGTTACTAACATTTTTTCTTTAAATATTTTTTGGAGAATCATGGAATGTCAGCGCTGTGAGGGATATTCTAGAGGTATGGGAACATTGAGAATTTGTTTATTCTGAAGAAACAAGACAAGGATGGACGCAGATTCGGGTTTGTGCAGTTTGCAAAGGTTAGGGATGTCTATGACATAGAAAAGAGACTCAGTTTCATAACGATAGGCAACGTGCAGATGAAAATATAGCAGAGCTAGCAATAAACACAAAATCACGAGACAAACTCAGGATGTTGTGTGTGAAAAGGTGCCGAAACTATTGACCAATGTTGAGACCAAGGTGGAATGGAGAGGTAATGCTAGTGGGCAAAGCTATGATGAAGGGAAAAATGTGCTATTAGAGGGCCAGACAAAAATGTGGTGTGGGTATCTAAGAAAAAAGAATGGTGTCATAGCGAGTTCCATATTGATTAGGATACGGTTGAGAGGTGCTGCAAGGCAGTGGTGGCAAGCTTACACCGACCAAAATAGCTCAATAATGTTGCTAACTTCCTTTTATAGGAATCATACTGAATGTCAAGGCCATTACTATGGGTGACAATATGGTTCAGTTGGAATTGAATGGTCCAGAGGATCTGGGGGAGGTTATAGCTAGGTATAAAAATGGCATGTCTAAGCTATTTTACACCATTAATTGGTGACATCCTCGTATGGTGGCTGTTATAGGGAAACGTGGGTTTGCTTGTATGGGAAATGTGGGTTCGTTTGTACAGCGTGTCATATCATGCTTGATCAGAGACATTTTTTTTTCGAAAGATGGTGTTACTGCTGGGAGATTTTTGTGTGCATGGACGATAATATGACTTCCGTATGAATTTTTCAAGAGTTTACTTACGGAATCAAACACATGTGTTGATTAATGAAGATTTAAGGATTTATGTTAATGATCTTGTGTTCTTAATCCAGATGGTTGGGGAACATGGGAAGGAATTATTTTAAGGAAGCTGGTGGTATCATAATTCAAATACTTCATCGTCAAAGAGTTATGATGATGCTTCATTGGATTTGGATGCTTTGGAAGATGAAAGTTTAGATGATGGTGAAAAGGACCATGATCTAACGATAGGAAGTGCAAAAAAAAAAAAAAAAAAAAAAGAGAGACCAAAGATGGTGTGGAAAGCATGGAGGAGGGGGAAAAAGGGGGTGAATTATCGGGGCAAAATTTACATGATTCTGTGCTAGATATTGCATAATATCAGGAGGAGTTTGAAGGTACAAAATCAAATTCCATGGAAAACTTAGCAGATGCATGAATGAAAGAGAAATCAAATTATGAAGTGAATATCAATAATGCTTTGATTTTTAATAATAATGTAGATGTTTTACGATTGGGTGATGATGCGTAAGGAGATTGATTGAGGTGAGCCTTTGTTGATCAAAACTTATGAAGAAGGGAATTAGTGGGACATGGAAGTTGATAAAGAATTATGGCAATTGAGTGTTATTGATACGGATCAGCAGGAAGCAATAATTTGGCACAAAAAGAGTTTATTGGTGAATCTAATGACCTAATTATTAGGGCTTCTCATGAGTCAGACGAGACTAATCACATATTGAGTCAAGGACTAAATTTCTTTCACTTCAATGTTATTGTTAAGGATATTGCATAATATCAGGAGGAGTTTAATTTTTAATAATAAAATTCCATGGAGAACGTAGCAGATACGTGAATGAAAGAGAAATCATATTATGAAGTAAATATCAATAATACTTTAATTTTTAATAATAATGTAGATGTTGTGCGATTGGGTGATGATGCATAAGGAGACTGATTGAGATGAGCCTTTGTTGATTGAAACTTATGAAAAAGGGAATTGGTGGAACATGGAAGCTGATAAAGGATTATGACAACTGAGTGTTATTTATACGAATCAACAGGAGGCAAAAATGTGCAACAAAAAGAGTTTATTGATGAATCTGATGGCCTAATTATTATGACTTCTTATGAATCAGACGAGACTAATCACGTATTGAGTCAAGAACTAAATTTTTTTCACTTCAATGTTATTGTTAAGGTTGTAGAAAAGAATTAATCTTAAGACATGTACTTTGGAAAGAATTAAAAATGGGAATTGACTTCGTTTGACAATTTATGAAAATAAAAAAAATATATATATTTTAAAATAAGTAAATAAATAAAAAAATTGGATTCGTTTGACAATTTATGAAAATAGTTTATTATTCCTATAATTTTATTAGTTTATTTCTTACTAAAACTATTAGAATAAGTTATTTTTAATTTATTTTAATAAATTTTATTGTTAAATTGAAGATAAAAAATATCATTTAAAAATAGCAGTGAGCGTTTGATTATATTTTATATCAAAACGCACCCTTAATAAGTTACTTCTCTAATTTCTTCTAGTGTTTGATCTTTAAAAGGTTTAAATAATTTTTTTGTTTCTTAAAAATTTATAAACTTTTATTTGGTTTCTATTTTTATTTTTCCAAATGATTCTTTATTTATTTATTTTATCTAAATATCATATATTTTTTATTAACTTTCTTATTTTAAGGAAACCAAATAAAAAAACTTGTAATATTTAGAGGAATTGGATTTTTTTTTGGAATATTTAAAAAATTCAATAAAATAAATTGTATCATGAAAGACTTATTTAAATTGAAGATAAAAATTATCATTTAAAATAGCAGTGAGCGTTTAATTAATATATCAAACCACACCCTTAATAAGTTATTAATTAAAATTTATCCTTAAAAGAGTGCCACTTAACTTGAAAATATGGATAACGTGAACTCACTCCATCAAAAGTTCAGATAAAAAAAGGATCAATTCATCCTGCTCCTATTTTTAAAAGTACGTTAGAAATCGTAGCTTAATACGTTTATTGGTAAGTAAGTTCAATAAAATTATTATAAAAAAATTTAAAATAATTAAACTTATAAAAATCATTTTTATATTAATAAAAATAGTATTTAACTAATAAATAATTAATTTAAAAAATTAAAAAGGTGAATTTGACAGGTGTAAAACCCTCAATTTAACCTACTATTTTTTGTGGGTTATATAGATTCACCTATTTAGCCTAATCCACTTTCCCAACCCTCACTTGAATTCTTTACCACTGTCACTGAAATTTTTTTACCACCAACATAGCCATTATCACTGCCTAACATTTTCCTGTAAGGGTGAAAATAGGCTATGTCACCCTTCTAGAGCCTATGGCCTAACTCATTTATAACCTAACCTATTCCAGTTTATTTAATTAAAAAATTAAAGCAAGTCATTTATAGAAGCCTTATAGTTAAATAGAGTTAGCATACTTTTTAAAATAAGTAAATTTAAAAATAAACTTATTAGAATATTAAATAATGAGCATCATATCCAACACTAAATACAAATACTTTTTTTTTAAAAAAAAACTTTTTGCACGCAAGCATTTAAAAAATATACACCCAAATAAAAAGAACAATTTTTTTTTGTTGTCTCATCTTTGTTCAAACAATATTCAAGTACTTTAAAAATGAACTACACACACAATAATATATAATGAAATAAAAGGCAGGAGTTTGGCCCCGTGGTGCAAATTTAGAGATGGTTGATATAATACTAATAATAATAAAAGAATTTTTTTTTATATACAACAGATACACCCATGTTTTTCATATTATAATTACCTTATGTCATTCTTTTATTTTAAACTTTAATTTCATTTTAAAAATTTTTAAATAAGAATAAATTTAGTGAATAGTATGATTAAAATTTAGCAATTATTATACAGACTAAAGAGATATTTAAAAACAATATATTTTTTGAAGGAAGCATTAATATTTTTATAAAATAGTATTTAAATTAAATTCAATATTGATACATTCCTAGAAAATATTGTATTAACATTTTTTAAAATATTTAAAATATATCAAATGTATATTCAACATTTGCAGAGAATAAAAATCTCAAAAAATATGATTCCCAAAAAACATAATTTTTAAGATCTGAAAAAGATTTTATAACCCTAACACTTTAAAGTAAACATCGATGGCAGTTTATTTCCAAAAGAATTTAAAAGGGGACCACAATTCTTTCTTGCTGTAAATTCTAAATAGCAATATAGTATACATCGAACGCTTTCATGTTAATCTCAAACGAACAAGCCAACTTATTATGGTTTCGAGTAATTAAAAGAAAAGAGATTCACTTGAAATGCTTTGAGCTGAGAATAAATGAAACCAGATAAATATTATTTACAGCAACATTGTTCAATTACATGACAAATTAGACATGCAAAAGACGCCAACCCTGTATAGATAATTGCAACTATTGCTTATACCCCATTCCTTTCCCTTTATTTATTTATCTATTTATCTTTTTTTGGTCTAATACCTCATTATTTTAAATAGAAGACCTCGTCGAAGAATCGCTCCCTGGCATCTTTAGATTACTGGATTCTTTCAACAAATCAAAAGATGTGAACGAATGAGGTGGGATAGTGACATTCATGTCCATCCCAACATTTTGAAGTAGACTCTGGATTGGCACCACCTGTATTCATAGTAAAAAATAACAAAAGCATAAGCTAATTTGATATGGTTCCTCAACAAAATTTACTTTAGTGTTGTGAAAGGTGTTTAAGGTCACTGAAACAGAGAAACAAAAAAGGCAAAACTTTGAAATGATTTCCTAGTAACTGTGGTTCATGCAAGGATTTTGAAAATTAGTATAATCCACAGAACCATATTGAGAAGTGCATAATAAAAATTAGCTCAAATATAAATTAAAAGCTTGGAAAGAGTGAAGCTTGAGATACCTTCTTTGGCTGTGAGAAGGAATTCTCGTCCATTACATTTGAAGATGTAAGCACAGTCTTTGTTGACCCAGACAACTGCAATGAGTTTGGTTCCAGTCCATCAAAAGAAATCTTGAGGTTCACAGTGTTGACACCAAAGTTCACAACCTGAAAAAGTCAATTGCTTCAGACTGAGTGATGACAGTGCTAGCAAAAGCATCAAGAAGGCAACTAAGAACGCCACCCATAGGACCCAATGCTGCAAATTACACTTAAAAATGGGAAAATTCAATCAACCGTAGTCATATTTTTCACTTCAGAATTTTGAAGAACAGGGAAAACAAAATGTGTCTCAAGAAATTAATTTATTCATGCTAAATGTGATGAGAAGCTATATCCTACACTTCAATCCTTAGGTTTAAATTTGGATTCTTTATATTAATTTCCAGTTGAATAATAATTTTTATGACGATTTTTATGCTTAATTTTACACAACACCAAAAAAGCATAATGGTTTACACTTAAGTTTTATGCAAAGTTGTCCCCATTACCTTTATTCGTATGTAATTATTCTTATCTACAGAATTTTGCCAACTAATTGCTGATGCAACAAATGAATTTGAGGAAGTTGCTTGAAGTGATGTATTTAGAAGTGTTGCTCCACTTGACTCCGAGAAAAATAGCTGCACCCAATAGCTAGGAGTTCCATAGAGCTGAAAGGAATTGAATACAATAGCATCTGGGTTCCACCTAAGGACAGAAATTTAACACAATCTTAGTTTGGACATCATCAAGGAACAATAATACCTAATTTGTTAACCACCTTAGCAGTTGAATTGAAAAATTCTAGTGATATTTAGAGTAATGAAATCCTTAAAAGACACTTTTTTTCTAAATTTCTTTTTTAAACTTATGCGGAACAAAAAGGTCACAGTTTGTTCTTCAAGCAATTGTTTAGCAGAACATTAAATAGTTAATAATCTACACCATCCTATAGCTAATAGTTATCTATTTACAATTTAGTAAATTTACTTCTGGCTTAATGGAAGGCTGAACGTAAAATAAAGGGTCTAAACCCAGCCATCTGAATGAAATTGAAAGACATTAGGTGTGAGCAGTCCATTATGGTCTTTGTTTTCACAAGTACAACCACGCCTCCTTGCAGAAATCAACAAATTACTTGTCTACATTCCCATGGAGCCATTCAATAAAACTTTTACTTAGAATTCAGAACAGAGCATAGTCCATAATCTAACAGGCTAACAGCTAGACCAAAAAGCAAAGAAGAATAGATAACAGAAACTTTCTGATAAAATCATGATACCTCCGATCATTGGCATTTACGAAAAGTGGAGCATAGCTAACCATTTTGACAACATCACTGCACCAAAAAGAGAAAATAAAAATGGTGAGTACAAACTATTAAGTGAACTAGAATAAGATAAAAGCATTGAGGACACACGGAAATGAATTAAATAAAAAAAGGGGTGAGCGAGGGCAAGAGGCTCTCGCCTAGTGGGGGTCTGGGAAGGGTAGATGTCCGTAACCTTATCTGTGCAAACGGAAGGCTATTTGGAGGATTTAAACTCATGACTCCAAGTCACAAGGAAGTAACCTTATCATTGGGCCAACTTCCAAGGCTTGCCTCATGGAAATAAATAGATTTGCAAGATTTACACACTAGCTCAAATAATTGACAGCACTAGAGTAAGATTCTTTGAATGAAAAAAATGCCTGTAAAACTTGAAGTGAATCTTGTGTAACAGATAAGTCAAGCTTGCTTGACAACATTCATGACAGACCTGATTTACTTAAGTTCATATGTAGCCTGTTGGGACTTGTTTTTGGCCTTGCCCAAAGCTCAGTTAGAAGGGTAACTTCCCCATAAATTATAAAAAAATCTGTTGCATGTGTTTGCATTTTTGGTTTGGGGAACAGTACAAAATTTCAAACCTGGCCCTGTGTAAAATATTTAATGAAAATTTCATAGGCCCCAGTAAACCTGTTCTTTTCCAGTCCAATAAGGAAACCAGCTTCAGCTAGGGCTGCCAAAAGGCTTCCCGTTCCAGCATCTTTCCCAGTCACAGCATACTCACTTACAAAAGCCTGCAAAGTATTTGAACAGGTTGAGCACAAATGTAATGCCAATAACCAATAAAACAAAAAGGTTTTGACAGAGATCATAAAACCTTTGGACCGCTTCGTGATGCACGATCAAATGTGTTAGCCCTAGAAAACATGTCATTTGCACTTGTATAAACCTAATTATAGAAACAGAGTATGAGAAAGATACTACTAGTGGACCAATTTCATACATGCGTGCATGGACACACAAATGAAGTGAAAAACAAAACCCCATTGAGATTTGTAATAAAAGAAATAGTGTTGAAGACATTACATGATAATCATACATATCAGCTGGATGATCTAAAGGTCGAGAAGACCCATCACAATTTGAGATAATTTGGATATCTGGATAAGCACTTCTTATGGCACTATAGAATTTCAGGTAGTTTCCTGGTCAATCAAAGATTAAACAGAAGATATATGAATTTCAGAACTTTTTGTTAGAAATCTGCATGTAACACATTAATAATAAATCCATAATAGATTCCAAAGTGTTAGTGCATGTCAACAAAGAGCATTTTACATTTTCTTAGGCTGGAATAAATAAGAAAAATATGCATACCTCGATAATTCTTTTTTCCACAATCTTCATTTCCAACAGCAACATATTTTAGGTCAAATGGCTCTGGGTGTCCCATGGCAGCTCTAAGGGAACCCCATTTTGAAGTTGAAGCACCTCTTGCAAACTCAATTCCATCAAGGGCTTCCTGCAATCAAGATATCAAGATCTTTCTATAAATTCTTAAGTTAACTTTCTTTAACAAAGAAGGAAAAACTGAAAAATAAGAGGAAAAACAGGGAAAAACAAGTGAGATAGCATACTTGCACCAAAGGTAAGACAGCAGATGTATCAACTTGATCATTATGGCTGACACCTAAAATGAAATATTGAATTAGAAAGCAAGACAATTTTACCAATTCACCCTGTAGTAAGAAGCTTAGTTAACAGAGATAAACATAAAATTACCATTATTAAATACCCATATTGGTGCTGCATCCAAGTCCTCTGCTAGCTGCTCAACAATAATATGTATCATTTCACTTTCATATCACAAACTGAAAGCAATTCAACTAGATTTGAACATCACAATCCTCAGAACCAACATATAAAATGAGACACTTACTTGGAGAAACTCAAAATAGCCAAGTCCATCATCAGTCCAGTACATCCAAACATCACCAAAGTGCCCAGGTCTCTCCTCCCATGGTCCAACAGATGCTTTCCAACGAAATGCATTTCTTAACCATTCTCCTTCAACAAAACAACCACCTAGTTCCATGTAATGAAAAATAGCATTTCCAGATGTTAGCTGAATTATATCCAAGCTAGAAGAGTGAACTAGAGTATGCCAGGTCAGAAAATGTTTATCTTCTAGTGCCATCAAACAAAATTTCCACTTAATTTTTTCTTCTGTAGAAGAAAAGAATATGATCCTTTATCATACATACTAGAGAGAAATTGAGAAAAGTTCCATCTATTTGAGCAATAAAGTTGATTGCTATTTGGACAGTCATTTTGAAACAGCCGGATAAACGCAAATAATTAGGATATTAATAATTTGAATTCTTCACAGTTCAACAAATAAATAACTGAGAGAAATATGACAAATCACAAATCCAAACAGCATAGAAAGCCAGAGCTAACTTATAATCTCCTGTAAGACTGATAATATGCTTACAAATTATCACAAAGGGCATAAGTAATTTTGGAGTCTGGAGCCATGCAAAGTGCCAACTTGAACATAACAAAAAAGCAAGTACCAAAGAAAACAGGAAAAGCTATGTTCAGATACAAACAAGTCCATAATTTCTTAGCTCAAACAGCTCACTAAGGATTTACTAGGTATAGCTGAAAGTGAAACATAATACACCAGTTGATGTTCAGATGCAAATTATTTTACACTTTGAATTGACACAGGAAAAATAAATAAAGCTGAATAGTTTGAAATAGATTAACCTCTTTATTGTACACACTCTAACAAGTATTTATCAGTTATTATATCCTGTTTTTCACTATCATCTGTCTTTTCCACCCTTTCAATTAACCACACCATCATTTCAAGTCTAGACATTTTGGAGATGCAAGATAGGAGCACATAACACAGGACAAAAGCAATATAAAAGATATATAAGAAAAATGTTGTTTGTTAATCTGAACCACTATATGCATACCCGGAAATCTGATAAATCTTGGCCTCAAAGCTGCCAGCATTTCAACCAGTTCGCTTCGGAAACCATGTCCCTGCAACAGGTCAAGGTTGATGATGTTACTGATAGGGATGGGGGAGGACAAGCAGTATTACCAATAGTGACGTCACATAGGCAATGACTGTATAGGGTAAATGAAGCAAAGTTCCATCATTGAAGTACTGATTCAATATCAATTGTTTTCATCGTAAAATATTTTCTTTCTAAAGAATGGCTATCTCTTTTATTAGGTAGGAATAATTTACATAAACTGATAAGATTTTAAGTCTTTGTAAACATCATTTTGATAATGTTCATACCATGCACATCCAATGGCAATCACAGCACCTTATGAAGAGAAATATAAGGTATGTTTAAGAATGATGTATAAATAAAAAGTAGAGAGAGAAGAAACAGATAAGAATGAAGAAATTGATTCCTTAACAAGCAATTTTTAAGAGAAAAACTAATTTCCCCTCCCTCCTCTTACCACCACAACTACTTATGAATAAACAAGGTTAATTTTACTATCATCAAGACACATTAACATCGATAATCACAAGAGTAATAGTTACATAAAATTAATGCGCTATACAAATATCAAAATCAAGCTTTGACACCTATAACAACCTAATTTGCCATAAAAGGTTAGGGGGTTCAAATTAAAACAATTTAAGGCAGCCCATTATCATTAAAAAGGTTCCCATCATCATGGAGGTAGGTGGAGGACTAGATACACGCAACCTTACTCCTGTGGAGATACTATTTCCACAAGTAGCACATGTAAAACTAAATCCTTCTTTTATAATAAACAACAGTCCAAAGGAGAAAGTAAAGTAACTCCCTAAATTCAAACATGTGAATAAAAAGAGAATTAATTTCTGGATGTAACACAACCTTATATGTGTCCATTGGCATAGCAGACACTTGGTCCAACCATATCACACCTTTGGTAGATGTTGTTAATTGAAGTCTTGAATTGTGATTTGTTGCCTTGGCCTCCAATAAAGTCTCCACCTTGGTCCAGTTTGAAAAATCAGAAGCAGAACCCCTGCATGATCAGTAATTAGTATTATTTACAGATGCAAAAGATAATTTCTGGGATAAAACTGTTGCACATTAAGTCCCCATAGCACATAAAATTGGAGCTCACGTGATCACAGCTGAAGCTAAGTTTCCCACACCATTTGATCCAGTCAATGAAATTGTTAGATTAAGTGGTCCAGTTGAACGAACATAGAAGATCACTTTGTATTGCTTCCCTTGCTCAATATTCTGAAAGAAGAACAAAGTAGTAAATATATTACTTGAAGTCTCAGCAGTGAAGAAATTGAAAAGAATAATCTCAGAATGAAGAATCAAATAAGGATAAACAAAACTTATAGCCCAGAAATTGAAACTAAATAACATCATAGAATGTATAATTAATGTTATTCAAATTTTGTTTTTCATTCAGGAAATATATGCATATAGGATTTGTGACCCAATTGATGAAAGGGTGTCAATCAGTCTCACCATGCCCCAAAAACCAGGGTTGTACACACCAACACCATCAGCTGGGCAAATCTTGTCACCATTGCTGTCACATAACACCTCCAAACGAAGTGCAACCTTATTACGGTCAAAGCAAGAGGTACGATCAGTTTCGACATTTATAGTTGATTCATTTCCAATAATTGACCACGGATCAATATTTGAAGGAGTGTTAGGGCCCCCAGCTTCAAATCCTGAAACAAGATAAACAAGAATTCATGATTTTTCATTTATACTTTAAAACGGTGACCTCCATATAATGAAACAAGGTAAACAATAAACCATTCATTTTTTCACATTTGAACTTTGATAAAGTAGGATAATCTGTCATATCTAAAGCAGAATCTCCTTAGCAAAGCGACAAAGAGACACCTCAGGCCTCTCCTTTTCATCAAACATTAGAAGAACAAAGAGAAGAAGCACAAGACAACCAAAATAAAATTAAATAAAATAAAATCAACAGAAAGCAGATTGTGGAGTGGCTAAAATGCTCAATTATTATTTCATATTTATTAACAGGTTAAAAAAAAACACAAAATTACTTGAATATCAGTGAAAAAACTAACAGAATGTTTTGATGGACACCATAACTAAGAAAAGAAAAAGCACAAACCCTAACAAGTGCATGTCTTCAATTCAGAAAAAGCAGCTCTAAAGAGAGCAAGTAAGGGTGTACCTTTAAAGTTTAATGGGTAACAATCACAATGCACTTTAAATAAAGGGTGGCTGTACCCTTACTTGTTCACTTTTTTATCTCATTAATTCTATGTTCATCTCTTCTCTTCTGATTTTCTTTTTCTGTTATTATCATGTTTCCTATCAAGTACAACAGATTGCAGGAATGTTGCATTTGTGCCTCTGAACATGTAAGTTGCAGTTGAAAAAAATTGGAGCACACACACACACACACAACAGAAAAGAAATATTATCGAGTAACCTCAGTGCTAGGTTTTTCATTTAGAAGTTTAGAGAATACGAAAATGACCTCTGTTGCTCACAAGCTCAGCCCACAATCCCCCAGTTCCAGCATGATTGATCTCCTGTAGATGAAATTCAAGAAATTGGTCATCTTCTAACATTTGAATGTGAGGCATCACCAAATTCAACATAAACATGCAGACTCAAATTTAAAGGTTTGTTTACATAATCCTAAGTTCTATGCAGTTAATTCAATAACTAATAACATTGATACAATACATTATTTCATATTTTATCTTCATACTTATCTTTTGTATAACCTTTGGATGGCACACATTCTATTCTAGTCCATTTAAAAGAAAACTCCAACAATGCATCAGAAATAGCAATCAGGAATCAGAAGTAAAAGTAATTAGAAAAGGGGACACTAATAATACACCACAAATAACAAGGATCAATTGCTAGATGCAGGCTCATCCTCACCTCAAAGAATATGCCAAAAAGTGTCTCCGGTATTAGCCTTCCAGATGTATCAGAAGCATCTACGACTAGAGTTGCGTTCAGGTCAGCATGTACTTCAGCAGCAAAGCATTGGAAGACAAGGCAAACCACTAAGAAAAATTGGAGCAGAGAAACACTGCATGAGGCATTGGATGAACCCATTATTTGTCACAACATTCAATCTACCTGCAGTCTGAACAACATAAGGTAACGGAAATTAACATGAATACGAAGATTATATAGATGAAAAAGGAAATGAAAAGTTAAAACAAAAGAACATGCATTTCATGTATTCAGAGATGGACAAAAAAGTAAACATATGCAACAAAGAATCATCCAACACCTAATGCGTCACCACCGCTTGATCCTACAATATGCCAATAAACACCAACTCTTTTTTCACCTTCTTCTCTTTACCTTCGGTGTATAAATACAAAACTAAGTCACAAGATAGGTGCAGCTACCACTTATCTAAAAATCTCAGTTAGTTGGAGAAAAAAGAAAGTTCATAAATAATGCATAGACTAATTCATCACATAGAACACATAAAAAATGAAACATGAATTTAATAATATACAGTTGGTAACAAGCACTGCGCTTGAATTTAAGATCTTGAAATGCATTTGAATGCAATCATTATTATGATCCAAGACACATATTGTGAATTCAAATAATGTCCAAAACATTCAAATAAACGAATTTAAATTATTGCGGGCAGTTACACCCACGCCATGTTACATAATAATAATAATAATAATAATAATAATAATAATAATAAAGTTCAAACGTTTGAAAACTAAAAAACTCACGGGTATGAATATTATGTTTGAGAGAAAGAGATAGAAGAACTGAGAAGGGTAAAGTGGGAAATAATGAGTTAAAAAGGGTGTGGGTGTTCTGAATCTCTGAGTGTGTCTCTTATCTTTATAGAGTAAAATTGGGTTGGAGTTGTGTGAGTGAAGCAAAGGGAGGCAAGTAGATGATAGATTCTGAGTGTTGTCTTTCTTGCCTTTGCTTCCACGGGTCGAAGTGGAACTGTGGTGTGGATTAAGAATACAGAGTGACTTACGAGTTGGGACTCGCTTTCTTTAATACCTTATTTTAAGTTTACAGCTTTATACAAAAATTTTAAAAATATAACTGATATTTCAATTTTTATTAAAACATATTGTATTTTTATTTATTTATTATTTTTTATCAAATATTATTAATTTATTACTTTTCTGTGGAAGGTGTGAGGGACCCACCTAGGTTTTGCCGTCTGGCGTTGACGCAATCATGTTAGTTGCGTGCACCGGATAAGAACGTTGAATTTTTTCTTTTATGAATTTTGTTTTCTCTGTATTATCTTCACATTGTCCTCTCTGTTACCTGGCCGGACCTTTGATTTCGTTTTCATAAGTTGAGAAGTGAAGTATAATGAAAACATTAATTTTATAGTTGCTAATTTAAAATTAATATGATAATAAAAATTCATATATAATAAGTTTTGAAATTAAAAAATATATTTTAAGTAATAGTTCTACTCTCATTTACTGTTTTAAATGTATGAAGAGAAGTAAAATAAAATTAAGAAGAGACTCAAACCAGAAGTGAGCAAGCAAATCTATACCTTCAAAGTCGAAGATAACGTCTTAATTCATATCTTTTCTGTCTGCATATAGCTATAATAAATTATAATAAATTTAGTTTTGTTAATAATATTATACGAGTAATGTTTTATATATTTTATTAGGAGTCTACATTTCCACTTGAATTTTTTTAAAATTATTTTTTTACTCGAATTCATCTTAATTAAATAAAATTAAGATAGGATTATATCAATTTAATGTAGAAATAAAATATATCACTTTTAACATTTTATATAATTAAATCATAAAATATATAAAATATATATATATAATTAAAATAAAAGAATATTTTTATAGTATATATATAAAATAAATAATATTATTTTATCAATAAAAATTAGATATTTTTCCTAATAAATAGTATTTTTTTATTAACATACAGTAGTGTTGGTTTTGATAATTTTTTTAAGCTAAATGATACTCATTTCACAATTTATTTTAAATTTAAATATACCTTGAACTAACTTAAAGTAAAAAATTTATTTACCTTTAAGATAAGCAACTAATAATATTAAAATATATTTATTATATTTTTATAAATTTAATATAATAAATGTGTATTGTTTATAATTTTTTATAAGGTTAATAAAATAAAACCAAAAAAAATTAGAAGACTCCTATAGTTAAGAAACTAATAAATAATGTTTAAAATTATGTTAAATATATAAAAATAAGTAAATATTTACATATTTTAACAAAATATTTTTATTTTTAATTCTTTAACTAATATTTTAAATACACTTAATAGTATTTTTTTTAAAACAATTATTGACTCTACTTCAAATCATATTTATAATTGTATGGAACAAATGACTTGAATTCATTAGTCTTGTAATGCCCTGAATTTTATAATATTATTTGATTATTAATATATATGTGTGAATTGATGCTTGAATGTGCATTTGATTGTGTGATGAGTTGGATGTGAATATGATAATGATGAGTTTTGAATGGTAATTTTTAAATGTACGGTGCCAAAAACTTGTTCGGAGGGCAAGTGTATCTATAAAAAAATAATAAAAGATTCTTAAATTATATTTCCGAAATATCATCCCACAAAGATTGATTTCCAATTACTAAGAATTTCCTAATTCAATTGTTTAAGTTTCAAAGATACGAGATTAATTAAAAACAAGAATTTATAAAATCAATTATAAAACTAAAAGCAAAAAATACAATGCACGTCTTGGTTAAACTTATTGGAGAAGAACTTAGGAGTTTTCTCATTCAATCCTTTATGTTATTTTTCTGTTTAACTCTAAATCCGATTTCCTTATGATTACCAATCATTCATACGAAGACTATTAATACTTAATGGTCATGCAATATTAATATTATTTTCTCTAAATTAACATTCTCAATAGTCATGCAAGACATCAATTTGAGAAAGCTTAAGGAACCTATGAACTTGTTAATTTAATAACGATTAAAGAAAAAGATTAGTTTGGTCCACCTAATCCTTTGTCTCGTTTTACCCTATAGATCTATTAATTAACTGGGGTATGGTTGCCTGACAATATAATTAATTAGGATTAAGAGAGAAACACAATAGGATAAAATCTAATCACGAAACAGAAATTAAATTTAGATTCAAACGTCAAAACTCCATGAATTCATGAACAATAGTTCTCATAGCCTTAGCTATGGACTTAGTTACTCATGCTAAAGAAAAGAACTAAAACAATCATAAACAAAGACATAATAAAAAGAAATAGCGAACTAGAATATGAGATGTGTTCCCGGTCTTCAAGTACAATCGCTTGAAGCTCTAAGTCTCGCCAAGCATGTGTCAAGAATCCTGTGCAAGAGAAAAGATATGAGAAGTGCATCCGAAAGCAAAAGACTAGATGTCCAACACGGTCCCTTTTACGATGCTTGAGATCTCCTTTTAATAGGGTTTAAAAATCCTAAAGACTATTGATAATTAAGCTTCTCGTAGATGAGTACGGTCGTGCAAGGCCTTAAGCACGATCGTGCATGGGCTCGAAGCACCCCAATGCTTATTGAAAGGGTCTGGGTGTGCTAACTACTGCGAAGCTCTAATCTTCTATCAATTTGGGCCAAAAGCACATTCAAAGTATACTTGCGGCATCTTTATACTAAACTGCATAATTAATATATAAATTATTGTAAGTACCAAATAAAATAAAGGTCAAATATAAATATATGGGCTGTAAAATAGGGCTTAATTACGGACTTATCATATGTGAATATGATAATGATGAGTATTGAATGGTAATATGAATATGTGTGTAAATACATATAGATATGTATATGTTTGTATAATATGATTGAAAGATGAATGTGGACTTGTGGAAGAATTGGAAATATAGGCTAAGTGTGTGTTGTAGGGGTGTTCTTGTTGTAGTGAGAAGGCCCTGGGCGTAGAGCATGAGTCTGTGGCGCTCTCGCTGTAGTGAGATGGTCTTGGGAGAAAGGGATGATTCTGTTGCATTCTCGCTGTAACAAGAGGTTCCTCGCTGTAGCGAGAAGGCAGAGAGGGGTATATTTTTTAGTGCAGTCTTGCTATAGCGAGAGTGTCTCGCTGTAATGAGATTCTGCATAAACTAGAGTGCAGTTTCCTCTGAGATTTTTGCTATAGCGAAAGGGGGTGTCGTTAAAGTGAGGGAATCTCGCTGCAGTGAGAGTGTCGCGACCAGAAGAGTATTTGAGAGGTTTAAGGTTTAAGGTTTAAGAAGCTCATTTCTCATCCTTCTCTTCAAACTCTCTTCGATTCTCTCAACTCAAAACCCTATTTCACCGATTAAATTGCCTACAAGGTTGTTTGGAAGCTAGATTGAAGATTGAAATCATGTTTGGAACGCTTGGAGGTAAGTTCTATGAATTAGGGTTTCAATTTTTCATCCCTTTCTTTGATTTCTTGGTTTCTCATAGGGTTTTTCTTATATTTAGGATGAAATACGTGTGGAGGACACTTTCATTGTTGATTTACGTTGTGGGTTTTTATTTTGAAGTAAGGGGGACTCTACCTTATCTCATTGTGTTAGAATCCATTATTTTACTATGTGTTGTAATATGAATGGTTGGAAATATGTGTGTCTTAATGGAATTGATTTGATTGTAGTGAGATTATGGTGAGAAGGCTGTGTGTTGGGTGTTGACTATTGTATGTGATGAAATCAATGGATTGGTATAATATTGTGATAGTATGTATTTGAGTATAATGTGATTGAATGTGTTCATACGTGCCATTTGATGAAAATGAATACCATAATGTGATTGGGAGTGTGAATGTGTGTGGAAATGACATGAAAATGCGAGTGTGCACAAAAGCATCACACTCAAGTGGAATCCTAAGGCTATCTTCAATCATCTGCATAGTCACCACCAATAAGTGTTATTGTTGGTAACATCAATCTTCAAACTCCAAAAGAATGGAAATATCTTGTGGAGTAATTGTACATATAATAGTGAGAATTGAGATAATTGTGCAATTCCAACAAATCTAGGAAGCTCTAAATAAGGAAGGGTTTTAACTTGAACTCCTTCCAAACTAGCTAAAATAAATTGACTTTCTAATCTTCAAAACAACGTGATCTTAACAATTTCAAATGTGCTTTGATACATAAATACTCTGAAAGTGAAGTAATGAAGAATCATCTATTTCACGATTAATGACCTTTTTTGCCTAGAAGATGAGACCATCTGCAAAAAAATAAAAATAAAATTTTACTACAATTAATTAATAAATTAGAATAATAGTAATATTTAATATCATGTAAAAAAATTATATACTACTAGAATTTTGCATATTTCCTACAATTTTTTGAATTCTTTTTTCAAGAAATTTCTAACCACTTTTACTGCAGATCTGGAAAATTTTAAACAACTTCCTATTAATTTAAATTTATAGAAAAGTCTGCAAGAAGTTTTAAAGTTTTTTGCAATTTTTTAATGAAAATAAATTGGCAAAAGAATTATTTCTTCAAATTTTTTTTGCCAAACAATTTGCAACAATAAATCATAGAAAAATTTATAGCAAAATTTTAACTTTCTTACATATTTTCCGAGAGATAAAATTGGCTGGAAAAGTTTACTATTTTCTATGGATTTTCTTATGAAAAAAAATTCACAAGTAAGAGTCATAGAAAATTTTGCAGGAAATTCAAATTTTTAAATGATTTTTTCAAGCAATTTTTTGCAAGAAAATTTGAAGAAAAATATTTAAATAAAATAAAAAAAATTAATTTATGATATATTAGCTGTACTTAATTGTTTTATAAAATTATTTTTCATTAAATTTTTTATTTTGTAAACTGTGTATACTGATATAATTTAAATGATTAT
This sequence comes from Abrus pulchellus subsp. cantoniensis, assembly GCA_024086825.1. Lineage (NCBI taxonomy): Eukaryota > Viridiplantae > Streptophyta > Magnoliopsida > Fabales > Fabaceae > Abrus > Abrus pulchellus. The sequence continues at coordinate 13,354,882 of CM044050.1, forward strand.
TTTCTTAAGTTAAAATATTGTATCCTATATAATTTAATTATACTATTTATTTTATTAAATATATATTAATTTAAAATAGATACACCAAAATAAATTAACATATATATATATATATATATATATATATAATATTTTAAATTATATCGTATACTATACTCACCATATTTCGAATGAGTGGCTAAAGGAGATGTGCACATTACCGTTCTCTGTTTTCTAGTTTCACCAGTGTGCCGCCAACCTAGGCCAACCTAGACCATCCCCGCCACAAAACAACAAAAATTGGAAAGGTTCTTCCTAGTTATTACTATTAACCTTTTGATTTGCTTGTTCACTGCAGAAATGGATTCTGGCGACAAAACATACACAACAACAAAATATTTGGCAGGCATCTATTTTCTTTCAAATTTTGACATTGTCTTATAGCTTAAACAAGTTCGAAGGAGTGCATTATTATTGAGACACCGACCTTTTAATTTATTGTTCACTTGATGCAATTTTCATACTGTGTTTTTCATATTGTTCACTTGATGAAATGCAACTTTTGTTTTTAACAGTATTACAACCACACTCATTCTCTTTTTCGTAGTTTACCGAAAAGGATCAAGCTACTTCTATTTCAATGCATGATGAATTCAATTAAGCTCAATTTTAAGGTTTGATTCTTCAATCACGTGACATTCCTTTTGAAGATCCAGAAATTGTTTCTCTTTAAATCAAATTAGGTCACTCACATTTTTTTTATCACATTTCCTTTCATTCAAATTCTCCAAAATTATTAGTCGCTCATTTTGAATCTTAAGAATCTTGAATTGTGCTGTATATGAATCTATCTTAGACAACCTTAGTTAACTTTTAGTTGAAAGAAAGTAATTTCATGATCTTATTATTTTGTGCATTACGATTTTTTGATACTTAACTAATCAATTGATAAAAGTTCAAAATGATTAATGAAGTTAATAAGGTAAGAAAATAATTACCCTACTCTAGCCTTCAACTTTCTTTTGATATGTTCTACACAACTCAATTTTTTTGGGAAGAATTCTATTATTGAAGCTATGAGATCATATTTAAAGTTGATTACTTATGAGAATCAATATGACAAAAGCTTCTTTGAGTGAGATTTTTTAATATTTATGTTCGTTATTGGTATAATTATTATTGTGCTAGAAGTTTATTGTATTCCATCTTGTGGTAGATTCTTCATGGAAAAGCAAGTCATGGGGGAATTTGTAAGTGTTCTATAACTTGGAGGACTCTAAGCATGAAGCATCCCACTTTAATTTCTGCAGAAAGTGAACATGCTATATGTAGGTTGATTATGATACACATCTTTTTACTTTCTTTAGTTTCTCAGTGAGATGTGTAAAGGTTGTGGGTCAATAATCTTCTTTGCTGAATTTTTTGCAGGCTGTATGTTTTAGTAACAAATATATAAACAACCTATTTGTCTTTCACAATGAAGAGCTTTTGTCTTACTACGTAATATTTTTAAGATTGGTTTTAATCTTTAACTTATTTTATTTATTAAACTGGTGAATAGTGGTTGATAATGAGTTTATATATATGGCAGTGAAGTGTTTGTCTAGGGTCGAATTGCACACCTTATTTCAGTAGCCATGATCATCCTATCATATAAGAAGCCGAATTTAAAAACATTAATCAAAGTTGAAAGAGGTGTGCATGTTATTATAAGTGTTTTTAGTTTTTTGTTTTTGTCTAAGGAGTAAAACACATACAAAACAATGAAGCTTTGGATATCGATTCTATTCTCTGTCACGAAACCGAAGATTCAAAGTTTCCGGATAGGTCTTGTACTGTGCCATCTCTTAGCCTTCCTATTCCTCTTTTCTTTCCTGTAAGCACTACGTCAGAAATGAGTTTGTGAAGCGCTAGCTTATACAGCGGTTAGTAAAAACTAATATGTAATTATATATTTAAAGAGGGGTTGCTCTCAGAGAGCTGTTCTCAGATAACAGAGAACCGCTCTCAAATCTATACTTCTGAGAGCGGTTAACAGAAAATTGCTCTCAGATCTATACTTTTAAGAGCGGTATTAACTGCTCTCTAAAGTCATTTTTGGAAAGCGGTTAATAAAGAACCACCCTCTAAAGTCATTAAAGTCGTTTATAAATGAAACACGCTCAATGCATTTCTTCTTCTTAGCTAACTTGCATTTCTTCTTCTTAACTAACAAAGTTGGTCTCATTACTCTAAGTTCTTCGTCTTCTCTGCTCTTTTATATTCTCTTCATCTTTTCTGTTAGCCTGCTCTCTTTGTCTTCTCTCACTAACAAATTAGTTTTTTCTGCTCTCTTTGTCTTCTTTCACTAACAAATTAATTTTTTTTCCATATCTGTAGGTACTTATTCATCATTCTCTCTTCATCTTCTTTGCGCTAACAGTTTTTTTTTTCCATATCTGTAGTTATCTCTTCATTCTCTGTTGTTCTCTTCATATTTCTGCGCTAACAAATTATTTTTTTTTCCACATTTGTAGGTACTTCTTCATTCTTTCTTTCTTCTTCTTTTTGTTAATGGTGAATCATCCATTCTTTTTTTCTCTCTCTCTATTAACGTTAAAACTCATCCTACTAATTTGTTCTTCTTTTTTGTCTGTTTGGTTCATGCAGATATGGATTATTTTTTGTTAACACCAAATGTATAAATTCAAGATTCAATTTTGATTTGTGATAAAAATGAAGAAAACTCACAAAGAAATCAATTCTAAACTTTGATTTAAACGTAATAATAAATTAATTTTACTTCACAACAAATCGAAAACTCAAAAAGAAATAAATTTTAAATTTCAGATTCGCAGTCTACATTTATACTCTGAAGAACGGTTCCACATGAAACCACTCTCTAATCTTATACCTATATTTTGGAGAGTGGTTCCGCGTGGAACTGCTCTCCAATCTTAACTTTTTGAGAGCAGTTGTTTAACCGCTCTCTTAAATATAATACATCAGATAGCGCAGGATTTTAGAGCGGTTCTAAACGCTCTCTAATTTAAAATAGAACCGCTGTTAGATCTCTTTTCTTGGCATAGTGAAGAAAGTCTTTTGACAATCATATGGAGTAAGGTTTGTATAGTTAGAGTTTTTATATTTTAATTTAGATTGAGATTATTTTCTCCCTCTTCTTCATCTGAAGTAGAAAATTTCAAACTAAGCACTACTAATACAAACAAAATTTAAATATTTTTTTATTTCATTGGCTTATTTAAAGGAATTTTTTTAGAGATTGATAAAGAAAAATCAAGATTAACATGTATATTCAAAAATGAAAATTAGCTAAATGTGTAGCCATAAATTGTGTTTTTTTTTTTTCCGTTATGGTGAGTTTATTTGTCGCTTACTATGAACTATTATATACTTAGATTTATTGAATATTTTAAAATTTTGCAATTAAACTTTTATAATTTAATGTAATTAGTTTTCATTTTTAACTTATAACTATATGATTTTGTTCGTAGGCTATAGTCCAAAAAACTAGCAGAGCTAAGTGAGAAGGGAGTAACAACCATTATTGGAGGAGGTAATTCTGTTGTTACTACAGAAAATATTATTGGACTTTTGCACAAAAAATGAGTCTCATCTCCATCGATGATAGTATCTCAGCTTAGAACTTCTTAAGGGGAAATGACTTCTTAGTGTTCTTGTTTCAACAAACATAAGATAACTCTTCCTTTGTAATATGTGCCTTTTTTTTTTTTCTTCTTTTTATTATTATTATTATTGAGTTATAACCAACATTGAATTGGTTAAGAATGACAATGGGTAGGATATAGTAAGGTACTATAATACTCATTTCTTTATCTGCATTTTAAAAAAAATACTTATATCGAGTCCTATATTCACATGGGTAGTAACATTAATCTCCATACATGTACTCTCTAGGTACCCGCATACCCACAGTCTTACCTATTAACCGTGTTTGTTTGAGAAAAAAAAATACTTATAAAAAAAATGCTTATATAACTTCACATAAGTAGCATAATAATACAAAAATTCAATACATAGTTGCCAAACAAAGTACAAGCATAAATAGAAAATAAATATTCAAAGAGTACAAGTGCTAAATGTATCTAAATACAACAACTTTTTAAACTAAAATTATTAGAAATTATAAGTGAAATTAAACACACAAATTATTTATCGGCAATGAACTTGCCTGTGTGAGATCCGATCGACCAATAACAATACTAAACTGGGTAACGATGAGATGGATCTGCACAATGGGTGACCTCTTATGTGGAATTACTTTGTGACCTCTTGTGACGACATTGATAACTAGTTCTATTGATTCATGGTTGCTGCAATAGGTTTGAATGAGACAGACATTGAAAATGAGAGTAGGGTTAAGATAAAAAAAACTCACGTATTAAATAATAACAAGAAGTAGACGCATAATATATATATATATATATATATATATATATATATATATATATATATATAACTTTTGAATTTAAAATTATAAAAAAATAACAGATTTAATTAATATAATATAATATATATATATATATTAATACTAATATTTTTAACTTAGGTACTGTACAAAAAGTATTTTGTCAAAAATATAAATTTATTTAAAAAATTATTTTAATGAATTAAATATTTATAATGTATTTGAATTTTAAAAGAAAAAATTTGAATAAAAGATAAATGGTCATAATAAAATTTTTAATAAAAATATATACGTGTATATTAAAAAAATTATACTTTTTTTATTCAAATAAAAAATTATTTAACAGATAAATTGTAATAAAAATAACAAAAATAAGAATATAACAATATTTTTTATATTTTATATTTTTTAAAAACTTTTTTAAATATAAATAAATAGTAAGAATAATATTATTTAAATTCAATAGATTATTAAAGGTAATATTTCTTTTTCTCCTCTTCAACTTATATATCATATAAAAAATTTTATATAAAATAATTACATTTTGTATAGTACTTTGACTTGGGAAAAAAACTATGTTATTTTGAATAATTGCATTATATATCAATACAAAATAGTAAATAATTATTTTGAAACTTGAAAAGTAATTTTATTTTATAAACATGGGAAAGGGAATTAGTTATTCTATTCCAACATATTTTAATCTATCTCAATTCTATTTATCTATATATATATATTTATTTATTTATTTGTAAGTATAAAAATTTTTACATCTAAACTATATGGGAACAATGTTTCACTCAACCTCCATGACGGGATGTGAGACGAGTACACATAAGAGAAAGAGAAAGATAAAAGAATTGTTATTTTCATTTTTCTTAGTATTTAATATGTGATTTTTTTAGCAAATGCGTATTATTTTTATTACTTCTTCAATTTATCCGCTTTCAATTTTCAACGTTTGCTTTTATGTTGAGAAGATAATCTAGCTATAAAGAATTGTCTTCAAGCTTTTCATTGAAGGTATTTATGTTTTCAAGCTTTTCTCTTCAAACAAAGCAAGCTAGCTTCTACTTTAAAAGCACAATAGCAAAACCATTTATCTACGCTAATATACTTTATGTAAAAGATTTTATAAAGCCTATTTAAATAGAAGTTTCTAATTACGAAAGGCATAAATATACATATAGAAAGAAGGAAATTAATACTAATAATTATTTTACACATTTTTAAGAGTTTATTTTTGATATATTGTCATTGATAAGATTTACATATTGTTAACTAATTAAAAAATTGTAAATATAACTTTTTAAGTAATTATATTGCAAACGATAAAAAAATTTAATTATATGATAATTGATAATTGAATTACAATTGAATTGTTTTTTTTACTTTTAAGTGTGTCTAATTAAGGCTGTATTTATTAGTGAAAAATTATAGTTAGTAAAAAAAAAAAGTTAATAGAATTTTGCTAACTACAAAAGAATCTTGTAACTTTTAAAAAGCTTATTTAAGTAATATTCAACTTATAACTTATAGAACTAATAATTTGATTTAATGTTTACCCTTATCATTTTAAATAAATTATATATAAGTTCTAATTTTTTCTCTTTATTTAATTCTAACAATAATTAATATGTATATATATATATATTAGTTATTTAATATATTTTAGTTAATTAATTTTACTAAATAGATCTAATTTAGTTAGATACTTGTAAAGTTACAAGCTTTTTCAATTAGGTTTAGGGATGGCAATGGTTAGGGTATGGGTAGGGTACTGTAGTACCCATCCTCATACCCGCGTTTTAAAAAAATACCCGTACTCAGCTCCATACCCGCGTGGGTATGAACATTAATCCCCGTATCCGTATCCTCTGGGTACCTGCATACCCATCTTGTACCCATTATCCGCGCTTGTTTGAGAAAAAAATATTTATAAAAAAAAATATGTTTATATAACTTCACATAAGTTGCATAATAATACAAAAATTCAATATGTAGTTGCCGAACAAGGTACAAACATAGTTAAAAAATAAATATTCAAAGATCACAAGTGCTAAATGTATCTTAATATAATAATTTTCTAAACTAAAATTCTTAGAAACAATAAACGAAATGAAACATATAAGTTATTTGTCAGTGATAACTCTATCTTGTGTAAGATTCGTCGATCGGCAATGTCAGAGCGACAACGAAATAGATCTGCACAATAGTTGTCCTTTCGTGTGGGATCACTTGGTGACCTCATATGGCGACATTGATGACTAACTCTAATGAATAACGTTTCATAGTTGTTAGGTTTTAATGAGACAAACATTGAGAATAAGAATAGAGTTAGAGTAGAGAAGTTCAAGTACTAACAACGAAAGTGGATACATAAAATATTTCTTTTAACTTTTGAATTTGAAATTGTAAGAAAAATAATAGATTTAATTAAAATAATATAATATAATTAATATATGTATATATATATATTAATACTAGTATTTTTAACTCATATACTATACGAAAGTATTTTGTCAAAAATATAAATTTTTAAAAAATTATTTTAATAAATTAAATATTTATAATGTATATAAATTTTAAAAGAAAGAATTTGAATAAAAGATAAATGGTCACAATAAAATTTTATAATAAAGAAATATATGTGTATATTAAAAAATTATACTTTTTTATTTGAAGAAAAAATTAACAAATAGAAATTAACAATAATTTTTTATATTTTATATCTTTTTTTTAAAAATTTTTAATGTGAATAAATAGTAAGAATGATGTTATTTAGATTTAATAGATTATAGTTGTACTTGTAATACATATGTTGTATAGAAAAATATTATTTTAAATTAAAATATAAAAAATAAAATTTAAATATTATCAATAAATAATAAGTTTACGGTAATAGTAGGTGATTATAAAATTTATAAAATATTTATAATATATTTATTATTTATCATTTATTTTATGATTTAAATATCAATATAATTTTATTAACAAAAATATTTGTGTTAAAAATATTTTATGTGTATCATATATAAATAATATTTTAAAAAAAGTCAATCTCATATTAACTATATAATAATTAAATTATATTAGCCTAGTTAAATGATATAAAATAATAAATAAATTTTTCTATTAAAAATATAAACTAAAATAAATTTTTTGGTTTATTTTATTATTAAATATATTTTTATATTAATATTATATAACTTCACATAAATAATATAATAATACAAAAATTCAATGCATAATTATAGAATAAAGTTCAAGTGTGTATATATATATATATATATATATACCTGCACCCATTCCTATTAAAATATGTGAGTTTTTACTCACATCCATACCCGTATCCATATAGCGGATAAATACCCTACCTATTATGGGTAAATTTTGCGGGTGCCCATCGGATACTTTACCTATTGTCATTCCTATTTAGGTTATCAACTTATGTACGCTATTTCAACTGGTTTGCAAAAGAGTCCAAATTTCAATCAACATACATTTTTATAGTTGACCTGTGTGAAACTTTTCATTTTTTTGAAAGTAAATAATTTTTTAAATTTATTTTCTACTAGTGATAATTACTAATTTTAAAATAAAATATTGTTTCTCTTATTGCATGTATAAAAAACGTAATTCACTTTACAAAAAATATGAAAACTAATTAACTTTTTACATTCTGTAACGTATTACATCATATTTATTAAAATGAATTTAATTTTGGTATACTTTGCATGTAAATATTTTACCCTGTTAACTAGTTAAAATCCATTATAAATATGATTTCTATGTTAATGATTATATAAATTAAGAATTATTTCTAATATAATAATCCATGATTGAGTGACAATGTAAAAAAAATTTAAAATATTAGAGAGTGTATTGAATTAGGATTTTAAATGACTTTTTTAGTTGAAAAAAGTCCTGCAAATTTTTAAAAAGTTTAAAAACTTTTTATGACTTTTAAGATTTTGTAAGAAGTATTTAGATTAAATTTCTTTAATATATAAATTTTAATTTAATCTTATTTATAATAATAAAATATTTGTCATTACTATTATTAAAAAAATTGTATTTATAAAATATAAGAAAATTTAAAAGTTATATATATATATATATATGCACGAGTCAAATCCGTCAAACTTAAATACTTACACTATTTAATTTATTTATTTATTTGTAAAATAGGAGATAGATCAATTCAAACGTTCGTTTGAAAAACTATTATTAAATTGACCAACTTCATAAAATTTCATAAAAAAAAATTAATAATTACTTTATTTTGACAGGTACTATGATTTTAAAGTATAAATAAATACTAAATTTTAGATAATTTATTTACAAATAATTAAATTATATAAAATTTAAAATATATGATAAAAAATAATATAAAATTATTCAAGGGTCTAAATTTAACACTTTGTCTCAACGAAAATATATATAGAGTGTGTCATGGCGTTAGATATGAATAAATAATTCTAAACTAAAATTTTTAAAAATAAAATTTTCACAAATTTTATTAAAAGTTGGAAAAATTAAAATCTTTTATTTAATAGAAAGGAAGTGGTCTACAAAAATTAAATTAAATTTGAGGGTCAATTTATGCATAGAAAAGAATAAAAAAATTAATTTCATAGCACCTCTAATGCATCATTTTAGTTAAGAATAAAAAATTGAATTTCAATATAATAAAGAGCTATTTTAGTTTATAATAAAAAATTTAAAAAAATTTCAAAATTTATTTTCATAATTGGTATGAACTACTTGGAGAGTGATTATGGAAGTGACATTTGGAGAGAGGTGGATAATATGGATGAATCTCTCCTCAAGTGTATCTATTTTGCATAATAATACTTGTTAGAATAGTTTGAATCGCTTATCAAAACAATACAAAATTGCTTGTATCTTCTTTTATTGTAGTGTTTATGTCACCAAATCATCTCACTTTAGATTCTTTATTATCACCAAATTGTTTAATTAGCTATTTTCATCTATATTATCCACCTCGACCTATGTCCCGGTGTTACAAAAGCAAAGTTCTCATGACATGTCTTTGCATGTGCGTAGATAGTAAAAGTTTTAAAATATTATCAATGCTATAGTAATAGATCTTAATATGAGTTAATAATTGAAAGTCGACATTGTCCTTAAACATGAGTGAGAGTGGAAAACTAAATCTAGAAAGGAATATGATTTGAGTTTTATATTCTTCCATTTGAAGCTACTTGGATATTTCATTTTTGCATGTGTGCGTAGATGGTAAAAATCTTAAAATATTATCAATGTTATAGTAATAGATCTTAATGTGAGTTGATAATTGAAAGTAAATATTGTCCTTAAACACTCAAAAGTGAGAATGAAAAACTAAATCTAAAAAAGAATATGATTTAGGTTTATGTTCTTCCATTTGAAGCTACTTGTACATTTCAGTTTTGCAAGTGATTCATGTCAAATTCAAAAAACAATGTGTGTGGTATTATTAATGGTGATACATGTGACACTTCTATGATTTTATGGATCTAATACTAGCTGGTATTTTATGGAAGAAAGTCAAAAACATGTACTTTTATTGCATATGAAACTCTTGTATTATTTCATGATATATTCTTTTAGAGTTCGTTTAGTACATGGAATTAGAATTAATATTTAAAATTATAATTTCAATTCCAATTCCATCAAAATTAGAATTAGTTTAGAATTATAATTCTACGATTAACTCAAACAACTAGAATGTTGAATTAGAATTCTAAGTTGAAATCAAATTCTGTAGTGCCGCGTAATATATAAATTTTTAAAACATAATTTAATTTTGCATTACAATTTTATTTAATAAATTTTTTAAAAATAATGTGTTAATTAAAATACAAAATAATTATTACATAAATTACTAAAAATGATAAATTAATAATTTTTTTTTAAATAATAACGTAGTAAATTTATTTTTATGTTTAATTTATTATTAAAATTTAATATTATGTTATGAACTATTTTTCTCATAAATTAAATGAAAGCATACAAATGCTAAAAAATATAATTTAATTCTTAAAATTGAAAATATAAATTGAATATAAGTGCTTCTGAGAACTCTTATTTTGAGACCATGAGTTAAAATAAGTTAAAACATTTCAATAGATTCTTCTATTATAAGTATCATGTAGTTTTCCTCTTTCACATAAAATGTTGTAAACTCAAACAAAGCTTATTCAGTAAGATGTAATTGATTATAGCAATTTTCATAGTCCTATGATACAATCACCTCAAAAGTATACTTTCATTAATAATAGGAAATAAATGTAAAAGAGGAGAAAGAAAGAAGAAGATTATAAAGAAGAATAGGAAGAACAAGAGGATGAGGAATAGAGAAAAACTATTTTTATTAATAATCAATGTAAAGAGAGGAAGAATAGAATAGAAAAAGAATAAAAGAACATAGAAAAATAAGTAGTATTAATAATCAACGTAAACGTAGAGTTAAAAGGAAAAGAAAAATTTCTATATAGTAGGAATATAACTGTTGATTATTTATAACTATGTTCTTCTGGATCTGGACTTTATATTTCTTTTAAATTTCTACAACCATGGTTTATAGGCTGGACAGCTGACAAGCCCTTCGGGTGAGACCGTTATTGGTCGTTCTTGTCTGTAACAATGCCACGAACTAATGGTTCTAAAATACTGCTTATGTATAGTTTTTATTTTATGAAATGCTTTTACTGGAAGTACAGCAGTTCTTAGTTCTTTTAAATAGGGCTGTAGCAGTAAGTCCCATGGTTGAAGGGCAGTAAGGCTAATTTGGCGATGCTGTATTCAAAAGAGTCAAAGAACATAAGAAGCTGGTGGCTATAGTAAAAGAATTTCTGAGTTTGTAAAAAAAAAAAAAAAGTCCACGAATAACCAGATCCAGTTGAAGAAAGTTATAAATAATTGATAGATATATTGTTATGGAACCAAATGAGGGTGATGTGCTAGAATTAATTTTTATGATGTCTCGTCTCCTGCGCTCTTTCTCTCGTATTTCTTTTCGCTCTGATTCTAGTTCATCCTCCTCCTTTCCTACCAAAAATACTCTTTTCAATGATCAGGAGAAACAGTCTCCTGAAATTACGCCAAAACATAACCTCTTCGATGAAGAAGTTTGCTTCGAAGAGATCAATCAAAGTATGGATGACTGGACCATCCCAGAAATCCCTCAGGATACATTATATGTTCCTGATGAACAATCCAAGAAAAATAGTTCTGATTACATTATCAAGACTGTTAAGAATAATATCCCTTTAGGAAAAGACATAGGAGAAGAATTTCATCTCCTGTCTAAATTTTCTATTAATGAACACAAAAGAAAATACAAATACCTCCACATCGGATGTGTTCAAGTAGCTATTAAACCATTAATAGACATAGGCATAAATGTTGCTGTCTTAATGTGTCTAAGGGATGCCCGCCATAATAAGTTTGACGATTCCCTTATAGGAACGGTTGAAACTAGTCTCGGTCAAGGTCTGATCTACTTTAATTGTTTCCCAAACAAAACAGCGAGTCTTTTAGATGAACATATTCTTGATTCTCTGTTTCTCAACATATGCTTTCATGGTTTAGACATGAAAGAGGGATCTATTCCCGCAGCACTAATATATAGAATCCAATACAAAGTCATGAACTCTTGTGCTTCTAGAGTCATTCTCAAACCCCAAAGAGGTAAGACTACTTTGTTTATCACTGATATGACAAAGACTAATGTCTCCCTTCCTAGGATCATCAAATGGGATAAGTTTCTCTCCCAGAGAAGTGGGTTTTGGATAAGGCTACGCCTTGTATCCCGAGGCCTGCTCCTCAAATTGAAAATATTTCTCAGGATAACTCTGGGAAAGTTGAAATAACATTTGATAGAAGAAACTCCTTTTCTTCTAGAGTATATGCTTATAGCAATCGATCTGATTTTGTTTCTGCTAGGAGGTCATTTTCTTCTAGATCTCATTTTAAGTCTGAAATCCCCAGATCGATTAATCATTATCCTTCCATAAACCTTCAAGGTTTAGATAATTATTCTAGGATTCCTAGAAATGTCTATCAAACTTCTGATAAAGAAGAAGAAAATCAGAGTATCCAATCTCCAACTTATTCTTCCCTAAATGAGTCTTATAATACTGTCTCATAAATTCATTATAGATAAGGAAACCCTTAAGAATGATTTCTACTCTGAGGAATGGAAATCTCAAAGAGAGTGGTTCTTCCAAAATTACAAGGGTAAGAATAGGTCAGATATCCAATAGGAATTTTATCAATTTCTCAAAAAAGTCAAGCAAAATATCATTTTCTTTGATTGGTATCATGTTTATACCATTCATAATAATATTGATTATCCCTAGCAAGAGGATGTTATTTGTACTTCCTCTGCAAATGTTATATCTGTTCGGACTACCATCGTCCGGCTTTCTTCTCTTCTCCCACCATTATATCTATGCTGGTTATATCGCTGTTCTAGTTTCTATGTTTTAAATTTACATATTTATATTTCTGCACTTTACATTCTGCATTTCATTTAGTAGTCCTGCTATTGCCTACTTTCCTTCTAGTTTATTTTATTTTCCCTTAATCCACTTCGGGTTATCATAATAATATTCATTATCCCTGGCAGGAATATGTTATTTGTACTTCCTCTGCTAATGTTATATCTTGGCAGATTAAGAATGGACAAATTGTTCAGAGTGAACTGCCACCTACAACTCATTACCAGTTACCAAATTTGAAAGACAAAAGTAGTAACCCCGTTACAGCTACTCTTTTCAAAACCAAGAATCCTGATGAGTCTATCACTCCCAATGATATCCAAGGCCTCGTGGAACAGGCCAATTATACCAATAAATACCTTCAGGTTTTAGGAGAAAAAATCTTTATAAATCCTGTTAAACCAAAAGTGGAAGAAATAGCCTCTTCCTCTTCCCAACCTCAATTAGAAAAACCTCTCTTCAAGCCCTTTAAGATTAGTGCCAAAGCTAAACAAAAAATCCTAGAACTTAGGCAAAAAGAAAAAACCAAAGCCATGGATGATAACCAGAATGAGCTACTAAGTAAAATTACTAGTCTGCTCACCAGTGTCCTTGATACTTCTCAAACTTCTGAAGAATCTAGTGCCAAACCTAGAACTAGATCTCTTACCAAGATTGTCAATGCCATTTTTAAAACTAATTCAGAATAATATTCTGAGACAGATTCTATTTTAGCCATTAATCCAGTTAATAATTGGAAAAACTCTTCCAAGCTTTATTACAATAGAGCAACTGCTCCTGATCTAATTTTAGAAGAAAAGCAAGATTATATTCAAAGTTTTAATTCTAATGATATTTATATTTGGAATATTGATGGTTTATCTGAATATAATATCATTTCCAAACTTTAGAATATGTCTGTAGTGGCTATGGGCTATATTACTAACCAAAATATGCCTGAAGATACTATTGTCTATATTCTAGTTGCAGCTTTCACTGACCAACTCAAAGGATGGTGAGATAATTATCTCACTAAAACTGATAGAGAAAACATTCTCTCTGTAGTAAAAATTGATGACAAAGGTAAAACCATTGTCAGTGACAATGAACAACTCCCTGATGCAGTGTATACTTTATTATACACTATATCTCAACATTTTCTTAGAGATCCTTCTTTATGGAGAGAAAGATCTGGCGAGCTTTTATCCAATCTTCGTTGCAAAACCTTAGTGAACTTTAAATGGTATAAAGATACTTTTATGTCTAGGGTTTTAACCAGAGAAGATTGTAACCAAGCCTATTGGAAGAAGAAATACCTTGATGTTCTTCCCAAGTCTTTTAGAGATCTTATTAGAAGCAAACTCCGAAGTCATTCTCCTAGTGGAGATATCAATTATGATAGTTATGACTATGGTCTGCTCACTGCCATTATTATTCATAATGCTATAAAAGTTTGTCAAAAAGATAAACTCTAAAAGCAGCTAGCCAAAGAGAGAGCCCTGAACAAGAAAGATTTAGGATATTTCTGCGAGCAATTTGGCCTTTCTTCTTGCTCTACTAAAACGAAAAAACAGATTCCTAAAAAGGAAACTGTTGAAACTCATAAGAAGCCTTACAAAAGAAAGTATAATAGGAAACCTCCTTCCAAGAAGCAAGGAGAAAATGTCATCCTCACCAATATCTCTAAGAAACCCAGATCAAGTGTAACTTGTTACAATTGTGGTAAACCTGGCCATATCAGTAAATACTGCAGGCTTAAGAAGAAGATTAGCAACCTCAATCTTGATCCTTCTATTGAGGATCAAATCAATAACCTCCTATTGAATCTTTTGAAGAAGATTCTGCCAAGGAAACTAATGAGGATGTCAACCAGATCCAACATGATGATCAAATCTCTTCTTCTGATAGTGATGATACTCTAGAAATCAACGTTTTAACAAAAGAACAAGATCTCCTTATAAAAGCAATTAGTTCTATATCTGATCTTTATGAAAGAAAAGAATTTTTTAACAAATTCAAAGATGTTTTAGAAACCAAACCAAAACCCAGAGAACTTTTTACTACTAATAAGTTTGACATAACAAATATTTTCAAAAGACTAGAAAAGAATTCTAATATTAAACCAACCACTATCCAAGATCTCCAGATTGAGATTAACAATCTAAAGAAAGAGATTAGAGATATCAAAGAACAACAATAAATTCATCAAATTATTCTTTCCTAACTCAAAGATGATGATGAATCTGAAATTGAGAAAGAAAAACCTCTTGAGAATAATGATTCTGAAAAAGTTGATTCTGGTAATCTGGAAAAAACTTTTATGTGTTTGATCAACAAGGTCAAAATTTAAAAATTTTATATTAACATTAGAATCATTATTGATGGTTTTGTTCTTGATACTCTGGTACTATTTGACACTGGTGCTGATTCAAATTGTATTTTAGAAGGATTAATTCCTACTAAATATTTTGAGAAAACTTCTAAAAAGCTCAACACTACGAGTGGTTCAAAGCTTAAGATTAATTACAAATTATCTAAAGTTGTTATTGAAAACCAAGGTTTTAAAATAGAAACAAACTTTCTCCTTGTTAAAAATTTGAAGAACGAAGTCATTTTGGGAACTCATTTTATTAAGGCTCTTTTTCCCTTCAAATTTCTAAAAACGGTATATTTACTTATCATTTAGGTAAAGAGATAACCTTTAAATTCTCAAGAAAACCTTTTACTAAAAATATTAATTTTATTCAGAATAAGATCAATCAAATTAATTTTCTAAAAGAAGAAGTTTCTTTTGCTAATATTGATAAACAGTTGAAAAATCCATCACTTCAGAAGAAGATTCAATCTCTTCTAGAAAACATCCAATCTTCCATCTGTTCTGATCTACCAAATGCATTTTGGAATAGAAAGAAACATATTGTAAGTCTTCCATATGAGCCAGACTTTAAAGAAAGCCAAATCCCTACTAAAGCGAGACCCATTTAGATGAATGAGGAGCTTCTCCATTACTGTCAACAAGAGATTAATGATCTCTTAGATAAAAAAACTCATTAGGCGAAGCAAAAGTCCTTGGTCTTGCTCATCCTTTTATGTTAATAAGCAGGCGGAATTAGAAAGAGGAACTCCTAGATTAGTTATAAATTATAAATCACTTAATCAAGCTCTTCAGTGGATTAGATATCCTATTCCTAACAAAAAAGATCTTCTTAACAGACTCAATTCTGCTAAGATTTTCTCAAAATTTGATATGAAATATAGATTTTGGCAAATCCAAATCTGTAAAGAAGATAAGTACAAAACTGCTTTCACTGTTTCCTTTGGGCAATATGAATGGAACGTTATGCCTTTTGGCCTTAAAAATGCTCCTTTAAAATTTCAAAAAATCATGAATGATATCTTCAATCCCTATTCCAAATTTGTCATTGTCTATATTGATGATGTTCTAATCTTTTCACATTCTATTGATCAATATTTTAAACATGTAAATGTTTTTATAAATGTTGTCAAACATAATGGCCTTGCCGTCTCCAAGTCTAAAATCAATCTTTTTCAAACCAATATTCGTTTTCTTGGCCATAATATCCACCAGGGAACTATTATTCCTATTAGTAGATCTATTGAATTTGCTAATAAATTTCCTGATAAGATCCTTGATAAAACCCAGCTTAAGAGGTTTTTAGGATGTCTCTCAATTATGTAGGTGATTTTATCCCTCACCTTAACAATATCATAAAACCGTTACATGATAGGCTTAGGAAAAACCCTCCTTCCTGGACAGATAATCATTCTAATGTTGTTAGGGATATTAAAAACAGAGTTAGAAATATAAATTGTCTCTATCTCTTTATCCCTCAAGCCTTCAAAATTGTTGAAACAGATGCTTCTGATATAGGTTATAGAGGCATTCTTAAACAAAGAGTCAATTCCCATGAGTATATCATTGCATATACTTCAAAACATTAGAATTCTGCATAGCAGAATTATTCAACTGTTAAAAAAGAAGTTTTAGCAATTGTATTATGTGTTTCAAAATTTCAATCTGATTTATTAAATCAAAAGTTTCTTATTAGAGTAAACTGTAAGTTTGCCAAAGAAATTTTACAAAAAGATGTTAAAAACCTTGTCTCAAAACAAATCTTTGCAAAATGGCAAGCAATTTTAAGTGTTTCTTATTTTGATATAGAATATCTCAAAGGCACCTCTAATTCCCTTCCTGATTATCTTACCCGTGAATATTTACAGGATAAATAGCATGCCTAGAAAGGCAACAACCATATCTAGGGGTGGGACATGTAGAGGAGGAAGAGTCAGGCTTGCCTTGACTCTAAATAAATCAAAATCAAAATCTGCTTCGACAGATTCAAAGTCTTCATCTTCTGGGTCGTTGACCCCCATTGAGTCATCAACTCAAAAAACCATCCAAATTTTTGAGTCATCCACTCAGCAATCTGGAATTCCTAAAGAATCTTCCAAAAGGACTGATTCTTCTCAGACCAAAATAACCAAACAGACTATAGCAGATTATGCTTTACCTATCAGTACCCTTTTGGCTCTCCAACAAGGAAGCCTGAGTACTTTACCAAGAAAATCTTGGACAAATATTGCTTCTGAAGACAAAATGGAGATAGACCTATCCAGCCTAAACACCATTGTCCAATCTTTAAACAAAACAATTACCAAAGAAGATACCAATAAAACTGTTATTCTTCAAAAAGAAAAACAAAAACAAACTCAAAATATATCCCATTATCTAGCTAAAGAAAATTTTCCTCTGTAATCCAGATGGAAAATGAATTCTGGGATAAAAATCCATACAAAGCAATCTCTAAAGTGTTCCCCTCTGGTTTTTATTTCAGACCATATGCCTTGAATAAAACCAGACAATTTTATGAATTTATTCTGGTGGATTCAAATTCTGTTTCCATTAAACATTATAAGGACCAAAAAGATCCTTCAATTATTACCCATTCTACAATCCAGATACTTAAAGTCTTAACACCAAAGAATTTTGGAAAAGACCTAAATTCATTTAAGAAATTTTCTCAACCTTTTGACCCAGTAGGATACAATTACTAGGATTATATTGATGCATGGACAAGAACTTTTTGGTTTCAAAATAAACTCAATTGACACTCTTGGTTGATTTATTTTAAGAAAAATTAAGATTATAATTTTTCAAACTGGTTTCTTCAATGGTGGGACTTTTTCGGTCCTATAGAAGCAATTCTTCCTTCTTCTGTGAAAGAAGGATTTGAAATGTTCAAGACCAGATATGCTCCTAACAGAGTTAGTGCAGATCTCAAATATTTTTCTGCCTTTGCTCTGGCCTGGGTATTCTCTTGGCGGTACAAATATAGCAAGATAGAAGATGATGATATTCTTCCTATGATTCACAGACTTATTTTTGTGAAATGGTGGAATCAATTTAATGCAGATCATGCAGGACCTCAAGGAGTTAATGAATTTTTTGGAAATAATCCAAAACTCTTAAAGCTTGCTGATCTAACAACATTTCAATTCTTGAATAAAAAATCAAAGATTGCTGCCTTCTTGTCAGGTTGTGACTCCAAGGAAAAAATAAAGAAAAATTTGAAAGAAGTACTTCTTCTTTTAAATCAAGATGAAGCTGAGTCTTTCACAAAACAAGATTCCAAGACAAATAATGAAGATGATTGTTTTGGAATAGACATTCAAAAAATTTGACTTATACTGTAGGAATAGTTCCACTAATCAACCGAAACTGTAGAAACAGTTTTTAAATTTTCTATATAAGGAGTCCTCGACCATGTTGTGAGGCACCCTTCATTTTACATAAGTTTAGAGAGTTTTAGAGAGAGAATCTCAGAGTGAGATATTCCCCTGTAAGCCTTTTCTCTTTGAGATTTTCAATAAAATTTGCTGTTTCAAATTATTTTCTTCTCTTCTTCTTCTTAGCCGGTTCTGTTCGGACTACCGTCATTCGACTTTCTTCTCTTCTCCCACCACTAGATCTGTGCTGGTTATACTGTCGTTCTAGTTTCTATGTTTTAAATTTACATATTTATATTTCTGCATTTTACATTCTGCATTTCATTTAGTAGTCCTGCTACTGCCTACTTTCCTTCCAGTTTATTTTATTTTCCCTTGATCCACTTCGAGTTATTTGGTATCAGAACCTGATGGGGAAGTAGGAATATAACTGTTGATTATTTATAACTATGTTCTTTTAGACCTGGACTTTATATTTCTTTTAAATTTCTGCAACCATGGTTTATAGGCTGGACAGCTGACAAGCCCTTCAGGTGAGACCGTTATTGGTCGTCCTTATCTGTAATGCCACGAACTAATGGTTCTTTGATATTCCTAATCTCTTTCTTGAGATTGTTAATCTCAATTTGGAGATCTTGGATAGTGGTTGATTTTCTTTTCTAATCTTTTGAAAATATTTGTTATGTCGAACTTATTAGTAGTAAAAAGTTCTCTGGGTTTTGGTTTGGTTTCTAAAACATCTTTGAATTTGTTAAAAAATTCTTTTCTTTCATGAAGATCAGATATAGAACTAATTGCTTCTATAAGGAGATCTTGTTATTTTGTTAAAACATTGATTTCTGGAGTATCATCACTATCAGAAGAAGAGATTTGATCATCATGTTAGATCTGGTTGACATCCTTATTGGTTTCCTTGGCAGAATCTTCTTCAGAAGATTCAATAAGGAGGTTATTGATTTGATCCTCAACAAAAGGATCAAGATTGAGGTTGCTAATCTTCTTCTTAAGCCTGTAGTATTTACTGATATAGCCAGGTTTACCACAGTTGTAACAAGTTACACTTGATCTGGGTTTCTTAGAGATATTGGTGGGGATGACATTTTCTCCTTGCTTCTTGGAAGGAGGTTTCCTATTATACTTTCTTTTGTAAGGATTCTTATGAGTTTCAACAGTTTCCTTTTTAGGAATCTATTTTTTCTTTTTAGTAGAGCAAGAAGGAAGGCCAAATTGCTCGCAGAAAGATCCTAAATCTTTCTTGTTCAGGGCTCTCTCTTTGGCTAGCTGCTTTTGGAGTTTATCTTTTTGACAAAATTTTATAGCATTATGAATAATAATGGCAGTGAGCTGACCATAGTCATAACTATCATAATTGATATCTCCACTAGGAGAATGACTTCAGAGTTTGCTTCTAATAAGATCTCCAAAAGACTTGGGAAGACCATCAAGGTATATCTCCGTCCAATAGGTTTGGTTACAATCTTCTCTGGTTAAAACCCTAGACATAAAAGTATCTTTATACTATTTAAAGTTCTCTAAGGTTTTGTAACGAAGATTGGATAAAAGCTCACCAGATCTTTCTCTCCATAAAGAAGCATCTCCAAGAAAATGTTGAGATATAGTGTATAATAAAGTATACACTACATTAGAGAGTTGTTCATTGTCACTGACAATAGTTTTTACCTTTGTCATCAATTTTTACTACAGAGAGAATATTTTCTCTATCAGTTTCAGTGAGATAATTATCCCACCATCCTTTGAGTTGGCCAGTGAAACCTGCAACTAGAATATAGACAATAGTATTTTCAGGCATATTTTGGTTGGTAAAATAGCTCATAGCCACTACAGACATATTTTGAAGTTTGGAAATGATATTATATTCAGATAAACCATGAATATTCTAAATATAAATATTATTAGAATTAAAACTTTGAATATAATCTTGCTTTTCTTCTAAAATTAGATCAAGAGCAGTTGCTCTATTGTAATAAAGCTTGGAAGAGTTTTTCCAATTGTTAACTGGATTAATAGCTAAAACAAAATCTGTCTCAGAATATTGTTCTAAATCAGTTTTAAAAATGGCATTGACGGTCTTGGTAAGAGATCTAGTTCTAGGTTTGGCACTAGATTTTTCAGAAGTTTGAGAAGTATCAGGGACAGTGGTGAGCAGACTAGTAATTTTACTTAGTAGCTCATTCTGGTTATCATCCATGGCTTTGGTTTTTTCTTTTTGCCTAAGTTCTAGGATTTTTTGTTTAGCTTTGGCACTAATCTTAAAGGGCTTGAAGAGAGGTTTTTCTAATTGAGGTTGGGAAGAGGAAAAGGCTATTTCTTCCACTTTTGGTTTAACAGGATTTACAGAGATTTTTTCTCCTAAAACCTGAAGGTATTTATTGGTATAGTTGGCCTGTTCCATGAGGCATTGGATATCATTGGCAGTGATAGACTCATCAAGATTATTGGTTTTGAAGGGAGTAGCTGTAACAGGGTTACTACTTTTGTCTTTCAAATTTGGTAACTAGTAATGAGTTGTAGGTGGCAGTTCACTCTGAACAATTTGTCCATCTTTAATCTGCCAAGATATAACATTAGCAGAGGAAGTACAAATAACATCCTCCTGCCAGGGATAATCAATATTATTATGAATGGTATAAGCATGATACCAATCAAAGAAAGGGATATTTTGCTTGACTTTTTTGAGAAATTGATAAAATTCCTCTTGGATATCTAATCTATTCTTACCCTTGTAATTTTGGAAGAACTACTCTCTTTGAGGTTTCCATTCCTTAGAGTAGAAATCTTTCCTAAGGGTTTCCTTATTTATAATGAATTTATGAGACAATATCATAAGACTCATTTAGGGAAAAATAAGTTAGAGATTGGATACTCTGATTTTCTTCTTCTTTATCAGAAGTTTGATAGACATTTCTAGGAATCCTAGAAAAAGTATCTAATCCTTGAAGATTTATAGAGGGATCATGATTAATTAATCTGGGTATATCAGATCTAGAAGCTTGAGATCTGTAAGAAAATGATTTCCTAGCAGAGGCAAAACTAGAACGACTACTATAAGCATCGACTCTAGATGAGAAGGAATTTCTCCTATCAAAGGTTATTTCAACTTTCCCAGAGTTATCCTGAGAAATATTTTCAATTTGAGGAGCAGGTCTTGGGACACAGGGCGAAGCCTTATCAAAAACTCACTTTTCCGGGAGAGAAACTTCATCCCATTTGATTATTCTAGGAAGAGAGACATTAGCCTTTGTCATGTCAGTGATAAACAAAGTAGTCTCACCTCTTTGAGGTTTGCAAAGGACTCTAGAAGCATAAAAGTTCATGGCTTTGTACTGAATTCTGTAGATTAAGGTGGCAGGAATAGATCCCTTTTTCATGTTTAAACCATGAAAGCAAATATTGAAAACAGAGAGTCAAGAATATGATCATCTAAAAGACTCACTGTTTTGTTTGGAAAACAGTTGAAATAAATCGGACCTTGGCCAAGACTAGTTTCTACTGTTCCTATAAGGGAATCATTAAAATCATTATGGCGAGTATCTCTAAGACACATAAGGATAACAGCATCTATTCCTATGTCTATGAGAGGTTTGATAGCAACCTGAACACATCCTATATGAAGGTACTTGTATTTTCGTTTGTGCTCATTGACAGAAGATTTGGACAGGAGATGGATTTCTTCTTCTAAATCTTTTCCTAAAGGAATATTATTTTCAACAGTTTTAATAATGTAATCAAAACTGTTTTTCTTGGAATGTTTTTTAGGAACATATAATGTATCCTGAGAGATTTCTAGGATGGTCCAGTTATCCATACTTTGATTGATCTCTTCGAAGCGAACTTCTTCATCGAAAAGGTTATGTTTTGGTGTAATTTCAGGAGACTGTTTCTCTTGATCATTGAAAAGAGTATTTTTGGCAGGAGAGGAGGAAGATGAACTAGAACCAGAGCGAAAAGAAATACAAGAGAAGGAGCGCAGGAGACGAGACATCATAAAAATTAAATCTGGCACATCACCCTCATTTGGTTCCATAACAATATATCTATCAATTATTTATAACTTTCTTCAACTGGATCTGGTTATTCGTGGACTTTTTTTTTTTTTACAAACTTAGAAATTCTTTTACTATAGCCACCAGCTTCTTATGTTCTTTGATTCTTTTGAATACAGCATCCTCAAATTAGCCTTACTGCCCTTTAACCATGGGACTTACTGCTATAGCCTATTCAAAAGAACTAAGAACTGCTGTACTTCTAGTAAAAGTATTTCATAAAATAAAAATTATACATAAGTAGTATTTCAGAACCATTAGTTCGTGGCATTGTTACAGACAAGGATGACCAATAACGGTCTCACCCGAAGGGCTTGTCAGCTATCCAGCCTATAAACCATGGTTATAGAAATTTAAAAGAAATATAAAGTTCAGATCCAGAAGAACATAGTTATAAATAATCAACAGTTATATTCTTACTTTTCCATCAGGCTCTAATACCAGATAACCCGAGGTTGATCAAGGGAAAATAAAATAAACTGGAAGGAAAGTAGGCAGTAGCATGACTACTAAATGAAATGCAGAATGTAAAGTTCAAAAATATAAATATGTAAATTTAAAACATAGAAACTAGAATGGCGGTATATATATATATATATATATATATATATAACTTTTACACTCAATCTGAGTTTTTTATTTAACTTACATTTAACGGTTAATGAAATAATAAATTATAACCTATTAGATGCAAGTGCCTTATACCTCTTGCCAAAATCTATGGACTAAATATGACATTCAAATTATTTATGTAATAAGTCTATATTTTAGGGTACTTTTATAGCTTATTTTATATGTTTGATACTTTCTTGATGAGGATTTTACACTATTTTAATTTTATTTTTTGTAGTTTAGCATGAGAAGATGAACAATGAATTGAGGAAGCACTTTAGTCATAATTAGAGAAAATCTGATGGAAAACAAGGCCATGCACAACAGGAAGCATGACCTTACTTGACAACTAACTTGAGAGTGCTTTCACGACCGTTCTTGTGTCCTAGTGATTTGAATATAGAGAT
Organism: Abrus pulchellus subsp. cantoniensis; assembly: GCA_024086825.1. Taxonomy (NCBI): domain Eukaryota; kingdom Viridiplantae; phylum Streptophyta; class Magnoliopsida; order Fabales; family Fabaceae; genus Abrus; species Abrus pulchellus. The sequence goes on from CM044050.1 coordinate 13,378,610, forward strand.
ATTTTAGGGTTTTAAAATCCTATTTAAAGGAACTTATGAGGCCTACGATAGGGACTTATTGTCTAGGCAACTTTTGATGACTCTTAGAGTCTTTTGGGAGTAGAGGTCATTGGTGAAGACACAAGATACCATTCCGAAGTCTAAGCAAGTGATTAAGAATGGGTTTTGGTAATAAGAACTTTTCTCATCTCTTCCTTCTTGGGATTCCTCTAGTTTGCATCTCTATTTCAAATGGATATGAATTTTTTTTACAATTGTGTTATTTGTTTATTTCATAATGAATAACTAATTCCATAGCTAGAGTTATTGTGAACCCTTTGCACACTTTATGTGATCTTTATATTTAATGACAATTGTGATTTTCTTTTTAGATTGGTTTTGCTCTAGCATATTTATATCTATATGTTTGGAATTGATCACTTTTAACATATCTTAATTGATTGCACTGTCGGCGATATTACCACATGTAATTATTAGAACTATAAAATAAAACAAGATAAAGAGTGATGATCGAAAAGATTTGCATAAAAATTTGTCGCCAATCCTCATCAAAGTATGCAGAAATTTTATGTAGTATAAGATGCAAGCCTAGGTTGTCTCCGATAACTTTAGTTGGGAATATGCATTAAACATGTCACTAACATTCACTATGAAAGCAATTATAAAGAGGGGTTTGTTTGATTTCCATATTTAAAACAAAAAGCAATCAATGAAATTGTTAAATTCAATCAATAAGATGTAGCAATCCTTAGTTCATTCATGTGATTCTATCGCTATTCCTCTTAACATTTAACACTCTTCCTCTCCCATTGAATTATGTTAATTTAACAAGTGAAAATCAACCTTATATTTCCATACAAATATAAGCAAATTCAATGGACTCCAACCCCTTTTCCCAAGATTACGCAACCTTAGAAATTAACTTTGAATTAAGCAAACCAAGTTAAGAATCTCATTAAAATGAATTAGGGTTAATTAAGTAATGTTCCCTTCATTCAACCATTAATTCAATTCAAAGGATTCGGAAATAGAAATTCATGAAGGAAAAGGAGTTGTATTAACATTAATAACCTAAGAATTCAAGAATCTTAGTGAACTTACTAAGGATTACAAAAGATCTAGCCCTCCATGAGGATGGGTCTCACAAATACAAGATGAAGATAGAGAGAATTCAATGACATGGATGTAAAATCAAAAGAAAATAAAGAGAAATATGAATCAAACCCTAGGTTAAGGCCTTGGCTGTCATCCAAGGCTGACCTAAGCTCTGCAAGTGTTTCCAAAATGGCCAAAAATCTAAAAATGTGAAAAAGCTCTTAATCTAATTTCTAAAATTCTATTTATAGTGCAATGGTTGTTGTGTATAGTAGCTACTATGAAGTAGTTACGCGTTTGATGGCGTAGGGTCTTGCTAAAACATAGATTTACTAGTTAGTTAATCACATTAGAAACATTGCAAGACAGCATGAAGCTCATGACAGTTTTTGCACATCGATGGATATCATCACTTATTTAAACATTACACACAGGCAGATAGCATTTACTCTTAAGGCATGAAGGCTAAAACAAAGTAAGCCATATTTGGTTTGGGTTACCATTGTATGACCAAAGTATTATCTGTTTAAGGCTTGGATCAGAGCCTTTCACATCCATCACCATGTCGTCATATAAATTATAAATGGTGCCATCACTTTTAAACACCCATCGTTGGCTAGCCCATGCATTGCTACAGCCCATCATGACAATGGTAGCTCCTTGTTTGTGATCTTCCGAAGTTAAACAATTGTTTGTATTTTGCACTGGACGTATAGAACCATCTGGGTAAAGTGCCCATTGCTGCTCTTTCTTATTGCTGTCACAGTCAGCCAGCCACATGTTACTGTCGTGAGCTTCCATGCAGAGATCCAAATACCCAACGATTGAAGTTACGAAAGGGCTTGTGTCATTGCCTGTACGCCAGCCCTGTCGCATTCGATAATCGTTCGTTTGCACGGTGAGTGTCCCTCCCATGCTACTAGATTCAGCACTCAAGACCAAGCCTGACCTTGGATTGATAATGGTTCCATTGTCCCATATTTCCCAATAAGTGGCGTCTGGTACTGCCGAGGTACAATCATATATCATGACATAATTCCCTGGATCAGAACCGTAGGTGGTTAAACACTTCCCCTTGGACCTTATCGTCTTGTCACGTTTCAAGGTCCACAGCTGGTTCTCTTCAAGCTGGTCTTTGCATTTCCACATTATGATAGAATTGCCATCGTTATAGGCGTTATCAAAGACATCCACGCACATCCCATCTCGACCACCAATGCGCACGGTTGGTTCCATAGGAACGCACGTCTCTGATTTTTCCGCAATTGATCTTATTAATAGAGGTGTTTGGTTTGCATTCGGCGGATTGCAGACAAAAAGCATCAATGCTAGAACTGCAACTGTTGGGTGTGACAAGGAATCTACAATAACGGGTTCGTTACAAATATTTCTTAAAGTGACCGGATGTGGAAAAGTACCTTGCACGGATTGTTGAACACCTCCTGACAGATTATCCCAGTTGTTTTCCAAACTTATCATGGCAGGATCAGGTTGAAATGCCGTACCCGTTCGGATGCTGACACCAACCCGGTTTGATATGTATCTAAATCGAGCTGCTTCTGAAACCATTTGGATTATCACGATCAGGGTACGAGCTTTTTCTTCATTGTCATTGCTCCCACTTCGTAGAAACGATATCCCATGTGTCAAGGCATGTAAACCTAGGTATATTTGCTCTCTAGACTGATGAGCCCAGCTCACTAGATCCCCGTAAGTACCATTAAAAGGAAGTGAGTACAGGTCCGTGCCAGTGAAAAGGTAGTCAGATGCAAATGGTGGGGCATCACGGAGGAAATAGGACTGAGTTCCAGCTCGGTATGCTACAACATAGGCATTAGTCACATCGATACCTACTTCGATAGATTCCGTGTCCGAGTTTGAGAGTTCAACTGTAATATATCGATGACTTTCTTCCACTGTTGTTGGATCTCGAAGCACAGGGATGCCATGTATCAGCCCACCTGTTAGTCTCTCTCGAAGCTCATCCATGAACTGCTTGTAGCTTTTTGAAGTGGCACCTTCAGTAGTAAATTTAATGGGGTCCTCATTTGTTGCTACTGGAGGATCGGCACTTGCGGCACATCTTAGTGCAGAGAATGAACAAGCGCATGCAATACAAAATATCCGTAGCTTCAAAATTTCGTCCATTTGAAACTGCAAGAAGTTGCACCAAATTTTAGCAATAAGATGTAATAAAAACTAAAAGCAGTAATTCAAATGTAAAATCATCATACTCCTAAAATCTGTAAGCTTACATACCTGGAGCTAAACGTTGAGCGAACCTTGTTGATCCCACTTCTACTCAGACAGGGATGCTGTGCAATGTTTGGTGTGGCTTGAAAGCTGTGGAGCAACCTATTAATAATAATAATTAGGTTGGAGCAGCCAAATAATGATAATAATTAGGTTGCTCTTGGCTCCCGTAAAAGCCAGCTCAAAAGAAGTGTCGCCGAAAGATAGCAAATTCTCTAAGCAATGTCGCCGAAAGCTTTCATTCAATAAACAAAAGAAGAGTCACTTTTTTTTTTCTTTAGTTTTGTTAATCTTAACCTTAACTCAGAGGGTTGATCATAAGTATTAACAAATAAAAAAATTTTATGAAAAAAATATATAATTTATTAAAATTATAAAAATACAATAAATATTTTATTTTTTAATAAAATTTTATTATTATTAGCTATTTATCAGCATATTTACAAAACTTTTTTTTCTTTTAAGGCATTTATGTTTTTAAACTTTTCTTTGCCAGAATTTTAGAAACACAATATTTAATATATATTTTTTATTATTAATTAAAATTTATTAAAAATTATAAAAAAATTTGACTCGTATAATAATTAACAATATACTACTAACCATCTTTTTCTCTGGATAAAGAAGTTAAGTTGTAAGTTAAAAGATTAATAAATAGGAAAACAATTTATTCATGCTAACATGTTTGTGCACAAGAGTGAAATAGATATTTTCAATTAGAAAACCGTGTATAATACAGGAAAAAAGAAATTGGTACTGATAATATTTTTACCATATTTTTAAAGAGTTATATATATATATATATATATATATATATATATATATATTTCCATTGATAAGATTTATATGTTGTGAACTAATTAAAAATAGTAGTAATATGACTTCTAAAGTAATGATATTGTAAAAGATAAAAAAAAATTTAATTACATAACAATCAAATGATAATGTAAATTTTTTCACTTTTAAGTGTGTCTAATTTATTAACGAAAATGCACAGCTAATTAAAAAAAATATTAGTACAATTTTTTGGTAACAATAAAACAAAAGAAATTTATAACTTTTAAAAACAAGCTTTTAAAAATTAATATTCATCTTATAATTTATAGAACTAATAATTTTATTCAATATTTACTTTATCATTTTAAATAAATTATATATAAATTATAAATTTCTCTCCTTGTTTAATTCTAATACTAATTAATATAATATTATATATATATATTATATTTATTTTTTATATTTATATTATAGTTATTTAATATATTATAACTAATTTTTTCTAAATAACTCTAATTTAATTAAATACTTATAAAGTTATAAGCTTTTTCGATTTGTTTATTATGTTAGAAATTTTATGTTTTATATTTCTAATAATACAAGATGAGATGCATATTATTTATAATATTTATGTGAATTATTTATATTTATATAAATTTAATATAAGTGATATAATTTCATTAAGTTCTTTAGACTACTAATAAAAAGTAATATGAATTTAATAAGTAAAAATCGGGTTTAGGCCTATTAAAGGATAATGGTAATCTTAATAAGTTTAAAAACGAAAGTATGGTAATCTAATCTTAATAAGTTTAAACAATTTACTCTCTCTCCATTAAAGAAAAAATATTAGGCCTCATCGGAGGATAAAGAGATTTGGTTGAGGAAGATCATATTACTAAAGATTCTAAAAAATCATTCACCAAAGGTTATCATTTTGCTACATTTATATTGTAAAACTCTATGGATCCAAGTATTCCTAAACTTTCCTTCTTCTCTCAATAATTTAGTGCAATGTAGTATTTGTTTTGTATAGAACTTTATTATGATTAATAAAAATTTCCTTATAAGTGGTATCAGAGCCAACATTATTGTTAAGATTATTGAGAATTATAGAAATCATGACTTAGCTTCTTGAAATTCATAGAGAATTGTGACATAAGGATATTTTTTATTTTTGAGATTGGTACTGCTCACATCGATGCACGGTCATGCTTAAAGATATGGATGATCGTGCTTAAGAATATGCAAGGTTATGCTTAATGGTATGCAAGGTCATGCTTAAGGATATACAAGGCCATGTTTAATGATATGCAAGGCCGTGCTTAATAGTATGCAAGACTGTGTGTCTCCCTTGATGATTATAATTTAGTCACATTATAGACCCCTATTTTGTTTGTATTTGTCTGATAATTTTGATTGAATTAGTTGATAGAATATAGCTGTCAAAGTAACATTTGTTATAGAAGTTGATTCGATTGAAATTACATGGATGTTAGTGTGAGATTATTTATGTGAATTGTGCTCGACCCAAAGAAAGAAACAATTTGGCTAGATAATAGCACGCTTGTGATGATAAATATGAGACAATTATAAGGTTAATTTTCATGTAAGCAATAGTTAGTCCAAAGAAAGGACTATAGTTTGATAGAACTTTTTGTTGATGTTTGATCATTAAGTTGAAAGTACCACTTACAAATTGATTTCTATGTCCAAAGACTAAGAGTCAGTACTTGTGCTTAGTATCTTGTAACAGTATGTAACATCCTGTGCTTTGTGTTATGCCTGTAGTATATTATTGAGAAAAATCTGTAGTACTTTGTAAGCAGAAAGAAACTGTGTATATATAGTAGCCCTTGATGTCAACAGTGACATCACGCTGATGTCATTGGCAACATCATGCTGACATCACGCTGATATCATTGGCGACCTTATGCTGACATTACGCTGATGTCATTGGCGATCTCATGCTGACATCATCGCTTACGTTATCAGTGACATCATGCTAACATCATCGCTTACGTCATCAGTGACATCATGTTGATGTCAGCGCTTACATTATCGCTGACATCATTGCTTGCATCATGCTAATGTCATCGTTTACATCACGTTGACGTTGACATCATCGCTTGCATCATGCTGATGTCATCGCTTACATCACGTTGACGCTGACATCTTTACAAATTTTTCTATAAATAGGGGGTTTCACATGAAATCTTTATTCCTTCACTCCTATCCAAGGTTCTAAAAGGTTCTAAGGCTATATCTCGCCATTTTCTCCGATACTAAACCTCCTAAACTTAGATTTCTCTTCAGATCTATGATTCTACGTCCGTTCTAAAGGATTTCAAGAAAAACTCTGTTCTAGAGTTAAAATCTTCGGTTAAATCTTTGTAAAAGCTCTGTTTTGAGGTAAGGGGGCTCTACTTTATCATTTTGTTATGTTTATTACTTGTATTCTCATAGATTATGTCATGTATGTGATTATATGTGGAATAATCCTTGTTTTATGAAAAATAATCGGTGAAAAGTGAGAATAATTGGTTGTTTATGTGATTTTATGATGAATACATGGTGAAAATGTGATATTATGTTCAAATAGTGCATGATAAGGTATATTAAGGATGGTTGATATGATTTTATGATTTTATGATTTTGTGATATGAAATATACAAAGAGATTGATGTTTCATGGTTGAATATATTGTGTTTCATGTAAAAATGATGTATATTATGAATATGCCATGATTTTATGTATATGATGAAAAGTATGTGGAAATATGATGAAAAATATGTGTAAACATGAGAAATGGCATATATAAACATGTGAATATGCTCGAAAGAGTATGAAATAGAAAAGGATATGATGTAAATAGTTACAGAGATACACTGGAGAGTGGAAGATGGAGACGATATGGGATATCTTAGGGAAATGTAAGGTGGTGAGTGACATTCAGGATTGTGCACGGAATATTGTGTTCGAATGCACCACATGGCCACACACTCATTTCTCGACTTGACTCCTGACCACATTACCTTTGCTAAAGGGCCATCTATTGCATGCGTTATATCTGTATTGCATTGGGCCATCCGGCGACTATTTACATGGATATGTAAGACCTTGGGATAGAGGCATCGGATAACTGTGGCCACAGGGCGCGGTAAGCGTAGATAAAAGTAAAAGAAATTGTGAATCTGTGGAGTATAATATGTGTTAAGATGAGAATATGCTTTATATGACACTGTGATATGTAATGCCATGATGTTTTCTTTAATCGTGATAAGATGTGTTTTGTGATGAATATGTGTTATGTATGAGTGGTACGGTAGAGACTCACCCTTACACAACATTTTTCAGGAAACCAAGACGAATAGTACCAGCTCACAGTGCATGGATGATGAGAACTGCTATAGGACTTAGTTATTTTGAGTTATGTAATGGATAATTTCAGTTCTATAGCATTCTTGTAAAACTACTATTTCTCTTTATTGCTGATGAAAACTTTAGAATCTTTGTTTTACTAAAGTACTTATGAATTAATGAAATTTTACTCAATGAAACTTATATCATTTCATTGTTTCTTTCTCATTAGAGAGTTTTTTTTTTAAAGAAAAATTTATTTTACCATTTAAATATTTATGAAATTTATCGTATATTGAGGAAAGAAATATAAGGTGTTACAAAGTACACTAGAAATGAGCTTTTGGAGCGCTAACTTAGACAATAGTTAGTAGAAACCGCTTTATAATAATACATATAGAGAGCAGTTAGTGTTAAATTGTTCTCTGATATATACTTTTGAGAGTGGTTCATAGAGAACTGCTCACCAGTGTACACTTCTGAGAGAGGTTAGTATTTAACCACTTTCTAATGTATACTTCTAAGAGTGGTTCTCTATTAATTGCTCTCTAAAGTCACACACTTTAGAGAATGATTATGTATTAACCACTTTTTAAAGTTATTCTTAGAGAGCAGTTAATAAATAATTGTTCTTCAAAGTCATTTTTGGAGAGTGGTTAATAAAGAACCGTTCTCCAAAGTCTTTAAATTTTATAAATAAAGCACGCTTAACTCACATTTTATGAATCTCTTTATCTTGCTAATAAAGTTGGTCTCTTTTACCTTTATAAGTTCTCTTTGTCTTCTTCTTTTATATATGCACTAATAAAGTTAGTTTCTTTGATCTCTTTCATATCTATAGGTTCTCTTTATCTTCTCTGCACTAAAAAAGATGGTCTTTGTCACATCTATAGATACCTTTCTTACATTTCTCTCTTTCTTTTCTTCTTCTCTCTATTAACAGTAAATTATCCTACTAATTTGTTGTCTTTTTCTCTACTTACCTTTGTTTGGTTCATGCAAATATGGACTATTTGGTTAACACAACATACGTACAAACTCTTGTTTCAATTTTGATTTGTAATAAAAATAAAAATTTTTTGAATGTTAGACATATAAATTCAAATTTGAATGTAACAATAAATTAATTTTAGTTTGTAATAGAAAACTCACAAAGAAAGAAATTTTAGATTTGCACACTATTAGAACTACGTTGATTATAGATAGATTTTTTTAGTCTGTAATACATGCAGATTTATAAACGATAAGTTAGAATTTTTTTTTTAATTTTTGGAAAAATTCATTTGTAAATCTGTATGTAAGTTATAGACGAGTTTTTCCATATGTAAAATCCATCTATAAAAAGCTCGTCTTTTGGCGCGTAATATTCTAGACTAATATTATAGACAGAAAAATCCTTCTATAATTTACTGATAGAATTTTTTTTCTGTATTTTGGAACATATTTCTAACGTTTCATATATCTATTTACAGATGAAAAAATCTATCTATAAAATCTCACAAACTAACATTACATATGAAAAAATTCACTTGTAATTTGAAACTAAGGCGCGAAATATTGAGCGACAATTACAGTAGAAAAACTCCATCTATCACTAAGGTGTTTAAAATGTTGTGTTTTCTTAAACCAATTGCAAACAAAAAAATCTGTCTGTAATGTGTGAAATAGATCAATACCTCGCCTTCCCTTCTTCCTCCTCAGTTTTATTTTTCCATGTCTCTCTCATCTCTCTTTCTCTTTACCATCTTCAGTTCTTTGCCCATTACGAATGGTTGGAGCGTTCATTTGGAAAACAAATTATACCATTGTGTTCCTGGTATGATACTCTAACTTTTAGTCAGTTTAGTTGTTTAATTTTTGATGTATAATAGACCCTCATGTGTATTGCTTATTCCATTTTAAATAGAAGCTCTTAGTGATTGTTCTAGTTCTCTCTTATTTTTGTTCATACTTGGCCACACAATAAGCATTTGTTGACCTTTTACCATTGTTTGTGTTCATAGGTTAGAGCACTTGAGCACTCAAAATTCTCATTTCAAGTATTCCAATTGGCTACTTCCAAAGCTTCCAAAGCTGCCTAGCAGTTGGCCTTGTATCACTAATATACATTGTTGATTCATTTAGCACATGATAAGCACCCTCAAGACACACTCTTAGGTGTATCTTACTTAAGAACTTGTTTTCATTCCTCTTGTCACCCTCCAACACACCAAACCCAAACTTTTCAAGGTTTTGCCAACCTGAGTGCACTGTCCTATGATCCAAACAGATCTCAAATTTGTTTAGTGGAGAAGTAAATAAAATGACAAGTAAATAAAATAAAATAAAATAAAATATTATAGACAGAAAAATTTGTCTGTATGTTATAGACTGATTTTGATTTACCGACACAAAAATCTGTCTGTAATTACAAAATTTGTCTGTAAATCTGTTCATATTTTGCATATTTTTGGTAGTGGCGGTTCATATTCATACTTTGGAGAGCAGTTATATGCATCGTTTTCTAAATGATATGCATGTAGAACTGCTCTCCAATATCAACATTTGGGAGAAATTATCTAGATGCTCTCTTAAATGTTATACATTGGTTAATGCACTATTTTAGAATAGTTCTAGACGCTCTCTAAGTTAAAATGGAAATGCTCGCATATCTCCTTTCTAGCGTAGTGTAATGGGTTTGTTACTATCTACTTGAATTGTATTTATTTGTATTGTGAACATGTTAATTTATTTTACTCTCTTCTGACGTCTATTACTAGTGCGTTAAATGTTTCTGCTCATGCTATCACAATGTTGAATGGAACAAATTTTAATGTCTGAACTGTAAAACCCACTTCTACTCTAGAAAATACCAATGTAGCAAAATTTGAGAAGTAGGAACCCTCTAACCATATGTGCTTAATGATCATGAAAAAGTCTATTCCAAAAGCATTTCAATTTCTAAGAGTGAAAGTGCTCAAGGTTTCCTAGAGGCCATTAAACAATACCTTGCCAAAAAAGAGAAATATGAGGCAAGCAATTTACTATCTAAGCTCGTCTCTATGCAATACAAAGGAAAGGAAACATAAGGAGTACATCATGAAAATGTCCAATGTTGTTTCAAAACTAAAGGCACTAAAGTTAGTGTTGTCTAATGACTTACTCATACATTTTGTTTTGATTCCTCTTCCTACATAATTTGACAAATTTAAGGTGAGTTATAATACTCAGAAGGACAAATGATCCTTATATGATTTGACATCTCATTGTGTGCAAGAAGAAGAAATACAACAAAGACAGAGGACAAAGAGTGCTTATTTGGCTTCTAGCTCTCAAAACAAGAGAAGGAAATAACTAAACATGTTGTAGAAGGATCTTTTTTAAAAACAAAAGAATAATGGAGAAATTATCTTCTTTTTCTATAAGAAGTCAAGACAAATGGAGAAAGAGTGTTTCAAGTATAATGCATGATCTCTAAAAAATGGTCAATTTCTCACTCTAGTTTGTTTTGATGTTAATTTAGCCCTTGTTGTAAATGTACTTGGTGGGTAGATTTTAGTGCTACTATTCACATAAGTATGTGTATGACTATGCAGGGTTGCGTGTGGAGCTAACCACCAAGTGATGATGAAAGATTTATTTTTGTGGGCTATGTCAATAAAGTTGCAATGAAGGCTATTGGAACATTTAGATTATAATTAAAAACTTAATTTTATTTGGTTTTTATTCGATATTTTTGTTGTGCCGTCTTTTAGATGGAATTTGATTTCTATTTCTAGTTTGGACAAATTTGGTTTTTCTTGTTTATTTGGAAATAATAAATTTAGTCTCCTCCAAAATTCAAATGTTGTTAGTTCTGTTTCTTTAATTGATAATTTATATATGCTTGATGTCAATAACTCTTCTAATTAAATACTACAAATAAATTCAAAAGGAACAAAGCAAAAATTAAATAAAAATTTAACTATCCTATGGCACAAGCGCTTAGGCCATATATCTAAAGAGAAAATTCAAAGACTTGTGTTAGAAGAGATTCTTGATCCTTTACACTTATTTGATTTTGAACTTTGTGTTGAATGTATTAAGGGTAAAAGAACAAACGTAAAGAAATTAGGTGTTGAAAAAGCTAAGGATGTCTTAGAATTAATACATACAAATATTTGTGGTCCTTTCACTATGGCTTCCTGGAATGGACAATAATATTTTATTACATTCATAGATGACTACTCTAGATACAATTACCTATTCTTGATACATGAGAAGTCTCAATCCTTAAACATTTTTAAGTCTTTTAAGGCTAAAGTTGAACTTCAACCTAGAAAGAAAATTGAAGATGTCAAATTTGACCATAGTGGCAAATACTTTGGTAGATATGACTGATCAAGAGAACAATATCTAGGATCTTTTGCACTTTTTCTCAAAGAGTGTGGAATTGTTATGCAATACACTATGTTAGGCAAACCTAGCACGAATGGTGTAGCAAAATGAAGAAACCAGACTCTTAAGGACATGGTGAGAAGTAAGATTAGTCATTCTTCTTTGCTCGAGTCACTTTGGAGAGAAGATTTAAAGACTGAAATTTACATCCTTAATAGAGTACCAAGTAAAGCAGTTAATAAAGCCTTTATGAGTTTTGGACTGGTAAAAAGCCAAACATAAGGCACATGCACATGCACATTTGGGGTTTTCTAGGTAATGCATGACCTTATAGGCCATAAGAAGGAAAACTAGATTCAAGAACTGTTAGCTGTTATTTTGTTAGTTATCCTAAACACTATCGGGGATACAAGTTTTACAAGCCCACCTTAAGATCATATTTTGGAATGGAAAGTGCGAGATTTTTTGAAGAAGTTGAGTTTGAGACAAAGAACATAAGTGTGAAGACTGATTTTTGTCTGGGTTGTACATTTTATTAAATAATAAATGATGGATTTAAAAAAATAAAAAAATAAAAAAGGTAATTAAAAAAAATATAATCAATAAAAATCATAAAGATATTTTATAAATAATAATCATGGTTTCTATTTTTAATTTTAGTTAATTTGAGAAATACAGAATAAAATAAAAATAATCAAGGTGTAAAAAATATACTTAATTTCCTTTTATTAGGTACTAATCCTACTATAAATAGTAACAAATTTGCACACACAAGGGGACAGATTTTTGGCACAAAGAAATTTTACACAGATTTCTTTTACGGAGAAGAATTTTGAAGAGAGGATTCTTCATAGGGTATTTCTTAAAGGGAATTTTTGCATAGAATCCTTCACACGAAAATTCAAAACAAAAGACGAAGATATTGTAAGAAAAAGGTACGACTTTTGACTCCTCCCTAAGTGTCTGTCTTTCATAAAGCATGCACTAATATCATATCACATTGTTTCTCTTCTTTGTCTTTCTTTATTTTATTCCTTTTTTTTCCTCTTTGTTATAGCACTTTTCTGGTTAGGTGATTTTTCTTCCTTTCCTCTTATTTATTTATTTTTCCTTTTTTTTTTCTCATTCTTCTTCCTCAAGCATCACTCCATTGTGTCAAAAAATATATAAAAATATATAAAAAAAAAACCTTTTTTCAATTAAGCATCCTAATTATTATTTTTAATAAAATATGAAGATTAATTTTTTGTTAAATCAATCAAAAATAAAAAATATTTTTAGTAAAAATAAAAAAATAAAGTAATTTTTAAATTTTTAGGTTCAATCTTTCAAAATAAAAATAGAAAATTTTAGAATGTTAAATCACTTCCAAAATATAGTCTTTTCCTGTTTAGCTCCTTTTTTTTTGCAATAAAATATAAAATTTTCTTTTCCAAAAAAAATGAAAAATTTATTTTCAAGTTATCAGGGCTTTGTCACCTTTCAAACAAAAATAAAATAACTTTTTTTTTTACTAAATTATTTTGTTTTCTAAATAAAATATGATTTGTGATCAAGGATTCTTTGAGATCTCAAACCAAATTTTTGCCTATGACGCTAACAGCTTATACCTAACGCTTATTTTCAAAAAAATAAAAAATATGAAATAATAAAATAAAAATAAAATAATAAAAAATAGAAAATAAGAAAACAAAAAATAAATATATATGGTCAACGTTTAAAATTGTTTTCACTATTTAATTTTGAGGTACCGTTCATTTGAACGAGCGAATAGGGGTGCTAATACCTTCCCTATTCGTAACCAACTCTCGAACTCAGAACTCTTAAGGTTTTTTCAAATATTTTTTCCTTGTAAAAATAAATAAAATTTTGGTGGCGACTCCAAATTTTTTCAAATAAAAAACCTATTTTTCGAAGCTGCTATCCTTTCGCCCACTAAGTGATGATGGTGACTCCACTGGAGACAATTTGAGAGTAAGTCTCTTGATGATAGATAGTGTAATTTATTATGGTCCGTTTGTTTGTTTATGTGTTTTTCCCTTTTCTTTTTTCTCCTTTTTGTGTGTGTTGATTTAATTATTTGTAAATATTTTGATAACCTTAGGATAGATGCTTATTTTGAATATTTGTAAGGATAGTGAACTTTTAAATTTCAAAATAATTGTTCACCCTAGGATAGAGGACCATGTTTGGAAATGTATTTGTTTTGTAGGTTGGATTTTTAGGTTTAGGGTATAAAGGTTTATATGTCCCTATCACACACTACACTTTCCATTCATTGTTTCCATGAGAGCAGCTCTATACCTGAGCCTGAGTTGTTACCTAGGTTAGAGGGGGCTATTAGCGGTGCAGGCTAGGATGCACTTCTTGTTTGGACCCGTGAAAAACCCAAGCTAGAGTGTGGCTCTTCTAAAAAATGTCCCATGACTGGTAATTACTTACTGTCATGGTAAATGGTTGAAGTTGAGTCGTAAACTTTAGTGGCCTTTCTAGGATTAGAAACTTTCCCAAGTGAGACAAACATGATAGAATTTAACCTAGATCCTTAGTGTAGAACCCCCATAAGCACCTCTATTAGGACATGGAGACGTATTTTCTATATTTTTTTTCCTTATTTATCCTTTATCATGCAAACTAATAGCCTTTTAAGATTAAAAATTTAAAAATAAATATATATATATATATAGAGCAAAAGGCCAGTAGTATGCATAATCTTGCATAACTTAGTTATTGATGCTTTGAACGTTTGATAATTTGAAAAAAAAAACATCTTTAAAGGATCAATAACTCATTTCGTTATTGGATCATTGGTCTTTAAGAAATCATTCAATTAAAAAAAAAAGCTTTGCTTTAAAAACCTATGACCCACTAGGTTCATTCCATAAATAAAAAAAAATTCGTGAATTATTAACCTTTTAATAAAGCTTTGCCAAAGTAAATGGCCAATAATTCATAAAATTCATTTTCCTTTTCCTTATGATGACTTCTCTTATTTTTGTTTTTAAAGTGCAGGTTGATCTAAATGAATGAACAATAAAATAATGCTCTTGTTTTAAAAAATTATTTTCCTTTCCTTTCTTGAAAGAAAACCAAGAGTCACGTTGATCCCTATTCATTCCTATAATATGTGTACCAAGGCCAGGCTCATGGCAGACCTTGAGAAGATTAATACGTGACTGAAATGATGGGACTCAACTCATAAAACAACTATGGAATGGAGGTGATGCATCCCTGCTTCCTAAATGTTGAGCTAAACAATTGGAAAGTTGTTGAGTTACTTGTCATTTTTCTTCAAAGTAATTATTTGTGCAAATCCTATTGCTCTGCCCAAGGCTTTAGAATTGTTTTCATAAGGGCAACATTTCAGATATCAATAGAATGCATGTTATTTGTTCTTTCTATCTTTACTCTCTTTCTTTGCTCTTACCTTACCCTCTCCTTCTCACTTCAAAATGTCAAAAAAAAAAAAATCACTCCCTAAATCACACATGTCATGACTTTGATAAACTTGTGAGTTTGGCTAATGAAGATGACAACCTATAATGGAAACATTCACTGGAATTGATGAGAATGGTGGAACAAGAAACTAGACATATTTTTCTTCATCAAGAGGAGGTAGAGATAATCAATCAAGGTCAGCACCATTACCTTTCTCTATATAGGGAATAGATGTCATTGAACCCACTAAACCCAAAGCCTCAAATAGTCAATGCTTCATTCATCTTGTGATTGACTATTTAAAGAAATAGGTTGAAGCAGCTTCATATGCTAGTGTTGCTAAGAATGATGTGGTCTGATTCTTGAAGATCTTTCGTTACGTCTGCCAAGCAAGACTATCACTGATAATGGGACAAATTTAAACAACAAGATGATGAAAATAGTTCAGCGATGCTGTTAAGATACAACACCATAATTCATCTCCGTCTCGTCCCAATATATAGTCCATCTTGGTTTGTGAATTATTTGATGTCTAGGGTATATATTTTATGGGACTAGTTCCTGAATCTTTTAACAATGAATATATATTGTTTGATGTGGATTATGTTTCGAAGTGAGTAGAAGCTGTAGCATTACCTACTAATGATGCTAGAGTGGTTACTAAATTTTTTAAGAAAAATATTTTTACACAATTTGAAAAACCTAAAGCAATTATAAGCGATGGAGGCACTCATTTTTGTAATAAACTTTTAGATAATATTTTGGAAAAATATGGTGTCACCAACAAGGTTACTACTCCCTACCACCCCCAAACTAGTGGGTAAGTTGAAGTATCTAATAGAGAGTTGAAAAAGATTTTAGAGTGCATAGTAATAGTTCTACAAAAGATTGGTCTTCAAAATTAGATAATACGCTTTGGGCTTACTGTACTGCTTTTAAAACTCTTTTTGGCATGTCTCCTTATCGTTTGATTTTTGGAATATCTTGCCACTTACCTGTTGAACTTAAATAGAAAGTCTATTGGACTTTAAAGTTCCTTAATTTTGATTTACAACTTACACCTGAGAAAAGATTGTTAGAGCATAATAAGCTAGACGAGATGCATCTTGCAGCATATAAGAATGCCAAACTATACAAGGAGTGCACTAAGAAGTGGCATGCAAAGCACATCCTTCACGGTGAGTTTTGTGAAGGACATAAAGTGTTAATATTCAACTTACGTTTGCAATTATTCCATGGAAAATTGAAGTCCAGGTGGAATGGCCTGTACCAGTAACCAAGGTCCTCCCCTATGGAGTCCTAGAAGTTTCTAAAAATAGGGAAAGATGTTTCAAGTCAATGGTTAGAGGGCTAAGTTATACATTGATGAAATAACCTCCATCTCACAGGTTATGTTTATACAATAGCTTAACAGAACATTAGACTTATCACGTTAAACAAACGCTCACAAGAGGTAACCTGTATATTTTCTTTTCATTCTTTTATTAATTATGTTTCTCATTTTTTTTTTCAGGAAGGAGAACAACACATGTAGAACCTAAAAGGATTATTTTTCAGCAAGATCTAGCTCTATGCAGACAAGCACAGTTGTGCTTTCATAACATGCATGTCCATGTTCAATAAACATTTACGATCATGCTCACTAGGTGCGTGATAAGTTTGTAATTAGGTCCTTTTTTATAGCCCATATATTGATGTTTGACCTTTATTTTATTTGGATTTTGCAATGATTTATTTGTATGTTGTACAGTTTAGCATAAAAAGGCCACAATTGGGATTAAGGCATTTTTTGGGCCCAAATTGGTTGCAAAATAGAGCTTCTCAGTAGTTAGTAGACATAGACCCTATCATCAAGCACGGGAGTGCTTCAAATACATGCATGGTTTTGCATGTTGACTAGCATGCCCATGTATTAGGTTTAAGCACGACCGTGCTCACCTGCAAAAAGCCCAGCTATGAAATAGTTTTAGGATTTTCAAAACTCTATCTAAAGGAACTTTGGGGGCAGCAATTAATCATCCTATTTTACACCATTTACACCTCGTTTTTACACTTTGTCTTTGATTTTTTCTGACACATTCTTGGTGGAGCTTGGAGCTTTGAGCAACCGTACTCAAAGACCGGGAACTCGTCTCATCCGTAGTTTGCTATTTCTTTTAATTATGGCTTTGTTTATGATTGTTTCAGTTCTTTTCTTTAACATGAGTAACTAAGTTTATAGCTAGGGCAATGGGAATACTTGTTCATGAGTTTATGGGATTTTAATGTTTGAATCTAAATTTGATTTTCGTTTTTGATTAGTTTTTATTCTATTGTGCTTCTTTATAAATCCTAATTAATTATATCATCAGGCAACCAAACCTCGGTTAGTTAATGGATCTATAAGATAAAACAAGATAAAGGATTAGGTGGACCAAACAAATCTTTCTCTTCCGATCATTATTAAATTAACAAGTTCGTAGGTGCTTTATGCTTTCTTGGATTGATGTCTTGCATGACTATTGAGGATGTTAATTTAGAAAAAAAAAATATTAATATTGTATGACCATTAGATATTAATAGTAATTGTACAAATAATTGGTAATAACAAAAAAATTGAATTTAGAGTTAAAAAGAAGAATAAAATAAAGGAGTGAATGAGTAAACTCATATGCTCTAGGTTTCTTTCCGATAAGTTTAACCAAGACATACATTGTATTCCTTGTTCTTAATTTTAAAATTTATTTTATAAAAATTCTTGTTTTAATCACATATATATAAAGCTTAAACAATTGAATTAAGAAATTCTTAGTAATTGAAAATCAATCCTTGTGGGATGATATTTCAAAAACTTATTTTAGAACCATTTATTACTTCTCGATGGGTACATTTGCCCACCAAACAGTGCGCACAACCATGCTGGCAGCCGTATCTACTTTCTAGGTTTTCCTTGCAAGTATAGGCGTGCTTCATGATAAGCACAATCGTGTTACCCCACCAGTGGCCATTTTTGTAGAAATTCCTTGTGCTCAATGTAACATCGTTCATTTTTTTCAAGTTAAATATATGTTCATTTTTTCAAAAATCTTTTAAAATACTAATAAACCTTTTCGTATAACCATTATTAAATTTTACAGAAATAAAGCTTTTCATAACAGTTAATTTGCATACAAAATAAAAATTAAAAAAATAATTGTATAAAGTATCATAATCTAATATTTACATAACATTGTTCAAAATGTCAAAATTTACAGCAGTTCATAATCGTCTCATATACTAGGGACTGGGACTATTCATCTATATCATGTCAACCCTCAATTTCTGTCAAGTCATTAGCTGTTAAATCATCATCCTCTCCCAAATAGGTGTCACCAGCATTTGCCATTAATTTTATACTAGGGAATCTTTCAAAAGTATAACTATTAGGTCTTCCTAACGAATCATGATCATAATAAGTGAATACGTTATTCATGATTCGAGAAGGCCTTTCTATTCCCTGGTATATATGAAAACAGAGTATGATGAATTCGACTACCAGTTGAGAAATTAAAAGGAACTACATAATTATAAACTACTTTTAAGGTATACTCCTGATTTTCTTCAAAATATACCCTAAAGTATACATGTATTACACGTATATATTCACTAAATACATAATTTAAGCTGCTACTAGCAAAAACATCTATGACATCAATTCGTATGGGATGGGTCATCATCTTTTCTACCTGCAGGTTGGTGTAAGGGTGAGCATCCATCCAATTTACAATACAATGCAAAAATATCATCACATTATCACACAACATATATACATATCTTATTCATCATACATAATTTTGTAACCTCATCCTAAATTCGCACTTTTAGGTGTAGTGTAATTACTGTTATTTAATGTCTCTGGCAGTTTTTGAGGTCTTGCTCAATCTTATAAATACCAGTTAGCTCCCACAATACAACATATCATATGTTGTCACGAGCCCCTTAATGAACAATCATGTAAATAGTCACTCAATAGCTCCCGCAACATGGATATAACATATGCGGTCACGAGCCCCTTAGCAAAGGCATAGTCAGAAGTCTAGTCAAGAAGCAAGTGTGAGACCATGTGACTCAGTCGCACTCAATAATAATATGTGCACAATCGCGACTATCACTCACCACCCTACATTTCCCCAAGATTTCCTTATCGTTTGCAGACTCTATACCCTCAGTGTATCTCTGTAACTATTTACACCATACCATTCAACTTTATCAACATTTCTCAATTCCATCATCAGATCATGCTTAATAGCACCTTCAAACTACTTCTTCATTGCTCATTACTTACTCATGATCTCAATAATCACATTTCTTAACAACTTATCAATAATGTATTCATCAATAGACTCATATCACATTCAGTATGTTTATCAAATATCATTAGAACTAACTTATTCATAACATCATGATTTCTAACCGTATAGTTTGTATTTATGTCATAAAATCAATCAACTAAACCATCAAACATAATATTGACAATCTTTCCTCATTCAAACTCATTATTCATACTTAACTCATCAAAAGTGATAATCAAACATGCTCTCATGAACTACACGTATAATTCACATCATACAATGATGGAATAGAGCTCCTCTTATCTTATAATAAATATTTAAACAAGTTTTGATAGTGAAAAGCGTCCCTAAATGGCTCCTTTACCTATGTATACACGAATTTATTTCTTAAGGACGAGATTCAAAGAAAACGAATGGTAAAAACACTATTAAACCTAGAGAAACTTACTTAGAATCGTGTAGAATGAACATGGAAGAGTCTAATTGATATTTAGAGAGGTTTTATCTGGAAAAATATAGAGAGAGTTCAGAGAAATGGAAGAGGAACGTGAGAGAAAGTGAGAAAATAAACTTTCCATGCATGAAAGTCCTTATATATCCTCAAAATTGTGATATTCTCGCTACAGCGAGAGATTACTTGTAACTTTTCTCGCTACAGCGAGAATACTCCAGAATATTCAATTTTTACCGCATCTCCCTCGCTACAATGAGAATTATCTTGCTACAGCGAGAACCTTACAGTTTATTCACTTCAAAACTCTCCTTAATACACCTTTACATGCATAATTATCAAATAATGAAACTTTTAATTAACACAAAAATAGGGATGTTACACTTAAGAAGTCCATTTCCTATCTATTTTCTTTCTATTGACCTCTTTTCCTACAATTAATTTAATTTCTTCCTAAACATTGAGGATAATGTTTAGCTTTAAGTATGAATGGGGTTCCCATTATTACTTGTTCCTAACTAAATTTCTATGCTCCTTTTTCTTTTGATAATTTAAAACTTGTATCCCAAGGAACCTAAATTATTATTTTTTTAAATTAAAAGAATTTGTTGAGTAATTTTTACTGAATTAAGAATTCATTAGGAAACTATAAAATTAATTAAGCTCTTTATCTTTTTACTATACATTAAACTTTAACCTACATATGGGAGTTTTAAGCCTTTAGAGAGATTTTTATCCTAAATTAATTAATGATACCCCTTTTCTCATTGTTTTGTATGCTTTTACCTTGAGACTTGTGCTCTAGAACTTGATGTGTAACCGACTTGAGACTACTATTTTTTATTACATGTTTTAATATGATTAAGGCATATTAGGATTATTTTTCTTAGCCTTCAGCATGTTTGAGATAAAGATATAACTAGTTGCCACTTTCAACTTTATTGATTTTTTTTTATCTCTTGCGTTGAACTTATAAAATATTTTTGATGACGTTGGATTTATGATTGGAGCAATTGAGTTGTTGGCTTGTTTGATAAATTCTACGTCTCTTATGTGCAAAAAGAATATTGAAATAATATATATATATATATATATATATATATATAGCAAAAAGAAAAGAAAAAAGGTTACAAATGAATGAAAGAAATGAGAAGTAAAGAAATTGGTCAAATGTGAAATTTAAAAATTACTCCGAGAGTTTCATTTATAAACTTTGAAAAATTTGTTAAATGTCATGATCTATTAACCCTTTGTGTATCCTTTCCTTTAATTTATCTCATTCCAAGTATTAAAACCCTTTGGCCACATTGTAACCTTAAAAGGACCTTATGATTTTTACTTGTAGTCAATTTACTTAGTGGATAGTCTATTTATAGTCAAGCCTACGATAGTACACTTCTCTTTGAAGAGACTGAGTGATATCTCATTTTGTCCCTATACACTTAGAAAGAGAAGAAGTGGAGTATCCTAATTTGATGTTTGAGCAAGAAGATAGAGAATATAAAATTCTAATTAGAAAAACCTTTTAATTATTTATACTCAGTGATATTAATCTTTTATTCTTCTTGTCTTTGTTATTTCGAGTTCTTTGTTATGATGATATGTTTCAAGTTATTTCTTTATTCTTTAGTCAAGATTTTTGCTTGAGGGAAAGCAAATCTCAAGTATGAGGGGATTGATAAGTCCATATTTTGATATATTTTATGACTTCTATTTATACACATAGAACTTATTTTATGGGTCTTCCATACTAATTTTATTGTTAATTCGACAAGTCCATATTTTGATATGTTTTATGTTTTATGGGCATGCTTTGTATTCAAGCATGATCGTGTTGGAGGATATGCACGATTGTGCTACTTGAATCTAAGTTCAGTAATCTTGGAATGCAGCATTAGAAGGCTATAAAGCGCGTCATGCGATATTTGAAGAGAAGAAAAAGGTACATGTTCATCTATCAGAAGTCTAAAAGTTTAGATATTATAAGGTAATCATACTCTAATTTTGCTGTATGTCAAGACATCAAACACTACATCTAGATACATATTTATGTTGGCTGAAAGAGTTATCTCTTGGAAGTCTATCAAGCAAACTCTTATAACTTCTTCAACCATGGCTATGGAGTTCATTGCATGCTTTGAGGCATCCAATCTTGGAATATAGCTGCGAAACTATCACTAATTTGCGTGTAGTTGACAATATTGAAAGGCCATTGAAAATCTATTATGACAATAACTCAGTAGTTCTTCATTCTAATAACAACAAGAGTACAACCAAGTCAAAATTCTTTGACATCAAGTTTCTAGTTGTTAAAAAAAGAGTTCAAAATAAGTAAATTTGTATAGAACACATAGGGACTGACTTTATGCTAGCTAATCCACTTACTAAGGGCTTAGTGCCTAAAGTTATTCATGAGCACACTGCTCACGTGGGTGTAATTCTTAATCATTCCTTAGTTTGAGTGGGAGTTCCATTTGTATTCCCTATACTTTTGTTTGATGCAAAGTGAATTAAATGTTTGTTTCTATTTTGAACTTGTTTTATGCAATAACTTCATTGCAATTTTGTATTGATCTCTATAAAGATTAAAGTTTAGACTATAATTGAAAATAGACATAATTAAGATCACATTATATGTAATTTTCATGCCACTTATCCATATTTGATTTATGTCATGGAAGTACTTATTATGGTTATCTTTGTAGTTTAATTACACTGAGATAAAATGGAAGATGTAGTGGTTCCCTATTCTTGTATAAGATGGAACTAGATTGTTTAAAGGTAATCTAAAAGTAAATATTGTACAATTGTGTGTCTAAAGTTTTTTTTTATGATATAAATGTGAAAATAGATATGTAACCCAATTGGGAGATTGTCAGAAATTTTATGTTTTATATTCTTAATAATATAAGATGGAGTACATATTATTTATAATATTTATGAGTTATTTACATTTACCTGTACTTAATACGAGTGATCTAATTTCAGTAAGTCTTTTAGATTATTAATAAAAGGTAACAGGGATTTAATACATGGAAATCGGATTTAATCCCATTAGGGGATAATAGGAACCCTAATAGATTTAAAATAGAAAGTATGGTCATGGTCTTCCAATACATCATATTAGATAGTTTACTCACTTTTCATCAAAGAGAAAACATTAGGTCTTATTGAAGGATAAATAGATCTAATTGAGGAAAATTATAGTACCAAAGGTTCTCAAAAATCATTCACCAAAGGTTATCATTTCGCTACATTTATATTGTAAAGCTCTACAGATATAGGTATTAACTTGTTTCTTGTTCGTAAGCAAGTGTACCTATCAAGAAGTAATAAAAAGTTTTCGAATTAAGAGTTTTCAAGTTATCATCCCACAGAGATTATTTTCAAGTACTAATAATAACTTAAATTGATTGTTTAAATGTAACGGGACTGTAACTGATAAAAAACAAAGCTTAATTTTAACAATGAATTAAAAGAATAGTAATACAATATATGAGAGAGATCAGATGAGATGAGCCTAGGACTTATGGGTTTACCTACTACACTTCTTTATGTTCTCATTAATTTAATCCTAATATTGGTATTCAAATATTTTTCAACCACTCATAATTAGTTCTATTAATATCCAATGATTATGTAATGTCAATATTCTTTTTTTTTAGCAAACACTCCCAATAATCATGCAAGATAATTGGTCGAGAAAGCATGAAGATCCTATGAGTTTGTTAATTCAATAAAGGCTGAAAGAAAGGAATTAAAAGTGATTAACCTAGCTCCTTATCTCATTTTATCCTATAGTTCTATTAATTACACGTGGTACGATTACCTACAATACAACTAACTATGGGATACTAAGGGTGATCAAATCTTAACATACACAATATAATCCAATAGAATGAAATCAAACATTAAATGAAAATCAATACCAACATTAAAGTAAAAATCACATAAAGTTTGTAGTAAGATCCGCCATAGCCCTAGCTATGAGTTTGGTTACTCATAACAAAATAAACTATAAAGAACGTGATAAATAAACCCATAACCAAAAAGAAAAACTTAAACAAAAGAAACTCGGAAAGGTAGAAGACGAAGAGAGTTTTCCTTCTCTGAATGGGCGCTCAATCACTTTCTTGAACTCCAAAGGGAAGCTTGGCGTCCTTGCCAATGGTCTCCAATAACTCTCAAAGATGAGTTTGGGTAGAATTAAGAAGGGAAAAAATGTGTGTAAAGAAGTGGGAGTATCAAGTGTGGAGCATAAGGCCTCTTTATATAGGTTGTGTCCTGAGTTTCTAGTCAGTTGAGCTCTATCTTTTTAAATCTGTTTTATCCACAATCAGTATCGCTCCAAATCTTCATATCTCAATCTTTATCTAAGTTTAAATTTTAAATTCAAAATTTAAACTCAGATTCACATAGCCCAGTCAAAGACTAAAAGTATCTAAATTTTATTCCAAATATCTCCATAATACACTAATAACAAATTTTAGATAAAATGCAACAATTAATAACATAATTAGTGTAAATATATATAAAATAAAATTTAAATATATAAATATAAGTAATAAAATATATTAAAATATGAACTTATCATTTCTTCTCTTAGTAATCTAGGGAAATGTAGCATTTACTTTTTATGGAACTCTAATAGGGTTAATAGAAATTTCTCTCTAAGCTTATTAAGCTATATATTTAGGGGTAGGCAAAAAATTTAGATATCCAATGTTTAACCAAAGCTAAACTGGATTTAAAAATTCAGATTTTAAAGAAAATGAAAAATTCAATTCTCTTTATTTTTCGTCTAGATTTGAATTTCTGTACAAAACTAGATTTTATTTTATGGAAACTGGTTTTCATTCGACCTATGAACAATCTTTGCAATAGGCTCCCATCCTGGAGTGAAGCCCGCCTAACCAAAATGATAAATTAATTATGAGAATCAGAATTTCAGCTTGATCAGAATTGCATTCTCTTATTGTCGGGTTCGTGGTTCACCTATGTAGTATGACACTAATTTAAATTGAATTAATTTAAATATTATTTTATTGACAACAAAAAATTTATGTAATAACAATAATATATATATGGATTTTGTTCAAACATGAGATGATAATATAACTGCAAAAATTAATAAGAAGGACTATTTTAAAAATAATCTTTTAAATTTTATTTATAATTTTTATATAAATAATAAATTAAAAAATTATACAAAGATTAAAATAATATTTAAATTATTATAATAAATAATTTAGATTTTTATCGTTTTTATATTTTTAATTATTAAATTAACATGTTAAATAGTTTTATATTTTAGAGTAATATATATTATTTTGTGACATCAAATTCAAATTTTAATAAATATAATGTGACATTTTGACATGATTTTACTGAAAGATACATATAATTTAGTAAAAAAAAATAGTATACATTATGTTATAAATTAATAAAAAATATTAAAATGAATAGAAAGATATAGCAAATTTTTAAATAAACAAAATATTTTATATAATATTATATTATTATGATAGTAATTTATTCAACATTACTGCAGATAAAACATATTTTTAAAAATTTTATTTTATTAAATAATAATTGTGTATTTTTTTCTCGTAAAAGTATCTCACATGATTGACAAGAAAAAGAATAAACTTGAAAAATCAAATCAACAAAATCATAACCACTTTCTAATACACATTTAATAAGTATAAAATATAATTATATTTTTTTAACTAATACCGTTCAAATATTTGCTAACAAAATTTTATTATTGAAATAGTGTTCCAAATACATTCTTCAGTCTAATTTTATCAAATAAGAATAAATAAAAAAGAGAGACTAAAGATAATTTTACAAAACAAGCAAAAATAAAATTATCTTATTAACATTTTTAATACAATTTTAATTAAAAAAAATATTTACTCATTGGTTTATGTGATAGATAGATGATGTTAAGTAAAAAATATGAATTTAATTTTAATATAATATGAATATAAAAATTATATTTTTAACTAATTAAAAATATGCAAATATCATAAAAAAATATATGTAAATATAATTTTATATTAATCATTATGAAATTTATTTATTTTTTAATATAATAAATCAATA
The DNA here is from genome assembly GCA_024086825.1 of Abrus pulchellus subsp. cantoniensis. Classification (NCBI taxonomy): domain Eukaryota; kingdom Viridiplantae; phylum Streptophyta; class Magnoliopsida; order Fabales; family Fabaceae; genus Abrus; species Abrus pulchellus. The sequence continues at coordinate 13,404,758 of CM044050.1, forward strand.
ATAGTATAAAAAGTATTTATTATTTATTTTATTAGATTTAAAATCAATTTTAAACTAAATTCAAATTTTAAAATTAATTTTAAAAAATAAAATAGATTGATTTAAAATATAATTTATATAATTGAAATTAAAATAAATTTAGATTGGTTTTGTGTAAATTTAATCAATGTCCAAAAACCTTGACAACCTCGGATGAGATTGGAGACTTACCTTGAAATTGGACAAGACTACGGCTTTTTTTTTTTTTTTTTGCGGATGATAAACTTTAAAATATTTATTTTACATAAAATAATTGAAAAATATTTTTTTATATATATCCAATTGCTACATAATTTGTCAAATGGAACAATAAAGATCTAGCTTGGAATTAGATATCCCTATTATCTAACTTTATTTTGGTCGATGCTTTTTTTATATTTTAGTCATTAATTTTCTTTGAAAACAGGTTTTTGGTTGCTTAAATATAAAATACAATTGATAAACAAATAATATATTTGATCTTTAAGTTAGTCTCTAACAAAAAAAAATGGTTTTAAAAATGGTAAACCATTATTTTCTTGCAGTACTTTGAAAAATCCTTAGTATTTAACTTTATTTAAAATTATGATTTTAGCTTTACAATTTTATCGATTTAACGAGTCAGGTTCTAAAATATATTTTGATTTGAAGCAATCTAGATTCTCTTTATTGACCACATGATGGCCTAGGTTCTTGCTTAAACATAAATTTACTGGTTAAGCACATTAGAAACATTGCAAGGCTGCATAAGCTCATGACTGTTTTGGCACAACGATAGATACCGTCACTTATTTAAATATTACAGTCACATAGCATTTGCTCCTAAGGCATCAGGCCATTAAAACAAAGTAACCCACATTTGGTTAGGGTTACCGGTGTATGGCCAAAGTATTATCTGTTTAAGGCTTGGATCAGAGCCTTTCACATCCATCACCATGTCGTCATATAAATTATAAATGGTGCCATCACTTTTAAACACCCACCGTTGGCTAGCCCATGCATTACTACAATCCATCATGACAATGGTAGCTCCTTGTTTGTGTTCGTCAGAAGTTAAACAATTGTTTGTATTTTGCACTGGACGTATAGAACCATCAGGGTAAAGTGCCCATTGCTGCTCTTTCTTGTTGCTGTCACAGTCACCCAGCCACATGTTACTTCCGTGAGCTTCCATGCAGAGATCCAAGTACCCAACGATTGAAGTTACGAAAGGGCTTGTGTCATTGCCTGTACGCCAGCCCTGTCGCATTCGATAATCGTTCGTTTGCACGGTGAGTGTCCCTCCCATGCTACTAGATTCAGCACTCAAGACCAAGCCTGACCTTGGATTGACAATAGTTCCATTGTCCCATATTTCCCAATAAGTGGCCTCTGGTACTGCTGAGGTGCAATCATATATCATGACATAATTTCCTGGAGCATAACCATAAGTGGTTAAACACTTCCCCTTGGACCTTATCGTCTTGTCACGTTTCAAGGTCCACAGTTGGTTCTCTTGAAGCTGGTCTCCGCATTTCCACAATATGATAGGATTGCCATTGTTATAGGCATTGTTCGAGACATCCACGCACATCCCATCTCGACCACCAATGCGCACGGTTGGTTCAACAGGAACGCACGTGTCTGATTTTTCCACAATTGATCTTATTAACAGAGGTGATTGTTTTGCATTTGGCGGATTGCAGACAAAAAGCATCAACGCTAGAACTGCAACTGTCGGGTGTGACAAGGAATCTACAATAACAGGTTCGTTACGAACATTTGTTAGAGTGACCTCATTTGGAAAAGTGTCTTGGACGGACTGTTGAACACCTCCTGACAGATTATCCCAGTTGTTCTCCAAACTTATCATGGCAGGATCAGGTTGAAATGCCGTACCCGTTCGGATACTGACACCAACCCGGTTTGATATGTATCTAAATCGAGCTGCTTCTGCAACCATTTGGATTATGACGATCAGGGTACGAGCTTTTTCTTCATTGTCATTGCCCCCACTTCGTAGAAACGATATCGCATGCGTCAAGGCCTGTAACCCCAGGGGTATTTGCTGTCTAGACTGATGAGCCCATCTCTCTAGATCACCATAAGTACCATTAAAAGGAAGTGAGTGCTGGTCCGTGACAGTGAAAAGGTAGTCAGATGCAGATGATGGGGCATCCCGGAGGAAATAGGACTGAGTTCCTGCTCTGTATGCTACAACATATGAGTTAGTCAAATCGATACCTACTTCGATAGATTCTGTGTCCGAGTTTGAGAGTTCGACTGTAATATATCGATCTCTTTCTTCCACTGTTGATGGATCTCGAAGCACAGGTATGTCATGTATCAGCCCACCTGTTAGTCTGTCTCGAAGCGCATCCATGAACTGCTTGTAGCTTTCTTTAGTGGCTCCTTCAGTAGTAAATTCAATGGGGTCCTGATTTGTTGCTACTGGAGGAAGATTGGCTCTTGCGGCACATCTCAGTGCAGAGAATGAACAAGCGCATACAATACATAAACTCAGTAGCTTCAAAATTTCGTCCATTTGAAACTGCAAGAAGTTGCCCCATTTCGCAATAGTATCTAATCAAAACTAAAAGCAGTAATTCAAATTTAAAATGATCGTACTCCTAAAATCTGTAAGCTTACATACCTGGACCTAAAATTTGAGCGAACCCTGTTGATCTCACTTCTAGTAAAATAAGGATGATGTGCAACGTTTGGTGTTGGCTTGAAAGCAACGAAGACATTGTCCTTTTATATGGGTAAATTTATGTTGATCTTAATAATAATAATTAGGTTGCTTCGCTCACGTGAAAAAGGCAGCTCAAAAGAAGTGCCGCCGAAAGTTGGCAAATTACTGTGTTACAGGAATATTTTATGATGTACGACGACAAATGTTATGGACATCTGGATTGAATAGAAGCGTGGTCATCATATTATTTTCAATCCTTATTCAATTAAGAACAAAGGTGACTCATTTTCTGGTTTAGATTATTATTTAATTTTAGGATTCGCACGTGTTTTTTTGTTATTTTCAATGTGGTCTAGGATATTGCATTCACGTGAAAGTCAGTCATGACATGACTAAAAGCTTTCATTCAAATTCAATCTAGACGCCCGTGCATAAACAAAAGATGTGAACATGGTATTTAATACATTTTTTTATTATTAATAAAAATTTATTAAAAATTAAAAAAATACTTATATATTTTTAATAAGTTTTAATTAATAAAAAATATATTAAAAATTGTATTACTAATGCTATTCTTTCTCGCAAGATAACGCAAGATAGGTTCTACCTTAAATGCAATTTATCCATACTAACATGTTTGTGTACAAGAGATATTTCCATTTACGAGAAAACATGTATATATACAGATGAAATAAATTGGTGGTACTAATATTTTTTTTTACATATTTTTTGAGAGTTTACATTAGATATATTTCCATTGATAAGATTTATATATTGTTAATTAATTAAATATATTACAAATATGACTTTTAAAGTAATTGTATTAAAAAAGATAAAATTTTTAATTATATAATAATTGAATTATAATGTAATTTTTTTTTACTTGTAATTGTGCTTAATTTATTAATGAAAATACATAGCTAATTAAAAAAATTAAGTTAGCAATATTGTTCGGTAACATAAAACAAAAAAAAAACTTATAACTTTTAAAACAAGCTTTTAAAAAGTAATATTCATCTTATAACTTATAGAACTAATAATTTTATTCAATATTTATTTTATCATTTTAAATAAATTATATATAAATTCTAAATTTCTGTCCTTATTTAAATCTAATACTAAATAATATAATATTATATGTAATTATTTAATATATTATAGCTAATTTTAATAAATAACTCTAATTTTTATAAGCTTTTTCAATTAGTTTATAAAATTATTATATATTGCTCAGCTTCGAATCAACTTGCATATTTGTAGTTGACCTGTGAAACTTTTCATTTTTGAAAGCATATAATTCTGTAAATTTATTTTTTATCATGCAATGTGATAATTACTAATTTTAAAATAAAATATTTATTTCTTTGCGTATATTAAGAAATTAATTCACTTTACAAAATTAGAACACGAACACTTATTAACCCTTTGCATCATGTTACGTATTATGGTATTTTTATAAAAATGAGTTTAATTTTGGTCTATAAATATTTTTACATTATTAACTAGTAAAAATATATTATGAATATAATTTATATGTTAATTAATTATTATATAAATAAAAATTTATTTCTAATATAATAATTTATGATTGAGTGACAATGTAAAAAAATTTCAAATTATTAGTGTATTTAGATTAAATTCTTTTAATATAGAATTTTTTTAATTTAATCTTATTTATAATAATAAAATATTTAGCATACTTATTATTAATAAAAAAATATATTTATAAAATAATATATATAAAAATTTAAAAGTTATGTAAAAAACTTTTATTTTTATTATAAAAATATTTTAATAATATATATATATATATATATATATATATAGATTAGATAGTATTCACAATTTGATTTTTGCTTCTACCTATCATTTAATAGAGTGATCAAATAATTACGTAATTTTTAAAACATAAATTAATTGATTTTTAATTAAAATAAAATTATTCACAAATTTTATTATACCATTTTAGATATGTCAAGTTAGTTACTTATAGAGTAAAATAATATAACTACTCTTTAAAGATAATTTAAGAGTAATCATTCTTCAAAGTTATAGAGTAGTTATCTATTAACTCTTTAAAGTCATATTTTTTAAGAATAGTTATGTACCAACTGCTATTATAAATTAAAATTTTAATGTACTTTTAATAATTTTTTATTTATAAACACATATAACAGTAGGTGCACCTCAATTTACAATAGCAATTTCATGAATCTCTTTTTCTTTATTTTTATTTTTATAATATATATTTCTTCTTTTACTATCAAATTATAATTGTTACAAAAATAAAAACACATTTCTCTCGATGTTAACAAAATTGACTTCTTCCACAACTTTAGATACATTTCTCATATTTGTTTTTATTCTCTCTTTCTCTCTCTTTTAATTCAACCTCATTTATTTATTAGTGTTTCATTCATTTGAATGCAGATTATTTGATTAATACATCATATAAATTCTAGACTCAATGTGATAAAGAATTGATTTTAGTTTGTAATAAAAATTAATATCATGAAAGAAGAAATTTTAAATTTTAGATATACAAATTTAAATTTCAACATAACATTAAATCAATTTTTTATTTATAAAAAAAAAAAGAACTTATCAAGAAATAAAACTTTCAAGTTCAAAATTTATTAAATATATTTTAAAAAATAGTTCTTCAAATAAATTTACCCAAAGTGCTTGTTAAAACAGTTTGAAACACTTACTAAAACGATGTGAATAATTTTCTAATTTTTTGTTGTTGTTGTAATGTTTATGTCACCAAATTGTTTCACTTTATATTTCTTAATTAATTTAAAAATAAAATTATCAAGGTTTTTCATATAAATGAACTCTTTTATGTAAAATATAATATTTACATCATCACGACGTGAATATCCTCTTATCTTAGATATCACTTAGATCAAAAGACTAAAAGGAAATGAAAGTAATAGTATTGACAAAACATGAGATATTAAACTTATAATTACTAAGTAATTCAATAGTTGAAGAAAAATAAATTAACCTATAATGTCTTTGAATAACACTTCATTAGTTTCTTATAGTTTTACACGATACAAAGTTGAGTGAAATTAAAAAAAACACGCTATTATCTTTTTTAAATTGACTAATATTAATTAGATTTTTGATAATTAAAGGAACATGAAACAAATTATTTAAAACAAAGTTAATTAAAGTATTAAGAGAAAATATAACAGAATAATATTCCCAATAAAAATACGATATATGCCCTTATAAAAAGTTAATTATTATATCTTATGTGCATTAAATGTAAAATGATGCGAAGTTCCATAATTAGATGCAACTGGGAGAAGGATTAATGTTGTATTACAGGAATCTTGTATGATGTACATTTAGAAAGACAAATCCAGGAAAGGTGACTCAGTTTGCTTTGTAACAAAAAAATAAATTTTGCACATGCCAAGAAAAATTCCCAGATTAAGAAATAGTCTCAATTTTATTTTATTTTGATAATTATTTTTTAAAATATAAAAAATTTGGATTATTATTTTATTTTAGGACTCCCACGTGTTTGTTGCTGCTTCCAAGAAATTGCATTCTTTAGATGATGAATTTGTACTATGCAACAATTTAAATTTTCGAAGAATTTAAAAATGCTATGAAATTAGAATTACAGCAAATTAATTGTAATCTAATACAACACGTGAAAGACAGGCATGATTAATATATATATCACCGTCTTGGTCACGTGAAAGCCAGTTCAGAAAAATTTAAAATAATAAGAGATTAGAATTGAAATAATTTAATATCATCAATTTGAAAACTATCCAGTTTGAACAATATCCAACGAAAACTAAAAAGCAAAAAACACCATTGTATTTATCAAATTGACTAACATGGATTAGATTTTGGTAATTGAAGGAGCATAAAGCATATTGTGTACGAAAAAATTAACTAAAATATTCGAGAAAATAGAACAGAGGAAACTACACTGTTGATGTTAATCCCAATAAAAACATTAATTCTATAGTAGCATGCACTGGAAAAGAATGTTTAATTTTCTTTTATGAATTTGGTTTTATCTATATCATAGTCACATTGTTCTATCTGTTCTACCTGCACCTTTGATTTGGTGTGTATAAATTGAGAAGAGAAGTGTAGTGAAAACATTAATTTCATAGTTGCTAATTTAAAAATAATATGATAATAAAATTAAATTCATATATAATAAGTTTCAGAATTAAAAAATATATTCAATCAATAGTTATACTTCTGTTTACTGTTACAATGGACGACGAGAAGTAAAGTAAAATTAAGAAGAGACTAAGAACAGAAGTCTGCAAGCAAACCTACCTCCAAATTAACTCGAAGGTAACATCTTAGTCCCATATTCCATATCTTTCTTTTCCACGTACCATATAATAAATTATAATATAAATTTAGTCATGTGTTTGAGGTGAGGAAAATTTTGTAAGTTATAAAATTTTTTATCAGACTTTTGTGATAAAAAATAGACTATGTTCTTTTAAGGAGATTCTTAGAGAATCGCAGAACCTCTTCAAGAATGTTATATTTCGAGTAATTTTGACAAAATATGAGAAGATCTATTTTTGGTCACAAAATAGGACTAATAAAAAGATTATTCTAAGCCTACAAGACTGAAGACTTTTGCGAGAAGTTTCTGAAGATTTTTTAATCTTTGGACTGAAAATAACCAAAACTGGTCAAAAAACTAAGACTGATAAGAAAATCATTCTAAGTCCTTAAGACTGAAGGCTTTTTTGAAGTGTTAATGATATTACATGGGTAATGTTTTATACACCTTACTAGGAGTCTACATTTCAACTTGAATTTTTTTAGAATTATTTTTTTACTCAAATTCAACTTAATTAAATAAAATTAACATAGGATTAGATAAACTTAATTTAAAAATAAAATATATCAATTTTCATATTTTATATAATTAAATAATAAAATATATGAAATATGCATAAAATTAAAATGAAAGTATATTTTTATAGTATATATTTTCAAATAAATAATATTAGTTTATCAATAAAAATTAAATATATGTTCTAGTAAATAGTATTTTTTTTAACACACAATAATGTTGGTTTGGATTTTTTTTAAGGCTAAGTGATACTCATTTCAAAATTTAATTTAAATTTAAATATATATTAAACTAACTTTTTTATTTATCTCTAAGGTAAAAAACTAATAATAGAAAAATTTTACTAAAAATTGAAGTATTTATTATATTTATTATTTTTAATATAATAAATGTGTATTTTTTTTGTAAATTTTTTTAATTTATAAATGCTTAAACCTGCTTAAGGCCAAGGTTAATAAATATTAATTTTTATTTAAAATTATGTTAAAATACGTAATTATTAAAAATCTTGTTAAATATATAAAATAAGTACATATTTTTATATTTTATCTAAAAAATTTATTTTTAATTACTTAACTAATATTTTTAAATACACATATTAGTTTTTTTAATTTAGTCATTAAAATAAAAATAGCACACAATATAAAGAATGTAATTAATCACTACGGCAGAGGATAGATGTAAGAGCAGTTTCATTTTAATTAACAGAGCATTATAACTATTCTAAAATCTTGTGTTATCCAATGTGATGCATTTAAGAAAGCTGTTAAATAACTACTCTCAAATATTAATATCAAAGAGCAGTTCCACGTAGAACAGCTCTCACAAAGTGGAAGCAGTTAATTATTAACTGCTCTCAAAAGAATACATTAGAGAACAATTTTTTATTAACTTCTCTTAAAAGTATAGTTTAAAGAGCATTTTTATGTGAACTGCTCTCAAAAGTATACATTAGAGAGCGGTTCAATGCTAACCGCTCTCAGAAGTATACATTAGAAAGAGTGATTTTTTATTAACCGCTATAAGAGATATACCTTATAGAGCAGTTTAATGCTAATTGTTCTAAATATATTATAAAGCAATTCCTACTAACTACTGTCTAAGTTAGCTTTAAAAGCTTATTTCTATGCTTGAACTTTGTTTTTTGTAAAATTATATAAGTATATTTTTCTTTATAAGTTATTGTATATGACATTGATTTATTTTTTTGTATGATATAAGCATTAATACATTGATTTGTTATTGTTTCAACACTTTTGTTGTGCACTTTTATTGTTATTTAGCCAGAATACATGTTAACCATCAAGTCATCTAAATTTAGGTTTTATCTTTTTTTTTTCATTCATGATTCATTTTTCTTTCTTTGCTTACACATCTTTGTAATGCTTTTGTGAAATTTTGGTTAAGATAAAAATTTCATTATTTATTTTATGTAACTTCATGTCATATGTTTTTTAATCAATTCTTTTATAAACTATGATTATTTTATTTTTTGAATGGACAAATTTTTTGTTTTGAGTAATATTATCTTTCAATTTATAATTCACTATTTTTAAAAATTTTTCTATGCAAAATAAGAGGTTGAGAAATTTAATATAAATATTTATATTATTTAAAATAAAATTAAATTATTATATAGTGGATATGAGATTGACTTATTTTAAAAATTTATTTATATATAATACACATACAAAATATTTTTTACACAAATATTTTCTTTAAATAAAATTATATTAATATTTAAATAATAAAGTGAATGATAAATAAGAAACATATTATAAATATTTTATAAAATTTTCAATCACCCACTGTTATAGTAGTTTATTATTTATTGATAATATTTAAAATTTATTTTTCATATTTTAATTTAAAATATTTTTATATGCAACATGTGTATTATAAGAATAACTATAATATATTAAATCTAAATAATATTATTTATTTATATTCAAAGAAGTTTTTGGAATGATAAAAAATATAAAAATTTTGTTAATTCTTATTTTTGTTTATTTTATTAAGTTTATTATATATTTTTATTATAATTTACCTGTTAAATTTTTGTTTCTTCAGATAAAAAAGTATAATTGTTTTAATATACATGTATATTTTTTCATTACAAGATTTTATTGTGATCAATTATCTTTTATTCAAATTTTGTCTTTTAAAATTTATATACATTATAAATATTTAATTCATAAAAAGTATTTTTCAACTAAACTTTTATTTTTGACAAAGTACTTCTATGCAGTGCACATGTTAAGAATATTGGTATTAAAAAGAAAAGGATATGTTATGTGTTCATTATTCATTACTTCAGAATTTGCTTTTAGCAGAAGAAGTAGGTTATTAAGTTTTCATTGTTCTTGACTACATGAGGATACCTTGAAGGTACTTATGTGTGCATAATGTTGATTAAAATATGAAAAAGAAGGTATTAAAAACTCTATTAATATATTTATTTAATTAAATGTGTCTATTAGTTTTAATTAGATAGTTTAATTATTAATTTTTGTTGTTATGTACTTGTGTGTTTTAGTTTCAATTGGTATTGCTGGATCAAGGCAAAATGTAAACCTAAAAGATAAGCATTTAAAGTAATTTGAAGACTCTGATTCTAATTAAAAGGTAAAATAGCCTATACAATAAATAATTAACCATTGTCTTCTTTTTGCTTTTAGGTCTTGGTACATAACTCTCAAGTTCATGAGTCGGTTCTTTCTAAAGATCTTAAAAATTATGTGTATTTAAATTTGCTTATGATTTCTAAGTACATTAGTTTAGAAAGGTAATATATTAAGTTACACTTAATACTTATAATATTTAAATATTTATTTTCTATCTATGTTTAAAAACTACGTATTTTTATATTATTAAGTTACTTATTTGAAGTTATATAAGCATAGTTTTTTTTTCTATAAATATTTTTTTTTATAAAAAAAAGTAATAGATGCAAGTATAAATATACGGATATATAAAGAGTATAACTATAAAGATACCTAAAGAATACAGGTATAATAATTAACGTTATTACCCATATAGATATAAGACTAAGTACAGATATATTTTTAAATTATAAGTGGAGGGATAGATACTATATTACTCTACCTATTGCTATTGCAAACATTGATTAGTGGGAGATATTGCCAACTGCTCGTAGATGGAAATGGATGAAAAAGATAACATTGATATTGCCAACTGCTCGTAGATGGAAATGGATGAAAAAGATAACATTAATAAATCAGAAGTGAGTGGTCTCCATGTGAGGAGTAGCATTCGGCGTTGAATTTTATTGTTTGAACGTTTAGAAAAATAATATTATGTGTATGGTATTATATATAATTATTTTTATTTTATTTATATAACTTTAAAATATTTCACAAAATTAAAAAATTATAGTTATTCAATTTAATTGTTAAAAAACACTTTCCTTCCATATTTACATTTGTCGGTCAGCTGCTAAAGGTTACATATTTGTTTAAAACTAAAGCAATCTTAGTATTAAAATAATGTTTAATGGTCACAATTAATTAAAATTTTAAGATATATTAAAAATAATGAAAATAGTAAATATTTTGTTTAAACTATTTTACTGATAGGTTGAATTTATAATTAACTATAGCTAATTGGCACATCCTTAAGAATTGCTCTGATATTTAAAAAAATTAATTTAGTAGTAAATTAGAGCACTATTATTTGTTAATCAATTATTTATTATTATTATTATTATTATATTATTAAAAAATATTTCTTATGATAAATACATAAAATTATATATTTTTATAATATTGGTCAGTTAAAAAATACTTTTAAAGACAATATTACTATTTTAAAGTAGTAATTTACAATAATCTATGAGAGGATTAGATAGTTGTAATGCAATAAGAAATGATGTACCTGCAAGAAATATTTTAATATTAAAGTCATGTTTAACATATTTTTAAAAGGAAATAATTCTCTTCGGTACCTGCAGTAGTATTGTATTCTTAAAAGCATGCTAGCTAAATTTTGTTTGAAAGAAACAATATTACACTTGCATTGTGCTATTCATATATTAGAAAACAATAAAATCAAAGATCATTTATTACATGAAGTGAAATATGGATGTACAATCAATGTTTCAAGAAACCCTCTAAGAAAGGGGTGCCATGTGTGATGTGCAACCCTCCAAAACTCTTTTTCTCATTCATGGATGTTGCAATCGGGGTCACCACCGGAAAACGATTGCTTAGAGAAAATGAATAATCGTAAAAAAATGATTGCAATCAATTTTAAAAAAAATGAATGATAGAGAGTCGTAACTAAAGTTTATTATAAAAAAATTGAAAAAAATTTAATAAAAAAGAAAAGTTTTTGAAATTAAATTTGGATTCAGGATTCGTTTAGACATACGGAAGGTATTAACACTCTACAACATTTGTTAATTAAAACAGTTACCTTTTAATTAATTGTGTAAAAATTATTTTAACTTTAAAAATATTTATTTCATTCTAAAAAAAATAATTAATAACATTATTACAGGAAAAATGGCATCAGTGTAAAGAAATAACATCATTGCGAGAAAAATAATATTAGAGTAGTGAGAATGATATCAGAGAATAAAAAATGACACCCTAGCAAACTTATGATCTCAGAGGTGGCCAGATAGTAATTCCTTTTCACCAAGAAAACCTAGAGCATTAACTAATCTTCAGTTGCTACTTTATCTCAACATTTTGAGGTTGGGATCATTAGCATAGACCTTCCTTCTTTGTTTTTAACTCTTGATTCAGGAATCCGCCCGAGGAGAGGCTCGCGTCTGATTAGCTAGTTGGTGAGGCAATAGCTTACCAAGGCGATGATCAGTAGCTGGTCAGAGAGGGCTAACTTCAAAACATCTTTGTGGAAGGGGAGATTTTGCACCTCTCATTGTTCAAACAATGGAAATTTGTCTCATCACATATGATTTATTATCATTGTAATTGTTGTACAAAAAATCATTTTTAAATTTTAGATATCAATTCATGCATGTCCAAATAGAAGGGGATAAGATCAAGTGTAACACCTTAAAATTTTAAACTCGTACACTGTATATTTCATCAATAATAATTTAAGATAAAAATACAAATTTTGTGTATAATAAACTTTATTATAATAAATTTATAAAGTTCCCTTTAAAACATATATATTTAGATACAAATTTTGAACTTTACAACATTAATAAAACAACAATAATAAATTAAGGAGAGAATGAATAAATATCACAACTAAATGTCAATATTCTCAATGAGAAACCTGAATATACATTACATATATCAAATATAAAATTTACAAACTATTTGTCAAAAATATATGGGACTTAAAATAATATTTACATAACCATAATAATTACATTATATACGCAAAATTAAGTCTCAAAGCAGTCTCAAACATAATTCAACACTGAAGACCAGTCTTATTCATCAACCTCGTGCCAGCTCTCTATCTCGGCCAAATCCTCTGAATTCAGATCATTATTTGATCTTAGGTAACAATCACCTGAATTAGTTGTGACCTCTATATTAGTAATGCGCTCAAAGGTCCATATGAATGGTCTTCCATGATGGTCGTGGTCGTGATAGGTAAATAGATAGGTGAGGGCTGCTGGAGTTCTAACCGTACCACTTTACATATAAATACATAGAGTCTAATGTATTCTACTCTTAGGAAAATTAAACGGGATACTATAAAAGAAATCCATTTCTAACATAACAAAAGTCTTAGGTTCATTTTCCACAAGAACAGCAAATTTAAAGTAACATAGTCTTTGATATTCATTATATGCATAATTTAACTTATTATGTACTGAACTATCTACTAATTTAACTCTTTCCTGAGGCTCTGTCATCTAGTTTTCCTGAAAATATAAGTAAGGATGAGCTTCTATTCTATCATTTACAAAACATATATATCAAAATCATAGCTTATAGTATAAATACAATATATTCATTTTCATACTAAATTTATATTACAATCATATTCATACATACACCATTCATAATTTATTATCCATTATTTATTTTTCTCATTTTAATACGCACTCCCAGTGCACTATGATCACAGATATCGATACCTCCAGCATTTCTTGATGTCTTACTCAACTAGGTAAATAGTTGCCAGTTAGCCCATGCACACGGATACAACATGTACAATAATCAAGCCCCTTAGCAAAGGCATAGTCAGGAGTCTAGTTAAGAAATGAGTGTGAGACCATGTGACGCATTTGATCTCAGAAAGAGTGTGTACACATACACAAATGTCACTCACCAGCCTAAGTTTCTCCCAGATTTTCATCGTCTCTGAACTTTATACCACAGTGTATCTCTATAACTATTCACACTAGATCCAGTTCATATTCGACACTTAAGGTCATTCTCAGAGTTATCCTTTTTTCCACTTATAAGATCGTGTTTAGTAAAGCACTTCCAGACTAATTCCATTCCAATATATTTCACTCATACACTTATTGATATAGTTACAACTGTTAAATCTTTTCAAATCAATATCATTTTACTCGGACATATTTCATAAGATCTCATAATAATCACTCAGCAAGTTTAATAATATTTCACATTAAGTACTCATCATATAATGCACATAAGCATATACCAACCACTTAGTCTAAACAACCAATCAGTCCAAACAATCAAACAAGCATTTTTTTATTCATTATTCACACAATAGATATCTCAACAACATATTCTCATAAAAAGTTCATGTAAAAGTGCTCTAATGAGCCCAAAATAAATATTGTAATATAACGATAAAATAGAGCCTTCCTTACCTCGAAGACGAGTTTACAAAGAGATATTGACAAAGATCAGAGTTCAAAGACGGAAGTTTTCCTGAGTACCAAGAGATATCCATAAGGAACAAAAACATGGAAAATGATCAGAGAAAATAAAGTTTAATCCAGAGAAACTTACTTGGAATCGTTTAGACTCAACGTCCACGCTTGGATTTAAGGAGAAATCATAGTTTTTGAGGCTTTTATCTAGAGAATAGTAGAGAGAGTTTAGAGAAAACTAAGATAGGGACGTGAGTTTTGAATGAAATAAAATTTTCATGCTGAAAATCTCTTAAATATCCATCAGCCCCACGCACTCTTGCTTGAGCAACAGACATCTTGCTTGAGCGATGGATATCTCACCTGAGCGAGATATGCAGACAGTGGTCTCACCCACTATTTTCTTATATGCTCGCTCGAGCGAGCTCCATTTCGCTTAAGCGAGCTCCATCTTGCTTGAGCGAGATGACTTCCAGAGAGTATGATATATTTTCCTGTTGGTCCTCGCCTGAGCGACCCATCTCGCCTAAGCGAGATCTTAGCTCACCTGAGCAAGATCACTCTCACTTAGGCGAAGTGACAGTTGTGCTGAATTTATCCTATCTCGCTTGAACGAGAATCATGTCGCCTAAGCAAGATAGCCCTGAAACATTATATTCTTGTACGCTCAATCTCACCTAGGCGAGATTTACCTCGCCTGAGTGAGATTTACTTTACCAAAATTCTTCCAAAAATCTTCTATACTCACTTCCAAATGCATTCTAATATTGCTTAGTATTAAATAAAACATAATTTACTAAATAATGAAAAGGTGTTACATCAAGGATGATGATTCAAACAAATTTTATTAAGAATGAGTGGGAATTCAATAGTTAGAATGTCAAGAAGAGGTACGTGAAAAAGTTTTGATTTGGACAAAGACATTGTTAGGAAAGCAATTAAGGAATAGTTCTGAATAGTTGTCCTCTTGCAGTAGCTAACACAATTCTCACATGTTAATGACTTTGGCTATATTTTGTAATCCAACTTTTGAAGAAGTGAACCCCTTGCTTCCAAAGTGATGATGCCATGCCTCAATTTAACACTCCAAATTACCCCGATTTGATATGCCATTTTTGCCAAGACTGCCTTTTTAGGTTTTCAACCTAGCTGGCTTCCCTTGTCTCTTTTTTATTTTTTCCAAGTTGCCTCGATTTGAAAGTGCCGTCTTTTTAGGTTTTAGCCTAGCCAACTTCCTTTCTCTCCTTTTATTATTATTTTTCAAACCTTAATTTTTGTCTAAACTACCCTTTTGAGTTTTTGACTTAGTGGACCTCTTTTAAAACCCTAATTTTTGCCTAGATAGTTGTCTCCTTGAGTTTTTAGTTTATTGGGCTTTTTTTAAAAAAATTTTAAACCCTAATTTTTGCCTAAGTCACCCTTTAGGATTTTTGACTTAGCGAGCTTTTTTCTTATTTTTTTCAAACCCTAATTTTTGGTTAAGTCGCTTTTTTAGGTTTTTGACTTAGTGGGCCCTTTTTTTTGCTAATATTTTTTTCACGGCATCAGAGTTTATAAAGTGTGATAACTCCACGCCGTTCATATTGGTAAGGATTAGCACCTCTCCTGAGAATGCTTTTTTAACAATAAATGGTCCCTCATAATTCAGGACTCATTTCCCTCGATGATCTTAGTGGAGATGAAGGATTTTCTTAGGCACTAAATCTCCTTCTCGAAACTTTCTTCTTATGAGTTCTCTTCCTCCCTTTTTAGTATAGCTGACCATGTCACAAAGCTGTCAACCCCTTTTTCGATCAAATTAAGTTGGTCTAATTGGGTTTGGATCTATTCTGTTTCATCTAAGTCAACTCATGTCAATACCCTTAGGGAAGGGCTCTCTACTTCAAATGGCAACACAACCTCTATACCATACACCAATGAAAATGAGTTACCTCGGTTGAAGTGTAAATTGTGGTACGATACCCATGTAAAGGAAGCATCTCGTGCCAGTCTTTAAATGTCACCACCATCTTTTAGACAATCTTCTTGATATTTTTGTTTGCTGCCTTGATTACTCCATTCATCTTGAGACAAATTATAGTGTTGTATCTTGAAAGCATTGCATAACTCATTCATCATCTTGTTGTTTAAATTTATGCCATTAATAGTGATAGTCTTACTTGACAGCCGTAACGACAGATCAAATCTTTCTTCAGGAATCTGACCATAACATTCTTAGTAACACTAGCATATGAAGCTGCTTTAAGCCATTTCGTGAAATAGTCAATCTAAGATGAATGAAGTGATGACCATTTGAAACTTTGGGTTCAATGGGCCAATGACATCTATTCCCCTTATAGAGGAAGGCCATGGTGCTGACCTTGACTTCTTTTTATCATTTTTTGTACCAAAATAGATTATCTCTACCTCCTCTTAATGAGAGACAATTTTCCGAGCTCCTTGTTCCACCATTTTCATCTTCTTTAGCCAAACTCACAAATTTATCAAAGTCATAACATGTGTGATCAGTGCTATCTTCATTAAGAGAATTACTTTTTCTTTTTGAAGTGAGAAAGAGAAGGTAAGGTAAAAGTAAAGAAAGATAGATAAATACAAAGAACAAATAACATGCACTTATTCATATATGAAATGTCGCCCTTAGTAAGATAATCCTAAAGCCTTAGGCAAAGGATAGGATTTGAACAAATAATTACTTTGAAGAAAAAATGATAGGTAACTCGATAACTTCCCAATTGTTTAGCCCAACATTTGAAGAGTAGGGATGCACTATCTCCATTCCATAAATGTTCATTGAGTTAAGTCACATCATTTCTGAGTCCCTTATTGAACTTCTCAAGGTCTGCCATGAGCTTGGTCTTCATACACGTATTGTAGGAATGAGTGGAGATCAGTGTGACTCTTGGTTTTCTTTAAGAAAGGAAATCAAATAATTTTTTAGAATAAGAGTATTGTCTTATTGTTCATTTATTGAGACCTTATTTGAGATCGACCTGCACTTTAAAGAATAAGAGAAGCCATTGTTAGTCATATGGATAAAGAAAAGGAAATTGAATTTTATGAATTATTGGCCTTCAAAGCTTCATTAAAAGCTTAATAATTCAAAAAATTTCATTTTTTCTTATTTTTTTATGGAATGAACCTATTTAAAGCAAAGTTTTTTTTTCCGAATTGAATGATTGCTTAAAGACTGATAATCTACTAAAGAAATGGGTTATTGATCATTTAAAGATTTTTTTTTTCAAATTAACTAATGTTCAAAGTATCAATAACTAAGTTATGCAAGATCGTGCATACTACTAGCCTTTTGCTCAAAATATTTTTTATTTTAAAAAAATCTTAAAAGACTAATAGTTTACATAATAAAGGATAAATAAGGAAAATAATATAGAGAGAGAACGTTCCATGTGTCTTAATAGAGGTGCTTATGGGGTTCTATCCTAAGGATCTAAGTTACATTCTAGCATGTTCGTCTCACTTGGGAAAGGTTCTATCCCTAGAAAGACTACTAGAGCTCACGACCTAACTTCAACCGTTTACCATGATAGTAAGTATTTACCAGCAATGAGACGCTTTTAGAAGAGCCACACTCTAGCTGGGGTTTTTCATGTAGTCAGACAGGACATACATCCTAGCCTACACCGCTAATAGCCCTTTTTGACCTAAGTAATAACTCAGGCTCAGGTATAGAGCCGTTCTCATGCAAAAAATGAATAAAAAGTGTAGTGTGTAATAGGGATATACAAACCTTTTATACCTTAAACCTAAAAAATCCAACCTCCAAAACAAATACATTTCCGAATATAATCATCTATCCTAAGGTGAACAATTATTTTAAAATTTTAAAAGTTCACTATCCTATGGTTACAAACATTCAAAATAAGCATTTACCCTATAGTTATCAAATTATTTACAAACAATTAAACCAAACACTGTAAACAAACATATAAAAAAAAGAAAAAAGAAACAAACAAACAAACAAACGGGTCATAATAAATTACACTATTTATCATAAAAAGGCTTAACTCTCATATAATCCCCAATGGAGTTGCCATTTATCGCTTGGTGGGCAAAAAAATAACGACTTTGAAAATAGAGTTTTAATTTTAAAAAAATGTAAAGTCACCACCAAAATTTTATTTATTTTTTTAAGAACAAAATATTGGAAAAACTCTTAAGAGTCTCGAGTTCGGGAGTTGGTTACAAATAGAGAAGGTATTAACACCCTTATTCATCTGTCCAAATGAATGGTACCTCAAGATTAAATAGTGCGACTAATTTTAAATATTGACCATAGATATTTAAATGGCTTGGGTATAAGTTGTTATCGTCACAGGAAAAAACAAGATTTGAGATCTCCAAAGAATCCTTGATCTCAAATCATATTATATTTTTAAAATAAAACAATTTTATAGAAAGAATTTTTTTTATGTTTTATTTTTTATTTGAAAGCTAATAAAAAGGCTTAATAACTTGAAACATATTTTTATATTTTATTTTGAAAATAATTTTCATATTTTATTTTGGAAAAAGGAAAGAGTTAGTCACCTAAAAAAATTTATTTATTATTATTATTATTATTATTATTATTTTTACATATTTTATTTCTTTTAAAAAGGATTTAACATCTAAAACCGACTTTCACAAAAAAAAAAAGACTTTGTTTTGAAAATGATTTAACATTCTAATTTTTTTAATATTTTATTTTGAAAGATTTAACAACCTAAAAAAGATTAAAAATTTATTTATTTATTTATTTTTTTACAATAAATATTTTTTTTATTTTTGATGAATTTAATAAAAATATTTATATTTTATTAAAAAAAATAATAATTAGAATGTTTAATTGAAAAATGGTTCCTTTTATATTTTTTCACAAGGTGGGGTGATGCTTGAAGAAGAAGAAACGCAAAGAAAAAAATTAAAAAAAGAGAAAAGGAAGAGGAACCATGTAAACGCAAAAGCACTAGAACAAAAAGAGAAAAAAGAAATAAAATAACAAAAGAGAAAGAAAAGAAATATTGTAATAAGGCATTAGTGATGTATATCTATTTATAATGAAAGACAGACAACATAGAAAAGGAGTCAAAAGTCGTACATTTTTCTTACAGTTTCTCTATCTCTTTTCGCATTTTATGGAGAAATTTTGTGTGAAAAATTCTCTCTAAAATACTCTGTTGTAAAAATATCTATCCAAAATCTCCCTTGTGAAAAAGATCTATGTCCACCAAAATTCCTCCTCCTTATGTGTAGGTTAGTCACTATTTATAATAGGATTGGTATTTAATAAAAGAAAATTAAGTATGTGTTTTATGCTTTAATTATTTTGATTCTATTATATATATTTTTAAATTAATTAAATTAAAATTAAAAATAATAATAATTATTTACACAATATCTTTATGATTTTTATTGATTATATATCTTTTTAATTATTCATTTTTTATTTTCTAAAATTCATTATTATTTAATAAAATCTGTGACTCGGACAAAATGGGCGTTCACATTATATAAATTAAAATTAATTGTAAGCATCTTCAAATGTCATTAATCTTTTCTTCAGGCACCGGATCAACATTTTTGAACAACTACAAGTTCCAATTACAAAAGACCATTAACTAAATTTATAAGTAATATATATATATATATATATATATATATATATATGTTTATAATAATGAATATACCTACCAAAGTCTTGAAATTTATAATAGTAGTTGTGATGATAGTTAGCATATATCTCATCACAAATATCCAGATTCTCAACCCTTTCTTTATTTGTGTGACTAGAAGAAAAATAACAAGTATTTAATATTAGATTCTAACAAGTAATTAACTTAAAATTAAAAAAAATAATAAATATTGAACAACAGTTAAATATACATGTGAGTAAATCTATGTAGGTTTTTTTTTTTAGTAACATTCTTACTTTCCAACACATTGCATGTTTTGATACATCTATTTATAATGAAGTTACCATAAGAGTGAATTAAGTGACTATTTGATTAGATATAACATGTAAAAAGAAATTATAACAAGTATACTTATATACTTACACATCAATAATATTTTTTTTTGGCTTATTCCATAATGAGCAAAGGAAGACGACATCGTGACATTAGGCAGGTTGCTTCCTCTGTCGTCGCCGGGGAGCTCTTGGTGAGGAGACCTTAGGATAAGTTGCTAAAACAAACGGGAGGGGAGGATCGACCCGTTCAGTATAATTTTAAAGGAAGATTATTGGCAGTGGAGACATTTCTGTTGTATCTTTCTAATCAGGTAGGTTTGAGCAAAGGCCATAGCTATTATAATCATTGCCAGCCGCCGTTGACAAATCCGCCTTAGCCTCAGGTAGTTGATACTTTCAGGGGGAGCAGGCTCATCATTTCGACAAAAGTCGTCTAACTCTTTGTAATGGCTTCTAGACAAAGTATAAATAATTACTAATGACTCCTACAAACAAAAATGATCATTAAGAAAACTAAAACCAATTATAAGAAAAGGCTAATTAACAAAAATTAACTTATAATGAAATAATGAAAGGTATCAATGCTTGATTTCTTCACACAACCCTCTATGAATATATGTTTAAATAGATTTAGGCTTGTTCTCTAAGCATTGAATCTATAGATGGTCAAGAAATTCATATAAAGCATCCACACTAGTTGAAAAAGAATGTTGATATAGATAACTACAAAATAGTCATTTAAATTTAAGTGTTAGTTCTTTAATATTTAATTGACATATCAGTAAAAAATAATAAATTTACATTAACCACACTTGAATAACTGAAATGTAAAATATCTCATGACTAATTATTATATCTATAATGTTTTTTGTGTAAAATAATGGGATTAATGATGCATTACCAATTATTTCAGCCTTAAACAGTACTTGCAAAGGTTTTTTTTTTAACTTCATCACTGTTAGGCATAAATGTTCAAGTACATCAAGCTATGGCACATTTAATTTTTCATGAGTAGTATTCTTTGTAATTTCACCAATATTTTATGCAATTTGATATGATTAATACATATTAAATTTCAAATAACAAAGATGCAAGAAATCACTGAAAGAAAGTATACATAATTAGTAGGAAATTGAATGAGTCATCTAGGCCATAATATAAAATGATTAGAGGCTTTTCTCATTGTGCAAACCTCCTCAGTTGGCATAGGGATAAGAGTATCAACATCTTTAACCCATTCAACCACTACTTTTACCGAATCATCATCTAATTTTTGATGGCGTGTGGAAAGTTGTGCACTGTGCCATATGCCACTAACTGCAGAGAACCCTCGACAAACAACTTACATTGTTGAATGAATCGAATCGTCCTCAAAAAGATCCTCAAGGTGTAACTCCCTTTGGTGCTGACACACTTTTCAGTACAAGAGGCTTCAGGAACACAAGTTTGGAGATTTGTGTTCCTTGAGAAAGACTCATGAGGCAAGTTCCTAGCTAAATTCAGGTCTCAACTCCTATTTGATCTCTTCTTTGATTACCTTCAATTCATTACATGTAACCGTTCCTTTCTTTTTTGGTACAGAACCCAAAGTATTGTCGAATGACCATACTCCATGCAGTAGTACGAACACGACTAGGGTGTTTGGGTTAAACAATAACAATAGAAAGAATGTCATTACATTCAACAAGTGTAAAGGTTTTTTGTGAACTCAGCTCTAGTAAGGAATTTTATAGAAACATAAATAGTTAATAATTAAACGATATCAATGTCACACGAATAAGGCAAATTAATAAACAAAGAATTGATACAAGATTAATATCTCATTAAATAGTCAATTTAATTGACAACTGTTCCTTAGAAGTTTACTCTTTTGACTTCTTTAGACTTGTTTTCTTCTATTTTTCATGACGTGTAAATGGTGGTGGAGGAGAGACAATACCAGAAAGGTTAGATTGAAAGACTTGAGACAATTTACCTTCTCTTCCAATATCCTTTTCTCAAGTAACTTATAGTCTCCACAAGACAATTTGTGAGGGTAGCAATTCTTTGTTTAAATTGTTTGAACATTTTTTCTTTTCTAATATTATTTGTAAATAAAGTCAAATAAATTATTTAAAATTATGGAGTAGCTATAAAGAAAATAATATTAAAAAGCAGGATCAAGTTGACTCTCCATAAACTTCTGCTATGTGTTCTCATCAATGAATTAATATTCTTGACAAAAAGACACATCTTTTCTAAAGTGTAATAAACTAAAGTAGTAAGCATTTCATTTAAGCTTTCATCAAATGTATTGTGTGCAACAACAAAGGTTGAAAAAAAAAAACATATATATAGTATACACAGTCTAAAATACAAAAATATTGCAGGATAAAAGAAACAACAAAATAAAGACACTTCACTTCGTTCAACAAAGAGATGTGTATTCTTGAAGTAAAAAATGACGATAAGATCTTAAAAAAGAAAGGAACATTCTGCTCATATCACTAACACTCCAATGACGATCTTCAAACAAGATTCACAAGCAGACAAAGTTATGACGAAGATTTTATGACTTGGGTGAGAGAGAAATGAAAATCGTGCAGGGCTCTGAACACTAAACATGTAAAAAGTGATTGTTAAAAAGTGGTATTAAATACAATCGATCTAAAAAACACTTTCTGCCTCGGTTGTATTTCAACTGATGCAGAAAGTCTCCTAACAAAAAATAAATAAACTAAACATCAATTTTTACATTGATTGCTTTCAGAATCAATAAAAAAAATACTTTTTACATTAATAGTATATTACAACCGATATAGAAGTTTCTTCCAACAATTGAAAAAAAAAAATCCCCTGCCTCGTTTTTTACATCAATTTTTCTTAACTTAAATAAAAAAATTTACATAAATTTTTAAAATGTTACTGTATTTCTTTTTTCAAATCGATTTTTGCTTAACCAATGTAAAATTCTATTATATAAAGTCATTTTTGTATCAGTGATATCTCTATTACCTTTTATTTTTATTTTTGAAATAAATTGTGAGAAAATAGAAATAATACAAAGTAAAAAATAAAATACAATTATCAAATTTAACTTTAATTAAAAAATATAGAATTTATATAATTCAATTATAAAAATTTAAAAAGTATATGTTTCAATAACTCTTAAATATATAACTAATAACGTGAAAAAAATTAAATACACGTTTAATTTTTATTAAGTCATATTTTCACTTTTCAAAATTTGTAATTACTGTAGCAAATCATCAACAATTTTTCTGTCTCATCAGAGATGAAACAACATTTCCTCTCGCTTTATTTAATGACAGAATTTTTTTTTCCAATCTCCTCGAGTTTTGGCTTTATTACAAAATTGGAGATTGTTCTTAAAGCATAATTATGGGGAATTCTATTTCTCGGTAAAGACAATGAGATCCCAGGAGTTGGATTGAATCTGACTCAATTTTTGCGGTCTTCTTGGTCTTGAACTGGTACGACCTGTCAAAATCACTGTT
Source organism: Abrus pulchellus subsp. cantoniensis (assembly GCA_024086825.1). NCBI lineage: Eukaryota > Viridiplantae > Streptophyta > Magnoliopsida > Fabales > Fabaceae > Abrus > Abrus pulchellus. Next base: position 13,428,572 of record CM044050.1, read on the forward strand.
TTGTAGAAAAGCTAGCGATTAAAACGTATACCATTTATAGTTTTCGTGTAAGAAAATTTATTAATTAGTATTGGTTTCTTGGGCTTCCTTTATTCGTATTGTAGAAGTATAGATATCTAATTGGGACCCTGTGAGGTGTGGTTTCTTGTAATTGTAACATCGAAAACGTCTACCTATTTTGTCATTTAAGTTTAATTTAATTACATAATATATCAATTCTAAATACCAAATAATTATTTTGAATCTTGAAAAGTAATTTTATTTTAAAAGTTATAAACATGGGAATGATAATTGTTATTCTATTCCTACATGTTTTATTTTATTCTATTTCAATTCTGTTCTTAACGATTTAAATTAACATTCCATTCATCAATTGTGCCACATATATATATAAACTAAACCTTTGTGAATAATGTCTCACTCAACCTCCATGCGGGATGTGAGATGAGGACACAGAAGAGAAAGATATATACAAAAAAACAAGACAAAAATTATAAATGATAACAAAGAAAAGAAAAAATAAAATATAAATATATTTTTTTTAATTACACATTTCAAGGTGAATTGTGGTATTTCCTTTTTCTTTAGTATTTAGTATGTGTGTTTTTTCAGCAAATGCGTATTATTTTTATTACTTCTTCAATTTATCTGATTTTAATTTTCAACTTTTGCATTGATATTTTTTCTATTTTTTATATATCTATGCAATAGAAGCATAATAATCGCAATTTCTGTATTAAAATGCTGAGGAGATGGTCTAGCTATACAGAATTGTCTTAATTTCCCTCGAAGGTATTTATGTTTTCAAGATTTTCTCTCTAAAACAAAGCAAGCTAGGTTCTACTTTAATTAAAAGCAATTAAGTGGATAGGAAAACCACTTATCTACGGTAATATATTTTTATAAAATATTTTCTATATCATATTCAAATAGAAATTTCTAATTACGAAGGCATTAATATACATAGAACTTAGAAAGAAGGAAATTGGTACTAATAATTTAGTTTTACATATTTTTAAGAGTTTATTTTTTATATATTGTCACTGATAAGATTTACATATTGTTAACTAATTAAAAAAATTATAAATATGACTTTAAAAGTAATTATATTACAAAAGATAAAAAAATTTAATTATATAATAATTAATAATTGAATTACAATTTTTTTCTTCCAAGTGTCTAATTAAGGCTGTATTTATTAGTAAAAATTTGTAGTTAGTTAAAAGAATTAAGATAATAGAACTTTTGTGGATTACAAAGCAAAAGAAGCTTACAACTTTTAAAAACAAGCTTTTTAAAAGTTTATTTAAGTAATATTAAACTTATAATTTATATAACTAATAATTTTATTTAATATTTACCCTTATCATTTTGAATAAATTATATATAACTCCAATCAACTTACATATTAATAATTGAGCTTGTGAAACTTTTCATTATTTGAAAGTAAATAATTTTTTAAATTTATTTTCTAACATGTAATGTGATAATTACTGTTAAACTATTATTCTATCAATTTATTAATGAAAAATAATCTTTTTTTATTATTGAAATTGTTATGTTATCATTTAGATTGACTAAGTTTCTTTTGATTTTATTTGATTTTATTGTACGAAGTGATAACAATATAACTTTGATAAAAAAAATGTTAAATTATGAAGAAAAGTTGTTGAAAATGAGTAGAGAATGAGTGAATTCTGAAAATAAATTTTAAATTTAAATTTCAAATTTTAAATTTGGAATTTGAATTTGATAATATTAAATTATATATTTCTCTATAGATAAGTTATAATATATTTTGTAGGAACAAATCATTATCTTTTTGAATTCTATACTCTAAATAAAGGATCTACACACTTTCACTCTTAAAGACTTTGAAACTTTCCTAACCAACTTTTAATGATTTTGAAGTCGTTTGAGAGTAGAGATAATTGGTGAAAATGAATTATACATTTTCGGAGTCTCAGCAAGTAATCAGAAATGCATTTTAGAGATAAGAACTCTTCTCGTCTTTTTTCTCTTAGGATTTCTTTTGTTCGTCTTCCTTTTCAAATGAACATAGATTTCTTTATAATTGTTTTCTCCCCCTTGTTTCATCATGAGTAGCTAAATTTATAACCTAGATTACGATGAATCTTTTGTACACTTTATATGATCTTTATGTTTAATGACAATTATGATTTCCTGTTCAGATTGGTTTTGCTCTAGTGTATTTATATCTATATGTTTATAATTGATTACTTTTAACATATCATAATTAATTACGTTGTAAACGTCGTATCACATGTAATTAATGAAATTATAGGATAAAATGATACAAAAAAATTAAGTGAATCAAACTTAGTTTTTCTCTTTCAATTGGTTATTAAATTAACAAATTCATAAGTTCTTTATGATTTTTCTCTCTTTTTTCCTTTCATGACCTTTGGGGTTAATAGTTTGAGGAAAAGAATATTAATATTGCATGACCATTGTATTAATAGTTTTAGTATAAGTGATTAACGATCATAGAAAAATCAGGATTAGGTTACATTAGAAGTGAACATAAAGAGTGTAAAGGTAGAATTAAAACCTTGGGTTCATTTTGAATAGATTTGTATTAAAAGTTGCATTGCTTTCTTTTCATTTAATTACTCTTCTTAATTTAAGTTCTTTTTTTCTTGGACTATTTAGATTCAAACAATTAAATCACAATAATTTTAGTAATAAGAAACAATCTCTCTAGAATGATATTTTAAAAACTCAATTTAAAAACTTCTTTATTACTTATATACTTGCCCACGAATAATTACTAATTTTAAAATGTAATATAGTTTCTCTCTTTGCGTGTATTAAAAATGTAATTCACTTTACAAAATGTGAATATGGAAACTTATTAGCTTTTTGCATCTATTTTTGCATTAGAATACAGTTATTAAAATAGTTTAATTTGGAATACTATACATGTAAATATTTTCACACTATTAACTAGTTAAAATACATTATAAATATGATTTTTATGTTAATTATTACAAAAATTAATTTTTTTAATATAAAAATTCATCATTGAGTGATAATGTAAAAAAAATTATTCAAATTATTTGTGTATTTAGATTAAATTCTTTTAATATAAATTATTTATAATAATAAAATATTTCATTATTATTAAATAATAATTGTATTTATAAAATATATGAAAATTTAATAGTTGTGTAAAAATATTTTAATTATATATGAAAATTAAATTTGAATACTTACACAATTTAATATTTGATTTTAGAATACAAGATTGACCAAATAGATCATTAGTCTAAAAGTTATTATTAGGTAGATCAACTTTGTAAAATTTCATATAAAAAATTAATAAATACTTCTTATTTCAACATATACAGGGATGACAGTGGGTAGGATAGGATAAGAGTAGGGTATTATAGTACACATTCCTATACCCGTGTTTTAAGAAAAATACCGGTACCCAGCCTCGTATCCGCATGGGTAGTACTTTTAATCTCAATACCCATACCCTCTAGGTAGCCGTATACCCATACTCACCCCTATTACCCACGCTTGTCTAAGAAAAAAAAGTACTTGTAAAAAAATATGCTTATATAATTTTATTGAACAAAGTTCAAAGATAGATAAAAATCAAATATTCAAAGATTATAAGTGCTAAGTGTATCTTAATATATCAACTTTCTAAACTAAAATACTTAAAATCATAAGCAAAATTGCACACATAATCTTCTAGATCTTCTAAAACGTCCAACTCATAAACTTGAGAGTCCTGTAATGTCATCCTGCAAGACCTAGAAAAAAAGAACATCAGTTAATTATTTATCGTAAAGTCAAAATAATAGATGTAGTTAAACTATTTTACCTCTTCATCAAAATCAGACTCTCCAAATGACTGCAAACACTTATCTTTCATGTTTACATATTGCTTTGAGCCAGCAATACCAATAGAAAGTAAAACATACAAGTACATAATAAGAAAATCTATAATTAAGCTATCAAATTAAAACTAACAAAAATATTTAGTTAAATAAAGTTATTAATAGAGTATTCAATACCTTTATTTTCATGTTTTAACCAACTTTGTGCACACATAAGTGCTTCTAAAGTATCCTCATGAAGTCGAGAACGATGAAGACTCAACAATCTACCTCCTGCTGTAACATCATAATATCATAATTCTGTACATTGTATAATTTGTACCATTATAATTCAATATAAATTATAGGGTTTGTGTACATCAAAATTTATCATAATTAAGTATCGAAAACTTCTTCTTTTGAGGTAATTTATACGAATGTCTTCATTCAGATTAATAGAAATGGTATAATAAAATATTGATTGCGGGGTTAAACATAATCCAAATTTATAAGTAAAAGGGACTGTGCATAAGTAAAGTACAATAATTTACAAACCGTTTGTCAAAATATGCAAAGCTTAAAATAATATTTACATTACCAAACTATTATGAAATAAATCTTGAGCAGCCTCAACTCAAAACCAACTATTGAAGATCAGTCCTATTCATCTCCAGTGTCATAACTCTCTATCTTAGCTAGGTCCTTTGAGTCTAGGTCATCATCTGAACCCAGATAACCGTTGCCCGAATCAGTTCTGACCTCTATCCCAGTGATATGCTTGAAGGTCCATCGGGTAGGTCTTCCAAGAGAGTCATGGTCATGGTAAGTGAATAGGTAAGTAAGGGCTGCCGGAGTCCTGACTGTCCCTCTATACATATATATACATAAGGTTTGATGTATTCTATTCCTAGAGAAATCAAATGGAATACTACAAGAAAAGTCCATTTCTATCATAACAAAAACCCTAAGTTCATCTTCTACCAATATAGCAAATTTAAAGTAATTTACTCTCTGATATTTGTTAAATACATAATTTAACCTAAAGTCTACTGAACTATCTACAAGTCTAACTCTTCCCTGAGGCTCTGTCATCCTAAGTTCCTGAAATTTTTAGTAAGGATGAGCATTTATTCTATCCTTGTCAAACATTTAACATACAATCATACTTTTTATCATACATACAACATATTCAATCTCATGAATACATATTCACATCACACATAACATTCAATAATTTATTATTCATTTTCCTTTCTCATATTCCAACACACACTCCCAATGCACTGTGATTACAGATATCAATACCTCCAGCACTTCCCGAGGTCTTACTCAACTAGGTAAATAGTCGTCGGTTAGCCCATGCACGCGGATACAACATGTACAATAATTGGGCCCCTTAGCAAAGGCATAGTCAGGAGTCTAGTCAGGAAACGAGTGTGAGGCCATGTAACGCATTCGCTCTCAGAAAGAGTGTGTACACATATGCGAATGTCGCTCACCACCCTACGTTTCCCCAAGATTCTCATCGTCTCTGGACTCTATACCCTGATGTATCTCTGTAACTATTCACACTAGATCCAATCCATATCTGACTCTTAGAGTCATTCTCAGAATTATCTTTTTTGTCACTCATCATATCGTGCTTATTAAAGCACTTACGGACTAAGTCCATTCCAATCCGTTTCACACATACATTCATGGATACGATTTCAACGGTAAATCTTTCATACAAATCTCATTTCCTTATATCATTTTACTCAGTTATATTCCATCAAATCATACATAATTACTCAGCAAATTCCTTAACATTCTATATCAAGTACTCATCATACAATGCGAGTAAGCATATATCAGCCATTTGGCCCAAACAATCAATCAATCCAAACAATCAAACAGACATATTTTCAACCATACTTCTCACAATAGATATCTCAACCAGCTATTTTTACACCATGATCACATAACAGTGCTCTATGAGCACAAAGTAAATATTATATTATATTATAACGATAAAATAGAGCTCTTCTTACCTTGAGGATGAGTTTAGGGAGAGATGTTGAGAAGGATCAACATTCACGGATGGAAGTTCTCCTGAATACCAAGAGATATCCATCAGAACAAAAAGAGGATAAATGATCAGAGAAAATCAAGTTTAATCCGAAGAAACTTATGTGAGATCGTTTAGAATCAAAGTCCAAGCTTGATTATAAAGAGAAATCGGAGTTTCTGAGGCTTTTATCTGAGTGAAAGGAAGAGAGAGTTTAGAGAAAACGTGAAAGAGGGACGTGAGCTTAAGTTAGAATGATTTTCTCATGCGAAAAATCTCTTAAATACACTCAGCCCCGTGCATTCTTGCTTGAGCGAGGTACAGCTCGCTTGAGCGACGAGCATTTCGCCTGAGAGAGCTATGCAGACATTGGTCTTGCCCCCCTCTTTTCTGATATGCTCGCCTGAGCAAGCTCCATCTCGCCTGAGCGAGATGGTGCCCAGAGAACATGATATTTTTCCTGTAGGTCCTCGCTTGAGCGACCCATCTTGCCTGAGCAAGATCTTCAGCTCGCCTGGGCGAGAGTGATCTCGCCCAGGCAAGGTGACAGTTAGGTCGAATTTATCTGCATCCTGCCTGGGTGAGAATCTCCTCGCCTGAGCGAGATGGCTCTACAGCAATATATTCCTGCACGCTCAATCTCGGTTGGGCGAGATTTACCTTGCCTGAGCGAGATCTCCTGCACTCAAACTTCTCTAAAATCCTCCAAACTCATATCTAAATGCATTCCAATCCTAATTAACATTAAATAAAACATAAATTACTGAAAAGTAAAAAAAAGATGCTACACCTATGATAAGTCTGTAATTAGGCTCTCTTTTACAGCCAATATATTCATATTTGACCTTTATTTTATTTGGATTTTACACTAATTTATATATTAATTGTGCAGTTTGGTATAAAGAGGCCACAAGTGAATTTTGGGTCCAAATTGATGAAAGATTAGAGCTTTGCAGCAGTCAACACGCCCAAACCCATTTAATAAGCACGGGGATGCTTCGAGCCCATTCACAGTCGTGCTTAAAGCCTTACACGGCCGTGCTAATATGTGGGAAGCCCATTTATGAAGAGTTTTTAGGGTTTTCAAATCCTATAAAAGGGTAGATCTTAGGCATCGTAAAAGACCATTTTTTACATCTAGTTTTTGGCTTTTGGATACACTTCTCATCTCGTCTCTCTTGCACGGGATCCTTGGCACATGCTTGGCGAGACTTGGAGTTTCAAGCGATCGTACTTGAATTGATGTCTTGCATGACCATTGGGGATGTTAATTTAGAGAAAAGAATATTAATATTGCATGACCATTAGGTAGACATAATTATGCTAAATGAAAAATGCTAATTATGTAGAATCCTAATTCGACGAAAAATGCTAATTATGCATAATCCTAATTAGATGTAAAACGCAACACAGAATATGCAATGCAATCAAATTAACACAGAATATGCAATGCAATCAAATTTATAGATGTAAATCAAATAACATCATCATCCCCGGCAACGACACCAAAATTTGATCGCGAGTGTCACACTGGCACAAATTAATAAAAACCGAATTGCATAAAAATTATGTAGTAAGAGGTGCAATTCGAGTCGTTTCTCAATGATGATAATGTTATACGATTATGAATTTAGATGGGGGTTTGATTTATAGAATAACACTAATTAGAATCAAAAGTTAACAAGAATTAAAGGCTCTAATCCAAGAATTTAGAAGAACTACGACTACTCTATCACCGAATTCCAAAAAGATGCATCAACCAACAAATTAGTGATTAACATTAAATTCAAATGAAACCTTAATTTAAATTAAGCATTCACACGAGAACCCTCATGCATTCGATTAACACACAATTCGCTCAAAGTTCATAAACCTCTAGAACCTAATCGATTTGTGTTAATTTAATTCACCAATGCCATTAATCTTAGATCTCAAACCTGAGAATCTAATTCACACTCCTTGAAGAATTAATTACATACATCAACCGAATAATATGTAATCAAACAACTACACAATTATCAATCCAAATAAAGAACTTCAATTCGAAATCATAATTAGCAAAAGAAAGAAGGAAGAAATGAAACCGAATTTGTTGCTGAATAAATTACAAAACCGATCCTCAAGAGTGTCTCAGCCGATGTTCAATTCTTGGACTAGATGAAAATCTAAGCCTCCATTAATGGAGGAAAACAAAAGGTAAAGAAGAGAAAAAGAAGAAGAAAACAAAAAACCTAAAACATAAACCTAATCTAACCTAAAAACAAAAAAACTTCCTTGACATAACGTCTGCCCTAATTTAAATACAGGTTCTTAAGGATCAAAACGTAAAACCTAATTAATAATTATTTAATTACATTAATCCTCTACTCAATAGCTGTCTCTGGACTTCTTATTTGTTCAAATTCGAATTCTAGAGAGAAAGTTGTGCTTGAAATTCTGCTTAGTATCCTGATGAATCCAAGAAGATATTGCATGTTATTTTTGGCCATGAAGATCTTTCTGTTTAGATTTCTGATCTGAAGAGAAATTGTAGCCCTGGATGTTAGCTTCAAAATGCAAATGGAATGCGCTTAAACGGACATCTGTGGACTGAGATATGGCCCAAATACTGCACCAAGGTCAGAAACCGTGAGTGCAGCGTTCTGACTTTTTCTAGGCCTAGTTTCAGCTTCTTATCATCAGAATTGGTTTTTGACCTCTCCATAGGAATTGTGTGCATTTCTCTTAGCTTTCCTACAAATCAAGAATCATAATAAAATGAGTTTTACAACTCAAGATATGGTCCAGAAACCAAAATATTATCAAAATTTGTCAAATACTGAAAAAATTAAATAAAGCCCAAATAAAATTCAAACATCATAAAATGATCCAATTCAAACCAATTAGGCACAAAAGAGGATTAATGAGCTAGGAATGAAAAGAAATAAGGTTATAAAAATCTAATTGATCAGGTTAACATATAACCATTCTCTAAAAGTTACTTTTGGAGAATCACTCTCTAAAAATTACTTTGAAGATGGTTAAATACCAACTGTTCTCATAAATTAAAATATTAAAACATCTTAATTACTTGTAATTTATAAATACATGAAGGTGAAACGCAACTTAACTTGCAGTCGCAGTGCCATATCTTTTTCTTCCTCTTCTCTCATCACCTTTATTAGTGTAACAAAAATGTGTCCCTCTCTAACATAATTGGTGGCTCTCACATCTGTAGGTACCTTTCTCACTTCTTTCTTCATTCTCTCTTTCTTTCTCAACTCATGAAAGAAGAAATTTCATAAATTTAGATTACAAATTTGAGTTTTAATGTGATAAAAAATTATTTTAGTTTGTAATAAAAAGATTCAAAAGAAAAAATTTTAAATTTTAATTTTATGGTTCGTACAAAGTACTTAGGTAGTAGTTAGAAGTGATATTTGGAGAGTGGTTATGAACACTCTCCAAGTATATCTATTTTGCATAATAATACTTGTTAGAACATTTTGAACTGCTAACCACAACAATATAGAACTGTTCTCTCTAGTGTCTTTCTTTAGTATCGTTTATATCATCAAATTATCTTACTTTAAATTCCTTATTATGTCACTAAATTTTTTTGTTAGCCACGTTCATCCATATTATCTATTATCCACCTTGACCTAAGCCCTCTTGGAATCAAAGCAAGTCCTTGTTATATTTATTTGCATGTACATAAATAGTGAAAATCTTAAAATATTATGAATTCTATAGTAATAAATCTTAATGTGAGTTGGCAGTTGAAAGTTAAAAATGTCTTTAAATACTTAAGAGTGAGAGTAAAACACTAAATTTAGAAAGAATTGTGATTTGAGTTTATGTTATTTCATTTAAAACTAATTGTACATTTCATTTTTTGTGAGTGATTCATGTCAAATTCAAGAAATCATTGTGTGTGGTGTTGTCAATTATACATGTGACAGTTCTATAGTTTCGTGGACATAAAACTAGGTGGTCTTTTGTGGAAGAAAGTTAAAAACATGTAATTTCATTGGATAATTTGCTCGAGGAGAAAACAAAATTGTGCAGCGTTCCATATATCGGTTCAAGTTTCACTCGACCTTTGTGCTCCTAATATTCTTCTATTGTGGTTAGAAAATATACGAATCATGACTGAATCAATATTCGTTGTTATTAAAGAACATCTCAACAATAAAATATGCACCGTGAACTTGTGTTTTTTTCCTTTTTAATTTTTTTGACATAAATTAAAATTCAAATAAATCATTTCTTTCCATTATTAGGTGGTCTTACACCTCTTGTCGACAAAAACTATGGACTAAACTAAATATGACATTCAAATTATCCGTGGATATGCATTTTTCAATGAGAGATATTAATTGCGATGGAAACTCTACATTTCCTTTAAAATTGGCTAGAGTAGCCTCTATCTTCCTTAATTCTTTTTTTCTTGAGTTCTTTTTTCCATGTTAAAAGGGTTGCTGGTGTATATATCCAAGATTTATATTAATCGTAGGTTTATTGTAGATTACTCTGTAAATTTTAATTTTGTAATTTTGATGTAAAGGAACTAGGTATGTTCAGATTATATTCAGTTTGTTATATTATATATCTAATTGCTACATAATTTTTTAAATGGAAGAATGAAGAACTAGCCTTGGAATTGAATCTTTTGTATTTAGGTTTATTTTGGTCGCTAATTTTCTAAGAAAATACATTCGATCTTTAAATTAGCTACTATAAACAAAAAAAATTATTTGGTGACTAAAAGTATTCACTGAATGACAGATCTTCTTGCTTTGAAACTGAATCCCTGGTATCTAGCTTTATATTTCGGTTCTCTGATTATGATTTTAGCTCTCCAATTTTATCGATTTAACTGGTTAGATTCTAAAATGCATTTTGATTTGAAGCAATCTAGATTCTCTTTTTTGATCACATGATCGCCTAGGCTCTTGCTAAAACCATTGCAAGGCAGCATAAGCTTATGACTGTTTTTGAACAACGATAGATACCGTCACTTATTTAAACATTAGAGGCAGACAGCATTTGGTTAGGCGGGAAGCCCTTAAAACAAAGTAAGCCATATTTGGTTAGGGTTACCAGTGTACGGCCAAAGTATTATCTCTTTAAGACTTGGATCAGAGCGTTTCACATCCATCACCATGACGTCAGATAAACTATAAATGGTACCATCATTTTTAAACACCCATCGTTGGCTAGCCCATGCATTGCTACAATCCATCATGACAATGGTAGCTCCTTGCTTGTGTTCTTCAGAAGTTAAACAATTGTTTATAGATTGAACTGGACGTATCGAACCATCTGGGTAAAGTGCCCATTGCTGCTCTTTCTTGTTGCTGTCAGTCACCCAGCCACACTTTACTTCCGTGAGCTTCCATGCAGAGATCCAAATACCCAACGATTGAAGTTACGAAAGGGCTTGTGTCATTGCCTGTACGCCAGCCCTGTCGCATTCGATAATCGTTCTTTTGCACGGTGAGTGTCCCTCCCATGCTACTAGATTCAGCACTCAAGACCAAGCCTGACTTTGGATTGATAATGGTTCCATTGTCCCATATTTCCCAATAAGTGGCCTCTGGTACTGCTAAGGTGCAATCATATATCATGACATAATTTCCTGAAGCATAACCATAAGTGGTTAAACACTTCCCCTTGGACCTTATCGTCTTGTCACGTTTCAAGGTCCACAGTTGGTTCTCTTGAAGCTGGTCTCCGCATTTCCACAATATGATAGGATTGCCATCGTCATAGGCATTGTCAGAAACATCCACGCACATTCCATCGCGACCACTAATGCGCACGGTGGGTTCAGCCTGAAAACACGTGACTGATTTTTCCACAATCGATCTTATTAATAGAGGTGATTGGTTTGCATTTGGAGGAATGCAGACAAAAAGCATAAATGCTAGAACCGCAAATGTTGGGTGTGACAAGGAATCTACGATAACAGGTCGGTCAGTAATACTTCTTAAGGTGACCGCATTTGGAAAAGTATCTTGCACGGATCTTGAACACCTCCTGACAGATGATCCCAATTGGTCTCCAAACTTATCATGGCACTATCTGGTTGAAATGCCGTACTCGTTCGGATGCTGACACCAACCCGGTTTGCTATGTACCTGAATCGAGCTGCTTCTGAAACCATTTGAATTATCACGATCAGGGCACGAGCTTTTTCTTCATTGTCACTGCTCCCTTTTTGTAGAAATGATAGCGCATTTATCAAGTTCTGTAATCCCAGGGGTATTTGCCGTCTAGACTGATGAGCCCATCTCTCTAGATCACGGTAAGTACCATTAAAAGGAAGTGGCAGCTGGTCCGTGAAAGTGAAAAGGTAGTCAGATGCAGATTTTGCGGTATCATTGAGAAAATAGGACCGAGTTCCTGCTCGGTATGCAACAACATATGCATTAGTCACATCGATGCCTACTTCGATAGATACCCTGTCCGAGTTTGAGAGTTCGACTGTAATATATCGATGTCTTTCTTCCACTGTTGTTGGATCTCGAAGCACAGGTATGTCATGTATCAGCCCACCTGTTAGTCTCTCTCGAAGCGCTTCCATGAACTGCTTAAAGCTTTTTGAAGTGGCACCTTCAGTAGTAAATTTAATGGGGTCCTCATTTGTTGCTACTGGAGGATCGGCTCCTGCGGCACATCTTAGTGCAGAGAATGAACAAGCGCATGCAATACATAAAATCAGTAGCTTCAAAATTTCGTCCATTTGAAACTGCAAGAAGTTGCACCAAATTTTAGCAATAATCAAAACTAAACTAAAAGCAGTAGTTCAAATTTAAAATCATCTTACTCCTAAAATCTAAAATCTGTAAGCTTACATACCTGGACCTAAACGGAGAACGAAGCTGGTTGATCCCATTCGTAGTCAAATAAGGATGCTGTGCAATGTTTGGTGTGGCTTGAAAGTTGTCGAGTCGGTGTGCCTTTTATAGGTGTGTGAGTTTGTGTTGATCTTAATAATAATAATAATTCCGGTGCAATTGCTCACGTGAAATATATGTATATATATCACCGACTCACCGTCTATTCTCTTGCTCACGGGAAAGCCTGGTCACAAGAAGCGTCCAAATGGCAAATTATTGTACTACAGGGATCTTATATGATGTACATTTAGACAAACAAATGCAGGAAAGGTGACTCATCTTGTTTCGTGAAAAATAATAAAAAATAAATTTCGCACCAAAAATTCAAAATTAAGAAAGTGACATTTTTGTTTTATTTTGATGATTAATTTTTAAAAAATATTTAAAAAAATGGATTATTATTTTATTTTAGGATTCCCACGTGTTTCTCGCTGCTTTCTAACGTGGTCTAGGAAATTGCGTTATTTAGAAGATAAATTTGTCCCATGCAAAATTTAAAATGCTATGAAACTAGATTTACAGCAAAGTAATTCTAATTTAATACATTACGTGAAAGACGGTAATGATTGATATACGGAAAAAAATTTCCTACGTTAATGTAATTTTAAAAAAATTTTACACTTAATTTAAATTTTTTATCTAATTTTTTACTCGAAAATTTTAAAATTATATTTCTTGATATCCAAACAAAGCACTTTTATTACAAGTAATTTAAACACTTAAAAAATTACATTTCTATTTATATATGTCAAATATACATCATACGTGTAATATTAGATTAAAATATAGAAACTTACTCAAAATTATATTCTATTCGACATTACATTTTGTGTATCAAAATGTTGAGGCATGCTCTAGTTATAAACAATTGTCTCAATTTCATTTGAAGACATTTATGTTTTCAAGCTTTCCTCCTCTATGAAAAACAGCAAGTTAGGTTCTACTTTGAAAGCAATTAATAAATAGGAAAACAAATTATCCAATACATGATTCCACGCGGCCTATTCAAACAGATATTTCCAATTACGAAGACATGTATATACAGGAAGAAAGAATTTGGTACTAATAATTTTTTCTTACATCTTTTTTAAGATTTTAATTTTTATATATTTCCATTAATACGATTTATAAATTGTTAACTAAGTAAAAAAAAACTTATAAATATGACTTTTCAGAATTATATTGCAAAAGATAAAAAAAATTAATTATATGATAATTGAATTATAATGTAATTTTTTTTTCACTTTTAAGTGTGTCTAATTTATTAACGAAAATGCATAGCTAATTAAAAAAAATTTAAGTTTGTAAAATTGTTTGGTTTTAAAAGTAATATCCAATTTATAACTTATAAAATAAATAATTTTATTCAATATTTACTTTATTATTTTAAATAAATTATATATAAATTCTAAATTTCTTATATATATATATATATATAGACACACACTATAATATATCATAATAATAGGAAAGGATCTTCTACTTGTATAAGTTTAAAAACTCTTACATTCAATCTGAGTCTTTTATTTAACTTAATATAACGATCAATGAAGTAATAAATTATAACCTGTTAGATGTAAGTTAAATGAAAAGTTCAGATCTAGTATAAGAATTTTTAGACTTATACTAGTGTAAAAAGATTTTGCCTCTATTATAATATATATTTTTTAATTAGGTTATCAATTATATGTTGCCAAGCTTTCAACTAGTTTTACCCATTATTAAAAACACATGAATTATAGATAAATTTATAGACAAATTTTTTGAAAATTATCGACAAATTTTAGATTTACAGACGAATTTAATAATGGATTACACTCGTTTATAATTTCCTTATTGGTAAATCAATATAGACATATTTCAAATCAGTCATTTACAGATGAATTTCTTCATCTGTAAACTACAGACACATCTTTTCTTCAGTGTAATAAACTTCATTTAAGATTTTCATCAAATGTATTGTGTGCAAAAATAAAGGTTAAAAAAACAACAACATATATATAATATACGTAGTCCAAAATATGCAAATATTGAAATATAAAAGAAATAAAAAAATAAAGACACTTTTTATTCAGCAGATTAATGTGTATTCCAATGGTAAAAAGAATGACGCCAAGGTCTTAAAAGGAAAGTAACATCTTCTTATATTAGTAACATACTGGTTTTTGATAGGAAAATACTAGTCTTCAAGTCTATGCTTGGATAGAGTGACGTCCTTCCGTATTTTACTGATGTTACTTGGCATGGGGAGGGTACCTGCAAAAAGCACTCCGATGCTGAAGTCATGATTCAGTTTTAAGCAATAAATACTATTTTAATTTATCTAATTTTAATTTTTAAACAAATTTAAGTTATAATGTAATTTTTTTTAAGAATTTGGTACTAATAATTTTTTCTTACATCTTTTTTAAGATTTTAATTTTTATATATTTCCATTGATACAATTTATAAATTGTTAACTATGTAAAAAAAAATTATGAATATGACTTTTAAGAATTATATTGCAAAAGATAAAAAAAAATTAATTATATGATAATTGAATTATAATGTAATTTTTTTTTCACTTTTAAGTGTGTCTAATTTATTAACGAAAATGCATAGCTAATTAAAAAAATTTAAGTTTGTAAAATTGTTTGGTAACAATAAAAGAAACTTATAACGTTCACAGACAAGCTTTTAAAAGTAATGTCCAATTTATAACTTATAAAACAAATAATTTTATTCAATATTTACTTTATTATTTTAAATAAATTATATATAAATTCTAAATTTCTCTCCTCATTTAATTCTAATACTAATTATTATTATTATTATTATTATTATATATACATATATATTTATATACACACTATAATATAATATAATAATAGTAAAAAAAGATCTTTTCATACTAGTATAAGTCTAAAAACTCTTACACTCAGTCTGAGTCTTTCATTTAACTTACATCCAATAATCAGTGAAGTAATAAATTATAACTCGTTAGATGTAAATTAAATGAAAACCTTAAATTGAATATAAAATTTTTAAGATCTACACTAATGTAAAAAGATATTGTCCCTATTATAATATATATTTTTTAATTAGGTTATCATCTATATGTTGCGAAGCTTTCAACTAGTTTTACACACTATTAAAAACACATTAATTACAAACAAATTTATGAACGAATGTTTTGAAAATTATTGACAGATTTTAGATTTATGGATGAATTTACAAATGGGTTACACTCGTCTATAATTTTCTTATGGGTAAATCAATATAGACATATTTCAAATCAGTCAGTAAATTATAAATAGATTTCTTCATCTGTAAATTACAGACACATCTTTTTTTTAGTGGAATAAACTAAGGTAATAAGCATTTCATTCAAGCTTTTCATAAATATATTGTGTGCAAAAATAAAAGTTAAAAAAAACAACAACATATATATAATATACATAGTCCAAAATACATAAATATTGCAATATAAAAGAAACAAAAAAATAAAGACACTTTTTACTCAAGAGATTAATGTGTATTCCAATGGTAAAAGGAATGATGCTAAGGTCTTAAAAATAAAGTAACATTTTCTCATATTAGCAACATTCTCATGTTTTAAATAAACATAAAAATAAAATGGGTATTAGACATGAGAACAAAGCAATTTACGTACCTTTAAACAAAATTAACAAGAAAATATGGTTGTGGTGAAGATTTTATCACTTGGGTGAGAGAGAAATAAAAATCGTAGAATGTTCTTAGTATTGAACGAGAAAAAAAGTGATTGTTGTAAAGTAGTATACAGTACCATCGATGTGAAAAGTATTTTTTTTATATCAATTATATTATATAACCGAGACTGACATAGAAAGTCTCTAAATAATAAAAAAAAAACTTAAATATCAATTTTTACATTGATTACTTTTAGATCCAATTTAAAAAATACTATCTACGCTAGTATGCTTGCTTTATTTGTATTGTAGAAGTGTAGATAGATTAATTGGGGCTATTTTTCATTTAAATTTAATTTAATTACATTGTATAACAATTCTAAATACCAAATAAGTATTTTGAAACTTGAAAAGTAATTTTATTTTAAAGGTTATAAACATGGGAATGAAAATTGTTATTCTATTCCTACATATTTTATTCCATTTCAATTCTCTTAACAATTTAAATTAACATTCCATTCATCAAATATGCAATATATCAATACTAAACCTGTGTCTGAATAATGCCTCAGTCAACCACCATGACGGGATGTGAGATGAGTACAAAGAAGAGAAAAATATTAAAAAAAAGAAAAAAAATTATAAATGATAACAAAGATAAGAAAAAAATGTAAATAAATATTTTTAAATTACGCATTTCAATGTGAATTGTGTTATTTCCTTTTTCTTTAGTATTTAGTATGTAATTTTTTCGGCAAATACGTATTATTTTTTTATTAATTCTTTAATTTATCTAATTTTAATTTTCAACGTTTCCGTTGACATTTTTTCTATTTTTTATATATCAATGCAATAGAAGCATAATAATCATAATTTCTGAATTAAAATGCTGAGGAGATGGTCTAGCTATACAAAATTGTCTTAATTTCCTTCAAAGTATTTATGTTTTCAAGATTTTCTCTCTAAACAAAGCAAGCTAGGTTCTACTTTAAAAGCAATTAAGTGAATAGGAAAACCATTTATATACGCTAATATATTTTTGTAAATGATTTTCTATATCCTATCCAAATAGTAATTTCTAATTACGAAGGCATGAATATACATAGGAAGAAGGAAATTGGTACTAATAAATTTTTTTCCTATTTTTAATAGTTTATTTTTGATATATTGTGAGGGATAAGATTTATATATTGTTAACTAATTAATAAATTAAAAATATAACTTTTAAAGTAATTATATTACAAAAGTAAAAAAATTTAATTATATAATAATTGATAATTGAATTACAATTTTTTTGTTTTTTCTTCCAAACGTGTCTTATGAAAGTTGTATTTATTAGTGAAAATTTATAGTTAATTAAACAAATTAAGTTAATAGAATTAGAGTTATAAAAAGGGGCCAAAACTCTAGGGCCAAGCCTATCTAACCTTGAAATACTCTATTTAGTCTTGCTCTTATATTAATTAAAAAAATTAAATAAATTCTAAATTATTTAGTGTATAATACGTGGATTAAGGTAGAGATACCTATGAGTTAATGATAAGTCTGTATTTTGACATAAGTTTATAGCCTATATATTTACGTGTGATTATTACTTTAGTTATTTTTTATACTTATTTATATATTAATTGTGCAGTTTAGCATAAGAAGGTCATAATCGAGTTTTGAGCCCAAATTATTTAAAAAATAGAGTTGCGTAACAGTGAGCATGCCAAGACTCTAGCAGTTAGAACGGGAATGCTTTGATCCACATGCAGGACCGTGCTTATGGCCGTGCACAACAATGCATACCTGTGAGAAGCCTAACTGTGAAGACATTTTAGAGTTTTCAAACCCAGTTAAAAAGAGACCTTAGGGGCAGCGACTAATCATCCTGTTTTTTTATCTTGTTTCCATCTCATCCCTTCCACGCCTTTACACATCTCTTCCACATCCTCAATCTTGGTGTTGGCCAGTTATTGATGACTATTAGAGCTTCGAGAGCATGTCTTGTGATCAAGAGCTCTTTTCATCTCTTCTCTATTATAGACTCTCTTAATTCACATTTTGCTTTTCAAGTTTTATGGATTTTTTTAGTATTGTTTTTTTCTTATGTTATGTCTGGCTGAATCCATTATCAATACTAGTTTAACTGTAAATCTGATTTTCATGTAATTACCAATCATTCATACAAATACTATCAATACTCAATGGTCATGTAATATTAATATTCTTTTTTCTATATTAACATCCACAATGGTCATTCAAGATATCAATTTAAGAAAGCATAAATCATTTATGAACTTGTTAATTTAATAACAATTGGAAGAAAAAAATTTGTTTGATCCCCCAAATCTTTTGTTTCGTTTTATCCTAGAGATCTATTAACTATTCAAGGAATGGTCGCTTAACGATATAATTAATTATGATTATGTTATGAGTAATCAATTCATAACATACAGTTATGCGAAATAGGATAAACACTAATCACAAACGAAAATCAAACTTAGATTCAAACATCAAAATCTCATAACCTAGCTATAGACTTAGTTACTCATGCTAAAGTAAAAAACTAAAATAATCATAAACAAAGTCACAGTCAAAAAACAAATTGCAAACTATAATGTCTCCAAGGGTTAGGGATGAGATGAGTTCTCAATCTTCAAGTACGATCGTTCAAAGTTTCAAGTTCCTCCAAGAAAGAGATGACTCAGAGGTGTGGACGGGATAGGGTGGAAATAGTTAAAATAACATGTAAAACAGGATAAAAAAGTCTGTCTCAATCGCTGCCTCGAGGTTCCTTTTAATAAGTTTGAAAACGATAAAATCACATCATAAATGAGCTTGCCATAGGTGAGCATGGCCGTGCTTATGGCCTTGCACGGTTGTGCATGTGGTTGACGCACACCCATGTTGGCTGCTAGGGTATGAACGTGTGATAAGTCTGTACTTAGATCCTCTTTTATAGCCCATATACTCATATTCGATCTTTATTTTATTTGAGTTTTACACTAATTTATTTATTAATTGTGCAGTTTTGTATGAGGCCGCAAGTATATTTTGAGTGCATTTTGGGCCCAAATTGATAGAAGATTAGAGCTTCGCAGCAGTCAGCACGCCCAGCCCCTTTAAACAAGCACGGGGGTGCTTCGAGCCCATGCACGGTCGTGCTTAAGGCCTTGCACGACCATGCTCATCTGCAGGAAGCCCAATTAATTAGAGTTTTTATGGTTTTTAAATCCTATTAAAAGGAAGACTGAAGGCATAATCAAAAGGCATCTTGGATACACCGTTTTTACATGTTGGCTTTTGCTCTGGGATACATCTTCCATCTCATCTCTCTTGCACGGGATTCTTGGCACATGCTTGGCGAGACTTGGAGCTTCAAGCGACCGTACTTGAAGACTGAGAACTCATCACACTCTAGTTTTTCTATTTCTTTTCTTTATGGCTTTATTCATGAATGTTTTAGTTCCTTTCTTTCTACATGAGTAACTAAGTCCATAGCTAGGGCTATGGGAACTATTGTTTATAAATTTATGGGATTTTGATGTTTGAATCTTAATTTGATTTTCGTTATATGATTAGATTTTATCCTATTGCGCTTCTTTCTTAATTCTAATTAATTATATTGTCAGGCGACCGTACCTCGATTAATTAATAGATCTATAGGATAAAACGAGACAAAGGATTAGGTGGACCAAACTAATCTTTCTCTTCTAATCGTTATTAAATTGACAAGTTTAATAGGCTCCTTAAGCTTTCTTAAATTGATATCTTACATGACCATTGGGGATGTTAATTTAGAGAAAAGAATATTAATATTGCATGACCATTGGGTATTAATAATATTTGTATGAATGATTGGTAATCACAAGGAAATCAAATTTAGAATTAAACAGAAAAATAACATAAAGGATTGAATGAAAAATCTCACACATCCTAGGTTCCTCTCTGATAAGTTCAACCAAGACGTGCATTGTATTCCTTGCTCTTAGTTTTATAATTGATTTTATAAATTTTGGTTTTAATTAATCTCATATCTTCGAAGCTTAAACAATTGAATTAAGAATTTCTTAGTAATTGGAAAACAATCCTTGTGGGACGATATTTCAGGAACTTAATTTAAGAACCCTTTATTACTTCTCGATGGGTACACTTGCCCTCCAAACAAGTTTTTGACTAACTATAGCGAAGCCTTATTATCAAATCAATTTGGGCAAAAAATGCACCAAAAACTCAATTGTAGTCTTCTCATATTAATCTGCACAATTAATATATAAATTAGTGTAAAACCCAAGTAAAATCATGATCATTCATCAATATATAAGCTATAAAAATATGTCAAAATACAGATTTATCACCTTGCATGACCATTGGAGGTGATAGCTTACAAAAATATTGTTAACATTGCTGATAAATGTTTTCTATACTTGGTCTTACATTGTAATTCATGATTGATAATTAAGATTTTTGAGCTATTCATTGAGAAAATTTATTATTAAGTCTATTTTATTCATATTTCAGGAAAAAGGATCAAGAAGTGAGAGCTTAAAGGATATTGGGAACTGAAGCAAGAAAAGAACCAGAGATATACACAGGCAAGTACATGGCATGGTTGCATAAATCAAGCACATAATCAAAACAAAGATATACACGGGCAAGTACATGGCCATGTACATGAACGTGTATCTCACTCTTCGTGTCAATTGAAGTGCATCATCAAAACCAAATATGTACACAGTCAAAGTACATGGCCGTGTACATGAGCGTGTACTTCTTAGAAAAGCTGTGAAGGGCAATTCTTAGAGGTCAGAGATGTACGCGGTCAAAGTACATGGCCGTGTACTTTTCAAGAAAGCTATGAAGGGCAATTGTTAGATACCAGAGATGTACCACTACTAGAAAAGCGCTGATTACAGACGGATTTACAGACGCATTTGTAATTTTTTTTTTTAAAATTTTCTGACAAATCCGTCTATAAATCCGTCTGTAATACAGACGGATTTTTATCCATCTGTAGTTTACCCGCCATTTGGCGCGAAACAATATAGACAGGAATTACAGACAAATTTTTTCGTCTATAATTTGAAAAAGGGAGGGAAATTTGGAGCGGGAGTTACAGACAGATTTTTCGTCTGTAAATATTGTCCTTTTTAACCGATTTTTCATGTGGCAATTTACAGATGGATTTTTTCGTCTGTAAATCGACTTGATGAATTTACAGACGGAAATATCCATCTGTAACGGGATCTTTAAAACGCATAGTTTCATTAAACTATTTACAGATGAATTTTTTCGTCTATAATATCTTAAACCTATAAATTTGCGCCTCCCACTTCCCATTCCTCATTTTTCATAAATCTCTTTCTCGCCTCTCTCTGTCTCTCTCTCAAGGAGCTTCAGTTTTTTTGCCTTTGCGAGTTATTGGAGCATCCATTTGAAAGATAATTTATTCCTGGTATGATAATTTTTAATCGGTTTAGTTTTTTTATTTTTGATGTATTTTAGAGACTTAAAATTTCTAAGATAGAGTTGTAGGATTGGAGATTGTATGACTGGGAGGAAGGGTGTAGAGGTCCCTCTCTGAACCTGATTATTGTGTGCTGTTGGATTGTTTGTGTTTGCGGAGTTTGTGGAATATACATGTTGTGGAGTTATAAGGGATATGCTCTAGAACGGTTTAGGATTGTAATGTGTATGTTTTTGATGCATTGATTAATAGATTATTACATAATATATAGATTATGTGTAAAGAAAATTTAGATTTTTGTATTAAGTACGTGTAAACAAATATAGGAAAATATTCATATATTAGGAGAGATTCTACCAAAATTTATATTAGAAATTTGTTTTATTAAATGTAAACAAATATAAGAAAATATTCATATATTAGGAGAGATTCTGCCAAAATTTACATTAGAAATTTGTTTTATTAAGTGTAAACAAATATAAGAAAATATTCATATATTAGGGGAGATTCTGCCAAAATTTACATTAGATACATGTTTTATTAAGTGTAAATAAATATAATAAAATATTCATATATTAGGGGAAGATTATGTCAAAATTTACATTAGAAATTTGTGTAATGTAAAATAAAAAGTTGATACAATATTGTGTATTTGTGTATTTAGTCTTTAAACATGTATTATATTTGTTTCAGATATGGCAGGTAAAGGTAAGAAAGGTGTTACGCAGGGTCCTAATCGTGGCAACACTGCTTCATCCACCGCTCCCACTTCCACTTTCACACCAGCTACTATGCAAACCTTGCAGGAGAGGGGACAGGAACAGTTTATCATGGTGCCCAACCCTTGGTATCTTGCTCTTCCACCTTCACTGTCGACTACACATGCCACACAACCTCCTTCTACACAAGGCACAGGTGAGGGATCCACTGCTGTCCCAGCTGTAAGTGGACAGCAATCATCACAGACTCAGGCATCATCTAGATCGCTTCCAACTTTAAGATGGGATGGGTCTACTTGGTAAGTTAAATTTAAAATATGAATAATAACTCTATTTGTTTTAAACAAATTATAATAATTATATTATTTTATTATGTGTTAAGTTGGATTCCACCACAGAAGAGTCTCCACCAGGTGACAGATACTATTAAGAAGATGTTTGATGCGCCTTACATAAGTTTTGCAAAGGTGCCTAAGGATACAAAGATGGAATGGTTCAAAGATTGGAAGGTAATAACAGATAATTAATTCCAGCTAAGTGGTAATTAGATAATATTTCTTGTAATTCTTCTAATGAAATTGTATTTATGTAGAGCAACTTCTCCATTCCCCCCCAGGATGAAAAGATAATTTTCAAGGCATGGAAGAGTCGCACTGCAAAGCGCCTAAGACAGATGTACACTGAGGCCCATCAGAATCCATCATCTGCTGATTGGATAGCACCCAACTTCCTTCATGTCTTGCAGGAGTATTAGGGTACGGATGAGTTTAAAAGTCTCTCTATAAAGAATAAGACAAACAGGGCATCCTTGAAAGGAGGATCATTGCATACTGGTGGTTCTACGACTTTGGCTGACACTAAAGCGAACTTGGTATGTGATTTTTAATTTTCTTTTAAAATTTATGTTATTCAATCTAATATATATGAGTGACATGGTGATTTAATTGAAATTGTAAGAAAAGTCACTGAAGAGACCACCTACACATGGAGAGGTGTTCAAGGAGACACATACTCGCAAGGGAGACAAAACCTTGTGGGTTGATACACAATCTCAGGTCACATATGTAAGTTATCCTTATTGACACTATATGTTATTATTAATGATTTATTATATAGTATTCGAGACTAATATATAATTATCTGCATTGAATTATAGGATGATTATGTTCAAAGGCTTGAGGAGGCATCTTCTCAAGATTCAGAGTCAGTTGACCATGATACTATATGGTCAGAGACGGTGGGTGGGCTTTATAAAGGCCGAATTTATGGCATAGGGAGTCGCTTTGCAGACTCTATGTCCCCTGCATCTGTCACCGGAGATGCCCCTTCTCTTGTACCTGAAGAAGTGGAGGAGATGGTCCGCACTCAGGTCCATGCCCTCAATGAAGAACTGTAGAAGCAAAATGAAGAGATGTGGAAGAGCAAGAAAAGTGCATGGAAGAAGAAGTGAGCAAAGAAAATGGAGAAGAAGATAGAGAAGAAGGTGGCATCGAGGATGCAGAGGGAGGTGCAGCAACAGATGCAGCAACAGCATATGCAGATGCAGCAGATGCATGCATACTTTGAGCTCATGAGAGCAAGCACCTCTACACTTCTTCCTTCTCCTCCACCAGCTCCAACACCACTAATCTTCAGCTCCATGCGTCATTCCTCCTCTGACTCTTCCTCAACTGATGGCGATACTTTTTCAGAAGATGATCACGCCGATTATTAGTGATCTACAATGTTATTTTATTTTTATATTATTTTTCTAGATGTTTACTTCTTTCTTTGTAATGAAATTTTAATTTTACATTTTATAAATAACTTTTAATTTTAAATATATAGTTTTGTAGTTTTTATTATGTTTATAAATTGTGGTAATTAGGAATAGCGAGAAATAATTATGTTTATAAAAAAAATGAAACAATTTTTTTGAAATTTCATAAATAAATGTAATACATATGGATTTTTCTGTCTGTAATACAGTCTGTATTACAGACAGATTTTTCCGTCTGTATTACAGACAGATTTTTTTGTCTGTAATTATTTACCGACGCGCATATTATAGACGGACTGTAGCCGTCAGTAAATCCGTCTGTAATAGTGAAAAAATCCGTCTGTAAATCAGTCTATATTTTTGAGTTTTCTAGTAGTGTACGTGGCCAAAGTACATGGCTATGTACTTTGAACGTGTGTCTGAATTTAAACTTCTGTGAGAACATGAGCCCTTGGACGACTCATATAAAAAGGAACTTGGCACAGAAACCTAAGAGAGGCAGTTCTAGGGAAAGAAGAAGTCAGTAACAGTTGGAGAATGGAATCGAACTATTTAATTTCTTTCTTTTGTAATTTTAGTTTCGAGATGTTTAGGTTTTAATTTTTCTTAAAGTATCTAGAATTCTTCTTAATGCTATTTTATGTTTTCTTCTCTTGGGTTTAATTGAGTAGTATCAATTGTTTTCTATCTTGTTTTCTTGTTTGAATTTGAGTAAAATTCCCTCATGAAATTAACATTGCTCAATTAAAAGGACTTGAATGTATTTCTAGAGATAGAAAGACGTAAGTTTTCTGTAGGAATAACCCTAATTATGGAATTTATAATAAACCTAATGCAACCTAGGGGTATTAACTAAGGAGGAGATTCCGATTGATCAACTGAGGGTTAGGAATCATTATCCTTGAGAAAGGTATTGGTTTAATTCAAAAATTTCTCCAGCGATAAGGGATTAGAATCAAGTAATTGAAGGAGAATTTCAGTTATTTGGATACTTAGGAGGATTTACAATCTAGATACTCGCTTATTTCTCTTAAATACACTTAGTCATATTTTTCTATATTTTATTATCATAAGAAATATGTTTCTTTTAATTTACTATTTGTCTATTTCAGTAATTTTATCAACAAAATTTTCTTTTCATTTTCATTAACAATTGCGTAATTAAGGATCAATTCGTAATAACAGTCCCTGTAGATATGACACTTGATACTCTATTTTTCATAATACTACTCTGACAATGGGTACACTTGCCCAGTAGTCAATTTTTACACATCAATTGCATAACTATTGGGTGTTAATAAATTTAATATAAGTGATTAGCAATTATAGAGAAACTAAAATTAGAATTAATCTAAAAGAGAACATAAAGAATTGTAAAGATGAAACTATATATTATAGTTTTTTCTTGATTAGTTTATTGTCAAAGGTTATGCTATTTTAATTCTACAATTAAATCCTTGTTTTTATTTGATTTAGCATCTTTTAAGCTCAAACAATTGAATTAAAAAATTCTTGATAATTGAAAACAATCCTTGTGGGACGATATTTCAAGAACTTATTTTAGAATACTTTATTATTTTTCGATGGTTACACTTGCCCACGGATAATTAGCCTCACACTAAAACTACTTCCAAATCTTACCCAAAGTGATAGGAATTCAATTCCAATTATCAAATCAACCGTAATTTTAATTCTCCAAATCCAAAGTTGCGCTCAATTCTTGCTTAATCTGCAAAGCTTTGAAGCGAGGAGTTGGAACATGCAAGGTTATTACAAGCTGAAGAGAAGAAGAGCTTAGTTCAATTTCATTCTAATACAAGTTTCAATTTTTGACCAGGAGTCAGGTCTTTTACTTCACCTTTTCTTCCTGAAAATTTGATCGAATGTTTGAATTTTTGTGAAGGTTTTCGACTAAATGTTTAAGATTTGTATATTAACATATAGTTTGATGAAGTGAAATGACACATAAGTCCTTTTCCTTTTGATCTATTGACATTAATGGTACTTTTCTGCTTGAATCAACAACTGAGTTATTTTAGTGTTTAGGCATTATTGTGTATTATGTGACTTAAGAACTGGACGTCCTTTTTGCTTTATTACTTTATTTTCTGTTTTGTGCTTACAACCTAATTTATGAGATTTTTTTTCTAGGTTGATAGAAAAAACTATGTTTGGGAGCTTGTTTATATGTGATTTCTTTTGAACAAAGGAGATTTTTTAGTACATTAATGAGTAATATTTTTATTCTATACTTTAAGCTTTTCTATAATTCAATAACTTTTTAAATGTACTTAATCAATTAATTTTAATTATTTTAATAAAAAATTCATTAATTAAGCTCTATTAGAAAAACTTCCTTAATTTTATTATTTTGACCACTCTGACCTCTGCTCATTGTTTCTGTGATATCCTTTTCTAGAGGTTGAATTTTGAGGAAATTCTTGTTTCTATAAAAAGCTGATTCATAGAGTTTTAATTTGATATATCATTTGTAAATTTTGGTTAAGCATAGTTACTTTCAATGTAGAAAGTGAGTATTGCAGAGACTTAGGGAGTAAAGCTTGATAAGCGTAGCTACTTTTAGAAGCAAAGTAAGCATTTGAAAGGTTTTGTAGAAGGCATTTGGTGCACGTAATCACTCTTGGTATCAAGAATGAACCTTCCAATGACTTAGAAACATGAAGATTAGTGCATATAGCCATTTTCACCACCAAAAGTGAACATTCCAAGGGCTTTAAGATGAGAAAAAACATGCACATGATCACTCGTAGTGCAAAAAGTGGAAGTTCCATAGAGCTTTGCTTGAGAAAGACCTAGCGTAATCACTTTCAGTGCAAAAAAAAGAGTATTCTAGAGACTTCAATTGTGAGAATAGGTTGTGCATGATGTAACATCCCGAATTTTGTAATATGATTTAATTGTATGTAAAATGGGTGGATGCGTGTTTTGCCACGTGTTGGCATATTGATTTACTTGATGGTGATGCGAATATATGTATTTGCGTATTTTGATGTGTGAATAAGTGTGTGGAAATATATATATATATATATATATATATATATATATATATATATATATATATATATATATATTGGTTCGCAACTGGAATTAGAATGAAGGAAAAATAGGCTAAGTCCTGGTGTAGGGCATTCTCGCTGTAGCGAGAGATCCCTAGGAGAAAGGCATGTGTCTATCGCCTTCTCGCTGTAGCGAGAGATGTCTCGTTGTAGCGACAGAGAGACAGTTTAGGGTGCATTTTTGGGTGCAGTCTCGCTGTAGCGAGAGGGTCTCGCTATAACGAGATTCTACATAAACCATATTGTAGATTTGTCTGAGTTTTTTTGCTGTAGCAACAGAGGGCGTCGCTGCAGCGAGACACTTTTCGCTGCAGCGATAGGAGTCGCTGTAGCGAACGTGTCACGACCAGAGGGGTATTTAAAGGGTTAGGGTTCGAGGAAAGGGGTATTTCACAATTTTCCTTCTCCCATTTCGCGATTCTCTCTACCCCAAGCCTATCCCTACCGATTGAATCCCCTCCAAGGTCATTTGAAAGCTAGATTGAAGGTTGGAGACATGTTTGGAGCTCTTGGAGGGACAAAATCTGTGTGGGGAGCCGTTTCTACCATTACATTGAGTTAGGTCTTCGTTTTGAGGTAAGGGGAGGACTCTATCCTAGCTTGTTTTGTTAGAACCTTGTTTGCTTGGTTGGGTATGACAATGTGACGAAAATAGGATGTAGAAATATGTATATTGATGGATTGTACGAATTGGGTTGGGTCCGGAGGTACCCGACCTTCGGCATATTGTGCGAATGATATTAGGTGTAATAGAATAATTTGATTGTGGTAGAAATTGTGTGAAAAGGTGATGTCGTGTGTAATAGAGATGAGAATGTGAGAAATTGTAGATATACGTGTGTGGACATACCATTGAGTAATAATTGAATAACGTGAATGGTTGAAAAATGGCTGTGAACGGCATGTTGAATGTGATTGTGGTGTGTTAGATGTTGGAACTATGAATGGTTCAACTATACACTGGGGGTGTGGAAGATGGGGCAGTAGAAATACCTTGGAGAAGAGAGGGTGGTGGTGACACCAACAGTGAGCGTGGGTGCACCACAGACCACACATTCTCCTCCTGACTCGGCCTCTGACTAACACCTTTGCCTAGGGGGCTCAATACCACACACGTTGTATCCGTGGAATGGGAGTTATTTGGGCGACCATCCATAGTATGAATTGAGTAAGTCCCTGAAGTTGACGGCATCAGGAATTTACGATCACAGTGCCACAGTGAGCGTGACTACGTGCAGTGAGCGCACGTATGTTTGTGTGTATGTGTGGATTGGTTGTTGGTGCAGTGAGCACACCCGTTGTAATTAGAAATGGAATGTATTGTATTTATTGTTGTATGAATTGAATGAGATTAGAAACATGTGAAATAGGGTAGGTGAGGCTCTATACTTATTGTGTGTTCATGCTAGTGTAGAGGACTCACCCTTACGTTTATTTTTTAGGTAACCAAGATGATCAGTACCGGGTTCCTTGAAGGATGGATGAAACTGCTATAGGACTTAGAAATTTACTTTAAAAATTTGATGTATATTTTAGTCCTATAGCAAGTAATGATGCAAATTGTAATCCATTCCTATTTTGAAATATTTTATGAAAACCGTGCTTTAAACTATTGTTTGAATGAAAATTTTTATTATGTCAAACTCTACAAAATCTATTTATTTAGAATTAAATTATAAGGTGTTACACGTGACTACTTTGTGCATGAAAAATGATTACTCCATACGTGCAGAAACCTTATAAATAGCCTTAAACTCGAATTTTAAAGGTTTTTTCTCATTTTTTTTCACTTTTACACTCTTAGAGAGATAAAGAGAGAGATTTGAGAGTGAATTTCAAGGCTCAACTCTATACTTTTATTCTTTTTAATCTTTCTTCTACTTTTCTTTGAATTTTCATTCTACTTTTTTATGTAATTCTAAATTTTACTATAATAGAAATTTAACCCTTTGGATTAATGCACTGAATTAACATTCTAATCATTGGAATTTGAAGTATGATCTTAAATTGTTTCGAATTTCTTGACCTAATCTTCTTATTCTCTTAATTTTATGCATAATTTTGATTGATTGATGTTAATTGCTTAATTAAATATCTAATTGAATTATGCATGAGATTCTTAATATACATGTAATTCAAATTTTGTTAAGTGCTTATCTCACAAGATTTAAATTGAACTAAGAGAGAATTCATAAGATTGTGTACTTGAAATGTTAATCTTCTATCAAGAATTGCTTAACTTCTTGATCTAAGCTAAACATTCATCCAAAATATTAATTTTGCAGTAATCCCTAATTGAAGTTAGGTTTTGATAATTGAAAAATATAATTTAAATCCACTGAAAAATTCTAGATTAGATTGTTAATTAGTGGATTAATTAATTACTTGAATTTTATCTAATTCAATTTTTTTAATTTTATTTGATCAAATTAAATTGAAAATAACTCTGAGTCTGAATATAATGCATAGAAAGTATTTGATATTCAATCAATATCCAATGATCCTTAGGATTAAGTTAGCTTAACCTAACTATTACATTTTGTGTATCAAAATGTTGAGGCAGGGTCGAGCAAAGAATTTTCTCAATTTCCTTTGAAGACATTTATGTTTTCAAGCTTTTCTCCACAAATAAAGCAAGTTAGGTTCTACTTTAAAAGCAATTTATCCAAAACAATATTCTACGAGACCTATTCAAATAGATATTTCCAATTACAAAGAAATATATATATATATATATATATATATATATATATATATATATATATATATGGAGAGAGAGAGAGGAACAAAGAGATTGGTACTTTAAAAGTACTTGTTACAATTTGAAATGTTCATTGAAACGACGACACACAACCGCTCATTGGTGTTTTTTTTTTACTGTGTTTATGTCACCAAATTATCTCACTTAAGATTCCTTACTATGTCACCCAATGTTTTGGTTAATCATATTCATCTACATTATCCACCTTGACCTAAGCCTATTAGGACCCAACAAAAATCCTCATGATATATCTTTGCATGTGCATAGAGACTGAAAATCTTAAAATTATTATCAATGCTATAGTAATATATCATAATTTGAGTTAACAGTTAAAGTAAACATTATCCTTAAACACATAAGAGTGAAAGTGAAACACTAAATTTAGAAAGTAATGTGACTTGGGTTTATATTTTTTTATTGAAAGCTGCTTGCACATTTATTTTTGTAAGTGATTCATGTCAAATTCAAGAAATCAATGTATGTTCTCAATGGATGATGCATGTGACAATTCTATGATTTTGAAGATCTAGTACCTGCTAATCTTTTATGGAAGAAAATTGAAAACAAATAATTTCATTGCACATGAAACTTCTGTATTATTTCATAATATAATCTTCTTTTATGAGCTTTGTTAATTAGCTCGAAGACAAACAAACTTGAACAATGCTAGAAATATATGAATCATGACTAAAATCAGTATTCAATTGTCATTGAAAGAGATTACGATCTTAACAATAAAATATGCACCATAAACTTGCATATATATATATATATATATATATATATATATATATATATATATATATATACTAACAACAACAAACTGAATATAACCTCAATATACCTAGTTAAAAGAATTGAAAAAAAGAAAACAGAATTAGGAAAGGGAGAAGCTACTCTTGTAGAATTTGCATTCCAATGCACTCTGAAAAATACTTATCCACGGATAATTTGAATGTCATATTTAGTTTTAGTTTAGTGCATAGTTTTTGGCAAGAGGTACAAGACCACCATACATATATATATATATATATATATATATATATATATATATATATATATATATATATAATTTGTAATGGAAGAATATATCTAGTTTGGAATTAGATCACTTTTATCTAGCTTTATTTTGGTCAATGTTTTTCTTTTTATCTTTATTTTACTCATTGATTTTCTTAAAAAATTAGGTTCTCGGTCACTTAAAGATAAAATATAATTGATAAACAAATAATATATCTTTAAATTGGTCTTTAACAAAAAGAAATTAATTATTAAAAATGATAAAACAATTATTTTCTTAGAGTACTTTGAAACTAAATCCTTAGTATTTAGCTTTATTTCGGTCTCTAATATGATTTTAGCTTTCCAATTTTATCGATTTAACAAGTTAGGTTCTAAAATATATTTATAATTGAAGCAATCTTTCTTTTTCAATCGTCATTAAATTAAAAAGTTCATAGATACTATGTTTTCTTGATTTAATATCTTGCATGACAATTGTAGATGTTAGTTTAGAAAAAAAATGTTAATATTCTACGACCATTGATTATTGATAGTAATTGTATAAATGATTAATAATCATAAAGAAATTAAACTTATAATTAAATAAAAAAATAACATAAAAGATTGAATGAGAAAACTCATATAACTTAGATTCCTTTCCGGTAAGTTCAACAAAGTGCATTTTATCCCTTTTTAATTTTATAATTAATTTTATAAATTCTTGTTTTAATTAATATCATATCCTTTATGCTCAAATAATTGAATTAAATTTTTTTTAATAATTATAAAATAATCATTGAATTAGAAAATTCTTAATAATTGCAAAACTATTTTTGAAGGATGATTCAGGAGTTTAATTAAAGAACTCTTTATTACTTTTCAACGGGTAAACTTGTTCATCAAATAATATTCAATAAAGAAATAATGTGAAGGATACAAATAAGTTACACACTTTACTTAAATCCGAGAGGTCACTTTATTGGTGTCTACCCTCAAACTCTCAAATAAACAGAGAAGATATAAGAAGCAAATATATATCTCGGAGAAATGCACTAGGCCATTTGATCACTTGCAAAACGAACTAATATAACTGCTCAGTGAAAGTAACTTCGGAGAGTGGTTACATAATAATTGTTCTCACAAATGTGACAATGATAATTATGCGTCATTGAAAGTTCATACGAAATTTTTTAATAGAATTCTCCTTTGCCGTTATGCTAGTAACTCGTGGAAGAGAAAGATAAAGAGACGGAGAATTTCTCAAAAAGATTTACTGATTCTGAACATCTCATATTATATTTATAAGTACTTAACCCTAATCCTTTCTAACATATTGCAGCTAAATTTACTTTTATCTAATTTAATTCATTATATGGCCAATTTTTAGAGGTGAAAAATGTTCTGAAGTATAGTACTTACTATATTCTTATTTTACTTCAAGTAAATTTATTGTATGCTTGTGGTAGTTCATTTTAGTGATTTTATATATGGTGAACTCTTTTACGACTCTTTTTAGAATGTTATCAAAGTTATTACTATCTCAGTGCCAAGTTCATTAGTTACTTGCTCAGTGCTGACGCACGCTGTGTATACCTTCATCATCATAAGCAAATAAGGATGCGATTTTACTGACATTTTCACCATTTTCATTGCACCTGCTTGAATTCAATTATCTAACATTCTATGAATATATTGCCCTGTTTCAGTATTGTAACAAGTTTTTCTTAACAATTATTGAATCAAAACTAAAGTCTCTGATTAGGTTGATCGTAGAAGCTAGCCCAGCATGTGAAGGAAAATCTTTATCTAAGTCTTAAGTGGTAACCCATGAAATTTCCCCTCTTTTTTTGGTAACTTTTAATTGAACTTTTGTTGTCATGAAGGTTGTTATGATGATTTAATTTTGTATGTTTGAAGGGAAGGAACTAGGTATATTCATGTTATATTCAGTTTATTATATTGTATATCCAATTGCTACATAATTTGTTAATTGGAGGAATGAAGATCTAGCTTTGGAATTAAATCCCCGGGCTCTAATTATGATTTAGCTTTCCAATTGTTTTGATTTTATCCAGTTAGGTTCTAAAATATATTTTGACTTGAAGCAATCTGGTTTCTCTTTATTGATCACTTGATGGCGTAGGGTCTTGCTAAAATATAAATTTATTATTTAAGCACATTAGAAAGATTACAAGGCAGCATGAAGCTCATGACTGTTTTTGCACATCGATGGATACCATCACTTATTTAAACATTACACACAGACAGATAGCATTTGTCTCCTCAGAGATGAAGCCATTAAAACAAAGTAAGCCATATTTGGTTAGGTTTACCATGGTACGGATGAAGTATTATCTCTTTAAGACTTGGATCAGAGCGTTTCACATCCATCACCATGTCGTCATATAAATTATAAATGCTACCGTCATTTTTAAACAACCATCTTTGACTAGCCCATCCATTGCTGCAACCCATCAGGAGAATGGGAGATCCTTGTTTGTGGTCTTTATAAGTTAAACAGTTGTTTGTATTTTGCACTGAACGTATAGACCCATCTGTGTAAAGTGCCCATTGCTGCTCCTCCTTATTTTTATCACAGTCAGCCAGCCACACATTATTTCCCTGAGCTTGCATGCAGAGATCCGAATACCCAGCGATTGAAGTTACGAAAGGGCTTGTGTTATTGCCCGTACGCCAGCCCTGTCGCATTAGATATTCGTTCGTTTGCACGATGAGTTCATAGCCATTGTCTCTAGCTTTTGCAGTCAAGGCCAAGGCAGACTTTGTATTGATAATAGTTCCATTGTCCCATATTTCCCAATAAGTGGCCTCTCGTTCTGCCAAGGTACAATCATATATCACGATCGAATCCCCTGAAGCATAACCTTTGGTGGTTAAACACTTCCCCTTGGACCTTATCGTCTTGTCAAGTTTCAAGGTCCACAGCTGGTTCTCCTCAAGCTTGTCTTTGCATTTATACATTATGATGGGATGGCCATTGTTATAGACTTCGTTAGCAACATCCAAGCACAGCCCATCTCGACCACCAATGCGCACAGTTGGCTCATAATGGTAGCTGCACACCTGTGATTTTTCAACAATTGATCTTATTAGCAGAGGTGATCGGTTTGCATTTGGCGGATTGCAGACAAAAAGCATTAATGCTAGAACTGCAACTGTTGGGTGTGACAAGGAATCTACAACAACAGGTTGGCGATTAATACTTGATAAAATGACATTATTTGGAAAAGTATCTTGCACTGATTGTTGAACACCTCCTGACAGATTATCCCAATTGTTCTCCAAACTTAACATGGCAGGATCTGGTTGAAAGGCCGTACCAGTTCGGATGCTGACACCAACCCGGTTTGATATGTACCTGTATCGAGCTGCTTCTGAAGCCATTTGGATTATCACGATCAGGGTACGAGCTTTTTCTTCATCGTTACTGGCCCCACTTCGTAGAAACGATATCGCATGTGTCAAGGCCTGTAACCCTAGACTTATTTCCTCTCTTGTCTGATGAGCCCATCTCTCTAGATCACCATAACTACCATCAAAACGAAGTGAGTACCGCTGCGTGCCAGGGAAAAGGTAGGTAGATGCAGATGCTGGGGCATCACGAAGGAAATAGGATTGACTTCCTGCTCGGTATGCTACCACATATGCATTGGTCACATCGATACCTACTTCAATAGATTCCCTCTCCGAGTTTGAGAGTTCGACTGTAATATATCGATTTCTTTCTTCCACTGTTGTTGGATCTCGAAGCACAGGTATGTCGTGTGTATCAGCCCACCTGTTAGTCTCTGTCTAAGCGCTTCAATGAACTGTTTGTAGCTTTGTGAAGTGGCACCTTCAGTAGTAAATTTAATGGGCTGGTCCTGATTTGTTGCTACCGGAGTATAGGTTCTTGCGGCACATCTCAGTGCAGAGAATGAACAAGTCCATGCAAGACATAAAATCAGTAGCTTCAAAGTTTTGTCCATTTGAAACTGCATGCAGTTGCACCAAATTTTAGCAAAAGATGTAATGAAAACTGAAAGAAGTAATTCAAATTTTAAACCTGAACCTAACCGTAGAGCGAACCTTCTTGATCCGACTTGCAGTAAAATAAAGGATGCTGTGCAATGTTTGGTGTGGCTTGAAAGTTGTGGAGTCACTGTGCCTTTTATAGGCAGAGGGATCTTGGACCATTGGTACCACCTCAGAATAAAAATAAAGCCTGTTTTTGGAGCATTAGTCTGATTTGGACAGAGTGCATAATTTACCTGTGCCTAACAATTTTGGCAACAATGGTTGGGACCGCATGATATATAAACATCACCGTTTAGGCAGCCAGGGGTTGCTCTTGCTCACCTGAAAGCCTAGCATGATATATATATATATATATACAGAGAGAGAGAGACATCGCCGTTTCAAAAGAAATGTCAGCACCGAAAGAAGGCGAATCTTTTATGATGTACGACGGCAAATGTTTATAGGCATCTGGATTGAACGTTTATATAAAAAACTAATGTTTATAACACGTGTTTATTGCTACTTTCATTTGTGGTCTAGGAATATGCATTATTGCTACTATTACTGTGTTTGGATGCACAGTTTAAATTTTCAGAGAATTTAAAATGTTTTAAAATTAAAATTACAGTAATTTAATATCTACGACGTAAAAAATATTCAGTTTGGATAAATATGGAAAGTTTACTATAACTCCTAGTTAGTTATTATCTTGAAAACCTGCAAGTTTTTATGGCCTGTAACATTCTGCAACTCCATTATATCTTCAACGGTTGTACTTAACAACTCAGGTCATGCTTAAAAACTTGTTCTAACAAAGAATTTCAAATGAAATCCGTCTGTAATTGTAGACGAGTATTCATGAGGTGATTTGCAGTGAAAATAAGAGATTAATAGAAGAAAATAATAAATAATGAGAGTAAGAATTAATATATGTGACAAGGATACAACTGATATTATAATTCTATCTCTTTGGTGTAAATTCAATCCTCTAATAAAGTATTTAAAAGTAAATACTCCAGAATTTTAAAATTCTCTTTCTTGATATCCGAACAAAGCATTTTTATTAAGAGCAATTTAAGCACCAATTGATATTTTCCATACCAAGCATAAATAGTTTAGGATCCATTCTTCTATATCTGATGTTTGCTTACCAACTTCTAAAATATTAAGAATTTATAAGTTTGATCATTATGCAAAAAGTTTATGCTAGATTGAATTCCAGGTCGATTCATAGGAAAACTAAGGTGATGTTAACATCCATGAATTGAACGTTCCCATAATTGTGGGGTCATGTTGGAAATTTCACACCTGATCCATTAGTATATCATAACACAATTTAGGTGCCTGTACGTTGACATAACATATGCTTTAAGATGGGAGAAAAAAAAAAAGCAAAATACTCCCCATAAAATCTTTAAATACATCGGTCTTGTTAGCATCAAGTCTTCTTTAGGGTTAATTTTAATCATCTAAAAGTAGTAAATTTGTAATAAAGAAAAAGCTTGTTATACATTTGTGTTTTTGCTGTAATGAATACTTTCTATTTCAATAATAAAAAAAAAAGACATTAATTTTAATTGAATAAAATTAACATGAAAGGCTGATGTTAATACATTCCTAAATAAGCATATCAATAACGTACTTTCAATAGAAACAACACCTAAAATGAATCTTTCCTTGCACTTCTTTTTAAAAGGACTCCCCGTGACATTGGGCCAATTTGTGGATAGGTTATTGATAAGTTTTAAAGAAGTTAAATGAGACAACTTCTAAAAAAAAAAAGAAACTTATATAAATTAATTTTAACTTATAAAAGAAAATTGATTATTTAACTGCTTAAATTTTTATACCTATCACTACTTATTCTTATTATAAGTGTTTGGGAGAAGAAAAATTTGAAGTTATAAAAGTCTTGATCATACTTTTATGATAGGAAATATATTATATTCTTCTAAGGAGAAATATACCTCGAAGACCAATGACATAAACATGTCTTTTGACTAAAACTAAAGAGTTATAGGCGAGTTAGGAACCTGTAAAAGACCAAAGTTTAATATATAAAAGACTGAAGGAAGAGCCTCACTTTGTTGAAAAGGAGGCTGCATTTCGAAGAGTTTTGGAGGGTTTTCCAAGTCTTCAAAATGAAGAGAGCCAAAGCTAGTCGAAAAAAGAGATTTGAGAAGGAAAATATTCTAAGTCCTAAATTTTTGTTAGAAGAACTACTCTTCAAGGAGTTTTTGTGGGTCCAAAGAAGTCTCATTTTGTGTCAAAAATATTACATTTTGAGGAGAATTAGAGGATCATGAAGAAAGCCTCATCCTTTATTAAGAAGAAACCATATTTTGAGTAATTTTGAAGGGTCATGAGAAAGCTTATTCTTTGTTGAGAAGAGGGTGGCCTTTCGAGGAGCTTTTAAGGTTCTATCAAGTCTCATATTTCTCTCAGAATTTGATCTCAGAATTTAGAATCAAAGAAGACCCATTGAAGACAAAAGCTTAAAGGCATTGGAAGGGTTTCAAGGACTAATGACAAGGACAAAAACAAAAAGGATAAAGGGAGACCTAGAGAAAATAGTTGTTGTCCTACTTGAAAGAGAGTTCAATTTGGAGTTAGAAGAGTCTAAAATGGTCAATTACATATGCTTAGAGAACTTGTACTCCAATGTGCTCCATTAGGATTTAGTTACTATGTTTAGTTTATTCATTTTAATATTAGTCATTATTTATTTTGAATTTTTATTTAAAATAAAATCTTGTTATTTTATTTAGTTTATTTCGATTTGGGCTTGTTACTAAAAAAAGAAGCTTGTCAGAGTTGTGTTTGTGTTGGTTTATTAACGTTAGACATATGTAAGCTCTTGTAAACACACTTTTAATGAGTTTTGAATACAATTTAAGATTGAATAGTCTTGTGAGAGCGTGTTACTTTAAGTTCTTGAGTGAGCCAATTTTCTTTGATCTTATCAAGAGGCTAAGACTCTTGTGACAATCGTTTCTTAGCTTATCAATCTTACGATTATGACGTCATTCTTCATCTCTATCCTATTTTCATATTTATTAATTTTCTTCTTGTTTCAATTCCTATTTGTGCCCTACTAATTTTGTTTTTATTATGTAAAATTCAATTTAAGATCATTTAATCCGACAATACGGATTGTGATTGTCATCAAAATTGCTTAAAAAATAAGAATTGATAGGAAAATTATTCTAAGTTCACAAGACTGAATGAGCTCCTAGATTTTCTCAAAATTGCTTGAAAAATAGGAATTAATAAGAAAATTATTCTAAGTCCATAAGATTGAATGAGTTCTTAGTTTTCTCTCAGAATTAATCAAAAAAATAGGAACTTACAAGGAAACTATTCTAAGTCTATAAGAGACATGATAGGACTCAAAAAAGATATCAAAAGAATTACAAGGATTAAAGCGGTTACCAACAATTATTATTAGCTAAAGGTTCAAGATACGAAGAAAGATCGTAGGCAATAGTAGTTATGAAAGAAGCCATAATCGTCAACCTGATCATAAGTAGTCATGGATAACGAGCAGCAGCAGTTGAAGGCAAGCACGTATAGTAGACAATTACTAAGAAGTGCTAGCGAAAAGAGGAAAATGGTAGTAGTCTATTTGCCTATAAATACTATAAAGTTTTACATTATTGGGACGACTTTTTGCATCCAGACATGACATCTGAAACTCTCTGCATGCTGAAATTCTACACTAAGCTAAACACTAGTTACCAGAGGACACAACTGTTGTTGTTCATTGTTGCTAGGAGTTGTATATTATTTTCTTTCACATTTACGTTTCTGCATCTTATTTTTAATTTGTTTTACACTTCTGTTTTTGCAATTTAGTTCTAATTCAGTACACTTGTGTAAAACATTTACGTTTCAATTCAGTTCTACATGGTTATTATTCACTATTTCTGCTTGATACTTTTTAATGACGTTAATTTAGGCATTGCATTTAACAATACACTTAAAAGAATTTAAGAGGACCTAAAATGCAGTCCTCCAATTGCTCTTGGATTTATTTGTTTACAATTTTTAAATTTTCACCGTAAACAATAAGTTTATCCAAATTGGGTCAGACCTAACTTTAAGCAGATGTTAGGCACTTGATTAATACGCCACAAGTTTTAATTGTGCTTTTAGCATTCCTATAATTTCTTTTAATTTAATTTCACAGGACGGTATAACATTACTAGTGATTAACTTAAGTAATCAAACTCATTTCACACTGACGGTTCATGACCATGATTGTGAGTAATGGAGGAAATGAAAATGCTAAAGACATTCATACAGAAAATTTGTTCTTTAGTCATCACAAGAGGGCTGTTTCTTGGGTTAGAATAAAAGGATCAGATGTCACATTCAGGGAAGAGTACCACTTAACTCCCAAAGATCATCATCTCCGAAGCCAAACCATGTTGCTAGATGGTATTCCACTAAAATTGACAAATGATGGAGAAATTCCAACATTGGGTCCAGTGCGCACTAATGTACATTCTCCAATATACATAGCTCCTATATCCATTGCATTTATTGTATTTTCCAACTTTGATCCACCCGCTTGTGCTGGACACAGAAAACTTGAGTCAAAAGGTTTTTTCATCAATCTTGTAGAATAGGTATTAGAAAATGTAAGCTTTGTCATCAAAATTGTACGTAGTAGATATGTATTTGTGTTCAGAACAAAGTTGTAACCACCTTTATAATAATTTAATATGAAAGACACTTACTAGAAGCATAATACACACTGTTGACTCCAATTATTTAAATTTCACCTGAATTATGTACAAACTTGCAACCACTTAATTTTACTGAATAGAATTTAGACACAACATCATAAAAAATATTTTCTGGTTCTATAATTAAAATTTATGAATTCAAGAATGAATGACGAAAACCTAATGCACTTTATCAAATGTTACTTCTTGGATCAAAGACGGTATTCCAGATCTAAGAGTCCAAGTTGCTAAATGTGTCAACAAGACCAGGTATTTTGCCACACTCTTACAACTTTTACATGATGCTTTCTCATAGAACAGTAATCTGCCATAATTTTATACAGAAATCACTGAATGGCAAAAAAAATACAAAAATATAAATGAAAAATACTTCAAAATTAAATGCAACAGAACGTCTAAAGAATTGCAAGAAACATACTGCGTGAGGTCAGCAGCAAATATCATTATATTGGGATTCTAAAATGAATTCTACTCTATATAGTCGATGTTCTTAAAATCATTTTTGAGTATCATCAGCTACCTGGCACAACAACGAGATCGGTATTGAAATTTATTTTGCACATGTTCTCACCTGCTTTCTCAGTTGCATTATCAGTGTCAAGTGACTAGTTAGTTATAACAGCAGAGTATATACTTTCAACCACAAGATTTTTGGAGATACTAGTTTTACTATTCCTGTGCCTTGAGTCAGCCTTACCATTCCACTAACCATTCAATTTTGTGTCCTTTTTAAATCTAGCCGAAATAATATATAACATTGGTTTGATGTTAACATGTCCGGCCACAAGGCCACCCATTCTGCTTCTTTATTTATAAGGATGGGATCACTGCAAGTTGAGAAAGAACATATGTATCACACTATAGAACCATAAGAGACACTAAGAGTTGAAAAGTTTTCACCAAAAGTAATATTGCATTGCCTGAGTTCCTTTTAAATTTCTAAAGAACCAAGTTTCACTTTAGATCTAGGTTGTGTTTCAATCCTATAAATACTTCCTTTGAAGTATAGAAAATGGGACTATTGTTATAACAATCATATAATTACCCCTATTGAGCCAACATCACTGATATTTATGTCACAGTACATGCATCCTTTTTATCACCTACTAAGGAACACGCATCTCTAACAACGTAGGGTTTTTCATACTAGCCATAATAGCATGCATTTTCTTCCATTCCTATTACAATATATATTGGAAGAAATCTAGTTTGCAAATTCTTACATAAATTTGTACATCAAGTAAGCTTACTGGAACAAAGGTCTTGCATTCAAGATAATGTAAGGATAAGAGAATAGAAATATATTTTTGCTTTTTGTTATGTGCTAGTAACTAGAGGAAAGTTAACATCATCCATAGCAACGGCTATAGTTGGTACAACATTGACAGTGATAGTTTTTAGTGTAGGTGATATGAGTAAGATAGTTGAAATATGTTAGTTGGAATAGTTGAAAATGATAGCTGAAGAAATTTGAATAAGACACTCAAGAGATGGAGGATTGATAGCTTGATTTCTTTTTATTGGCATTTACAATGTGATAGCATGCCTATTTATAGGCATCCTCCACCATTATGTTTGAGTGGTTCGATATTCTAGAACTATTTCTAGAAGTATCTTAAAACTAGAAAATTTACAATATTCTAGAACTTTCTCTGGAAGTATCTAATAACTAGAAGATAGAAACTGTTTTGCCTAGATTATTCCATATAATTTTCTAGACTATTCTAAAAATTTATATCATTTTCTAATACTCCTCTTTGATATAAATTTCTGTAACTCTAAGCATCGTGCATAGCTGTTCAAATTTTAGTCTTGGTAGAGCTTTAGTGAAAATGTCTGTAACTTGATCTTCAGTTGTGCAGTACTCGAGCTTGATTTCTTTAGTTCCTTCTGCTTCCCTAATAAAGTGGTTTTGATTGCTATATGTTTTGTTTTGTTATGATGCACTAAATTCTTTGCATTGTTATAACTGATTTGTTGTCGCAGTAGATTGTAGTAGATTCGTTTTATTTTTCTCCTATTTCTTTAAGTATTCTTCGTAACCATATTGCTTGACTTATAGTCTCAGCAGCTATCACATATTCTGCTTCTGCTATTAATTACGCAAATGTTGCTTGCTTCTTTGAAGCCCATGAGATTATTCCTGATCCTAGTGAAAAGGCATAACCAGATGTGCTCTTCATGTTGTCGATCGATCCTGTCCAGTCATTGTCGATGTAAAGTAGCTTCGAGTTGCTCATAGTTTTGTACCATATACTATACTCCTTTGTGCCTTGTAGATATCTTAGGATTCTTTTTGTTTTTTCAAAGTGAATTTGGCTTGGACTTTGGATGAATCTTGAAAGAAGACTTACAACATACATTATGTCTGGTCGTGTAGCTGTGAGATACAGTAAGCTTCCAATCAAACTTTTGTAACGTGATGCATCAGTTTCTAGAGCTCCATTATTTTTCTTCAATTTCTCATTTGTCACCAATAGAGTGCCAATAATCTTACATCCATTCATCTTAAATTTCTTGAGTAGCATTTCAACATATTTCTTTTGTGAGATAAATATTCCCTTTTTCTTTTGTTTTACCTCTATTCTGAGGAAACAGTTCATAAAGTCAAGGTTGGTCATTTCAAAGGTCTTCATCATATTTTCTTTGAACTTAGCTATCATTTCCACATTGTTTCCTATACATATAAGATCATCTACATACAAGGAGACTATGAGTATGTTATACTGACCTTTGATCTTGGTGTATAAAGTTACCTCACTTTTTAAATCCTTGATCTGTAAAGTATTGATCGATTTTGCCATACTATGCTCATGGAGTTTGCTTCAATCCATATAGAGATCTTTTCAATCTAAGTACTTTATCTTCATTACCTTTGCTGACGAAACCTATGGTTGCTCCACATAAATTTCTTCTTAAAGAATGTAATTGAGAAAGGCAAATTTTACATCGAGTTGATAAATGTTCCATCCTTTTTGTGTAACAAGAGCAATTAGAGCTCTTATAGTATCCAAGCGAGCAACTGGAGCAAATGTCTCATTGATCAACTCCAAGGTGTTGTGAGTATCCTTTAGCTACCAACCTTGCCTTATACTTTTGTATAGTGTTAGATTAAGCTTGGTCTTATAGACCCATTTTACCTCAATGATATCTTTATCTGTAAGA
Source organism: Abrus pulchellus subsp. cantoniensis (assembly GCA_024086825.1). Taxonomy (NCBI): domain Eukaryota; kingdom Viridiplantae; phylum Streptophyta; class Magnoliopsida; order Fabales; family Fabaceae; genus Abrus; species Abrus pulchellus. The sequence goes on from CM044050.1 coordinate 13,471,710, forward strand.
CGATCTACTAGCTCCCATGTGTTATTTTTCTCAATCATTTTTATCTCTTCTTCCATTGTCTTGACCCATACTTCTTGTTTTGATATTACTTTAAAGCTCTCAGGTTCAGTTATGGCCAGGTTACAGGTCTTATATATATCCACCAAAGATCTAACTTGTCTTGGAGTAAACTTTAGTGAGAAAATTTATTGTTGTGGAGGTGAAAATCTCTCACCTCAGACTTCTTTAATTTCTTGATGTTGCTGCATTGGTATGGAAATATTTTTCTAGATCTTTTCATCTTTCCAATTTCAAGCAGCATTTTCATCAACTTTAACATCTCGACTAATGGTGAGCATTTTGGTTTACAAGTTTTAGACTCGATATCCTTTTGATTGTGTGATATACCCTAAGAAGATACCTCGTACGATTTTGTCTTCTAGTTTATGTCTCTTCTCTTCTGGAATGTGTATGTAGCAAATTGATCCAAAAACCCTTAGAAGTTTTGCTGATGTTTTTGCCCGCTCCAAGCTTCAATCGAGGTTTCATCTTGCTTGGACAACCTTAGTTGGGCATTTGTTAAATATGTAGATAATAGTATAAATTGGTTCAGCTTATAAGGTATTTGGTAATTCTTTCTCCTTCAGCATGGATCTAGCCATCTCCATTACTGTGCAATTTTTTCTCTCAATTATCTCATTTTATTATGGAGTATATCCGATAGTAAATTGTTGCTGAATGCCTTCATCCTTACAGAATTTATCAAACTCTTGAGAGATATACTCTTTGCCACGATCACTTCTTAATACTTTTATCTATTTAACATTTTGCTTCTCGATAAGGGCCTTAAACTTCTTAAATATTCCAAAGACTTCTAATTTTACTTTGATAAAGTAGACCCAAGTCATTCTAGAAAAATCATTAACAAAAAGGATAAAATACTTAGCCAATCTCTTGCTTTTTATTGTCATATATCTTACACGTGTCCCTTTTGAAGTGAAGAGAATAACCTTTCTTCATCATTTGGGTAATACTCAAGAGATTTTTCTTGAGGTTAGGAACTAGTAAGACATCAGTAATAAGTTTCGTACCTTTCTTTGTCTCTACCATAACAGTGCCTTTGCCTTTTGACTCAGCAATAATACAGTTTCCCATTTAAACTTTCACTTTGATGGATTCATTGATATCCTTGAAGATGTTTTTATCCTTGGCCATATGATTGCTACAACTGCTATCTAAGTACCAATTTTTACTTGTTTCATTGCTGATATCTTGGATAGCATAGAAAAGATGTGATTCTCGATCATACTCTTCAATGAAATTTGCTTGATACTTATTCTTGTAGCAACAATATTTTCCCACATGTCCAAATTTATTGTAGTGTCGACATTGTGATTTTTCACGATATCCACATTCTTCTTCAGCATGATTTGTCTTCTTACAAATGTCACATGGAGGATATTTTTCTTGATTGTTTCTAAAGAAATTTCTATAATTCTCTTTGTTTCTTGAAGTTTTTCCATTATTCTTTCTTCCTTCATTCCCTTTATGCTGAGACTATAATTTGAGCTTTGATTGAAAGGCATTTTCAATTGAGTCCTCATCTTGCCTTTTCAACCTTTGCTCATAAGCTTCAAGGGACCATACCAACTATGTCATTGATAGAGTAGATAAATCCTTTGTTTGCTCAATAGTGGTCACAATTGGCTCATATTTACGAGGAACGGTGATTGATAATTTTTTAACAACTTTTTTGTCAAGAATATTTTTTTTGTAAACTCTCATTTGGTTAACTATTTCTTTTATTTTAAAATAATAGTCCTTTACGATCTCAAACTCCTTCATTTTTAGTAATTCAAACTCTCGCAGTAGAGTTTGAAGTTTTACAATGCATACCTTTTTGCTTCCTTCAAACTCCTCCTGCAGTGTACTTCATGCTTCTTTGGCTGTTATAGCACTCATTATTCTTAAAAATTTTGCATCAATCATAGCTTGTTGTAGAGTAAATAAGGTCTTCGAATCCTTTTGTTTATTTTCTTTCAGTTCTTTTCTTTGAGCTGCAGTAAGGGATGATATGTCTGGTGGAGTAGTGAATCCTTCTTCTACAACATCCCACAAATCATGGAAGGTGAAATATGCCTTCATTTTTGTGCTTCAAAAATCATAATTTTTACTATTAAAAATGGGGACGAGAAGAGATGATGGTTGAGTAGTGCTAGCCATGAGTTAGAAAATTTTTAAAAATAGTTTATTTTAATTTCATAATAGTATAGTAATATTTCTACGTCCAGTAGATGACCAGATGTAGCTCTGATACCACTGATAGTGGCATAAAAAGAAATTTTACCCTGCCTTTGTGCTCCTCAGGAGATAGTGTTCTATGTTCATACGTTGATGTATGTCATTATACCTCCTAACAGTAGTATCTTCACTGGCCTATCATTATATATCCACCAGTTTCATTACAATGCTAGTTTCAGAGGACATGCAAAACAATGCAATGGTACCTTTGTGTGCCAACTATCATCAAGGACATATCCTCTTTTGAGGCGGTCAATATATACCTTATTTTTGGGATGAATTTCACTTTTATTCCTCCAAGAAAACCTACAACCTATCATATCCAGTCAATATTGCACCACATCCATAAACATAGAAGCAAGCATGATGCTCCATTTAATTCAAGATTGCACTACATTCTAAGTATGAGAAAGGTAGAAAATTTGTAGCCTAAGCATATAATGTTAGTCCCCATGGATTCTAATAATTTCAGTCATTATTTGAGTCGCCTCACACCCAAATTGAAATTGTTCTATTCTAAGGAGTGATTCTCTAGTGTTCATCCTTCCGCAATAAAAAAAAAAAAAAAATCCTATTTTGAGCAGAATCGCAGTCTAGAGAAAGAGATTAGAGAATAATGTTCACCCATACTTGTGAAGCAATGCTTGACAATATTTATGGACAAATAAGAGTTTCGATAGAGAACTTCATAGATTTTTGTATACTGTTTCTAGTGGAGCTGTCGCACCTTGAATTAATACTCTTTAACATAAGATGTCTTTCTTTTGGGCTCTGACCCCTTTAGACCATCTTAGAATATAGAATTCTTGATAATGTTCTTTTCCATGTAACATTGAAAAAGTAATGGAATGGTAGGTCAGGGGTGTTAAGACCTATACAAAAGTATTGCCCAAAAACAGCTGCTCATTGTCATAAAAAAATAAGAAGAGTCGGATGTGCTCCCTGAGATAATTCATAAATGAATTTCACTATTGTTCTACGAGGCAAATTTACGAACTATCATATCTACTCAATATTTTAAGCTAGAAGAAATAGAAGCTCAGAACATTGGTAGTGAACTATTTTGCACCACATGGTGGTAGGGGGAGTAGCACACAACCCATTGTTGTTTTAGCGACTATAATGGCATCATACAGGTGTGAAACTTTTCTGTTCACAGAACCATAGTGATCATTGTCCAGCTGCCTCTCTGCAGTTATATAGTCTAGTTCATTTTCTGCATTAGCCATCTACCAGGGCAGATCAACTAGTAACTCCACAAGAACTCATGAACAAAATATTATACATAGGTTGCTGAGGGTGCATTTTTTTAACCACCTACATAAAAAAATTGTCTCTTCATGGTTGTATAATCCACTTGAATAAAGACAACATCAGATTTTTTATTTTTTTAAAATAAATGTCAAATAATTCCCTCACAAACATCATTTATCAACATATTTAATTATGTTTCCATTAGAATTTAGGGTCATTGCAGGTTTTTGAACTCACAACTAATTCATTTTGCAATGGAATTTAGGGTGGGACATTGTAGTATGTTCTTGAAAAATCAAGAATGATATTAGCCAATAAATCCAAACCCTCCAAGGGGCATTTAGCATAATATAACTTAGTCCAATATCATCATCGTTTAGAGGAAACCTCATTCCTATTGCAAACAAAAGAAAAAATCGATGCCAAGCACTATTTTGGGACGCATGTTAATCATTTTGAGTTGACTCAAAAATAAAGTTTTAACTCTTCAATTTTGTTCATTCTATGGTCATCAAAGCTCAAATATTCTGAAATTTATAGAGTAAATAATTCATATTGCAATTGCATAAGGTCACTAAGGCTCATTTTGAATTCAGGAAGAATTCAAAAAATTGAAATAAAAATTCATCCTGCAATTATATAGGGTCATCACGGATCAAGCAAGTCATCTTGATTTAACATTGTCAATTGAAAGTTGCACTGAGTAAATTTGAATTCACAAAGAATTCAAAATATTGGAACAAAGATCCACATTGTAATTGTACAGCGTTACCGAGGATCAAGTAAGCTATCTTGATTTTACTTGGTGAACCAATAACAACACTTAAGGTTAAATTTGAATTCATAAAGAATTCAACGTATTGGAATAAAGATTCATGCTGAAATTGTATAGCATCATTAAGGGTCAATCAAGCCATCTTGATTTGACATTGTAAATCAAAAACAAGTCATAGGATCAGATTTTGTTAGTTTTTGGTATAGGTAAGATGAGTAAGATAATTGAAATGTTAGTAAAAATAGTTGAAAATGGTAGTTGAAGAAGTTTTAGTAAGAGATTCAAGAGATAGAAAATTGATGTCTTAATTACTTCTTCTTTATTTCATTTATAATAGGATGACTTGCTTATTTATAAGCATCCTCCTCCATTAAGTTTGAGTGATCTAATGAATTCAAATTTGATCCTAAATACAGTTTTTCCTCTTAAGATTAAACTATGCGGCTTGAGACTATATAGTTATAGCATGAATGTGTATAGCATCATCAAGAATAAGATTAGTTTGATTGAACATTCTTAAAAATCAAAAATAAGATTAGCCGTCAAATAGCAGGGACTATTTAACTGAATGGGACTTAGGGTTGCAAACGAATAAACTTCCATTTTGCCATGAGCAAGTCAGCCTGCCCGTCTTTCAGGAAACCTATTCAATATAGTCCAATTCGATAGATCAGATGTGGCATTAGTTTGAAAATCCCCAATAACGCTTCGATGCATGAAATTCAAGAAGAAATCTCGTTCCCTCTGATTAAGTTTTGTCAAAAGACATGGACCGTGGCGTGGCATTAGTTCTACTTCTCAATTCTTGCTATAGTAGAGCTCACTTCCCCACTCGGTTCCTAATCTGTGGATTACTAAAAGACTCCCAATACCTTAAGAAAAAAGGCCTCTTAGTTCAGTCTTACCGAAAGCTATGAAAGGGAGTACCGGAGGGCATCCATTTATATAATTAATATAGTATGCCAGAACTCTAGTTCAATCGACCGTTCACTCATAGGTAGCTGCGAACAAGGAAGAAAAAGAAGGACATGGAAAGATCAGAAAGATCACAAGAAAGACAATCGAAACTCAAACCTTTGTGTGTGTGATAGTTAGTTTTTAGTGTGGGTGAGATGAGTAAGATAGTTGAAATATGTTAGTAGGAATAGTTGAAAATAGTAGTTGAAGAAGTTTTAGTAAGAGACTCAAGAGATGGAGAATTGACGTCTTGATTACTTCTTCTTCATGTCTTTTACAATGAGGTAGCATGTCTATTTATAGGCATCATCCACCATTTGGTTCAATATACTAGAGTTATCTAGAAACTTGAAGATTTACAATATTCTAGAATTTTCTCTAGAAGCATCTACATACTAGAAGATACAACTAGTTTTTTTTTTTAGATTATTCTTAGTATTTTTTCTAGACTATTCTAGAAATTTGTATCAATTTCTAATACTCCTCCTTGATGCAAATTTCTGTAACTCCAAGCTTCGTGCGTAGCTGTTCAAATTTTGGTCTTGGTAGTGCTTTAGTAAAAATGTCTGCAATTTGATCTTCAGTTGTGCAATACTCGAGCTTGATTTCTTTAGTTCCTTCTGCTTCCCTGATAAAATGATATTTGATTGCTATGTGTTTTGTTCTACTATGATGCACTGGATTCTTTGTCATTGCTATAGCTGATTTGTTATCGCAGTAGATTGTAGTAGGCTCATTTTGTTTTTCTCCCATTTCTTCAAGTATTCTTCGTAACCATATTGCTTGACTTGTAGTCTCAGCAGCTGCTACATATTCTGCTTCTGCTGTTGATTGCGCAACTATTGCTTGTTTCTTTGAAGCCCATGAGATTGTTCCTGATCCTAGTGAAAAGGCATAACCAGATGTGCTTTTCATGTCGTCGATCGATCCTGCCCAGTCACTGTCGGTGTAGCCAAGTAGCTTTGAGTTGCTCATAGTTTGGTACCATATACCATACTCTTTTGTGCCTTGTAGATATCTTAGGATTCTTTTTGCTGTTCCAAAATGAATTTGGCTTGGACTTTGCATGAATCTTGAAAGAAGACTTACAGCATACGTTATGTCTGGTCGTGTGGCTGTGAGATATAGTAAGCTTCCAATCAAACTTCTGTAACGTGATGCATCAGCTTCCGGTGCACCATCATTTTTCTTCAATTTCTCATTTGTCACCAATGGAGTACTGACCGTCTTACATCCATTCATCTTAAATTTCTTGAGTAGTGCTTCAACATATTTCTTCTGTGAGATAAATATTCCTTCTTTCTTTTGTTTTACCTCTATTCCGAGGAAGTAGTTCATTAAGCCAAGGTCGGTCATTTCAAAAGTCTTCATCATATCTTCTTTGAACTTAGCTATCATCTTCACATTGTTTCCTGTGCAGATAAGATCATCTACATACAAGGAGACAATGAGTATATCATACTGACCTTGGATCTTGGTGTATAAAGTTGCTTCACTTTTGCTCCTCCTGAATCCTTGGTCTGCAAAGTATTGATCAATTTTGCTGTACCATGCTCGTGGAGCTTGCTTCAATCCATATAGAGCTTTTTTCAGTCTTAGTACTTTGCCTTCATTACCTTTGCTGACGAAGCCTTGCGGTTGCTCTACATAAATCTCTTCTTGAAGAATCCCATTGAGAAAGGCAGATTTTACATCGAGTTGATAAATGTTCCATCCTTTTTGTGCAGCAAGAGCAATCAGAGTTCTTATAGTATCCAGGCGAGCAACTGGAGCAAAAGTCTCATTGTAATCAACTCCAAGTTGTTGTGAGTATCCTTTAGCTACCAGTCTTGCCTTGTACTTTTGTATGGTGCCATCGGGATTAAGCTTGGTCTTATAGACCCATTTTACCCCAATGATATCTTTATCTGTGGGGCAATCTACTAGCTCCCATGTGTTATTTTTCTCAATCATTTTTATCTCTTCTTTCATTGCCTTGACCCATACTTCTTGTTTTGACGCTGCTTCAAAGCTCTCAGGTTCAGTTATGGCCAAGTGACAGGTCTCGTATATATCTACCAAAGATCTAACTCGTCTTGGAGTAGAATCTGGTGAGGAATGTTGTTGTTGTGGAGGTGAAAAATTTTCACCTGAGACTTCTTCAATTTCTTGAGGTTGCTGCATTGGTATGGAAACATTTTTTTGAACCTTTTCATCTTTCCAATTCCAAGCAGCATTTTCATCAACTTCAACATCTCGACTAATGGTGAGCTTCTTGGTTTGCAAGTTGTAGACTCGATATCCTTTTGACTGTGTGCTATATCCTAAGAAGATACCTCGTACAGTTTTGTCTTCTAGTTTGTGTCTCTTCTCTTCTGGAATGTGTATGTAGCAAATTGATCCGAAAACCCTTAGATGTTTTGCTGATGGTTTTTGCCCACTCCAAGCTTCAATTGGAGTTTTATCTTGGACAGCCTTAGTTGGACATCTCGTTAAGTATGTAGACAAGTATAAATCGTTTCAGCCCCGTAAAGTATTTGGCAATTCTTTCTCCTTCGGCATGGATCTAGCCATCTCCATTACCGTGCGATTTTTCCTCTCAGTTACTCCATTTTGTTGTGGAGTATATGCGACAGTAAGTTGTCGTTGAATGCCTTCATCCTCACAAAATTTATCAAACTCTTGAGATGTATACTCTTTGCCACGATCACTTCTTAATACTTTTATCTGTTTACCACTTTGCTTCTCGACAAGGGCCTTAAACTTCTTGAAAATTCCAAAGACTTCTGACTTTGCTTTGATGAAGTAGACCCAAGTCATTCTAGAAAAATCATCTATGAAAAGGATAAAATACCTATTATCATGTAGTGATGGTGTCCGCATTGGTCCGCAAATATCTGTATGAATAAGTTCCAATAAGTCTTTTGCTCTCAAAGCTTTTCCAGTAGAAAATGGCAATCGATGTTGCTTGCCAAGGAGACATCCTTCACAAGCTTCATTATTTTCTTCAAGATATGGAAGATCCTTCATCATATTCTTTTGATGTAGTAGCTTTAAGGCATGAGTATTGAAGTGGCCAAATCTTCTATGCCAAAGTCGTGAAGTATCAACTTCTACTTTCATGGCAATGTTAGTGCCTTGTTGAAAGTTTATTGGAAAACTTCGATTTCTTTTCTCCATATTTACTTGGCCGATCTCTTGCTTTTTGCTGTCATATATCTTACATGTGTCTCCTTTGAAGTGAAGAGAATAACCTTTCTCCATCATTTGGCCAACACTCAAGAGATTTCCCTTGAGGTTGGGGACTAGTAAGACATCAGTAATAAGTTTCGTACCTTTCTTTGTCTCCACCATAACAGTGCCTTTGCCTTTTGACTCAGCGATAGTACCGTTCCCCATTCGAACTTTCACTTTGATGGATTCGTCGATATCCTTGAAGATGTTTATATCTTTGGCCATGTGATTGCTGCAACCGCTATCCAAGTACCAATTTTCGCTTGTTTCAGTACTGGGATCTTGGGTAGCATAGAAAAGATGTGGTTCTCGATCACCCTCTTCAGCGAAATTTGCTTGATACTTGTTTTTGTTGCGACAATACTTTTCCACATGTCCAAATTTCTTGCAGTGTCGGCATTGTGGTTTTCCACGATACCGACATTCTTCTTCAGCATGATTTGTCCTCATACAAATACCACATGGAGGGTATTTATCTTGATTGTTTCTAGAGAAATTTCTAGAATTCTCTTTGTTTCTAGAAGTTTCTCCATTATTCTTTCTTGCTTCATTTCCTTTATTCTGAGACCGTAATTTGAGCTTTGATTGAAAGGCATTTTCTATTGAGTCTTCATCATGCCTTTTCAACCTTTGCTCATAAGCTTCAAGGGACCCTACCAACTCGTCACCGATAGAGTAGATAGGTCCTTTGTTTGCTCAATAGTGGTGACAATTGGATCATACTTACGGGAATTGAAATCGATAATTTCTCGACAACTTTTTTGTCAAGAATATTTTCTCCGTAAGCTCTCATTTGATTAACTATTTCTTTTATTTTGGAATAGTAATCCTTGACGGTCTCAAACTCTTTCATTTTTAATAATTCAAACTCTCGTCGTAGAGTTTGGAGTTTTATAGTGCGTACCTTTTCGCTTCCTTCAAACTCCTCCTGCAGCGTACTCCATGCTTCTTTGGCTGTTGTAGCACCCATTATTCTTGGAAAAATTGTATCGATCCACAGCTTGTTGTAGAGTAAACAAGGCCTTTGAATCCTTTTGTTTATTCTCCTTCAATTCTTTTCTTTGAGCTGCGATGAGGATGATATGTCTGAGGGAGTAGTAAATCCTTCTTCCACAACATCCCACAAATCTTGGAAAGTGAAATATGTTTTCATTTTTATGCTCCAAAAATCATAATTTTCACCATTGAAAATGGGGACGGGAAGATATGATGGTTGAGTAGTGCTAGCCATGGGTTAGGAAATTTTTGGAAGTAGTTTATTTAATTTTGAAATAGTATGGTAATATTTCTACGCCCAGTAGATGACCGAACGTAGCTCTGATGCCACTGATAGTTAGTTTTTAGTGTGGGTGAGATGAGTAAGATAGTTGAAATATGTTAGTAGGAATAGTTGAAAATAGTAGTTGAAGAAGTTTTAGTAAGAGACTCAAGAGATGGAGAATTGACGTCTTGATTACTTCTTCTTCATGTCTTTTACAATGAGGTAGCATGTCTATTTATAGGCATCATCCACCATTTGGTTCAATATACTAGAGTTATCTAGAAACTTGAAGATTTACAATATTCTAGAATTTTCTCTAGAAGCATCTACATACTAGAAGATACAACTAGTTTTTTTTTTTAGATTATTCTTAGTATTTTTTCTAGACTATTCTAGAAATTTGTATCAATTTCTAATAGTGTGGTTGAGATTGATCTTTCTCTCTTAAGCATTTCATTCTTGTTAATCTTTTAAAAAGACGTTAAGCGGCATCTTTCTTAGGTATAATCTGAATATATGGGCCTACATGCCTCAGTTTGCCAGGCCCATTTACAATTCACAGTTGTAATTAAGTTTTAAAAACTGTCATTTAACTTTCACCGCCATTTAAAAAATTTATGTTATAATAATGGTGTTTTTAATCAAATAAATCGAAATAGTTCATATCTAAAATTTTAAGTAAAATATTCATTAAAAAATTGTCAGCTTTTCTATATTTTATTTTCTTTTATCATAATTAAAAATAAATAAATGAAACAATTAATTTTAAAATTTTGATCCACAGAATATATATATATATATATATATATATATATATATTTTGTTAATAAATTTAAACTATAAAAAAATAGAATTTACAGTTTTAAGATAAAAAAGAGACAATATCCTTTTAGTTACTTTAATTTATTAGATAAGTATCATAATTAATAAGTAATTTTTACTTTTAGGATTTTGTTAAAATATTAATTTATAAACGTACCATTGTGATTGAATGAGTTTTCTTTTTTATTCATTCTCTTCATAATTTTATCCATTTTTGTTTCTTTATTTTTATTTATGTCATGAAAATCAATAAAATTATTATCAAATCAAAATTACTAGCATAAAAAAATTACAAAAATAAAATCAAATTTAGAGGAAGAACAAATAGAGTAAAAAAAATAAGAAACGGAGAAAATTAAACCTTGATAGTTACAAGAAAACACCAAAGTTACCCCAAATGTATTGAAAAAACAATTCATACACCTCTCCACTAAAAGAAAAATTTCCATCCATTATTCTCATTAAGTACATAATAATGAATTTTTAAATAAAGAATAGAACTAAAACAATGAAGTAAAAATTAAATTAATACTCTCAACTTGGGTGACAAATTACCTCTTCACTGTCCTATTTTTATATATAAAGATATATGTTATGTGTTAATTTTTTATAATAATTTCTTTAGGATAAATTTTTACTGTAAAAATAATATAAAGTAAAAAATTTCCCTTCACTATTTTAAGTTAAATTTTTTTTCTATTCTAATTAAAAAAATTGAGCTTGACTTTGTATATTTAATCAAAGTATCTCTTGAGAACGAATTATTTTTCTATTTTACTTTTCCTTAACAAATAGCATTTTATTTTCAAGTTCTAAATTCAAAATTTTCAAATAGTATTAAATATAAAAATAGTATTTATACTTCAAAATGTAGTTTTATTTAGTAGGAACAGCATTTGCCATATAATAAATAAGATTAAGAATGATCATTGAAAATGTAAGAATCATAAAATTACTTAGAATTCAAGATTCTAATCATAATTAAGGAGAATCAACTTATTACACAAAAAAGTTAAAAAAATAACTTGAAAAGTAGAATAACAAATAAAATGTCATTGATAATGCAAAAATTATAGAATTGTTCTAAACTAAAACCATAGTTGATAAGAAACAACCTTCCAGAAGTTTGGAAGTTGATTGATGGATGACCTTCCTTTCTAAGTTATTGCCCAGTTCCTTTACGTCAATTTTAAATAATCAAAACTATTGGCATAGAAAATTACAGAAACAAATTGAGCATAGAGGAAAGAACAAATAAGGTGAAAAATAAAGAATAAAGAAGATTAAACCTTGATAATTTCTAATAAAACATGTAAGAGAAGAAGAAGAAAAAAACGTAAATTGAGAGATGATTAGAAGCAAATAAAATAAGAAAGAGGGAAAAGCTTACTCAACATCTTGGAGAAGACAAGTGAAATACCAAGGTAAGCCTAAATTCTAAATGTGTAAAAAACAATTCATATATCTCTTTACTCAAACAAAAATTTCCAGCCATTAATCTCCTTAATTGAATGATAACAACTTTTCAAATAAAAGATAAAAGTAAAATAATAAAACAAAAAATAAATTAATACTATCAACTTGGTTGAAAAATTACCTCTTTCCTATCTTTTTTTATATGTATAAATATATCCTATATTTTGATTTTTTATGATAAATCTTTTAGAATAACTTTCATATGAAAGTTGTAACTACCTTTATAATAATTTCAAAATTGTACGCAGTAGCTATGTATTTGTATTCACAACAAAGTTGTAACTACCTTTGCAAAAATGTAATACGAAAGACACTTACTAGAAGCATAATATATGTTGTTGGCTCCAATTATTTAAATTTCACCTGAATTATCAACAAACTTGCAACCACTTAATTTTACTGAATAAAATTTAGATGCAACATCATAAAAAATATTTTCTTGTTTTATAATTAAAATTTATGAATTTAAGATTGAAGGATGAAAACCTAATGAACTTCAGCAAATGTTACTTCCTGGATCAAAGACTGTACTCCAGATCTAAGAGTCCAGGTTGCTAATGTGTCAACACGCCCAGACATTTTGCCACCCTCTTACAACTTTTACATGATCCTTTCTCATAGAACAATAATCAGATGCCATAATTTTATACAGAAATCAATGAATGGCAAAAGAAAATACAAAATATAAATGAAAAATACTTCAAAATTAAATACAACAGAACGTCTAAAGAATTGCAAGAAGCATAATGCTTGAGGTCAGCAGCCAATATCATTATATTTGGATTCCAAAAAGAATTCCACTCCATATGGCCGTTGTTCTAAAAATCATTTTTGAGTACCATCAGCTACCTGGCACTACAGAAGAGATCTGTATTAGAATTTATTTTTCTCATGTTCTCACCTGTTTTCACAGTTGCATTATCAGTGTCAAGTGACTAGTTAGTTATAATAGCAGAGTATCCACTTTCAACCCAAAGATTTTTGGCGATACTAGTTTTACTATTCTTATGCTTTGAGTCAGCCTTACCATTCCAATAACCATTCAATTCTATGTCCTTTTTAAATCTAGCCTCAAGATCTAGTCCAAATCTTAATATATATCATGTTAGACTACACTAGGTGGCTCTATATGGTGTCACCAATATCTGGTGGAGTCCCACTTTGGACGTGAAAGCCTGTAAAAGGGGGCAAAAATCATATATAACATTGATTTGATGTAAACATGTCCGGCCACAAGACCATTTATTCTGCTTCTTTATTTATAGGGATGGGATCACTGCAAGTTGAGAAATAATATATTTATCACACTCCAGAACCATAAGAGACACAAAGAGTTGAAAAGTTTTTACCAAAAGTAATATTGCATTTCCTGAATTCTTTTTAAAATTCAACCAAGTTTCACTTCGGATCTAGGTTGTGTTGCAATCCTATAAATACTTCCTTTGCAGTATAGGAAAATGGGACTGTTGTCATGACAATGATATAATTACCCCTCTTGAGCAAACATCATTGATATTTACGACATAATACATGCATCCTTTTTATCCACTGCTAAGGAACACCATCTCCAACATCGTAGGGTTGTGCATACTAGCCATAATATCATGCATTTTCTTCCTTTCCTATTACAATATATATTGGAAAACACTAATTTGCAAATTCTTACATAAATATGTACATCAAGTAAGTTTACAAGAACAAAGGTCTTGCATTAATGATTATGTAAGGATAAGAAAATAGAAATATCTTTTTGCTTTTGTTAGGTGCTGATAACAAGAGGGAAGTTAACATCATCCATAGCAAGGGCTACAGTTGATGCAACATTGATAGCTGCTGCTAGAATTATTGTGGCATAAAGAGAAATTATACCTTGCCTTTGTGCTCCACAGAAGGTAGTGCTCTATGTTCATACGTTGATGTATGTCATTATACCTCCTAACAGTAGTATCTTCCTTGGCCTATTATTATATATCCACGAGTTTCATTACAACGCTATTTTCCCCGAGGACATGCAAAACAATGGAATGGTACCTTTGTGTGCCAACTATCATCAAGGACATGGTATCCTCTTTTGAGGTGGTTCAAATATATACCTTATTTTTGGGATGAATTTCACTTTTATTCCTCCAACAAAAATCTACAACCTATCATATCCATTCAATATTACACAACATGCATAAACATAGAAACAAGCATGATGCTCCATTTAATTCAAGATTGCACTGCATTTTGATTATGAGAAAGGCAGAAAAGTTGTAGCCTAAGCATATAATGATAGTCCCCATGGATTCTAATAATTTCAGTCATTATTTGAGTCGCCTCACACCCAAATTGAAATTGTTCTATTCTAAGGAGTGATTCGTCTAGTGTTCATCCTTCCCCAATAAAAAAACTCTTGTTCTGAGCAGAATCGCAGTCTGGAGAAAGAGATTGGAGAATAATGTTCACCCATACTTGAGAACTAATGCTTGACAATATTTATGGACCAACAAGAGTTTCGATAGAGAACTTCATAGACTTTTCTATGCTGTTTTTAGTGGGGCTGCCACACCTTGGATTAATACTCTTAACATAATTTGTCTTTTTTTTGGGCTCTGGCCCCTCTAAACCATCTTAGAATAAATAATTCTTGATACAGATCTTTTCCATGTAACATGCAAAAAATAATGGAATGGTAAGTCAGGGATGTTAATACCTACACCAAAATATTGCCCAAAAATAGTTGCTCATTGTCATAAAAAATAAGAAGAGTAGGATGTGTTCCTGAGAGAATTCATAAATGAATTTCACTGTATATCTACTCAATATTTTAGGCTAGAAGAAATAGAAGCTCAGAACTGGTAGTGAAATAATTGTGCACCACATGGTGGTGCGAGAAGTAGCACACAACGCATTGTTGTTTTAGCGAATATAATCACATCATACCGGTGTAAACCTCTGCTGCTTTTTTTTTTTTTTTTAAGTATACTTATAGTTATTATCTCCAATTCTTTTATTTTTAGAATTTCTGCAATAGGTAATACTGAACAAATACCTCAACGATTCCTACTCATTAATAACTAAAGCCCAATAAATATATCTTGAGCTGGTACGGAGATGGAATGGATCCTCCAATAGCTGGAGACAAGAAATTCATATGAGAAAACAAAAGTAAAGGAGCTCTGTTCGAGCCTCCAAATTCACACAAAACCATAGTGATCACTGTCCAGCTGGCTCTGTGCAGCTATATAGTCTAGTTCATTCTCTGCACTGGCCATCTACCAGGGCAGATCAACAAGAAGCTCCACAAGAACCCAGGTTGCTGAGGGTGCATTTTCTTAACCACTGAGATTAAAAAATCGTATAATCACTAGGATAAAAACGTCAGACATATATATATATATATATCTCAAATAATTTCCTCACAAAGATCATTCATCAACATATTTAATTATGTTTCCATCAGAAATTTAGGATGGGACATTGTGGTTTCTCAAGATTGAACTTTCTTGAAATCAAGAATGAGATTAGCCGTTAAATACAAATCCTAGAAGGGGCATTTGTCAGTATGGAACTGTGTCCAATTCTCTAAACCTCATTACTTTTGCAAACAAAAAAATCATTAATGCCCAACACTGTTTTGAGAGGCATCTTTATCATTTTGAGTTGAACTCACTAATAAAGTTTTAACTCTTCAATTTTCTTCATTTAGCTCAAATATTTCATCCATAAAATTTACATAGCAAATCATTCATATTGCAATTGCATAAGGTTACTGACGGTCATTTTGAATTCAGAAAGAATTCAAAAAAAATTTAAATAAAAATTTGTCCTGCAATTGTATAGAATCAGGCATGTTATCTTGGTTTAACATTGTCAAATGAAAACTGCACTTTGGGTCAATTTGAATTCACAAAGAATTCAAAACAAAGATCCGCACTGTAATTGTACAGCGTCATCAAGCAAGCTATCTTGATTTTACATCGTTAAACCAATAACACTTACGAAGGTCAAATTTGATGTCATAAAAAATTCAAAATAAAGAAACATGCTGAAATTGTATATTCATTAAGGGTCAACCAAGCCATCTTGATTTAACATTGTAAATCATAAACAACACATAGGATCAGGTTTGAATTCTTCAAGAATTCAAAATCATGCTAAGATTCATGTCATAGTTGTTGTACAGTGTCATTAAGAAAATAGAACATAGGGTCATCATAGTTAGAGATTGAATATTCTTAAAAATCCGTCAAATAGCAGGGGCCGTTTAACTGAATGGGACTCAATTACTGTCACAAACGAATAGACTTTCTTGAAAAACCAAGAACAAGATTATAGCCGTCAATTAACAGGGACCGTTTAACTGAATGGGACTCAATTCCTGTCACAAACGAATAGACTTTCTTGAAAAATCAAGAACGAGATTATAGCCGTCAATTAACAGGGACCGTTTAACTGAATGGGACTCAATTACTGTCGAAAACGAATAGACTTCCGCAAAACATTCGTGAGAAACACGGTTTTGGGATAGTGTGAATTTGCTCAAAGAAGGCACCACTTTTATAAAATCAATTAAAAGAAATTCAGAGATGAAAGTGAGAGAAAGAGGGGTCTAAAAGATCACAAGAAATCACGTCTAAACATAGATACAACTATCGAAACTCAAACCTTTGTCCGTGGCTGAGATTGATCTTTCTCTCTTAAAAGCATGACGTTCTTTTGGTTCTTTTACAAAGACGTTCGGCGGGATCTTTCTTATATAATCTGATATATGGGCCCTGCTACAGGCCTGAAATGCCAAGCCCATTTACAATTCACAGTTGTAATTAAGTTTTTATAAAATGCCATTTAACTTTCACCGCCATTTATATAACAATCTATGTATATAAATATAACTAACATTGACCCCAAAAAATTAAAAGATAAATTTCACCGCCATTTAAAAGATTTACATTATAAGAACGGTGTTATTAATCGAATAAATCGAAATAATTCATTATCTAAAAATTTTTAAAAGTAAAATATTCATTAAAAAAATCGTTAACTTTCCTATTTTACATTTTCTTTTATCATGATTAAAATAAATAAATAAAAAATTTTAATTTTAATGTTTAATTTTAGTATATTTTTATGAGTTGAACAAAATAGTCACGTGTATATTTATTCAAAAATATATGTTGTCTTTAAAATTATTATTTAAAATGTATGATAAGCTATTTAAAATATATGATATCTTTAAAATATAATATTGTTATTGATAATAAATTTATTTTTTGTTAACAAATTTAAATTAGAAAAAATTAGAATTCGTTGTTTCTAAAACAAAGAAGAGACAATATGCTTTTATAATTGTTAGTTATTTTAGTTTATTATATAAATATCCTAACTAGTTCTTACGTTTTACTAGTTTGTTAAAATATTGATTTATAAATGTATTATTGAAAATAAATTTTTTTCATTTATTTTTCTTATAATTTTAAACATTTTTGTTTTTTTTTTATTTTTTACTTTTGTGTCGTAAAAACTAACAAAGTTATTATTATGCTCCTGGATACTAACTGAAAAATCTAAACTATCAGCATAAGAAAATTACAAAAATAAATTGAATATAGAGGAAGAATAAATAGAGTGAAAAATAAGAATCAGATAAGATTAAAAATTAAGCCTTGATAGTTACAAGTAGAGCATCAAAGTTAGCTAAAACAAGTGACGTGTAGAAAACAATTCATACACCTCTCCACTAAAACAAAAATTTCCATCATTAATCTCATTAAGTGCATAATCGTAAATTTTTAAATAAAAAATATAACTAAAACAATGAAATTAAAATTAAATTAATAGTCTCAACTTGATGAAAATTATCTTCTCCCTATCCTATTTTTATATATAAAGACATATGTTATATGTTAATTTTTTATATAATAATTTCTTTAAAATAATTTTTTATGGTAAAATTTAAATAAAGTAAAAAAAATTCTTCACTATTTTAAGTTAGAATTTTTTTTTTCTATTATAATTAAAGAATTGAACTTGACTTTATATATTTACTCAAAGTATAATCTCCTAAGGATAAATTATTTTTTTATTTTATTTTTTCTTAATAAATAGCATTTTATTTTCAACTTCTATTAACTTTTAAATTCATGTTTTTCAAATAGTATTAAGTATAAAAATAGTATTTATACTTCAAAAAATAGTTTTATTCAGTTGGAACTGCTTTTGCCACGTGGATGAGAACATATATCATGCAGTAGTATTAAAAATAAAAGGAGATTAATAAAAAAAATTGATAATATAAGAATCATAAAATTATTTAAACTTAAAAATTCTAACCATAATTAATAAAAATAACTTGTCATTAGTTTATATATATATATATATATATATATATATATATATATATATATATATATATATATATATATATATATATATCATTTTTGCAATATAGTATAGTATTATGTAATACAAGTGAAAAATAATTTTTTTTTTCTATTGTTGAATAACAAGACAGGATGATATTTTAGAAATAAAGAAGTAACAAAGAGACCATCAAAAGAAAGACAGATTAATGTGCTGGGATGTCCTTTATATTTATAAAGATATATATGTAACTCTACTAAACTGTTATTATAATATTAACATAAATTTTTTTTTTATAGGCAAAACAAATATTATTAAAAAGAGTTCAAGGGGAAGTCAAAACTCATATACACAAAAGAATTACTTACTCAGAGAAATAAAAAAAAAAAAATATACTTATGCAAAATTAAGACAGATGCAATTTTGTGGGTTCAAATACCAATCAGTTAACATAATAGCTTCTCCCTTACTAACAAGTGATAGCCATTTTCAGGATCTCAGAATAATAGAATCTAGGACCTCTCTCTCATCCAAAACACCATTGAAAAATACAATTCTATTTCTATGCAACCACAAAGACCACACTGTACTTACCCAAACAATTAATAAGCATATTCCTTCTCTTTTACTACAGCCAACACCAACCCAAGAAAGCAAGTGAGTCGATAAATCTGAAGGCAAAACCAGTGAGAATCCAAGGCAACGCGCAATAAAGTACCAAATTTGAGATGAAACTGAGTACATTAAAAATAAATGAGTTGGAAGTTCCTCTAAACCATGACAGAAGCAACAAGTTATATCATCAATTTGAACACCACGATCAATCAGTAAACCTTTACAAGGAAGTGCATTCAACAACAATTGCCAAGAAAAAACCAGACACTTAAGAGAGACCTTCCCTCTCCATAACCTTTGCAAGGCATCTGCTGTACACTGATCTACACTACTAGGATCACCAAAAAGTTCAAATAGCCATGAATACGCAGATTGCATTGAATAACAACCTGAAGAATCTACCCTCCATACCCATTTATCTTCTTGTAGTAACTTAATAGAAACTTCATTCATAAGCTCCAACAAAAGATTAAAGCTCGAGATCTCATGTTGAAAGAGTCCTCTTCGCCAACTAACATTTCAAAACCATCTAGTGCCATCATGAAAACCATTCTCCAATACACATGATTCAACATTTCTCGCCACTGCAAATAATAGCGGAAATGCTTCACACAATCGCACCCCGCCTACCCACTTATCTCTCCAAAAAATAGTATGTAAACATGCACCTACACTTCTATCAAACTTCTCATCCAGCCATGAATTCCCTTGATGAATAACCTCCAGCAAATCACGCCACCACAAAGAACATCTGTTGTGAACTGATGAACGTTGAAGGGAAGAAGCTAATCTTCCATATCTAGATTCCAACACCCGCACCCACAATGAACTAGAACAGTTAACATCTCGCCACAACCATTTACCAAGAAGCGCCCAATTAAACCACTACAAATTCCTAATGCCCAAGCCACCATTCTTCTGCAGTTTACATACCGTTTTCCATTTCACCTAGGGATTTTAGATCCATCCTTAACATCCTTCCATAAAAAATTCCGTTGGATAGTGACAATCTCCTTTATTACCGACTTCGGCACCTTAAAAAAGGATAACGAGTGCAATGACATAGAATTAAGAACGGCATTAATCAAAGTCACCCTACCTCCAATCGATAAATACCTATGCTTTCATGACGCTAACCGCTTTTTAAGAGCCTCTAACACACCCTTCCATGCACTAGGCTTTCTCGAGTTAACACCTAACTGTAACCCGAGATACTTTAATGGGAAACTACCAATCTTACAATGAACTCCGCAGCCAAGTTTTCAAAGTCATCACCAGTGTTAATCTCTAATACAAAAGATTTATGGAAGTTAATTTTCATACCTGACATTAATTCAAAGCTACGCAATACTGCTTTCAAAGTCCACAAATTCTGCACCAAAGCCTCTCCCATAATCAATGTCTCATCCGCAAACTGCAGCAAAGAAATATCTGGTCCCCCTACCCCAATTTTCACACCAGAGAACAACCCACAAGTCATTGCCTTCTGCATAAGAACTCCTAATCCTTCCGCTGCCACAAGAAAAAGAAAAGGGGCAAGAGGATCCCCCTTTTTAGGCCCCGCTCAATATGAACCTCCAATGTAGGACAACCATTAATCAAAGCTGATAGGCTTCCCCCACACACACAAGCTTCCATCCAACTGACCCATTTGGCTGAAAATCCAAAGCTACGTAACATAAACAAAAGATATCTCCACTCTACCGAATCATAAGCCTTCTCATAATCAAACTTTAACACAAAACACCTCTTATTATACCTCCGCTCATAATCAACTGCTTCATTAGCCACAAGCACACTATCTAACATATTCCTTCCTAGGATAAAGGCTGATTGTTCTTCTAAAATTATTGAATCCAAAACCCCTTTCAACCCATTTGTCAAAAGCTTGGAAACAATCTTATAAAGACAACCTAATAATGAGATAGGCCAAAAATCAGATATCTGTTGTGGGCAAGACACTTTTGGCACAAGTGCTACAAAATAAGATAACAAAGACCTAGGTAGCTTCCCATTTCTACAAAATTCAGTAAGCATACTCATCACTTCTTCCTTGATCACTTCCCAAAACCTCTTAAGGAACACAAAACTGAAACCATCAGGCCCCGGACATTTATCACCCTCACACTCCAAAATCATCCTTCCCACTTCCTCCTCCGAAAAAGCATTAACAAGCTCCTCATTCTGTAGAACAGAGACTCTTGGTAAATTATTAATATCAATAATAGGTCAAAGCCAATTTCTACTACTAAAATGAGCCGCAAAATAGGACACCACATCTGTTTTAATCTCATTAACCTCTTCGACACATCTCTTCACAATTTGGAGCGCATGTATATTATTTTGTCGCCGCCTCCCATTAACACATAAATGAAAGAACTTTGTATTTAAATCACCCTCCTTCCCCCATCTCACCTGAGCTTTTTGGGCTATGAGACTCTCTCTATTCTTTCTAGCCTTCCAAATATCACCCACCAACATTTGTTGACGCTTCTTCTCCACATCGAAAAGTTTCATCACAGAATTTTTATCATCAATCAAGCTCAACTCAGTTGTCAAATCAGAGATCACCTTATCAACATTTCCAAATACCTCAATATTCCATTTTTTCAATGCAATCTTAACATTCCTTAACCTTTGGCTAGCTCTCTGGGCAGCCCATGGAAGGGTAATATCTCTTTTCCACGCTTCCTCCACCACCTCCACAACTTTTTTATGAGTCAGCCAACAATTATTAAATCGAAACAGCTTTGGACCCCAGTTAACCACTTTGTGCTTAAGAATAATGGGACAATGATCAGACACATCTCTGCTCAGAACCTGAATAAAACCATCTCCCCAGTAATCAAGCCAGGAACTAGAAACAATGACTCTATCCAGCCTGCTCATCATAGAAGCATCCCCTTTTATTCATGTAAATTTTTTACCCACAAGTGGAAGATCCACAAGTTTCATTTGCTGAATGAAAGAATTGAAGCCCTCCATTTCAGAGATACCATAGTCTGCTTGACAACCCTTCCTCTCTTTCACTTGTCTCACGGCATTGAAGTCACCCAATATACACCACATAAATTTACCAAAACCGCTTCTTGTCATGAGCAAATCATCCCATAACTTTCTCTTCTCACTTAGTCTACATGATGCATAGACATTCACCACAACACATAGGTTTCCAGTAGCCAATACCTGCAAGCAAACACTCAGGAATCCAGTACCAGAAAAGGAGAAAAGTATTTTACATTTGGAAGTATCCCAAAGTGAAAGCATACCCCCACTTCTGCCAATGGAAGGCAAGGCACACTAATCAAAATTCACAGAACCCCACAAACGTGTACATAAATTACTATTATATAGTTTTGTTTCCTGAATCGCCAAGAACTCCAGACCTTCAGAGCGAACAATCTCACACACCTTCTTTTACTTTACCGCACTTCCCAGCCCTCTACAATTAAATGAGCCAATCTTCATTTAGTATCAAAGCGAACCCCATATTCTTTCGCAATCGTTTTATCACGTACCTCCATCTCAATCAATTTCTTCGAACCTGCTCATCATTCCCATGTACAACCAAACCAACCTTCTTGCCAATGTCTAGTAACTTCGATGCCATTACCTCATCATCACAATCTGTAGCAACCATTCGCTCCCCCACCTCCACTGAAGGATTGGAAGGATGCGAGTTGTAGGAGCTCTTGGAAGCATTAGCTGAGATTTCATCAATTAGCGATACCTGTCTTTTAAGTTGCGATGACATTGACGTTTCTTTATTATGATTCTTAGGATTTTTTTGAGAAGGTTCTATGAAAATTGCGCTCTTATGTCTCTTCCCTCCTTCATTACCTCTACTACCTTTCACAGAGCGTGCCTTCCGAAGGGATTCACGCACATTGACCCTCTCTTTCTCATTTTTGGATTGAGCGGGATCGACTTGCGTTGTCCCAATTGTCTTCATATCCTGTGATTCTAGATTTTTTCAAATCAATGCATCTAATCCAAACAAGTCTGACAAATTCAATCCATCTCTTACTACTTGGACTCCCCTCTCCACATTTTCAGAAGGCTCATTCACAGCATCACAGATAGTCACTATCAGACCCATAGCATCCACACCACCAGCTCCCAAACCCTCATCCACCAAACACCCTTTTGCTGACACTTCACCCCTAATCACAGAATCAACCACACGACCCTTACTTATGATATCACCTTCCAGCACACCCTCCTCCTCACTAGAATAGTTATCCAACGCTTCCAACTCTATTGAACCAACCTCAGAAGAGTCATTGCCATCCTCAAAAGAGTTAGTCGCGCTTTCCTTTGTTGTGGCTAATACGTCACAGGCATGCTCTTCAAGCATGACTATTGAGTAAAAACGGTCATTGATTTTTACTGTAATGTTTTGCTTGATAAGCTCAGCAATGGTAGTACCTAATTGTATCCTCCCATAATCCAATCGTCGTCTTTCTGCCGTGACTTGGTCTATCTGGATAAAATCACCAAGCGAAGAAACCAACTTACGGAAGAATAATTCATCCCAAGCATGCAAAGGGACCCTATAACAACGTACCCAAGTCACCCTCCGCACAGCTACCATACTTAGGTGTCACTCTCGTAGATCATAGAACCATTTCTCTCACCACAATTTGTTGAGCGATACTGTATCCTCTAAATCTACTCCCGCATCAGATTCCACCAACACCATATCATCACCCATGGTCGTGAGATTAATATCCAACATACCTTCTCGCAGAAGAGGCCCTCGCATATTTTTTAAATCCTGTTTTCTATGAAGGCGTCTAACCATAGCACCTCTACACTCCTCAATTCGCCCTTCATCCACCTCAAACTCAAGGTGAGCCCAAGGTTTCTTCTTTTCCACCCACTTCTGCCCTATGTGTGTCTCAACTAGACAGGGTGCTTTAAGCTTTTCCGCATACGTATTCCCTGACGTCTTTGCAGCTCCTATGACAAGGGAGTGTCTCGTTTCACTGCCCTTCGCAGACACCTTTGTTCCCACAGTTTTTTGCTTTGCATGCCTCGTCAAGTTGATAGTCAAGCGCATTCTGCCAATAACAATAGATCTAAGCTTAGCCTCAAAACTCTTGGCATCCGCCACATCCACAAAACGCACAAAACCAAAGCGATGTCCTAGTTTATCACTCTTTTGAGGTATAAAAACATCAACCACCTTCCCCCCACTGTTGAAATATTCGCCACAAGGCTGAAACACCAGTAACAAATGAAAAATTTGTAAAAAAGTAGGATGTGGAATTGTTGAGAACTTTCCCAAGATATCCACCAAATTTACCCCTTCCTCTAAACCTTCGTTCCACCATTGAATTCTCCAACTTCTAGATACTTGGATGTACACCGAAGAGGCACAACCCTTCCACTTAAGATCTGAATCCGAAAATATTTGCCCCAGGAATATTAACATAAATTCTAATTGTAATACTTCTCTTATAACTATCTATAACAAATTTTAATCACAATATATCTATTATAGCTATTTATAGCAAAGCAAAAGATTAAAATATAATTTTTTATTAAATTTAATGAATAAATTTTATAGCTAATGGTAATGAGTCTTTATTAAATAAAAATGTGTATTTGTGAATTTGTCTCTCTAATATGAGAAAATTATATTATTTTTCAACTTAAGAGTATCTAAATTGATAAAGAGAAAAAGAAGTATGAAATGATTGTGTTTAATCCAGATGGGATCCATTATAGAAGAAAACAATGATGAGAAGAATACAAATATTGAAATCAATCCTATTAATAATCATTCGGAAATTCAACTCATCCACATCATCGTAAAGATGATTGAGGGCATTGTTGTGCCTGCAACATTTACCCAAATAGCTATTAATTAATGAATTACTTTGAAAGTAAAATCAGAGAAGCAATGTATAATGCAATTTACTAGCCTCTCAAATTCGGATCCCATGTCAACAGCCATCTTTTTAAGCTCTCCCAACAGATCACTTAAATCTGACAGTGCATCATCTTGCTTCAATTTTTCCAGCTGTTTCAGGACAATCTTATTAAGTAGCTGAATTCAACATTAACAATAAGTATAATATTGCATGGGTTTCTATCCATAAATAGTCCCATGCAAGGTAAAGAGGAAAACCCAACAATGACTTGAGTATTAATGATTGGAACTAAGCTCATTTAGTGTACAGGATAAGACATGGAAATTGGATAAAAACAGAATAAGAGTATGATATGATTTTATCTTATTTTACATTTGATGCATACCAAAATAACAAATTATATCTATTCTCTTATCCTATTTTATCTATTTTGAACCCAGACTTTTTCTCTCATAAGATAAATTTTGTATGACATAGTAAGACAGGATAAGCCTATAGAATAGACTTATCATATCATATGATTGAATAGACACCAGAAATAAGATAGGACAGTAAAAATTATCCTGTACAGACGCTAAAACTTTAGGAAAAAATCACCAATACAGCTTGATCACATTGAAATCAGAAAGAAACTAAAGCTTTAAAAACAACAGTTTAATCTTTCACCTAATTGATAGGAACCTCAACTTTTTTAAGTGTATTTGTTGGTTCCGCAGCTTGGACTGCCCTTTGGGTGGTGCAGAAGTCAATCCCAACTTCTCGCTCTGCTCCAAGTGGTTGCCCTTTCTCCTGACCGGGTCATCTGCACATCATGAAAAACATTATGCCAATGATACAACCCAAGAAAATTAAAATTAGAAAAGAAAACACATGCAAAGAAGATATTAACCTCCAACAATAACAGGGCCTTTTATTGCACGCGTCTTCTTTGGTTTCCAAGTTTTAGAGAAGAGACCACCAAGGCTTCCCAAGAGCTTTTCTCCCTGTAAGCATCAACCAGACAGTTGAAATTTAGTCAATTCTACTTCAAAATACCAATTTGAATGAGTTTCATGATAAAAGAATATTATGAAGCATCAGAATGTTTCCACAAAGGTCAAACAACATGAAGAAGCCACCCATAAAGGAGCACTGAAACAAATGTGATAATTGATGAGATTGACACCTGACTCAAATCATGATCAATGTCAGCAGCAACATGGTGACTCCTGGTGATTTGCTCACCCTGTTGATGAATGGTGACTAAAGTCTTGATAGCATCCTCTCTTACGTTCTCTGCTATCTTCAAACAATTGTTGACTGATTTTGTACTCTCTTCAGCCTTGTAGACAGAATAATTCTCCAATTCTTGCACTGATTGATTCTCTAATCCACTGGAATCACGAAAATCGTTCTTATACCTGTTCCCTGTCGGCTGATTGAAAGGCATACGACGATGATGAACCCAACATTCTCTCTCTTCTAGCAGAATAGAGTCAGAGGCAGATTAAAGTAAAGTGCTCAACCAAAAAAACAATCAACAATCCTGTGTGACCTAAAGACAAACTAATTTCTCCCTGCAAAGGCAAGCAAGTGCAATTCAGTCACTATTAATGCAAAATAATAAGCAAAAGTAACCCAAATATCAAAGTCTTAATCTTAATCCACTTAGAACAAAAGCCACAAGAAACCATATTCATAACTTGACAAAAAGTACGTGTTAACAAGAAGGGCAAGGGAAGAAAAGATTAACTAGTGTAGATAGAATATAAGTAAAGCAACAGAGAGAAAAAAATAATCACCAACCATTGACAATTACTCTACTTTATGATCTTAGAAAAAACTTTGATTCTTAGGTAATATCTCTTGTCAAAATGTTGATGTCCCAACATATATAAAAGATATAGATTCTTTATCGGTTCTTATCATAACTTATGTAAAAAGTGAATTAATGTAAATTTTTTTATTTTTTTTAATGTGATTTTCATTTTACATTATATTTTAATACTTGAAAGATAACTATAATTCAGATATAGTTTTAGAACATACACATTTAGATATAATTGAGCACATTTTAATTATAACAAAAAAATATTTTGTATATTCAAATTATAAAAGAACATTAACTTTAAATAATATAAAGTTATAAGTAATATATATATATATATATATATATATATATATGTGTGTGTGTGTTTTTGTTTTGTAATAATAAATATACTTACCAAAGCCTATAAATCTATAATGGTGGTTGTGATGATAGTTAACATATGTCTCATCATATAATATCCACATTTCCATCTTCTTTTTTGTTTATATGACCAGAAAAAAAAATAATAACCATTTAATATTAGACCCTAATAAGTAATTAACTTAAAATTAAAAGAAAAATATTAAATATTAATGGCAGTTAAACATACATGTAGGTAGATCCATGTAAGTTTTTTTTTCATAACATGCTTGCCCTCTAACACATGCATGCTTTTATATATCTATTCATAATTAAGTTACCATAAGAGTGAATTAAGTGATCATTTGATTAATATAACATGCAAACAATTTATAACAGGTATACTTATATACTTACACAACAATAATTAACTCCTATAAATAAAAATAACCATTAGGGTAAGTAAAATTAATTTTATGAAAAGTTAACATATACACGAACATACTTTATCTTGGGCAGAAATATTAGTTATAAAAGCCTTTTGAACATTTAGAAAGTACCTTTTATTTCACATATTTAAATTTATCACTTAAATAATGTGCTTAGATATAAATTATTATTATTCTCATATATTTTTTATGAAGTTCATGTTTCTATATTGCTGTGAAAACTTCATTGGCTTACAAAGCATTTTGGTTTATTGAAAAAAAAAAAAACTAGTTCATTACTCAATGGTTATGTTTCTTGTGTGATTAGCCCTCAAGTAAAGTTTTGCAATATATATTTATCCTCTTTATTTTAAATAAATTGTGTATAAAATCTGAATATCTCTCCATTTAATTCTAATACTAGTTAATATAATATTAGATACATTTTTTTAATTATTAAATATATTTCACCTACTTTTATTAAATTATTTTAATTCAATTAAATACTTGTAACATTTTCAATTAGGTTATGAGTTATCAACTACATATGTGATAAGTTTTAAACTATTTTTACTTTAAAAAGTCTAAATTCTAATCAACTTGCATATCTATAGTAGATCTCTTCACTTTTTAAAGTAAATACATTTGTAAATTTATTTTCTTTCTTGTAATATGATAATTACTAATTTTGAAATAAAACATAATTTCTCTCTCAGCCAATATTAGAAATTTAATTCATTTTACAAAATGAGAATATAAAAATTTATTAGTTTTTCATAGCCTATTACGTATTATGGTACATTTATTAAAAATTTTGTTAATTATCAATGAATTATTTCTAATATAACAATACATAATTGAATGAAATGTAAAAAATATTCACATTATTAGTATATTTAGATTAAATTCCTTTAATATATATTTTTAAATTAATATTATTTAATATAATAAAATATTTATCAGTACTATTATTAGTAAAAAACCATTTGTATTTATAATAAATATATATATATATATATATATATATATAGAGAGAGAGAGAGAGAGAGAGAGAGAGCATAAAAATGGGAAGGATCAAATTATGTAAATTATACTTACTCTTACATTATTTAATAATTTTATGTTGGATAATTTAATCCTAAAATCAACTATTAGATTAAAAATTTTAGTCACATAAATTATATATAAAAAATTTAAAAGTAATTTAAAATTATTTGATACTATTAAAACATATGTGCTATGCAGAAATACAAGATCAAAAAGTTAAAAAATTATAAGAAGTAAAACATATCATTTCTAATAAAGAGAAAAGAAAAATCATAAAAGACTAAATGAGACATTTGCAATGAATTGGTTGAATACTATAATATGATATATATATATATATATATATATATATATAAAGAAGAATGTAAATCATTATCTAAATTATGGTTGATATATTAAAACTAAAATTTAATCACTTAATGAGTTATTGATGTAATATATATCTTATTTATATATATTAAAATTAATATAATATAAACTTTTAAAATTTATGAAAATAAGGATCATATGATAACAATTTTATAGATGTTCAATTTCAATAAAATTTGATACAAATATTTAGATAATATTTAATTATAAATCAATAGTTAAATTGATGAAAATTATTTTTTTATTAAGTTATTAATGATGTAAGAGGGAATATAATTTATACCTGTATAACTTGATTTTTTATATATAAATATATATACACAAGAGTTATGATCTGTTCACATTAAGTGTCATACTTGAATAGTTACACTACTTTATAATATTTTATTGAATTTCATATTGATCAATCTAACCATTAGTTGAGTGATCTTATCAAGTATATTATTTTTATAAAATTTTATCTATAAACAAAATTATTAGATACTTCATCACATTACTTTATTTTAAAAGATATTATATTTTTAAAATATAAATAAATATTAAATTTTGAATAATATACTTATAAATATTTTAAATTATTTTAAATTTCATATACATGATTAAAAGATAATATAAAATAATTTAATAATTCAATATATTATATTTTATAAAAAATTATCATAAATTATTAGTGTTTAAAATTATACATAGTGTTAGATATGACCTAACTACAAATTTTGAAAATAATAAAGATTTTGTTTAGCTAAGTTCCTTTTAGGGACTCCAAGATAGTTTCTTCTATTTTCAAGAAAAGAGAAGAGAGGGCGTTGCTAGGGTTCTCGCCCTAGTTGGCATAAAGGAAGACCAATCAAACGCGAACGGAGGCACGACAAGGAATTGTAGCCATCTATAAGATCTAGATCTAGGTCCCTAGCCCAAAGATAATATGCAAGGGATGGAGCAGGATGAAGCGAAAAAGAGGTTCACTAAAGAGATAGATCTGGTAGATTGAAGCAAGAAAATGGCCAAAATGGAAACAGAGGAACCCATGGAGGAGTGAAAGGAAGCCATGCAAAAAGATCAACGATCTATAGACCAGATTCCATACCAAGTGTTCTCGAACCTTAACTGTTCTGAATCTTTCTCCTATAAAGATAAAGTGTTAGAATCAAAAGACATAGATCTAGTATTTAATGATAACGAAATCATAAAATCAGTCTTAGAAGATTTTAATATTTAACCTAAAAATGAGAAAAATGATGAAATAAATTTAGATAACTAGAATTTGTGTCCTAAGCTTAGGATATCCCTTGAAGACTACGAGGACTGGTGTGAGCCTTGAAAATTCACCCTTATAGTATAACTGTTAAGAAAGATAGTGAGTTTCAACTATCTAAATCAACGACTTACTAGTATTTGAGGAAAAAGTGGTTCACTTAAAATACTATATCTAAACAATGAGTTCTTTTTAATAAAATCTCAAATGATGGAAGACTACAAACATGTCCTCTTTGAAGGACCTTGGTTGATCCTTGACCATTATATACTTGTTCAAAGGTGGAGACCCTTGTTTCACACTAAGGACTTTAACCTAAAAAAAAAATTGTTGTGTGAGTTCACATCTCGGATTTATCCCTAAAATTATATAATAATAAATTTCTTTGGCAAGTAGGAACATGCCTAGGTTCAATGTTGAAAGTTGATCCCTATACCTCTCTATTATCTAAAGGAAAATTTGCTATGATATGAATTGAAATAGATCTTAAAAAGAAACTAGTTCCAGCTTTCAAGGTCTTAGGGCAAGAATTTAAAGTTGAATATGATGGTTTATATCTAATATGCTTTAAGTGTAAAAAATATAGGCATAGGCAGAATACTGTGGGGTAATTGATAGGAATGTCCAAAATGAAATGGAGCAAGGAGTTGACTTTACGTAGGAGTCATGAATGTATGGAGGGAGGAAAACTTAACACTAAGAGTGTAAGTAAGGAAAACACTAGGGTTGATCCTCAGAAGTAATACGTGAATAAGGAAGAACACTTTGGCTTCTGAATAGTAGTTAAAAAACAGTTTAAGAAAAAAATCTATCAACTCTCATCCATCTGGAGTCCTTCCAAAGACTGTTTGTGAATATGTATATTGTAGGTTTTGATGATGTCAAAAAGATAATAAGAAGGAAACTCAATAGCATGAAGATCCTTGATGATGAACAAGCAAAATGGCAAAGATAAATAGTTAGAATATTTAGATTTTAGAAAAGTTTGTCAAAAGTTTTCCTCTTTTAAGTTTATTTGATCATTTTTAAATTAATCAATTTTTACTCAAATAAATTTTAAGATAATTATTTTGATATGAAGAAAGTGTAAATGATGATTTAAAACTATCTAAAAAGTGGCAAAACTTCAATCTTTCAACTTTTGAGTTTATTTTAATCAATTATCATGTTATTCTTGTACCTAGAGTCAAAATCTCATTTGTGTCTCGATTACACAATCATGCAATTAATTATCAGAAAGTGACTGCTGCTAGTTTTCAAAATTTTGAACTATGTAATCGATTACCAAAGATTAAAATACACAAAAAGGTGCATTTTGAAAAAATGTATCCTTTTGAATTAATCTCTATGGTCTATAAAGAATTGTTCAATATAAATAACATTTTCTAACACTTTCAAAAAATTTAGAAAAAAGCATTGCAAACATTAATTAAATAATCATTCTCATTTATCAATCATCTTGCTTATATCTTGACCAAATTCTCTTATTTTTTGAGAAAACTTTGTAGGACTTTAAGTTGTACTATTTTCTTTATTCAGAAAGTAATTTCTTCTATTATATTATCGAAGTGGTAAAAAGGGTGAGGTATCCCTTGTACAGACAAGAGTGAGGTATCTCTTGTATCTTAAGAGACTCAAAGACAAAGGTAAAGGATCCCACGGTATAAGAGGGCTCTTTGATTGTAAAAATTTATAGAAATAGTGGAATTCTCAAGTGAGTTATTTAAGAAAATTGGATGTAGGCCATAGAGAGTTACCAAATTTATTGCAAATTTATTTCATTGATATTTTGTTTGTATATATTAATAAACTCTCATATCTTTTGCATCTTCATCTATTAAGTTAAGTTGTTGAGTTAAATTCTTAAATATTGTAGAAAAATATTTTAGATTTTGAAATCTAACAAAAAGTTTATAAACTCAATTCATCCCCCTTTTGAGTTCATTAAGGTCACTTAAATAACAATGGTAAACTAAGAGAACATCCTAGTGCATCTAGATTTGAAATCTTAGGAGACCCACATAAGGAAGATAGCCAAGATTTAGAGAATGCATAGTACAATAGTTCAGAAGTTAGTAAGGATAGTGTTGTAATGGTTAAAGACTATTCTCTACCTAAATGGGATAGGAAAAGTCCTAGCAACATAAAACTAGGTGAAAATGTCAAGAAAAATTCTAAAACTAAGACTGCACCTAAACTTCCGAAGTTAGGGAAGGAGAAAGTTAAACTTTCCCAGCCTAAAAACTTAGATAATGATAATAATAACCAAATTAAAAATGTAAATCAGTTAGATCAAGATAGTAAGGAAACCATCAAACTGATGTCTAACTTTCAAAAAATTATCCAAGATATTATAAGGAGGATCATAGTATCATAAACCTTACAGGTCTTAACCTTGAAACTTTATGGAAAACTCAAGGTAAGTCCTACGAAATCTATATAGATAGGCTACTAGATTTATTTTTAAAATGTAAATTGATCAAACAAGTTTAGAAAGTATGATGAAAATCGAGGATAATCCTGTTGGGGTAAGAGATTTAGAGCATCCTATTGATGCTCCAAAATGCATATAGTAGTCTTTATGAAATTCATATAGATAGCCACAAAATTTATCTTTAAAAATGTAAATTGATAAAACAAGTTTAGAAAGTATGAGAAAAACCAAGGATAATCCTGATAGGGTAAGAGATTTAGAGCATTCTATTGATGCTCCAAAATGCCTATAGTAGTCTTTATGAACTATCTTTTTGGGAACTGTACAGGTGCTAGGAAAAAACATTTCCTAGATAGATTTGACCAAAATTTATAATCTAAACTTTATTTCTATTTTTGAACCTAGAATTAGTTTAGATAAATTTGATAGGTTTATTAAAAGATTCAATTTCAATGAATCTACCAAGCTTGATGCTATAAGATTTTCAAGATGAATTTGGTTTTGTTGGAACTCTAAGAAAATCAATGTTAGTATTCTACAAAAAAAAAAAAAAGATATTTCATCCATATGAGAATGAGCTATGGTCAAAAAACCTGGGTTATGTCTTCTATTTATACTAGTCCTCATAAAAACCTGAGATATGAAGTCTAGAATTTCATTCTTTTTAAAAATCTGGAGGTAGATCTGCCAATTTAGCTCTTATTAATCAGTTTGCTAATTGTCTTAATACTTGTGGATTTCAAGATATGGGATTCAAAGAGAATCCTTTCACTTGTCGTAGACATAATATTAAGGAAAAGATAGACAAGGTAATTGTGAATGACCTATGGAGAATGAAATTTTAGAATAGTTTCCTCATCCATTTGCCTATTCTTAAGTCGGATCATGATGGCCTTTGGCTAAGAATTAAAAATGAGCATTGTTTGAAACCTAATAGTAAGGAGTTAATTTCTGGCCCCTTGGTTAGCCCAGGATTTCAGTAGTCAAGTTAAAAAGTTTTGGACTAAGTTTTAAGTCGTGAACTGAAAATGTTTCTTGTTTTCAAAACAATATAACTGACTAAAATGTGAAAGCTTTTGACAATATCTTTAAAATAAAAAGAAGATTTTTAAATAGAATAAGGGGAATTAACTATAAAATTAGGAATATGGATAATCCTTATCTTAGTAAACTTATTAGGTCTTTATGGAAGGAATACCAGTCAATTCTTGACCAAAAAGAAATATATTACTTTCAACCATATAAATCTAGTTAAATCATGTTCGAAGATAGAAATAATAAATTTTTTCACAAATGTGTTATCATTAAAAGACAATAGAAGAGGATTGAAGCTCTTAGAGATAACAATAATGTTTAGGAATATGACCCTATTAATTTCCAAAATTTGGCTTTTAGCTATTTCAAAAATATCTATTCTAACCCTGGTCTCCTTGGGAACCACCTCTCCACTGTCACTGCTTTCCTCCCCTTAGGAAATCTGATATTAGTAGTCTTGGTGCTGATCTGACTCATGAGGAAGTTAGAAATTTCTCTTTTTAGTATAGGAAATTTAAAGTCCCCAAGCCCTGATAGTCTTCATACACTCTTCTTCAAGAATCAATGGGAGCAATTAGCTTCTTTCATTTTCAAGTTAGTCTCTAAACTCTAAATATTTACAATAACCCGAAAGAAATTGCTAGTGTTAATGATACTGTCATAACTCTTATCCCTAAAGTTGACAATCCTAAATATATTAAACAGTTTAGAGTAATATTTCTCTGTAATGTTAGCTATAAGATTATTTCTAAAATCTTAGCTAATAGGACTAGAGGGTCCCTGTCCTACCTTATTGTTGCTAACCAAACCAATTTCATCCCTAAAAGACAAGGTATAGATAATATCCTAATTTTAAAAGAACTCATCCACTCTTTTGATAATCTATGAAAGAGGATTGGTTACATGATTATTAAGCTTGATTTGGAGAAAATCTATGATAAAGTTAGATGGAATTTTATATCTGAAACTATTCAGTTGATTGGCTTTAGCCCAAAAATTTCTAATCTTATAAATCATTGTTTTTCCTCTACTTCTATGTCTATTAATTGGAACAGTAATAGAATTGAGAGTTTTAGGCCTAAAAGGGAAATAAGGCAAGGATATGCTATATCCCTTTATTTATTTGTTAGGTGCATAGAAAGGTTGGCCCACCTAATCTAAAATCAAGTTAATAATAATAACTAGACCCTTTTCTTTTTTAGTAACTCTAGCCCTAAAATTTTCCATTTTTTTTTTGTAGATGACCTAATTTTAATTGCCAAAGCTAAACTTCAAAATGCTGAGACCATAAATTCTATCTTGAATAATTTTTGCTCTATTTCTAGGCTTGTAGTTAATAGAGATAAGTCCTCTATTTATTTTTCAAAAAAATGTGATTTTGTGTGAAACAAAACATTGATCTCATTCTTGGGAAAAAGTCCTTACCTTCAACCTAACCAAAAAACTTCCCCTTTTGAAATAATATAGTTTTTGGTTTGGGATTGTTTTTTCAAAGACCTCAACTGGATTCTAGGTGATGGCTTGACAGTTAGATTTTGAAAAGATAATTGGTTGCATAATAATCAGACTATGTTTAGCCTTACTAATCACTCTATTCTTGTGGAAGAGTTAAATGATCAAGTTGTAACGCCCGAATTTTGTAATATTAATTTTGATAATTATATATATATATATATATATATATAAATGTATATTCATGTGTATATGTATGTATATATGTATGATTGTTTGGATTGGATTGGTTGGACTAAGTGCAGGGCGAGAGGATTCTCGCTATAGCGATAAGGTCCTGGGAGGAAAGACCAGAACTGTCACCTTCTTGCTGTAGCGAGAGACGTCTCGCTGTAGTAAAATTCTGCAGAAACCAGAGTGCAGTTTTTTCTGATTTTTTCGCTGTAGCGAGGGGACACGTCGCTGCAACGAAGTCCCCTCGCTACAACGAAGTCCCCTCACTGTAGCAAGAGTGACGCGACCAGAAGGGTATTTGAAGGGTTAGGGTTCGAGAAGAGGGTTATTTTCACAATTTTCCTCTCTCTCCTTCACGATTCTCTCTACCCAAACTCATTCCTACCGATTAAAAGCCCTCTAAGACCGATTGGAAGCTAGATTGAGGATTAGAGAAGTGTTTGGATCTCGTGGAGCTAAGTTCCATGGCTAGGGTTTTGGTTTTTGTCCCTTACTTTCATTTTTTGAGGTTTTCCTTAAGTTCCCTTAGAATTTCTGTATGCTTTAGGGACGAAATCCGTGTGGGGAAGCGATTTCATCAACGTTTCGTGTCGGGTCTTCGGTTTTGAGGTAAGGGGGACTCTATCCTACTCTTTTATGTGTAATTTGCTGTTATTTTGTGGGATGTTGTGATGTGGCTAAGTTAGAAGATAGGAAATTGCTGAGATATGTGATGTGAATTATGTATTGAATGTTGTGAATGGGCTTGGGCACTAGTGCTGTATAATTGAATGAATATTGTGTGAAATATGGGTCCGAGGGCCATGTAATATGAATGGAAATAAGCTAGGAGCCGTGTGTCTTGAATGAATTATGGGCTATGTGCTGTGTGTGCTGTGAAAAATGAAATATGGGTCTAGTGCCGTATACTGAAATATGTGTGATTGGGGCATGTAACGCCATGTAATGTGTTGTGAATGGTTCAGCGATACACTGGGGGTGTGGGAGATGAGGATGGTAGAAATACCTTGGGGAAGAGGGAGTGGTGGTGACACCGACTGTGGAACGGGTGCACCACAGGCCACACACTCTCTTCCTAACTAGACCTCTGACCATTACCTTTGCTGAGCGACCCATGACTGTCCACGTGGTATCCGTGAGGCGGGATAACCGGCGACCATTCATGGTATAAATCTGTGATCACAGTGTCAATGTGAGTGTGGCTGGCGTGCGTACACATGGGTTCATGATTTGTGCTTGTGGAGGTGATAATGTTGCCTGTGCTTGTATTTGTTTAATGTATTGAAAATGTGCTAGAGGTGAGACTCTATGCTTAATTGTATGTTTTGATAGTGTAAAGTACTCACCCTTACATTCATTTTTCAAATACTCAAGACGATCAGCACCGGACTCAGTGAAAGGGGCGGATGAAACTGCTATAGGACTAGAAATTTTAATTGAAAACTAATGTATTTGAATGAGTCTTGTAGTAGTGACTTGATAGAAATTGTAACCACTTTTCTTATTTTAAAATATTTAATGAAAACAAAGGTTGAAAACCTTATTTGAAATGAATTTTATTCTATCATGAATTTGCGAAATTATGATTTATTGAAATTAAAACAGAACAATGCAGGGATCTATATGTAAACATAGTATCTATTTAGATACGCTCGAATGACCACTTCTCATAATGAGAATGTATATAACCCTATTCCGGTCTGGTCCGGTATGGAATAAACTTATAACTATGGAATCGACTCGATCATCAGATTATAGATTATAAGTTTATAACCCTAACCCATTCCCATTTTGGACAGAACAGATCTACTAATTCTTTGATTCCAGTTAGTAAGATAAGAGTTGAACTAAGAAATAGATTTTAGAGGTGTTACAATCAAGTTGCCCTATTTACCCATCAAGGAAGCTAGACTGCTCCTGAGATCTATTTATGATATCATTAATCAGATTCACACTTCTACCCTTAATAGTGGTCAAGATCATGTTTATTGAAAATTAGCTAACAATGGAACGTTTTTAGTTAAATTTTCCTATAACTTAATTTCTGGTTATTGTTATGACAATTTTAAGGATACCAAGGCGTTTAGGTTGGTTTGGGATTGCAAAGATCCCCCTAAATTTCCATCCTTTGTGTAAAATCACTCATGGGAGGCTTCTAACTAATGAAGAAATGTATAATAAAAAAATAGTTACCTTCTCCTTATGTTATAGATGCATGGAAGCCCCTAAAACTATAATTCATGTTCTTAAGGATTGTTGGGCAGCCAGCATTATTTGGAACTAGATTCTTACCCCTAACAGGTGGCCTCAGTTCTTCAGCCTTTGGATTATCTAATTTCTAACACCTTAATTTAATTTCCAAATACTTTCCAGATAAATCCATTTCACAACGAATAAGAATAGTAAGAATTTCATTTAAATGATTTCCAATACATGGTTTGAATATAGTATTTCAAAATAAGGATGGATTACAAATTTTGAATCAGATCATTGCTACAGGACTTATCAATACATCACAGTTTTCAAAATAAATTTTCTAAGTCCTATAACAGTTTCATCCACCCCTTTCACTGAGTTTTGTGCTGATCGCCTTGGTCACCTGAAAAATAAATGTAAGGGTGAGTGCTCTACACTATCACACACACACATACAATCATAGAGACTCATCTTACACATTTCATAATTTACTAACATAATTCAGACCATTCATCAAACAATATAATTTTATGCCTTTAAACATTCTAAGCATTCCATACATGCGTGCGATCACTGCACGTTAACCCGCTGACTATGGCACTATGATCACAGTTGCCTGATGCTCTCAATCTCAAGGACTTACTCAGTTTCACACCATGGATGGTCCCTGGTTAGCCCCCGCTTCAAGGATACGTTTGCGGGCTCTTTAGCAAAGATGTTAGTTAGAGATTGAGTCAAGAGAAGAGTGTGTGGCCTAGGGTACACCTACGCTCACTGTTGGTGTCACCACCACCCTCTTTTCCTCAAGGTATTTCTACTACCCTCATCTTCCACACTCCCAGTGTATCGCTGTAACCATTCATAATTTCCAACATTTCAAACACAACCACAATCATACTCATCATGCTATTCACATGTATTTTCAGCCATTTCATATTATTCATCATCAACTAATGGCATATCCACACATATTCGGTCATATTACACTCAAACACACAACATTTCCATCACAGTCCTATCTTAATCAAATTCATTTCATCACACACATCACCTAATAACTACCTTGTCATGCTTCATACGAAATTTTCATTAAAACACGCATTTTTCTATGTTGTGAGAACATTTCAAACGTGATTCCAACCTTCAATCTAATGCACAAACGACTTTGGAGGTAATTTAATAAGTAAAAATAAGTTGGAGGTCGAGATAATCGAAGAAGGGATGAAGAGAAAGAATGGGAAATGAGTTTCTCAAACCCTAAATCCCTCAAATGAGTTTCTCACTACAACGAGACATCTCTCGCTACAGCAAAAATATCATATCAAACTGCACTCTAGTTTCTGCATAATCTCGCTACAAAGAGACTGCATCTAGAAAACACCCTCTCTATATTACCATCTCGCTACAACGAAAAGCCTCTCACTACAGCGAAAACGCAACAGAGACACTCCATCTCTTGAGGCCTTCTCGCTACAATAAGAACATAACAGAGTCATGCCATTTACTCAAAACTTTCTCGCTACAGCGAGAATGTCCCTGTAGTCCATCTTTAGCCTATTTCTCAATCAATTTCAAACACACTCAATTATCAATTCACCATCAACTTCCACAATTATACTCATATATTCAGCTACACATAGTCACATCACCACATTATTCTAAATGCACATTCAAATAGAAATCAACAATTTATATTAATGATCAAAATAGTATTACAAAATTTAGAGCGTTACACAATTGGTTGATTTTTAATTTATCCAAACAGAATTTTCTTTTGTATCCTCATTGGAATATAGTTTTTGGGGGTGGTGACCTGGAAACTATGGAAAAATAGAAATAGTATCATTTTTCAGTAAAGGGGTGAATTTGGCCCTGGACCCACAAGCCTGCTCACATAATCAACTATATAGCCTTATTTTTTTGAACTTGTATACATTGTGAGTTTACTCTGACCCTAAACCCTAATATATAAACAATATGTGGGCTAAGGATAGGGTCAAAGGTGGGTTAGTCCATATTTTTTAAAGAGTAATTAATAAATATTTCAATTTTTAAAATAAAAGGCACATGTGTTTGTTTATCATTTTTATTAATTTTTTTATTTAAAATTAATAAAAAATATATTTTAAAAATAAAAAATTCTATCAATCTAAGATCAACCAAATTTATATTTGCAAATATTTATTAATTTTTACTAACTTTACAAGTTACTTTTCTGATTAATTAATTTTGCAATATTAAGTATCATATGTCTACGATTTTTATGATAACAATTTTATATTTAATTTTTTTAACATATTAAATTTTATTTAAATTTCCAGAATAACTCTCTCAAGGATGAGGGGCTGCTAAATAAAATTCTTTTTGATATTGATTATTTCCATGGCTGTTGCAAGAGTATACAGAGGAATTTGGCTGATGCTTGGGGATTACACCATTCGGTGAAATGGAAACATTGATGGATCTGTCTTTAATTCTTTGAACCTGACTAGCTGTGGTGGTTTGATCCGAGACAAGGCTAGAGGCTTCATTGCTAGTTTCTAAAGATCTTTGGACCATTGTCACCCAACTGTGGTTGAGTTATGGGAGATTTATTAGGGCTTTTAGTTAGTCATTGATAGAAGTATCCAGCTCATTAATTTAGATTAAATGCGACTCCAAAGATACTATTTCCCTAGTTATATGTTTGGTGGGCAAATGTACCCGTCAAGAAGTAATAAAAAGTTTTTAAATTAATTTTTCAAAATATCTCCCATAAGGATTGATTTTCAATAACTAAAAATTTCTTAATTCAATTGTTTAAGCTTTTAAGATACGAGATTAATTAAAAGAAGAATTTATAAAATCAATTCTAAAACCTAGAATAAAAAACACAATGCACATCTTGGTTGAACTTATCGAAGAGAAACCTAGGGCATATGAGTTCACTCATTCAATCCTTTATGTTATTCTTCTGTTTAACTCTAAATTTGATTTCCTTGTGATTACCAATCATTTATACAAATACTATTAATACCTAATAGTCATGCAATATTAATATTTTTTTCTTCTAAATTAACATCCTCAATAGTCATGCAAGACATCAATTTAAGAAAATATAAAATACTTATGAACTTGTTAATTTAATAATGATTGAAAGAGAAAAATTCTTTTAATCTACCTAATCCTTTGTCTCGTTTTATCCTATAGATCGATTAACTAACTGAGATACAGTCACCTTACGATATATAAATAATTAGGACTAACAAAGAAGCACAATACGATAAAATATAATCACGAATGGAAACCAAATTTAGATTCAAACATCAAAATCCCATAAATTTATGAATAAGAGTTCTCATACCCTAATTATGGACTTAGTTATTCATGCTAAAGAAAAGAACTAGCACAATTATAAAAAAAAGCAATAGAGAAAAGTAAACTAGAATGAGATGAGTGCTCGGTCTTCAAGTATAGTACAGTCGTGCGAAGTTACAAGTCCCATCAACAGTATGCCAAAGATCCCGTACAAGAGAGACTAGATGAGAGGTGTACTAGAGAATAAAAGACAAGATGTTCAACTGGATACCGAAGTCCGCCTACAAGCGCATCATGTCACAATTTTCTATGGTGAAAACATTACCTCCTATGTCCTTATACTTCCTAACAAAAGTGTAGAAGTCTTGGGCACTTAATAATGTTGTGGTATTTAGTTGGCAAGTTATTTTGGACCGTTTTCCTTCAAAGGAAAATTTAATCCAAAGAGGTCTTCGGGATAAATTGGACCATGAATATTGTATATTTTGTAGTCATGACATAGAGACCTTACACCACCTCTTTTTCTCATATCCATTTGCGATTCATCTATGGCAACAACTATACTTTTGGTTTCATTTGTCACCTCTACAAACTTACTCTTTGAATGTGCAAGTGCTGGATTTTCTACATATAGCTACGTGTAACAAAATGTGGAAAGCTACTTTGTGGTATAGATGATGACCTTGTGGAGCATTTGGAACCATAGGAATGCAATTATTTTTTCAAAAGCTAGTGTGGATTCAAATTTGGTGGTAGAGAACATTAAACACAAAGTATGGCTCACAATTACAACACACTCTTCAACAAGTTGTTTCTCCTATAATGCATGGTAATTAGAACGGTTAGAAAGCCTCAAATTGTTATTTCCCTAGAGGTTATTACATGGATGCTTTGTAATGGGTCTATGTTTATTCCATGACTTTTGGTAATTTGTAATACTTATAGTTGCTCTTATTGTAATTTTGTGAAGAGTATCCCTTGTACTCAATATCAATAGAATTGTTTATGCTTATCAAAAAAGAAATGTATTTTATGCTTGTGATGGTTCATTTAAGTGATTTTATATATGGTGAACTGATCTTTCGCGACTCTTTTAGAATGTTATCCGGTTATTACTACCTCTTTGCCACCAAGTTCATTAGTTACATGCTCAGTGCTAACGCGCGCCGTGGATACCTCCATCATCATAAGCAAATAAGGATGCGATTTTAATGGTATTTTCTCCATTTTCATTGCACCTACTTGAATTCAATTATCTCACAGTCTATGAATATATTTCCCTGTTTGATGTCTTATAACAAGCTTTTTTTAACAATTATTGAATCAAAACTAAAGTCTCTGATTAGGTCGATCGACGGCAGCCCAGCAAGTGAAGGAAAATCTTTATCTAAGTCTTAAGTGGTAACCCATGAAATTTCCACTTTTTTTTTGGTAACTTTTAATTGAACTTTTGTTGTCATGAAGGTTGTTATGATGATTTAATTTTGTAAGTTTGAAGGGAAGGAACTAGGTATGTTGAGGTTATATTTAGTTTGTAATATTATATATCCAATTGCCACATAATTTGTTGAATGGAGGAATGAAAATCTAGCTTTGGAACTGAATCCCCTGTTTTTAGCTTTATTCAAGTGCTCTAATTATGATTTTAGCTTTCCAACAATTGTATCGATTTAACTAGTTAGGTTCTAAAATATATTTTGACTTGAAGCAATCTGATTTCTCTTTATTGAT
Organism: Abrus pulchellus subsp. cantoniensis; assembly: GCA_024086825.1. Classification (NCBI taxonomy): domain Eukaryota; kingdom Viridiplantae; phylum Streptophyta; class Magnoliopsida; order Fabales; family Fabaceae; genus Abrus; species Abrus pulchellus. The sequence goes on from CM044050.1 coordinate 13,514,214, forward strand.
CACTTGATGGCGTAGGGTCTTGCTAAAACATAAATTTATTATTTAAGCACATTAGAAAGATTACAAGGCAGCATGAAGCTCATGACTGTTTCTGGAATCGATAGATTCTGTCACTTATTTAAACATTACAGAGGCAGATAGCATTTGCCTCCTCAGACATGAAGCCATTAAAACAAAGTAAGCCATATTTGGTTAGGCTTACCGGTGTATGGCCAAAGTATTATCTGTTTAAGACTTGGATCAGAGCCTTTCACATCCATCACCATGTCGTCATATAAACTATAAATGCTACCGTCATTTTTAAACAACCATCTTTGACTAGCCCATCCATTGCTGCAAGCCATCAGGACAATGGGAGATCCTTGTTTGTGGTCTTTAGAAGTTAAACAGTTGTTTGTATTTTGCACTGAACGTATAGACCCATCTGTGTAGAGTGCCCATTGCTGCTCCTTCTTATTGTTATCACAGTCAGCCAGCCACACATTACTTCCCTGAGCTTGCATGCAGAGATCCGAATACCCACTGATTGAAGTTACGAAAGGGCTTGTGTTATTCCCTGTACGCCAGCCCTGTCGCATTAGATATTCGTTCGTTTGCACGGTGAGTGTCCCTCCCATGCTACTAGATTCAGCACTCAAGACCAAGGCAGACTTTGGATTGATGATGGTTCCATTGTCCCATATTTCCCAATAAGTGGCCTCTGCTACTGCCGAGGTACAATCATATATCATGACATAATTCCCTGGAGCATAACCTTCTGTGGTTAAACACTTCCCGTTGGACCTTATCGTCTTGTCACTTTTCAAGGTCCACAGCTGATTCTCTTCAAGCCGGTCTTTGCATTTCCACGCTATGATACGATTGCCATTGTGATAGCCGTCGTCATAGACATCCACGCACATCCCATCTCGACCACCAATGCGCACGGTTGGTTCATAACGAGAGCTGCAAATCTTTGATTCTTCGACAATTGATCTTATTAATAGTGGTGATTGGTTTGCATTTGGCGGATTGCAGACAAAAAGCATCAATGCCAGAACTGCAACTGTTGGGTGTGACAAGGAATCTACAACAACAGGTTGGCGATTAATACTTGATAAAATGACATTATTTGGAAAAGTATCTTGCACTGATTGTTGAACACCTCCTGACAGATTATCCCAATTGTTCTCCAAACTTAACATGGCAGGATCTGGTTGAAACGCCGTACCAGTTCGGATGCTGACACCAACCCGGTTTGATATGTACCTGTATCGAGCTGCTTCTGAAGCCATTTGGATTATCACGATCAGGGTACGAGCTTTTTCTTCATCGTTACTGGCCCCACTTCGTAGAAACGATATCGCATGTGTCAAGGCCTGTAACCCTAGACTTATTTCCTCTCTTGTCTGATGAGCCCATCTCTCTAGATCACCATAACTACCATCAAAACGAAGTGAGTACCGCTGCGTGCCAGGGAAAAGGTAGGTAGATGCAGATGCTGGGGCATCACGAAGGAAATAGGATTGACTTCCTGCTCGGTATGCTACCACATATGCATTGGTCACATCGATACCTACTTCAATAGATTCCCTCTCCGAGTTTGAGAGTTCGACTGTAATATATCGATTTCTTTCTTCCACTGTTGTTGGATCTGGAAGCACAGGTATGTCGTGTATCAGCCCACCTGTTAGTCTCTGTCGAAGCGCTTCAATGAACTGTTTGTAGCTTTGTGAAGTGGCACCTTCAGTAGTAAATTTAATGACCTGGTCCTGATTTGTTGCTACCGGAGGATAGGTTCTTGCAGCACATCTCAGTGCAGAGAATGAACAAGTCCATGCAAGACATAAAATCAGTAGCTTCAAAGTTTTGTCCATTTAAAACTGCATGCAATTGCACCAAATTTTAGCAAAAGATGTAATGAAAACTGAAAGAAGTAATTCAAATTTTAAACCTGAACCTAACCGTAGAGCGAACCTTGTTGATCCCACTTGCAGTAAAATAAAGGATGCTGTGCAATGTTTGGTGTGGCTTGGAAGTGGTGGGATCACTTTATAGGCAGAGGGATCTTGGACCATTGGTACCACCTCATAATAAAAATCAACCCTGTTTTTGGAGCATTAGCCTCATTTGGACAGAGTGCATAATTTATGATGATAGTAATTATAATTAGGTCACTCTTGCTGACGTCACGTAAGAGCCAGCTCAAAGGAAGTGTCACCGAAAGAAGGCAAATTATTGTACTGCAGGAATCTTTTATGATGTACGCGACAAATGTTTATTCATTTTGTTGATGTTACTATAAACAATAAACATAAAATTTACTGTGGCTAAATATAAATTTTGATAAATATTATTTAATAATTTATATCAAATATTTATAAATCTCTCTCTTTTAGTGTAATTTCAAACCCTCTTGTAAAATGCCTAAAACCAAATACTTCACATGATTCCTTTGAATCTTGAAAAGAAGTATAGTTACAGTTTTCAAAATAATTTATGAATTACTTTCGACTAACTATATCCATATTTCCACATGATGACTAGGATATATATCAACATTTAAAAACTAAAACCACTTTTATCTCGAACTATAGACTCGTATATACTTTGTTATTAGAGAAGAGATTATATGGACCATGTCCTGAGATTACTCATCCGTAAAATTTTCTAGAGAAATTGGTGGAAAAACTCAACATGGATTTAAAAAAGAAATAAAGATTAAAAATTTTCTTTTGTTGCAAGAATCTAAAGTAAAAAATTCAAAAAAGAGACTCTGCTGTTACAAGAGAAATACATAAATATATATATATATATATATATATATATATATGAAAAGGATCAGTAAATTTAAAAAATTTTATACTCAATCACTGTAAAAATTAAGAAGAATTAAAAAAAAAAGGTGCAACTAATACGTTTAATATGATAACGGGATGACTTATCTTAGAAGAACTTTTGAATGACATAGAGAATGTTGCGATCAAGATAAGAATTAACGAAGGAAGTATAATAATAAAAGTATGTAGGTCAAGCAGCTATCTTCCACAGTAAAAACAACCAGATCAAAAGCAAAATGCACAAGGACAATAATTGACACCATCAAACAGTCAATTCAACACTAAAAAAAAATTTGTATTTTTTTAATCTTATTTATGAAAAATTAATTATTCTATTTATTAAAATTAATAAAGCGTACTTGTATATCATGAATTTATATTTTATTTTAAAAATATTCATAATATTAAATAATCAAATTAATATATTATTTATTCAATTTTTTAACATGTAGAATATTATATAAAATTATGTGAATACCTAATTTTATCCGGATCCCTGTCAAAAATAAATTTTAAAATAAAAAATTAAATATAATAAATTTTTTTTAAGAGGTTAAGAAAATAGATAAAAAAAACTAATTTAAAATTTAAATTCAAATTTTTAATTTTTAAATGTAAAATCAGATTTAAAAATGGTCAAAGTAATTAATAGATTTTTAGAAAAATAGATGAAAAAGAAAAAAAAGTTGATTACTAGTCATCGAAAAATAAGGGAGCCTTTATTAAGATCTAAGGTTTTAAAAAATGCCTATAAATAGGAAGCTTAGGTCTTTAGAGATGGAGACTTTAAAAGGTAAACACATTTTATTTTTATGAGACTTCTTTGAGAGAGAGTTCTAGAGAGAGCTTAAGAAACAAAGAGCAAAAGGAGAAGAGAGGATCAAAGAAAATCATCTGACAACGCCAAAAATCCTAAAACACATCTTGAGATTGATTACATAGAACAAATAGAAGGAAAATTTTCATCAAGTAAATGTTCTCCATTTTATTCTTTGCTTTGTTTCTCATCCTTCCTTTATCTAATAAAGATTTTTCCTTTTTGTTTATTTTTCATCCTCCCTTTATTTAATAAGAATTCCCTTTCTTTGTTCATTTTCCATCCTCCATGTATTTAATAAAAATTCTCTTTCCTTATTCATTTCTAATCCTCCATATATTATTAAGGATTCTTCCTCTTTGTTTATTTATTTTGTATATTTTTTCTCTTCTTCTTCATAATTTAACACTTTTGCAAGTGTAATAAATAAATAAATAAATAAAAAGAGAAAATTTAATAAATTTATTTTTTATAAATTCTAATAATTTTCTAACCCTAAATTACTTCTCTCAGTCAAATCCTAAAAAAATAAAATTCAAATCCATGAAAATTAATTTTTTTTAACTCCGAGTATTACCTTTTTGCAAACCCTAAAAACAAATTATTTTTTTTCTAACCCTAAATTATTCTTTTTTTGCAAACCCTAAAAATAATATTTGTTTTTCTAATCCAAAATCATTCAATTTTTTGCAAGGTCTAAAACAAACTATTTTTTTGAACCTTAACAATTTTACAAATTATAAAAATTTAATTTTTTCAAATCTTAAAATTTCTTTCTATTCATAAATTCTAAAAACTCTACTTTCTTTGCATATCCTAACCTTAAAAAAAAAAACTTGATTCCTAAATAGAATAAGAGTTATTTCCTCATTATTTTTGTTTGTTCTTGTATTTATTTGTTTGTTCTGCATGTCTCTCTTTTATTCCTTGTTTGCGTGCAAAAATTTAATATTAAAAGGTACATTAATTTTTCATTATTAAAAAAACGGAAGTCTTTTGAATCCACGTCATGGTCAAGTAATTTTGATAGAGTGAAGAATTCACTTTCAACGTCACTTGGATCGTAAGGATTTATTGAGTAGTCATGTACTAATTTGAATCCTGTGCAGTGATGGATTTACTTAAAAAAATAATAAATCAAAAAAAAAATCTTTAAAACTTATTCAAAACATAATTTCCAAAGAAAAACTACGTAATAGCTTTCATCTAGATGATAGTAATTATAATTAGGTTACTCTTGCTAACGTCACGTAAAAGCCAGCTAAAAGGAAGTGTCACCAAAAGAAGGCAAATTATTGTACTGCAGGAATCTTTTATGATGTACGCGACAAATGTTTATACCCATCTGGATTGCATGCAAGCCGTTGCTTGTTATTTTCAATCACTGTTCAATTAAGAAAAACCAAAGCAAGAAAGGTGACTCATTCTTCAGTGTTTCTTGCTGCTCACAAGTTTCCATGCCCTCTAACATTCTGCCACTCCATTCTCTTCAACGGTTGTAGCATCTCTTCCAACAAAGAACTTCAAATTGCTGGTATGGTTTTCTAATACGAAGAAGCATTCATGGGGTGATTTACGGTGAAAATTGGAGATTAATAGAAGAAAATAACAAATAATGAGAGAAAAAAGTAATTCATGTGGCGAGGATACACACTGAAATTTATTGTTCTATTTTTTCGGTATAATTTCATATCCTCTAATAAAATACCTAAAACTGAATATTCAAGAATTTTAAAATTCTCTTTCTTGATAGGTAAACAAAGCACTTTTATTTAAAGCAATTTAAACCCTCTAAATAATTACATTTCTCAATAGTAATAAGATTCTCTGCAATCACTTTGTCACTGCAGATGATTTTGATCATTAAACATATATTAGAACAATTTAATTTTATTAAATAATTAATAAATATACTCATGCACTGAATGAGTTTATTTATATTTTATTAAATTATTTATTATAAATAAATAAGAATTATAATTTAATTATAAAAAATAAAGTAATAAAATTTTATTATATTAAATAATATCAATTATAATTATTTAAAGAAGATTATAAAATACTTTTTTATACTTTTTTTATATTTTATATATTTTCATTCTTCTCAACAATAAAAATGTTTATTCATTTTGTTGATGTTACTATAAACAATAAACATAAAATTTACTGTGGCTAAATATAAATTTTGATAAATATTATTTAATAATTTATATCAAATATTTAAAAATAAAAATAATATAATATAAATACATAAAAAAATAGCCACAAATATAAAAAAAAAATTGTTTTTCAATCAAATATAAGGTTTAGTAATATAGATGCAAATGTGATATATTTCTAAGTAAATTAAAATAAATATTAACATAAATTTATTTAATAAATTATATATAATATTATTAACTTATGATTTTAAAATGACATATTTAAATTTGAAATATGTATTGTAGTAAGTAAACATATGCTTAATAATTGAGATATTAATTTAGAAAATTGATATAGACTTTAAAATTAATTTAAAGATTAATTTTTGGTGATAAAATCAATCACTAATAATTGAGATATTTGTAACACCTTAATTTAATTTATAAAATAAATAAATTTGCAATAAAAGGGAATAACAAAATTTTTATTTAAATAATTTTCAACGTATAGTTTCATAAAGTATTTCAAAATAAGGAGGGTTATAAGTTTGAGACAAAATAAATGCTACAAGACCAATTTAAATACATCACAAATTTTTTTTAAAAAAAAGTTTCTAAGTCCTATAGCAGTTCCATCCCTCCCATTTACTGAATTTGGTGTTGATCTCTTGGTCACCTGAAAAATAGATGTAACAGTGAGTACTCTACACTATCATACATACACAAGCATAAAGACTCACCTTACACATTTTATACATTTACTAACAAATTTTAAATCATGTATTAAATAACACAAATGCTACTTTCAACATTTCATATCAATTCACAAACAAGTGCGTTCACTGTACCATCAAACAATCAACACTCATGTGCGCTCACTGCATGAGCCATGCCCACTGTGGCACTGTGATCCTAATGCCCTCAACCTCAGGGACTTACTCAGTTTCACATCATGGATGGTTGCCTGATAGCCCTTGCTCCACGAATACAACGTGTGTGGTACTGGGTCCCCTAAGCAAAGGTATCAATTAGAGACCGAGTCAGGAGGAGAGTGTGTGGCCTGTGGTGTACCCATGCTCACTGTTGGTATCACCACCATCCTCTCTTGCCCAAGGTATTCCTACCGCCCCCATCATCCGCACCCCCAGTATATCGCTGAACCATTCATAGTTTTTCAATATATTCAAACACAATCATTATGTTATTCACAGGTATTTTTAATCATTTCACATTATTCATTATCAACCAATGGCATGTCCACACATTTCAACCACATTGTAACCAACCATATGATTTCTATCACCATTTCACTACACATCATACTCAATATCAATCACATTGCATTACACACAAAGTTTCCATTATGATCCAATCACAATCAAACCATTTCATCACACACACTATTCAACATCAACACATTATATTGCATACAATCTTTCTATCTCAATCTCACTACAATCAAATTATTTTCATCCAAATATATATTTTTCTATGTTCTATCTCAATCACATTCTATAGCAATATGAATGAATTCTAAGCATAAAAAGATAGGGTAGAGTCCCCCTTTACCTCAGATTGAATACCCAACACAAATTAATGGTAAAAAACCTTTCCCACACAGTGCTTCATCCTAAATACATGGAATATCTCCATGAGAATCCAAGAAACGAAAAAAAGGATGAAAAACCAAAATCCTAGCTCTTAGAACTTACCTCTAAATGCTCCAAATGTGATTTTCACCTTCAATCTTGCATCCAAACAGCTTTGAATGTAGTTTAATCAGTAAAAATGGGTTGGAAATGGAGAGGATTGAAAGAGTGTTCAAAGGGAGAAGTGGGAAATGAGTTTCTTGAATACTAATTCACCTTCTCACTACAGCAAAAATCTCAGTCCAATCTGCACTCTAGTTTCTGTAGAATCTCGCTACAGCTAAACTGCACCTAGAAATGTACCCTCCTCTGTTGCCCTCTTGCTACAGCGAAGAGCCTCTCACTACAACAAAAATGCAATAGATGCACCTCAAGAATGCCCCTGCATCACACACTTAGCCTACATTTCAATCTGATCACAAGTCCACATTCATTTTTCAACCACAATACACACATATATATACTTCCACAGGTATTTACACACATATACACACATCACCACACAAGTCAAATGTACATTCAAATAGTAATTCACATATTTGTATTAATAACAAAAATATCATTACCAAAATTCAGAGTGTTACAATATTAATTTGAAAATATGTTTAAAATTAATCATAATTTTACTAATTGATAGACATAGATATATCATCAATAATAACAACATATATAGACATGATGAACATCTTTTAGCATACACAATGCACATTATGTAACACTTTTTTTCTTTTAATTAATAAATTGATAATTGTTTGGTATTATATAGTGTTAAAGTGTATTGAAATATTTAAGGATGTCTTGATAGAAATTTGGTGCAAGAGATCTCGCTTAGGCAAGACAAATCTCGCTCATGTGAGATTGAGAGCCCAGAATCACATGTTTTTAGGACAATTTCACTTAAGCGAGATAGGATCAATTTATCCCAACTGTCACCTCACTCAAGCGAGCATGATCTCGCTAAGGCAATCAGTGATTTTGCTAGGGGAACTGAGTCGCTCTAGCGAGAACTCATAAGAAAAATGTCCAACTCTCTAAACATTATCTCACATAGGCGAGCTTGATCTCTCTCAAGCGAGCATATCAGGAAATGCTTCGTGAAGGCCACTGTCTGGTGTTCTCGCTAAGGTGAGCTTTACCTTGCTCAAGCAAGAATTGTGTCGCGCAAGCGAGAGAGCGCGGGGTTGAGGGGTATTTAGGTGATTTTCAACATGAAAATTTCATTTTCATTCCAAACCTCACATTCTCTTCTCATTTTCTCTGAACTCTCACCTCTTTCTCTCATATAAAACTCCCTCAAACTCTGATTACTCCTCAAATCTGAGCTTAGACATTAAATCTAAATGACTCCAAGTAAGTTTCTCTGGATTAAACTTTGTTTTCTCCTATCATCTCTCGTATTTTTCGTTCCTCACAAATATCTCTTGGTACTTAAGAGAATTTATGTCTTTGAACTCTAGTAAAGGGTTTTCAAAAAGAGTTTCTAAGTTATCGTCCCACAGAGATTATTTTCAAGTACCAAGAGTAGCTTGATTCGATTGTTTAAACGTAACGAGATTGTAACAGACCAAAAATAGAGCTTAATGTTAACAATAAATTAAAAGAATCATAATACAATATATGAGAGAAATCATATTAGATGAGCCTAGGACTTATGGGTTCACCTACTACACTTCTTTATGACCTAATTAATTTAATCCCGATATTCATCTTAAGGAAAAATAAATAAAATAAATATAAAATAAAAAAGAAATGTAATAAAATTGAAATGAAAGATGTAGACTGCCTTCTGCGAACATTTATTTAACGTCATAAGTCTGACAGTCCTATTACGTTATGATGAAAATGATAAGTTTGTAATTATACCCTCTTTTACAATTCATATATTAATATTTGATCTTTATTTTATTTAGGTTTTATACTGATTTATTTGTATATTGTGCAACTTAGCATAAAAAAGCCACAACTAGGTTTAAGATGTGTTTTTGCCCAAATTATTTGCAAAATAGAGCTTTACAGTAGTCAATAAGCCCAGACCCTATCATCAAGCACGGAAGCATTTCGAGCCCATGCAGGGCCGTACTTACACCCTTGCATGATTGTGCTCATTTGTGGCAAGTCGATTAATAAAGAACTTTTAGGGTTTTCAAATCCTATTAAAGAGAGACCTTAAACATCTTATTCTACATCTTGTGTTTTGCTCTCTGATACGCCTCTATAATCTCGTCTTTCTTATACGGGATCGTTGGCATACTCTTGGCAAAAGTTGAAATTTTGAGCGATCGTACTTGAAGACCGAGAAATCATCTCTTTCTAGTTTGCTTTTCTTTATGACTTTATTTACAATTATTTTAGTTCTTCTCTTTATCATAAGTAGTTAAGTCTATAACTAGGGTTATGGAAACTATTGTTCATGAATTTATGAGATTTTAAAATTTGAATCTATATTTGGTTTCCGTTCATGATTAGCTTTTATCCTATTGCGCATAATTATAATCATAATTCATTATATTGTTAGGCAACTATAGGATAAAAAGAGGCAAAGGATTAGGTAGACCAAACCAATCTTTTTCTTCCAATTGTTATTAAATTAACAAGTTCATAAATACTTTATACTTTCTTTAATTGATGTCTTGCATGATCATTGGAGATATTAATTTAGAGAAAAGAATATTAATATTGCATGGTCATTGGAGATTAATAGTATTTGTATGAATAATTAGTAATCACAAAGAAATTAAATTTAGAGTTAAATAGAAATATAACATAAATAATTGAATGAAAAAATTCATATACCCTAAATTCCTCTCCTATAAGTTCAATCAAGATGTGTGTTGTGTTATTTGCTTTTATTCATAATTAATTTTATAATTAAATTCTGATTCTTACTTAATTTCATATTTTTTAGGCTCAAACAATTAAATTAAGAAATTCTTATTAATTAAAAATTAATATTTATAGGACAATATTTCAAGAATTTATTTTATAATCATTTATTACTTTTAACGGATACACTTGCCCTCCAAACAAAAAATAATACATGAGTCTCAAAAGTTACTCCCTTAACGTGAATGATCAACCATTACACATTTTTTTTTTTTATCAAAATGTTGAGGTGACTGTAAAATAGTAAATAACTATCTCAATTTACTTTTTGAAGACATTTAAGGTATGTTTGGGAGAGATTTTTAGAGGAGAAGAGAAGACTTATTTTTTAATTTTATATTAAAAGAATTATATATTATTTAGAATGACAAATATATTATTAATACATTAAGTTTTTGTTATTATATTAAATTATATTTTTTATTTTTAAATATTATTAATTTTATATATATTTATTTAAAATATATATAAAAAAAACCCTCCCCTCCTTTTCCCTCCAAAAACTCTCTCTCCCAAACATACCCTCATGCTTTCCTCCTAAAAAAAGCAAAGTTCTACCATAGAACTAATTAAATAAATAGCAAAACTACTTATGCATGTCTGTGCAAGATTTCCTATGTAATATTCAAAACATATTTCCAAAATTCCACACACAGGAAGATGGAATTTGGTACTCATAATTTTTTTGACGTATTTTTTAAGATTTTTTTTTATATATATTTCATTGATGAGATTTGCATATTGTTAATTAATTAAAAACACTGTAAATATGACTTTTAAAGTAATTATATTATAAAAGGTAAAAAATAATTATATGATAATGGATAATTGAATTACAATGTAACTTTTTTATATTGTTAATATTTTTTAAATTATTATTAAGTTAAATTTTTTAAAATTATTAAATTATGTGAATTTAGTAATTTATTATTAAAAAATTTACTAAATTAAAATATAAAAGTGTACTAAATATTGTTTTTAATATTTTTTTAATTTTGAATGCTTAACTCCAGCTACAAAATCAAATTAAAAAAAAAATTCAACTTAACTTTAGAGAGCAAGTCTCAATTCAAAGAATCATTTTAAGTTGAAATTTCACTCATTCACACGCTTAGGCAAAGTCGTGCACACAAATTCAAATATGATACTAAAACACATAAACCCAAATAAATAACGGACAAGTAAAAAATAAAAGACCTAACAAAAAAATTAAAGTTCATTAAGTGTAGATGAACTTATGTAACCTCTAAATTTCATACTTAAAATGCAAGTTGGAACTGAAAATTAAATAAAAGTCAAGATTGGCCAAATTCAATAAAAAGAAAAAGGCTAGGTAATAATTTTTAGTGTTTTAGAAAAACAAACAAAAAATTATATACGAGAATACTAAATTTTAAAAGATAAAAACATTTCTTAATAAACAAATTATTCAAACTAAAAGTACACAAAAAAAAAAAAAACATACAAACAAAATCGTTAAATCCCACAAATTCGAATTCTAACGTTAATGTTAAACAAAAGTGTGGAATTAAGAACAAATATGCATAGTGTGACTCTTTGCAATGGTTTACCTTTAAGCATGTTTAAGGCTGTATTTATTAAAGAAAAAATCTATAGCTTATTTTAAAAAATATTAAGTTAGTACAATTGTTTAGCACGTTAACAAAATAAAACAACCTTATAACTTTTAAAATTAAGTTTTTAAACAGCTTATTTAAAGGAATATTCAATTTATCTCGAACTAATATTTTTATTCAATATTTACCCTCATCATTTTAAATAATTTATATATAAATTATGAATTTCTCTCCTCATTTAATTATAATCATAATTAATATAATATTGCACATTTTTTATTTATTTAATATATTTTAGCTAGTTTTATTAAATAGCTCCAATTCTATTAAATGCTTGTAAAGTTATAAGCTTTATCAATTTAGTTATCAACTATATATGAGATAAGCTTTCAACATTTTTTTTTAAAATAAAGTCTAAATTCCAATAACTTGCATATTTATAATTGACATGTGTGAAAGTTTTCATTTTTTAAAGTAAATAATTTTGTAAATTTATTTTCTATTATGTAACGTGATAATTACTAATTTTAAAATAAATATGGTTTCTCTCTTTGCCTATATTAAAAATGTAATTCACATTACAAAAATAGAATATGAAAACTTAATTGTTAGCTTTTTACATTATATTTATTAAAATGAGTTTCATTTTGGTATATTATGCATGTAAAATTTTTTACACTATTAACTAGCTAAATACATTATAAATATGATTTTTTTGGTTAATTATTATAGAAATTTAGAATTCTTTATAATATAACAATTCATGATTGAGTGAGACTGTAAAAAATATTCACATTATTAGTGTATTTAGATTAAATTCCTTTAATATAGAATTTTTTATTTAATTTAATATAAAATATTTATCATTGCTATTATTAACCTTATTTAATCCAATTCATGATTGATACTTAACATAGGCTCAATTTTGCAACTAACTAGAGTCGCAATTGATTCATAAGTACGAAGTAGACCATCAATGATAATAACATGATCTCGTGAGAACATTGGATATCCAAATGAGGAGAGTCCATCAACAATATTATGAAATCGTACGAGACTCATGCTTTGTGTTGTGATATTAAGTTTGCAGTTGACGTGTATGAGCTCTAGTGTACGCTTGAAAATGAACGTGAATTCGCTCTCATAGTTGGTACGAATGACAACAATCAATGCATCGAGTGAGGATAGTACTGCACAATGTAGATTGAAGTCAAGTAAGGAGAAACTGATCTTGTTCCCCTGCAAGAAAGGCTCAATGATCACAAGATTCACAGGAAAATGATGAAGATTTTATGAGAGGTAACTGTTTTCATCAAGCTTCTCTATGATGGTGAAATTGAACGTGGCAGACTTGGATGCTGCAGGATACAAATTAAGTAGAGTTGCATGAATCGGTGGTGGGGTTATCGGTTGTGGTGATTGGCTTAGTTTAGTTTTAGATTTTTGAGACCAAATCTGATTGCACGTGATCGACACTCTCCCCAAAGCTCATAGCTAGAGGCAAGGTAGGTTGAGATAAATATAAAATAAATAAAAATGACTGTATGTTTGCATGATATGTTATCTTTGCGTTTGTTCTATGTATTTACAAGAAGTTGGTGTGATGTTGTTTTATGTGGGCGGGATGTGGTCTAATTAACAAAAGGAGCTGGTGTAATTATTGACATTGAAGCTTGTAGATGTGGAATATGTTAAAGACAAATACAAGTTTCGTATGCTAGTTAAGGTATCAACATGATTTCCTTGATGATATTAAGTTTTTAGTCTTTCTATTTTTGTGTATTTTGTGTATGATGTCATTATAATATGTGAATGTATATGGTATGCATGAAGAATCAGTGTTTCCCACATTTAACATTATTCACTCGTGAGGCATGAGAATGTAGCTAGTTAATGTGACCATAATGCCGGAACATGTCACAATTGATTTAGTGCGTTCTAGTTTTATTTTAATTTAACTATGATCTATAGATTTAGGATTTGTAATAAACTTTAATTTATTTACATTTTTTTAATTATTAGTATTATTTAGTTAAATATATCAACTCATTCCATGCTAATTGGTCGAGTTGTATATTTTTGGACTGAACACACATCATTTTGGGCAGAAACATTAGTCATAAAAGCCTTTTGAACATTTCAGGAGTGCCTTTTATTTCACATATTTAAATTTACCACTTAAGTAATGTGCTTGGATATAATTTGATATTATTCTCATATGTTTGTGATAAATTTCATGCTTTTATGTTGCTGTGATATAATGTCCAGCTTAGTATTAGATTCTCTGTAATCTAAAATAACATAAGTGCACTTGAAAACTTCATTGGCGTACAAAGCATTTTGGTTTGTTGGAAAAAAAACTAATTCATTACAATGACTGTGTTTCTCTTATGGTTAGCCATCAAGTAAAGTTTTACTCTAAATACATACATAATTAAAACACTTTTTTCTTTTAAGCTACTTGACGACGATGACTCACTTTACATAAAAATTATTCTCTAGCATTTTATAGCTTCTTACCTTTTCTTTTTTTCTAAACTCATTACAAGCTTTAAGAGAAAAATTTATATACTCCTCATCTTTGAGGATTAATGGATGTTGGTTACATCATTAAATGAGTTTTTGAATTAAGTTTGGCATTGCATTCATTGCCAGACAAATAAATTTCTGACAATGTCTTTTTAAGTGTAATTATAGGGAAGGAAATTTAATAAGATGGGAATGGAAAGATTAAACAAAACTTTTGTCGTTCAGATGCAATAAAAAAGCTGAAGTACTTTTGTGTAGTAGGTCTCACCATTTTGATCTTCCCTCTGAAGCCTCTGGGAATATACAGTGCTAGCCTTTCGCTTTGGGGTATTTTACATAAATTATAAAAAAAACATATTGTATATATGTGTCAATTTTAATCAGTTTACAAATATGTCTTAATTTAAATATAATAAAACTTTTATTTAATTTTCTTTACACAAAATTAATTATAATTAACTTTTAAATGTGATAAATTATGATAATTTGATAAAAAAGAAGTCGATTATGATACATTTTAGTACAAAATAGAAGTTGAATTTTAAGGTGCTAAACTCTGATAATTAATAAAATAAAAGTTGATTATAATATACTTTTATACAAAATCGTTCACAAGCTATAAAAAGTATTTAAAAAATAAAAGAAAAATCGTATTATAGTGGTTAAATAAAACTTATTATTTTTAGTTACTTAAAATTAACCCCAAAGGTCAACGTTTTCATTTTTCATAAAACTATTCTTAAAATGGTTAAATTGAGCACAATTCATTCTTTTTAGATAAGTATTGTTAAAAAATTATTATTTTATAATTTGAAAATAATCAGGTCCTTAAATTTGTGAAATGATTATTTTTTAAGAATAATAATAAAACTAGAGTATTTTAATGTATTTTTTGTACATGATTTTTTTAAAATTTTAAATTTTTTTTACACCAAAGTTAGATAGAATTTTAAAATATCAATAAAAATCAATTAAAATGTCATTATTTTATATTTTGTATATTAATACATAAAAATATGAACATAACTGTCATTTTATTAGAATTTCTACACTTAATTTTAAATTTTTTAACATGACCATGCATATTCTGGGATTGTCTATTTATAATAAATGAGTATATCTGTATGTACTAAAGTCTAATACAATCAACTTCAATTTTAAATAGAAATATAATATAATCAACTTTTTGTATTATAATAAAGTCAATTATAATAGTCTTTAAAAATATATTATAATCAATTTCAGGTAAGTAATGCAGTAACAAGAAAATCTATTAAAATAGACTTTAGCGTAAAAAAAATATTTAAAAATTGAAAAAAATCAACTTCTATATAAAAACTCTTTTAAAGTTACAGAAAAGTCAATTAAATTCGACTTTTACTAAAGATTATTTAAAAGTTGAAAGAAATTTTGATTAAAGTTAAAAAAATTATATTTTAATTCAAGACATTTTTGTAAACAAATTTAAAAAAGAAAGGTATTTATGTAATATAATTTTTTAATTATTTTATTTATGTTAAAAAGCCTCTCCTTTATTTGTGTGACAAAAGTTTCGTAATAAAAACATTGAACTGTATCCTTATACAATATAACTTAGTTAAATAAAAAAAAAGTTTTCAATTAAAGCTGAATAAGTAATTTTGTATTTTATTTTATTTTTTTCTATGTTACACTCCATCGACACTAATGAAAGTAAATTTTTAAATTTCTTTCTTATGTTTCCACTCTATTTAATTGTATCTGAATAATAATAATATTTCTATTTTATTTTTACTTTATTTCTATCCTTCCTTGCTTCCTTCTCTCCTATCTCTATATGAAAAAGCTGTATATTAAATCTCCATTCTTTATTTTTTATAATACTAATATAAATGTATGTTGTACATATATTAATGTATATTATAATTATGTTTTGTTACAAATTTTTTAGCTTTCTATATATTTTTTTTGTTTTTATAATATTACTATAGATTTATAGAAAAATCAAATATTAACAATATATTATAATTATATATGCTTTGTTCTGGTTTTTCCTTCTTTTTAAATTTGTATAATATTAACATATAATTATGTTGCACAAATATTAATATATATTTTTCATTAAAAAATGTTTTGAATTTTTTTAAACTTTTAAATATAATAATAATAATTATTATTATTATTATGAATTCACAACAATGAAGCAAGCAGTAGATTTGGAAATGAATAAATAATTTAGCTAGCTATTTGATATAATTTCAAATAACCTAGTTTTGTTCCATTATTAGGTGAGTCTTATACATCTTGCCAAAACTGGGGACTGAACTAAATATGATATAAAAATTATCTGTAGGCAAGCATTTGCCAAAAAGACATAGTAGTTAAAGTCCAAATTCTAGATTTTCTTTGAGATTGGCTAGAGTAGTCCTTCCCTTCTCCAGCTCTTTTTTTTTTTCCTGTTAAACGGGTTGTTACTGTGTACATCCAATATTTATGTTGTGAGTTCATTGTAGATTCTAGATTTTCATTTACTTATTTCGGTTCGTGTAAATTTCAATTTTATAATTTTGTTGTGAAAGAATTAAGTATGTTCAGGTTATATTGAGTTTGTTAGATTATATATTCAATAATTGCTACATAATTTGTTAAATGGGGGAACGAAGATCTAGCTTTGGAACTGAATCCCCTCTACTTTAGGACTGAATCCCCTGAATCTAGCTTTATTCCAATGCTTGATTATAGCTTTCCCATTTTATGGATTTAACGAGTTAGGTTCTAAAATATATTTTGATTTGAAGCAATCTAGATTCTCTATTGCTCACATGATGGCCTAGGGTCTTGCTAAAACATAAATGATGGTCTAGGTTCTTGCTAAAACAAAAATTTACTCGTTAAGCATATTAGAAACATCGCGAGCGAGTATGAACCTCGTGACAGTTTTTGCACCGTCTCTTATTTAAACATTATACAGGCAGATAGCATTTGCCGCCTCTGGCATGAAGCCATTAAAACAAAGTAAGCCACATTTGGTTAGAGTTACCAGTGTATGGCCAAAGTATTATCTGTTTAAGACTTGGATCAGAGCCTCTCACATCCATCACCATGTTGTCATATAAACTATAAATGGTACCATCGTTTCTAAACGCCCATCGTTGACTAGCCCATGCATTGCTACAATCCATCATGACAATGGTAGCTCCTTGTTTGTGGTCGTCAGAAGTTAAACAATTTTTTGTATTTTGCACTGGACGTATAGAACCATCTGGGTAAAGTGCCCATTGCTGCTCTTTCTTGTTGTTGTCACAGTCAGCCAGCCACACTTTACTTCCGTGAGCTTCCATGCAGAGATCTAAATACCCAACGATTGAAGTTATGAGAGCGCTTGTGTCATTGCCTGTACGCCAGCCCTGTCGCATTCGATAATAGTTAGTTTGCACGGTGAGTTTCCCTCCCATGGCACTAGATTCAGCACTCAAGACCAAGCCTGACCATGTATTGATAATGGTTCCATTGTCCCATATTTCCCAATAAGTGGCCTCTCGTTCTGCCGAGGTACAATCATATATCACGACCGAATCCCCTGAAGCATAACCTTTGGTGGTTAAACACTTCCCCTTGGACCTTAGCGTCTTGTCACGTTTCAAGGTCCACAGCTGGTTCTCTTCAAGCTGGTTTTTGCATTCCCACATTATGACAGGATTGTCATCGTTATAGTTATTGTTCGAGACATCCACGCACATCCCATCTCGACCACCAATGCGCACGGTTGGTTCAACAGGAAAGCACATGTCTGATTTTTCCACAATTGATCTTATTAACAGAGGTGATTGGTTTGCATTTCGCGGATTGCAGACAAAAAGCATCAATGCCAGAACTGCAACTGTTGGGTGTGACAAGGAATTTACAATAACAGGTTCGTGGCGAATATTTGTTAACCTGACGTCTTCAAACGTATCTTGTGTTGCTCGTTGAACAGCTCCTGACAGGCTCTCCCAATGGTTCTCCAAACTTATCATGGCAGGATCAGGTTGAAACGGCGTATTATTTCGGATGCTGACACCAACCCGGTGTGATATGTACCTAAATCGAGCTGCTTCTGCAACCATTTGGCATATCACGATCAGGATACGAGCTTTTTCTTCATTGTCATTGCGCCCATTTCGTAGAAACGATATCGCATGTGTCAAGGCCCGTAACCCTAGGTATGTTTGCGTTCTATTCTGATCAGCCCATTTCTCTAGTTCACCGTAACTACCATTAAAAGGAAGTGAGTACTGGTTCGTGTCAGTGAAAAGGTAGTCAGATGCAGATGCTGGGGCATCACGGGTGAAATAGGACTGAGTTCCTGCTCGGTATGCTACAACATATG
This sequence comes from Abrus pulchellus subsp. cantoniensis, assembly GCA_024086825.1. NCBI lineage: Eukaryota > Viridiplantae > Streptophyta > Magnoliopsida > Fabales > Fabaceae > Abrus > Abrus pulchellus. The sequence continues at coordinate 13,532,977 of CM044050.1, forward strand.
CGTTAGTCCCATCGATACCTACTTCGATAGATTCCGTGTCCGAGTTGGAGAGTTCGACTGTAATATATCGATTTCTTTCTTGCAATGTTGTTGGATTTGGAAGCACAGGTATGGCACGTACCACCCCAGCTGTTAGTCTCTCTCGAAGCTCTGTCATGAACTGCTTGTAGCTATCTTCAGTGGCACCCTGAGCAATAAATTTAATGGGCCGGTCCTCATTTGTTGCAACGGGAGGATCGCCTCCTGCGGCACATCTCAGTGCAGAGAATGAACAAGTCCATGCAACGCATAAAATGAGTAGCTTCAATGTTTTGTCCATTTGAAACTGCATGCAGTAGCACCAAGTTTGAGCAACAAGATGAAATCAAAACTAAAAGAAGTAATTCAAATTTAAAACCATCATAATTCTAAAATCTGAAATCTTATATATACCTGGACCTAACTGTAGAGCGACCCTTGTTGATTCCGGGTGAAGTGAAATAACAGATGCTCTACAATGTTTGGAGTGGGTTGAAAGTTGTGGAGTCACTCTGTGCCTTTTATAGGCAGAGGGATTTTGGAGTCACTCTTTCTGGAGAGTTAGTCTGATTTGGACAGAGTGCCTAAGCAGCCTAACTGTATTGGCAACCATTAATGGTTCGACTTAGCTGATTGCATTATCTGGATAGCTTGAAAGTGTATGTGGGGGATCTTAATAATATAATTAGGTTGCTCTTGTTCACGTCACGTGAAAGCCAGCTCAGAAGAAGTATCACCGGAAGAAAGCAAATTATTGTACTACGAGGTGTACAAAGAATTTTTACGATGACTATATATTATTTTAACACTTAAAATAAGTGTCTACACTACACAATCGTTATTTCTTTTAATGTTAAAAAATTTTATATAATTATTTTATATTATTGTTATTATATTAGTATTATTTAAACCCTTCTATCCATAAAATAATTTTTTAAAAATATTTTAACACCAAAAAATATTAAGTATCTGGTGTAGATACTCATTTTGTGTGTTAAAATAGCACTGATATAAATATAATATAAACATTTGTCATCGTATATCATGTAGAGCAATGCTATTTTAATACTTAAAATGAGTGCTTACCCCAGACAATTCAGTATTTTTGTGTTAAAATATTTTTTAACATTATTTTATTTATATAAAAGAGTTTAAATGATATTGATATAATAAAGAATAATATAATATAATTATAAAAAATATTTTGTACTACATAAATACTAATTTTGGGTGTTAAAGTAACATTTATTTATACAGATAAACCAATGCAAGAAGAAAGGTGACTCATTATTGAATTAGGACTCCCCCACGTGTTTTATTTGCTGCTTTCCAACTGCAAGTTTCTATGTCCTGTAACTTTCTTCAACTCTATTGTCTTTAAAGGTTGTAACTACTCATGTTAATGCTTGAAGAGTAAAGACTTGTTCCAACACACAACTTCAATTGATGATTCCCACGAAGAAGCATTCATGTGACAAGGTTCTAAGGGTAGGAAAACAACTTATCCACGCTAATGTATAAATTTCTGTATACAAGATTCTCAGCCACATATATAGATAGATATTTCTAATTACTGACATATTTTTTGAGTTTATTTTTATATCTTGTCTCCATTAGGTTTTTTGGGTCCTGAGCCGGCCGGTAATGAACCTACTTACCTTGTTAGTGGAACAGCTGCAGAGCCAACCCTTCTTGTATTATTCTACCAAATTTGACATGCTAATCCAAGAAAAACGATATTAGAAATTCGAAAGAACTCATTCATACTTTAAAATGACTTTTAAAATAATTATATTTAAAAAGGTCAAAATAATTAATCATATGATAATTGATAATTGAACTATCAATTTAATATCTAAAGGTAATTTTTTTCATTAAAAAGTATTTATTACATTACCAAATATAAGTGTACTAAATATTTTTAATAAAATTTTTAATTTTGAATGCTTAGGTCCAGCTATAAATAATTAAATAATTCAACATTAATTGTTAGAGAACAAGTCCCGTGTTGATGAAATAAATTAATAAATATGAATAAATAAATAAATAAATATATATATATACATACATATAAACAAATTCAAATATGATACTAAAATCCATAAACCCAAATAAATAAATGACAAGTAAAAAAACAGATCAAAAGACCTAAAAGAAAGTTCATTATGCAGATAAACTTATGTAACCTCTAAAGTTTAAATTTAAAATGCAAGTTGGCAACTGAAAAATAAAAGTGTAAACAATATTCAACTTATAAGTTATAGAATTATTAGTTTTATTCAATATATATTTATCCTCTTTATTTTAAATAAATTGTGTATAAAATCTGAATTTCTCTCCATTTAATGCTACTACTAGTTAATATGATATTACATATATTTTTTAATTATTAAATATATTTCATCTACTTTTATTAAATTATTTTAATTCAATTAAATACTTGTAAACTTTTTCAGTTAGGTTATCAACTACATATGTGATAAGTTTTCAACTATTTTCACTTTAAAAAATCAAAATTCTAATAAACTTGCATATTTATAGTAGATCTGTTCATTTTAAAGTAAATATAAATAAATGTTAAATTTTGAATAATATGATTACAAATATTCAAATTGTTTTAAATTTGATATATATGATTAAAAGATAATATAAAATAATTCAATAATTTAATATATTATATTTTATGAAAAATCATCATAAGTTATAAGTGTTTAAAATTATATATATATATATATATATATATATATATATATATATAACAAGGCAATTTCATAATGTTAGATATGACTTAACTATAAATTTTGTAAACAATAAGGATTTCGTCGAGTTAGGGTTCCTTTTAGGAACTCCAAGATAGTTTCTTTTGTTTTTAAAAAAAAGGAGGAGAGAAAGGCATCGTTAGGGTTCTCACCATAGCTGGCTTGAAAGAAGAGTGATCAAGCGTGACAAGGAACTATAACCATTTGTAAAATCTAGATCTAGGTGGGCTTAGAGACAATATGCAAGGGATGGAGCGACATGAAGCAGAAAAAAAGTCCACTGAAGAGATAGATCTTATAGATCAAAGCCCAAAAAGATCAAAATGGGAACAAAGAACCCATGGAGGAGCAAAAGGAAGCCATGCAAGAAGATCAACAATGTAGACTAGATTCCATACCAAGTGTTCTTGAACCCTAACTATTCTGAATCTTAAAGTGCTAGAGTCAAATGACATAGATTTAGTGTATAATGATGATGAAATCATAAAATCAGTCTTAGAAGATTTTAATATTCAACCTAAAACTAAAGAAAATGGTAAAATAAATTTAGATAACTAGAATTTGTGTCTTGAGCTTAGATACCTCTTGAAGAGTAAAAGGGCTAGTGTGAGCCTTGAAAATTCACCCTTATAGTACAATTGTTAAGAAAGACAGTAAGTTTACTAGTATATGGAGGAAAAGTGGTTCACTTAAAATATTATATCTAAATAATGAGTTCTTTTTAGTAAAATTTGAGAGCATGAAAGACTATAAACATACCTTCTTTGAAGTACCCTGGTTGATCCTTAACCATTATTTACTTGTTTAGAGGTGAAAATTTGATTCCTACTTCTCTATTATCTAGAGGAAAATTTGCTAGGATATGAATTGAAATAGATCTTAAAAAGAAACTAGTTCTAGCTCTCAAGGTCTGAGGGTAGGAAATTAAATTTGAATAAGAAGGTTTACACTAATATGTAAGCGTGAGAAATATAAGCATAGACAGGAATGCTGTGGAGGTAATTGAGAGGAATGTCTAGAATGAAATGGAGGAGGAGTTGACTTTACCTAAGAGTCATGGGCGTATAATGTGGAAAACTTGACACTAAGAGTGCAAGTAAGGAAAACATTGGGGTTGATCCTGAAAAGGAATGGTTGTTAATAAGGAAGAACACTTTAGCCCTTAAATGCTAGTTTAAAAACAGTTTAAGAAAAAAAATCTATCAACCCGGCCTCATCCATCTAGAGCCCTTCCAAAGAATGGTTGTGAATATATATAATGTTTACGATTGTTTTAGTTATTCTCTTTAGCATGAATAACTAAGTTAATAGTTAGGATTATGGGAGCTATTATTCATGAACTTATGAGATTTTGAAGTTTGAATCTGTATTTAGTTTTCGTTCGTGATTAGCTTTTACCTATTGCACATAATTATAATCATAATTAATTATATCGTCAAGCGACTGTATCTTGATTAGTTAATGGATCTATAGGATAAAATTAAATAAAGAATTATGTAGACCAAACCAATCTTTATCTTCCAATTGTTATTAAATTAACAAATTCATGGTACTTTATGCTTTCTTTAATTGATTATTGGAGATATTGATTTAGAGAAAAGAATATTAGTGTTGCATGATTATCATGTATTAATAGTATTTGTATGACTAATTGGTAATCACAAAGAAATCAAATTTAGAGTTAAATAAAAAAATAACATAAAGGATTGAAAGGGAAAACTCATATGCCTAGATTCCTCTTTTATAAGTTTAACTAAGATGTGCGTTGTGTTATTTACTTTTATTCATAATTAATTTTATAATTAAATTTTGATTCTTACTTAATTTCACATCTTTTAGGCTCAAACAATTGAATTAAAAAATTCTTAATAATTGAAAATCAATCTTTCTAAGACAGTCTTTCTAGAATTTATTTTAAAATCTTTTATTACTTCTTGACGAATACAGTTCCCTCCGAAAAACTAACATTTTTCTTTAAAAGTTTCATAATTAGAGTTTTTTTTTTCCAAGGAACACACTATTTTTATAGTTTCTTAAAGAAACCATAATCTCATGACAAATATTTATATTAGAAATATCAAGAAAGTCTTCATCTTTATTAAAATTCAAATTAAAATCCTTCCACAGAGTATTAATAATTTCATTGTTATCTAACACAAAATTATAATGTTCAAACTCTAGGATCATGTCATTATATGTAGAAAATAAAAGAATAAAAAGGACTAGATAATGCCTGGGAGCCTACCGCTTTTTAACCAACAAACCTTAGCTTAGAACTCTTTTGAGAAACCTCTTCCATTGAAACTTCTCTATGGTCAAGTTGAGTAGTTGGCATCTCCTCTAATATATTCTCCATCTTCTTTGCAATATATTATTTATTCAATATGATGAACCTATAAACTTGATGTTTTCATCTTTACTCAACCATTCCTCATTGTGAAAAATCGATTTTCTAGAGGAAAATCTTCTTCCACACAACGTCTTCTATGACTTAAGCCTATTTGAGAATCAATGTAAATTAAGAGCAGTGTTACTTCAAAAAAGAGTTTTTGGAACCCTAGCAGATAGGGATAGTAAAATGAATCAACCTAGCCCGTCCCGCCAAAAGTCTACTTGAAAGCAAACTATCACAATCCCTTTTTATAAGAATTAATGACATTATGACTTACTACTTTCAATTTAGTTTGAATTATGAGTTAATACAAATATATTACCAATAATATAATTTCTAAAGAAATTTTTTACTTTAACATAAAAATCAACACATTAATAGGATCAACACATTAATAGGGTTGTAAAGATATTTCACATATCATAAAGATGACATAAGAATATGTATATATTTACAACAGTGGCTCCAAGTAGAGCTTTTAATACAAAATTTCTATATAATAGTTACATTAAAACCTTATATTCACACTAAAACCTAAACTGCTAAAACTAAATACATATTCTAAAATCTTCAACAGGGACTATTCTTTAGACACTTCACCTGTCATTCCTATTGACGTACTATAATATGATCTTCACAGTATACACACAACAATACAAATAAACATAAGGGTGACCTTATATAGATAAAAATCATAATTATAGAGAATGAATATATCAAAATCACTTGCACAGCACTTATGGTTTACAGCAACCAACACAGCAATTTTAATCAAATAATGCAGCATGTCAAGCCCTTTTCCTAGTCCATCTAATGCAAATGCAGCGATTCAGTTTCTATCTGGTTTCACAGCCTAAGTAATCCAAAAGAACTATTTCGGTCTAGGAGCAACCCATCCCGGTATCTAGATCCACATAAGCATAGCTCAGCGTTTTATGTAGCTTTGGAATGATGAAAATGAATATGGTGAAGCACAACTAAATCAATATGATACAACAGAGTCAAATCTAATTTCAGTTTCAGCAACGCAGCAATGTATTCATTTTCATTTAGCGTTGACAGCACATCCATACATATATTATCACAGCAAAACTAAGCATTTTGACATACAATACACAATAAAACTAAGCATTTCGCAGTATTATTTAGACATTCCAACACTTATCGAATAATAAAATTAAGCCTTTTAAAACATTATTTAAGTATTTCTGTGTATTTAACACCCTTGGCATAGACAACACATCATGTTTTACTACCGCTTTCTAAACCATTATCATACTTTGGGTTTTTACCCTAAAACTTGATCATACAACAACTGGTCCTCATCTAATACGAATTTATCTATCTCATGAACCAAATTAGCTTAGCTAAGTTCCCCTTATTTGGAGTGAGTTCTAAGATCTTGTTTCTCGTGAGTTACAAAGAGATAGATCAAGTGTTTAAGTATGAGATACAGCTCAAACAGTTAATATCTACTTAGAACGACATGTAAAAGTCTCTTGAGAAAGAGAAAGCAAGAAACAAGAGTAAAGACGGAGAACTAAGCTCCAGGAACTCACGTAAATCTTGATGAGATAGATGATATCACTTTAATCGAGAAGGAATTCGACTTCAAGAAGATTTTTTCTAAGAAGAAGAAGTGAGAGAACAGAGAAAACAGTTGTCTAGTGAAAGAATGAACGTTTATGGCGCTGAGGCCTTTTAAATACCCATTTAGATCTGCGCACACTCGCCTGAGCGAGCTTCCCTCTCACCTGGGCGAGCAAGAAAACCAGATAGTGAAATCTCCGAGATTTCTACAATTCTCGCTTGAGCGAGCTCCATCTCGCTTGAGCAAGCAGCGTTCTTACCTGAACGAGATTGGGTCCAGAGAGCCACGCAGTTTTCCTACTACTCTTCGCTTGAGCGAGCTTCTCTAGCTTGATTGAAGTCGTCTCTCGCCTGAGCGAGATTCTTTTTCGCCTGGACAAGGGGACAGTTGGAAAGGTCATATCTTGTCTTGCTTGAGTGAGAAAACTTTAAAATATTCTATTCTACACGACTCAGTCTCGCTTGAGCAAGAACTACCTCACTTGAGCGAAACACTCAACATCCAAAACTCTCAATTTCTCCTAAAATGGAACAATACAAGCCCTTGGTTATAATTATTAAGTTATTACATGCACAATATACTTAAACTCAATCTCTAACCTACATAGTTAACCACTTCAACAACACCATCATACCTCACTGCTCTTTGTCCAACAGTTATATAGCTTTCTCATAATCCAAGCATATACAGCGCCATTTAAAAGGAATAATGCTTATATATATAATTGTTTGGTATCTAATCAAATTCTGCGCTACTAATCTTAGTCAACGATCAGTCAAATGGCACCACAACTCAAAACTTCTATCTGATAACTGCATAGCTTATCCATTCACAATCCAACATGTGGAATTATATATTCTACAACTATATGTATTATGAATTAATAGGAATAATCTATTTATAAATATGTTGGCCTGACACAAGCTAACCTGAGCCCGACCCATTTAAAAAATGGGCAAAATTTTCTAGCTTGTCCTAGATAGGGGTGGCAAATGGACCAACCTAGCCCGACTCACCAAAAGTCTGCCTAAAAGCAAGCTAGCCCATCCTGTTTAAAAAAAAAGGGCCAGATTTTCTAGCCTAGCCCAAATAAGAGTGGTAAAATGAACCAACCTGATCCAACTCGCCAAAATTTTGCCTAAAAGCGACCTAGCCCGAGCTCATCCCATTTAAAGAATAGGCCAAATTTTTTAGTTTGTCCTATTTAAGAGTGGATTTGCAGGCTAACAGATTAGCTTGCAAAAAATTATAAGATAAAAAAAAAAGTTAGTGGGTTATTGAATTAATGGGTTAGCCCACAGAAAATTAACAAATAATAATAATAATAAATCTTTAAAAAATATTTTTATATTAATAAAAGTTAATATTTTATTAAAAATAAATTTTCAATAGTAACAGAGAAAAGATTTAAGACTCACTTGATCACCTCATTTATGATATTAAAAATAAATAAATTAAATTAGTGAAATTGTTTGGGAACAACAAAATAAAAGGATCTTATAACTTTTTAAAACTTTTTTTTAAATAATATTCAACTTATAACTTATAAAACTAAGATTTTTATTCAAAATTTATCCTTATTATATTAAATAAATTATATATGAATTCTGAATTTTCCTTCTCATTGAATTTTAATACTAATTAATATAATATTTCATATATATATTTAAGTTATTTAATATATCTCAGATAATTTTATTAAATAACTCTATTTAATTAAATAGAAACATTATAAATTATAAATTTTTGTATTAATTTTATATTTTTCAGTATTTATATTAAAACTTTAAAATAGGGTCATCCTGTTACCGCTATAGTATTTTTGATGTTAATCACTCCATACTGCTACCCAGGATTAACTACTAGGGTTGAAATATTTCTTGGGCACAACACTCATTGAAAAGAACCCCTTTATCGAGCTCCATTTTTTTTTTGTCATATATGGGCATTTTAATTAGTTTTTCCAATCCATTTCATTAAATAGCTTTTGCATTTTCATTGTTACTTTTAATTGTGACATCTTGGTACTTTTCTAATGAACATTTATCACCTTTTGTCTCTTCTTTTACGCTTTCATGACTTCTTCATTTTCTCGTGATTCTGCATGTTCTTGAAATAGTGCTTCCTCAAAGACGAATTTTGAAACTTTTTCATCTGAACCTACGTTGGTTGCTTCTAACATCTACCCCTAACTTTCTCTTTCTCACTCTGAACTGTCTAATGCTTTAGAGCGATGGATGCTTGACGTACCCTTTCCAAAGCTTGACTCCAATCTTTCTTTTTCTTCGAGTAATGACTTCTTCTCTTACGGCTTACTAGGAACACCTGCGCAGATTTCCAAGTTAGTCTTTGCTATAATCCAGTTGAAACCCCTTTCTATTATGATGGGTCCTTTTCTGTTGCGCTCATGTATTCTCTGTCAAGAATAGGTGCCTTTTTACTTTGTCTCACATGCATTGCCTATGGTCAATTGGGTTGAGCATGTGTTCTCAAATAATCTTCTTTTTTTTGTTATTATGTAAAAGGTAGGGATTGCAGAAGCTATTCAGGAATTTCTCGATTATATATTTCTCCAGTAATTTTCAGTCATTTCTTGAATGCTTCAAATCTTAAATTATGCTTTGCTCTATGTATTTTAAGAAGTTGTCTCTAGTGTTGATATTTTTAACGTGTTCTTCTTTTATCTTCATGAACCAAAACATCTCGTTTGAATTTTGAGGACAAAAAACTTACCTTTACCCCCTTAGTAAATTTCACTTATACTTGCCTTTTATAAGACATGCTAAATTGTTAAGCATGCCTCTTTTTTTTTAAAAAAAAAAAGAAGAAATATTTCTTGTCCTATGACATATTAGAGCTTGACAATGTATACATTAAATAAATTTTTGACAAAATCAAGTTGTATATTAGCCTTTGGTATGTTAAAATCTTGAAATGCTAAAGATGTTTTAAATAATTAATGCTTTTTTTATATTTTATTATTAATTAATTTTAAAGTTTTTAATAAGTTGTGATTTAACCTTTTGTTATATTAAAATTTTTGAAATACTACGGATATGGCTGCCATTGTATTGTACAAAGAATTATCTATATGTATTGTTAAGTTATATAAATTTGGACAATATTTGCTTACACTAAAATTTATTTATTCTGTAAATAATAATTAAATTTTTGCTATAACTATTAATAATACATCTATCAACAAAAAGTTTGAAGATGAGAAGTGATAATAAAGGAACTCATGAAGCACTCAATAATAATGATGAAGTAATGCTAGTAATACTCTCTTTAACACATCATTCCCTGTTAATTGAGTTTTATTAAAATTTATATGAATTATATTATTTTTCACTCCTAAATTAATGTTTTTCTTTCATACTTTTTAATTTTTAATAAATTTTAGTCAATAGTGAGATGTGTTGAAGAGTGCATGCTAGAGAAAGTGTTTCTAGCATTTCTCAATAATGATGACCGATGGAAAGAAAAAATGACTGAATATGGTATAATGACAATAATAACCTTCAAAATAGAGGAAAACATTAACTCACTCATTCTACTTTTATAAATATAAAGATAAAGATAAATTATTTTTTTTTTGTGACATGACATATCTAATTGACAATGAAAACATCAAATAAAAAAGATTTGGATACTCTTCAATTAAAGCAAGAACTAGACATCTAATCTGATTTTTGTTTAAGTGAAAATATCTACTTAAGCAAATACCCTTCACTAGAGTAGAAGTATATGATATAGTATGAAGCTTCCCTAGGCAGAAGAAATTAATCATGGACAATAATTCTCTCAAATGACATCCTTAGCTGTAGCCAACTTCTCCTGTCCATACGCAATGTAGTCAAAGAAGCAACTCCTTATTCCCTTACAAAACACCATGAACCACACAACACAACCAAATCCTTTAAGCAGAAACATCATTCCCAAGACCCTTTCAAAGCTGAGAACTGGATCTGGAGCTATCAGGAGCTCATTGGAGTGAAATAAGAGGAAGCAAGGAGAGAAGGAAAATTGGATTTAAGCAAAACTCAGAATTCACTTTTCAATCTCATCAATTTTAACGTTGTCACTGGGACAAGCATTAAGCACCCACCTATCACCATGAAACCCCAACTTCACGCTATGGGTAGTGAACAATGGAAAAAGACATATTTATTGTATCAATTTAACTGCTAAATCCAAAGAGTGATGAAGAGGAAGGAATTAAACTAATGACTGAAGATAAGAGATGTTGGAAAATGGAAGCAACCATATAATGACAGATGTATGAAAAGGATAAAGAGTAAAAAGAGAATGAATGAGAAGAAAGCAGAGAACGAGAGGCTGAAGAAGGAGTTGAAACAACTAAAGCTTTGAATGGAAGAAGAGAAGAGAGTGAGCGAGAAGAAAATAAAGTTATAATGTATATGTATTTGCTTAAGTGAATTGTTTAAGCGGATATTTTTGTTTAAGCGAATTTAAATTTGTTTAAACAAAAATTAAATTAAATATTTATGTTCATGTTAATTAGAGAAAAGTTGGATCCATATAAAAATGAATAAATGGAATAGGTAGTCATAAATATTGTTGGCAGCTAATCTATCATGTACAACTTCTTAACTTATAATAGCTAAGTTTTTCTATTAATAATTTGAATTTTTTCTTATTTTATTACTAATACATTTTATCTCATAGTTTATTCATTAGAATTTTGTTTGTATTATATTATATTAATTTAGAGAAATTGTTACTGATACATCTATCAACTGGAAAGATTGAAGAAAAAGGGAAGTGATTATAGTGAAGCACAGTAACGACAAATGAAAGAAAGAAATGACTAAACATGGTATATTTTGGTGAATTTTCTAATTATTTCTTTTTCTTTTTATTTTTCTTCATTTCTTTTCCTCCTATAACCCCCCGTCCACATCTCCTAACCCATTTTTCTCCTTCTTCAAACTTTGACAAAAACATTTCTTGTTCATTTTTTTTTTCTTCCTCTTGCCCATCATCTGTATATCTTCTCCTTTCAAACTTCAACAAATTTCTGTTTTCATATATGATAGGTTTCACATTGATTAACTCCTACATCATTTTATTCCTTTTACTCATCATTCACACTTGTTCTCCTCTTCAAATTTTAACAAAAACTTATCTTTTCATATATGATAAGGTTCACGTTGATTAACCTACACATCATTTTTGCCAAGAATCGTAATTTATTCTGTTTGGGACAACATGAAAAATTGAACCTAAAAGCTCTAAACGAGAATTTTGTATGCTATGCAGAGATAATTATAATACAATATAATAGTGAGAATTCAAATTTTAAAAAAATAGATCAAAATTTGCTTCAATACAGAAAATAAAACAAAACTAGACTATTATGGCATAAATATTATCCAATGTAGTTATTGACAATGTTACTATCCCAATATGAATAAGTGAAATTCGGATCAGGATCGTCTCCCGTAAAAGCGCGAACAGAATGGTCTAGTTACGCTTGATTAAGCGAAAATACAAATCAAGCATAACTGGATGTCCAGTTACGGGAGCCGATCCAAATTCGTGAAATTTGAAAATAGCATAAAGTTGAGGAAATTCTTACCTTTTTTCTGTAAGTTTGAAATGTTAGTTCGCAGAGAAAAGTGACAAGTTTAGATCTTTTTAATGGTGAATCGAGGGTGGTGCTTTTAATTGAAAAAAAAAAGAGAGAGAGAAAGAAAAAAAGATAATAAAAAATTCATTGAAATATATTATATTTTTATTGAAGTTTATGAGAAAAAAGTGATAAATAGTAAATTTTTACTAGAATTAACCTATTTTATGAAAAAAATTATTTAAAATACTTTTGTAAGTTAAAAGACTAAATGAAAAAAAAGCTAAAAAACTAAATAAAACAAAATTAAGAATTAAGAGACTAATATATTAATTTAAATATTTTTAATTTAATTTTATTTAATATATAAAATATTTATCATTAATAATAATAAAATAATTGTATTTATAAAATATGTGAAAATTTAAAAATTATGCAATAAAATTTAATTTTTATGTTAAAAGATATTTTAATTTAATAATATATATAAAGGATAGACATGCACAAGGTCGTGCACAATTCGATTCTAGCCATACTTGCACACGTGCACTTCAGACCGTGCATATCTCAAAACACTGAATTGCAAGACAAAAAGAATATCGCCTTTAGCCTTTATAGCTACCATTCATGACCACCATGAAGTGTGGGCATGACAGACAACATTTAAGATTTTTTTTACAATTTATTAACTTATATTTTTAAATTGATATATTATTTTTGAGTTTTTTTTTCTTTTTTCTTTTTATTGATGATGCATGATTCATTCATTTATTATTGTTTCATCTTAAAATGTGTTGACATTTTGATTGTATTCGAATTTTTCGTATTTTATATATATTTTACTATAAATAAGTTGAATTTTATTATAAATTTTTGTTTGCAATAGAGATTATCATTTTTAAAGGTGATACTCTCAAAATTTATTGATGCTTCAAATATAATCTCATTCTATTTTTAATAATGGTTCTGTATTGTATGATATGTTTTGTAATGATTTTTAATTTATTAATTATGATCATATGTATTTTTGTAAAAAAATGTAGTGCAATGACTAATTCTTTAGCTTAGGATAGAAATTCAAACTTTTCACTTGGATGCAAACTAGAGATATGTTTAATGGATACAAGTAATATATATATATATATATATATATATATATATATATATATAAGATTTTTACTCATTAAATAAGTGAGGACACATATTTTGGTATTTACTTGGAAAAAATTAGAAGTATATGTAAGATACTATAAAATTCAACTCATTAAATAGTACATACCATAAAAATAATATTTAAAATTAAATATATTTTAAACAATATCATTTAAAATAAATTTATATATGCATACCTAAATATAAAATTTTGTTCTTTATTTATTAAATTATATGCATATTTATTTTTTAAAAATATTTGTGCGTGGTACAAACCACTTACTAATTTATATGAATTTACATATATATACATATATAATAAACATACTTATATAATTATAATTTTGTTACATGATATAATTAAGATTAAAAAGATACTCATTTTTAATTAAATATTATACTTTTAATGAATATTTTTTGTTTTATTGATTTTCATAGTTAATTTTAATATTAAAATAGTTAATTTTATTATTTTAATATTAAAATAATATTCTTATTTCAATTACAATGTTTATTTTTAAAATTTTATTCATTATTTTTTTTTTATTATGAATTCGACCTGGACACACTTGGATGTGGCAGAAGATATTTTTTTGTATATGCAAGAACTGAAATCCAAGTTGCTTATTATTCAGACCAATCTTTTTAAATGTTGAATCTTTTGAAAAATAAATTTGCATTTTATAATGTAGTTTTTATAATGTTTGTCTAATGGTACATATCAATTTTTTATTAAAAATAAAAAAATATGATTTATTTTAATAATAAAAAATTAAATTTTTTTTACAATAATTAAAAATATTTAATAAAATATATTTAATACTTCATAATATATGTTTTTAATGTACATTAAAAAATTGTAATAAGTAATCATTTAAACATGCATAGAAAGAAATATAATAAAAAATTATATATGATAAATTTTTATTAAAAATCACAAAATATTATAAAATTTAATAAAATTTTAAATTGCATTCACTAAGATTGAAACACAAAACTTAACATGGACCAATCTTTTATTAGTTGATAAATTAATGATATTCAATATAATAATTTTTAATAAAAGTATTATTTATTATTTTTTGTTGTATATCTTTAAATGCACTTAAATAAATATACAATAAAAATAATTATTTTTCCTTTATCATAAAAGTGCATTTAATGTTGCTATTTAATGTCTTTGGCATTTTTTCTATATAATATAGTTTTTTATTAAATATTTATATACTGTCACTTAAAATATAGTAACTTCAAAAGATAAGAATGAGATAATATTTTAAAAAAATAGTAATTGTACCAACTACCCTGTTTCTTAAACAAGAAAAAAAAATCTTCCTCTAAAAAATAATTGAAGTACACATCTCAAAGTGGTTTTGTCACAGAATCTGAGATTTTACAAGAAAATCTTGAATACTTGTTTAGTAGATTTTTTTTATCATCCTTATCTTTTAAGAACAAATCACTCAAAATACCCCTTTCTCCTAGTAATTTTCTGCATATAATAGTTAAATTTAAATAAATGAAATAAATTAATTTTGTGATTATTTCTGTAAGATTCTCTCACATCTTTTCTCACTAATTCTTCAATTTGATTTCCTCATTCACCTATTGAAATCTGACCCGTCCATTTCTCCATTCACCATTCCGCTTCACCCAAAGGACCACCTCTTTCTAATAAACAACTTTTACCAATTATCGTGTACTTTCCTTAATTCTCCAATCAGTTTTGGCCACGTCATCCTCATGATCCTCAAAACTGCATCCCTTCGTGTTCTCGCCAGCATCTGATCATTTATTGAACAAAATACCGACATTGAAACAGAGAAAACTCCTCTCTCTCTGTCTCTCTCCTCCGAGCGTACGGAACCAGCTTTGGTTCGGGAAGTTTCATGGACTCAAAGTGAAGCTCACAGAACTCACCTTAATCCGCAAAACCCATTTCAGGTTTGCTTCGTTTTTCGGTCTTGCGTCTCAAAGTATCAAACTATATTAGCCAATTTCGGAGCTCACACCCTTTAATTTGATTTTCTTTCCCTTTTTTTAAACCCAATGATCTGATCTGAGGAGGCATATTCGTTTCTTGTCAGATTAAAGACATAAAAGTTTGCATTTTTTTTTACCACCTTTCGTCCCTTTCGGGGTTGTCGTTTCGCATGGTTTTGTGTCGTTAATTTTTATTTTGTATTTTTAAATTTTAACGTCCATTCTCTGAGTGGGGGTTGGTGTTAGAAATGTTATGGGTCATTTTGGCAACCCAATTTTGTTTTTTTTTTCCTTTGGTTAAATTTCTCTCTGTTTTTATCATTTTGGTTAGGTCTCTGACTCAATATTTTCTTGCATGTTACAGGAACTGTGTTGTTTTTGCCAGTGTTGTCTCGAAAGTATATATCGTTCATCCCATGTGTTGTGATTTTTGGTACTTAATTAATGTTATCTAGCATTCCATTGATTATTTCTGAACATACCAGCCATAAGAGTTGTTATTCTCTTCCTTTTTAATCGTTGGCTTGTCCTGCACACTGAGATTGTTGGCTGCAAAACTTTAGGGAAGGTTGGTAGTAGTAGAGAGAGTGGTTGAACTCTTGTAGAATTGTATCAATGGAACACAATTTGGGTCAAGACACTGCAGCTGCATCTGGGTCCTTTGATAAGTCTAGGGTTTTAAATGTGAAGCCATTGAGGACTCTTGTACCTGTGTTCCCTTCACCATCTAATAATCCCTCTTCATCTTCAACTCCACAAGGTGGTGCTCCTTTTGTTTGTGCTTCTCCTTCTGGCCCTTTCCCTTCTGGTGTTGCACCTTTTTACCCTTTCTTTATCTCGCCCGAGTCCCAGAGGCTTTCTGAACAAAATGCGCAAACCCCGACTGGTCAGCGTGTGGCTGCTAACCCATTATCTTCTGCAGTTCCTATTAATTCATATAAGACACCAACTGGTGCTGCAAATGGAGATGCGGGCTCGTCGCGAAGGAATGCTAGAACTCGTAGACAGGTTGCGGAGGAAGTTGGCTATGGTAATGATGAGATGGTTGATGTTGGTGCTGAAGACGGAACTGGAGATAGGAGGTTAACGCGCAAATCACACAAGAAGGCAAAGGGACAGCAGACTGGTGTTTCTGTTGATGTTGATCCAGATGCAGTGGTTAATGATATTCTTAAAACACTTAACCCCATCGTTTTTGATGTACTAAATCAACCTGAAGGTGGCAAGGACTCAGTTGCATATACACTTATGATATATGAAGTGCTGCGAAGAAAGCTTGGACAAATTGATGATTCTACAAGGGACGTAGGTTCTGGAGCAAAACGGCCTGATTTGAAGGCAGGTACACTTATGATGAGTAAAGGGGTTCGGACTAACAGCAAGAAACGTATTGGAGCTGTACCTGGTATTGAGATTGGAGATATTTTCTTTTTCAGATTTGAATTGTGCCTAGTGGGTTTACATGCTCCTTCTATGGCTGGGATTGATTACATTGGTAGCAAAACCACTCAGGAGGAGGAGCCATTAGCTGTAAGTATTGTCTCATCTGGAGGGTATGAAGATAACGTGGAGGATGGGGATGTGTTGATTTACAGTGGTCAAGGTGGGGTTAACCGTGACAAGGGAGCAAGTGACCAAAAGCTTGAAAGGGGTAATCTTGCATTAGAGAGGAGTCTTCATAGAGGTAATGATGTGAGAGTAATTAGAGGTATGAGGGATGTACATCATCCAACTGGGAAGGTATATGTCTATGACGGTCTTTACAAGATTCAAAATTCATGGGTGGAGAAATCAAAGTCTGGTTTCAATGTATTCAAGTATAAATTAGTCAGGTTGCCTGGGCAGCCTCAAGCATATATGATATGGAAATCCATTCAACAATGGACTGAGAAGTCTGCTTCAAGAGCAGGGGTTATATTGCCTGATCTTACTTCTGGGGCTGAAAATGTACCTGTTTGTCTTGTGAATGATGTTGATAACGAGAAGGGCCCTGCGTATTTCACTTACATCCCAACTCTCAAGAATTTGAGGCCAACAGCTCCTGTGGAATCTTCTGTTGGGTGTTCTTGTGTTGGTGGATGTCAACCTGGCAGTTATAACTGTTCTTGCATTCAAAAGAATGGATGCTATCTACCGTATTCTGCCGCTTCATTACTTGCTGACCTAGAATCTGTGGTATATGAGTGTGGTCCTTCTTGTCAGTGCCCTTCTAATTGCCGAAATCGGGTTTCCCAAACTGGCTTGAAGCTTCGTTTGGAGGTTTTTAAAACCAAGGATAGAGGTTGGGGTCTTAGATCATGGGATTCTATTCGTGCAGGAACTTTTATATGTGAGTATGCAGGGGAAGTCATAGATAATGCTAGAGTAGAAGAGCTTGGTGGTGATAATGAAGATGATTACATTTTTTATTCTACTCGAATTCATCAGCAACTGGAAGTTTTTCCTGGTGATACTGAAGCACCAAAAATCCCATCCCCCCTTTATATTTCAGCAAGAAATGAAGGGAATGTTGCTCGGTTTATGAATCACAGCTGCTCTCCAAATGTATTATGGCGTCCTGTCATACGTGAAAATAAGAATGAATCAGATCTCCACATTGCTTTCTATGCCATTAGACATATCCCTCCTATGATGGAGTTAACTTATGATTATGGGATAGTTCTTCCTCTCAAAGTAGGTCAGAAGAAAAAGAAATGCTTATGTGGATCTGCAAAATGTAGGGGTTACTTTTGTTAATTTTCTGATGAGTTTTGGATGAGATGGCCTCTGAATGATTATACATAAAGATAAGGTTAGTATTCATTTTTTCCAAATTACTTTCTTATATACTAAATAGTTTTTCATCTTTCTCTGTCCTTATCTTGATCTCTATCTCATACTTTTCATGATCAATGATTAATCCTTGGTGTTGGTGATATATTGTAACATTAGGAAGTTTATAACCTCTATTTTTACTATGGTCCAGTTTACCGGTAAACGTCTAGAGAAGTTCTTATGGGGAAAAAATCAGTATAAAAAGTAAACAAAACTTTTTTCTAAGTTAAATTGTTAAAAACAAGTTATCTCCTCAAATTTTAGAGGAGTTAAGTAAGAGAGTTTCTCAAAAAATTGAGAAGTATAAGTTGTTTCTAACTTATGAAAAAATTTTGATTAACTTTTTATATTAATTTTATTTCTTGTAAGTACTTCTCTAGAAATTTATCTAAACTAGATCTATCTCTTTCTAGTCCTCTTGCTTTTTATCATACATGAACCTACAAGGTGCTTCCAATTGAAATATTGAAACTTAAGCCAGATGTTTAGTGGATTTATGTCATTACAAGTATATGGTTAATTTGGAAAGTCTTTTTAGCTTTGTTTGGATGAAGTGATCTTGAGAGGAAAGAAATTGAGACAAGTGGTTTTGTGTAGAAAGTTAAAATTTTGTCCTGTCTGGATGTTTTGTATTTTAGTGAGAGGAAAGAAACGAAAGGGGTGTGTACCAGATTTTTTTTTTCTCTTTCCGTTACCTGTAAAAACAACAGTGAAAAAGGGGCTTGAATTTTATTTAATTTTTTTATTTGTATTAAGTAATTTTAACATGATGTGTTAATATAAAAAGTTTTAAAAGAAAATATTTAGAAAAAAATTATATTAAAAGGTTTAATTTTTAATCTAATCTAATTTATGATTCATGATTATTATTATAAAATTGTTTCTTGTAAAATTTACTTATTTCTTTTCACTCTCTTTTTTGTTTAGTTAAACAAGTGGAGAGGATTTTCCACTTTTAACTCTCCTATTTCTACTCATCCAAAGATTCCAAACAATATATCTTTTTCACTCTATTTCTCATATTATTTCTTTCCTTCATATTTCATCTCTCTTTCAAACAAAGCCTTGATGTTGCAGGGAAGATTATCTTTGTGGATTCCTGTTTTTCATTTATATCGGTGACTATTTTTTATAGCTCAGGTCACTTTTATGGCTAACTTTTATGCAAAAGTTAGATAATTATATTGGTATTTCCTTCTGTCATTGAAAATTTTTCCCTGCAAAAAGATACAGAGAAATAGAGAAATAACATAAAGACCATTATAAATTGGTAATACTTTTAATATGTTTTCAATCATGGGACAGATATGAAACAAGTATGGATATTTGTATTATAGTTTAAGTATGCATATGGGAGGAGGGTGATTATTATTATTTCATTTTTCAATAATAAAGATAGACTGTAAGAAGTTTGCCGCATGACATGATATAGTGTTGATGTAAAGAGTTAAAGCTATAAAGTTTGAAGTCCTGGGTTACACCTGCTGCCAGTGTTTCTTAAATGGTTTGTGGTTCATTCAGATGAAATGGTGACTGCAAATAGAACTGAACTGTTGAACGTATAATGTATGAAAACAAATCATGATAATATTATATTGTGGTTATCCAAAAGTAGACACAATATAGATTTTTTATTTTGATAATTTTATAACTAAATAGTACTCCCTTTGGTCCTATTTATAAGAAACCACTACTAAATACTAATACTTTTTTTTGTCTAAATTATAAGAAACAAAACTCTATTTTCAGATGCATTAATTGCTAAATTCTTTCTATACCCTTATTTATTTTGAGATGTGTAAACAAGACATCCACCTATTACCTATACAAGTGAATAATATTCATAAAATGTTATGAGTCACCAATTTAATCATTTATTACTATGGGTATTTTCATAACACTTCAAATTTACGGCATATAACTTCTTTATTAGTCTTGATGAATTTGTTATTTGCTTCTTATTAATAGGATTGGAGGGAGTATGAAATTCTGTCTTTCCGGTGTAGAAATAGCAACTGTTTAGATAATTCGGATTTCACATTGTTAGC
Organism: Abrus pulchellus subsp. cantoniensis; assembly: GCA_024086825.1. Lineage (NCBI taxonomy): Eukaryota > Viridiplantae > Streptophyta > Magnoliopsida > Fabales > Fabaceae > Abrus > Abrus pulchellus. Next base: position 13,553,327 of record CM044050.1, read on the forward strand.
TCCCAGCCTCAAAAGAATGGAAAGTCTCATTTATGCCATTGCTTGTTTCTCAGCTCTAGCTATGGCAGACAACAGGATGGAACTATTTAGAAAGATGTTGTTAGCAGACCAACCTTTCCTTTTGGCAATTCAAGTGAATTGGCACAAAAAAGATCAGGTTGCCTACTTACTAATGTGGGTAACTAACAAAAGTTAACTGTAAGGAACATTGTGTAATTTGTGTCTTTTTTCTGTTAGCTATCTTTTCTTTTTACCTCTCTTGGGATGGAAAGGATTTTGAGTAGGCCTTTTAGTCCATATGGTAAGGATGAACTTGACATGTAGAATTGAACATTTAGTTTGTTGCCATCATTTCCAAAATTCATCCAGATATTCTATTCTTTTGCATATGGTTGGCCTGTGGATGATCCAGTCCCAAAAATAATTATTAGTGTCTTGTTGGATGGATCAGAAAGTTTTGAGTTTCTCTGTTGGAAAAGGAACTAGAGAAAATGAACATTTGGATGTTTAGAAATATGTACTTCAATAGAAAGGATTTCTCCTTTATTGATAGTAGAAATCTGTTTGATATCCTTTCTTCTCTCAATTTGTCCCTTCTATTGTAAAAGAGAAAAACAAAATCTGTTTTTGTTATTTTAATTATTCGTTGAACCATGGAATTTAAATAATTGTGGTTTTTCCTTTCTTTTTATAGCATTTGAAGTTTGAATAGCATTTGGTTTTTAACTGAACTCAAAGACGAACGCCTTCTATGTAGTTCAAGCAATGGAATAAAACTTGATTATCGTTACGTTTTAAGTTGATGTATGAGAGTTATTTTCTTGGTTATACAAGACGTACTAAACTTATCTCTATGGCTGCACCTTAAACTTGATTTGTATGGTATGGGATTATCTCAATTTTCCTGCTGAACGGAACCCAAATACAGGGAAAAAGGCAATAGTTTTCAGTGTTTAATCGTACCAAAGATTCCACAATTCACATGGAGGGAAAGTAAATATTCTACTAATAAGACAAGCTAATTTGTATGGACAATGATAATGGACTTGACTTTCATTTATTTATTATTTTTCCATCAATTAGTCTCACTAATTAACACCATGTCTCTTATTTTTCTTTTCTTTATTGGGTACACAAGTTTAGGCCACCGTGGAGCAGGTCCAGGGACAGAATCACTGCTTATAAATTGGTATCATGGAGAAAACTATTAAATTATCCTTTTAAATATCATCATAAAAGGCTTTTAAGTAATGGAAAGATAACTCAAGTGGTACATGCCTGATTTCTTATTTAAAAAGCATGTATAAAAGAATTGCTGAAATTACAAAAATTATATGTAATATTTGGCAAAACTTCCTTCAATACAATGCACAATATTATAAATCCAAAGAGCCCACAATTCCACAATAGTTATATAACATATTTTTAATTTTTATTAATTTTATTTAATAATACTGCATTGTACCAAATTTCACTCGTTAATATTTATAATAACAGCCAAAATCAATTGCTCTAAGCAAATTTGGAATATTGAAGAAAATTATTTGGCACCCATGAATTAATTTAAGTATCCATGTAGACCTTCACTCCCTATAATTAATGGGAACTATTTTGGGACCAAAAAGGATAGGAAGGTGAAGTTAGCAGTGGCACATGTAAATACTGAGATGACACGGCACTACTTTTGGTGCAGAAATTTTAGAGTACTGGTCTCAATATTCTGATTATGATTGTAGAGAACAAGGATGTGTGATGTCATGAATATAAGTAAGATCTGTGATGATTACTTTGGATGAGGTGGTGCTTGATGACCCTTCAGGATCATCGTTAAAATCATCATTGTACTTGATCTTGTAAATATTGTCGTGTAAGATCTATCTTATGACCTACCTTTTATGTGACGCGAACACACCGAATCCAATCCAATAAAGTAATGTTTGAGAAAGAGTACTAAATTCAGTCCTTAACAAAAGTACTGAACACTGTGATCCTTAAAAAAATCATTTAGACTGTGTTTAAACAAATAACTTTCTTGAATGTTTATTTAATTTTTTATATAAAAATTTGTTATAAATTTGACATCAGATCCTTTCTATTTATTGTAAAATGGATAAAAATGTCTTATATTTGTAATCTTAAAAAGACTAAAAATGAAATTTATTGAAAGCATAAAAAATCATTTAGACTGTGTTTAAACAAATAACTTTCTTGAATGTTTATTTAATTTTTTATATAAAAATTTGTTATAAATTTGACATTTATTGAAATATTTTTTTTGTAAAAGTTATATTTTTTATGCTTTCAATAAATTTCATTTTTAGTCTTTTTAAGATTACAAATATAAGACATTTTTATCCATTTTACAATAAATAGAAAGGATCTGCCATCTTTGTTTTAAATTCTAAATTTATTTAGAATTGAAAATTTGTTGCTTTGGAGAAAAATTGGATTGGAACAGAGATATTTGTCTAAAAATTTGTGTAACCTCTTTTTCCAATATAAAGTGTCCTACCCACGTTGTACTTTATTGTTAACAGGGGTTATTTAATTTTTAAAAAATAAGTTTATATTGAAATTTTTTACATATAATTGTTTGATTTAAAATCTTGATGATAAAAATATTTATCTTTGCATAAATTATGAACGTGATTAGAATTACTGGGAAGATAATTTAGTATATAAAAAATTAAAAATACAAGAGTTAATATTTTTATCAATTCTAAAATTATCATAGACTAACAATTCTACAAAATATTTACGTTTTGAATACTGAATACATATCAAAAGGGAGGTTAAAGTAATATGTTTCTACGATTATTAGGAATATATGCATAATTAGTTTAAATAAATAAGTATAATTAACTGAAATATAAAAGGAAAATAATAAAATTTGATGTAAAATTTAAAATTTTGAAAGAAAATAATTGGAGAAGTAATTTTTTTTGTTCTAAAAATTTTGGTAAGAAAATAGAGTGTTTCATTTTAAAGTAAGAATTGTAGTCGGATTCTTCTTGACTTGACTGACCCTTCTATGTTTAATTGAAGAGTATACATAGTTTTCATTGGAGAAAAAATTAACGTCAAACCAAAAGCAATTAATAATTTGAGTTTGCTTAAAGATGATAAATAATGATAAAATATTTATTTTATTTTAAAAATGCTAATAGTATATTTTTTATTATCAGCTAAAATGTATGTAACATTCATTGAATATGAAGTGAGACCCCCTTCATCTTGTGAGTGAGATTCATATATATAATTTTAACTTTGTCACACTTTTAAGAAATTTTTTATTCCTAGTTATATAGATTAATCTTTTATCAATTATACCCTTAATTTGAAATAAAAAGTAATTAATTAATAAAAAGATATAACATAATTTTAATAATAACAAGAACATTAAATTTATTTTTGAATTCATGACTCAATCCCTTAAAGTGTTAGATATAAATAAATAAATAAATTTTAATTAATAACAAAAAGTGAGTTAAAAGATGAATTGCTAGCCTTCCTGTACGATGAATTGATCATGACTAAGAATGTGTTTGGCTTTGGTGAGAATGGAAGAGTGAAAAATGTTTGGAATATACGTAACTGATAAGAAAAAGGAAGGTGAATGCCAAGTCATTTGAACATACTCTCCCAAAAAACAATTTTTACCACTTAGGATTTAGCTATGTTATTCTAAAATAGAAGTTCGTACCCGCGAAAAAGCCGGTGGAATTTGAAAAATCGTTAGAGCAAAGCTTGTTTCATGGAGAGAAAGAGAAAGAGGTGAAGGGGTGTGGTGTGGGAAAATGATATAGTAAGAAAGGAAGGAAGGAACCTGAGAAGGGAAATTCAATTCCCTTCTTCTTGTTCCTCCACCAGGGCTAATTGATTGGGTGAGGGGACAGCATAAACAAAAACAAAAAAAGAAGCAAAAATCTTAAAACAACAAATGAACGTGGGTTTTTGCTAACAAAGGAGACTCATCATAGTATTTATCAATATAATCGAAGGTCATAATGTTCACAAGCACCCACATCCCCAATAGTTTGGCCTCTCCCTCCCCTTCTGTGGCCGCCTCAGTGGAAACTTCCAATGTCAAAACCAGAAGGCTCTATCAAGTTTGGAAAGGAAACAATGTACACTTTTTTTTCTGAATTTTTTTTATAGACCCTTTTAAGTTTTGGTGTCACTGTTGTTTTTCTTCGATCAAAATTAAAACTTTGGCCATGTATGTTGGTTTTCTTCCTGTGCCCACAGAAGAAAATAGGTTATTGTTCAGATATTTTTCAGGGAACAAACCAATAGGGAGGGCAAAAAATTGATATTTTTTATAACCCTTTTCGTGTTTTTGAGGTTATTGAACGGCACAGGATTAATGTGAGGTATCTGATACTCTAGGGGGGTGGGGGGAATGTGATCTTGAGAGGGTTGGAATGAAAATGTAGGGTATTTGATATGATGCGTTTCTGAATGAATGTAGAGATATATTTGTTCCCTTTTTCTTATTCTTCAGAATTTTGACTTTTTACGGGTGAGTGGAGGGAGCAATTCAAGTAACAGGTAGGTGTATTCCCAACATTTAGTGGAAAATAAGAAAATTCTTTTTGTAATAGGTATTTCATTTTTGGGGTAGAATAGTGGAAAATTTGTGGAATGCAAATGGTGATTACATGCATGTTAGTAGAATGCCACTTGATGCTGTTTTCTATTGCATTTTATGTGTCGCTAAAAAAATTATATATGTAGGGTTTGCATTACATTTCCCCCCCAGAATTATTGAACCATTGAAAAGGTTTGAGTTCATGCATGGAATTGTGTAGTTTTTATGTAGACACACGATGAAGGGTTAGGGTATAAGACGTAATGTGAGACATATTCGTCCTAGTGAAAGATATATGACTTTTCATTTGAGTAAATGTGTAATTTGTTGTATTAGTTCTGAAAATTTATGTCAACATAAATTGGTATCCAAAGGATGAACTCATTGGTAACGTGACAACTTCAGCAAGGTAAATTTTTTCACAGGTTATATAGATGGAAACTTTCAAGGACTAAGGCAACATAAGTAACATCTTCTGGAACCGAATTGTATTTTACTCCTTTTAATTTATGTGGATTGTGGAACGTTCTGAAGATTACTTTTTGTGGCAGTTGAATGGGCGAATTTCTTCTTGGACCAGACTGTTACTTGGGACCTAAGAAAATGGAATTACAGAATAAAAGAAGAGAGATAGAAAGTTGACGTGAGACAGCTATCTGTCTCTTCCATTCACCACCTTAGCAATCTTGGTTCATTTTCCTTCTTTACAAGGAATAAAACCGTTTGATGCATTTACCCCTTACATTATTAGTCTTCCATAGCAAGACAATAGAACCCCTTAAACACAATCTGGAAATTTTGTTCTTTAGATATCAAACATATGGAACTTGTAAATTTAGAAAAGTGAATGGTCACTTTGAAAACGGGACACAAACAAATCATATCTGAAGGGTGATTACTTGAATTTTTTATGAGGATTCAGTCTATAAGGCCTTAGATTTTAAGTGAACTATCATGTAAACTGATCTTTGATAAAACTTGTATTTCATGTCAGAAATTTCTATGTGGTGGAAGATTAGTGTTTGGTCAGGATGCATCATCTCTTTATTTAACATCGTTCCTGATTGGAGGTCCTGCAATAACATTCTGCATAAGAATGCTATTAACATTAAAAGATGAAGATCCTCTCTTTAGCCAACCTGTACTGATTGGGGGAGCGGTTCTCACAATTTTGGTTGGTAAAGTTAAAAGGTTTCCTTCTCAATAATGAGTAGTTGGCTTGCTCATGATATTTTAAACATGACACTGAACTTGTTGATACAGGATTTTATGTTTCTCTTCATGACATCTGGTAGAGATCCCGGAATTATTCCCAGGAATGCAACACTACCTGATTCAGATGACTTAGACACAAATACAGCATCCATGGAGTGGGTAAACAATAAGACCCCTAATCTGAAATTGCCCAGAGTGAAGGATGTGATAGTGAATGGCCACACTGTGAAGGTGAAATTCTGTGACACTTGCTTGCTGTATCGTCCACCACGCGCTTCCCATTGCTCTATCTGCAATAACTGTGTGCAGAAGTTTGATCATCACTGCCCTTGGGTTGGTCAGTGTATTGGATCAGTAAGTTGTCCAAACCATCTTCAGTCTATCAAACAAACTTTACATGTATATTCAGGATCTGCAGCTTTCTTTAGCTGAGAAAAAGGAATTTTATGTCTTTTTCTCTGTAATCATATATAGCCACAATAGTTACTTTTATGCTTATAGTCTTAATCATTCATGGTAAGATATAATGATCAATATTTGTCCTTTTCACTCTCATAAAAATAGTCCTCTCACATTCGTCTCTCTCTCTCTCTCACTCACTCACTCTCTCACTCACACACACACATATTGCATGTATCATATTTTTATGTGTGAAAAATATATTAAAACTATATGATTTACTTTGGTTTTTTATTTACATTTGCTTATATTGATACATTTATATTTACATGCTTTATTATGTTGAAATCGTTTACACAATAAACAGTGAAATTTAGTTTAAATTTCTAATACTACAAACTATGCAGACTAGTTTATGCAAGAGAAAGAGAATCTGATATAGTTTATCATTGCATAGTTTAAATAATCATCCATCACTATTGAAAATGCAAATACCCTTAAAGAGAGGCCAAGCTTTCTTTTTCTTTTGTGTGATTATTGACAGCCGTTTGCATCATTTTTCCTATTGAAAATCTGATTCAAGGTCCACTTAATTTTTATTTTTTTTCTCCAAGATTGATTTCATTTGTGAGGATAGAATTTCCTTTTTCTTTGATGATTTGAAAGTCCTTGGAGGTAACTTTAAGGTCATGGATTCAAATCCAAGAAACAGTCTGTTTACAAGGATAAGACTGTATACATCTACCTTCCCAGACTCCAATAGGTGGGAACCTCATGCATTGGGCCACCCTTTTTTTTAATATGAAAGTACTTATTTTAGTTCCTCCCTTCCCCATTATAGATCTGTTTTCACTTTTCAATAATAAATTTGGCATACATAAAAAAATCGATTGGATTGGGAAGGGCATTTCAGGGTTCAATACTGGATGTCATATTTCCCCATTTTGGTGCCTGTCAAGAATATTATTTCCTCTTTCTTAAGATAAGTTTTCGCTTAAGTTGCTGCTTGCTGAAGACTAAGTCATCTCATTATTATTTGTTGTTTTCTTTATTTATTCTCAGTTCACACTGTACTAATTTTTGGAAAGAGAAATGACTTTTGTTTTGGTATGGACTACTATGGTCATATTTCGGTTTCTTTTCTCTTTGTTAGGAAAGTGTTTCATGAAGTATTAAAGTTTACAATAAAAAGTTATCCTAACTTAGGATAGTATTTTTAATATAAGTGTATACAAAAAAGATTAAAAAAATTAGAGAGAGACAACTAATTGTATACAATGTCTCTCATACAGTGAATTCTTAGATGTTTAAATAACAAAACTGTCAATGTTACCAGAGTCCATTTATCTTTATCCTTCTCCACCTTTCTTCATCAGAATCTTACACTATTCCTCCTCTTCATGTTTTTTCAGCGTAACTATCCATTCTTCATATGTTTCATATCATCATCAACCTTGTTGTGTATATACGTATTTGCATTTTCTTGGGCTAACCTTCTTCGGCAAAAGGGTAGATTGTTGGTCATCATGTCACATGATATTCTATCGGTTACTCTCATTGTGTATTGCTTCATAGCTGTTTGGTTCGTGGGAGGGCTAACAGTGTTCCATCTTTATTTGATTTCTACCAACCAGGTATTCTCTTTCTTTATTTGATGATCCATATTATTTGATTCTATAAGCTGTGGATGGATATTCATTATTGCAATATCTATGAGTTGCTTTCTTTCTGTATGCATTTGTGAGATTCTTAGTAGTCATTGATTCATTATGAGTTTAGGAGAGTTTAGAATTGGTCTTAGTTATAAATAGTAAATTTGCTAGACCAAGTTGTAGATTATATTCTAGGGACTGTTTCTATGAACTATGTTTGCTGTTATATGCTATCTATATGTGGGAGCTTTCTAAGTTACCAGCAAATGGAGACAAATCCTTGTATCGGTTCTTTCAGTTTCCTTGGGAAGAGTTGTGAGGATATAGAAGATGAAGATAGATGAAGATTGTATATGAGAATTTCTTATTGTGTTCATTTACTAAGTTTAGGGTCCATCTTTAGTATTGTCATTGTATATTTGCCTATAAATTTGACCCCTATGTGTGTCATGCAGCATTACACCAACTTTTTGACATTTTATTTTGTTACAGACAACTTACGAAAATTTCCGGTACCGCTATGATAAGAAGGAAAATCCATATACAAAAGGACTAATGGCAAACTTCAATGAACTTTCCTGTGCTAAGATCCCAAGAAAATTGGTCAATTTCAGAGAATTAGTTGAGGTGGAGGATGATGTTCAAGATATGTCCTATACTTCGGATCTTGAAAAAGGTTTTATGAACCCAAAACAAAAATTCGACATGGAAATGGGAACAATGTATGGCAAGGAAGGCATGCGAGATCCTGGCATTTTAAAGGATTTGGATTACACAGGCATTGATGATCACCTGAAGAAGAAGGCAGGAGAAAAAGAAGGTACATATGAAATTTTTGTTCCTGTTGATCAACGGAAATCCAAAACTACAGGAGATAACACTCATGAAGAAAGGAAGTAGCTCCTGCTGATTCTTTAGAGCAAGGTACCATTTTGATGTTTACGTTGGTCTCTATGTACACATGAAAAAAACTCTACATGGGGCATAACATTATTCATGCACAACTTATGTCCTAAATAGTCAATGATCAAGAACTTGAAACAGTCACAGAAGCTTGAGGACCTGCATGATTCAGATTGTGTTGCCTACAATGTAACTGTTTTGGCAAGATCCATTTGGGCATATCCTTAAAGGGAATATTTGTAGGCAGAAAATGATGAGTACGTAGGGTGGCAAGAAAAAAAAGGGTAGGAGTGAAACTTGATTTATAATAGAAGTTGTAAAGTGAAACAAATGATATGTCTCAAGGAATGGAGAAAAGGTCAACAATTTACAAAAATTTGGCACATGTTCACATATCAGTGCAATACAAATAAATCAATAAATAAAGGAACTACATCAATTCACACTGCGCAGTTACTTTTGGTAACACGACTTATAACTGCATCATTGCTCCTTCAATATTTGAGACTAAAGCTTATGAGAAGAATTAAGGAGAAAATGTTTTATATTTTTATTTGTAATTGTGAAAATGCCACATTTTTTATTTTCTTTTTAAATATTTAAATCGAAAATGGTGAAAACAACTTTCTTGTTTCAACATCCTAATAATTGGTTGTTAACAAGTGCATTTGAGCTTAGGTCTTTCTTTTGAATTTAGGAAGGCATTTAAAAATAATAAGAGAGAAAATAAAAATAAAACAATATTATAAAAAATATTATATAAGTAATGTAACTCATTTTAAAATGTTAATAATTTGACCCTTTTCTTTCACGACCCTCCTTGTTGGTCTCATTCAAAAATACAAACTAGAAATACCATTCTCAATTTGGATCAATTCTGTTTGTTTATTGGGAATGTTATTAAAGATTTATAATAATATAGTTATAATTGGGTTTCCCTCTTAGCTCCAAAATTAGTCATTAGCAATAAAAGTGATTAAAACTTCAAACTCGTTCTTAAATGACGTCTTTTAAGAGAGATAAAAATGAAAATAATTCGTCATCTTATATTAAAATATTTTTAACTGTATCTGCATCTTTATAAAAATTAACTACAAAATTTTAAAAAGAGGTACTAAAATAAATAGCTTATTACATGAAGTTTTAACATGATGAAATTCATTGCATTGTTTTTTTTTTTTTTTCAAGAAGACAAATGATAACTGATATATCTGTGAGGTTTATTTTCCAAATGTTATGCAGTAAAAAAAAATTAAATTAATTTTTTAATAAAGTAAAAGAAATGAGACCAAGAATAAAGAATTATTTACTATAAATTTAATTTAAAATACATTAACTCGTAAAAATTTTAAAGTGAATAATTCCATGTTTTTCTAATTTACAAAAAAACCTACTTGAGGGGAGTTTAATTTTCTCCCCTTAGGCTTGTGAATCCCGCCTTGTGCTTTGTTTTATAATTAATGACAAGTATCGTGTGTGCGTTTTATAATATAAATAAGTATAAAAATTTAAATTCAAAAATTAAGTATAATACAAAAAATATAAGCGTTTATAACTTTCAATTTTAAAATTTTTTAAAGCTAATTTAATCATTAGAATAATTTTTTCATGATAATTTATAAATATTTCATAATACTTAATGTTGATGGGAGAAAACCTGAGCATTAAAGAAATTTATAAAATAAAAAATTAATTAAAAATAATTAAAAAAATCAAATTAACTTCGTTATAAAATTTCGTGACATGTGTTATAAAATAAAGGTTTAAATAATTTTTCACTAATAACAATTATTATATTTAAAATTAGTGCTCAAAAAGTTTTTTCTACAATTTAGTTTCTAATAAATTTTAAAAAAAATAGTTATTGGTGTTAACTTTCATTTATTAAAGGTTGGCAACAAAGTTTTAATTCAATATTTTCTTTTATTTTCATCAACACACAATATTTAAAATTATCTGAAAAATAAAGGCTTAGTTAAAAAATTTGTCTTTATGAAAGTTGAGTTTAAAATTAGTTCTTAATTATTTTTTTAAGATTCAATCTCTAAACAAATTAAAAAAATAAAAAATTAATTCATATCTTTAATTTATGTTTATTAAATGTTGAGTTACCTAATGAAATATTTATTCAACAATGTCACATGTTAAATATTCAATATCGCATTAAAATTTTAAAAATACTTTGAGCACAAGCTTAAATGATAAGAAATCTTCTTTAAAATTTGTAAATACTCAATAACACTACCACATGTCAAGAAGTTCCTCTTGCTATCATTAAAATTCATTAAATACTTTAATAATGATTTAAAATCTATTATTTTTGTTTATTTATTAAGCTCGAAGATATTTGTATTAAAAAAATATTTAGAATTGGAGTTTAAGAAAATTTTTGAAAAATACTAAAAAAATTATCTAATAAAATTTTAATAAATTATCTTAGTAAAAATCTAGAACGTAGTATGTAATTCCTTTGAAGTAAATTAGGATAAATTCTTCTTGCTTTGAAGTTAAAAATCTAGAATGTAGTATGTAACTCCTTTGAGATTGTTTCATTCTCTTCTTTTGCAACTCTTTGTCTAATCAATTTTAGCTTTCTATTCAACTGTTTTTAAATTGTGTTGAACCTTTGACAATTAATTGCATATTTTTCCAATATATAGTAACAAAATTATGAAAAAAAAAACTAAGTTAAATTAAATTATAAATTAACATAAAATCACCATAATATTTTGTAAGATAAAAAGTAACAAGGGTTAAAATGAAAAATAAAAAAATAAAATTATGAATATAATTAATAAAATATTATATTCATTTAAATACAATTTAGGAAGTAATATAATATAAAATGATAAAAATAGGAGTTTGACCATCTAACATTTTTTTTTAATATTTCTTCTAATTATTTTTATTGGATTTAGTCATTTATTTATTTATTTTTCGTATTAAGTTAGTCTTTTGTTATAACATGATTAAATCTCTTGGAATACTAAACTTTTTTATTATTATTATTTCAATGCTTCTCGAAATTGATCAAAGGATTTTATATATACCATATTACGAATAACATGTAAAAAAACATGGATCATTTTATCAGTTAAAATAAGAGATTAAAGCGTAAAAATTGGAGATCATTTTTTATTAAAATCCAACTTTGAACATCCATTTTCTCAGGTTATCCTTTCAACAATTATTGAAATTAATTGTGGGTTGACCTTGAATTGTGACTAGTATATCAAATTTTTGCATACTTTCATTGATTAAAAATAAGAGATCAAATTATTTTTCAAAACTTATTTTACTTCAAACGTGAAGTCTTTATATTTTAATAATGATTAATCAAATTTTTTTGAGCTTTTACTATTCTCAAAATTTATTAAAAAAGAGTTAAAGGATGGATTTGAAATAAAAAATAAAATTAAAACTGAATTACTAAGTTTACCATATTAAATTTACATTGACATTAGCAAGGTACGGTGGTGGTGTAGTGGTAATTGTGTTTTAGTAACCATTCAAGAGCTAGGTTTGATACTTCAAAGAAAAGCTTTCAATCTTTTCTGCTAGAAATCGACAAATCTAGTGTTCAAAATTATGCATTGCACTGTGAGAAACTACCCCAATACAATATGTAGTTTCCATTGTACGTTTTTTCTTTATGCTTAATTATTTAGCTATTAAACACTTGCCTCTGATGCATAGTACTTTAATTTATACAAAATTTTATGTCTCTGTTATATATTACCACTCTTATTTAAATATTTTTTTTATCAAAATATTATTTTTCCTTTTGGTTATTCAAATTAACCGTAAAATAATTAAAATTAAAATTTCTTAAATTGGAATGATAATAAAACATTCTCCTTTTCCATGTTTTTAAAATGAAAATTTGCTTATGGGTTAATAATATGATTTTTAGACACATCTGGCTTCAACTTCAACAAGTTACTATTATAACCGGTTACTTATCATAGCATCTCTCAGCAATTTTTGTAGATCAACTAGTTATTTTAGTGCCAGCAACATGGGTAGGGCAAAACGGGATTCCTTTGATGGTAGGGTGGGTCTCTAGAAATATGAATGATATACTACTAAAGAATAATAATTTTTATCTAGAAAATATTTCTTAGACAATCAAGAAGGTGTACACTTCCAAAAAGTGATATAAAGAAAAGAGAAAAAAAAAGTGATAAGATAAGGAGATAAAGAAAATTAAATAAAAAAATATTATTAAGATATTTATAAATCATATTCAATCTTGTATCAAAACCTATAGCCTAGGGATAGTCCTAAGTAGACATTTATATGAGGCATAGGGCTCTCCCAAAATAGTGAAGACTTTTTCAAGTTAGGAAAAAGATTGGTCCTAATTGCAGAGGAACAAATCAAAGAATATGACCGGAAGAATGTTTTAAAATCTCTTTTTTATTATATTATTTTTCAACTAAATAACAAAATTTGTATAGTTTGTAAAGTGCTCATTCTATTTTAGAACACATTATCATTATTGCTCATAGTAGTTGGAATTAAATACTATAAAAAGATAGCCTTTTATTTTTCAAAATAAGTGTAATCATTGCAACCTTCTAATATTTTTTTAACATGTTTTTCTTTTTCTTTCTTCTTTCTTCTTTTATAAACACATTTGTCATCCAAAAGCATTATTCTAAGATTGTAGTCTTGAACAATATTACTCTTGCACCCAAGGAGACGTTAATTTAAAAAAAATTGCTCATTAATAGCGATTAAATTTTTTAACTCATATTCATGATAGCTTTACTTGTCTTTAATTTTTTTTCTAATAGTTAAAAAATTAATGCTAAAATTTATTATATTAACACTAGTGAAAAAAAAAATAATTTTACATCGGTTAAAATAGGTCTTTTATATCGGTTCCGTATCCGATGTAAATATAGGCGATATAAAAAGTTTAAAACTTTTTATATTGGTTGTTATACACTAATTTAAAAAGTGTTACTTTTTATATCAGTTGTATATAATAATCGATGTAAAAAAGGTTCTTAATGTTTATCTTTGTCAATGACGTCAGTATTTCTCTTCTCTAAGAGTTTTAACGTTTGCATCAATATTATCAATATATTTTCTTAAGTTAAATTAAAATTCATAAACGTCAGTGTTTATGATGTTCGTCATGTTCTTCATGATCATTATGTTCTTCATGTTCGTTGTGTTTGTCATGTTGATTGTGTTCATCATATTTCATTATTGTTCATCTTTATTTGAATCTGAAATATAAAAAAGATGCAATGTTCATCAAATCATTTAATAAGGAAGAAGAAAAAAGTGAAACAACAGAAAAATGAAAGAAATTAAAATAATTAATGTACCTGAAAAATCTTTACATGTTCATTGTCCACCTAGCTAAAGGAATAGAAGTTTCAGAAACTTAAAAAAAATCAGTGTTCGAGTCTCTAATTTATACTACTTCGTTGGCGCGTATATGAAAATTTAAAATTTGTATTAATTTTACATCGGTTTCCAGAAACAACTAATGTAGAATATACATTTTACATCGGTTGTTTTTACAAACAACCGATGTAAAAAGTTTTCATAATTTTCAAAAATGCCACTGTATTTTTTTTTATATCGATTATTTTTACAACTTATGTAAAAAGTACTTTTTACATTGGTTCTTTTGACAAACAATGTAGAAAAGTTTGCAAAAATTTCAAAAATGTCACAACATCTTTTTCTACCTCGTTTTACAAAAAATCGATGTAAAATCCTGTTGTAAAAAGTGTTTTTTGTACCAATGTAAACTAAATAGTGGTGCTAGTATATTATCATAAAAAATATTGACGTAAACTTTATAACAGTTATTTAGTGATAATTTCAAACTACTAGTAAATTTTGAAATTCAAATGTCAGGAACTAAACACACTATAGAGAGCATTGCTTTATTTGAGAAATACAAGGTTAAAAGACTCATAAGATACGTCATGTTTATGAAGGTGTTAGCTACAAAAATCAAAATCTACTTCATATTAGAGTTTTATTTGTGGGCAATAGCCAAATCATCTTTACAAGAACATCCAAGCTCAATAGGAGTGGCAAATTCATGGTTAACTGGTCATATCCATGCTAAGATGGCAAACCCTACCATTCCTCTCCACCATAGCCAAATGCAACTTCACATAAGGCATCACTCTCTCAATCTCGAAAAACACCTTTACTTTTTGTTAGAACACCATTGTTTATTTAGTGTTTAGGAAAAAGAAAAAGTTCATGCTTAGTTGTGTGAGGTTATTTTGTTTGTTCATGCTACTAGGTATTTGCCAACTATTGATTAATAACCAATGTTAGGGTAATGTCAAACTAATGCTAAAATCCTTCTATTCTGTATGCAGTTATATAAAACTGACGTAAAATTTCTTATCTTTCTTAGCAATTATCTCAAATTGATGTTAAATTCCTTATTTTTATTGGTGGTTGCTAAAATTGATATTGAATGTTATTTTCCAAGTGTTTTGTTGGCGATTATTAGTAACCATAGTTAATGAACCAACGCTAGATGTCGCAGTTCTTATAGTTTGTTCTTACTAAAGATGTTCTTTTTAGGTGAACCATTTTAATATCATCTCCCTTTTCCAAATATCTTATCTCTTCACATTTTCAAATGTCATGCCCAATAGTTGGTATAATTAAGGTGCTTATTACTTTCTAAAGAAAGTAAAATGATTCTTTTGATTGTTGCTTTTCCTTCTTCTTCTTTTAAAAGGGCTTCCTTTCTTTCTTTTTTTCTTCTCACGATTCTTTTTACCCTTTTTACTTCGCTTCTAGATGCATATGCAAAAGAATCATTTCCTGTTTTTTCTTAAAAATTATCCTTATTTTTTATCAATTATTTTTCAAGTAATCATTGATTGTATATAATAGGTCTTTTCATATGTTAATTGAGCTCAATTTCACAATTTAAATGAGGTCTTGTGATGTTAGACCTTTAATGGACTAATATGCATTTCTTACTTAATTCTCGAATTCTTCTACATCTTGACCTTTCCTCCTTGTGAAAAAAATATTTGGAGCTGTAGATATTTAATTTGAGAGATCTTGGTGGATTTGAAAAGTTATGATAGAGATCTAAAATTTCTCCTGGAATACTTGTTGGCTAATTCAATCAAATGCGGAGTCAAAATTAGGCTCAAAGTTAGACACACAGTTGTTGCCGAACAACAAGACTTTCCTTCACTTAAATAGGCATATATCATTCATTTTAGGTTCAAATCAAGCAAACCATATGTCATTGGAAAGCTTATTCAAAGGGCTTTTATTTTAGGTAGCTTAGGAATTTTACTTGTATTCAGACAATTGTTTCTTATTTGGAGGGAATCTGAAAAGACATTGGACATTCATTTAATTCATTTTACACTTTTCTTGTTTTTAGAAGAGCTTTCTTTCTCTTTGAACTTCTGGTTTTGTGCTTCCATGAAGATGACCATGAGAGACTAATTTTTACACTCAACCTAGAGGATTCCTTATAGCATTGATTTGATTATGAGGTTTTTGCACTTAAACTTTGAATTCGAATTCTGATTCTCCCTCCTTCTTTCATTTATGAATTTATTTTGAATTAAATTTGATCGAGTTTGATTGATTTGATCTAATTAGAACAAAACCTTAATGATTCAAAAATTACCTCATCAATTTCGAATTGATCAATTTGGATTTAATTAGGTACAATCAAAGGTTTGATTCACATATCTAATATCAAGGTTAATCAGATAGAATTTAAATCAGTTTACCTAACATCGATTATGTTATTGCTAATTGATGTGTGTACATTAATTAAATGCTTGAATATGTTCATGAGAATAATTCAAAATTAATGAAATTGAATCACATATATACTGGAATTGGTGATGAATTGAACCATTGCATAAGAGTTCTTTAGATTGACTTTGTTAATTGATTTTTTTGAAACAATTCTTGTTTTGAACTTTATTAATTAATTATTGTTGAATGATAAATCCCTCAAACATATCTCTTCTAATTGTATTAGAAAATGTTAAGTATTGTCTGAAGTTTGACTTAGGTTTCATCAAGTACTGCATTTATAAAATTCCTAGTTCATTTGATTTGTGATTGCGATTTAGCATATTATTTTCTTTATTAACCAATTTAATCTTTGCTTTTAGATAGTACAAATAAAAGAACCAATCTTTACCTCTTATCTTTCTTTGGTTTAGATTTTTCCCTTTATGGTATTGCACATTTCACTCTCTTATACTAGGAGAAAACTAAGAGTATTTATTGTCTTGAGTTTTGGATAATGTGCAGACCACTTTACAGCTATATGATGGTGATTTATTATCTTTTGCTCATTTCTAGGCAGTCAAATAAAAGCAACATGATAAGGGCAAACTGTTTAGGGAGTGTGCTAATTATAAAGTAAGATAGCTCAAAAGTAAACTTGTCTAAGGGCACACTAAACAATGAACTATATGAAAAGAGCATAGTAACTTCTTTTCTCTTAAAAGTCAAGTCTAGGAGTGTTTCATGACCATATCCTTAAGCATGGTCATGCTTCTCTCTTAATGTAACTAATTAAGAGATTTTCATAGGTCTATGAGAGTGAATTTGAAATTTAAATTTGATAACAGAAATTCGTATGTTTCGCTATAGATAAGTCATATCTTTTGTTAGAGATAAAACATATCTTTTGGAAGGTTAAATCATATCTTTTGGAGTCTAAATTATTATTCTTAAATTCTACACTCTATATAAAGCACTTCACACAGTGGATACAAAGACACTTAACACACTTGGAGACTTTGGCTTGGCTAACTTTTGACGCCTTTTGGAACCGTTTGAGAGTAAAGATCATTGGTGAAGATGAATGATACTTTTTTGGAGTCTGAGCAAGTGATCGAGAGTGTTTTGAGGAATAAAAACTCTCTTCATCTCTTTTCCTTTGGTATTCCTTTAGTTTGTGCTTTCTTTTTGAATAAATATAGATTTCTTTACAATTATTTCTCTTCCTATTTCATTATGAGCAGTTAAATCCATAGGTAAGGTTACGTTGGATATTTTGCATATTTTATGTAATATTTATGTTTAATGATAATTACAGTTTTTTTTAGATTAATTTTGCTCTAATGCGATTATATTTATATGTTTAGAATTGATCAATCTTAACATATCATAATTGATTGCAATGTAATTTATCGTATCACATGTAGTTAATGAAATTATAGGATAAAATGAGATAAAAAAATTAAGTAGATCAAACCTAATTTTTCTCTTTCAATCAATTATTAAATTAATAAACTTATAGTTTCTTTATGTTTTTCCTCTCTGTTTACCTTGCATGACCATTGGGGATGATAGTTTAGAAGAAAGAATATTAATATATATTGCATGGTGATTAGGTGCTATTAGTTTTAGTATGAATGATTGGTGATCATAGTGAAACCATGATTAGAATTAAACTAAAAGTGAACATAATAAAGTGTAAAGGTAAAATCCTATACCTTAGGTTCGTCTCTAATAATTATCTTGTCAAAAGTTATGTCATGTTCTTTTCTTTTTCATTATTATTTAATTTAAAATATTCATAAATTTTCTTTAATATATTATGCCCTATTTTGGTTCATGCAATTAAATCATAGTATTTTTGGTACTTGAAAACAACCTTTGGATTCCTCTCATTCCGGCCGCTTGGTTTGTCATTGAATCACACCATACTAGGAGAGAGACCTACCCTGATACTATTATTGTAACAGTTTGACAATTTATTCGGGACTGACGACTGTCCCCACAAACCAACACAAGAATTTTCAGTATGCTTTACTTTTCAGTATGTTTTGTCCTCCCTCACACACTTTCTGACAACTTTCCAGAAGGTCACCCATCTCATAATTTCTCTAAGTTAAGCACAATTAACTTTGGAGTTCTTAAGAGATAAGCCACCGAAAAGTAAATGCATTTTGTTGGTATAGATAGTCTTAATCAATTCCTTTAAGTTATCATCAACTGTATACACAGTCTCTGGATCTCTTTTATTCTAGTGTATGTTCGATTCATTCATGTGTCACTTGTCGAAAGTTTGTTAGGAGTTATCCGTGCCACATTGTACTAACGATCACTCGTCGCCTTCGCCTGAAAGCCTGTCAAAAACTGCTCATTGTCCATACTATAATACACCAACGATCACTCTCTGCACTCGCCTAGCACCTAGATGTCACAAATATCTTTATTACTTTTCAACAAGTCATTATCTCACAAAAAAAATTCACACTTTGCCTTCCAAGTCTTTTGGACACTTTCACTTATTGACGACTAACCTTGGGAGCATTATAACCTTTTGCTTCCTAAAGTGTACTTGACTTAAAAGATCTAAACTTGACTTTCCAATTCCTTTTAGGCATCTTTTACTTATGTGAGGAGAGTCGGGCTATTAAGCATGCTTCAGAAAGTGTCACTCTCTGCTTTTTCTAAATGTCAAACACTTAACCCTTAAAGGTATATACTTACTAATAATCTTTTGTTAAATAGTTAATTATTCTAAAAAAAGTATTTTCAATAAACAGTCAATCAAGCAAACAACTTGAAATTGAAAACTAATTTCAATAAACAAATAGTCAATTAAGAAACCATATGGGTGTTTTGTTTTCAAATCTCCATGAAATCCTATTGCATTTGCTGTAAGATCCATCTCTAATTTTGTTGAGTTATAGGGGCGTCTTCTATTCACTCCTTCCTTGTTAGATCTTCTCCAAAGCGTTGGCCCATTCTTCGCATAGAAGTCAGCATTTCATCCAAGCATTGCTGACTTGTCATAGTAAAATCTATCACCGAGAAAGACATCATAACGATGTGCTCATTGGTCTTACTTTCACCAAAAGCATATCTAGTTTATGCAACATATTTAGTTTAGGTCATTTCTCTCTTTCCTCGTTTCAAACTATTAGTCTTTCTCTCCTTTCATTATAAGTAGAAAAATCTTCCAAGTTGAAAGATAATCTCCTTAATTTCACACTAACTCTTCTTTATTCCTGTCTTTTTGCGCACCTCAATGAACTTATCAATTATCTCAAAATCTCTTCTTCTTTTTTTTTTCCCCTCTTTCATAACTAAATTATAAGGTTCTTATATTTAAAAAGATGGTTGTCCCATTTCAAAACAACTTGCACTGCATAGTATTTTGATGACACTCTAGCAACCATATTCATTAACTTTCATTTCACCAAAGAAAGTTGAAGACCTTCGTATATTAGCAATTGATGCTTAATTCCTTTCATTAATCTCTGCTAGCATCTATGATGATCAACCAAGGGCTAGAAAAATTCATTGTTATACATCATTAAAGAAATTAATACTACTAAATATTCCAACAATAATATTTTTTGGAATTTTAATTGTATTATTTTATAAGAAATTAGAAAAAAAAATTAAAATTATAAAAAGTTTTTTAATGATTATTTGAATTAGAGATTAATTAAAACTTCAGTAAATAGTCATCTAATTATAAACTTCCATATCATTGAAAATGAATAAATAATCATTTTAGTTCATCAAATTGCAAGCATTGATTACCTTGATCCATAATTTTATAAAAATCCCACTTTAATAATTGTTTTTATATAACTAAATCATTTTATTCTTTTATTTATTTTACTTTTTATTGTCTTTTTGCATTGGAAAAAATTAAAACGAATGCTATGTTAAAAATTTGAGAATCAAAATAGAATTTTTATAAAACTAAAAATTGTAATAATCAACAATTTATAAAAGTGAGGTGAGTATTAGTATATGGTCTTATTATTTTAAGCTGGCAGGCTCGCCATGTTGTCCATAGAGATTCTTGTTTTTTGAAACATTTCTTGTTGAGAAAAAGAAAAGAAAAAACATTTCTTTCTATGGATCATTCTATGCATCTTAATGCGTCCCTTTAATTAGATATTAAAATTTGCCAGGATGTATCTTTAATTCCTTGAACAAACAGCCATTATTTTAGGTTTGACCTTAAGAACCAGCTTTCAATGGATAACATACAACAAAAAGAAGACAATTCACTATATTGAGATTTGTGAGTTAAAAATTGAAGATGAAACTTGACCAAGCAACTTGTAGTTAGTTGCTATTGGATGCCACGTTGTGCCAAATGCCAGCTTCTTCCAATAAAAGCAGCATCTTTAGTTGAATAATAAGTATAATATAATATCTGTCTCCACCATTCCATTGCCATCATATCTGCCTGTCAACTAAGTACTCATTTAATTTATCGGTTTTCTTCATTTTTGTTTTATTTTAAGTATTTAAAAGTAGTAAAATTATGTTAAGAATGAAATATTAAAATTAAAAATATAATATATACATAATTTTTTAAATATTACCTTTATATCTTTAAATTTAATTTTTAAAATTTATGACAATAAAATAAGAATTTTATTAACCTTAATTTTAGCGGAGTTTAAGTAAAAAAAAAAACAATTTATAGGAAAAATTCACATTTATTATTTAATAAATTTTTATTATTTATGCATGTTTAAACTCAATCTTTTATGTTGAAGTTAACAAAACTCAAAATAATTATTTTTATTAGAAAATGTTAATGAATTTTCTCAATGTATATTAATTAAAAATTTTAAAATAATTTTTTTAATAAAAAAATACCTGTCCTCATCATTTTTAGTATATCTTAATATAAATTTTAATATTTTTTATTTTTTAAACAATATATTGACATGACTCCTAATTTATAAAGGATATTCTAGACCCACTCCCTTGGAAATTTCGCCTCACATTCATGGCACCCACCATTACAAGATGTGCGTGTTATATATATAATCAATATTTAAATATTGGATAAAAAATTAAAAAAAGTTTTTATTAAAAAACATAAAAAGTACTCATTCTTATATTTTTATTAATTTTTATTATTTATTAATTTCTCAACCAATATATTGTTAAGACCCTTATTTTATTACAAATTGGTCGCACATTCATTCATATTTATTCTTTCAAAACAAGTGAACCCACAGACTTTTGTTCATTTAAAGACTTCCATAAGATTATATTGACTTCTGTGTTTAAAAATTATAAATTAAAAAATTAACAAATAAAAAATAATTAAGAAACTTAATTAAGTATTTAATTATACAAAAGAATTTGAACTTAGTCTCCATAAAAATTTTTTTTATTATATAGTCATTACTTTTTCACAAATTGATTTTGTTTCTCTAAGAACACATAAGCTAAAAAGAATAAAAATTTGTGAAAAAGTAAAAACTATACCTTAACAAAATATTTTATAGGTATTAAGTCTAAATTATGTAATTTTTATAAGGATTAAACACTTAATTAAGATTAATTAAAAATTACAGTGAAAATATTTTAAAAATTATTATAAGAATGTATATATTAATATAATAATATTTATTTAATATTTATTTAATATTTATTTAATTAATTAACTTACTAAGAGTATTAGGGACAGATCTAGAATTCACTAGAGGTAAAAAAAAAAAAAAAAAACAACTAGGCTGTATATATATTATATTTTTTTATATGCACTAAAACTATCTTTAGTTAATAGCTAAATATTAATTTCTTTTAAAACGAATATATTACTGGTAATCTCCTTCATAGTTAATATGCTCAAAGAATCATCTATATATTATATATTGATTATGTTCATCTCATAAACATATATTTTTTTAAAATTATATTATATTACTATCTATATAATTAAATATTTTAAAAATTATAAAAAAATTATCTATAGTTTGTAAGAAATATTTTGATTGGGGTTCAAGACCCATCCATCCCCCTAAATCCGAGTGCTTATTAAACCAAGAAATTATTTGCACGTCGTAGAGAAACAAATAATTAGAATAATATCCACATGCGGTGCTTAAAGTTGGTTTATCTAAATTCAACGTAAATTCTCTCTAAAGTAGTGAACAAAATTGATATGATGTACGAAAGTTTAAGTGCTCAACTTAGATCTCACAGTATTCTCTTTTTACATAAATGTAAGAGTGTAATTTTAGTGCAACGTTAATGTTGAAAACTTTATATTATTAATTAATTAAAATATAATATAAATACATTTTTCAAATTAAATATTACAAAAACTTTTTTTTTTCAGGATTGAATGACACTATCCTAAATGCAATTGAATGACACTATTTTACACTATTGTTTTATATATACAATTCTTCCTCTTATTTTCATAACATTGGTTTCCACGTTTCATTGTTTACCAGATACAATGGTTTTATAATACATGATGAAATAATAACGTTGATACGCGAAAAACAAATGAATGAACAAAAACATTAATATTTTTTGCACAATTTTAAAGATTATTTCTAAGAAGTTGATAAAAAAATATTTAAAATTAAATTAAATGCACGCTAATTCAAAGAAAAAGAGAAAAAGAAATTATGGACAATCACGTAAATTTAGGTTAAGGACAAGGGAAAGATGATAAGAGATTAGGGACATACAAATACGTGTGGATGTCGAGAATGATTTGAAAGACTAATTATAATTAGTTACTCATTGTCCAAATTACTGTACATACTAATAAAAAAATATATTTACTATAAAATTCAGTTCTAGAATTATTTTTTTCTGAATAGATTTATGTTATGCGTGAATTGTTTTTTCAGTACTCTGAGTTTGCAACATTGGACTTTTAGAAAGTTCATTTTTATTTATTTTTTAATAAATAAATGTAGTTTTTATTCGTTATCCAAAATTTATAAACTGAAACAAGGATGGCAACAATAAGCAACGGAACTACTACATGTTTAATAACGATAAAAGATCACGCATCTCATTCAAAAGTTGTTTTAAATATTTAATAATAAGTGGAAATGAAAATTTTATTTGTAATTTTATTTTTTTTTCATCATTGGTACCGTTTTATAGTTTTGTAACGGAAAAAGACAGATTACGCGCGTAAAAGCCGCGAAGAATTGGGAAATCCGTCAGAGAGCCCCCAAAGCTGCCAGCAGTTTGGATTCGAAGGAGGGAGAGAGAGAGAGAGAGAAAGAAGAACAAAGAACAAAACTTAGAGAGAGAGAGAGAAAAAAACAATAACATAAAAGTTCGAAAACTTTGAGGAGGGATTGATTAGAAAAAGGGACATGGAGATTCTCGTCTTCCGATGATCCCTTCAATTTCCGGTTTGGATTTGGTGTCACAGCTTCATTCTCAATTGCTGTGATCCCAACATCATCGTCAACAACAACAGACATCTCTCTCCTTCTCTCTCTCTCTCTCTCTCTCTCTCTCTCTCTCTGTCTCTGCATTGCCCCTTTTCAGTTCAAAAGGAGGCTTATTGGAGGAACCCCAGAACGAAATTTTGGATTTTTAAGAGGATTCTGGTTCTGGGTGGGACTTGAATTGGGTTTTATGGGTTTTGTGAAGGGGAAAGACCAATTTTGGTGACACACAACACAAGGTGGTGGTGTTGCCATGGTTGGGGATAGAAATCAGCATATGGGGGCTTCTCCTTCTAGCAGTGTGGTCCACAATACGAAACAATGGAGGCTCTATCAAGTTTGGAGGGGAAGCAACGTGAGTTTTTTTTTTTTTTTTATTGCTTTTCATGACTCAAAATTGGATTTTGATGGTGATTTGATTGTGTGTTTGGTCACAATTCAATCTCAGTTTGAACTCGTTGTGACTTGTTTGTCTTTGCTTTGGTTCTGTTTTGTTGTGATTTTTGGACCTTCCTTTTTATTTATTTATTTTCTGAATATGGTTTTTCTCGCTGTGGAATCCAGCCCTTTTGGTTGTCGGGTTAAGCATGTTTCAAAGTGAATATTGTTTTCTACTTTTCTTTGCATAATTGAGAACTCCATGTTTCAAAGTGAATGATGATGGTAAATTGGCTTTTCTAAAACTAATGCTTGGAATTGCTATTTGCGAATGTCTGGTTAACCTTTCATTTTTGTTGTTTCCCTTCCCTTAAGTCCATTTCCTGCAGACGTGAGGGTAAACCCATGATTCTTTGATGTGGGGAAGCTTTTGAGTTATCGGTGACACTTCAATTCAAGCCCTCTTCTTATTTCATTTCCATAGATAAATTTTGACTTGGCTGTGGATTATTTAAGCTTGTAAATGTCTACCATCTGAAAGTTTTTATCTTTTTGTATTGGATTGAAAATAAACATGATTAGATATCTTGAGGCAATGGAAAGCATGTTATACTTTATTAATTCTTCTTTGTTTGAATTTTTTCAGAAGTTTTTCTGTGGTGGGAGACTGGTTTTTGGTCCTGATGTAGCTTCCCTGTTTCTTACATCATTCCTAATTGCTGGACCTGCAATTGCATTTTGTGTAAAGATATATCTTAAAATCAAGAAGGGTCCTGTTAATGATCATTGGTGTCCTGTATTGATTGTGGGTGCAGTTCTCACTGTTTTGGTAAATACCCTTGGCATTTTGTCCTTGAAGATTTTACAGAAACCACTTTTCAACTCATAAGCTCATTCTGTGCTTCTCCCCTTTTTTCAGTTACAAAAATAGAAAGCCAAAATTTCATAATGCATAATTATATGTGTGGTGTTATCTAATGCATAAATAAGAAATGATTAAGGTTACGCAGTAGTAAGAAATTATAATATTGACTATATATAAAAAAAGAAAATTAATTTTACATAGATTACAGATCTACTTATTTTATCAAATATGATGTAATTTAAGTAGTATGCATCTGCTTTACTATTTATAAGGAAAAAATAAATATATTTCAAATTGTTTAGCTTTTACAAAATATCTAGCTTTTCCCTGAAACTTGAATACCTTTGTCCAAGATGAAAGGCAAACTTTCCTAAAAATTTGTGCCAAAAGGTAAAGGCCCAAGGATGTTTTATATCTTTGACATGCCTTTTCATACAAGGGCCCTTTAGTAATGCACCGTGGGTATTACACGTTTTATTCATGTTATGCTGAAATTAAAATTTAATTATGGACAATAGGGGAAGCAATGTTCAAACTTGTGACCACTCAGTCATAATAATGGCTCTAGTACCGTTGAGATTATAAGGAAAAGATGGGGAATAGAGAAAACAAAAATGAGAGAAAAAAGGACCCTGACTAATATTAATATGTCAGTATGTGATGTTACTTCAAACTCAGTGCACCTATTTTTTATATCCAAGGTCAAGTACTGATGTAGTACAAGTGGTGCAAGCGCAGCCCAATAATACCCCTGTCATGATAAGTTTCCGTAAATATAATGACATGATTTCATTTTCATTCTCAGGATTGATTGATCCTTTTCATTTTATTCTTTCCTCATAGCTTATGATGAGAGCTCCTTTCTTATTTTGAAAGTAAAAGCTGATATGTCAGACAACTCGTGCAGGATTTAATGTTCCTCTTCTTGACTTCTGGGAGAGATCCTGGAATTGTTCCTAGAAATTCAAGACCTCCTGAATTTGACGATACATATGACATACCTACTCCTTCCATGGAGTGGATTAATGGTTCAACCCCTCATATGAAACTACCTCGAACTAAAGATGTAATGATTAATGGTCATGCAGTGAAAGTGAAGTTCTGTGATACCTGCTTGCTTTATCGCCTTCCTCGTACTTCTCATTGTTCTATATGCAACAATTGTGTCCAGAGATTTGATCATCACTGTCCCTGGGTTGGCCAGTGCATTGGAATTGTAAGTTCACTATAATGTAACAAGTGAAGTTTAGAAACATTCAAGGCTATAACGTTACATGTTTTTATCCGACAAAACATATTTTTATGCTACTTGGAACATAGTTTAAACCAATTATAGAATGTACTTGAAAGTATACAGTCTTGAGCTTCTGAATCCTTTTGATGACTACAATTTAGCTGGTTAATGAAGTTAGTATGTGTCTTGGATTGTAGTGACAAGCTGGTTCCATACATCTATTTACTGAAATGTACCATTTCTTTATAAACTCTCCGAACTTAGATCTAATCAATTGACACTCAAACCTCACAATTGAACAAGAATGTTTGGATTGTTTTTATTTTTTGTTCTGCAAGAAAGATGAGTACCTCTAGGCTCTGCATGCTAGTACTTTTTGAAAATTTGTCTGATTGGATATTGGAGTGATGATCACCTTAAATCAAGTGGCATACTACTCAAGTATCATTTCATAGAAAGATTTAAATATAATTTGCAATTTTATGTTGATTTGGGATTGAGGAAGTCCTGCATTTGACATGTTACTTAATATTTTGATGTCCATGTTCCTTCCGTGGAAGATAATCTAGATTTGGACTCTTCTTAGCATCTTTCCCTTGGAAACTACAGTTTTCCTATACGAGCTACTACTATGTGGCAAGAACTTTCCTAGCCAATCCATCCTTTAGCAGAAGCTATGAGTAATCCATTCCTCTAAGTAATGCAATTGAAAAAATTGTAAAGGTGCTGAAACTAGGGAATCCATGAAAACTCTAAAATACAATGTTTAATTATAGAAAATGATATCATTTTCCTAATAATGCAACATGGATGCATAAGGAAATGAGCATAAGGTTCTCCTACCCATAGAATATGGCAACATTCTTCTATACAGGCAGTAATTGTTTTATCAAGGACCATTTTGGTTTTTGTTTGGTAGGGGATATTATGTCCACCTGCAGATAGGTTTTGCTGCATTTAACTCCATCCTATCCTTTAAGGGGAGGATGAGAGAGAGCAGAGTGCCCAGTTTAAATGTGTCTTCTTCCTAGTGATCCCTTTTCCAAATGTTCTACTACATTCATTTCTTACAAGTACTAACATTCTCTTACATAATGACATAATTGCAGCGAAACTATCGGTACTTCTTCATGTTTATATCAACATCAACCATTTTGTGCATATATGTCTTCGTGTTCTCTTGTATCAGTATATCCCAGAAAAATGTTTGGAAGAAAATAGCACACGATTATGTATCAGATTTTCTGATAGTATACTGCTTCATTGCTGTCTGGTTTGTTGGTGGCCTCACAGTTTTCCATTTCTACCTTATTTGCACAAACCAGGTGACTATTTTACTTCTCCAAATGTGAAAAATTTCTTAATCATTTCTGATTCTTTATTCATCTCAATCACATGCTTTAGCCATTTTTCTGTGCTCCCTCCTATGGTATTGCTTCAAATTTCACATGGATGAATTTGTCAGAAAACAAAATGATAATGTTTAATACATTATTCAGGTGATAGATGCTTTAAATTTTAACGAGTGATTAACTATACTCTGGCAATCCTCATTTTGTCGGAAGATCAAATATATTCTTCAATGGTTACAAACATTTTGAGCATCAAATGAATAAACCAGTCGCCAGACAGGATCATTTCAGTTAGCGGGGTTTAGGGAAGGGAAACTGTTTGGTACAAAAAAAATAAAAACTAGAAATTTGGGAATGATAAAAAAAAAGAGGATGAAATGATAAAAAGATTTATCTTTTCATCATCTAAGAGGAAGGCAAATGGAGAAAAGGTGAGACAAGAATAGAACACTATGTTCTGTAGCTGAGTTTGAAATAGATATTTAACTTAAAAGCGACTATATACTATATTATCAAGTTCATCCTTACTGTCTCACTATTCATGGAAAAAAGAATTTTTTTCTGGCTTTATGCTAGCTATGGATAATAACGTATCATTGCTGACATTGGGATATGGAGTTGGCATCTTCAGCAGCTGAATGAAACATACTAATAGTTATGCATCAGTTAGGATGGCTATCAAATTAAATACCATGATTGTGTAGTTTTTTCATGAATTTTGAAAAGGACTTGTAACTGGGAAAGAAAAAGCAATCCTAGACATTATTTCCTGGCAAATGCGTTGAACTTATTTTTATTTTCTTGGTTCCAGATTAAATAGGCAATTAAATTTTGGCCTCCAAACTTCAATTCTGATCTTGACCAAGAGAGTGACTCCATACTATTTTTTCTATGGTCATGCTGAACTCAGGCTTGAGTTTGGCCATTTTAGTGTCAACTCCATTTTCTTTTGAGCGATTGTTATAAATTTGATTTTCAGGATACTCAAATCATTTTACTCATACTTTCATATTCAAGATAGTTTCTTTTTCTTTCTATTAGAAAGAGGGTCTGCTGATTATAATCTATTTTATTGCAACACTTATCTACAGTATGTATCTCCCATTCTTCAGAGACTTGTCCATACGATGATTATTTTAAAAGATATATGTTGATACTAAATTGTTGTTTATTGATTCAAGATTACTTATACTTTTTTTGCTTTTGTTGTCATGCAGACAACTTACGAGAACTTCAGGTACCAATATGATAAAAAGGGGAACCCATTCAATAAGGGATCATTGAGAAATATCAGAGAAGCACTTTGTTCTAGTATTCCCTCTTCAAAGAATAATTTTCGATCATTTGTTGTGGAGGATGAGCATATGATGGGTGGGTCTTTCACTCCAAATATTGCAGATGGAATGTTGACCCCCAAGGAGAAATTTGATATTGAAATGGGATCTATGCGTACAGAAAATGGACGTATGCGAATTCCGGAACTCCTGCAAAATTTTGATTTTGATAATTTTGAGGATGAGATGAGGTTTGCAGATGGGGAGGGACAACCTTCTTTTGATCCATTCTACAGTGTTGAGGATGGAAAAGACTCATCCCGAACATCGAATGCTACAGTTTTGAATTTCCAAAGCATTGAAGATGAAACAGAACAGTCTAGGCAAAGCTCCCGTGGTGGAGTCAAAGTCAGAGAATCTGCAATTACAGAAACCAATGACAGGAATAACTAATGTTAAGCCACAATGCCAGGTCTTGGTTTTTATTGAATAGAGGTTTTCTTCTCACTCTTCGTCTTTTTCTTTCCTGAAAATTTTGGTTGTTGTTTTGGACCTATAAAATGAATGGAATCATAAACTGGATTAGGCCTGCATTTGTCCATGGATGAGATGTTGCCTGAGTTTGATCATTGTCTATGAAAAATGCTTTTTTCTGACTTAGTATTAAGTAAAATGACTCTACAATCACACTCAACTCTACTCGAAGTACCCTCATGCTGAATATGCATAATGTACCATAGAAAAAGGAAAGTGATTTTAGTTTCATTCTTGAACTGTTTCCTTGATTGGTCTATATTTCAGGTCCTCCCTTTGATTGCTTGTGTGCCTTGAAGTAGAGACTGAGGATGGTTTGCTTCCAATGTTGCAACAATTTGTGGTTTGTAAGAATTTCCAATGTGCTGGACTCATACAAGTTCTTTGATGCTATTCGTGCTGGAAATAGGGAGATTGACCTTGCACTTGTCTCTCATTTTAGTATAAAAGTATGGCAAGTGTTTGTTATAAGATGTAAACTCGCTTGCTTTCAAAATAATGCAGAAAGATTGTCTGGCTAAGTTTATGATAGGTATTGTGCTAGGTGTGCCTATCTCTTCCACTCAGTCCTTTGTTAAGATCTCTAGATTGGATGATTTTTTCATTTAATAGTAGAAATTTAGAATTTCTGTATGTAGGACACTGATTTATTTTTGTATGAAACATCTCCTCTCCTTAGGTCCTCGCTAAAGAAGGCTGAAATCTTGAAGGAACAAAGCGAAGATTATGTCACCTTAAAATTTTAGTTGAGGAAAAGTATCACTTAATCAAAATTAAAGCAAGAATTAGAAAACGGAAATGACAGTTCAGTCTAACTTGGTGCACCTATTTAGTTTACGTTAGGAAACACGTTAACCAACACAAATTATATTTGATAATGTTGAAATAAGCATAAATTTATGACTAATCAAATGTGAATTTAAAAACTCACTTGCTTAACTCATTTGATAAAGAATAGTTACATTATTTATATTTAAATCACCTCAATTGTTAACATCAATCTTTAAAAAATGATATTTGATAATGTTGAAATAATACACTCATGAAATGTTTCTTCTGGTATTGTCTAACTAATTTATCTTCTTTCTTTAAAAAATAATTGTTAACATCAATCTTTAGTTAACTATAAACTTTTAAAAGTAATAAGTTTTTCTTAAAAAACATTTATTACATTTTATATTATTGTTGTAATGAATATTTTTTAAAACGTTTAATTACGTAAAATAAGTCTTAAAAAATGATATTAATATATTTTTTTAATACGTATCTGAAGAGAGAAGTAAAGTTCGGCAAATCTAGTTGTTTATTTATATATTAAAAAAATTATCTTCCTAACACTTTAAAAAAACACACCCAAATTCACATCTTCCCTAATGATTATGCACGTAAAATCTGTTTCTATTTTTCCAAAAGTTGTATCTAATATTTTGTACCCAAAACAAAAGAAGGGAATTTTTGTGGTCAAGCTTTTGTTGTTTCTTTTCTCAGTCAGTGGGTCCTGCTATGTGTGGTTTACGTTGCTGTTGCAGGCTTTCAGCCCCAATTGCTGCTATTGGTGGTGCTTTTGCTCGCAGAGAAGAAAAAATCTGGATTTTATTATACTAAGATTATTAATCTTCAAAAATATAAAATGCTATATAGTTGATGGAGGCCATTAGTACAACACTCTACAATTTGCTAGGGATAAATCCTTCTATCTTTTTCAAGATAGGTTCTTATTTTTCTACCCTTTATTTTGGGTGTTTTCTTTTACTTACCATTTTTTTTACTCTAATAAAAGTAAGAACACTATTCTGAAAAAATTATAATACTTATATCTATACATAGTTGACAAAAAAAAAACTTATATGTGTAGTTAATTTAGTGCCATGAAAATAAAACTCTGAAAAATGAAATATCTAAAATAAACTGTTTAAAGAATGCAAATTAAATTTAATCTTTGAATCAACACGCGTAAAATTTGAGGTGTGGTATGTTTATCAATGTTTCAGTCTCAAAACATAATTTGACTATTTTTTTAATAAAAATATTTATATATAAATCACTCAATAACAAGTTTAATTTAAAAACATAAAATTACAAAATCAATTTCATTTGTCATCAATTCTGCACCCTCTAACTATAATCTAGAGAAACACTTACTTTTATTACTATGTACTAATAATCTAAACAAACCTGAGTTCGAAGTTAAAACACGTATCCGATGTAAGGCACAAGTTGTCATCCACATGTAATCATCACGACCAATCACGAAGCAAAGAGAAGCTTACAACACCTGCCACGTGTCAAGTTGCAATTAACGTTCAAAGATTTCATTGGATGAGATTCTATCACACTCCATCCAACTTATAACTCTTTCTCTTGTTGTCTTACACACTTCTTAGTCCTCAACCTCAAGTTCAAACCTTTGCTTCTTCCTCCACAAGCCCACCAAAATTATGGCAGCAGAAATGGCTCTTGTGAAACCCATTTCCAAATTCAGCAATGTGACACCCAAATTTGGCACACCCAGAATGGGTTCATACTCCAAATTCAGCATCATAAGAATGTCTGCTAGCCCAACCACCACCACTACTTCAACCTCTACAAAGCCAAGCAAGAAGGGGAACAAAACCTCCATCAAAGAGACCCTTTTGACACCAAGGTTCTACACCACTGATTTTGATGAGATGGAGACCCTTTTCAACACTGAGATCAACAAGAACCTTAAGCAGGCTGAGTTTGAAGCACTGCTTCAGGAGTTCAAAACTGATTACAACCAGACACACTTTGTGAGGAACAAGGAGTTCAAGGAAGCTGCTGACAAAATTGAAGGCCCTCTAAGACAGATCTTTGTTGAGTTCCTTGAGAGGTCTTGCACTGCTGAATTCTCTGGCTTCCTTCTCTACAAAGAGCTTGGAAGGAGGCTCAAGGTTTGGTCCATTTCTTTTTCTTTACAATCTGATTCAACTTTCAACTTGGCATAATTGGTAATCCTCCTTTTAATTAATATCAAAGGTATAATTAAAAAGAATGATATATTTTTTTTTTCCAGAGAAGTGCCTTGGGGGGAAAAATATAAATAACGACTTTTATAATGTGTACAAGGGCATGTAATGAAAAATTAATAAAATAATATTTTGTATTAAAAATTATAATATTTAATATCATTAATATATTAAATCTTGTGATATTATGATTTTCAATAAAAATCTATTATGTATAAGTTTTTGTTTCATGTATTAAAAACTGTATAAATAATCATAAGATAATTTTTGTTCTTTCTCGATACAGTTCTAATTCTAAGTTCTAGGATTCCTCTCTTATGATATTGTGGTTGTTTGATGTGATTCTGTTACATTTCATGTCTTACAATGAGCTATCTTGGATAATATTGTTCTTTATGCATTTCTGGTCTCTAAATCTTGGCCTGATTTATTTCTTGGGATGTTGATACTACAGAAAACCAACCCTGTGGTGGCTGAGATTTTCTCTCTGATGTCTAGGGATGAGGCTAGGCATGCTGGGTATAGACTCACCTTGTGCCTTAAATTCTTAATTCTCCTTCTTTCATTTTCTAGTTTATATCTTGTTTGGTACTGCATGACCTCATCCTTTTGATTCTATGCAGGTTTCTGAACAAGGGTTTATCTGATTTCAATTTGGCTTTGGACTTGGGTTTTCTGACAAAAGCTAGAAAATACACATTTTTCAAGCCCAAATTTATCTTCTATGCTACATATTTGTCTGAGAAAATTGGATACTGGAGATACATTACCATATACAGACATCTCAAGGCTAACCCCGAGTACCAATGTTATCCCATTTTTAAGTACTTTGAGAACTGGTGCCAGGATGAGAATAGGCATGGAGACTTCTTCTCTGCCCTGATGAAGGCACAGCCACAATTTCTAAATGACTGGAAGGCTAAGCTATGGGCTCGATTCTTCTGTCTATCGGTAATTTTTTTCTCTTTCGCTTACAATTTTTTCGTTCTTCCTTTAAGATTCTCAAGTTGAATCTTGAAACCTCAGTACCTAGTGACAATTGCTGCTAAGCTAAAATGTTATAAAGAGTGTAATGGAGATTACAAGAGAAAAATAGGTATTGAGAATACTACAGACCTTAACTGATATGGATGACAAGTATACCCAAGATGCATAATGTCATTCACCTTGACATTCCTTAGAATCATGAAACAATTTATACCAACCAAAGAGATCACATTTGCTGTGTCTTTCATGATAAGGTTTTGGTTATTATCCTTCATAACCCTGCCTAAAACATAATTATCAAATTTGTCCTGCAGGTTTATGTCACAATGTATCTCAATGATTGCCAACGCACAGCTTTCTATGAAGGCATTGGACTTAACACGAAAGAGTTTGACATGCATGTCATAATTGAGGTCAGTTTGTGTTTGCATATTTGCTTCAATCACTGTCGACAGCCATATAAATTTCATTGAGCTACTTTCCATTACTATGTGCTATAATCACTGTTTGTCTCAATTACTCACTTACAAATTTAGTAACTGACCGACCAAATGAAAGAAATCTGGAAGCTTGAGTTACCATTAAAAGCATGTGACAAGTAAGAGTTGATCAACAAAGAACAAATGCGGAATGCGCAAATTACAAGCAGTTACTCAAGCTTCATTTCTGGATTGTTTTTGCAGACAAACCGCACAACTGCTCGGATTTTCCCAGCTGTTCTTGATGTCGAGAACCCAGAGTTCAAGCAGAGGTTGGACCGGATGGTGGAGATAAACGAGAAGATTCTTGCTGTTGGTGAGAGCAATGACATGGCATTGGTGAAGAACTTAAAGAGGATCCCACTGGTTGCTGCCTTGGTGTCTGAACTCTTGGCTACATATCTAATGCCACCAATTGAATCAGGATCAGTAGATTTGGCAGAGTTTGAACCACAGCTTGTGTACTGAAGTTGTGCATAAATTCCTCATATCCTTTCGATCTCCATCATAATGTTCATCTTGAGTACTACTAGTATTGCTGCCAAAGTAAAACAAGGTTGTACAAGTCAGTGAGGAAACATTTACCATGATGAGGTCCTTTTTAGTTTTAATCATCTCTCTTGTATCTCCTTTTATTAGTATTTTTAGAAGTACATTAGAAGTCTTAACCTTATGAGTTACTTATCAAGGAACAATTCTTTCCTCACTCTTATATTCCAATTGGAAGGTGTAAACAGCAAACATTGATCCTGTTACCCTCAGACCCCATTCCTTAGCTGTTGATTTTGTTTTGTCTAATTTTGTCATGCTTTTAGCAACCTTTCTTTTGAATTCAGCCTAGTTTCTTACACATTAAATAAAGTGAAGAATGTGAATACAGGTACCACCAGCTACCATCAAATATTGAAAAAGGCACCAGGAAATTCCTTTATTCTTACAGATAAATGACAAGGACTTGTGTCACCATTGGCCAACAATATTAACAGAACATAAAAAATCGATTCCTTTTAGTTGGAGAAGTGCCTGTTTGTATCACCATTTGATACAATCAGAACATAATTTTATGCTTTCCCCTAATTGCGTTTACTGAGAGAGCCAATTTTTTTAAATTCTCACCAACTTCCATTGTAATGTGCTAATCAACAGGCTCGAAGTGGTTTAAGTTAGAAGATAAGCAGTACTAAGAAAATATTATTTATGTTTTTATACTTTGCTGTAATTATTATATGCATTTAATCTTAATTCAATGAAAGTCTTAAAAGCTTCTCATTATCAATTCAACAAATTGTTTTATTCTAAAGTTGATTATTCTCCTAAATTATATTTAAATCGGTCCTCTAAAATACATTAGTCATTATGTTAGTTTTCTTACGATTTGAAACTAAATTCCCTCAATGTTTAAAATGGAATTTAGTCCCCCCTATATATTTTTGGACACAAATTTAGTCCCTAAATTGATATTTATTTTGCACAGTGAAGAGTCAAGTCAAATGTCCAAAATCCATTGCAAACTGGCTTGACGATATATATGTTTGAACGATCATTGAGTATTGACTTTTATTTTTATTGATGTTCTCAACAGGTCCATACAACCGTTTCTTATCAAGTAGAGCAATTTTAGAGAAAGACACTCTTTTTTTACAAGACAAAGAATACTATTAAAGATGAAGTGCAACGGATGCTTCTGCTTATATACATGATTACAAGATAACCATAATCTCAGTCATAACATCAATACAGGAACTCCAAACCAACAATAGCTACATCATTTGATAAAATAGGACTGAAGACATAACAAATGGAATAGAGAAAGACAAATTCATTAACGACAGTAAGACAGATGGGAATGCATTGTAATTTGTGGCATCTCTTGGCTAAAGTGAAGCCTAGAGATACTTAAAATTTGAATCATATCGTATTGTTGAACAACATAATATAGTGCCTGTCTGTTTCCATGTTGGATCAAAGGAGTTTGTACTTTGTATTAAACGAAAATCCAAAATCTGTAAATATAAATGACACAAAATACGAGGTAAGTTTAATGGCATCAGATATTTTCTTTTTACTTTCGCAGGAATAGATTCCAAGCCTTACGCAAACGGCACGGGCCCATAATCATTTTAGAGAGAAAAAGTTCCATTTTTTTATCAGATAAGAGCATGTTATGACTGGTTACAGGACCCACTAATTAATTTGATAAAACTTGTCATTCTCCCTCTAATATAACCATATCAAGCTATTCAACAACATAAGAGGATCAAAATCCAATTAATTATGCCTTAATATTCAATTATAAAGATGGAAAATTATAAAGGAAGCCATATGAATAATGTGATTTGTCATGAAAAACTCAAGAATCAACATACTTCTCAGGCCTAAGATAACCCCTGGCTTGACAACTGACAAGTTTGAGTCCTTTACGCTTGTCATAAGTGTTGTTGTATTGGAGTTCTGTATTTGAAAATTCACCGATTTTACGGTTGAACCCTCTTTTCCCATTTGAGTTTCCTCTCCTTTCAGCTTTGTTTTATCATATATCCACAACTAGGAAAAAAGATTGTATTTTCCTCCAACACCACCTACTAGTAGTGGCATTATCCCAATAATTACTGAATTGAAACCATAAAGCTTGAAGTTTGAATTTCTTGGTTTACATGACTTCGGAATGAACTAGTGCTGGGGTGGAATTGAGAAATTTTATTAGGGTATTGTTTAGGAAAAGGTAGAAAAGGATACTTTTGATTATCTAAATAAATTAGTTAATCAATTGTGGAATGTGGTTAGTGTACACAAAATTAAGGTTCATAGTACATTGCATGAGAATGCAAGAGAATGTATTGTACAAAAAGACTGTTTCTGGACAATTGATAGGGTATGACTATGAAGTATTTACACAGAACTTATCATTAATACAATGCACAGTGACCCATGATTATTAGTCACCAGCAGTTCTTGGCTTGGCACACATTCATCCCATCAACTGCACAAATAATAATGGAAACGAAAACAGAACTAGATATTTAGCACAACATGGAGTAAGCTTCAATCTGATTTACTTTTTGAGGCTGCTCTATCTTTCACAGGTTGGACTAGTAATTTGAATGTCCACACTGCTAAAATAGTTGCCTCGATGGGGGCAAGCCAGTATACAAGGATGTGTTCCTTTGTTATGTGATCTCCGCGAGCATAAGCCCACCCCATTACCTAAACAAGTCAAACAAGGTTTCTTAGAAAGTAAACAACACAGGTTTTTTCTATGGTTCACATAACCAAAGTTCTGTGAACAAAGTAGTGACAGGTAAACAAGGATGCAACAGTACTTACAGCTGCGGGGTTCATACAACCACCGGTCAGATCAGAGCCAAGTACATGAAGTGCTAACTTGGAGAGGCTGGAGATCCAAGTCTTCATGAAGAAATTTTCACGAATTCTAGTGGCAAGTCCCAGTGAAATGGTTACAATTGCAAAAGTTAGTAATCCTTCTGTCAGTGCGCCCTGGTGAAGGTCAATATTCAGACGTGGTCCCCGTCCTACTTCAGGAATTGTATCAATAAGAAGTTTAACTCCAACAATAAACCCAAGCACCTGGGGAGATTAAAACCATGCATGCATATTTTAGAATGATGATCTTCAATTCAAGTTGAGTTTGATATACTAATGTCTATGGTTGAGATGCATAAAAAATGGTTCATTAATACTAAAACTTGAAACGATTGGTACATATTAATATTAGCAATGTCATTCAAAATAATATCCCTAGTTCCTCACTATCACCACATATACACCGATGTTCTGCATCTCGAAGAATATAGCAAATGTGTTTCTTTTCTCTGTTAAATAATACACACATAAAAAAAAGACTTTGCAGCAAGGGATATGCCATGCTTGCTTGTTTTATGCTGACAAAAATCTGGAAAAGACTATATAATATATACAGGCATTAATCCTCTGTCCTGAAGATATGATTTTCATATAACTCATTAACCCGAGGCAACATAAGGTTTATATATGCACATCGTTCTAGGGCAGTTTTCAGGGAGGACAGCATAGCGGCCGCCCGTGATTTACGCGATTTTCAGCCATTGTTTGCAGCGCAACAGCCGCAACACTAAATTGCAACGCTATAGGATTCGCGATAGCGGCCACTATGGCTGCTATTGATAACTATGGTTCTAATAATGATTTTTAGGCTATTAAAATGGGGACTTATTTAGAAGCTTCGAATCTTTGGGAAGTTGATGAAGAGAATTATGAAGTTCTTCCGCTACTGCACAATCCTAGTGTGGCTAAAATAAAAAGTCAAAAGGAGAGAAAAACATGAAAGGTAAAGGCAAAATCATGTCTTTTTTTTTGTGTTTCAACAACTATCTTCATTTAAAAACAACAAAGATAAATTGGGATTATTTGAAGGAAAAATATGCCAAAAATAAAAGAATTTGAAGCATACAAGTGCTGAATTTGATGAGGAAATTTGAACTCTAAAGAATGAACGAATCTAAGACAATCAAAGTATACTCCGACAAGTTACTTAACATAACTAACAAGGTAAGATTATTAGACATTGAATTTTCTGATTCTAAAATTATAAAAAATATCCTAATAACAACAGTGACCTAAAAGATTTGAGTCTACAATCACTATTTTAAAAAATACCAAGTACTTGTTCAAAATTACATTAATAGAACTCTTAAATGCCTTATAAACACAAAAGTAAAATCATGCGATGAGACAAGAAGGTGTTGTTAAGGGAGTCTTACATGTCACGCATCATGAAAGTATAAAATATAAGAAGAAGAAATTTCATTTTCCATGTCATCATTATAGAAAAAATGGTCATCCTTCTTTCAAATATTCAAAAAAGCCTGATGCACAATGCAATAAATACAGCCAAATGGGACATAAAGATGTTATAGGCAAGAATAAAAACCAACACCAAGATAGAAGAAGCCAAGATTGTTTATCAAGAGGAAGAAGATCATTTGTTTGTTGTTACTTGTTTCTCATACTTGAAATCAAATGAAGGTTAGCTAATTGATAATGCTTCCACTAACAACATAACCAACAACAAGAAACTCTTTAAAGATTTGATGTCGACTAACATCACCACAATCAAAATAGATAATGATGATTCCATTTCAGTTAAAAGAAATAGGACACTTGCAATAGCAAGCTATTTAGATTCAAAATTAATTCATGATGTTCTTTTGGTTCCAGAAATTGACCAATATTTTTTAAGTGTTGGTCAACTAATTGAAAAAGAATTTAAAGTTATTTTTAAAGACAAATATTATTTAATTAAAGATAAAGTTGGTCAAGATATTTTCAAAATAAAAATGAAAAGAAATTTTTTTACTATAAACCTATTGGAAGAGGAACAAACAGCTTTCTAATGCAAAGAAAATATCACAAGAATTCAATGTAAATGAAAGAGTCTCAAGGATGCAAAAAGGGTGATTAAAAATTTCAAAGACTGAGGTATCAACTTCAAATGCAGTAAAAAATTCAAGTTGACTAATTTTTCTAATAATAACCGAATTGACTTTGTTAATTATGTGACAAATTTCTTTAAATCATTTACTTTGAATTAAGTTTTGCAGTAAATAAAAATTTTATTTGATTCTAATTTGAAGCAAAAAGAAAATGCAAGATTCTCATTGACAACAAATCTACATTTTGTTACAAATTTAAATTAGAGAAAAAAAAAAGGTTTGAAGTTTAAAATACAAAAAAGAGTATTAACAATGTTTTTGTAACTGTTTTTAGTTATTTTTTATTATTTCAGTTTATTATCAGTATCCTAGTCAATAAGTAGTTTATACATTTTAAGAATAATTTAGTATGTTAAAAATCTTTCAGTT
Organism: Abrus pulchellus subsp. cantoniensis; assembly: GCA_024086825.1. NCBI lineage: Eukaryota > Viridiplantae > Streptophyta > Magnoliopsida > Fabales > Fabaceae > Abrus > Abrus pulchellus. The sequence continues at coordinate 13,593,226 of CM044050.1, forward strand.
ACATAGTTAATTTCTATTTTATTTAAATTATTATAAATGTATTATTACTATTGAATAAAGATGAGTTCATTTCCCATTTTCGTTGTTTATTTTTTTTATGCCACAAAAACCAACAAATTCGAACAAATACTCTTGTCGAGATAGAAACACATTATAACCCAACAAGTTAATTGATAAGTGTGATTTGCTTAAAGGAGTAGAAACATATAACAACTAAGTCTTATTCCACTAGGAGTGGTTGGATACATGGATTGTGTGGTCACAGGAAGAAAGGGTATAGAAGGATAATTCATGAGGTTGTAGTTTAATCCCACCATCACATGCCCCAACTAGAGAGGTGTTTGTGCTTTCTAGTTATAAAACAAAGAATAATTATGGGCAACGGAAATCATTTTATCATGTCTTGAGAAAAGTCTTTCACTAATCAAAATAACAAGATAAATGTGTTATTCTTTCCTTAGAGGTATTTTTCAGCCATCATCTGTAATTTTCTAGTCCTCCTAGCCTCTCTTATGTGATATCAAGACAGGGAAAATCAAACATGAGAGAAATACATGGTTTAAATCTTTAGGGAAAATTTCAAACATTAACAACGGCACACCTTTGCTTCAAATTTTTAATTATTCAAGTATCAAAAGGTTAGAAGTCTAAAAAAAGAACTGAGCCAACTTCTGCACATGGACAATTTAAAGGTATTCTAATAAAACTTGAAATGCTCCACTCAACACTAGATGATTGAGTTAAAATGGATGTTAGTGCCAGCATATTGGGCACAACAGCGCAAAGAGACACAGATAAATATTAGAGACTTCAAGAGCAGAAACATGCTCATCCATTCAAAACCCAAAACCTACTCAGAGATATTAAAAAGAAAAATATTCAACCAATTTAGTATAGTCATATCCACATCAGAGACAGATTCACAAAACAAATTTAATTTAAAGAATAAATCAACCAACAATTTTAAAAATTATATTAGGGTGTGTTTGAATAACAACTTCCTTAAGCACTTATTCATTAAGCTCTTATCGCATAAGGGGTTTATCCTATAAATTAGACCATGAAACTTATTGATATAAGTAGAAAAAAGCTTATTTTGATTAGCTATATGAAGAAGCTTATTGATAAGCTGAAAAGAACTTATGAGAATCCTCAACTAAATAAACTTTTCATAAAACACACCCTTAGTATCTAATTCAACTAAACTTATGAACCTTTTCATTAAACTGATAAGAAGAAAAAGGATTACTATGAAGCTGCATTAGCATGAATTTCAACACAGTCAAATTTTAGACATTACCAGCTATTTTATAAAAATAAAAAAATTCAACTTTTAGATTGCCCATGTTAATTTGACAAAACAAAAATTTGTGACGCAATATTTATCAACACAATTCAAACAATATGCAAGACCCCCAATTCTGCATTCACCCATTTTTCTTCACATCTCCAACCAATTCAAGCTATCAAAAAATAAATAAATAGAAAAGGGGCAATTCAGATATCATCAGAAAGGTGATCTGTAACAGTAGAAAAGAAGAACCTGAGAGGGAATTCTAGCAGCAACGCAATAAATGAAATCGCTAAAGTTGCCAGAGATAGCACCGGACAAAACGGTGAGGGGGTTGTAGGCCCCACCACGCGTAACCTTGGAAAGGTACGCAAAGAGGAACATGTTGGCAATGGAAAACGCAGTCTTAACGACCTCGCCGAGGTGGTCGTGATCAAAGCCAAGGTTTCTGAAGACAAATATCCGAACCAAAACACCCGACCAAGCCCACATGAAAGATAGAACGAAATCTGACACCACAAGCCTCATTCGTCCCATCTTCAATGACAATAGCGAAGATGGTTTGTGCTACATGCCCATGCCCATGCCCATGCCCATGCCGATGCTCTGTTAACAAAGGAATCTTATTCTCAAATAGTAAATTCAAACTTGGCCGCTTGTGTTTTGGCATAAAGGTAACAGAAAAATAATGGATTAGAATCCTTTCAGGACTAGTAATTAATGTCAAAATATCATGTTTGGCAAAGAAAGATATAAAAATAAAATAAAATATCTTATGCTAATGGTGATTCTTACTATATTTATTTTGGCTCCCCTTTAGTTCTTCGTAAAGGGCAATCGATTCCATAAATAAAACTACTAATCACTATTGTAGATAGTACTTTGGGTTTCATGTATAACTTATTCTAATAATCTATTTTTAATTTGAATGTGGCAATTTTTTATTGGTGGTACAGGCCACAGGACAGCAAAGCAAGACAAGAAAGTGTTTCTTCAAACTTTGAGAATGTAATTTTATCTTTGACTTTTTAAGAATAGTCCATGGCTTCTCATTGTTTGTTAATCTTCCAAACTCCCTTAATATCCTTTAATGATATGCCTTAAAATTGTATATAATTCAGTCTTTCTATTACCTCTTGAATTTCAACTCACGGTTATTATTTTAATGAGGTGTGTTTAAGAGTTTAGGCAAACTAAAAAAAGCTGAAGACCTTACGTGTGTTATATTATTATTATTATTATTATTATTATTATTATTATTATTTATTTTTGTCATAACAAGTAGTATTTGTTTAAGTGACTTGACAAATATTAAGAAATAACAGTAAATTCAAGTGAAGGGATATTGTATCAAAAGTCTTCTTAACCATGTAAGTATGAGATAGCGTTTACAAAATTGAAAGTAGCAGTGATTATAGTCTTTTAAATGCCAAACGACCTCAAAATGTAATATGGAATATAAAATATGTTTAATGATAACCTAATTTTTATACTTTGGCCAAAATTGTTTTTTATCTCTTTACAACTCTCACGTAATACTATTATATTGTTGTATCAGTTATTAGTACCAGAAATTTCAATTTTAAAATATTAAATTTTATTTGAAATTTTTAATTATGTGATATTAAAAAAATATTAGTATGACATGTGATTTGTTAGAAGGTGTGTGCTTTGGTATCCTAATTTTTTTATGTGTACTATACTTAAAAATTTATATCAATAAAAAAAAACATATGACAAATTAAAAAAATATATTATTATATATAATTATTTTAAAATTATATTATTTATATTATTTGCTATATGATCCTATTATTATTACTATTATTATCATTATATTGTATATTAAATTTTTTATTTTATTTTCTATTATTTTTTTATAAATTTTTAGTTTCAAATAAAATATATTTTTTATTTAAATAATTTTTATTTATTATAAATAAGAAGAATTATAACATGATATATTAATATAATAATTAAATATTAATAATAATAAAATTAAAAATATAAAAAATATATTAATATAATATTATTATTTTATTTTTAAATTTTAGTTTATTTAGTTTTGATTGCATTTTATTTTTGTTTAAAGATTTAATCATTTTTCAGTTCGTTTAAATATAATAAATATAATAATTTATTATTAAATAAATTTATTATTTAAACGCATGTATAAATATTTTTAGTTTCGAATAAAATATAATTTCTATTTATTATAAATAAAAATAATTATAACATAATATATTAATAATAATAGAATTAAGAATATAAAAAAATATATTAATATAATATTATCATTTATTTTTAAATTTGAGCTTATTTAATTTTAATTGTATTTTACTCTTATTTGAAGACTTAACTACTATTTAACTTATTTAAATGTAACAAATATAATAATTTATTATTAAATAAATTTATTATTTAAGATTTAGGGTTTAAAAAGTAAATTTATAATTTGTTTAGAAATTATCACAATTACTTTTAAAAAAATCATCATAATTAATATTTTGATATTTTGAGTGTTGGTTAATTATGAATAGTTAGAAATTGTGACGTTAAATTAGGTATGTTTACAATTCTTTTTATCCTATTAACTAGGCCTAAAATTAATTTTGATAGATTTAAGTTTTAAAATTTAAGGATGAAAGACTTATTAATTTAAATAAATAAAGTTAGGCATGTTACACTCGCATGATATTTTTATTTATGTAAGAAAATAATTTAAATAATTAAAAAATACAAACTGTTAAAAATTAACAAGACCAAAATCGTACATTAATCAAAATATAAAGAATAAAGGTGGAATTAAACATTTTAATTTCGGTTGACCATAAATGTTTGTGACATTTTCCAGAGTTAGATTAATTCATAAAGTGGACATATATAGATGTTAATTACAGTCTTGCAAACTCCACCATGTCGTTGTGAAGAAAACAGACACACACTAATCCACACTTCGTGTTAAATTTGAATTAAATAAATTCTTTTTTATTATAGTTAATTTATTAATTTAACCGCTAACTCATAAGACATTAACTTAATTATTGTACAAATCAGATTTTGGATAATTTACAAATTGTATTATGTAATATTTTTTAGAAATTTACTTATATTTTAAATATCATATTATATATAAAATTAAAATAAGGTAATAAACGATCAATTAGTTTTAAAATGTTGTTAATTTAACTGTTAAATCATATAATATTGGCAAATTTTATATGATTTAAATATTTATAAACAATAATCGGACAGAATAGTGCAATAAAAGGAAAATTTTGCATTTTGTTTACTCAAACAAATACACAACCAATGGAAATTATGAAAAATGCTTGTATTTATGAAATTTGCATCAATATATTATAATGCTCTTTATTAGCATTTGCTGAATGTTGGGTTAATGTTTTTAAGCTCTGCTTCAGGCATCACTCTCAGTCTCATAGCCTTCAACAGTTGCAATCCAAGTGACGTCTTGTTAGCCTTTGTTATTATCTTTCATCCTTCTAAACATTTTTTTATCAAGTCTATAGAAGTAGCTCGTTCAAAATATTGTCATTATTATTCAACTATTAATATTCCATCTAGAGCATGAGTATTTTTAAATTAAAGTAAAATGTTAAAAACTAACTCAATTTCAAGAGCCTATTTTAATTTAATATACAATTACCTTACTTTTGGCTTTTACTTCAGCATTTCATTGTGATACTTGCACAAGAGCCAAGAGGACTCTTCCCAGGATGTAACCTTTAACGATTTGTGTAGCATCTAGTCTTAATGTAATTGAAGAACAATTTTGCATGTGGTTTGAACTTCATGATTGGTCTTGAGAAGACTTTTACTTATATTCATAGGCTATAAGATGTTCCATGGTAGCCTTAAGCTTGGGAAGCTTTACCCTTGGGGCTTCAGTGGCATAATTAGATTTAGACCCTTGAGGGCAGAAAACAATGTACACTGATGCATCAAGACCAAGTTCTAGATCATATACCCGTTTCCCTGAAGCATATTCCCCCAGAAGTTGGTAAGATCTTTCTGATCGATCCATTGCAACACAAATATCCTCACTACCTGCTCAAATTCAAAGGGTAAAAAAAAACATAATTGCAATTTCTTCAAAGCCAAACAGAATGCATGGCAATTCAAGGTTAGAACTTAGACGAGAAATAATAGCGACATACCTTTCTAAATAAACTCTTTATTATTGATTAAAATTTATTTTATACATATATATATATATATATGTATGTATATATATAATTTCTTATTTAATTATTTTCACTGTTACTTTTTTTAGTTTTAAAAAAAATTAACTAAGAACTATGAGTATTTTTAAAAAATGCTTCTAGGACTCCAGAGACTTAGAATGACTCACATGCGGCTAATTCTATCTGAGTCTGGTAGATAAAATCCAGAACAGCTGAAATCTCTTTCTCAAACTTCTGAAACGGCCCATTTGAGAATTCCATCTTTCTCAGCTTACACAATCCTTCCCCCAACTCCATCATGGCTCCTTTATGGTTCTATTAATTCAGCCAATTAAGATTTTTTTTCTTTAGAAAACAACTCAATCAAACAAAACCATATCATAAATTAAAGGAATAGTAATTATACTAATTAACCTCTCTTAAGGTTTATTCTAATTATACTTACATCCCATTTGACTGAAAATTTATATAAGAAATAAGAAAGGTACTTGTGCTAACAAATAAGAATAATAAATAAAACAAGCGAAATTGGTGTAAGTGTTATTAGAAATAATCTAAATCAAACTCAATGTAATTATACTGAAATAAAATGGAACATTGACACGAATAATGTATAAAAACCTGGTTGAAGAGGTGATGAAAACCCACAGAACATTGCAGTATTCCATGAATGAGTGTCCTAGCGGGTTCTTCAGCGCTGTTCCAAAGGACTTCAAGATAGTCATGGCACTTGTAGTACTCTCCTCCATTGAAGAGAGTCACTGCTTCATCAAAATTGTGCTCTTCATCGTCATCATCATCATCTTCTTCTTGCTCAGTGAAATATCTATAAGAAATAGCCAAGAGCTTGGAATTGCTGCTTCTGTGGTTCTGGTGTTGCTTTGAATGAATCAGTGGATTGAAAGATGATGGTGGAGCAAGAATGGTGGGGTTGTGAAAGGAAGTAAGATAAAGCTGAGATGAGATATGGGAAAGGGTTCTGAGAGAAGAAGGAAGAAGAGCCATAGATGATGAATGGCCAGGAAAGGATTTTCTGACTTAGCCATATTTCCTTTCACTCTCTTTTTGTGGTGTTGGTGCAAACTTTTGTGGCAACCAAGAAAACATGAATTCTTGAACTCATGAAAATTTTTGTATTCATGGCACTATACTTTTAGGAGCTAGATTTTTTGAGGATGGTAAATGTAAAAAGTAATAATAAAATATATCTTCATCTCGCCACTATTTTTTAATTACACAACTTGTATATACTTCTTTATTTATTTGAATCATTTTCATCGCATTTATCTATTAATCCTTTCTTCATATATATTTGAACAAGGATTCAAAATATTCTAAGTACACTTATCTTATATATTTCTTTCTTTATTATTTTTCTTGTTCATTGTATTTATCTATTTATCCCTGTTTTTTTTCTCTTTCTTTTTTAGACGTATATTTCTCAAGAATGTAAAAAAAAAAATATCTACGTAATACTGTCAATAAAAGGAAAGGGAAATTTTGAATTAATAATATTAAATGAAACTTTTTTTTTTTCGTTTTGTACAACTTTTTTTCTTGCTCTAAAAAAGGTGTTATTCAAAAACATTTTTGGTCGTAATTGTTTTTTGGTGAAATCCAACCAGATTTGTTTTTTATTTTAGTTGTTGGGTCTTCGAGTGAAATTTTGGACTCTGTGGGCGTGTTTGAGCCTGCATAGGTGAGTAGTTGCTTGATCCTGAAAAACAAAGGTGTCCACTTGTGTTATGTGGACTTAAAAGACAGATAGAGGAAAGGGCTTGGGTAGAGGAAAGTTAAAGAGAGAGAGAGAGAGAGTAAAAGATGCTATCGATGATATGATAGAAAAAGAAGAGGGATAGAAGAAAGATGAGGATAATGAATAACGGATGTAAGAAAAAGTGGATATAAAAATGTGAAAGTTGGATCATTTATCACATCTCTTACTTTCTCTCTCTTCCTTTTTCTATCTTTCTCGTTCCTCTACCAATTTTACACCTAGAAAGAGATGTCAAAGTAAATTTTTCCTTAAAAATTCTCTCAACAAACTAATAATAATAATAATAATAATAATAATAAAGTGGATAACTTAATTTTAACTTACTAAAAAATCACGCTAGATCATATCGTCGGCACTAAAACTTACCCAAAAAAAAAATATTCATTCTTTTTCTCTAATTCAACTCTATTCTTTATATTTGAAGGTTAAGTTTTAGACAAAAAAAAAAAAAAAGAGTCACAATCACAAAAAAGAAAGGGAAATAAAAAATTTTGTTTAATAAATATTATCTAATTTAATAATTTTTTAAATAAAAAATAAATTAATATAAAATTAATCCTTTATTTATATTTATAAAAATCACATAACTCTTAGTTTAAAAATAAAATTTTTACTCCCCCTTCTTTCCCTCTAAAACTCGATTCTCAATCATCCTATCACCATCCTAATGAAGCAAAATGGGACTTTGTATTCTACAATCACGTGTGATCTCCGACATAAGCATCTACCCCATATATATATGGGTCAAGTTCACACAGTAAGACATTATTGTTACTCAAAATAGACAGCTCACGTAACATTAACAAGTTAAACTAACTGCTTCTTTGGTTGACGTTACTAATGACGGATAAAGGTGCATTGGATATGAAACTCACAGCATGTCCTACGGTAGTCATTCATTTCTCTTTAAACAATAAAAATAAGTTCTAACTAAAAGTTGATCTTGAGTTTTGGTGCTTAAAAGTTGTAGCCTTTTAACACGAATCACTTGTCTCACAAAACATCTGTATTTAGAATCTTCTATAATTTGTGTGTTTAGATTACTATCACCAGCTTCACACAGAGAGCAGGGGTTAATTCGCAGAAATTAATTATCATGTGAGACAAGAAAAATGCAAATTTGAGCAATAAGAAATTAAGATGTTCGCTTTTTGTTGATGAGGATCAAATAATAGAATATTATACTTATGGCAACCAGAAACCGTTAACTGTAACATCAGCAGAAAATTCTTACAGGTATAGAGGCTATTTATTTTTCCTAACCAACCATTCATAATATTATAAAAAAGAAGTTGAGGACAGAAGAAAAGAGAAATCAGCAAAGAACATACGAGACAAAAATATTTAAGAATTGCAGTACTGCATACGTCACCTTACACATACATGCAAGTTTCCACGGAAACAGATTTGAAACAACGAGTCTCCTCAAACTTCTACGTTATTTTACACACGCACACACGGAATGTGCATACATACTAAGATGGTCCTGAATAAGAGAATCTTATTCCCCCACCTAACAGGATTGCCAACAAAGAAAAAAAAACAATAATATAATATAACAAGAAATTAATAGTTCTCTGCAACCCAAGGGTAAAGAAAGACAGCATCCTTTTCACTAAACGAAGAGTAACATCAATTTGTATTACTCGGCACTATCAGCAAAGCTAAAAGTTATGTAAAGTAAAAGATGTTGATAACTTGTTAAAGGATTGTCGAGTAAAAAGAATCTATTATATTATCTGATGGAAAGAATGTAACCAAAATCTTGTTCTAAGGCAAAATGAGGACCACCATCTGATCAAGAGCCATACATAAATTGTCTAAAGGCAGGCAATAAAGCAGTGCATGTTACCTAGAAGGTTAATGGTGACCCACCATGCGCTGCTTCCCAAATCAATCCACCTTTGATAATTGATTTGGGTAAACCCATAAAGACAGTTCTTTATGGTCTCCCAAGAGTTCAGACATACCTTCTTCCCTAAATGTCAAATGGAATGGACCCTCTCACATAAACATTGCTACCTGGCTGATGTTTGATGTCAGATAGGACGTGCTTCCTTGCCTACTTTATTGAATCAACGCCACCAAACTTATCAGGCTACCACATGAAGAGGAAACTTACTAACAAAGTAAGGAAAAGAACGGGAGAAATAGTCACAGATCTAGAGTTGGGAAACAATCCATCAAGGATAAAAAGTGTTTCCAGCAATTTTTAGGTCTCTGAAATAGTAACCTCAGCCCTGAAACTCTGAAGTCCTAAAAGCCTTAAGAGGCATACATCATATGCCTAACATTATTATGCCATTCCAAGATACTGATTTGGACTATACATAACTATAATATACACTTACACAACACTTCCTCACGGGTGTATACCAACCATTTTCCTACATAACTATAGATCATTGCTTTACTTATAGTAATACCAGCACTCAATTATTGAAAGAGCTTAAAATGTCTGTTCTGTGTCATATGTCAACGTAAAATCCGAAAGTATTGTTAATTATATTTGGCCAATAGTTTTTATATGCGTAATAGCTCTACCTATCAAATGAGGTGTGGTACCCAGTTTGTTGCACATTTAAGTAACTCTGATATGTAATACAGCTGGGATTCCTAGAGCGATCGTCAAGATTTACTACATCTGTATTTCTAAAACAGCATATTATGAATTGAGTAAACTGTACTTGATAGAAACTTTACAGACACATAGAATCATCCACCTATCAAAACTGTGTAGAAAAACATAAATAATTTTCTTGTTGAACCTTCTTTTCTTTGTATTTTACCGTGCTTTACGCTAGCCCGAGCTACTATTATCTGTAGCATACAAGTCAAAAGTCATCCGACTTTGTTTCAATGATTAAATTCATAGACAGAGAAAGCTACTAACCGATGGCCATGATGCAACCAAATGATGAAGCATCACACATAATTGGTTATGCCATCACTCTATCTACACAGATATCATAATCTAGTCCGGATATTCTTCTTTTAAAATTCAGGCTTTTGTTGTTTACTTATAATACATCGAGAAAGTATGTGTGAGGCAGATCATAGGTTGGGAATTTGTTTCATTATAGAGGGAAGAAAGGGAAAAAAAAGGAAGAGAAGGGCATATGATGTTTCTAGTTTTTACAGCTTCATAATTGGTGTCAGGACAAGTTAGTACAGAGACCTGAACACACATATATATCAGCACACAAGGAATTTCAATCGCAAATAGCTCAGCTTTTCCGGTCACAAAATATATTTAAATAAACACAGCATAAAAAAATGGAAAGAGCAACAGTGATGAAGACCCTGAGAGATAGAGATGCATCCTTCTCATCATATCTAAGACCCGATAAGAGTACAATCACTTGCAGCCAACCCCATCCTCGAGTTCTTGAAGACTCCACCTCAGAGCTTAGCATATTCGATGCACACAAGTACTTCAACGAAGTAACCATCAATGACGACAACATCCAAAAGGTTACCATCAGCAGCAACAGCAGAGTCTCTCCCATGGAAAACATAGAACGGATCCCAGAGAGAGTTGATGTCATCACAGAAACCACCACCCCCACAACAACAACCAGATACTCCTCTGCTTCATCCTCAGTGGATGGCTACGCCAACATCAGAAACTCCAGAGCGCGTTCCTTCCACGCGGCTACTCCAACTGCTTCCTCAGAAGCCAGTTGGAACAGCCAAACCGGGTTGCTATCTCATCCCCCAGGCGCAATCCCAGTTTCCATGAAAAACCCTCAAAATCAGAACCCGAACGATCTCAACAACAAACTCAGAACATCACTCTCCAAACCAATTTGGCTGCTTAGGAGAAAATCAAAATGTCCATGCACGGGAAAAAAATCAGTTCAAGTCAAAGAAATAACACCACAACCCAAAACCAATATTCAAAAAGATTACTCTCTCAAGACACAGGATCACGGAGCTGAAATTAACGTTCATAATCACATCACACCCAACAACTGGGTTGTTGACCAAACCGCAGCAACCCTCGTCGCTGCAAAATCACAAAGATTCCAAAACCCTAATACTCACAGAGTTGTGAGCTCTGTGAGAGTACCATTCACCGATGGCTTCACTTTCCCCGTGCTAAACCCTCACGGCTCAGTCACGAAACTCAAAGTCCCGAATGTCGTAGTCGAGGAAGATCCTCCTCGCGATTCCTTGGAGGTTTTCCGACCACCGGACGACATCGTCGAGCCGAAGCCGCTCAACTTCCCATTCCCGCCGAAGTCACGCGCCGTCGTCGTAGACGACGACGCTGCGAGCGACGCGAGCTCCGATCTGTTCGAGATCGAGAGCTTCTCCACCGCCACGCAATCAACTTACCCCGCCGTCTACCGCCGCAACAGCAGAGACTTGTTCGACGAGGCTTCCAGCACCACCGCCACGCCCTCGGGGTTCTTCTTCGGGCGGAGGAGCATGGACGAAGGATCAACAACTCCGACGATAACGGAGTGTTACGAGCCGAGCGAGGCGAGCATCGAGTGGAGCGTGACGACCGCGGAAGGACACGACGACGCGGCCTCAGGCGTTGGCGTGGGCGGCGTTGCGGCGGAGGAGAAGTGGAAACGGAGAGGGGGAAACGGTTTGCTGGTGAGTTGTCGGTGTGAGAAGGCGGTTAGTGTGGGGCCACAACCGGAGAAATGTGGATCAGAGGGACAGAGAGGTGCCACGTCATCAACGCATGTGAATTTGTTTGTGAACGGTAACAGTCTTAGTAGTAGTAGTAGTAGGATCGGGTGTGTAAATAAGGCACCTCTTTCGAGGCCTCACCGCAATGCACCTCGCGTGTCGCATGCTTTCGCGACATAGCGTGCCATATGCGCGTGCATGCATGCATCTCCCACGCTTTCTTCACCCCCAACAATAATAGCACTTTTAGAACTGCGTTTCAACATGCTTTTAACGCACAACTTAGAACTCATTATTAGTAGCGTTATATTTGTAAACCTGAATCTGTAACGGATCAAACGGGATCCCCGCCCGTTCCGTTTTGTTTGTTTTTTCCGATTCGATTATTTTCTGCCCTTTTGTTCTTCTGTTGTATTTCATTTCCACGAGCAGCTGGTAGCCACTGATCTGAGCTTCTTCATTTTATGTTGCTTTTTCTTCTTCTTCTCTTTGTTTCTGCACATATTAAGATCGAGATATTTCGTATTTGTTGAATTCACACATAGATTTTTAACCTAATTGCTCCAGTGGTTTAGGTTTTCAATTATAAGTGTAATAAAAGCATAAAATTTTCAATTTTTAATTATTGAAAATGAATTTAACAACGAACACCCTGATAGTTGGCATTCTCCCCTCGATGTCTTGCACAATATTAGAAAATAACAATAAGTAGAACATGTGGGTCCTATTAATAATACTGGGTGTATATACAAATCACATGGGTTTGATTATTAAGTTTGGATCCCAGTTATGTTAGCCAATATTATGTTTAAAAAAGGAAAAGCTTTGTAAGACATTTTCTGTATATGTTTAAGATATATACTTATAAGGTATAATCAAGGAAGGACCCACAGGTTATACTTATAGTTTATGGGGTTAACTGTTCTCGTATGGAAACATTGCATGTGTGTGTTTGTTAGAAGTCCTCACATGCATCACAAGTGAATCGTTACTTGTAATATAAATCGATTATTTACTATTTATTGTTCTCCTTGTGCACTTGCTACCATCAACTTTAAACACAAATTATATCAAAAACCTTTATACAAGACATGTGAATTCATAAGAGAAATATTGATAAGAAGACTGAGACATTGAGATGTTAATTTATAAGAAACTTAACGTAGACTTATTTGTCATTTGTCTTGATTTTAGGGTAGTGTTATTAACAAGCTTGAAACTTATATTTTAAACTGTTTAAATAAGAAAAATACTGTGTTAATATTTTTCATTTAAATTGTTGGACCACGTATGTAATGTGTGTAGAATTGAATGCGTGGGTCCTATTAATATTGGATCTAATACAAAATCACATGGGATTGGTTAGTACATTTGGATTCTAGCTATGTGCATACAGTATCATGAGAAAAAATGCAAAAAGTTTCTGTATATGTTTAGGATATATGGTGTACAATCACCCGACAATTCATATGCACACGAAAAGAAATAGCGACACAATTCATTTGCTGAAATTTAAAATGTTATTTCTTACTTTATTTTTTTTCTTTATATTTAATTTTAGTGAAAAAGAAAAAGAAAAAAATAATTTTCTCTCTCTTTTAAAAAAACCAAATCTAAGAATATTTTTTTAAATATCTGTATGATAGACATTTTACTATTATTTTATTCATTTAATTGTTGTTTGGTATGCTTTCTGACGATAAGAATTCACTAAAATGACTTTTCTTGGTAGTAGGGTGAACTGTATGGAGATGGATATTGACATCTGATTATGATTGATGCTACTTATAAACCTGAAATTTTCATTTTTAGTGATAAAAGATGAATATGGCTTAGCTACTAATATTGAAAAACATATAAAAAATTAAAATATAATAATAGTGTAAATTTTATTCATATTATTGTTTAATTATAAATTTCAATACATTAAAAATTATTAATTAAGAGGCATGAGCTTGAAGATGACATATAGTTGTTTGCTTGAAAGTAACAACAGATCCACACAGGCTGACTTTTAAAGAACAGATCAATCACTTGATTGTTAATATTGCTAAATGCTTTCGTACTGACTATACTCAAAAAGCTATAATGATTCATTTTCTGTCACATTTCACAAAGCAAGGAAGCAGCTATTGTGGCCAATTCTATAAGTAACTACAAACTTTAATTATGATTTTGAAAAAAGCAGAAAATTCAAACGAGTTCATCCCAACAATGTTTGTTTTAAAAAAGTAAAAAGAAATTTCATGACTAAAAAACACACGAATCGTTAATTAAAGCTGACATGATTAGTTTGCACGTAATATTATAACTTATTAAGCACCATGCATATGGGAGTGTAATGTACAACAACAACAATATTAATTGGTTTAATATAACAAGTCACATTTCAGCTTTTGCTATAAATGAAGATAATTTTTCTAGTGCCATCTTTCGAAAGAAATGTATAGGTAATTTCTGGACAATTTTTGCACAGATACAGTGTTGTTGCTAAAATCAGAATCCAAATCAATCAAAACCAAAGCACCTTATGTCACATGGCCAAACAGGGCATCGTTTAACTTTGCTCTGTTCATGGGGCTCAGACTTTTTCAAGTTATAGAGTGATGCTTCTCATCACCAAGGCATACATCTTCCATCAAGCTATTATTTTCTAAAGTTTAAATGAATATATACAAAAATCAAGATGAAATTTTTATAATGCATCAAAAAATTCATTTTGGCTAATATATCTATTTAAAATTAAAGGTTGGAGCTAAATGGTGGCCACATTTTTAGGATGGTGAAAGGGAAGTGGATATAAATTTCAGCATCTTGAGTTGAACAAAATCTAAATCAGTACACTATTGGTGATTGACATGTAATGGACAAAATAATGCATAAGAACTATTGAGTAGTTCAAGTCAGAGACAGAGAGGGACAAAGACTTGGGATTTGAAGTGAAAAGGACCTGGGAAACCTATTGACTAGTCGAACTACTGGGTCCATTCTGATCGTCACAAAAGGAAAACAGAATCATTTGAAGGGCATCCTCAAATTGTGACTTATGAGGAACAGAGATACCAAGAGGCAATTTGTGGACTCAAATTTTGGGGCCTTAACAATGATGGGTGGATAGATACACTCACACTCAGTACATAATTAATGTTAATTCACAAATGCTAACGTCATGCTTTTTAATCAAATTTTAAAATATATTTTTTATTGTTGAAGATTATATAAATTTTATTGTTAATTAAAATATATTAATGCATTTTTTTAAAAAAAATTTGTTAATAATTAAAATCTGATTAAACTTTATAAAAATAATGTGAATCTCATTCTTGAATAAATAAATTTTACTCATATTTTTATAATTTTTAATTAATTACTAAAAATATATTAAAAAATAAAAAACGTGTTATTAATTAGTACTTAGTTTGGTAATTTGCATTTCATACACTTGTTCGTTTTAATTTTAAAAGTACCGCTATTCAAAATCTATATATATTAGATTACCAACCAAGTAACAAGTGAAGTGATGAAATGGTATCATTTTAGATTAAGAAGAAGAATGAAAAACATGATAGGAAGGTCAAGTTTCCTTGGAGCCTGGATCTGTAGCAATCATATTTTCCAATCATAAACATTTTAATTTTAAATTTTACTTGGATCGTGGTGTTTTCTCTTCGGTTTTTCATTTTGCTCCTATGGTTAGTAGACTAGAACGAAAATAGAAGGGAAAAAATATTAAAATTAAATTTGAAGGGAAAAAAAAAGGAAAAAATAGTTTGTTTCTAGAATTCATCCTTTTCTTTATTTCTTTCACTTTCCATCCAATTAAAATAATATATCTCTCTCACTTCTACCCAACCCAAGTATTAGACAATTAGGGATGGCTAGCTCACATCTAAAGACAATTGGCTCGTAGTGAAATTGATGGTGAACACAATCAATTAACTCTTTTAACATAACCTGCCTTGGTTTTAGGGGAATTAATTGTGAACGCAGCCATTTAATGAAATTTTCTAACATAGCTTTCTTCATTTTGGAGATTGATAGTAGTTAGCACATTATTTATGATGATGGCTAATTAATTATGATTCCTTTTTGTATATAAGTTATATTATTGTTCATTGTAATTATCTTTTATTATATTCTATTAACAATACACAGTTTGATCTTCTTAATTTTTGTCATTTTTTATAAAATTTAGTTGCATGTTTCGTTAATATGATGATACCGAACCTCCCATAACAACTCTATGAGCTAATTTCCATCAAATTTTTA
Source organism: Abrus pulchellus subsp. cantoniensis (assembly GCA_024086825.1). Classification (NCBI taxonomy): domain Eukaryota; kingdom Viridiplantae; phylum Streptophyta; class Magnoliopsida; order Fabales; family Fabaceae; genus Abrus; species Abrus pulchellus. The sequence goes on from CM044050.1 coordinate 13,609,415, forward strand.
TTTTCTTTCATTTTTTTCAATAACTTTCTTATAATTCCGTTTTTTTTTCAACAAATTTATCAATGCTCTTTAGATTTGTAATCTTTTCTCATTCTCAACTTGTTATACATGGCTTTAAGTGTGTATATAAATTGATTGATATTGATATAAAATGTGTAATAATAGCACATATATATATATTAGCTTTGATGTAAGGTGTGTATTTTTTATGCTGGAGTATATATTTTTTTAATCATAAATGTTAGTGTAAATAATAAAAGTGAAAATATATTAAACTCAATCAAAGTAAAGAGAGTTAAAATTGAACAAAGAAGTTTCAAGAAAATCTAACCCTTTCTAGGATGGAAGGAAAATAAAAATAAATAAATTTAAATTGAAAAAAATTAAAAATAAATTAAATTTTTACTTCTAAAAATTTAAAATTTTTAATTTTTCATTCAATATAAACAAAAATGCATTATTATCTATATTGTTTTTTTCTTTCTAACCATAAAAACATAGGAAGCTGTTAGAAAGTGCCTTGAAGCAAGTGGTGATGATAGATTGGCCTTCCATGGGGATAAGTAACGTCCTTCTAGCTAAAGAACTAAAAAAAAGTTGTTTGAGATTCCAAAAAACAATATTTGCAATAAATGGTTGATGTGATGATCCCGCAAGTTGATCAATCAAAGCGTGTGGAAGATAACATCAATTTTTGGATTTAGTAGTGGCTTTGTCGATCACTGTTTCGACTTAAACAGTGATACTAATGGTATGATTGTAGGAAGAAAAAAAAAATGTTACGTGAGAAAAAAATATATGAAAAATGAGATGGAAAAGATGTGTTGTTTAAATGGATAAACAAAAGTAGTGAAATTTTTTTATTTTATATGAATAAAAAAGAGAATAAAATTAGGTAGTTTTTATAAAAAAAAATATTTTGATAATTCAATTAAAATTTTATTTTAACAAAATTTTAATATAATATATTTTTTAAATTATTCTCAATAAAATATAATAAAAAAATCACTCTCCTTATCACATAAAATCTCACCATTTCATTTTAAAAAAATGGCATGAATCCAACAAAAATATTTTTTTCACTGATATAAAACAAAATATCTAAACGCGTGAATTTTTTCTTCAAACAAAGAAAGCATAAGAGCTGCTTGATTCAAAATTTTATTTACATGGATATTATTTTCTGAAGCCAAACTATCCACTAATGGACATCATTGTTGATAGTAATTTTTCTTTTTAGGTTTACAAGTGCCTTTGGTCCACTTTGTTTTTTGATTGATTTGACACCATTTCAAAGCTAGTTTTTAGATGTTTGATTTGAAAGGCTTATCCCTCTAGGAGGAAACGTACATAGAAAACTTGCTTAGATGTCAAATGGTTGGAAGATAATCCTCTTTGCCAATCATCTTCAATTTCTTTTTCAGTGAATTTTTCAATTAATTGATGATGAAACCTGGTTTAATTAAGATTGCTAAAGCCTATCATAGTTATTTCTTATGATTTCTGATTATTTATGTTTTAGTTAAGAAGTTGGTCCTTGCATATGTGTCATTTGTTAAATTTAATTAAAAAAAAGTTTAACTCACTAATATAGATATTGTTATTATTGTTGTTTATATAAATTTTTTAATTTTAATTAAAAAATAATACTAATAGTATTTATTATATTATATCTAAATTTATTTTTTAAAGTAAAATTTTTTCATATTATTATAAATTTAAAATTTTTTATTTAATCTAAATTTTTTATTTAACTTATATCTAATAGATTATAATATAATTAGTGAAATAATATATTATAATATGTTAGATATAAATTAAATAAAAAATTAAGATTGAGTATAGAAGTTTTTAAATTTAAAATTTTTTAATTAAGCTAATTTTTCTCAAATGACTAATCTTCCTTATTTCACTTGTTGATAATTATTTTTACTTAATAATTAAGCATTAATTGTGACTTTGTGTGGTGGTTATACTTTTGATTTAATTGACTTAATTTGCTGATCAATTCCATATTTTGAGATTTGGCATCGTGTGAGGCATTGTTTGGCTGGCGTGTAACAGTTTCAGTGTTATATTTTGTCAATATGATTATGACATAATAATCAATATGTATTCTACCTTATGTTGTTCATCCCAAACTGTAAGCACTAGCAAAGGCACCTCCTAACTTGCAGAAACTATTGGAGATTATTAGAAACAATTACCAATTTAGTTACTTACGATGACAGTGAATTGGTTAGTAGACTTAATTGCAATCCCTCTTATATGTAAGGTATGATGTAGTTCATTGTAGTCATTTTTATTCAACTCCTCCTTCACTTTAGATTTTATCATTTTCTCAACACCTCTTCCTCCAGCATTTCTCGTTTTCCATATAAATAATTAGAAATAGCATTTGATTATCACTCTTTAAATCATGATTGAACCAAGTGTTATCATCTTGCACAGTGACCAAATCTTCCATGCTTTGATGCAGTCTCTAAGACAGTGGAATATCTTCTAAAAAAATTATATTTAACTTTTTTTAAAAATTAACTAATTATAAAATATATTTAAAATAACATGTTGCTAGCAATTTTTCTATTGATCATCATACAAACATCTCACTGATTCTAACATGTATAATTTAATAATGTTTATACAATAAATTTTACTCAAAAATTAAAAAATGTTAAAAAAATACAGCGTTAAAATACTTAAAATAGTCTTTGATTAAAAGATACCTGCATAACATCCCCAACTAATGTTAAATTCTAATTCAGGTTTTAAAACTAAAGTCCTGCTGTTAAAACCCTAAAATTAAATCCTAAATATATATTTAAAAGAATATTTATTTATTTTTTCCAACATACTAGTTGTGAACTAATATGACGGCGCCAATTCAATCTTAGCTTTCTCATAGTTTTTTAAACAATTGAAAATTTTAAAATCCCGCTCAAAATTTTAACATCTTTTAGTACACTCTTTTCTATGATTAGTCTACTTTTAAAAAGTTAAATTAATTTGTAAAAAGTGATAACTTTACAAATTGATATTACTACAAATTTATTTTAAAACAATTAATTAATAAAAAGAATAATTTAATTTTACTTAACAATCAAAGTTATCCTTATTGTCAACAATTGTCAGTCAATTCTAATTAGCCACCGCTAGTAATTATCTTGTACTTACTTAGATTGTTTTTATAATATTTTTTTTTGGAAATTTTGTAAATCGTTAATATAAATTTTTTATAAAATTTTAAGATCATTTATTATCATTATTATTACATGCTTGTTTTTTATTTTTAAATTTTTAATTTATTATTAATTAATATAATAATAGATTTTAAATTTAATAAAAGATAATGTGTAATGCTATAAATAGAATTTTTTGAAAAATCAACATATTAATACTTTCAGTAAAAATTTTAAGGTAATTTCTATTATACTTTGTAAATTAAGAAGTTTCTATTATGTTTTCTAAATTAAAAAATATTTTATACTCTTTTATACATGGAATAATTATTACTATTTATTATAAATAAATAATAATTAATAATTTATTTGATAAAAATATAAAAATATTTTAGTTTTTAAAATATTAAAAAATTACTATCGTCAATTTAAAGAAAATATAAAATAAATTGTCTTATTTATAAAAATTCATGGACGCTATAACAAACATCAAATTTCAATATGTATGATTTAGTTTAAAAAATTGTTATAAAAAGGATCGATGATGAAAGTAATTGTTTATTGCGCTTTTCTGAGTGGTAACTGGTAAATAGTCATTGCCGAGTGATAACGTTCTTTTGGATATTACAATGGTGCATGTAATTAGCAATAGCCATTGTGTGGTTAATAATATGATATGTTACCGATAACTACAACTTATCTCGTGAAAGGTCATAACATATGTAACTTTTCTAAAAACGATTAACAATAGTGACTTAGATTTGATTATTTACTAATTATACGATCAGTACCTTTCTCAACAATTTCAACTTTTTTCATCCTTTTGAAGTAAATATTGATTTTTAATGCTTCTCGTTAATTTTCCCGTGAAATATATGCTAGCGCTGTTAAGACAGAATCCCAAATTTTAAGAGAGAATCATGTTGATGGTGGATTAGAATTTAGCTTATGTCTTCACTCTTCACTTTACTCGATCTGCTCACACTTTACTAGTCTATGAATTATGATTTCACCCCCAAAAAAATCATATTATACCATTTTGGATCTTCAAAATGAATTTCTAAGAGGCAAATATTATTTAGGTTTTGTACATAAAACAACAAGAGAGGTAGCAGAATACATGGCAATCTTTCAATATGGCATATGCATTTCTCAGTTTACATATAGAAACATGGAACAGGAGAGAACCAGAACAGAACATATAAGTGGACAGTAATAGAACAATGACATTGCAATTATGGTAATCATAATTTACTATATAGGAAGATGTTTCACGAACCAAATCATAACTCTTTGGCTAAATCAAATGAATACAAACTCTTGGCTCATGAAGAATCGTTTCCCTCTCTCCCATCGTGTCCTCCAACTCATTGTTGTCTTTTTGCATAGCCCATTTTTGGTGCAAAGTTGAGATATCTTCTATGGCATCCGAAGAGGCATAATCAACAGTGGAAGCTTGGATTCTAACCTTGGGACGCACAAATAAAGAGAGAAGAAGTACAAGAGAGGCCATGGCATGGAATTTAATTTAATCAAACTAACCACATAGCGAGTAGCATTTATTTATATAATATAATTAGAGAGATGTAATTGATTACTGGGTGTTTTCATTTGTAGTGAATTGATTTGGGTATAAAGCTTGAAAAGTTGGTTGGGGGTAGTTGCGTTGTTGGGTTCTCTCATTCTTTTTCAACGTCTGTTTTTTTGGCTAGTTATGGGATGGCTTAGCATCGCCTATAAAAGAAGATGACCGTCCTTTCAACCGCTTTTACACAAATTAAACATAATCAAATGTGAATTTATTTTATTATAAATTAATAATTAACAAGAAATTAATATTATAAGATGGAATATATGATTTAGAGATATTGTAATAATGAAATAGTTTACAAAATAATGTAAAAATGGGTTAATGAAATTATTTTATATTATTTATATAAATATAGCTTTATTGAAGTGGATTGATATCCTCTCTGGTTGATTATTTTAATTTTATATTTTTCATCCTTTTTATAACATACACTCTGTGGTTGATTGCTTATTTATCATAGAATATATTGATGCTTTATAGTATATAAACTTTTATATATTTGCTATAAAAAATATTAAAATGTAATTTATTGAAGTGGATTGACATCATGCAAGGAGTCATGTATATTAACGACGTCCCTTTTATTGAAAACAATGCTTATGATATTTAAAGACAAAATAAAAAAGGCTAAAAAAACATTTTACTATATTTTTAATAAGAAAACTCATTTAAGAAATCAAGATTAAGGACTCAAAATGAAAAACTTCTAATGTTTTAGGAGTTAAGAACGTAGTTACTCCAAAAGAGATAATTCAATTAGAATTCAAAAGGTGTTATGTTAAAATACATACAATTCATTATCTCACACCTGACTTCGTCCGAGGTAAAATAAGTCATTTGAGTTTTAAATTTTTAATATCAATTAAATTTAGCTTTTTAGCTTGATTTGATTAAATCTAATGCAAGTTAAACTCACAAAAGTCCAAAATTAAATAATTCTTATTGGGCTTGAGCATTAATTTTGTAAACTCAAATTAAATTTGGACTTTTGGCCTAACTCCCTTAAAACATGTTGTCTAGCTCAAATTGGTTAGATAATTGGTTTGGTCAGTTCTAAATTTCTACAGTCACTACTGTACACTAGATTTCACTGCAGAAATATTTTTAAGATTTAAACAACTTGGTGCATAGGACATGAGAGTTCTTGTTCCTGTTAGACTTCGTTGTTGTCATATGAGCCAACTTAGCCTCTGGTGGGAAGATATCGTCAAATTGCTAAACGGCTTCTCCTCTAGAAAAAAAAATATTAACCATTTTACTATTAACTTTTAAAAGAAATATTAGTAACACATTCTTTTATACATTTTTTTAACACATTCTAAATATTATTTAAAATTTATTAAAAACTATACAAGTATAATTCTCAAAGGCTCATTATTTGTGAAAAAACTTTTAAAGGTTATTTAAGAATGAAACTTTTGAAGAAGAGAGAAGGAGAAGACAAAATTTATATTTTAAATTTATATTTTTAAATAAAAGATATAAATTAATATATTAATATAAACTTAATATATTAATAAGATATTTAATTATCATCATAAATTATATATAATTCTATTGATTTAAAATTAAAAATATTTTTTTAAAAAAATTCGTATAGATAAATATAAGATTTATGAAGCAATTATTTAAAGATATATTTTGTGAAATAGTACTTCATATATGATAAATCAAAGACTTGAGTTAGTGTTGTCTCCCTCTCTATTCTCTAACTATCTTTTTCACTCTCCACGGATGCCTCTTGAATTAGATTTACAGTTTGCAATAAAAAAGAACGATTCTAAGGTGAGCCTTTTAAATAGCCTTCCACATCCACAATATATTGTGCCTGTTGGAAAGGCACAACAGGCTCCATACTAACACATGTTGGATTTCGATGTTATAGTACCTTTTGCTTTGACGTTTTGCATTTTAGTTACTGTACCATTTACTTATATTGATAATATATTTTAAAACTTCACTATTTTGGTAAAATGTTTTTTTTTTTTTGCCAACTTTAATTGAAAAGCTGTTATTCGTTTTAGATTATTTTTTTTAGAATTATTCGAACAATTGATTTATTATCAAAATAATGGTTAAGAATAGTCTATATCCTTACAACAAGGGAATGCTAAATAGATAGAGCTAGTAAAATAGGCTTACTTAATGAGCTAATTTGATAACGCTCAAGAAAAAAAAAGGTGAAAGTTTGAATAAATTTGATTTTCTTTTTTTAGTTTCACTTATTTAGATATAATCTTAGGCTGGCTCGAGGTGGGCTAGCTCCATGTCACTTGCAGCTCACATTACTTTTTCCGTAAGTGAATATGCTTTCTTACCTAACATTTATTATAAATTAAAATTATCATTTATAAAATTATAATTACTAATTTATTTTATTTTAAAATTTATTAACATAATTAATATTCAATTCTAAATTATGGTAATAAAAATGCCGACGATGAGAGTGAGATCATTGAAATTGAATATACAAAGCTTTTTCAAAAATATTTAAACAATAGAAAGATTAGTTAGAATATTTATTTTAAATATTTGGGACTAATTATATTGTTTATTTTAATTTTTTTGAATAATTTCATTTCTATTTTTTGTTTAAAATTTGTTGGATAGAAATTCAATGTTTTATATTTAATATGCTTAAAAATATAATTAATGCAATTTTTTATTTAATAATGTTTATATAAACTAAACCATTCTCATAAGCCCGTTAACTACGAAGGGTCAATCTTGAACTATTACTTTAAAAATTAAAATTATTTTAATTTTTTTAACCACAACATACATTAATTCGTTACTTGATGCAGATGGAACCGAGAAGCCTCAATTGAAGGCTAAAAAAATGGAATCAGAAACTTACTGATGTGACTTTTTTGTGTACCAAATGAAAATTCCATAAAATTACAGAGGCACCAACAGTATGAACATCTGTGAAGAAAGGCACTTGGCTTGAAAAATTAAGCATTCAAGTTGTAATAATTTTTTATTTTATTATTATTCTTACCTTTTAAATTATATTTCACGATTTACAGGAGGGAGAGTGATGGACTGTTCTTACAGACTATGAGCCATCAAAACTTGAAGTGAGAATTTGCATTTATGACCAGAATGAGGGATGCCCATGGACCAGAATGGGGAAAGGTAGGGACGATAATGGAAATAGGAAATATGTTTTCAAACAATATACTTATATGTTTCCAACTCTTTTCATGGATTCGTACGAAGGGGCAAAAACCTCTTATCAAGGACCTAACCTGGGACATTAGGTTGACCAAAAAAAGGACATAAGAGATACAACTTAGACTTATTGTCGTTTTCTAACGTTGATTCACTGTCAATTAAAAAAAAACAATATTATAGTTATAATTATAATATCATTTATTTAAAATTATTTAAAAGCTATTAGAAATATTTACAAAATTAATTATCATGATAATATAAGACGCTTTCCTTAATGATAGTGTAATCTTTACCAATGCTTGAAGTTAGCTTAGCTATTAATCAACGAATGATAATTTTTCAAGCTTGTTAAGACCAGTCATTAATAAACTTAAACAAGGACACTCACCCCACACCTCTCAAATAAAACACACACAAAATGGGCACAGAAGTGTCCAGCTATCCACAAACATTATGCTACCAATGCTGGTGTAGCAGCAATTATAACATGCCATAGGAAACACCATTAACAACCATTATCCGGAAACAACTTTGTAGTATAGTTTTACACAAATTCAACATAGTAGTTCATGTAACTCATCATCATAGTTAATTTCTTTCTAAGCCACTTAAAACCATTATTGCTAGATTGAATAGGCAGGGTAGTAGTATTAGTCTTTCAGTGGCTCACTAGGAATCTTTTCACACTTTAGCCAGGGGGCCAGTTCATCTGTCGTCCCCCAATGACATGCACATGAATGTGGTAAACTGATTGGCCTGCCAAAAACATCTCATCTCAATAATAAATAAAAAATATAGATCAAACAATCACAAGAACCTATAAATTAAAAATATATAATTGACCAAAGTTCCTTCCTGTTATGGAGAAAAACACTTACACCCGTTTGGCCCATCATTAATTACAATCCTGAAGCCATCATCAAGACCTTCTTGTTTTGCAACCAGCTTAGCAGTGTATAGAAGGCGGCCAAGAATCTCGCAGTGCCTCTCCTCAGCCTGGAAACAATACCATAAAACAGATCATTATCATAAAAGCATAGACAAAACCCTGACAAAATGTAGAACAATTCTAGGTGGTAGGCGGTAACTCAAGGTGTTGAAAGGATTAGCATTCGGTTTGATTTTCCAATTAGGAAGAAAATAGTTGCTTAAGAATAATTGACTAGTGAGTCAATGACTGCCATCACCAGATATATGCATTTGCAGTTTCTTTTCCTTTTGCACTTTTCCAGAGCAATTTAATTGATCCGGCTATGGGCATAGCAATGCAAAGAGATGCCACGCAGGAGAAATAAATTAAGATAGTTTTTGGCACAAGGACAGAGTAGAATAGAATGAAATGGAGCAGTTTTGTCATGTTCTCCACTTCTCCTCAATTGTACCACTTGTAGTAGAACCAAAATATACCACTTTTTAAGTTTCAACCATTATATTCTGTTATATTTCTAAAATGTGTCAAAAAGGGGGTACCGAAAAATGTGCTGGACCTCACAATTCTCCCCCTCCAGCACAAAGGTGCACTCTTGGAATCTTCACATGCGATCCATGCCAATCAGTTTGGCACACTGTTGATGTTTTTCTCGTGCAACAACTTTCGTCATCATATCAGCAGGATTTTTATCCGTATGAATCTTATCTAACTTGAACTCTTGTTCTTCCACTACCTGACGCAGCCAATGATATCTGACATCAATGTGCTTCGTACGAGAGTGATACATCGCATTCTTACTTAAATCCAATGCGCTTTGGCTATCACAATGGATAACGTACCTTTTCTGCTCAATTCCCAGTTGTTGAAGAAACCTCTTCAACCAAAGCATTTCCTTTCTGCTTCACCATGGCAACATACTCGGCTTCGTAGTTGACAAGGCCACACATTTCTCGCAATTTGGATTGCCAAGATATAGCTCCCCGCAAAGGTAAACACAAGTCCCGAAGTAGATTTTCTACTATCCAGGTCACCTGCCATATCTGCATCTGTGTATCCTTCAAGAAGCGGGTTAGGTATTCCAAAGCTCAAGCACATATTAGAACTACCTTTCGGATATCTCAAGATCCACTTCATCGCTTCCCAATGCTCTTTTCCAGGATTGGAAAGATACTCGCTAACAACTCCGACCGCATGAGCTATATCCGCCTCGTACAAACCATGGCATACATCAAACTCCCGACTCGCCGAGGAGTATGGAATACCCGCCATAGCTTCTTTTTCTTCTTGACTTGTGGGACAACTTCTTTTGCCGAGTTTGAAGTGATTGGCTAACGGTGTACTAACCGGTTTAGCCGTCTTCATGTTGAATCTGTCCGTAATCCGATTCACATACCGTTCTGCGATAACCACAACCTCCTGGATTTTCGGTCTCGCATGATCTCGCATGCCCAAAATCTGTTTTGCAGGCCCGGATCTTTCATATCAAAAAACTTTGACAATTCTTTCTTCAAATCACCAATCGCCTTCACATCCCGTCCCACTATCAACATATCATTTACATACAAATGAAGGATAATGAATTTATCACCTGGACATGTCTTGACAAATACACAATGATCTCGCATCGGTCTTGGCATATCCATGACTCGTCATGAACGAGTCAAATTTCTTATACCACCGTCTTGGAGCCTGTTTCAATCCATACAAGCTCTTCTTCAATCTGCAAACCATGTGCTCCTTTCCAGTCTCCTCAAAACCTTCTCGGTTGCTCCATGTAGATTTCCTCATCAAGATCTCCATGAAGAAACGCAGCCTTCACATCTAGTCGTTCAAGCTCCAGATCCAAGCTAGCCACCAATCTGAGTATAACTCGAATAGAGCTCATCTTCACAACTGGAGAGAAAATTTCATCAAAATCTATTCCTCGCTTTTGTCCAAAACCTTTTACAACTAAGCGAGCCTTGTACTTCAACAAACTTGTCACCATCTTTCTTAAGCTTGAACACCCACTTATTTTTCAAGGCTTTTACGCCTTTAGGGAGCTTGACCAACTCATAAGTATCATTCTTCACCAGAGAATCCATTTCTTCTTGCATGGCTTTCATCCACCGGGATTTATCCTTATGAGTCCGAACTTCTTCAAAGTTTTCTCGGCTCCCCTCTTCGATGGTAATATACGTCGAACTAGGGTACTTTGTAGATGGTGGTGTGGTCTTCTTGATTTCCGAGGCCGAGGTGGAGCTTCGGGTTTTCTTGCTCAACACCTTCATCATCACCATCTTCTATTGCTGGCTCATTATCAACCCTAAGTTCTTCATCACACTCTCCCCTTGTGGCATTTTTAGGAGGAACAACCGGTGTAAGATCAACCTTACCACCTGGTTCTCTCGATTTTTGGTGAAGCGAGAATCCGACATAGTTTCTTGCTCTTGGAACACTACATCTCTCGCTTCTAATAACTTTCCTATTTTCTCGATCCCATAACCTCGTAGCCAAATTCCTCATCTCCATAGCCCGTAAATATGCAAGGAATGGCTCTATCATCAAGTTTTTGTCTCTCGTTCCTTATTCACATGAGCAAAAGCTTTGCATCCAAACACTTTCAAATGAGAGTATTTAACATCATGTCTGGACCATACTCTCTCGGGGATATCAAAGCCCAAAGGAACAGATGGAGATCGATTAATCGGGTAGCTTGCCGTTAGAACGACTTCACCCCGTAATGGCTTAGGCGGTTGCCATTCTTAACATGCATCTTACTTTCTCCATAATGGTTCTGTTGATTCGTTCGGCCACACCATTATGTTGTGGGGTTCCAGGTACCGTCTTCTCATGCCTGATGCCATGCTCAGCACAATAATTCTTGAATTCATGGGAAGTATATTCACCCCCATTATCCGTGCGAAGACACTTCAAAGGTTTACCAGCCTGTCTCTCCACCATTGCATGAAACCTTTTAAAGCATTGAAAAACCTAGTCCTTCGTTCTTAAGAAATATACCCACAATTTTCGTGAAGCATCATCAATAAACGTCACGTAATATCTGCTACCACCAAGACTCTCCACTTCTATGGGTCCACATATATCAGAATGAACCATTTCTAAAATATTCTCTTTCAGCTTTGACGTTTCTTTGAAAGACACTCTATGATGCTTGCCGAATAAACGTTGATCACAAGGATTCAACTTTGTATTTTTGGCAAACGGGATAAGGGACTTTCTTGCCAAAATCTGCAATCCTTTTTCACTTATATGAGCCAATCTTTTGTGCCACAAATTTGGCGAAGCATCATCCTCGATCGCATTCAATCCGCCCTTGATCGCCTTTACTTGAGTTTTATACAACGTTGAATTTATCGTGCCTCTAGCAACCAACAACGATCCTTTGGTAAGCCTCCACTTGCCGTTACCAAAATGGTTGTCGTAATCGCCTAGATCCAAAGCATGCACAGAGATCAAATTCAGACGTAGATCCGGCACATGACGCACATCTTTTAGTGTTATTGTGCATCCCGTACTTGGTTTGAATGCACACATCACCAATTCCCACAATATCTGCGATACTACTATTGCCCATCTTTACTTTACCAAAGTCTCCTGCTTTGTACACGATAAAGAATTCCTTGTGAGAAGTTGCATGATAAGATGCTTCTTGAGTCAATGACCCATTCATCACATGAGTCTCAGAACTTGACACTCTTCTTCTTCTTCAACAGAGAGTACTACCACATCCCCGCTTGTCACAGAGGATGTAGTATTTTCATCGTCATCCGATCTAGAGTTTCGTCGGTCTTTCTTCTCTCTCGTTTTTCCAGGCTTTACGCTTCTTTTTATGTGCCCTTCTTCACCGCAGTTGGTAACACTTGAATTTTCTTACTGGCTGTGACTTATCTCTCTGGATTTGTTACTTCGTCCTCTCGCTCTTACTTCTCCCCTCGTTCTCTGTGACAAGGGCATGGGAACCGCTTGCCCCGCAGTCTTTTCTCCTTGTTTCTTCATTAAACATGCTCTTTGACTTGAGACAAAGTCGGTTTTCCTTCAGAGCAGAGTTGCTTAATGACACCACCAGAGTCTCCCACTGTTTGGTAAAGAACTCAAAAGTAACAGCACTGCAATTCTTCATCAAGTTTTATCTCCATGGTAACTAGTCCGGTTTACCATGTGTTGAAAATCATTCAAGTGTTCTCGCAACCGATCTTCCATCCCGATATTTTAGATTCACCAGCTTTCGAATAACAAAAGCTTTGTTTTGTGCGATCTTCCTCGATACATTTGTTCAATTTTGTTCCACGTAGTCCGGGCATTCGTCTCGTGGCAACATGGTGGAATATGCCGATATCCACCCACCGCCTAATTAAACCGACGGCCTTCCTGTATCTTTTTCCAATCCTCATCCTTCACGTCTTCGGCTTTTGATCTCCCTTTTCCACAGGATCATACAGTCCTTGTAGAAAAGTATGTCCTCCATTTTCGGCTTCCAAATAGATTAGTTTGTTGCTGTTAGCTTCACCATGGTACCTACGTTCTCCTCCATTTAATTTACACTCGGTGATACATAGCCCAACCTAAGCTATGATAACACTTGTTGAGCTCAAATGCGAATAACTTGGACGTGTAAATTAAAATTACGACGTAAACCGGCGAGCGATAATTCGGACCTAATAAATAGATCTAGCAACGCAGCGGTGTAACTTGTAAAGTGTGCACCGAAATACTTCCCAGAAAGAGAGGTGGATCACAACGGTCACTTAAATACCAAGTCTTTCCTTAGCGTAACCTTTCCAGCTTACAACACTAATACAAATACACACTTCTCCAAAGAATCCAACAATCACCACGGAAGGATAATAAAAATAATTCTTTTCTGATGTGGAAGATCAGACTAAACTGCAACCACAGAGCATACTAAGAATTATTCTAACTGAATAAAATAAGCAGATAAAGAACACCAATATTTAACGTGGAAAAACCTCCAATGTGGAAGGAAAAAACCACGGGACAAACTCCGAAAAATTATTCCACTATATCTCGGGATATTTATAATATCCTTTCAACACTCTATCACACAAGAGATGTAAAATATAGTGTACCCAGTGAGACCCACTCCTATTCAAATATTACAAATTTTGTAATACCAAGAAGAAATAGAGATGATACCTACCCCAGTGTATTTTTCTCACACTCTTAGGATTTACTCAACACTCTATTTTTCTCTCACAAACACTCACAATGCTTGATAAAATCTTGTGTGTGTTTTGTTGCTTGTACATCTTCAATTTCATTTCACGGCTATTTATAGCTAAATGAAGTTACTATTCATTTATTAAAATATTATTAATTTTTTTATAAAGTCAAAAAGGGGCACCGAAAAATGTGCTGGACCTCACAGCACATACACCCAATTAAAAACAAGTAATTAAGCATTATAGAAATAGAGAAGTTTCAAACTAAAACGAATTGCACCGAGCATATATGTTTACAGAATCAACAGCAAATGATACGCATAATAATATTTTGGGACCAAATGATATCACATTTCCATTATGTTGAAAGCAAGGTTAAATTTTTGGTTACCCATTTAGCCTAACCACATAAAAATATAAGCTTTTCAGGATTTTCGCACGTTGACCAAGGAAATCAGAACTTAAATACAACAGATTAACTACAAAGAATCTTTGCAAGATAGGCAGATACTAAGCAAAGAGAGAGAGCAATGCATGATGAACATGTGCAGTGGATAGAGAAGAATGAGAAGCTCACACGGTGGGAGCATCAGATGGAGTGGCTGCAAGAGCAGCAGCTTTCTCGGAAGCCATGGAATGGAACAAATGATGATACCAAAAACACTACAAGAACGCTTGCTGACTCACTTTGTGTTTTATTGCTGCTAAGTATCCCTTCATAACCAAATTGGGTCCTACGTTCCCATTTCATTTCATCCTGTTAATGACTCTTCGACAATCCTCAGAATTCATAACCTTATTATTATTTTCTCTTGTGCCAAATTTTTTGGTCAAACAATAATTTTTAAGAATTCTAACTCATGAAGTAATGAAGTTTATTTATTTGATATAAGTCATTTTTATGATTTATGGTCTAGTTTAACTTTTCAATACGTTTTGATTTAAAATCAAAAGTGAAATAAATTAAAATTAATTTATGCATTTTTATTTTTTTAAAGTTTTAAATTATTTTTAAAAAATTATATATATATATATATATTAGATTATTTTAATTTATAAGAAGAAATTTAATTGTTTTAATCCTTTTTTTCTATAAATTTTTCTAAATAAACTTACTCAAATTCAGTCTT
This sequence comes from Abrus pulchellus subsp. cantoniensis, assembly GCA_024086825.1. NCBI lineage: Eukaryota > Viridiplantae > Streptophyta > Magnoliopsida > Fabales > Fabaceae > Abrus > Abrus pulchellus. Next base: position 13,624,606 of record CM044050.1, read on the forward strand.
AAAAGCCTCCTTTATAACAAGGTGTTTTAAATAGGTAAAAAAATTCAATTAATGAGTCAAATTTATATATAAATTAATAGATTTAAATTTTTAAATAAATAAATATATAATCCTATATTATTATTATTATTATTATTATTATTATTATTATTATTATTATTATTATTATTATTATATTTTTTAAATAGGCTGACATGTTAAGCCTAAAAAGGTTTTTGTCCTACCCTTTTAGGTTGAATAACCATTTAAGAACTTTTTTTACTTTACTTATTTAATAAATAAGTTCTTCTTAAATTAGGTCAAATATAAACTAGATCATGGACTCGACAAGCGATCACAAGGTTGTATTATAATTTTATCGATCAAAATAATTATCAAATAAATTTGTTTTTGAAATAAAAATGTGAAATTATATTTTATCGTTTATTTGATTTTATATATATATATATATACTAAATTTAATAGTAACAGAAGTTTGCATTGCCAAAATTCTATAATCATTTCCTCCAATTATAATATTTTTTTAATGAAATATATGAAATTTAATTTAATTTGAACATGTGTATCGATTATGTTTAATAATTTAAATCAATTTTACTAAATTCTAACTTTTTTTCTTGCTTTGGGGGAGGGAGGGGGAGATTAACGTGTGCTTTTGGTGATAAGATCATAAGAATGGATGAGTAATAATTTTTATTATTACAAGGAACTAGGGTTGTGTTTGATTAATTACATGCACTATAAGTTGAAAAACGAAAACATTTTATTAAAAAAAAATCTACAAACAAATAGGGCTCTGTTTATTTCTTTTTTTTAAAATATAAAAACAAAATAAAATATGATAAGAGAGATTTTAAAAATCTTTTTAAAAAATAACATTTTTTTGTTTTTAAATTACAAATTCAAAGAATTTGCAGAATATTTTGAATTTCTAGTTTCCAATTTGTACTTTTTCTTTTGTTGCTTCATATTTTTTTCCCTCACTTACTCTTTTACTCTTTTTCTAAAAATTACTTTTTAGAAATTATTTTATAAAATAATTTTAAAACAAAAATAGAAAATAATCAAACGCATACATAATTTTTTATTATTTTTTTAAGCAGTATTAGTGTTTTTGTCATCTAGTTTTAAAGTAATTTTCAATTTTGTCTTTTAACTTTGTTTTTTTTTTTTTATCAATTTTATCCATCTAACTTATAAACATATTTTAAATAAGTCATTTTCTATTAAAAATGCTAACTCTATTAAAAAAAATTGTTATTTTTAACATGTAATGTGTGGATATTGTTATCTTTTTTCTTATATTTCTAATTTTGTCTCTTCCACCTCTTCTTCTTTCTTCTCCATTTCTTCTTCCCTTTTTGTCAATTCACTTATTCATGAGTTACTTATATAAAGTACCATAATTGAGAATGTCTTTAAAAAATGAAGCTAAAGACTATCTTTCTAGAAGTGCTTGAAAATCATTTGTTATTTCTTCTTCAAGCTTGTTAAACTAAAATTTGATTGGAATACCAACAATTTTTTTTTATAAAAAATTACACTCTATTTAAAACTTTTTTCCTTTTAATCTCAACTGTAACATTACAATTTTGAGTCTTTTGTTCTAAAATAAAGAAGTATGTAAAATGCTAAAAGTTCTCTTATGATTTCAAAGGTAGTTGGGTTAAGTAACCATTTTTTGTTCACGGATTTTTATGGAGACTTAGATAAGGAAAGAATTGTTGTAGAATAAGAGAAAAAGTAAGTTTAGATGTTGTTGCAAGGAAAACCTCAAGCAACTACAAAACATGACATTATAGCATTTTTTTTCACCTAACATTACGTAATAGATTTGAAAACAAAGAAGAATGAAGGAAAAATAAGAAGAAAAAGAATAAAAATAAAATGGAAGAAAAAGAGGATGAGATGGAAGAGACATAAATAAAGATTTGAGAAAAGATAATTAGCAGTATCTACACAATACATAAAATAACAAATTTTTTTAACATAATTAATATTTTTAATAAAAAAGAATTTGTTTAAAATATCTTTTTAAGTTAGAAGACTAAAATGAATAAAAAAAAACTTACCTTAAAATTAAACAATAAAAACACTAATTTTACTATCAAAACAATAAAGAAAGGATAAAATTAATGAAATTCATCAATGATTCCTTTATAAATAGCAAAACTAAACGAAGTAAAAATACCTTATTAATTATTAATAATATAGTAAAAATGAAAAAATAATTCAATAATTGATACATTATCTAAAAAATATTCTTTTATGACTTTCCATATTATCTTAGGTGTAGAAGTTATTGATAATTCATTTTAGATTATTAAATTTTTATTTTTTACCAACAATATTTTTACAATTTTGAGAATTAAAAAAAAATTAAAAGACTTAGAGCATGCTTGATTTATTTTAAAAAAATACTTTTCTATTTTTTTTAAAAAAATATTATTTTTAAAAAGGAAATTAAATATGCTCATATAATTATTTTTTTATTTATTATTGAACTTTAAAGTAGTCCTTACTACAATATATAGAATGGATGCACAGATATTATTGGCTATCACGAATCATCCTCATTATAAGAAAATTCTTAATCATAGTTATTAATAAAAAATTATTGATTACATATTAGGAAATCAACAAACCATTTCAACCAATAAGATTATAAGAGTATCCAAAAAGTGTTGAGGATAATTAGCAGCAATAATAATCATGCTAGTAGAAATACTAATATCAAATATAAGAACAAAATAGTTATTAGCTTTCTTTTTATGTACGTTACTATACTAAGTCATTTTTGCATACTAGCGTTTGACTAACATATGTAAAGAATCCTATATAAACTTAAATGAATCTATTGACTAGTTAAATTTGTCAAATATAATTATAGACAGAAAAATTTGTCTATAATTTAAAAATTAGAGGAAAATTTAGAGTTACAGACAGAAAAATTTATCTGTAAATATTGTTATTTTTTACCAACTTTTTATTTGACAATTTACAAATAGATTTTTTCGTTTGTAACTATATTTGATGAATTTATAGACAAATAAATCTGTCTGTAATTGAACCTTTAAAACGCACTGTTTCATTAAATCATTTACAAATGATTTTTTTTGTCTGTAATACGTGAAGCACATAAATCCATGTCTCCTCATTTTTCTTCCTTATTTTGCATAATTTCCTTTTTCTCTTACCTCTCTCTTTCTGTCTCTATAGGAGCTTCAATTTTTTGGCCTTTGCAAGTGATTGAAGCATCCATTTGAAAGATAATTTGTATTATTGTGTTTCTGGTACGAAACTGTAACTTTTAGTCAATTTAGTTTTTTTATTTTTTGATGTATTTTAGAGACATAAAATTTCTAAGATAGAGTTGTAGGATTGGAGATTGTATGACCGAGGGAAAGGTGTAGAGGTCATTCTCTGAACCTGATTATTGTGTACTGTGGAATTGTTTGTATTTACGAAGTTTGTAAAATATGCATGTTGTGGAGTTATAAGGGGATGTGCTCTTAAGATTGTAATGTGTATGTTTTTTATGTATTGATTAATAGATTATTACATAATATATAGATTATGTGTAAAGAAAATTTAGATTTTTGTATTAAGTACATGTAAACAAATATAAGAAAATATTCATATATTAAAAGAGATTCTGCCAAAATTTACATTAAAAATTTGTTTGATTAAGTATAAACAAATATAAGAAAATATTCATATATTAAGAGTGATTCTGCAAAAATTTACATTAGAAATTTGTTGTATCAAGTGTAAACAAATATAAAAAAATATTCATATATTAGGAAAAATTATGCCAAAATTTACATTAAAAATTTGTTGTATTAAGTGTAAACAAATATAAGGAAATATTCATATATTAGGAGAGAATTTGCCAAAATTTATATTAGAAATTTATGTAATATAAAATAAAAAGTTGATACAATATTATGTATTTGATCTCTAAACATGTATTATATTTGATTCAAAGGCTTGAGAAAATATCTTCTCAAGATTCAAAGTCAGTTAATAAGGATACTATATGGTCAGATACGGTGGGTGACCTTTATAAAGGCCGCATTTACAGCATGGAGAACCGCTTTGCAGACTCCAATATCCCCTGCATCTATCATCGGTCTCTTGTACCTGAGGAAGTGAAGGACATGGTCTGTGGTCCGCACTTAGGTCCATGCCCAAGGAAAGTGCATGGAAGAAGAAGTGGGAAAAGAAAATAGAGAAGAAGGTGTCATCGAGGATACAGAGGAATGTGCAATAACAGATGTAGTAGCAGCATATGCAGATACATGCATACTTTGAGCTCATGAGAGCAAACACCTTTACACCTCTTCCTCCTCCTCCACCAGCTCTAACACCACAAATCTTCAGCTCCGTGCATCATTCCTCCCCTGACTCCTCCTTTATTGATGGAGATACTTTTTTGGAAGATGATCACACCGATTATTAATGATATACAATGTTATTTTATTTTTTATATTAATTTTTTAGATGTTTACTTCTTCATTTGTAATGACATTTTAATTTTACATTTTATTAATAATTTCTAATTTAAATATATAATTTTGTAGCTTTTATTATGTTTATAAATTATGATAATTAGAAACAGCGAGAAATAATTATGTTTATAAAAAAATAAAATATTTTTTTTAAAAATTTCATGAATGAATTACAGACAAATTTTTCTGTATGTAATTTAAAGATAGATTTTTTCATCTGTAATTATAAATAAATTTTTTTATTTGTAAATTACAGACGAATTCTTTTGTCTATAATTTACAGACAAATTTAAAAATTTATATATAATTATTTACTAACGCGCATATTATAGATGGACTGAAATCATCTACAATGCTAAAATTTATCTATAATAATGAAAAAATTCGCCTATAAATTTATTTATATTTGCAAGTTTTTTTAATAATGAAACTAAAACACCATTATATGTATAAGGTCAAATATGTTTACACTTGTTCTTTTTATTTTTGGAAATTAACTAAATATCATTTTTCTGTTTGATATCTAATATTTATTATTCTTCTCTTTAGGATTATGTGTTTTGATAAATTTTTAAATAATTTTAGGCTGAAATAACTTTTTTCCCTCCCACCATCCTATTTAAGGAGGATATTGCATCATCCTATGTTGCCAAGTTAATTAGCCTAAGCTTCCATCCTACAAATCCTAAAGTTCTTAAATCAACTCAGTAAATATAAGGCTAAAACTTATTTAATGATTTACCATAAATTGTGGGACCCATAAAATATACTCTTGTCAACCATGCTTATAATTACTTTTGGACCATGTTGATAATTCATTTTTCAACTAGTGTAAAATAACATAAAAATATTCCTCCAACGGTCATGGAACTCATGTATATATAAACTTTTATAATCATGTACGATTATCCTTAGTGTGTATGATATTATAATTTTTTATTATGTAAAATATATTGTGATTTTTGTTTGGATATTTTATTTAACTTCATTTTATATTTAATAAATAAATTTTTAATATAAAACTATCATACATATTTTTTTATTTTTTAAAATATTTGTAACATAAAAGAATATTTATTTTAACATAATTTTTATTTAGTATATCTAAATACATAATATATTTATATAATTAATTGTATATATAATATCTTAAAGTGTGTTCCATTCCAGAAGATAGTCAAATTAATTCAGTATCTCACTTAAATCACTTTATATATTCTTTTAAGGAGAAATTTAATTTCAAAATTCAATTTAAATAAAACAAGTATGCCATGTTAAACAAGATATTGAACAATCAATGTGATACAATTACTTGGAACATGATTTATCACAAAAATAATTATCATTATGTAGACCTCTCATTGGTACACGCTGTGCCCAAAGCTAGAGAAACACTCTCTCTCTCTCTTTTTCATCCCATGTTGCTCTCAATATAGAGTTGAAAAGAAATTTAAGTCATTTGATATTACATATTTTATATTTTGTCTTCTTATTTTTTTCTTTTCCCCTTTAAAAAAAAAACTAACATATGTAAATCTTTTAAAGTAATCCAAATTCCCGTTAGATCTTCGGCCATGAATTGAAATTCAAACAGCGCTTCGTATGTTTTTAACTTAATTCTAAGAAAGAGAAGGAAAAAAAGTAGTGGCGGCTGAGAATCACATCATATGATAATATATAGATAAAAAAATATCTGGAGTGAGACAAAGGGTGAATGTGATTAATATTATTGATTGAAAAAATCAGAAACCCTAGTAGTGTGGCTGAACCTGCCCTTCACTCAACAAACAAAACAATGGGAAGGAAGAGAAAGGTGGCACCCAAATCTTCTCAATCCGCTGAACCCCCTCTCAAACACCACCAACCCCAACCCTTACCAGACAATGCACCTCCCGAATACGAAGAAGTTGAAGAAGAAGTTGAGGAAGAAGAAGAAGAAGAAGTTGAAGAAATAGAAGAGGAAGAAGAGGAGGAAGAGGAAGAGGAAGAAGAAGAGGAAGAAGGAGACCAACAACAACAACAAGATGACGACGACGACGACGACGACGACCCTATCCAGAAGCTTCTAGAACCCTTAAGCAAGGACCAGATCCTCAACCTTCTTTGCGAAGCTGCCACCAAACACCGTGACGTGGCGGATCGGATCCGTAAGGCTGCCGACGAGGATCCTGTTCACCGGAAGATCTTCGTGCACGGCCTTGGATGGGACACCACCGCCGGAACCCTAATAGGTGCGTTCCGGCAGTACGGCGAGATCGAGGATTGCAAGGCGGTTACCGATAAGGTCTCCGGGAAGTCTAAGGGATACGGATTCATTCTCTTCAAGACGCGCCGGGGTGCCCGCAACGCGTTGAAGCAGCCGCAGAAGAAGATCGGGAATCGCATGACGGCGTGCCAGCTGGCGTCGATTGGTCCCGTCAGCCAGAGCCAGCAGCAGCAGCAGCAACAACAACCAGCTGCGGTGACGACTTCTTCGGCGACGGTTTCGGAGTACACGCAGAGGAAGATCTATGTGAGTAACGTTGGAGCTGAATTGGATCCGCAAAAGCTTCTGGCGTTCTTTTCGCGGTTTGGCGAGATTGAGGAAGGGCCTTTGGGGCTTGATAAGGTCACGGGGAAGCCGAAAGGGTTCTGTTTGTTTGTTTACAAGAGTGCTGAGAGTGCGAGGAGGGCCTTGGAGGAGCCTCATAAGGAATTTGAGGGGCATATTTTGCATTGCCAGAAGGCAATTGATGGTCCTAAGCCTGGGAAGTTGCAGCAGCATGGGAATGCTCAGGGTCAGAGGAACCAATTTCAGAGGAATGACAGTGCTGGTTATGTCGGTGGTGGTAGTGGTGCTGCTGCTGCTGCGCAGCCGGGGCACCTAATGGCACCGGCTGGACCCGGAATTGGTTTTAATCAGGCTGCTGCTGCGCAGGCATTGAATCCGACTCTGGGGCAGGCGCTGACGGCGCTGCTTGCGTCTCAAGGAACATTGGGGCTGAGTAATTTGTTGGGGAGTATTGGAACGAGTGCTGCGGTTAACCCTGGTGTGCCTGCTGCCGGGACTGGAGTGCAGGGTGGTTATAGTGCCCAGCCAAATATAAGCCCGGGTGTTATTGGAGCATATGGGAATCAGGTTGGATTGCAGACGGCATACCCAAACCAACAGATAGGACAGGGTGGCTCTGGAAGAGGGCAATATGGTGGTGCTGCACCTTACATGGGGCACTAGGTTTGTGGCAGGTATGGTGTATGTACTTATGATGTTTCTTTGAAGATTGGTATGCTTTCCTGTTTAGCTTGCTTTTTGATCTGTTGGGTATTGCAATTCTGACTTATAGCGAACAATAGGGTAAGTTTTGGGGCAAGTGAAAGCAAGCTAGTTTGTTTGGTATTGACTTAGTTTTAAGCTGCATTTTCAAGGCTGTCAAATAGGATATATTGATTGCTTAACTTGAGCTCAAATTATTGATTCTTTTTGGCTTCTGCTCTTCTGACTAACACTTTTGTGGTCTCTTATTCTTGTGCTCTAGAATTTATATTTTTCTTTCAGAAACATAATCTTCATATTTGTTGATAGATTGGAAGTGTAGTTGTTTTCATCAGAGTCAATGGATATAGAGAATGAAACTATTATGTTAGACAATGAAGATGGAGACCTTATTAGTGTGGATGATGAGTATGGAATGACCTGGTAAAATAATGGTCTGTAATTATGCAAACATTTTTTAAAGCAAAATAGATAAATGAGGTGCACAAGGAGTTGGAAGTAAGTGAGATGATGGTGGACTGACAAGATGCTAGATGTTCGTGGTTGGACAGAGATACGTAGTTTTTCATTCATAAGAATTTTTGTCTGTTCCTTGCCTTTTGAATTTCATTGTTTGAATAGAAAAAGTTGTAGTTCCTTGATTTCTCCTTTTCATGTTAATAGTTCCTTTGTACTTGCTCTTTCCCATCTTTTCTCTATTCCTTTGTGGAGCTTTAATGGACTTGTTAATGTTTTGTATGTTCATGAGTTGTAGCACCTATATCCTATTTGGAACATTCATGCCTACACTTTCACCTCAAGCTCTGCATTCAAACTCAAACGTAGCACAGGTGTAATTGGTTATGCGTTTGGTATTCTCTGTTATTCGTGTGGGATTAAGAATGTACCACTTCGTGGTTGGATTGGGCAACTGTTATTGGTTGGTACTTGGTAGATCTTTTGATTAGTGTGTAAGACATGTTGTATTCCACAACACCTTGCATAATAATGTAAAGTCATGGAATTTGCAGGAATTTTTTTTTCCCTAAAAGAATGGCTATAGCTTTTGTGAGTTTAGTAATATAGTTTTTTGCTCAGTGTTTTCTTTAAAGTATGCAACTTTATTACATTAGATCAAATATCAAAGGGACAATGAATAAATTTGATTTAATTACAAATTTGATTAACAATTTTAATTTTTATCATTGCAACAAAATGCAGCAGGTAAATTTTTTAAGCTATGCTTTGGATATTTGCAATTAGGGCCAATGACAGTGTTAATTTCAGAGACAGAGACAAAAAAGTGATTCATGTTGTCCCCTGTATATGAAACAGTTGGGCCCTTGATAAGAGGCTTGTGTCTAACCCTCTCTGAACCTCTGTTTGTTAGTTTCATGAAAATAGAGGGTGTTTGGGTTATTTATGACCTGCAGTTTTTGGAGGAAGTGAAACAATAGATTTTTTTCAAGGTTATTTCATATACCTTTTTGTGATAGATCTTGTTTTATGGCTTTCCCCAGAAGTTGCTACATTTAGCTTCTGAAAAAGCACTAAAACAACTTTTTTGTTATGTTTTCCTTTTTCTTTTTGAAAAATTTACATAATTATTATCAATTTTGTAAAACATATCTTTTAATTAGAACAGCATTGTTTCTTGGATAAAATCTCAAACAAATGTGCGCTTAATGGTGTGCTTTGATTTTCAGCTATGAAGCCCATATACTTCAAAACAGCCAAAGTATGTGTCAGACACATATCCAATACCAATACGTGTCTGATACACCCAGATACGTATCTCAAAAGCATCTATAATTTAATTTATTTTTAATAATTAATTTCCAACCTGACACGGCTTAGATACGGTTGGGATACAGCTCCTAATCATCCGATACGACTTAGATAGATATAAATAGTACAAAGGCATGACTTTCTTTTTGTGATAGTTCTATATTTCTTTTGGATAAAACTACCAATTCTTTCGTGGAATTCTAACTTGAACAGGGAGTAAAGTATGTAATTTTTTTAGGTGTAGAAGAAATATTTTGACTTAGTTACTTAGACAAAGGAAAGATATGATCGCATGTATTTTTTTTGTAAAATGTGATCATTGATATCCAAATATAACACATTAATATAAATGAATTATCAATATCTTTATAAATATTTTGTATATGTATAAAATATGTTATTTCTTTAAATTTATATTAACTTATTAAGCTGTATCGTATCTTGAATTTCAAATTTTTTCCGTTTTCCTGAATGTGTCATACTAAGTGTCCAGGCTTCATAGATGTTCAAACATATTTATTTCTGCACATATCTCTCCTGTTTGCAAATTATAGTTAAGTTTATACTATCTGCATATATAATATCTTAGATATGAAAAATACCTCTAAATTTGATTGAATCCCATTAGTTAGTTAGTTAGTTAGTTTAGTTTGTTACAATCTGTAGATAGTCAATTTGTTACAGTTAGTAAAAGGTATTTACATGTGTTTAAGAGAGGAAAGGAAGGAGATTATCTTATTAGTTAGAAAGGATTAGACTCAGAGAGAGGTGGCAGAGAATAGGTCCTCTCAAATACCCTAAATATTCAATACAATTTGATTCTATTTCTATCAATTGGTATTAAAGCATTGATCTTGGAGTTGTGAGTACTTAGTTCTTGAAGATGATTCTAGAATTTGAAGGGAAAGAAATTTATTGGTAGAGCTGTCAATTCAGGCTATTTGGTCTGGCCTGTATAGTGTAGAGGGCTAATGTGGGCCAAGCTAAAGAAGATTGAAGCAATTTGAGCTTTTGAAATGGTAGTCCAAGCTTGACTCATTGTGGGTAGCAAACAATTTTTTTTTTCTTTCAAAAAGGCCTATTTTATATCTATCAAAGATTAAGATTGCATTAACAGAAGTTTTTTTAAGCACATTAAAATTTAAAAATCAAATATTTATCCAACATATTTAAAACAATAAATATTATCAAATGTCATTCAACAAAATTAAAGTAAACACTCCTAGCAATCCTACATATTTAAAACAAACATTTCAACTAGTTTCTCAATTATTTAAACCTCCTTGAAAAAGGTTTGTATCTTCAATTTCAATGGCCTTCCTTTCATCATTATTATTTTCATTATCATAATTTATAATGAAGTATTATAATGATAAATTTTAATGTAAAATATTAATATTTTAATTTTATAAATGACAGTTTTAATTTAAAATAAATATTACATGAAAAAAAAATCATACACTTATAAAAACAAAATAGCAATGCAGGGTGTAGGCCTGTCTTGAGTCTGCTTGAGTTTAGATCTAAATGGGTTGGGCTAAATAGTCCTGAATTTGGGTTTCAATTTTAATGCCCATGTTCTCATTTTTTTGTGGGTATTTTTGGACCAGCTCATCAGGTAGGTCCATTTTGTTGGTTCTACTTGTTGGTGGCTGATTAATGTGTAACAGAACTTTGTGGCCATTGCAATATTTGAGGAAGAGAAGATACAAAAGGTTGGAAAAACCATGTGAGGACGTACTTTGGTTTGGTGGTTTGTGTGGAAAGAGGACCATCCAACTACATCATGGTGAGACTTTGTGAAGCCTTTGCTCAGAGTTTCAGCCTGAGTTTGATCTTAATGGTACCAATTTGGGTCCTAGATGAAGAGCAAGAAGATGAAGTGCAAAATGAAGGGTTGAAGATCAATAATCATAATTGCAACAAGGAAGTAGAATCTTTGGAGCAAAAAAATAGAACAAAAGTAGAAGGTTTGAAGACAAAGGAGCTAGTAGCACAAGAGCAAGAAACCAAAAAAAAGAAAATTACAAGAATTGGGAGAAACCCAACAACATTCTGGCCAAAGAATCAGAAAATAGAAGCAAAAATGCAGTTCTTGAGATCTAGAATCATAGTGACAAAGAAGGCTTAGGGATGGGTCTATTTTTGGGTTGCAAAGAAGAGGGGAAAATTGAAGGAAGCCCTGTGTTTAGCATGCAGAAATAGCCAAGGATTAATCCAATATCCATTATCCACAATGGCTGGCTGTTTTGGGTATGGGTTGTAGAATCAACTGACCACAGAAGCAGAATAAGGTGGAGGATCATGACAATCATCAGCCAAAAATATCATAGAAAGTAGAACACCAAAGGAGCATGGGGGAATCCACCTTTTTGTGTTAGACACGTCACACGAGGGGCTGAGGCTATTTTTTGATGACAACACAGTGGGGTTTCAGACTTGCTCCAAACAATGGGAGTCCAGTGGACTTTTCGTTTATCTATCCCATTCACCTTGAGGACAATGTTAAATTTTAGGAGGGAAGTATACATAAATACCCATTAGTGAGTTAGTTTAATTAGTTATTATTTGTAGTTAGTCTGTTTGTTATGATTAGTGAAAGGAACTGCATGTGTATGAATGGAATAGAAGAAAGGAAATGAGATATCTTGTCAGTTAGAAAGGATTAGACTCTCAGACTGCATGTGTGAACAGGGTTTCTCAAATACCCTGAATATTTTATGCAATTTCATTTCTTTTTCTTAAATTTTGATCCAATTTCTATCAAAATTATAATTAATATTTAATTGAATTTCAAATAAAAATGCAGTACAAGGTTACATACAACTCAGAAGTTTCACATGTCAACAACGCATAATGGGCCTGTTTGGAGAGTTTATGAAATGCTTATGGAAATCAGCTTATGACTTTCATAAACTGTTTTCAGCTTATTTCATGGTATAACTTATCAAAATAAGTTGTTTTCAGCTTATCTCAATAAGTTTCATCATTAAATTTATTAATGTAAATCATTGTTTTTAAAAGAGCTTATTCAATAAGTGTTTAAATAAGTAGTTATCCAAACACATCTATATAAGACACTGTTATTCACAACACATTGAACTTAAACACTGAAAAAAGCCTAACTACTGGATATCTAAGGAGAAGTAGAAGTGCAGATCAAACCAGAGGAGAAGTAGAGTGAAATAGAACAGGAACTTGATGTATGGTACAGAGAATGAGAGAATCATTCATGAACTGTAAATACTGGCAGAGAATGACTAAGAAAGGAGGCTTGGACTGCCAGTGTGAGAGACAATGAGAAAAGGAAGAGATTGACAGATTGAGGGGTGATGGACCAAAAGGGGATTGAGATTGGGAGCTGAAGCTCCTATTAGGTCAAAAAACATTTACCTTGGTCTTGGGTTGTAGTCACAGGTTGCCCAGCTCGAACATGAGTGTCATGGTGCCCAATTTGTGGAATATTGCTGATTTCAGTTGGATTTCCCCAGCGATCCATCAGAAAATAATCTTCTGTATACATGAGATCAGAAACCAGCACGAAACTTGTCCAATCCAATGAATAATGTGCACTTTGACAACCTTGATTAAATTCCAAGTCTTATTTATGGCCTGTTTGAATGTGTTTTTGTAACTTCATAGAAAATCATCATTCTTGGTTTCTTCTCACTGCAGATAATTTTTAGTGACCTACATTCACAACTGTTGAATAATTTTGTATACATGAGATCAGATACCTGCAGGAAACTTGTCCAATCCAATGAATAACATGCACTTTGACAACCTTGATTAAGTTCCAAGTCTTGTTTATCTCCTTGAATTTGTTTATGTAACTTCATAGAAAATCATCTTTCTTGGTTTCTTCTCACTGCAGAATATTTTTTACTGACCAACATTCACAACTGTTGAATAACATGCACTTTGACAACCTTGAATAAGTTCCAAGTCTTGTTTATCTCTTTGAATTTATTTATGTAACTTCATAGAAAATCATCTTTCTTGGTTTCTTCTCACTGCAGAATATTTTTTACTGACCAACATTCACAACTGTTGAATAATTTTGAATAGAATTACTGCAAGCTCCTTTTTTTTTTTCTTTTCTTTTTTTCGGTTTTCTTTAACTTTTACAACTCTGAGATATTCCCAACATGCTAAAATGTCCAGTTGAATTTGAGCTTGGTGTTTGATTTTCAATAAATCTCAACCAAATTTGCTAAAGCTTGGTTTTTGGACCCTTTTAAATAAGCGCTGAGAGTTTCTTTTTTCTTCTTAAATTGTTTTTCATGTTTTTGTATTCATTTTGCAGATTCCACATAAGTGCATCAGTCTTTTATTACTGGCCTGGTGATTCTTCTGAAGTTTAAGGAGCTGATGCAATTGGCGTATTTATAATGAAATGTTACTTACTACAATGATCGGAATATTTAAATTACCAAATGGAGTTCTGTTTTCGCCACTTTTTCATCTTTTCTTCTATTTCAAAATATTGTAGTATTTTAACTTTTAGTTTATCTTCAAAAAAATCTTATGGAACTGTTTTTGTACTGCAAATTATAGTTTTATCCGTATTATGAGGAGTTTGAAATGCTGAACAAATTATATTTTGAAAGTCACGTTTGTGTAGATCATTGTGCTTCAACTTGGTATGTATAAGTTGCTTGATAGTGTTGTTCTATGTGGATATTGGATACTGTTTTCCCGTGTTCTTTTTTATTATTTTCTTGACTTTTTGTCTTAATTGAACATGGAATGATTGATATGAAACGTGCATAATACGCCAAGTGCCTTTTGTCATCAGTTTCATAGCCCTTGAAAAATTGGTTAGGAGCCAACTTATCAAGTGTTTTGTTTTTGTTTCACTTCTGTTAATTGTACGTGTACCTAATTTTGTGCAGTTATTTTGCAGGTTTGACAGCCATACTTATATATACATGTACCAGTAATGAAATCAGTTTAAATTAAAAAGGGAAAAACCAATGCTTTTGATTTAAGTTTGATTTTGATATTCTAGTAAGGTTTCCACATTTTGAGAAATCCTTTTTAATGTGGTCGGAGTTCTTCAACCAGGAACAGGACACAGTTTTTCTTTTCTATCTTCCTTACACTGGAAAATTACAAAAGAGGGCACGCTTTTTAGGGGGGGTTCTATTTCCTCTTCTAACACAATTTTCAATACTTTGTCACAGTCATGCTTTTATTTAAAATTGTCTTTTAAAGTATGTCAGAAGTTGGGTGAACTTTGTTGGCCTTTTTGGGGGTTTTGTCTACTTACAAACCATGTTTGTATGTTGTGCTTTTCTTTCTTTTGTTCCTCTACTTTTTTCTTTTCTCAAAAGGATGACTGATCACATGCATTGAAATAAAAATTTTACCCCTTAAGGGATATATGATGCTTTTTATAATCACTTTCGAATTTGTTCATTTATATTTATTATTCCTTTAAGCAGTTTTCAAAATGTTCTTGCAACATGGGCTTCTTGACATCCTTTTGGATGGTTTGAATATTTCCAAACTTGCACAATGTTGCATTTTTATGTTACTGGAAGCCAAATTTGGTCATTTAAATTGTGTTTTATGGGTGTTTAATGTTCAACTCAAATCCTGCGTCTGAAGTAAAAGATGAAGTCAGCTCTGTCGTAGTGATTTGGACTTATGTGTGGCTGATTGATTATCCTCAAATGAATAGGTGGCTTTCCTGGACTGGAAGGTAAGTCGCAGTATATTATGTCTAGTTTCTTATCTTTATTTTAGTTGAAAGGTTAATGCATTGACATACATAGTGTTGAAAGTTTTAATTGGACAAATTTGCTGTCTTTACTTGGAAATTAAGAAAAGCCGTTACTCTGTTTCTTTGGGAGATAGCCATCACGTCCCACATCTTGGCTCCTCCCTCTAATTAGTAAATAACATGAGAAAGCTAATTAATTAGGCATGCTTTGTATGAAAGGAAGGCGTAAAACATAAAACATCTGCCAGAATATATCATTACTTTGATTAAGCACCACGGGAGATTGATAGGTTGAGGTAAAAAACTTCGTGTATTAATACTGCTTGAGCCAACCCTGATCTACCTTGTTTCTAGAAATTTAAGTTAAAATGCACTGTGGGATATTTATAGGTTGAGGTAAAATCTCTTCGTGCCCGCATTGCTTTTGTTTATTTATATATTTGCTTTTGAGATGTTTATTTCTTTTGTTTTTTTTGTTCAATTGAGATGTTTATATATTTGACGCAATATTGCATTGTTTTTTTTGACTGACCGGGGTCCTCCTCCCTCTTAGTTAGATGATGCGTCTAATTAATTTTTCATCTATGATCTCCTATCTATAATCTATAACATTTGTTAAGATCGTGAATTGTTACGCCCAACCTTGCAACCTTAATATGTATACACTAATTGACAAGAAATTTTTAAAACACATACTTAACGGGAGAGAATTGCTAGTAAAACAATCCTTTTTATACATTTGTTGTAATTGATCAGTTTTTGAAAGGTTAAAGTGAATTTTAAAAGGAGATTGATTTACAATGTAAATGCTTTGATTTTCAAAATATAAATTAATCACAAGAAATTTGATTAGTGTGCTTGAAAAGTGATAGCATTTTTTTTAGATTAGGAACAGAATGATATTATCTACTTTCAATGAAAATGTTATTAAAATAAATTTCTTTCTATGTAAAGTATTCTATTATTAATTATATGAAAGTGTTTTAATTTAATATTTTGTTCACAATGAACCGGATATTATTTTATTCATGCAAATTCATTGGACGGGTCATGAATCAGTCGTTTTTATGGAAATAGACTAATATAACATTTTCAAATAATTAATAAAGTACGTATCATTAAAGTAAAACATTAATTTTTATTAGGAAATAATATTAAGAAAGTGTACTTAAATTGTCCTTCAAAAAATAGTTAACCTTAATTCGTAACACGTTGCAAGGCAAATAATATGGAAATGCGTGCAGTTCTGAACCATTTGTAATAGTGTTGCAGCGAGTACATTGCCATCTTTTTACCTTAGAAAACAATATCAAGGTGAGTTAATAAGGTGATCATGATTTCTCTGTTTCATACTAATAGCGAAGTTCTATCTTTTTTTTTCAGCTTAGAAACTCTTTTATACTTGGTCCAAAGGAGGCCCATTTTTTTCAGTTCCAGTGTAAAATTGGGAAAGAGGGGGGGGGGGGGTGGTTGGTCTTATTTCGTAGTTAAGTTGAAAGGTGATTATAAATAAAACTTAATGCACCTCCTTAGAACACAAGCATAAACAATTTAAGGTGCTTTAATGGTAAGTAGATAAAAAGGGAGATTGCGAGAAATTCCAAGAATTTAGTTAATGCGTATTACCTATACATATCAGGAATGACGCCAACTCAATAATGAAGTTTGTGAGATATTGTCTATACAATTAACTTTTACCTTCCATTGAGATTAATGTTATCTGTTAATAAGGAAGAAAAAGAAAGTAAAAAATATGACAAAAAAGAGAAAATAAAAAAAAAATGCAAGAGTTAAAATATAATTATTTAATATAAACATGGAGTGAGGGGTTATTTTATTCAAGGAGTAAGATGCACAGTTTCCAATCTTCCGAGACCCCTTTTAATTACATAAGCACATTCTGATTAAGTAGGATTCAAACCAGAAACATACATACCTTTTAGCATCTCTTTCCACAGTTTAGCCAAATATGATTTGCAGCTTTTGAAACGCATAATTTTATTATATATTTTCATGTAAAGAGTGCGCTTTAAATGCTGAAACAGGTATAATTCCACTTTAATAATTTTATGTGTGGTAGCTAATCTTTCATTTTAAAATGAAAAGTAATCAATATTTTAATAGTAAAAGAAATTGCCCAGCAAATAATGGTACCTAGTATATTTACTTAGCATATGTCATTCCAACCCCTTTTTTTTTTTTTTTGTCTACTTCCTTTGGAAAAGGATTAAAGAAAGCTTCAAAGTTCAAATGAGGCACATTAAGAGCACAGATATTCTGGCGATTAATACATACAAACTTGGATAGCCAAATATATGTTTATTTAATTTATGGACTTTGGAGCATCAATCACATTTACCTTAAAACAATATATCTGACTTGATTGCGGATGAGCAGGACCTGCATATTCAACACAATCTATGTTCGTAATAGAAATTAATATAAAGTACCAAAAAGGAAAGTATATGACTATATAATAAAATTCTACTTTAACTTAATACACATACTGCAAAACTTTTACATTATAATAAAGTGTTATTGTATAATTTACTAAATTTGAAACTTTATATGTTATCAAGTCCATCGATCAAATTAAATAATTGATAATATATATTTTTTCAATGAGCGTTTTAAAATAAAGTTTTTAATAGGAATAGGAATCTCTAGTATCTGCCGCCAGCCAGCCGCTTACTTACACTTGTGGTCTGAGACATTTGCTTCTGAGTTCTGACAGAGGAGTGGCCTCCAACTTTCTCGATTAAAAAACTTTGTTAATATGGAATGAAGTAGACAGAGAGAAAAGTCATATTTTATATCTATTATTCAGTCTTAACAAGACAAACTATAGATATTAAATCGATGAATCATTTATATTATTTTTATTACCAACGGCTACATATCCCTTAAAGGCAAGTAGAGGTAAAAGTAAGTCAGGTTATTTTAATTTTCTTTTATTATTCACTGAATTTTTTTGAAACTTATAAAAATTAGGTGAGTTTTTTCTTAATTTAATAATGTTTATTCATACTTTTTATTATTATTAGATTTTAATTAATAACAAAAATATAAAAAAATTGCGTTAGTTAAAAATTTTCTATTTAATATGGAATTTAAGTTATCTTTGGCATATTTACTATAATTTAATATTTTATAATTTTTAATTAAAATTATGTTTTATAGGTTTATTTTTTTAAAAAAAAAAGTCTAATAAACCAATCTATAATAATAATAACAACAATAATAATAGAAATAATATAAGTAAGTTTAATCACATAATAATAGATAGAGAAATGTTATTAATATATTTTTTATTATAATTTTTAACATATTGTTATTATTAATTAAAATCTTGACTAAAATTTATTAAAATATATATGAATTATATTATTGTTTACTCTTAAATTAATATTTTTATTTTACAATATTTTTATCATAAAAAATTTGTTAACCTATTTGGATACACATAGTTAAAGTTAAAAAAAAAAATAAAATCTATAATTAGATTTATGTCCACTTCTCCTTTTACTTGATAATATATTACGTGAGAGGGTGAAAGGGAAAAATAGTTAATATAAGAAGTTTGCTTATTGGTATTTTTAAAAAAATAATTTTTTATTGCAAATTATATTAAAATGTATTGGGAATTATATTGATAACTTATTTTATGTTGAAGTATGGTGTATCTAAGATTGGAAAATGGAAATTAAAGGGTTGTGTTGATACGTGAAAAGAACAGCTGCACGTGCATTTCCTCGGTGGAATGAGCACGCGGATTCTTATGCATACATTACATGTGCCTTTGAATGAGTTTGTCCGTTTGCTGAGCCTTCAAAATCACATGCTGCTGCTGCGCCCACTAGTTTTCTTGTGGATTTTTTAATTTGTATTTAAAGAGCCATGCTAAAAAATTCATTTATTTTTATTTAAATTATAAAGTATTTAATACATATTTTTTTATGATAATTTAAAGTATATAATAAAATGTATTTATTATATATTTTCAAATGCAGGTTAGAAAAATTGATATCCCTACAATTCCCCCTTACTATGCAGTATCTCTACTACATGCACTCACACACAAACCCAAGCTAAGAGTGAAGATATTGTTCAGAGTTTTGCAATATTTTTATAATTTTTTAGTGTTTAATAAAATATTATATTTATATAATTTTAAAAATATAAAAATATTTAATAATTATGAGAATTCGCAAGAAATTTTTTGAAGTATTATATTGGGCATGTAAAGATATTAAGAGAGCAAATTCATTGCAAGACAACCACTGGAAGTTTCCAAAATCTCAGGAAAGTGTCTGGTGTAAACGTGAATTTGTAATGGTGCATGTTTGGTTTATATATATATATATATATATATATATATATTGGAGAGGAGGTACTTTCAAACTTTGCTGCATCTTAATAGGGAAATTATTTTAAAGAGAAAACAAAAACGCAAGTCTATAAAAGTGCTTCACATTCGATACTTACTTGCTCGTGCTTTTGTCTTTGCAAAGTCTCACACCTGGATCAGCACAATTCCTAGGTAGGTAATACGTAAATCTGCCAAAATGTTTGTTGATTCTCTTATATATAACATTTTCTATTTTGCCATAATCATAATCTTAATCTCTTGCTAACATAGGCAAAAGATTTCTCAAAGCCTCTCATCTTTCCTAATTTGATAAGGTAGAAAGGAAAAATATACGTTTACTTGATGTTATTTTATGTAGCTTTCCCGTACTCAAAAAGCTATGGCAAATGTAGGACATGTTTGGAATCTCTATAAAATCATGTTAATTGCATTTTAATATAAAAATTTTGATTTATAGTGTTAAAACAATCTAACTTCATTTAACTTGAATAAAAAAGTCCTAACAAATTAACATACCGGAAAAGCTAACAATTCAACACATGCTTTAGCCAAAAAATAAAATAAAATTGGTGATAGTTGTCTTCTGTAAAATTTAAGAACAAACAGGCTTGTGATATTTTTATAAATATAAGTTAATTAAATACTTTCTTTGTTAAAAAATTTTATTCTAACGTGTTCTAAAAAGTTAATTTACTTTTTATGAAGTACTATATTTCTAAATACTATATTTATAAAAACTAATCTAACATTTAAATTAAATAAAAATTTAACAACATATTTTTAAAAGTTAACTCGTAAGAAATATTTTTCATAAGAAGTGTTTTAAATTATTTCAAGCCAATGCAAGCTATTTTAATATATTTAATAAATTTATACTATATCATATTTTTTAAAAATTAAATTAAAAACTTATTCTCATAAAAAAAGGTCATAAAAATTATGTTTGCTTCCTGTCTCCACAGCAGGAATGGCTATAAGGAATAAAAAGGGAAGCTTTGAATTGGTGTTGGTATGACACTAATAAAATAAATGTGGGGCATGCACAGCACCAATGGGAGCCATTCATCGTATTAACAACCAGAAAGAAAGTAAAATCATTGTTCACTTTGATTACTATGTTTTAATTCTATTCCAATGTTCCTTACTCTTTGGAGAGGGACTCTAACATCTCTTTTTTTATCATTTCTTTTTATTAATAATTAAGTTTTGTTAGAGCTTATAAAATATTGTAGTTTGCAGTTCCTTTCTAATAAATTTTCCTCGTAACTTTATAAATTTAAGTAAATGTCACGCAACGATAAACAATGTCTAAAACAATTCTTATTGATATTTCTCTTTTCAGAAGTCAATTTTGTCATGCCTTTTTTTTTTACACCACTTCAATTATGTAAATCATATTGTATTATTCTAACTTATTTTTATTTGTTAATTTTAAAAAATAATAAATAAATAATATTATTAATATTTCTATTTATATTAAAATGATTTTTAAATTTTGGTATGACATTTGTTATTATTATTTGTATTGATAGTAAGTGTTTAAAAACATTAAAATTAAATAAAGATAAAGTATAATTAAAAATTAATTAATTATTTTAAATTAAACATATAAATAAGAGTATTTTTCCTTCTGAATAAAATTATGAAAATGAATGACAGTATTACGTTATGAAATAAGTCTATTCCTTAGTAAAATAAAAAAAAGTTATAAAACACAGAGACCATTTTATTTTTATTTTTATTTTTGTGTAAAAGAAATTTAGGTGAGTAAAGTCTCAGGAAAAAATATCCACTAACAGATATTCACATTGGAAGTTGGATTTGAACTCACATGCTTGTAGGATACAAATCCATTCCTTACTAAATGGACCAACCTTCCTTGGCTATTCACAACATCCTTTGGTTTTTTAAATAATAGTTTTCACATTCCCTACCTTTGATATTTTAAATAATCTTAATTACTAAATAAAAAATTGTTAAATATTTTTTGTTTTTTAAAATAATAAATACATGCTCTTTTTCATTTAATGCTTACTTTATAAAATAATAAAAAGATTATTAAATAGCATGCCATCATAATGGTAGCAAAAAAATATACAATGTTGATCAAATTTAATTAGTGGATCCTACAATTAATTATGATGAGCATTTATTATTTAATAAAAAATATATATTTTTCTTTAACATAATTATATCATACTAATTAATGCTAGTAACACACACTCTTTCCCCACATAAACATAATCAACCACCATATGAAACCAGCATAAAAGTAGCAGAATAAATTTCCAGCAGGGAAAGACATGCATAAGAGCACAATAGGCAAGAACTTGCACAACTCTGAGTCCTGCTTGGTGCAAAGCATCTTTACTTTTTATTTATTGAATGAATAACTTTTTACCATTAAAAATTAGGAAAGAGAAAAGGAGAAAACGTAGATTCGTTTCCATTTACTACTATAATATATATCAAATTTTGTAAAATGTCTTCAGAGACACACCTTAATAATTATAAAATATATAATGTTCTACAACATAACAATTTTATTAACTTCAATTTTTAAAATAATTTAAGTGTATAAAAATAATTTTTTATTTAAAAAATTATTATATTTTTTAAAAATGTTATTTTTAATGTAATCAACTACTAATATTCAGATTTATGAATGTTATTAAAACTCATTTATTATACTTTTATAACGTTATATAATAAATATATTATTTTGAATAAAAACTGAAATTGAATATTAAAAGAATAGAATTAATGGCGCTTAATAATTAAACTTAAAGGATGAAGTAATGATAGTATAGAATGTAATAGTTTTATCTTTTGAAAAATGGAAAGTACATGTTCCTCGCTTGGCGTGGTTGGTGTCCCCACTCCCAGATTGGATCGTGCAGCAGCAACTACTAACTAGCAAATAGGTGAAGGACCCAAGTGGAAGTGTAGACAGTACCCTCAGATTTTGTTTTAAGTCAGAACAGTCTATTCTTCCAACAGTTTCCAAAACTTGTTTATTGCTTTATATTAATTCTTCATTTTTCCCTTACAAGGGAAAACTTAATCATTCTTTTGGTTTACATAAGCAATGTTCCCTAAGAGAATGTTTAGGCCTCTTCTTTCTATCACCAAAAATAGTTCCTTTTTCACTGAGATTCCTTCAGTATCAGCTTTGCCCTTTTGTTCTTCCATACACACTGTCAGTGCTGATCCAGTGCGGGTCTTGGAGTGGAGCTTCTGTTGGCCATCATTTTTCTTCATTTCCCTTTGATATCTGATCTGGGTCGTCGTCTTTTTCTTCTGGAACCAATTTTTACCCACCCCATTTTGTTGCTTTGTGTTTGTGAGTTGTTCTCACCAAATCTCCAGAATTCAAGAGAAATTAGCTGTGTTTTGTTTCTCTGGAGTCAAATTTGGTGCCAACTTTGTTCATTTGGATGTAAAATCACTGCATAGACACTTTACCCTTGTTTGTCAGGTCACTTTGTTGCAATTGAGTTTTGTGGGGTATTGGGATTTGTTTATTTATTTGAAAGTGGGAAATGAAACACATAGAGTGGTTGTAGGCTGTTTCTGGGGTTCAGATAATGGGATCTCAAGGTGGGGCAATCCAAGAGCCAAAGACTGGGGCTTTGGCCAGGCAAGGGTCTATGTACAATCTCACCCTTGATGAGGTGCATAATCAGCTTGGAAATTTTGGGAAACCCCTAGGAAGCATGAATCTAGATGAGTTGCTAAAGAGTGTGTGGACTGTTGAATCTGGAACTGATGCTTACATGCAGCATGGTCAGCTTCAGTTAGCTTCTGGGTCATCTTTGAATCCACAGGGAAGCCTAACTTTGTGTGGTGATCTTAGCAAGAAAACTATTGATGAGGTTTGGAGAGATATGCAACAGAAGAAGAGTGGTAGTAGTCAAGATAGGAAAACTCAAGAAAGACAACCTACACTGGGTGAGATGACGCTGGAGGATTTCTTGGTGAAGGCAGGGGTGACTCCTGAGTCTTTTTGTAATGAGGATAATGCTATTGCTATGTCAGGGGTTGATTCTCAACACAATGCATCCCAGCATGCTCACTGGATGCAGTACCAACTTACTTCAGTGCAGCAGCAGCCACAACAACAGCATCAGCAGCAAAATCAGCAGAGTAGTGCGATGCCGAGTTTTGCGGGTTTTATGGCTGGCCATGTGGTTCTGGATGCTGGATACTCTGACACCATGCCATCTTCTTTGGTGGGTGCTTTATCAGATACACAGACTCCAGGGAGGAAAAGGGTTGCCTCTGGTAATGTGGTTGAGAAAACTGTTGAGAGGAGGCAGAAGAGGATGATTAAAAATAGGGAATCTGCAGCTCGGTCCCGTGCTAGAAAACAGGTTTTTCTTTTGTCTTCTTCTTGTTGTATGGTGTTATTTCTTTCAATTTCTTAAAAAAATTTGACACAAGGTTGCATATATGTGAATGGGCAGGCTTACACACAAGAACTGGAGATTAAAGTTTCACGTTTAGAAGAAGAGAATGAAAGGCTTAGAAGACGGAATGTATGTTTCAATCATGCATCTTTGTTTTAATACTTTCTGCTGATATTTGTTGGTCAGATTGCGTCCTTCCATCTTGGCAGGGCAATGGATTGTTGAAATGTTTGTTAATTAAGACTTCAACTTGCTTGTTCATGATGGAATGCTTAATATAATTTAATGATTGGTGAATTGTTTCTGTTATCATTGCTTAGCATTTTGACTTTGCTTGATATGAATGTATATTTTCCTTATTAATAAGTGTGGAATATCTACCAAAAATATAAAAGATATGTTTCTCAATGTGAAGCAAAATTTCTTCATTTGCTATCAATATCTGCAAGTGATGCACCGCAGAAAAAAACATCATTGTTTGACAATGCTTGTATTTCACTGTTACATTGCTGTTTGGTTTTTCTAATTATGGCTAACTGGGGAAGTCAATCTGGAAGGAATGGAATCAAAGTATTAGCGTTATAAGTATATTTTGTTAAATTATATAGAATGTATGGCTGTTGAACTAGAAATCTTTAAGTGAATTTGGCATGCTCTAGAGTTTAGTGATTGCAAATGGATTTGTAAGAATCACATAGCCCTTGTAAGGACAGTTAATTTTTCATGCTTCTCCTGTATGGCTCTTTTGTTTTGGTCTTTTTCTCTGGTTAGTTATTATCCTATTGAACTTCAGCAGCCAATAACTTTAGGGTGGTGGGCTTGGTTTTAGTTTTGTGATACTCTTTGTTCACTTTTTTCTGACTTTCATACATTATGAAGTTCTTCCTTATTTGACAGTTGTTACTTATCTCTGCTTAATTTCTTGGCGTTATCACTAGAAGACTTGCAGATTTCAGAACATGTCCTCCATTTGACTGGTTTGATAGTTCCAATGACAGAAATGTGCTCTGGATTATCAGTTTCTGACTTTTTTTTACAAAATTGGAAGTGTGATATATCAATTGCAAGCTTTGATTTGTTGATCTATCTTTGCATGCTATAAATATTTTTCTCCTTTCTTGAGCAATAAAATATTTTCTCTTTCTCTGAATAATGTTTTGGTGAGTATATAACTACTACTCTGTCTGCCATGACTTTCAAAGTGTGAGGTCTTTCTGTTGGGTAAAATGTTATTTTAGTGTTTCAAATTAAGAATGTTGGGTAAAAAGTTGTAGGTACAAAGTGTTTGAGATTTTTATGTGCATGATTTCGTTTGAGGGTTTTGAGGTCAAGAAAAGAAAGGTGTGATAGATTTGGGTTCTTTGAAGATGAAAAGAAGAGTGTTAAGAAGGGTCTCAAGGGTTAAAAAAATTCATGTCTGTTCAAAAATATTTTTTCGTGCTCTGGCATTGTGTTTAGTTTGTCGTGCTGACACACTTCAAGCCAATGCTATACAAATCAATATTAATACAGAAAATCAAATCTTGGTGCTATTGAAATTGAATGCAATAAGCTGAACAAAAATAACTTCTATCATATATTTCCATTTTCTGTTTGTGTTTGGAATAGTACCATCATACAAGTATTTGAGTTTTGAAGCATTTAATTATGTTTCAGTACCATTTCTGCAAGAGAAATAGCTTCAATCCTAATCCTAAGCCATATCATACTATTATTTTGAACAAATACTGCACATGTAGAGTTTTCATGTACCAAGAGGACTACCTTACTTGAAATTAAAAGTAAACCCAGAAAAATATCCTCAGCAATTATACTTTACCAGCTAGAACTTTCTTGAAAAAGCTTCACAGTCATAGAGCTTGAAGGACATAACTCTGTGTCTGTGATATGGCTTTACCCTACAAAAATGATCTATGACCAACAATATGGTATATTGCTAAATGGTAGTCCGAGTTTGCAACTTACTAACTACTATTGTGTACTTGTTTTTCTTCAATTTGCTGAATTGTTTACATTGTTGAAGCAACATAACTCACGAAGAATGATTTAAATAATAGCATCAGAGATTGTTCTAGGTGATTTATCTCTGCTCATAGTAACACTTTGTTATCATGCAGGAGATAGAGAGGGTGTTGCCAACTGTTCCACCGCCTGACCCTAAGCATCAGCTTCGCAGAACTAGTTCAGCTCCCCTTTGATGGCTCCATTGCAAATGAGTTCCTAGCAAACTTTTATGCACTCTCATTAGTCCTCATTTGCAATGTATGTAATTGGCAGTCAAGTTTCCAACATTTGGAAGGTTGTTTTTCTCTGGGCGCGGTGCTGCCTGTTTATTCTCCTCGGCATGCCCTCCTGTAAGAGTATTTTCCTGTATGTACATTTTATAAGCATGACTTCCAATTTACGCAGCACTAAAAATATGCGTTACTGTAATTTTGAACATATTGTGGCTGTGACCATGTTCGTATGTCCTGTTAGCTTGTGTGGGGTGTAACTTGTAATCATTACCCCACTGCACAGGCTAAAACCGGTTAAACGTTTTGGTTTTATACTAATTTCATGAAGAATATAATTTTGCCTTCTAAATAAGGGTGGAATCACAGGTCTCATGGTAAATGTTGCGAATAAAATTGGTTTCTGATATGAGGTTACTGACTATAGTATGATTGGGAACATTATGGGAGACTACAAAATCAAGTTTGAGGCGGGTGAATGTGATACGCAAGAAAAAAAATAATGATTGGTTGTTTTTTAAAAAAACCAGAATTCTTTTTCACTCTTAAAAGCAAGTTTGACTAAAAGCAGAAAAAGAATCTATAACATATGCTTTGAGTTGGGAGTTTTACATTAAGCTGTAAATTGTAATACAAATTTTAAGATAAATTTTATAGACACCGTTCACTTCACTTTAAAATTAAATTTACCAACATAAAATCATTCAAAATCATCTTTGTAAACAGTCAAAGAAACATACATACACCTAGATTATGGGGATAATGGGCTTGTGTCTGTTTGGGCCTTTTGGGAACATGATTAATATAGAATGAATGGAATCTGTTATTATGTAAAAAAAATCACTTTAAGCTATTTTCATAATATTTGAGTGGCTAAGATCTGTGGGATCGAGTTCAAATGTGTTTAACTTGCTTCTTCTCACTTTTTGTGTGAAGTGGAATTTTATTTTAAAATATAGACCTCATTTTTTTGTTTACACAATTGATGTTAGCCTAACTGGTGTTGAACGTAGGAGTATGAGTATGCCTTAAATATCAAATCAAGGGATGATTTAGGTTAAGAAGAAGGGCGCAACACTACAGAGAAACTCATATAAATCTTATAATGAATTAATGCGTGAACACTAGCATCAATTACTATCTGGTCCACGGGCCACTCTCTTTTGAGTCATAAATAAATAGGTATGGGATGGTGTGGGAACTCAAATAGTCAAATCACTTGAACATGTCTGAAAGATCACCTCTTTTGTGGCTTCTCTGAAGGTGGGGTCTAGGTATATCTCTTACCAATTTCAAGACATATACTAGGGAGAAACTTGAAGATTTTGCCCAATTCCTCGCACCAACATAAATTTAAACCTCTCTAATCTAATCAACCTTATGTATTACATGTACCAAATTTGCATAAACTTGGCCGGGTTTATCCATTGATGCGCCACTATCCAGAAAAAAAGACACAAAATTGATTATTATAGTTCCAGACCTTCATAACTTGTGAAGATGCAAGCTTCACAGTCCATTGGTGATCTAAAATACATTATCCAGAAACTTAAGCAGAAGAACACATAATAATAAATGCCTTTTATTTTGGCTTTGTAAAGAAACTGAGCGTTTTACTAATATATATTGTCTTTAGTCTAAAAGGAAATTTTCGAGAGAATTACAAATAAGTTTAATCGTGCATATATATAAAGAAACCCATTTTTTGTTATCAACAAAAGAACATACAATTGCGCATGTTGTTGAGCAATTTAGGAAGTTTTAGGAACCATTGTAGCCATTTAATTGTCAGGTCATCATTGTTTATAACACACGAACATCCGCAAGGCAGCATTAGCATAAATGTATATCAACGAGTAGTTGACATGTTTTCCTAAATGGGGAGCAACAAATATCACTAATACGGATTCAAATGCTGTAATTGGATAGCTCATTAACAGTAGGATTAGATTTGCTTAACTGAAAACGTACGAGGACTAAAATCAAGTGAAGAAAAAACCTAAAGTGACTACAATCACCCATTAGTGAAGTTACTGAGACGAGAAGTATAATAAAGCCTTTAATTTTTCAAAAATTTAGTGATGCTTTTCTCATTATCTTTCTCTATTTCTCTACTTTTCCTTGTTTCTTAAGTTTACTGGCCATAGACATGAATCTTCATAATTAGCCATTTCTTTTTTGGGTGCACCCATAACTAATAGTTCTACTTTATGCATTGATTACCATCAGAAAAAATTGCCGAAGTGTCTCTTTGGTCCCTGGAATGATATGGTTTTTTAAACAAGAGACATGAGATTAAATTTACCATGGATCTGAAGACTATCTTTTTGAAATAAGGTGATAATAATGTAAAGGTTCCTCCAGCTTAAAGTAATGAACTGGCCTTGGGGTACCCTGATATAATGAATAACACTATTAACTTTGTAAAGGGAAATGCTTTATTATAATTAGATTTTAAATCATAGACTTGCGTGCAAAAACAGGCAGGTAAACGGACAGTTTTTTTTTTTTTAAAATGAGGAGCACATCATGTATATGACTTTTATGTAGGTAAGGTAGCTCATTTTACAATAAGTTCCCATTTAGGTAGACAATTGACACTAATCATTCTATAAATTATATTGAAGATAATTCTGGTTCTGTTATTAAACTTACATTTTACATTGATTGTTGAACTTCGACACGCGTAGAAATCATTTATTTATGTGGATGACAAACTTATTATCACAATGCCGGGAATTTAGAAAGATGTTCAGGGAATACATGGTGAAGTTTCATTTCAAGGCTTACTAGGAAGTAAAATTCAATTCTAACCTGGAGGAACATTTTCTAGAGTTAGGCTGGAAAATCTTGCGTGATGTGAAGCTATAATGGAAAATTTTGGTGACCTTTTTCACCAGGAAACTTTTTTGAAGTTCTACACTCCACAGAATACATAACTCTCATCCCAACTCCCTTCCATTTCTACCTTAATGAGGAATTAATATATAAATGGAAAAAAGAACCGTAATCTTTATTACATAAATAAGATTCTGGATTAAAATAGTTTAATTAGTATTATCTTTTAACTTAAAATTATATATTTCAATTACTGTAAATACACATGGACTAATTGGTGATATGTAGCCGACTTATTTTCAACTTAGATCTTCAACTTTCTTACTCATTAAGATGGACATTCAAATCTCCAAATTATTGCTCAGCAGCTCGAGAACTGTACACAAACAAAAAAGAAAGAAATTAAAGATAATTTTTAGTTAATATATGAAGATTTTTAAGTTACAAATAGTAATGGAATGTAAATTTTTTCTTGTATCTTTCCTACATTTTTTTTAGTACACATAGTAAGAACAAGTTTTGCATCAAACAAGGCCCTACAAATTATTTCAGATAAACAAAACAAGTCAAACGGCAGAAATAGATAAAATGTGCAACGGGTAATAAGAATTTTCAAAACATTGGTATATTAAGTAGAGATGTTGAGGAGGAATAAAAAGAAAAACGTAAATAATAATCTTCCACGATGCGTGCAACCCCAACCTTTTTTTGAGGGGAGTGGGGGGAAGAGGGGTTAAAAGTATAGAGCTAGCTTCTTACTCTGATAGTATTATATTTAATAATTTCATTTTGTTTTATAGGTTAGCTAGCAGCACATTCACGAGCCTAAAGAGGAATATATTCCAAACAACATCAGCCCTCTAGAAAACACAAAATTAATACAACGGGGAAGCTTGTCTTTACTATCTCCATCAACAACAACAATGCCTTATCTCTCAAGATGAGGTTGGCTAAAAGATCAAACAATGTCATCACTGGCTATTAGCTAATTGATAACTCTGATATTGACTCAGACCATAATAACCTGAACATTGATAAGTATCCTGCTCCCAACATTCATCATCCATGATCACAGGTGTAATGCATGTCAATCCATTTCTGTTGGGTGAGACAGCGCAGGGTTTATGACTCTCACAACAGGAGAGAAGAATGCATTATATCTATATTAATATGTACAAATGGATTGCATGAAATATAATTTACAGAAGCATGATTTGTACTTTCTACCAGAAAAAGGCACTACACATTACAATGAGACACGTTGACCTACAAATGGAAACTAGTTCTTACTGTCCACTCTCCTTATCTTCATCCTTTTTTGCCTCCAAATCAAATCCAAACTCAGCATCATCCTCATACAAGTTTGATTCCAACTGAACAACATTACAGTCATTCTTTTGTGCGATCTTTCTTACTTGGGAAGCAGTGAAGCCATCCTTTGAACCATCATCGGTTCTCTGTTTTTTAAGTGGAGACAAGGTGCCTGCAAGGGTATCACTAGATCCAGAAGGCTCAGACTGGGGATAGTTTTGCTTATCATTGGACAATGGAAGAGTTTCCGAGGATGTCAATGTGCTACCTAATTTCTGTTGTTCCTCTATTATTTTTTGCAAGTATTTACCCTGTGCTTCAATTCTCATTTGTAACTGTTTTTGAACCTGGAATATCATTGGAAAAAATGAAAGTCTTTATCATTAGCAGAAGTGCTTACTCATAGAAGCACAATACTACGAAATTTAACATGTTTCATTCATTTTGTTAAATTTCTCTTTATCAGAAGGCTAATTTAACAGGTATATGTGATGGGTTTACCCAGCCAGCAAAAGATGCAAGACTCAGATAAAACAAATGCATAGTTAATTTGACACTAATAGTTAAAAAATTATCGAAAAATCAACCCATCTATTCAAATTACTACACTAACATTTGAAGTTTCTATAGTAAGTTAAGCTTAGACCAATCACTTATATCGGCCATATGAATATTTATTCAATCATTCCTCTTTAAGACATGTCACACGTTCCAATTTCATTCAGTCAACAAGAAAAAAAGAAATCATCCATATAGTATAACAAACAAAATTTACTTTAGTTATAAATGACTGAAATTGTTAAGGAAATGATGAAATAGATGGGTGCTTTAGGTGGAGTAGCCAAGTTCAATTTATATAGGCTTAATTGCACTTTTAGCCCTTATATTTTAGTTAATGTGTGATTCTAGTACTCTTCATAATTAATCAATTGTTTAAATTAAACTTTTATTCTGAAATTTCATCCAACAATTAACAAAATTATAATAAAGATGTAATATATCATTGATTTATGTAGATTCTAAGAAAAAGGTATATAAAATAATTAACTAAAAGTAAAAAAAGACTTTATTATATTTAATATATTTTATTTATATATTTTATACACTTTTTCTTTACTAATTTATACAAATCAATAATAGCCACATACCTATTATAATTTTGTTAATTATTTAATGGTATTTTAAGATAACTTAATTTAAACAATTGAAAAATTATGAAGACTAAATACGAACAACTAAAACTAGGAGGATCAAAATTGCACATATGTTTAAAGTAGAAGAACCAAAAAAAGAAATTACACATTAATTATAAAACAGATGAAAAAAAAATTCACTATTTGCTATATGATTTTTTAAAACGGAAAGAAAGTGAAAAGAGGGTGACATTTTTTAAATTAAAATAAGAACATTTTCTCAAATCAAACAACCTCTTATATACTACTAAAAGGTGGTATGAATTCTAAAAGGAAGAGAAATTATCTGTATTCTAGCATTAGAGAGATACAGGAAGTATGCTATTGCATTTTTTTTTCCTTAACCTATTATTTTTGCACTAATTTGTGTTAACAGACTAGCATGTATCTCATTCTAAATCTCTAACCAATGAACAAAGCAGGGGAAGGGTAAGAGTGTTTCTGAGCTAAAATAGCGTACTCTTTCAGCAATTAGGAAAATAGTAAGACCAGGTACCAAACCTCAAGTTGTTCATGTAGACGTTTCTGAACCTCCATCTGCATTCTTAGAGCATCATTGATTGGCAATCCCCTGGAGGTCATGAAGGTTTTATTAAAATATTAGAGGTAGATGTAGCACAGTTAAGGAATTATAATTATCTTAGGGAAACAATTAAGATACCGACGGGGATGAATCTGTGCCAGAAACACTATCTCCAGAATTCCTTTTTTCATCTTTAGAATCTGAAAGTTCAAAAAATTATCCCAGACTCCATTGAAAAATGTGAAATCAAAACATGACATTTCTGATTAATTTGTTTAGGAGGAGGCAGGGCAAGAAAATACAAGGCACCTTTACCATCAGCTGGTGATTCAGGCAAGTACTTTGCAAGGCGATACTTCTACATATAATGATAACAGAGAATTTAGAATCAATGTTACATTAAGTAAACAAGGTTGTCTTATGTGCACATACATAAGTTATTAAACCAGATGATAATACCTGTAAATGGCTTTTAACATGATATATGGTCAGTCCAGGTACACCCATCACTCTAAGAACACCTTTTGGTGTGGCTCCTGTTGTAAATAATTTAAAAATTTAGAAAGTTTCATGGAAAATAGCTAATTTTTTCAAAATCAATAGGCTAAAGAAGTAAAGGCCAAAATGAAAAGGGAAAAAAAAAGAGTAGCACTTTCCATCAATGAGTCTACATCAAGTATATATAATTAGCCACCAAAAATAAAAATTCAAGTGAATTCCTAACTAATATGCATTGCCTGCCTGCCTGCCTGGCATGCACAGAGTTGAATACAGTTGTTTCAAATAACAATTTGTCCTGCCAAACAATTGACTACACATTAAGAATAAACAATAGAAGTCAATCCAACATAACTCACCATTGCTAGTCTTTGTTCGCTCAAGAATGCATATCAGATCCCACTATAATTTCTTTACCAAAAGAAATAGCACTTGAGAAAAAAATTTCCAGAAATCATTAAAAGGTGCATAAGGTGAACTAAGTTTGAGGCGAAATAAAACTTCAGAGTCACTTATGACTCAAAAAGCAGCATTAATTCTCATTTAATAGAATACAATCCATGCATTCCGAAACAGTATTTTCAATTAGTCCACAACTCAATGCAATCCTTGAGGTGCAAGTAACAAAATGAGCAATGATATCAATAGTAACAGGAATAAATTGATCAGAGCTTTCAAACAAAAACATTTAACAGGCCTTTGCACACAAAACTCTGACAAGTAATTTCCAAAAAGCATTCTCTTTCCTATACATGCTTTTGCAATATCAAGATGAATTACAACAAACAGAATTTTCATTTCTTTCCCCCTAGAGGATACGTGTTAATCTCAATACTGAAAAGAAATACCCACTATCTGGTCCACCAAGTTGTGTAATGGCATCCACAAAACGGTCATGAAGATCAGATGTCCATCGCAAACGTTGTTTCCCACTTCCCCCAGCAGGTGCGGCATTTTTTACTGCAGATCCACCCAAAACACCAACATTTGCAAGTTGTTCAGCTCCACCTTGAGATTTATGTGGGACCATACTTGCCGGCGAAAACTTCTTCGTGTGATACATGGTTATACTAACTACAATTTACCAAAAAAAAAAAAAAAATCATATAAAAAAAATTCGTGCTGAAGTTCTAAAGAACAACAAAATAGAATCATCAAATTTGATCCACCCTATTGGTAATTTAACAACAGTTAAACCTATACACCATCTATGTATTTTACATTAATAAAAGTATAAAACCCAAGTCAAACACCCTTAACTAAAATCTAGAGACAAAAATTCTTTTCGTTAATTTATGGACACCAAAATAAAACTATGCACGGTTTCACAACAAAACTAGAAATCTAATGACGAAGGAAATTTAATTTACCTAAGAGAGACTTAAAATTGAACTAGAGAATCTGAACGCAGAGATTGTTGAGGGTTTGAGGAGAAATCTAGGGAAAATGATAAACAACCACAGAAGAGCTCAGAGAACTCATGCTTCCACCCGAAATTGAAGTATCCAGAATCCAACAACCGGATTGGAATTGGATTGCTGGCGTAAGCGACGAATTGAATTGGCAGAGGAAGCAGGAGCTTCCGAGTGCCAAAAGATGCGTTTTGAAATTTTCCGGGAGTCTGAGAGAGAAGATGGAAATGGAAAAAATTCTTGAGAAAAAGAGATTGGGGATTGGTGGTGGTGTGTGTCTTAACGCGTGCTTTTTTGTTTTGTCTTTCAGGAAATGATTGGAATTTAGAGAGAGAGACCCGTTATGAATCCCAGCGTTGAATCAACAGACGGCGGCGTTTTAAATGGACGTTGTCGTTAACCAACGTGGTGGGTCCCACGCGCGTGTCACGTGTCACTGCTCTTTGTGCATACTCATTTCTCGTCGTTTCTCTTTGACATTCATGCCGTTTTACCCTCCTAAGTTGTGGCCGACTAATAATATTATTATATTTGCTTTAGTTTGTATAATTGTGTTTGTTTCACTTTGTTGGTAACCATTTGTTTAATGTAAATTATTATATTCATGTTGGTACTTAAAAAAACATATTTAAATTCGACAGTTGGGTTTTGTGTAGATTTGATTCTTAACTCCTTTTATTTCCTATATCCATCTTGTTAAAAATCATGGATAATTTCCCTTCACAATATACACCCATAATGCTACTTCACTTGATTATTGAAAATAAAAACTTTCGCTTATATAAATTACTTAACGAAGTTATCAATTTGCTAACAAATTCATTCTACGGAAGTAACTAACATGCTACCATTCATTCCTTTAAAACCAATTTGTATAAATATAAAAATTTTCAAAAATAAAAAGCTAATATTTTATGTCTGGAAAAGAATTTTTAGAAGAAAACGAATTCTTTTGGTTTCCAATAACAGATTTTATTTTATTTTAATTTGATACTTAATATATAAGACAAAACAGCTGTTAATAAACAACGCCGAAGGAACTTCATAAAATCAGAACATTTGACGGGTAGATTTCGATGGAAACTCGGAAAAGTAGAATATCATGTGAACTCTTGTGAAGGCGCTAAACAAGAGCCAGAAAAAGGACCAGCCCCAATATCAAGTAATCCCTGATGCGCTCTGCAATAGTTTTCAATATTTCATATCAATAATAATCGATACTAGGACTAGTTTTATAGGGTATCAAGCTATCAACGATGGTAGGCACATCTAGCGTCAAGTTTATAAGAACTTAACTACAAACAAACTGAATCATGCAAAAGTAAACAGCTTCCCAGCAATAGCATACAGGCAATCCTCTCAGTCACAAACAAATTCCTATGCCGCAGACTACTAGCAATTGCAGTATAAGGAAACCATCCAAGTTCACTAAGAAAACGGATAGACAAAGGACAAATGTGTCAGCAAAGGAAGCTAAACATCAACGGAATTTCATGAGCGCACAGGTGCACAGCTAATAAAGGTCTCTCTTCCGAAAAGCTGCTTCACGTCTCTCCCATGCCGGCTTTCTCTCGCTATCAATGTCCCTCTGGATCAGTCCTTCTATTGGCTTGATGATAAAGAAATACTGTAGGCAGGAACAATTAAACAAAGGAGAAGAGAAAGAATTCATAGCTCCACTGTCAGTATAATGAGAATACAAAATAAGCCTCAAAGTTCAAGAGCTTACTTGGAGAGCAAATACAAGAGGAATCCATAATTTTCCCCTCTGATTTGGATTTGGCCCTTCAATCAAATTCTTGTCAACAAGAATTGACTCATTTTTGTTCAATGCGATTTCTGTTATTGTTTGGACTAGATGAGGAATCCAAGCAGTCCCATTTGGAAGAACCTGTCACCAAGAAGCACACATCCTCTCAATCAGACTAAGAAAGATAAATGAACTAAACAGAGGGTATAAGGGAATGTCATGAAAGAAGTCTCCAACCTTTTCATCAACATCATTTTTGTGGCATCTCCCACTGTTCTCGACCAAAACAACAGGAATAGAAGTAGCCTAGAATTTCACCCAAAGAAAAAGGCAGAACATAAGCATGAAAATTTTGAGTTAACACAAAAAGCGGTATTTGTGAAAAGCAACAAATAGCAATTCTAGACATTGGAATTATTTAAATAAGAAAGGAACAAATGTAAGTTAATCAACAAAGGAAGTAATTTACAAAATAGAATGATGCTCTCCAAACACACAATACCAATCAAACAAATCCCCACAATGATGTTGTAGAATATAGACTTCAGATTGAAAGAAAAGCCAGAAAGACAATCTTGTCTCATCGACAAAATAAGGATAAGTTATGAAGCCCACATACTCCCAAATTGGCATAAAATCAATGTCATGCATGTACACAACAGCAACGCACATACAATATGCCTATATACATTTCTATGTTTTAAATTTCATTAACCAATACGTTTTGGCTCCAGCTTTCATATGGTTTTCCACACAAAGATGTGACTTAGAGTTAGTACTGCCATAGCAAACTGGGCAAGTGCTAGGGCTTGTCGATCTTGCACATCACATATCACTGGTCTTGCATGTTACAATCATACCTTGAGTTTTTAAGAAATTTTTGCACCACTGATTTACTGTGTCCACTGTCCATGCAATTTTGTACCCAAGTTCTTATTAATTATCTGCAGTCGCACTTCATAGAGGATAAGGTGTCTCCTTGAAATTCCATAACCAGGAAAGACCATTCAACAGAATAAACAGCATGTCTCCATAAAGCTTTGAAGTCCTTACCTAATAAAACCTTAAAACTTATATTTACTCAACATTCAAGAAAAACCCAAAGCAGCTGCTACACCATATACTATAGAGACTAGAGAGGTGAATGGGCAACACAAGTCTGTTCTATGTAACAAAGTAGATAACTAGTAGAGATAAATACACAAATATGAACTAACATAAAAGATTTCACAACAAATATTTAAGCTATACTCCTGTTAATAAAACCAGACAAATATATGAACTGGTAACAAAAGAGGTTCAAGGTTTTGAGGTTGGGCTGCGGATCAACTGGAATTCATACATGCATGTATATTCAATAAATAAATGATCCTGTGAAAAAACGAAGGTTAACATATATACAGAGATATGCAAATGGCACAGCAGTTACCCATCACCTTTAATATGCCCTTGTTCAATTCTTACAATTGCCACTTTTTAAATAAATTTTTAATCTAAAAAGGGCATATCAAATTAAAAATAGTTTCAGATGCAATGTTAAAAGACAGCACTGGCATAGTAATTGAGAAACACCACCCTACCAAAGCAACTGCCCAAGTTCCAGTCTTGGTTTACTCTTTTAGTGAAAAAACACAAATAAATTGAACCATGTTTAGTTCACTGGTTTCAAATCCAATCTTCAAAAAACCAGATTTGGGGGCAGAACCGAATCAGCTAGCGGACAATTGGTGGTTAACCCAATCCAACCAGACAATTTGGTCTGGTTTTCAAAGCATTTCTCTGTATCAATAAGACCATATATAAAAAATTGGCCAAGTGTCCTAAATGGTGCAATAAACCTAACTACATGAGTAACCATATGCCCAGGCAAATAGATTCCAAGGCAAGGGAATGCCTTTGGAAACAGTAACCAACTAATTGGCAAAT
The DNA here is from genome assembly GCA_024086825.1 of Abrus pulchellus subsp. cantoniensis. NCBI lineage: Eukaryota > Viridiplantae > Streptophyta > Magnoliopsida > Fabales > Fabaceae > Abrus > Abrus pulchellus. The sequence goes on from CM044050.1 coordinate 13,662,328, forward strand.
CCTTTTCTTCCCATTCAGTTATCAGTAGTGCGCAATAGCAGTACTATAGCAGGGTAAGTTGGCTGCATTGTGTCAAGGCTGGCCCCCAATGCAGAAACTACATCAGTGTTTCAGCGACAAGTCTGTCACCCAAAATCATCCTGATTTTCAGCTACACTGACAAAAAGAAGGGGTAAAACCCCTCTTGGCCCCCTTGTCCAACAACTTTTTGACATTATATTATGATTTCATTCCTTTTTTTCATAAGAATGGCAATTGAAATCTTTGTTCCAAGCTTTATTTTCACAACATGCACTACTCTCCTCCAGTTTCAACACAAACCACCAACACCCGGTGCTCAACAGTGCTGTTCCTGGCCAAGCTAGGTGTTGTCAGGCCTTAGCATACCCACTTATGTTTTGCACATAGTCCATTTTGTTGATTGTTTGTGCATACTTTACTCCTTTCATTTCTCACAAAAAATCTTCTGTGCAAAAGAAAGCTATGACCCTTCCTCTGCCTCTGTTTCACCACTCACCCTTCTGTTCCAGCAGTTTTGTTTTTAGGTCCCAAGTCCTCATGCAGTTGTACCTGTTCAGTTCTCTACTCTATCATTGAGCTCTGTTCTGATATTTTTTTTTTTTTACTATTTATTATCCTTGACCAAACCCAATGTTGTATGATTCAAGTATCCAACCTCACCTAGTGGGATAAGGTTATTGTTAGTTATTGTTGTTGTATTGTTCATCCTTGACCCAGTCATGACATTTGTCATAACTGATTTGTGTTCAGCTTAAGAATGAGACTTTTTAAGTATTATTTCTTTATAATTGAGCATTTATATGTGTAATATAAATTATTTAGCTTTGCATTTATGTCTACGTGGAAGTGGCAAAAATGCAAATGCTAAGGTGGATGAGTGGACACACAAGAAAGGATATAATACAAAGTGATAGTATATGAGAATGAGAGAATATTGGAGTAGCACCTCTAGTGGAAAAGATAACTAAAAAATGTCTAAGGTGGTTTAGTAATGCGCAAGAATACCTTTGGAGGCGCCAATAAGGAGAGTGTATTGCATGTCTCTTAGTCTAGTAAAGAGGGATCGACGATACCCAAAAGAACCTTAGATGAAATTATTAAAAGAAGAGATATTTTGATTAACCAGAATTCTAAAAATTTGATTTTTTACTGAGCTCAATGGCTACATGGATGTAGCTGACCTCACCTAGTGAGATAAGGCTTGGTTTTTGTTGTTGTATCTATGTCTATGGAATACAGGAATAGTAATCATCCAGCTATTCATTATCCCTCTTATAGTAGTTTTGGGGTTGGCCACTCTACGAGATTGATAACCATGTTACTATTCAAGAATCATAGTTCAGAGCACTGAAATCTAAATACTCTAACTTCTGATGGTTTAACAGAATAACAATTTTGACAAACTTAGATGCATTTGAACAAAAAGACTGAAGTTACCAAGAAAAATACCTGAAAGGCTTCTTTCTTTATCCGGGCACCTGATCTGACAACCTTCAACAGAGCCTCAGATCTTTTTGAGAAGAATTCATCGTAAGGCAATCCATCAGGTGGAGAGAACTGAGCATGTGTAAGTGCTATTATAGCCTTGTTCCATATTCCTTTGCCAAAACTGTCTGTTATAGCTTTGGCAACTAACTTATCCAAGTTGTCCACTCTATACACATCCAAGCGATCCACATAAAGCAGAATGTCTATAGTCTTGTTCAGAAGGAAGCTATTCAAACAAACCCAAATTCCCCCAAAAAAACAAAATAAAAGGTAAGGAGAAAGAAAAATAAATCATTTGTAAGACCAAAGACATGATTTACAGGCATAGTGTTACATGCTTAACATAAGTATACCGTTTAATTATATCAAGTGCCATATCGTTGATGTATCCCCCTTCAATGAGACCAGGAGTGTCAATAATGTTCAAAGTAAAACCTGCCCTCGATCGCGATACCATCACAGGTCTCGGCCCTTCCGACTTTTCAAGATAAAAAAAGTATTTTTTACTCGCATATAAACATAATAAATAGATAACAACACAACCACCACCCCATAGATCGCAAGAAAGTATCATCATGTACCTGAAAAGGACTAATCGAAACTACTCTTTCCCCAATGATGGAGTTCACAGTTGATGATTTTCCAACACCACCATTTCCCATCACAAGTATAGTCAAGGAGTTCACATTCTACGCCAAAACATACACGAATTCACAAGGCAGAAAAATACATATATACAATTGTAAAAAAAACAACAACAACAAAAATAAGAATTAAGCACGAAAACTAGGGATAATTCAATGGGGGAAATTAAAAATGAAAAATAAAAAATCAAAATGAAAAAACCTCTTGTTTTAGCTTTCCCAAAAGTTCAAGCAACTTAGTCTGTGTTGCCGGAGCAAAAGTATTAATTCCAGACCACTCACGGATGATTTGGGATGCCATTGAAAGATGTTCTACAAACACCACATTGGAAATAATAATCGTAGTTATAGTGCATATTCCACCAGACACCAAATAAACCCACCAATTAAAATAAAATATATCATTAACCTAAGATTCACAACAATTACAAAACGTAAAGGAAACCCACAAAAAGAATCTCTAAAACAGAGACATAGGAAGGTAATATGATATCTGCAAGGTAATAAACGATAGGAGAAAACAGTGAAATTGCGCAGAAGAAGAAAGGGAGCAGAAGAGAGGAAAAGGGTAATGAAATGAAAGAGTAAACCTGAAGAGACGCAGTCTAGGGTATGGAGGAAACAGAGAGAGGTAGGAGAAGTGTGACCAAAGCACCGCCCTTGCCCTCCTTATCCAACTATTCCACCTTTTGATAACACCCTGTTTTGCCGTCTTCCACTCTTGCCTTGCTTCTTTAAATATTAACTTCAAGTATTTCCCTTTTTAATTTTGAAATTCAATTATTTTATTTTAAAATCAGATTTATACATTTTATTTTAAATGTAGTATAAATTTATACTACATTTTATTTTTAAAAACTAAAAATTATTTTTAAAAATGAAATCAAACATATTTTAAGAATACGATTTTTTTTTTTAATTTTTGGTCTTTTTTAGTGAATGTCTTCCCAAAGAGAACACGTTTGGAGTTTTGAGTATTTGATATTACAATTGAAGTTTACTTGCAATCGTGATTTAATTTAGAGCAATGCTATTTCGTTCAGTTGTTTGGGAAATTATCACGGGGTTCACTTTACTTAACAGTAAAAATAAATAAATAAAAATAGCTATAAGAAATTATAAATTTTTATTAAAAATATTTCTTATATAAAAAATACCAAAGCATAATATATAATACATAATTACCCTCTTAAATTTAGTCTTAAAAACGATTTTGTATCTTTTCATGATTCAATTTAACTTATAGTATTGTTGCTAGTGTGAGAGTACATGGAATAAGGTATTTAGAGGGTAAAGTGAGTTTCCCCTTGCTTACTTTGGTTTGTTCCTAAATCCTATGTGCGCTGGGGTCCGTCTTTTTGTGAACTTCTGAGGTTAGATTTTTGTTCTCGACTCTCTCGTTAGAGCAAAACAATGTTTTACATATCGATTTTAAGTAATTAATGTTAAAAAAAATGGTGTGACTTCTAAAATTTAGATGTTATTTTACTGGATTGGTTATTAAGTAATTGAAACAAACAAATTTAGATTAATTAAATATGTAATCGATTTAAAAATTATATTTCAAAATTTTTTAATTTTGATGGAATATCACAAATATTTTATCATTGTCAATCAATTAAAATATATTGTACAATGATTTGCATATAAATAAATTTTTTTTTTGACATGACGATGATCAAATGATAAATTAAAAGATAAGTGCATGTTACATTGCTCATAAATTTGAAAAAAATATTACATACTCTCTCTAAGTTAAGAATTATGATTCCTTTATTATTGTTTGAGTGTAAGTGTACTTGTTAAAAAATACTCAAAATATTGTAAGATTATTTTTAAATAATAAGATTTCTTAATTTAATTATTTTAACTTAAGGATATGAAATTAAATAAAAATAATAATTCAAATATAAAAATAGTTAAAAAAAATTAAAACAATGCTATCTCTAACAATAAGAAGAAATATCGAGTGTATAGTTTCACTTTTATATTTTTTTTATGTTCACTTACTAAATTTATTCACATCAAATGATCATACAATGTTAATAACATTTTTTTAAGTTATTATTCCTAATAGTCATACAAGCTAAAGGAAGAAAAAAATATAAAATCCTATGAGTTGTTAATTTAATAACGATAGAAGAAGAAGAATTAAGTTTGATCCATTTAATTATTTGTCTCGTTTTATCCTATAGATTCATTAATTATATATTGTATGATCGCCTATAATATAATTAATTATGGTATGTTTAAGAGTTATTGATTTGAAGCATACAAATATAACACAATAGGATAAACATCAAGAAAGAAAACATGAAATTATCGTTAATCACAAAGATCTAATAGAGTTATACAAATGATTCATCATAGATATAGTTATAGATTTAACTAGATATAATACAATAGATAATCTAAATAATAATAAAACAATTCACAGTTGTTCAAAAAGTAAATACAAACCAAAGAAGTTTTCAATAAAAAAGATACAAAGAAAATTTTTGATCTTAAGACAAACTCTCAAAGCTTCAATAATCATCAATGACTAGTCAAATCTAAGATCCAAGATATCTACTTCGTAACTCTTAAAGTTCTTTAGATAAGGTTTAAAACCTATCAGAGATGATGATTATTGCCACTACGAGATATGTTTTATCTCTAATAAGGATATGGCGCAATAAGAGAAAAAAATATGATTTGCTAAATCTAAAATTTAAATTCTCTCTTCACAGATTTCTAAAAAAATCTCTAAGTTAAATCTTGCAAAGTCAAGTGTGACCATGCTACCCATTATGCACGTCTGTGCATATTCAAAGTACCCTCATGTTAGCTGCTAAAGCATGTGTGTACTTGTTGTAGCGCGACCATGTTTTTTATTTAATTTGAATCTAAAATGCACTTAAATCTAAATGTGACATTCTAACACTAAATTGCATAATTAATATAAAAATCAGTATAAAATCATCATAAAATAATAGTCATACATATCGATATAAGCGATAAAAATATGTCAAAATACAAATTTATTAATTATCTTAGAGATTAAAAAGTATTTACATCTTTTTTAAAATAAATTATTAATTTCATTATCTATTTGTATAAAATTAATGATGATAATTGTTTCACATGTGAAAGGACATAAAATGCTCTCTTAATTTATAAAGTATTGCAAAAATTATCTAAAAAATAACAAGTGTTTTTTCAAAGAAAATTTGCATTGTTTAGATTGATTTAGATTATAACTAAAGTAATAAGGTTGAGAAAATGCGGAGAGAGGATATAGTTATTGTGAGGATATACTTATAACAGTCTATATTATTAAAATATTTAATAATAAGGATGAACTCATTCTACCCTCTAGGTGTACGGACTCATTTTAAGTAGTCAAAATTATGATTTTAGTGACGATATTTTATTAGACAAATATAAAATTAAAAATATTTAATTGTAACTAATAATAATTTTTATTAAAAAAGAAGTATTTAATATATTTTTATACTTTAATATAATAAATATTTTTTTTTCATACAAACTTTTTTTATAGATGGTTAAAGAAGGCTTTAAGTTAATAAAATCCTTTAAAAAAAAGAAAATTTAAATATAGTATTATAAATATTATTACTGTTATTCTCCGATTAGAGATGAAGTTTCACTTTAGTAATATACGAAAGAAAAAAAAAATACATTGAATGTTAGTAAGTCAATATTAAAAATTTGACACATATATTGTCAATGCGAAATTCTAACTTTGAATAAAAATTAATACTAATAATATTTATGATACAATATCTAAGTTTTATCCTTTGTTTTAATATTATAAGTTATAGATTTTATGTTAAAACATGACTTAATCTAATTATTAATTTTTTTAAACTCACAAAAATGCTTATGATGAGCAGATGGGGAAGGATTGTTCACAGTTTAGTTCTGTTATTATTCAATGAATCATTTGAACCATATATAAAAATAATGTGTGATTTGGTTTAATTTGATTTGATTTTAATATAATTTGAAAATTAAACCAAACTGATATGTAAAATATCAGTTCAGTTTAGATTTATTTATTATTAAGTTATTTTATTTTTAAAAAATTATTATTATTATAAGATTATTAAAATCTATTTTTAAATTCAGAGTAAATAGTAATTTAAAAATTGAAATGAATTCATTAAAAATATTAAAATTAGGATTAAAATGTAAAATCATAGAAACAAATAAATTATTGATAAAAAATTCAATTAAAAAATAAAATATAAAATAACTAAAAATGATGGACTATATATTTATGCAATAATAATAATATTATTAAGAATGAATCTAAAAATCAAATCAACCCGCAACACAAATGAAGTTTTTTTTTTTTTTAAATTTTCGAGTTGATCAATTTTCGATTTAATTAATTTACTAGTTTAAAAAGAGTTGGATTCGATATTGAAAATCACTATGCTCTGCTAAGGGTATGAATCCTTTGTAGTGAGATTCAAAGTGAGACAGACAGGGAGGCGAATGGGGAACTTGCAAATACAAAGTAGCGTTAACATTTAGTGGCAAGTCAAAAGAGGGTCGGTCACCCCAAAGCAAAGTAATACTAAAAGAAATTATACGAAAATGAAAATAATTTTGAGAGATTTATTTAAATAAAAAATGAAATAAAGGATATAATAAAAAATATTTAGCATTTTTTAAAGAAAAAAAACTATTTAAGCCTAAAATATTTAAACTGTGCAATTAATACATTTTCAATATTATTTTCAATTTTCATTTATATAATAAATTCCTAATTCATTCTTAAAAATGCTGTAATTTAAAAAAAAATGCTATAATTTTTTCACGTACTACCATTTGTCTCTGTTATTTTATAACAGATGTCATAAATATTTAAGTATTAAATCAAGACATTAATTTTCTCTTTAATTAATTAATCAATAAAAATATTAATAATACTCAAATTTATTTAATAAACGGTAAACACAACAAAATAGTTACAAATCAAGCTTAAAACGATCGTTTACCAGTTAAGTTAATTTTTAAAACTTAACAAAATAAAAAAACTCCAAATATGCTTATATATTTTTATTATAAAAAACCAATATTTTTTCAATAAATTATTTTTAAAAAATATTTTTACTTTATATTTTGTTCAAGCACTGGACACTCCCCAGTCCCAAGTCCCCAATTGTTTTTCTTTTTCTCATTATTATTATTTAGTGAATAGGCTGCAAAATAGCTAGAGTATATATTTTTCACGCCCAAAAGGGGAAAAAGAAAAGAAAAGAAAAAGAAAGATAAGCAAAGAGAAGTTAGAGAAAGAGATGAGAGTGGAAAGAGAGAGGAGCAGCCACGGTAACACAATGACGACGCCGAGAAGAGCGGTGTACATAAACCCCCCAACGACGACGTTTCAGCAGATCTGTCCCTCTTTTGTAGCCTGGTTCTTGCAGAGGCCCCACTCTATCCCTTTTCTCCTCACTCTCTTCTTCTTCCTCGCGTGGATCTTACTCCGAATGCAGCGCGTTTCCCACCCTCTCCCCACACCCACTACCACCGATATCACGGCCAATCTCGTTCGGTTCCTTCCTTCCAACGTTGCCAAGGACAACCGTGGCTGGTTGCTCGATCCTCTCTCTCTTGCCCTTGCTTCCGGCGTTTCAGGTATTGTTACTGTGCAATTCCAATACGCCGTCGTCTTCTGGTTCTCGCAACTGATATTGTCTCTGCAGGTGGAGCTGTTAACTGTGCCTCGCTTCACGCCGGAGAAATTCGGCCTGGAAAGTTAAGAGGAAATCACAGACACCACGATTGTAACGAGACTTTTCTCATTTGGGGTGCTGCAACCAAGTTTAGGGTAACACTCTTTAACACCCTTATCTTTCTAGTTTCTACATACTGAAGATGATTTAGGCGAAAATTAGAAGTTGCAAATAAATGTTTTAAAAAGAAGAAAATTATTATTTTTTATATGCAAAATGGTTAAATTATTAAAATGACAAAAAATTGTTATAAGAAAAAGATTCATTATAAATAAAAATTTCAAAATTATAGATAGAAGTTAAAGTTACTACATTTTCAGATATTTTTTTCTAATTAATTTTTTTCCCGTTGAGTATGTCAGAATGTAAAATTAGTTATTATGAATCATTTTATATTTTTATAATTAATTATTAACATATTTTTTAAACAAAATAAGTTATTTTAATTTTTTTTATGGGGATGGATAAATCGATAAGAGGTTACTCCACGTAGTTTTAAGTTTTCAGTGAATACATTTAGTTTGACTCTATAATGGTTTAATAATTTATTATAAAATACAATTTTGTTTAACGATTTCAATAAAACAAATTTTCTTTAAACTGAAATAGTAAATTGTCTTTAAAATTGTTTTTTAATTAATATATTCATACCCAAATCTTATTTATATATCGTATTATAATAATACTTGATTATAAATATAATCAATCCACTCCTACTAAAAAGTCAACTTACTTAAAAAATATAGGGATTTTAGATGAAAATATCTAAAAAGTAATTATTTCTTAAATCCATAATTATTATTTTAATGTTGTCCCAATCAAGCAATCACACATATAATATAAGTTCGTAAAATATAATCAATTAGGATTTACAGGTGTACACATCAGTACATCTCGGTAACAGTTGTTTGGTCGTTTAATTTTGCAATGCAATGAAGAATTGTTTTCCTATTTTAAGTACACTGTCAAATTGTTGAAATCACGGTTCTTGTATTAGGAACATTATATTTTGCATGAATTTGTTATTCATGACATAGCAACTTGTTTGATTGCAGTTGGAGAACAGTGAGGTAAGTGACAATGGTTATGCTGAAGTAATCGTTGGTGGAGATGAGATTGCTGTTGCTGCCAGCCCCATTCATAAAGCGCATGCTTTAGTCAACATAGATCCCACAAGAAGTATCTTCTTCTTAGGATGCCAAGATAGAATTATAAATTATAATGCCTCAAATACTGACTTTAATGTTTGGAAAGATCTGTGATGAAATCTGAAATGTATCTAAGCCTCAATATTGCTGCACAGCTTGAGAAAGTTTTAACCTATTTGTCTATATTTCCACGAAATTTGGATCCATTCGAGTTGTAGACTAACATGATATATTCTTTTCTAAATCAAATCAAATCAATTACGTATTTGAATGATTTAAGTACAATAAATGATACTCGAGACTTACAAGTTAGAATGTTTAATTTCAACGGGGAACTTGTGCAGTGCCTATCACTTGCAAGAAAAGAACTGACGTGTTCCAATCTTATGCTCACATCACATCGCACTGCATTTCCTTCATTTTCTTTTCGGTTTTGGTTTATAAACTTAACGGGTGGATGGCCGGTGGGAGAAATGTGTAAACTGTATAAGGATTACTTGCACGCAAGGGCCGTGTGATGAACTAGAAGTCACTGGGATTTGTGATGAAAAGGAAATAGAAGGCCCAATTTATTTGTTTGAAACAAGATACATTGATAAAGCTTAGCTTGGCTTCCAAACATATTGGAAATGGGCAGAGTTAGGTCAGATTTTGCAGATTTGAATCTTACTTAGACGTTGACCATTAGGTCATAACCAACATTAAAATTAGGCTAAATTATAATTTATTTTCAAAACAGAGAGGATTTTGCATAGGTTTTAAAAATATAATTTTTTTTATAAGAAGGTTGAAGTAAAAGAAAAATTAGAGTAATTTACTCAATTTTTATTAAGTTTCCAAATCAGCCTTAATCTATTTTATTTAATTAGTAGAATTGAAATAATTTAAGTCTAATGTGAGTTAGGCCATAAGGACTTGGAACCAGAGATTCACGAGTCAGCATGTTTGAATTCAACGGAAAACTTGCTTGATTAGTGAGTCTTGCAAGTTTCAATCTAAAGTTCTAATTATTGGTGATTGAACAAAGTTCTAGACACAGAACATGCTTTAACATTCAAAACTAGAAGTTCCCTCGCTTGAAAGCCAAGACAAATGACTCATAAGGTTGCTTGTAGTAAACCCAAAAGGCTGGCAAGAACTGTAAAGTTGATGAGCCATTGGAAGGGACTTAGGGGGTCAATAACCTATTAGCACAAAAATAAATCTTTTTGATTAACTTTCTTTAAGAGTTCACACATCTTTGAAGTGATTGCAATGGAGAGCCAGAACAAGAGGCTTGCAGTTTTGGTGGGGTGCAACTATCCCAACACTGCCAATGAATTGCATGGTTGCATAAATGATGTATTGGCAATGAAGGACATGTTGGTGAAGCGCTTTAAATTTGATCCCACAAATATTGAGCTTCTCACTGATGCACCTGGCTCTTCTGCATTATCTATGCCCACTGGGGCCAACATTAAGCAGGCATTAGCTAGCATGGTTGATCGAGCTGAAGCAGGTGATGTTCTATATTTTCACTACAGTGGGCATGGAACCAGAATCCCTTCTATGAAACATGCCCACCCTTTTCGCCAAGAGGAAGCAATTGTGCCTTGTGACTTCAATCTCATCACTGGTTTGTATAATTTATTTCCCTCTTGAATCAAGTTGTTCAAATCACATAACTCAAATGTGCACTTGAGAACTTTTATTTTCTGCCTACGAGAAACATATTCGTAAACTGTTAATTAAACTTAGCTTGGCATCTTCTTAATAGAATATTGAAATTCTAAGCAACTTGTAATATTCTTAGTATCCTGTAAGATTTACCTATCTATATATCATACAAAACAACTAGTTTTCGATTTGGATCCTCTCTGTTATTGAATAATATAACATGACTATATTAAATTTCTATTAAATTTTTATTAAATTTATTTAGTGGGTTTACATATAATTTTTTTGTGAGTTCTTTTAAATAAATGTGTCTTTTTTCTTTCTAACATGACTATATTAAATTTCTTAGACGGATAAATTTCTTTATAAATTCTTTTATGGTAAAAAAGTTCTGTAATAAAATGAAACAAACTCATTTTATAAGTTAAAATTAAATTATGCTTCTTCTTTTTTTTAAGTCTTTATCATTCAACTTATCTAAAACTTAATGATAATAATTTTAAAAAAATATTAATTTTTTATGTTAATTTTTTCACTTACAAAGACTTACGTAGAAACTTATCCAAATTAGACCTTACTAACATAAGAGAAGGCTACAAAATAGTGAATACACCTTTAATACTTGAAGTGTGACCCTTTTATCATTTAGAAGATCACATGCAACTGATGCATTTCTTTCTATTGTTAATGTCATATAAAATAGATTTGGACTTCCGGCAACTAGTGAACCGGCTGCCAAAGGGAGCAAGTCTCACGATTCTCTCAGATTCATGCCATAGTGGTGGCCTCATTGACAAAGAGAAGGAACAGATTGGACCATCCTCAATGGTTAACAAAAATGGCGCACTGAAACTCAGCTATACCCCAAAAACAATCCCTTTTGAGTCCATATTGCAACACCTCTCATCATTAACAAAAATAAACACCACAGACATTGGAACCCATATGTTAGAATTCTTTGGCTCAGAAGCCAGTTTGAGGTTTCGGTTACCTTTACTTGATCATGATTTTTTGGAACCAGTGAGGCCTGATGAGGGGATTCTGTTGAGTGGTTGCCAAGCTGATGAAACCTCTGCAGACATGAACCCAAATGGGCGTGGTGGAAAGGCCTATGGAGCATTCAGCAATGCCATTCAGATGGTGTTAAAGGAGAATCTGTGTCAGCTAAGCAACAAAGAGGTTGTTATGATGGCGAGGAAGATCCTACAAACACAAGGCTTTGAACAACATCCTTGCCTCTATTGCAGTGACGAGAATGCTAATGCTACCTTCTTGTGGCAACATCAGAACACAGATTTATGAGTGTCGACATTAACAAATCTGAATCAAGAATATCTTATTGTGTGATGTGTCAGTGGCACTACTTTACTGTACTATTGCATGAATTTTATATGAAATAAATGGAAAAAGGTATTAATTCTTGAACCAAATCAATACGTTCACAAATGAGATTTAAACTTATACCAGAGGTGCTGAGATCATAGTTGAAGCAAGAATAGCATAGATAAATAGAAATTTGATAAAAAAACCTATGTAAAACTGATAAAATTTTAAATTGATAAGGAAATTTATAATGATTAGGATAACTTTATTTTATTTTTTCTATAAATACAAAGAGTAATTTACAGAGAGAATTTTTAAGTTCAGTGAGTTCTTCTGATGTTTACAATGAGCAGTTTTTAATCAATTTATACAAAATATTATCTTTGATTTATTCATAAAAAATAACTATCAAAATATTTTTAGCCTTAGCTTAATTATAAGAAATAAAAATATTTTTTAAATACATTAATTGCTAAGTTCTTTTATATCCTTATTTATTACAAAATTTATATTACCAAAGATCCTATCCTTTGTCCATATAAATGGATAATATTTATTTATTTATTTAATATATAATATTTTTTTCTAACATTTACAACATTTTATATAATATAAAATTTCATATAAATTTGTTATTAAAAATTATAATATTTAATGATATTAAATGCATTTAACTGCATTGAGTTTTATAATTTCTAATAAGCAATTTTTATGTATAATTTTTTATTTTATGTAATATTGTACATGTTAAAAATAATCGAGTAAATAATATATTAATTTGACTATTTGATATTATGAATATTTTAAAATAAAATATAAATTTATGATATACAAGTACGTTTTATTAATTTTAATGAATAGGATAATTATTTTTTCATAAACAAGATTGCAAAAAAATACAATTTTTTTAATGTTGAATTGATTGTTTGCTCCTGGCAATTATTGTCCTTGGATAGTTTGCTTTTGATATCGTTGTTCGGTGTACATACTTCAACTGTTGATACTTTCTTTTTTAATTCTCATCTTTATCATAACACTCTTTATGCCATTCAAACATTCTTCTAAGACACTAATTCAATCTTTTCTTTTTTATTTTTTTATTTCTCTTGAAAAGCAGGGCCTGTTTTTCGTCTTGATGTTTTTAGTTTAGATTCTTGCGATAAAAAGAAATTTTTAACCCATTGAACATTTGTTTATTTCTTTTGAAATTCATTTTGAATTTTGTCGACCAATATCTCTAGAAAATTTTAAGGACGAGTAATCTCAAGACATGATCCGTGTAATCTCTTGACTAGTAACAAAGTATACACTATGGTTCGAGATAAAAGTAACTTTAGTTTTGAAATATTGATATATATCTCGGGCATCTTGTGGAAATGTAGATAAAGTTAGTCCAAAGTCATAAAATTATTTTGCAAACAGTATAATATTTCTTTTTTACACTAAACTATATTGTTTATGTTAATGAAATAATAAATTATTTAATATTTTTCTTGAATTGTTAAATGTTAGAAGAAATATTAAAAATTAATTCAAGAACTATTTAAAGTACAAGAGAAACAAAATAGAGAAAGCTAGTGTCAGATGCAATAGAGTGATAAAAATACATTAAAAAGTATATTTTTGAGGTGATTATATTATGAGATGGATGAAATTACTCTAATCAATTACATCTTATTAAATAAGTTTTTTTTTTTTTTTAGCTTTGCAACATTTTACGTGAATAAGAAAGGCTATATGATACTTATCATGTAAGCGTAGAAAAATCTGTTATAATGTTTCTATTTATTCTAACTCATAGTCTCAAAATAAAAGTTATTAGAAATATTTATATTCAATTAATATTTTTAAATTTAAAAATTAAATTATATTTATAAATATTTATATATTTTCATTTAATTTATTGAAAGATAGTTCATAACATAATATTAAATTTTAATCACAAATTAAACATAAAAGATAAATATACTGTGTCAATTTTTTTTTTAAAATATTAAGTTATCATCTTTAACAATTTATTTAATAAATATTTTATATTTTTAATTAATCATTAATTTAAAAAAAATTATTAAAATTTTTTTAATACAAAATTAAATTATTTTTTAAAATTTAGATCTTATATTATACTATAAAATTTGATTTCAACTTAGAATTTTAATTCTTTGAGTACGTTAAATATAAAATTATAATTTTAAACCAATTCCAATTCGAATTTTAATTCATATTCTATGTACTAAACAAAGAAGAGATAGAATTATAAACTCTTAATATCAGTTGTATCATTGTACATGAATTACTATTTTCTCTCATTATTTATTAATTTTTTTTATTAATCTCTTATTTTCATCTCAAATCACCCCAGGAAAACTTCTTCGTGCTGCAGAAACGCATTAGTGGGAGTGGGAGGGAAATGGATTTTCTGCAGTGATTTTACATTGCATGAGATCCTAACCCTTGAATATATAGAACTAATATGATATATTTTATTTTAAATAAAAAATTTTAAAGGAATAAAAGGTGAAATTAAAACAAATGGTAGTGTGGAAGACTTCATTTGAAGTTCTTCGTTCGATCGAACAAGTTGTTAAGCATGGACATGAGTTACAGAATGTCACAAGGCATAGAAACTTGCAGGTTTTCAAGATAGTAACTAATTAAAAGGAAACAAGAGAGAATTTTTTAAGTTCAGTGAGTTGCGCTGATGTTTACAATGAGCAGTTTTTAATCAATTTAGCCTTGGTTTAATTATAAGAAATAAACTCTTTTTTAAATATATTAATTACTTTAGAACATGTTTCTTTGCATTTTTAAAAAGAGTTTTTTTTAAAAAATTAAAATGTGTATTTTTACTTTTTAAAAAGAAAAAACTTTTTAAAAATGCAAACAGAAATGATCTAAATTCTTTTATATCCTTATTTATTATGAAATTTATATTACCAAAAATCCTATTCTTTTTTCCATATAAATGGATAATATTTATTTTTTTAATATATAATAACTTTTCTAACATTTGCAATATTTGTATATAATATAAAATTGTATATAAAGTTTTTATTAAAAATTATAATATTTAATGATATTAATGTATTTAACTATATTGAATTTTATAATTTCTAATAAAATTTTTACACGTATAATTTTTAATTTGTCGCAACCAGGGTTACGACGGGACTGCGATGACAAGGACTCGTCACCAAAGTTTATTAAGGAAAACGTTGAAAAAACTTTTAATTAAAAAAACATATTCGAAACCAAATTTGGGCTTAGGAGTTATTTACTTGTAAGGAAGGTATTAGCACCTTACGACGTCTGTTGATTAAGACAGCTACCTTCTAATTAATTGTGCAAAATTTTATTTTAACTTTAAAAATATTTATTTCACTCTAAAAGAAACCAATTAATATTTGTTACTATTTTCAAATTTGTTATTATTATTATTTTTAGATTTATTTATATCTTTTACAATTTTTTTGAGAGATTTTAATTTTTTTTTAAAATAAGGAAACATAATAAAAATTATTTGAATTAAAGGAATGAGTTATTTGTAAAAATATTATTCTTTTTTTTTATTTTTTGTATTAAAAAAATATATAATAAAAAAAACTTATCTTAACACTTTATTTTTTTATTTCCTATTTTTAAAATAAAATAATTTTTTTTTAATTTTTATAAAGAAAATGTTCTAGAAATTAATCTTAATTTAAAACAATTTTAAAAATATTTTGAACCTGAAAATATTTTTTAAAAAAAATTAGATTTGACGGGTCAGGTTTCCGCTCTTACGTATCTTCTGTATACAACTGAAGAATCAAAGCTACCACGTAGTTCTTTTTTGAAAATTATGTTTTGAATAAGTTTCAAAGATTTTATTTCTTTTTGTTTTTTTTGTGAAATACTTGATTTTTCTTTATTATTATTTTTTTAAGTAAATCCACCCTTGCACATGGTTCAAATTAGCACATGGCTACTCAATAAACCCTTACGATCCAAGCGACGTTAAAGGTGAATTCTTCACTCTATCAAAATTACTTGGCCGTTGCGTGGATTCAAAAGACTTCTGTTTTTTTAATAATGAAAAATTGATGTACCTTTTAATATTAAATTTTTGCACGCAAACAAGGAATAAAAGAGAGACATGCAGAACAAACAAATAAATACAAGAACAAACAAAAATAATGAGAAAATAACTCTTATTCTATTTAGGAATCAAGTTTTTTTTTTTTTTTTTTAAGGTTAGGATATGCAAAGAAAGTAGAGTTTTTAGAATTTATGAATAGAAAGAAATTTTAAGATTTGAAAAACTTAAATTTTTATAATTTGTAAAATTGTTAGGGTTCAAAAAAATAGTTTGTTTTAGACCTTGCAAAAAATTGAATGATTTTGGGTTAGAAAAACAAATATTATTTTTAGGATTTGCAAAAAAAGAATAATTTAGGGTTAAAAAAAAATTTGTTTTTAGGGTTTGCAAAAAAGATAATACTCGGATTTAAAAAAAATTAATTTTCATGGATTTGAATTTTATTTTTTTAGGGTTTGACTGAGAGAGAAGTAATTTAGGGTTAGAAAAATTATTAGAATTTATAAAAAAGAAATTTATTAAATTTTCTCTTTTTATTTATTTATTTATTTATTACACTTGCAAAAGTGTTAAATTATGAAGAAGAGAAAAATATACAAAATAAATAAACAAAGAGGAAGAATCCTTAATAATATATGGAGGATTAGAAATGAATAAAGAAAGAGAATTTTTATTAAATACATGGAGGATGGAAAATGAACAAAGAAAGGGAATTCTTATTAAATAAAGGGAGGATGGAAAATAAACAAAGAGAGAAAATCTTTATTAGATAAAGGAAGGATGAGAAACAAACTAAAGAATAAAATGGAGAACACTTACTTGATGAAAATTTTCCTTCTATTTGTTCTATGTAATCGATCTCAAGATGTGTTTTAGGATTTTTAGCGTTGTCAGATGATTTTCTTTGATTCTCTCTTCTCCTTTTGCTCTTTGTTTCTTAAGCTCTCTCTCAAAGAAGTCTCATAAAAATAAAATGTGTTTACCTTTTAAAGTCTCCATCTCTAAAGACCTAAGCTTCCTATTTATATGCATTTTTTAAAACCTTAGATCTTAATAAAGGCTCCCTTATTTTTCGATGACTAGTAATCAACTTTTTTTTCTTTTTCATCTATTTTCTTAAAAATCTACTAATTACTTTGACCATTTTTAAATCTGATTTTACATTTAAAAATTGAAAATTTAAATTTAAATTTTAAATTAGTTTTTTTTATCTATTTTCTTAACCTCTTAAAAAAAATTTATTATATTTAATTTTTTATTTTAAAATTTATTTTTGACAGGGATCCGGATAAAATTAGGTATTCACATAATTTTATATAATATTCTACATGTTAAAAAATTGAATAAATAATATATTAATTTGATTATTTAATATTATAAATATTTTTAAAATAAAATATAACTTCATGATATACAAGTACGCTATATTAATTTTAATAAATAGAATAATTAATTTTTCATAAATAAGATTTAAAAAATACAAATTTTTTTTTTAGTGTTGAATTGACTGTTTGATGGTGTCAATTATTGTCCTTGTGCATTTTGCTTTTGATCTGGTTGTTTTTACTGTGGAAGATAGCTGCTTGACCTACATACTTTTATTATTATACTTCCTTCGTTAATTCTTATCTTGATCGCAACATTCTCTATGTCATTCAAAAGTTCTCCCGTTATCATATTAAACGTATTAGTTGCACCTTTTTTTTTTTAATTCTTCTTAATTTTTACAGTGATTGAGTATAAAATTTTTAAATTTACTGATCCTTTTCATATATATATATATATATATTTATTTATTTATGTATTTCTCTTGTAACAGCAGAGTCTCTTTTTTGTTTTGAATTTTTTACTTTAGATTCTTGCAACAAAAGAAAATTTTTAATCTTTATGTCTTTTTTAAATCCATGTTGAGTTTTTCCACCAATTTCTCTAGAAAATTTTACAGATGAGTAATCTCAGGACATGGTCCATATAATCTCTTCTCTAATAACAAAGTATATACGAGTCTATAGTTCGAGATAAAAGTGGTTTTAGTTTTTAAATGTTGATATATATCCTAGTCATCATGTGGAAATATGGATATAGTTAGTCGAAAGTAATTCATAAATTATTTTGAAAACTGTAACTATACTTCTTTTCAAGATTCAAAGGAATCATGTGAAGTATTTGGTTTTAGGCATTTTACAAGAGGGTTTGAAATTACACTAAAAGAGAGAGAATTATAAATTCCTCTCATAATGTGGGTTGTATCCTTGTTACATGAATTACTTTTTTCTTTCATTATTTGTTATTTTCTTCTATTAATCTCTTGTTTTCACTTCAAATCACTCCATTAAAGCTTCTTCGTGGATATCCTAACCCTTCGTGGCAAAAGATTCCTGTAGTATTCTTTCGGTGCTGACTCTTCTTTTGAAACGGTGATGTCTCCATATATGAATCTCATGCCAGGCTTTCAGGTGAGCAAGAACAACCGCTGGCTGGCCTAAACGGTGATGTTTATATATCATGCGGTCCCAGCCATTGTTGCCAAAATTGTTAAGCACAGGTAAATTATGCACTCTGTCCAAATCAGACTATAAAAGGCACATACCTTATTCTTATTATGATGTGGTGCCAATGGTCGAATGTCCAAATCAGATTTTTGCTGCAGTGAGAAGGTGACTTGCTGTAGCGAGAGTGTCGCGAATCCTAGGGTATTTGAGGGGTTTAGTGTTCAGGAAACTCATTTCCCACTTCTCCCTTTGAGCACTCTTT
This sequence comes from Abrus pulchellus subsp. cantoniensis, assembly GCA_024086825.1. Classification (NCBI taxonomy): domain Eukaryota; kingdom Viridiplantae; phylum Streptophyta; class Magnoliopsida; order Fabales; family Fabaceae; genus Abrus; species Abrus pulchellus. Next base: position 13,681,187 of record CM044050.1, read on the forward strand.
CAATTCTCTGAATTCCCAACCCATTTTCACCGATTAAACTACCTTCAAAGCGGTTTGGGTGCAAAATTGAAGGTAGAAATCACGTTTGGAGCATTTAGAGGTAAATTCTAAGAGTTAGGATTTTGGTTTTTCATCCCTTTTTTCGTTTCTTGGATTCTCATGGAGATATTCCATGTATTTAGGACGAAACACTGTGTGGGAAATGTTTTTTTACCATTAATTTGTGTTAGGTATTCAATCTGAAGTAAAGGGGGACTCTACCCTATTTCTTTGTGCTTAGAATTGATTCATATTGCTATGTATTGGAATGTGATCGAGATAGAACATAGAAAAATATATATTTGGATGAAAATAATTTGATTGTAGTGAGATTGAGATAGAAAGATTGTATGCAATATAATGTGGTTGATGTTGAATAGTGTATGTGATGAAATGGTTTGATTGTGATTGGATCATAATGGAAACTTTGTGTGTAATGCAATGTGATTGATATTAAGTATGATGTGTAGTGAAATGGTGATAGAAATCATATGGTTGGTTACAATGTGGTTGAAATGTGTGGACATGACATTGGTTGATAATGAATAATGTGAAATGATTAAAAATACGTGTGAATAACATGATGATTATGCTTGAATATATTGAAAAACTATGAATGGTTCAACGATATATTGGGGGTGCGGATGATGTGGGTGGTATAAATACTTTGGGCAAGAGAGGATGGTGGTGATACCAACAGTGAGCGTGTGTGCACCACAGGCCACACACTCTCCTCTTGAATCGGTCTATGACTGATACTTTTGCTTGGGGGACCCAATACCACACACGTTGTATTCGTGGAGCAGGAGCTATCCGGCGATCATCCATGGTGTGAAACTGAGTAAGTCCCTGAGGTTGAGGGCATTAGAAATCTATGATCATAATGCCACAGTGGGCGTAGCTACGTGCAGTGAGCGCACATGGGTATGAATTATTTGATAGTACAGTGAATGCACCTGTTTGTGAATTGATATGAAATGTTGAAAGTAGCATTTGTGTTATTTGATACATGATTTAAAATTTGTTAGTAAATGTGTAAAATGTGCAAGGTGAGTCTTTATGCTTGTGTATGTATGATAGTGTAGAGTACTCACTGTTACATCTATTTTTCAAGTGACCAAGAGATCAACACCAAATTCAGTAAATGGGAGGGATGGAACTGCTATAGGACTTAAAAACTTTTTTTTAAAAAAAATTTGTAATGTATTTAAATTGGTCTTGTAGCATTTATTTTGTCTCAAACTTATAACCCTTCTTATTTGAAATACTTTATGAAACTATACGTTGAAAATTATTTAAATAATAATTTTGTTATTCCCTTTTATTACAAATTTATTTATTTTAGAAATTAAATTAAGGTGTTACAAATATCTCAATTATTAGTGATTGATTTTATCACCAAAAATTAATCTTTAAATTAATTTTAAAGTCTAAATCAATTTTCTAAATTAATATCTCAATTATTAAGCATATGTTTACTTACTACAATACATATTTCAAATTTAAATATGTCATTTTAAAATCATAAGTTAATAATATTATATATAATTTATTAAATAAATTTATGTTAATATTTATTTTAATTTACTTAGAAATATATCACATTTGCATCTATATTAATAAAACTTATATTTGACTGAAAAACAATTTTGTTATATTTTTGTCTATTTTTTATGTATTTATATTATATTATTTTTATTTTTAAATATTTGATATAAATTATTAAATTATATTTATCAAAATTTATATTTAGCAACAGTAAATTTTATGTTTATTGTTTATAGTAACATCAACAAAATGAATAAACATTTTTATTGTTGAGAAGAAGGAAAATATATAAAATATAAAAAAAACGTATAAAATGTATTTTATAATCTTCTTTAAATAACTATAATTGATATTATTTAATATAATAAAATTTTATTACTTTATTTTTTATAATTAAATTATAATTCTTATTTATTTATAATAAATAATTTAATAAAATATAAATAAACTCATTCAGTGCATGAGTATATTTATTAATTATTTAATAAAATTAAATTGTTCTAATATATATTTAATGATCAAAATCATCTGCAGTGACAAAGTGATTGCAGAGAATCTTATTACTATTGAGAAATGTAATTATTTAGAGGGTTTAAATTGCTTTAAATAAAAGTGCTTTGTTTACCTATCAAGAAAGAGAATTTTAAAATTCTTGAATATTCAGTTCTAATATATATTCAATAACCACATGAATTACTTTTTTCTCTCATTATTTGTTATTTTCTTCTATTAATCTCCAATTTTCACCGTAAATCACCCCATGAATGCTTCTTCGTATTAGAAAACCATACCAGCAATTTGAAGTTCTTTGTTGGAAGAGATGCTACAACCGTTGAAGAGAATGGAGTGGCAGAATGTTAGAGGGCATGGAAACTTGTGAGCAGCAAGAAACACTGAAGAATGAGTCACCTTTCTTGCTTTGGTTTTTCTTAATTGAACAGTGATTGAAAATAACAAGCAACGGCTTGCATGCAATCCAGATGGGTATAAACATTCGTCGCGTACATCATAAAAGATTCCCGCAGTACAATAATTTGCCTTCTTTCGGTGACACTTCCTTTGAGCTGGCTTTTACGTGACGTCAGCAAGAGTGACCTAATTATAATTACTATCATCATAAATTATGCACTCTGTCCAAATCAGGCTAATGCTCCAAAAACAGGGTTGATTTTTATTATGAGGTGGTACCAATGGTCCAAGATCCCTCTGCCTATAAAGTGATCCCACCACTTCCAAGCCACACCAAACATTGCCCAGCATCCTTTATTTTACTGCAAGTGGGATCAACAAGGTTCGCTCTACGGTTAGGTTCAGGTTTAAAATTTGAATTACTTCTTTCAGTTTTCATTACATCTTTTGCTAAAATTTGGTGCAATTGCATGCAGTTTTAAATGGACAAAACTTTGAAGCTACTGATTTTATGTCTTGCATGGACTTGTTCATTCTCTGCACTGAGATGTGCTGCAAGAACCTATCCTCCGGTAGCAACAAATCAGGACCAGGTCATTAAATTTACTACTGAAGGTGCCACTTCACAAAGCTACAAACAGTTCATTGAAGCGCTTCGACAGAGACTAACAGGTGGGCTGATACATGGCATACCTGTGCTTCCAGATCCAACAACATTGCAAGAAAGAAATCGATATATTTCAGTCGAACTCTCAAACTCGGATACGGAATCTATCGAAGCAGGTATCGATGTGAGTAATGCATATGTTGTAGCATACCGAGCAGGAAATCGGTCTTATTTCCTCCGTGATGCCCCAACATCTGCATCTAGGTACCTTTTCACTGGCACGCAGCAGTACTCGCTTCGTTTTAATGGTAGTTATATTGATCTAGAGAGATTGGCTCGTCAGACAAGACAGCAAATACCCCTGGGGTTACAGGCCTTGAGACATGCAATATCGTTTCTGCAGAGTGGGACTGATGATCAAGAAATAGCGCGTACCCTGATCGTGATAATCCAAATGGCTTCAGAAGCAGCTCGATACAGGTTCATATCATACCGGGTTGGTGTCAGCATTCGAACTAATACGGCGTTTCAACCTGATGCTGCCATGATAAGTTTGGAGAACAATTGGGATAATCTGTCAGGAGGCGTTCAACAATCCGTGCAAGATACTTTTCCAAATGCGGTCACGTTAAGAAGTGTTAATAACCAACCTGTTATTGTAGATTCCTTGACACACCAATCAGTTGCAGTTCTGGCATTGATGCTTTTTGTCTGCAATCCGCCAAATGCAAACCAATCACCACTATTAATAAGATCAATTGTCGAAAAATCAAAGATTTGCAGCTCTCGTTATGAACCAACCGTGCGCATTGGTGGTCGAAATGGTATGTGCGTGGATGTCTATGACGACGGCTATCACAATGGCAATCGTATCATAGCGTGGAAATGCAAAGACCGGCTTGAAGAGAACCAGCTGTGGACCTTGAAAAGTGACAAGACGATAAGGTCCAACGGGAAGTGTTTAACCACAGAAGGTTATGCTCCAGGGAATTATGTCATGATATATGATTGTACTTCGGCAGTAGCAGAGGCCACTTATTGGGAAATATGGGACAATGGAACCATCATCAATCCAAAGTCTGCCTTGGTCTTGAGTGCTGAATCTAGTAGCATGGGAGGGACACTCACCGTGCAAACGAACGAATATCTAATGCGACAGGGCTGGCGTACAGGGAATAACACAAGCCCTTTCGTAACTTCAATCAGTGGGTATTCGGATCTCTGCATGCAAGCTCAGGGAAGTAATGTGTGGCTGGCTGACTGTGATAACAATAAGAAGGAGCAGCAATGGGCACTTTACACAGATGGGTCTATACGTTCAGTGCAAAATACAAACAACTGTTTAACTTCTAAAGACCACAAACAAGGATCTCCCATTGTCCTGATGGCTTGCAGCAATGGATGGGCTAGTCAAAGATGGTTGTTTAGAAATGACGGTAGCATTTATAATTTACATGACGACATGGTGATGGATGTGAAACGCTCTGATCCAAGTCTTAAAGAGATAATACTTCATCCGTACCATGGTAAACCTAACCAAATATGGCTTACTTTGTTTTAATGGCTTCATGTCTGAGGAGGCAAATGCTATCTGCCTCTGTAATGTTTAAATAAGTGACGGAATCTATCGATTCCAGAAACAGTCATGAGCTTCATGCTGCCTTGTAATCTTTCTAATGTGCTTAAATAATAAATTTATGTTTTAGCAAGACCCTACGCCATCAAGTGATCAATAAAGAGAAACCAGATTGCTTCAAGTCAAAGTATATTTTAGAACCTAACTGGATAAAATCAAAACAATTGGGAAGCTAAATCATAATTGGAGCCCGGGGATTTAGTTCCAAACTTGTAGACTTGCACTTTTCTTACAGTTCCAGAATAGTCCTGTGAAGCAAAATAATTGCCCTTCATTGTTTGGAGTAATAATATCATAAATTGGTCTTTATTGTTTGTGAGTAACAATGATCATAGTAACTTATTTTTAAATATTATTTTAATTATTCATTATGTTATTATTCTCATAAAATTATAACTTAAAGAGAAACAAATTTTAAATTTATTTCTTGATTATATGAAAATTTAATGGGATGTATATTTAATCTAATTATATGAATTTATTTTAAAAAGTATGAAATAAGTGATTGTTTTGATTTTATTTAATGATATCTAATTGTGACTTGTGAAATATATGTGTTGAAACTTTTATTATTGAAAATAAATGTAATTTATGTATGAAAGAGTGACTCTTTGTTATATAAATTTTTTTGAGGAGTTATGTTAGAACCTTGTGATTATTAGCAAAAATAATGGATTAAGTTCACTTAGTTAAACTCTCAATGGAAGAGCCTGTCAAGGTAGAGTTGTCTCGGCCAAGATTAATTACAACATAATGTATGTTAAATGAAGCTACCCTTAAGGGAGATGACACTCTTAGGAGGAGAGGACTATCAAGAAGGTAAAACTACCTTAGACTTTGGTTATCTTATAAGTGACTCTTATAATAATATTATATTGATGTCTACTTTGATATTTTTAAGTAACTTATCTATGCATCGGTTGTGATTATTTAAGAGTAATGACAATTATAATGCCTCAAATACTAAGGGTGGCATGAATTGGATTTTCAAAAGTTCAATTTAAATCTATTTAAAATTCAATTATATGAATTAGATTATAAACCAATCTATTTTAATATTTTTTAAAATTGGTTTAAAATCAGATTTAAATCTGATAAAAATATACTATAAATATTTTTATATTATTATTAAATTGTTACATTAAAAAAGTTTAAATTTTATAATAACAAATATAACATTATATTTGCATATATATATATATATATATATATATATATATAAAGCATCAACATTTTATTAAAAATAATATTTTCCTAACAATATAAATTTATAAATTTTTGAGCATGACGAGTGTCAGGCTTGTGTTGGATACGTGCCTATTTTCTTTTAGATCTGATGATGTATTCATGTAACTGCAACATCTATGTGCTTTGAATGTGATGTTGTATGTTGGTTGTAGTGTGAAATGGCTTAAAAATTATGTATGTATAAGCCGTGTGGTTGATGTGTAATAGTTTGATACATGTTGTGTGTGCATTAGAGCGTTTTAGTTGATGCTGAGTTGCAGGATATCTCGTTGTAGTAATATATCTCTCGTTGTAGCAAGAACGAGTTGTCTAGAATAAGACATTTTGTAGTCTTATCGCTGTAGCGAGAGATCCTCGTTGTAGTTAAGAGATTTTTGCTGCAGCGAGAATTTTCTCGCTGCAACAAAAATGACAGATAGAAAAGGGTTCCACTACCTGGTATATCTCGTTATAGTAAGAATATCATGAACTAAAGGGTATTTAAGGAGGTTTTAAGATAAAAACCTTTATTTTTCACCAAACCATTATTTTCTCTCACTTCCCCTCCGTTCTCTCACTCTCTTCACTAAAAAAAACCCTCTCAAGGCAAAGCTTCTCCTAGATCTAAGTAAGAACCTCTACATAGTTTTTATGAATTTCATTTTACAAGACAAGACTTGCAAACTAATTAAGATGAATTTTTATTGCCGACCATGTTGATCAACTGACACTACAATAAAAATAATTTTTAGTGACAATTATTTAGTAACCATAAATTATTTGCCAGTAAATTATTTTTAAATATAAATTAATATATTTATTAAATATTAGCCGACCATGTTGATCAACTGAGTAAGAGTTATTTCAGTTTTTTACTGAATTTTATTTGATAAAAGTTATATATTATTTTTAACACGATTACATTACATTATTTATTAATATAAGGGAACAAATTTATTTCTGGGAGCTTAGTTGCAAGCCCGATTGGGAAATGAGAGGATGTTTTTTTGAAATAGGAATACATTAAAAGAAGTGAAAAAAATGCACATTTACCCGGTAAAATTTGAGTTTTTGCAGATATGAATTTAAATCCATTTTAACTGTTATTTCAGTATATTTGTTTTTTTCGAAGTATAAATTGACATATTATGGTGTTTGTTCCTAGAAGAGAGAACACTCCTTAGTTTTCGGACTCCGGATTACGGTGTAAGGGCAGTCTTCGGTCTTTCGTCTTGGAAGTATTCGGTCTGTCCGAGGTGTGGTCAACCAAGGGTGAGGAGGGTACCTGCAAAGGCACTCCGATGGTAAAGTAAGTGTTCGGTATTACGTAAGCAAGGTTACTATATTTAGTAAGAATGACATCAGAATCAATAATGTACTGTTTACTTTCCTTTTTATAGCCACTGTTTTGGGCTGATGGGCCTGGATAACTTAGGCCTTATTGATTATCCTCTTGATTAAGTATAATCCTCGTTATTACTTCAGATTAGTGCATATTAATTATTTAATGCACGTGGTAAATGGTGACTATTCGGTACCGAGACCTGAGAACCTTAAGGAATATCTGGTTTGGAGGGTACTCGGTACCGAATACCTAAGAGGTACTCGGTACCGGGTACCCTAATAGGTACACTAGCCCTCGAAGCCTCAAAAATTGTAGAAATTTTGAAGAGGCTTATTATCCAGATCTCGGTCTCGGTGCAATGAGCGGGAAAGATGATTTTGGCGGGAAGTTGGGGATGCTTTTAGGGTTTTGCATTTACTGTTCACCAAGATCTGACAAGTTACTCTTTTGATAACCGTTGATCTATTGATGATCTTAACGGCTGAAGTTGGGCGCGACTCTTCATTTACCCGAAACCCTTTGCTCTATAAAAGGGGAGTGTGGTCCCTGCTTGCTTCTACCTTTTGCTCTGTACCGAAGTCTTATAATTTTCTTGTGCGCCAAGCTCTCTATCTTTAAAATCGAGCTCTTCTTCTCAAAGTAAACTTTTCTCAAGGTATAATTCTTTTTAGCCGAGATGGTGAATTCAATAGAATGGGAAGATTCTCTGTCAGATAGGGCCCATGACCGGGATAGGGCTGAGTCTGTTGTTAGAATTGTAGTGGACGAGGCCGAGGAGCCCATTAGGGCTGTAGGTGAATCTAATGAACCTGCCGAATCCTCTGCTTCCGCCGAAGGGATGGTACCCATTGTCAGTCCAATTCGGGAGAGGCCGAAGTGTCCACCATGTACAATTCCTGGATATGAATGGGTGGACGGAGAGGTGGTATCTTACTTCTCTAATTACCAGCGGAACGGTTACCTGAGGCGGTTCTTAAGGCTGAATAGGGTTTGCTTGTTTGAAAATGAGGATCCTTATCCCATGGAAGTTGAATGCTGCCGAGGGGATGGCACGCCGAACCCTGACCTAGTATGCCTAGGCGCCGAGTTCGGCTTGGAAAGGGGATTTTACGTTTATGATTGCATTTTCAGAGAGTTAGGAGTAGTTTTTCCTTTAGATGACTTCCAAATGGGGGTTTTACGTGTTTTAAACGTAGCCCCTACTCAACTTCATCCGAATGGGTGGGCAGCAATGCAAGCCTTTAGGATCCTTTGTAAATTTCATTATATAGAGCCGACCACCAACCTTTTTCTTCATTTCTTTAGTACACGTCCTTCAGATAAAGCTCGGTGGATTTCCTTGTTCCGTCAGCCCGATTTTCCTCTTTTCAAACCTTATACTTACTCCTTCAAAGGGGGAGGAAAAATTATTTTTACGACTGAGAAGGGACTCCTTTGTTCCCTTTTCACTGGACTCGGGTACCTCGCCGATATGACGTGGTGCTCTTCAATATATTAAGACCCTTCCTCGGGAAATTCCTGCCCGAGGACTGATTTTGCTGCTCAAGTCCCCAAATCCTCGGATGGACTTGAATGGTAGGTAATTTTCCTAAGTATATTTTTCTAGGATGTCTTGAATTGATTTGACTTTTCTTTTTTGATGCAGTTCTAATGGCACATCTCGGCTCCGGAATGGGATACCGTCAAGCTTTAAAGCAAAGGATGCCGGAGGGGATGACGGTTGATCAACATCGTCATCCCGAAGTGGATCACTTGGCCGAGAGGGCCACTGCTCGATCTCTTCCCCGAGATCACAATCAAGCTGAAGGGGACCTTCGAAAGAGAAAAAGTAAGGCAAGGCCAAAGAGGCCGAATCGAGGCCAAAGAAGAAGCAGGCACGTGCCGAACCTGCTGCCGGACCGGGAGAGACTTCTCGGGGGGTAACCATTCCTCCCGAGGTTATGTCCGAGAAGTTCTTCGCCGAAGGGGTGAATCCTTCTCGCCTACTCCCACCTCGTCTTCTTTCAGAATCAGGGAAGAAGATAGTAAACGAACAAGACAAGGGGGCGAGGTGGGATTGGTTCTGCGAGTTCTTCTCCCGAGCCGGGATCATGGCTCGATCTTTGGCGCTTGAGCCTATGCTTGAGCTTGAAAAGGTTAAAGAAGAATTGGCCAAGTGCCAAGAGGTGCAGCTGAATCTCTCCGAGACCAACAAAGCACTGGAAACCGAAGTGGGTCAGCTTAAAGAATATCTTCGTATTCGAGATACACGTGTCGAGGATATGGAGAAAAAGCTGAAGACTGCTGAGGCCGACAGGAAGGCTAAAGGTCTGGAGTTAGCTGATGCCTTGACGCGAGAGAGGCGGACTAAGGAGCGATGTGAGGCCGAAATGAAGGCCTTGGAAGTCAAAAGTAACGAATCGGTTATTTATGCGAGCATGAAGCAGTTTCTATCATCTTTGTTCGGCGAGCTAGACGATTCGGGAAAATTCCTTCGGTTTTCGGTTTGATACAGCGAGGGATTTTTTCCAAGGAAAATTCCTTCGCTATGATGAGGTAGCCGACGACCTTGAGCCGGATCTCCTTGCTCCTCGCCAAGTGGAATCGGGTGAAGCCGAGGACACTGGTGCTCCTGAAACTTCTCCTCCCGCCGACGCCCCTGAAGAGTCCCTTAATATTGTTGATTGATTTAATGTATTTGCTTTTCTTTTGTTGTATTTTTAAATATCAATAAATGATGAAGTATTCATGGGAACTCTGTGTTTGACTTTTAATTTTGTTCTGTAGTCGATCGAAATACCTTACATACTGAAAAGGTAATAAGATTTGAATTAATTAACCGAATAGTGAGATAAAACTTGACAGATTGGAATTCATCCTTAGCCAAGATAGGTCTCGGGAAGGAATCACTTAGATAAATTAATTTCAACCTTGGCCGAGATGTGGCTCGGGAGGGAATAACAGATAAATTAAATTCAACCTTGGCCGAGATGTTTCTCGGGAGGGAATAACTTGGATAAATTAGATTCAACCTTGGCCGAGATGTTTCTCGGGAGGGAATAACAGATAAATTAAATTCAACCTTGGCCGAGATGTGACTCGGGAGGGAATAACTTGGATAAATTAAATTCAACCTTGGCCGAGATGTGACTCGGGAGGGAATAACTTTAACAGACCGGATAAGTAGTTGCCTTGAACAGACGAATTTTGTTAAAGTAGTGCCTCATTAAAAACCTTCTTGGGAAAACCCCTTTTCACGTTTTTATAAGGGGAGAAAACCTAAGTGAGGAAAAGAGTGCACTTGAATTTACATTTACATTCATACAATCAGCTGTAGTAACGTTTGAGATGAGAAATGTTCCACGTTCTTGAAATTGGATCTCCTTCCAATGTTTCCAAGCGGTATTATCCATTCTTCAAGTTTTCCTTTATTCTGAAGGGTCCGTCCCAATTGGCCGAGAGCTTACCATGTCTCTTATCTCGTCTAGCTTCTCCAGTTGCTCGCCAAACGAGGTCGCTTTGAATGAAATGCCTAGGCCGAATGCCTGAGTTAAATTTTTTTGTCATTATTCGTCTGCTCGCTTCGTTCATTATGGCTGCATGTTCCCGGATTTCTTCGATGGTATCAAGGCTGACTGTCAAAGCTTCCGAATTGTTTTCTTCATTAAATTGCTGCCTTCTAAGGGATAGCTCGCCGATTTCGACAGGTACCATGGCCTCGGCACCGTATGTTAGCCGAAATGGTGTTTCCTTAGTTGAGGATTGAGGGGTACACCGATATCCCCAAAGGATCTCAGGGAGCTTTTCGGCCCATTCACCTTTTCCTGAGCCTAGACGTCGTCTTAGTTCCCTGAGAATAACCTTGTTAGCGGCTTCGACTTGTCCGTTAGCTTGGGGATGTTCGACTGACGCTAGTCGATGCTTGATATGTAACCCTTCTAGGAACTCGTTAAAGCGTCGATCCGTAAATTGGAGGCCGTTATCAGTGACTATGGCATGGGGGATGCCGAAACGGGTGATGATATTTTTCCATGTGAACTTCTGAACATTATTGGCCGTTATAGTTGCAAGGGGCTCGGCTTCGATCCATTTAGTGAAGTAATCAATGGCAACGATTAAGAACTTACATTGCCCCTTTGCTATGGGGAAGGGTCCGAGCAGATCCATCCCCCAAATGGCAAAGGGCCAAGGTGTGACAACCGAATGGAGGTTTTCAGCTGGTTGATGAATCAGGAGACCATGTTGTTGGCAGGGTATGCATTTCTTCACAAATTGATCTGCATCTTGGAGGAGTGTCGGCCAATAATATCCGGCCCTAATAATCTTCAGAGCTGTTGTTCGTCCGCCGGAATGTGTACTACATATTCCTTCATGTATTTCTTTTAGTACATATTCGGCCTGATCCTTGCCGAGACATTTGAGTAAAGGGGTGGAGATTCCCCTTCTATATAGCTCTTGGCCGATCATGGTGTACTTCGCAGATTGAGCTCTTATCTTTTTTGCCTTATCCGGGTCTGTAGGAAGCTCATTAGTGCTGAGATATTGGATAATATCTTTTCTCCAATCGGCCGGATTGTCTATGAAAAAACATTCTTTCTTCAATATACTTGGCTCAGCTATTTCCTGCTGGATGATACTCTGAAGTTGTCCGGGCTGACGAGTGCTTGCTAGCTTAGCTAGTCGGTCGGCCTCTTCATTAGAGGATCTCGGTGTGTGCTGGACTGCTACTTCATCGAAAGTTGCGCGCAATTTCTGGTATTCCTGGAAGTAACATAGCAGTGTATTATCCTTGATTTGATAATTCCCTGAAATTTGGGAAGTTATCACCTGAGAGTCACTGAGGCAGGTTATTCTCTTAATCCCTATTTCTTGAACCAAACGAAGTCCGGCCAGCAGTGCTTCGTATTCAGCTTGATTGTTGGAGGTCTTGAAGCCGAAACGTAGCAATTGTTCCAAGGTGACCCCATTTGGTCCTTTTAGGACAATTCTGGCTCCACTTCCATGTCGGTTTGATGATCCATCTACGTATAAAGTCCATTGATCAGTAGTCGTCTTTTGGTTCGGATGTAGCTCATTAATGAATTCGACCAAATTTTGATTTTTGATAGCGCCCCTTGCTTCAAAACGTATGTCAAATTGGGATAGTTCAACCGCCCATGCCATCATTCTTCCTGCCAGCTCAGGTTTTCTCAGCATTTTACCGATTGGGCAGTCGGTTCTGACGACAATTCGGTATCCTTGAAAGTAATGTCGAAGACGCCGAGCTGTATGTACCAAGGCCAAGACTGCCTTCTCAATTATTTGATACCTGGTCTCTGCACCGAGTAGTGTATGACTGGTAAAATATAGGAGGATGGGGTCAGGAGTTTCTTGCATTAATACCGAGCTGATGGTCATTGGTGATACTGCAAGATAAACAATGATATCTTCTTGACTAATTGGTTTAGATAGGATTGGCGGTGTTGCTAGTATGGACTTGAAGGAAGGCCTTCTCGCATTCGTCGGTCCATTGGAATTTCTGTGCCCTTTTCAGTAATGTAGTGAATGGACGAGCTATTTCGGCTAATTTAGGTAGAAACCGAGATAGGGCTGCCATTCGTCCTACTAATCTTTGGACTTCTTTGGTGGAGCTTGGACTTTTCATACTTATTACGGCCTTACACTTGTCCGGATTGGCCTGGATTCGTCTTTCTGATAGCATAAAGCCAAGGAACTTTCCCCCTGAAACACCGAAGACACATTTTTCTGGGTTAAACCTGAGGTTATACTTGCGCGCTTCGGCAAATACCTCGGCAAGGTATGCTTGGTGTTCTTGTATGGTGGCGGATTTTATCACCATGTCATCAACGTAAACTTCCATACATCTGCCAATTTGTTTGCTGAAGATTTTATCCATTAAGCGTTGATATGTAGCTCCAGCGTTTTTCAAACCGAACGGCATCACCTTATAGCAGTAATTGGCTGATTCCGTAATGAAGGCTGTTTTTTCTTCATCTGGTCGATACATCCGAATTTGATTATATCCAGAGTACGCGTCCAGAAAGCTCAAGAATTTATTTCCTGCTGCTTCATCAACCAATTTGTCAATGTTTGGTAAAGGATAGGCATCTTTTGGGCAAGCTTTGTTTAAATCCGTGAAGTCTGTGCACATCCGCCATTTTCCATTTGCTTTCTTTACCATGACTACATTCGCTAGCCAGGTAGAATACGTTGCTTCTCGGATAAAATTTGCCTTCAATAATTTGTCGGTCTCCTCTTTAATATCCTTGGCTCTTTCTCCTCCGACTTTTCTCTTCTTTTGTGCTATCGGCCGAGAATTTTTGTATACAGATAGGTGATGGCACATAAAACTTGGATTGATGCCAGGCATGTCGGCAGCGGTCCATGCAAAGAGTTCTTTATTCTTCCACAATACTTCTTGAATGATATCTTGTTCTGGATCAGTTAAACCAATGCCGAGGTATGTGTTCTGTCCTTGAAGGACGCCTAGCTGTATTGATTTCTTTTCTTCATTTGGTTCTACTCGGGGGCCTTCATCAATCCTAGGATCAATCTCTACATCTTTCATATCATTGTTGAGTTCAGGGGATACTATATTCACATCCCCCCGAGGTGTCGGTCTGACCCGAAGACTTGCAAAGTAACATTCTCGGGCGGTTTTTTGATCAGCATGAATAGTTACAATCCGTCCTTGGTCTGATGGAAACTTCATAGCCAGATGTGGAGTTGATACTATGGCCTTCAGTTTGTTGAGAGAAGGGCGTCCGAGGAGTATGTTGTAGGAAGTGTTGGCTTCTACCGCCTGGTAAGTTATTTTGATGCATTTCCCTTCTCGTTAAGGCCCGAACAAAGTATATAAGTCAATGCATCCTCGTGTTTCGACTCTCTCCCCTGCAAACCCGACCAGAGGTTCATGGTATTCTCTGAGTTCTCCTTCTGGTATGCCCATTTGTTGGAAAGTTTTCCAATACAAAATGTCGGCAGAACTACCTTGGTCTATCAATGTTTTCTTGACTGTACAATTATTAATATCTACACTTATGACCATAGGATCATCTTGTACGGGATCTACTCCTTGAAAATCCTGGTCTGTAAATGTGATTGGGGGGATGCGGACTCGACTACCTAAAGAGATGTGATTTACTAATCTCACATTTCTTAGGTGTCGTCTTCTAGCCGAGTTGGTGGCGCCTCCACCTGCAAAGCCACCGGCTATTGTGTTAATAATTCGGCGGGGTTGGTTCTCTGGTTCGTATGGCCGCCTTTGAGGTTCTCTAGACCTACTTCTTTGTCTTTCATGTCTGGGACCTCGATGATTATCACCTCGGGAAGGAGGATGGGACACGAAATTATGAAGATGACCGGCTTTAATTAAATCCTCAATCCGATCCTTGAGTGCTGCACATTCTTCGGTATTATGACCCCTGTTTCGGTGATATTTAATACTTTCGTCTTGTCAGCTCTGGGAGAGGTATTTGCTCTTCTTGGCATGGTCATTATTTCTGTGTTAAGTGCTTGGTCTAGCACTTTTGCCCTGTTGGTGTTTAAGGGAGTGTAACTTGTATACCGAGGTCCTCTGTTGACCCTGTTAGTGACAAGTCCTTTTTCTTTTTCTTTATTTTTTAGGAGGTTATTTCTTTCACTTTCTCTTCGGCTGGAGCCTTGATCAGTTCTCATCTGGCTTCGGTATTCGGCCAGTTCCTCCATCTCCATGTATTTGGTTACCCGGACCCTGAGTTCATCTAAGTCTGCCGGAGGCTTTTTGCAGATACTATTAACAAAGGGTCCTGGCCTAAGGGCTGTGGAGAGGTGATGCATAGCCACAGCTGGTTCCAGGTTTCGGATGGAGAGGGCGACTTTACCAAATCTATCCATGAATGCCCTAAGAGTTTCTCCTTTTTCTTGACGAATATTCACCAATGCTATAGAGGTCAAATGATGTGGCCGACTTGTAGCAAATTGAAGCTTAAAGCGTGTGAAAAGAGTTGTGAATGAGTCAACCGAAGAGTGGGGAAGTCGGGTGAACCAACTTAGCGCTGGTCCCCTGAGAGATGTCGGGAATAGTCTACACATGAGTGCATCTTCGTCAGTGTAGAGACCAACTTGCGTGGAGAAAATGTCTACATGTTCTTCGGGATCAGTCGTGCCATCATACTTCTCTAACACTAGACCTTTCCAGGCCTCGGGCAGTCTTGCCTCCATGATAGAGCTGATGAAGGGATTTCGGCCAGACCTGTCTGAGTCAGATACTGGGGGTGGGGCCTTTGTTTTTGTAGCTTGCAGAGCAGAGGAATCCCCTTGTTCTTGAGAAATCGAAGCTGTATGAGTTGGTATGTACGATCTGATCTCACTTCTCAGATTAGCATTTTCTTTCTTCAATGCTGATAACTCCAGTGCATCTATCTCTCTCTCTGTTTCTGCAGCTCAGTTATTTCAGCTTTCATCTGCCTCATGACGGAAGAGAGGTCTTCCTGGCTCATCCTTTCTACTACCTCTACGGGTTGTTGGTTGGGGGTAGTATCACCGTCATACAACATTTCTCTTGTCCTGGTAGGTCCTTCTTGTTGACTTCTTGTAAGCACCATAATATCTTTACTGATAGAGGGTTCGAGCCCCACGGTGGGCGCCAAAATGTTCCTAGAAGAGAGATCACTCCTTAGTCTTCGGACTCCGGATTACGGTGTAAGGGCAGTCTTCGGTCTTTCGTCTTGGAAGTATTCGGTCTGTCCGAGGTGTGGTCAACTAAGGGTGAGGAGGGTACCTGCAAAGGCACTCCGATGGTAAAGTAAGTGTTCGGTATTACGTAAGCAAGGTTTCTATATTTAGTAAGAATGACATCAGAATCAATAATATACTGTTTACTTCCCTTTTTATAGCCACTGTTTTGGGCTTATGGGCCTGGATAACTTAGGCCTTATTGATTATCCTCTTGATTAAGTATAATCTTCGTTATTACTTCAGATTAGTGCATATTAATTATTTAATGCACGTGGTAAATGGTGACTATTCGATACCGAGACCTGAGAACCTTAAGGAATATCTGGTTTGGAGGGTACTCGGTACCGAATACCTAAGAGGTACTCGGTACCGGGTACCCTAATAGGTAAAGTGTTAAATATGCTTAATGACAAATTTGGAGTTATATTGATTGAATTTATTGACAATTTTAAAATTAGGTTAATGACATTGATTTTAAAAGTGAGTTGTTTTCTAAATAAAATAAAATCATATTGATTTTATTTTATTTACAAGTTAGAATGTTTAATTTCAATGGTATTAAACTTTAAACTTTTTTTATATAAATTCTGTTGCGATAGAAGATAAATTTACAAAACTTTTAATTTTGTTGGAAGTGTATTTTAGCCATCAACAGTGGCATCTCAGAGTGTGCGGTTGCTTGTGTTGTGGCTGCCAGTGTTTGTGTCCCTGCTGCCGGCCTAAGCGTATCTCTGTGTTGTTGATGCTACCACCACTGTTTTAAATTATTTTATTTTATAAATTGAATAATATAAATATTTATTTGGGTAAATATAATTAGTAATCAGAAATATCTATTATTATTTATTTAAATTTATACTGGTATTTACAAAATTAAATATAATTTTTATTTATTTAAAATTATTTTTGTATTTAGATAGTTGTTAATAATTTTAGGTATAAAATGATTAAAATAAATATTATAGATACTTAAATTACAAATTAAATTAGTAAAAGAGAGTATTTGTAATAATTTTTCAAAACTTAATGTTACTTATATATGCGTGTTTATATTAAAATAAATTTTGAGTTTGTCTTATTATTTGTATGTTTTAATATTTTTTTATTTTTATTTTAATGATAAAAATATAGATAGAAAAATTGGTGATAGTTGTAATAAATTGACATAGATAAATAAATTAAATAAACATAAATATTGATTATATATATTTTTTATATTTAAATTTTATTTTTATTAAAAGATTGTTAATAATTTAAGGAATATAATAATTAAATTAAGAATTAGTAATCCTTAAAATTTAAAATTAGTAATGATAAAAAAGGATTAAATTATAAGTAAATATGCATTATAAAATATATTTATTTTAGCTAATTCATTAGTAAATAATGTTGATTTAACTAGAGTCTATAATATTAGAAGTAAAGTTAATAAGTAATGTATTAGTGCAATATTATTTTCATTATATAATTAAATAATAATATGATTACGATATTTAATATATTATTAAACATAATTATAATTATAATACATGTTCACGTGGTATTTTAATTTATTTTAATTATTTGTGGATTTGAATTGATTTTATTTGTATTTTATTGTTGTATAAATGTTATACAAATAAATGGATTTTTTAGTAATCATGTTGTTAAAAATCATTTGAATTAAAAATTAAAATAGTAAAAGATAATAGTTGGTCTATTTTTCCATTACCTGAGCGTTCTAATGAAGTATTTCACGTACTATCACAATTTTCTTTCCATTCATTACATGACAGACCACCTATGTATTTCCACTCATCTCAAGCCACCTAACACCCTTCATAGGCTCATTAATCACCATTTAGCAGTACAAAAAGTGTAACATCCTCATTTTTATTCTTTTGTTTTTGCATAGAAATAGGAGTTTAGGTGTAGGACTTCTCGCTTAAGCGAGCGAGACAGATATTTCAGGACTAGATGTTTTGGAGCATTCTCGCTCAACAAAGGTAAGTCTCCTTAAGCGAGAGAAGATATAGTTGTCCCAATTGTCCTTTCGACTAGGCAAGGAAGGAGCTCGTCTAGGCGAGGAGTCGCAGGAAAACAGGGTGCTATTTGGACCCATCCTCGCTCAGGCGAGAGCATAAAAAAATCACTATCTAGTTAGCTCGCTCAAGCGAGGACGTGCTCACTCAAGCGAGAGCTTGCTTGCTCAAACGAGAACGGGCGAGTTTGAAGGGTATTTAAGGACTTTTATATTGAGAAATTTTATTTCTCATCAAAACTACCTCTTCTTCTCTGATCTCTCTGTTCTCTCCCACTCCCATTTGCCAGAAAGCCTTATCTTTGTTAGATCTGAGCGCAAACGTCTGTTCCACTCGGATCTAAGTAAGTTTCTGGAGCCTAACCTTCAACTCTAGTTCCTATTCTTGCTATTTCTCCTTCTAATAGTAAACTATTCTGTGACGTTAGAAAGAATTCTAGTTCTTGAGAAGTGTTGCCAGTTGAGACGTGGAGTTTCTCCCTAGTGCCCACGAAGAACCTAGTTTTGAGATCTATTTCCATGTAAGGGAAGTATTCTCAAGCTTTAGTGTTATTTCTATATGTAGTGATCTCAGGAGAATGAAAACAACTACTTTTAGTAATAATCTATAAAATTTTCATGGAACTATATGATAAAAAGTGGATTTTTGGCATAAAGAAAGGTTTTAGGTTTATTTGAAATCACTCAGAATTGAATTTCTACTAGTAGCAGTCATGAGCTAGAGCAAAATTAAGAAGTGTTGTAAATAAGTTACTCGAGGTAAATATAACCTTCGAAAAAAATTATATGTGTATATTTATGAATTGCGAGATTGGGTTAAGTTCGAGGGTGTCTAACTTTCGGCATATTGTGTTAAATTATATGATAATGTGTTACTGTGTATGATTATGTGCTAAAATGATGAAATGTGGTGATTATATGAATTTGATGAAATCTAGTTGGTATTGGGAAGAATAAACATATTTATTATAGATATGTGAATCAAAACCAGTTGGGATGTGTGAATTATTGAATATGTTTTAATAAATCATGTGTATGACTTTTGGAAAATTGTGTGATATGAAAAGTGATGAATATGTGTGGAGGAAAGAAATAAGGATATTAGTACGTGTGTTACAAATACATCGATTGGTGCGATTATGATATATGTATTATAATACATCGACAGGTGAAATTATAACCCATATAATGTAATACATTGATTAATGTGTTTACAACATATGTATTAGAACAGTATAAAGTGATGTGCCATGGTTGAAACATGGTATGGATAGTTTACGGATACATTGGGAGTATAGGATTTGGGGTTGATTGTGAATATCTAGAAAAAATGAGAGTGGTAAATACAGTTCAATGATGTGTACACAATGTAAAAGTGGGAAGCATTTATAGGCCTTACACTTATTTCTTGACCGAACTCCTAACTATTCCTTTGGTTGGACCTATAATTGAAATTGTATTATGTTAATAGTAAAAATAAACATAAACATAATTGGACCTATAATTGAAACCTAACTACACTTATTTCTTCAAGTTAATGTTCTTGAACCTATAATTGAAATTGTTTCCAATATGAAAAATGCAATAAATATGATAGGCATTTGGAGATTTCCATCCAATGTGTGTAGATTTGAAACAACACTCTTAATACTTTGATGTTGATAAGATATTAAATATATTCCTATCTTTGAAGTAATGTGCACATGAATTGTAATGTCCCAAATTTTGTAATGATAAGTGAGTTATGAGTTTGATGTGATAATGATGAGAATATACGTGTAAATATGTGTATATTTGTATAATGTGATGTGGATGTTGATTGTGCAAAGAGATTAAATTTATGGATTGTCTGAAATAGGCTAAGTGTATGGTGCAGGGTGTTCTCGTTGTAGTGAAAGGATCCTTGCTGTAGCAGGAAGGCCTTGGGCGAAACGCATAAAACTGTGCCTTCTCGCTGTAGAGAGAAGGCACTGGGAGAGAGGGGTGAAATTGTTGCGTTCTCCCTGCAGCGAGAGGGCGACAGTGAAAGATGTATTTCTAAGTGTTGTCTCACTGTAGCGAGAGGGTCTCACTGTATCGAGATTCTATAAAAATCAGAGTGCAGTTTCCTTTAAGATTTTCATTGTAGTGGGAGAGGGTGTTGCTGCAATGAGGTACCTGTAGCGAGAGTGTCGCAATCAGAGGGGTATTTGAGCGGTTTAAGGTTTGAAAAAATCATTTTCCCAATTATCCCTTCGAATCCGTTGTCACTTTTCTCAATTCCTAAGCTATTCTTATTGATTAAATTGCCTCCAAAGCCGTTTGGGAGTAAGATTGACAGTTGAAAACGAGTTTGGGGTGTTTGGAAGTAAGTTTGTGAGTTAGGATTTTTGGGTTTTATCCCCTTTTCTTTGATTTCTTGGTTTCTCATAGGAGTTTCCCTATATTTAGGACAAAATCTGTTTGGGGAGGACGTTTATTTTGAATTACGTCGTGGGTCTTCATTCGAGGTAAGGGGGAGACTCTACATTCTCTCATTTTTCTTAAAAATCCATTTATATTGTTATTTGTAGAGTTGTGATTGAAATAGCACATAGAAAGGTGTGCATTTGGATGAAAATGACTTGATTGTAATAGGGCATAGTGAAAGTCTTGTGTGGAACCTAGTGTTGTTGGCATTGAGAAATGTTGTGTGTGATGAAGTAAATAATTGAAGAGAAATTATGATAAAAACTGTATGATTGAACCTTGTGTGGTGGAATATGATCATATGTGCCTTGTGTTCTAAATGAATGTGGCTTGTGTGCCGTGTACGAATATAAATACTGGATGTGACTTAAATGTGTGTGAAAGGGCATGTTAAATGAGATTGTGAATATGCTGTGAATAGTTCAGCTATAGACTGGAGGTGTGGAAGATGGGGACGGTAGAAATACCTTGGAGAAGAGAGAGTAGTGGTGACACCAACAGTGAGCATAAGTACACCACGGGCCACACACTCTCCTCCTGACTAGACCTCTGACCAACACCTTTGCCGAGTGACTCGTGATCGCACATGTTGTATCCGTGAGGCGGGGGTAACTGGCGACCACCCATGGTCTGAAACTGTGATCACAATGCCACAGTGAGCATGGCTACATGTAGTGAGTATACGTGTGTATGAAACGTTGTTGGTGCAGTGAGCGCACTGATTGTAAATTGAAATGAAATTATGATGAGTGTTGTTTGTAATTATTAAGACTTGAGTAAAATATGTTAGAATACATGTGGGGTGTGCAAGGTGAGTCTTTATGTTTATGTGTGTGTTGGATAGTGTGGAGTATTCATCCTTACATTTATTTTTCAGGTGACTAAGACGATCAACATCGGTCTCACTAAAGGGATGGGATGGGTGAAACTGTTATAGGACTAGAAATTTATTTGAACTCTGATGTAATTAAATTAATCCTATAGCAATGATTTGATGCAAGTTGTAACCCATCCTTATTTTAAAATATTTTAATCAACTATGCGTGGGAAAAATCATTTTGAATGAAATTTTATTTTCTCCCATTTTGTGAAATTTGATATTTGAAATTAAATTTAAGGTGTTACATGAATCATTGCTAAAAATCATTCTTATGTTGACAAAGTTTTTTCTTCAACAATAACTAAAGCTAGCTGAAGAATACAATTATTCTCATCTTGTATTCTTGAAATCAATAATGTGTGACGATATTCACCATATAAGAACGTACGATTTACCTACACTATTACAAAATCTGCATATATAGATGAATAGAAACCGTTTGTAATATCCTCATCGGTAAAAAATTACAGACAAATTTAACAGTTTGTCTGTAATTTAAAGACAAAAATAGCCGTCTGTAACCCGTCTGTGATATATTTTACTATTTTTTATTTACATAATTATTCTTGCCTATTCCTGATTATCACATTTTATAAACATAATAAAAACTACAAAATTAAATTTAAAAATTCAAAAATAATTTATAAAATATAAAATTTAAATGTCATTACAAATGAAGACAATAACATCCAAATAAATAATGTTAAAAATAAAATATAAATGTTCATTACGAATAATCTATATGATCATCATCCGAAGGAGCATCATCATCAGTAGACAAAGAGTCGAAAAAAGAATGATGGATGGAGCTGAAAACTGGTGGTGCTGGAGCTAGTGAAGGAAGAGGAAGAGGAAGAGGTGTGGAGCTGCTTGCTCTCATGAGCTCAAAATATGCATGCATCTGCTGCATCTGCATATGCTGTTGCTGCATCTGCATATGCTGTTGCTCCATCTGCTGCTGGACCTCTCTTTGCATCCTCGATGCCACCTTCTTTTCTATCTTCTCTATTTTCTTTGCCCATTTCTTCTTTCATGCACTTTCCTTGCTCTTCCACATTTCCTCATTCTACTGTTGAAGTTCTTCATTGAGGGCATGGACCTGAGTGCAGACCATGTCCTCCACTTCCTTAGGTGGAAGAGAAGAAGCATCTCCGGTAACAAATGCAGGGGTATAGAGTCTGCAAAGCGGTCTCCCATGCCATAAATGCGACCTTTATAAAGGTCATCCACTGTCTTTGACCACATACCATCCTTATCAACTGACTCTGGATCATGAGAAGATGCCTCCTCAAGCCTTTGAACATAGTCATCCTACAGTTCAGTTTAGATAATTAGATATTAGTCTGGAGAACTATTTAATAAATCACTAATAATAACATATAGTATCAATAAGAATGACTTACATATGTGGCCTGAGATCGTGTATTAACCCATAGGTTTTTGTCTCCCCTGCGAGTGTGTGTCTCCTTGAACAACTCTCCATGTGTTGGTGGCCTTTTCAACGACTTCTCCTGCAATTCCAATTAAATCACAATCTCAAATATGAAATTATAGATAGAGTAAAATGAATTTTAAAATCACATACCAAGTTTGCCTTAGTGCCAGCCAAAGTCGTAGAGCCACCAGTATGCAGTGATCCCCCTTTATTAGATGCTCTGTTTGTCTTGTTCTTTATGGAGAGATTTTTAAACTCATGCGTACCCTAATACTCCTGCAATGCATGAAGAAAGTTGAGTGCTATCCAATTAGCAGTAGAAGGGTCTTGACAAGCCGCTGTATACATCTGTCTTAGTCGCTTTGTAGTGCAACTCTTCCAGGCCTTGAAAATCATCTTTTCGTCCTGAGAGAAATGGAGAAGTTGCTCTACATAAACACAATTTCATTAGAAGAGGTACAAATAATCATATGTAATTATACTTAGCCAAAGTTAATACACTATTATTACCTTCCAATCTTTGAACCATTCCATCTTTGTATCCTTCGGCACCTTTGCAAAACTTGTGTAAGGCGCATCAAACATCTTCTTAATGGTATCTGTGACCTGGTGGAGACCTTTTTGTGGTGGTATCCAACTGATAACACAATAAAATAAAACAATTATTATAACATTCACATAAAGTACAAAATGTTAGGCATACTTTAAAGGAAACTTACCAAGTGGACCCATCCTATCTCAAAGTTTCTAACGATCTTGATGATGACTGCTGCCCACTTACAGCTGGAACATCAGTGGATCCCTCTCCTGTGCCTTGTGTAGAAGGTGACTGTATGGCTTATGTAGTAGGCAGTGCAGAGTGTGAAACTCACTGTAACGGAGGGGAGGAGCAATATACCCAGGATTGGGCACCATAATAAATTGCTCCTGCCCCTAACTTGGGAGATCTGCACTATAGCTGGTGTGGAAGTCAGAGTGGGAGCAGTAGGTGAAAGAGTGTTACCATGATCGGCATGTTGAGCGATACCCTTCTTACCTTTACCTGCCATATCTGAATCAAATACAATATATGTTTAGAGACAAATACCATAATCTTTATAAAATATGGTTAATATTGGTGATAACTCAAAATAAATAATCATAGAAACATAGTAAATTGACAAATCTACTTAATTTACCTCATTTACTCTAATAGTTCAAGACTACCTTCATCATCATTCGATGAAATATAATCCATAAATCCTTCCTCCTTATGTTCAATCTTGTCATCCATTTCATTATTTCTTAAAGTTTTGGTAGGAGAGTCAATTATTTCAATTTCATTCAAAGGAGAAGATAAAATTGGAGGGATAACAGTGTCTATTACTACATGTTAAGGAATTGAGTCATCAATTTGATATGCATTTTCATCATCTACTTTATCACTTTCAATTCGACCCTTTAGTTTAGTTTTTATTACAATCCTCCATTTTTTATTACATGTTTTAGGGTAAGATAAGAAATATACTTGTCTTACATTTTGTGCAATGATGAAGGGGTCAAAGCCTCTATATCTTTTGATATGGTTAATCTCAATTATATTGTCATAGTTATGTTTACGTGTCCCTATTAGGCATGTTGGGTCAAACCATTCACACTTGAATAAGACAATCCTTTTTATGGTTTCATTACTATATTCAAGCTTAACTACTTCGTTAAGTTTTCGATACCAATCACAGTCACCATCACTTGAATTTCCTCTCACACTAACCCCACTATTATCTATTTTTCTCCCTTTATATGATTCAATAGTTTGAAATTTTTACTTGTTAACATAGAAAGTTGGCCAACAATATGCTTTATTTTTTGCATCTTTGGACAAGTTATATAGGTCAATATCTATGATACCATTACTGGAATTACGCACCTACAAATACCATTAAATATGTCAATTGATTGAATAAGAATAATATTAAGAAGTTGATAAACTAAAATGTTAGGAAAATTCCATGATGTACATAACTTTTGAACCACGATGGAAATTGATTAAGGCATTCGTGACCATATAATTGTTCAAAATATCTGTAAACATTGCAACATCATTGATTAAATTTGAATAACCATGATCAGAAAAAGTCATTAAAGCAATCATATGTCACTTACGTTCTGAATGGTTGAACTTCATCACAATTTAATAAGATGTGCAAGTGTGCGACATCTGATTCATCATTTAAGATCCATCGTTCTTCGCATTTTCTAGATGCATGACTTGATTGGTTGAATAAAGATAGAGTTGGCTTATTACTGTTTTCTCCCCCATCATCATTTCAACCAACCTAAGTCCTCCTAGATTAAACATGAGGTTTGAAATAGAATGTGCAAAAATTTGATGTCTCCTTTGATATATATGCCTAGCACATGGATCCTCCCACTTGAGCTCTATTTTTCACAGTCCTTTTGAACTCTCTGATTTCTCGTTCAAACGAATACATCCACTTGTATTGTATTGGTCCACATACATGTGATTCATACGCTAAGTGTATAGGCAAGTCCTCCATGGAGTCAAAGAAACCAAGGGGAAGTATTCTTTCTAATTTGAATAAAATCACAGGAATATTGTTCTCCATCACTAATAGGTCTTCAACCCAAAGAATAGGTGAAAACAGGTCTTTAAAGTACTCACTTAACTCAGTCAATGACTTTCAAACATGGTTAGGTAGTTCCCTAAATGTAGCAGGTAGAGGACACTATGAATATGTGGCAATCATGACTTTTCATCCCAAAAAATCTTGTTCAACATTGACATAACAACCGAGGTTTGAAGTATAATTGTCAGGCATTTTCAAGTCCTTTACCCACTTACACATATCTTGCCTTTGTGGTAAAGTCAGAGTGTAACTTGCCTTTGGCTTTGACCATCGACCATATGCAAATTTTTGAAACCTCAATTCTGGATGCCTACAATATTCTTCTAAATCTTGCCTTGCCTTTACATTATCTTTAGTTCGATCAATGTCCATTACAGTATTCATGATATTGTTAAATATATTTTTTCCACACATGCATCATATCTAAACAATGACAATCTAAGTTATCCTTCTAATATGGGAACTCCTAGAATATACATTGTTTGGTCCAATTATGTGTCATCCCATAACTAGGAAACCTCGTGGATTTTCCTGCTTCTATTATTTTTGGCAAGTGTCTAACTCTATCTCATACTTGATGACCATTTAAATGGACAAGAGGGTCTTCATTCTCAACAGTTGCTTCTCTAAATTTATAGGCTTGACGCCTATAAGGATGTTCCAAGTCTAAAAATCTCCTATGGCAATAAAACCATGAATTTTTCCTCCATGTGTCGAAGTAAATACTTTTGTATCTTCCATACAAATTGGGCATGCTAATTTTCCTTGAGTCATCCTTCTAGATATTTCATAAGCAGGAAAATCATTTATCGTCCATATCAGTGCTGCTTTCATATTAAAATTTTGTTTCCTTGATAGGTCATAAGTTACTACACCCTCATACCATAACTCTTTCAACTCATCAATCAAAGGTTGAAGGTATACATCAATTTTAGCCTTTGGATTTTCTGGACTAAGAATTATACAAGTCCAGAACAAATATGGTTTTTTATGCTTATTTCAGGAGGAAGATTAAAAGGTGTAACCACAATAGGCCAACAAGAATATGGTTTATTAAATTGATTGTTTGGACTGAACTCATCAGCATATAACCCTAACCTTACATTCCTAGGATCAGATGCAAACGTAGGATACACTTGATCAAAATGTTGCCAAGCCTCACCATGAGATGGATCAGTCATTATCCTGTCACTCCTTTTATTTTTATCATGCCACGTCATGTAAGGAGTTGAACTCATAGACATATACAACCTTTTTAATCTAGGAATTAAAGGCAAATAATGCATTCTAGTTTGTAGTACAACTTTATGTTTACCATTTCTACCACATCTTCTTAGTTTAAACGTAAGCTCTCCACAAAATGTATAATTTGTCAAAACGGAATCATCTTTGTAATATAACATGCAACCTTTTAAACAACAATCAATTTTGACTTCTTTTAATCCAAGTTTAGAAGCTAATTTTTTTGCTTGGTAAAAGTTTTTTCGGATTGAGTCAGGTTGGGGACTAAGCTCACTAATTAATGTAACCCATTGATCAAATGAACTCAGACTTTGATTACTTTTTAACTTTATGCTTAACATTCTTATTGCTAAAGATAACTCTGAATGCGCACACCCATCCTATAAAGGTTTGTTTGCTGCCTCTAAAATATTATAAAACTTTGCAACCTCTCCATTAAGTTGTTCAGTTTCAAAATCATTAAAAATTTCAAATTTAGGACCAATAGCATCATAAACCATCTCTTGATAACAATTATTGCTTTCTTCCTAACTTACATTACCTACATCCTCACTTGATTGCAATATATTTGAATTGCCTACTTGATTTTTCATATTAACTACTTCTCCATGCTCAGTCCATATCTAATAATCATGTTTATATCCAAACTTATATAAATCATACCTAATTGAATCAATATCCAAAAACTTTCTACACTTGCACTTAGAACATGGACACCTAAATTTTTGGTTGGTGATGAATTGCTGCGAATTACAATAAACACGTATGAATTCCTTTACACCGTCAAAGAATTCAGGTTTTATTTCCCCCGACTTGGGTGCAACCTATCATACATCCACTAACGATTTCCGAGAAATATCTGGATCAAGAACTATATAAACCTAATATAAATACACAATATTGTATCGACTTTCTATTATACATTACACAAATTTTTAATATAAATTTTGGCAGAATCTCCCCTAATACATGTTAATTTCCTTACGTTTGTTTACCACTTTTTTACAATAATCAAAATTTCACCACACATAACTAATATATTATATAATAATATATTAATCAATGCATAAAACACAAACATATCACAATCCTAAACTATTCTAGAGCACATCCCTTTAAAATTTCACAACATACATATTCTACAAACACCACAAACACAAACAATCCCACAACATGCAATAATTAAGTTCGGAGAAGGACCTCTACGCCCTTCTCCTCAGTCATACAATCTCCAATCCTATAACTTTATCTTAGAAATTTTAAGTCTTTAAAATACATAAAAAAAATAAACAAATTAAACCGATTAAAAGCTAGAATATCGTACTAGGAACACAATGATGCAAATTATCTTTCAAATGAATGCTCCAATAACTCGCAAAGGCCAAAAAACTAAAACTCCTAGAGAGAGATAGAGAGAGAGAAAGAGGAAATTATGCAAAATGAGGAAGAATCTGTCTGTAAATGGTTTAATGAAACGGTACATTTTAAAGGTTCAATTACAGACGGATTTATCCGCCTATGAATTCATCAAATACAGTTACAGACGGAGAAATCCGTCTGTAAATTGTCAGATGAAAACTCGATAAAAAACAGACGGATTTTTCAAATTACAGACAGAAAAATCTGTCTCTAATTTCTGTCTATAATATTTCGTGCCAAATGGTTATCCGTTTGTAATACAGACGGATTTTTTAAAAATTAAAAAAAAATCCAAAAATCTGTCTTTAAAGCCATATGTATTACATAGTCGCTAGAAATAGCGCTTTTCTAATAGTGCTAAATTACTAATTTACAAAAGTTGAAAGCTTTTTTACATTGATTGAGACACTAAAGTAATAGTTCAAAAACTTTAAATTTGTTGTCCACTTGATGCCCAACTACATAATCTTTTGTTTCAATCTTATAAATATATGTAGTCAATATGTGATTGCATGTATTTTGACTATCTTGATAATGTAGCATACAATTCTTCTGAGTCACCAAATACACTTACAATCACCTCTTGTTTCTCTTTCTAAGCTTTTTGTATGAAATTTTATATCCAAATTTAACAGCAATCCTTTCTTGAATTGAGTTTTTAATGGTCTAGATATTGTAGGATTGACATATGTTTGTTTTACCACCCCACCTTGTTATTTTACCATTAGTTAAATTTTTAAGCAATGACACTTTTACTTTTCACAGACAACCATTACTACTATTCAAACACTTCACATGCAACTTTGTCAATTTTAACTAAACCACAAAATAACTCTAATGTATTTTGATAATATGCTACTTTAATGCATTTTTGAGTTTCTCTTTAGAGTCAAATAACAAGCCAACATATAAAGAATCTCTTTGTACTTATGAAATTAACACATTTAAATCTTCTACTTTCACTTGACCTAGGTATTCCTAATTAATATACTTATAGTGTGGACTTACATTCTAAAAAGGAATTTCACCCTCACATGCATTAAAATTTTATCAATATTTATAATTCATAAATTCTAAATTAAAAAATATACCACTCATTAATAATATCTCTAATACTTTGTTGTGGTAAATTTAAGTTTGAACTAAATTTACACCATTTAAATCAGTATAAGACGATTTGTCTAAAGAAATCTATCCTTCATCAACATCCTCATTGCTTGTATTGATCTCCTTATTTTCATATTCATATTGATCTTTACTTCCTTCAAATTACAATAACTTAGTAAATATGTGCTCTTTGTATTTTTACCTCTTGTCACTTCTATATTCAACATTTTCAAATTATTAGGCGATGACATTGATAAATTTAAATCCAACATATATGAAACAACTCTTAACTCTCACCAAATGTAATATTTGCGTATAACTCAATAATGGTCGCAATACTTTGTTGTTGATACACATTAATCATGTAATCAATGTCTTCATTGTCACATATATTTAATAGATCGTGTATTTTCTACCCCTTGAATCAATAAAAAAATGAATTAATCTAGATATAATGTAGATTATGACAGATTGAACTTTTCATGAATCTTTCTTTTCAAAACCTAAAAATGTTTGCCCTCTTCTTTATCATTTTTTTTCTTTCCTTCAAATGTCAAACCTTTATTTCCTTAAAATATTCTTCTATTACAATATAAAATAACAACAATAACACTTATACTACAATGACGATACAAATACACTATATTCACCTTTTAATTATTTCAAAGATAAGTTAATTTAACAATAAATAAAAATATAACAACATTTCAATTCATTTTTCATCTTTTTAATTTATTAAAATTGAACTAAAAATTAATATTCAAATTCTCTTAACATATGAATTTAAAAAAAATTATATTAGCTAATTAAAAAAATATAATGTATTTTATGTGCATATAATAATTAAACTTATTCAAATAAAATAAGCTTACAAAACTAATAGTAGATAAAATTAATCTTAAACACAATATTAAAGTTAATACTAACTTGATAACTTCTCGTAATTTTTTCAAATTTATTCTCTATAAATCAATCTCACTATTTATACATAATTTTTTTTTGATAATTGAGTGTAGCTACATGACTTTAACTAGAGGGTAAATATGTGTGTCACAAAAACAATGAATACTATACATGATACAAAATTTGTAGGATCAAGTTACGTGTCAAAATTGCGAAAGTTGTGTCCCTGTCAAAGATGAAACTTGTAGTATTATGCCATGTGTATAAATCATGCAAGTTTTGTCACTGTAGTAGACAAAACTCAACTTTGTGCTATGTGATTACTTGTATTTCTTTGCAGGATACAAAATATGTTCTCATTTTAACAAGTGTCATCTTGCTAGAAGTTTGTCTTCTATTGGGACAAAATTTGTAGCTGCCATCATTTGTAATTTGTTTTTTTTAAGAATAAAGCTTGATGATTGAAGGAGACAATAGATGTTGATGTTGCTGCTTGGTTAATATAGAAATAAGAACACAAAATAAAAAAGTAAAAACTTCTTTGTCTAGATAAATTTTTTTAATAGGATAAATAGATACTCATTACATAATTAGTTTATACTAAAAATAAAACCTTCAAAAATTTATAATTCAAGACCCTTTTAAGAATCAAAACCAGAAGAATAAATACACGTGATACAACATTTACAACTAAGAACAACAAATAATAAAGAAATTTCACTTTTTAAAAAAGAATTATTAAAAAAGAATTGATATACCTATTCTTATATTATTATGAGAGATAAAGTTATATATAATATAATATTCAATAGTAGTATCCTTAAAAAGTAATTTTCATGACGGTCTTACTTTATTTAATTGTCATCTTGATTTTTCAATAAACTTAGAGAATGAAAAAATAACAGAAATTATAAAATTTTTTATAAATTCTCCTACCAATGTTGCGGATGGGTCTATAGATTATTTTCATATAATCTGTAGGGTATGTTATAAAGTCTCAAAAATAAATTATAATTTTAAAGTTTTAAAACAAACAAAGAAAATTGAATAATAACGGTAAAAATAAATTAAAAAATAAATCTAATACAAACTTCCAAACTGCTTAATAAAAAAGAACTAAATAGAAAGATTTCAAAACTACAGGGAATAAAAAAACACAGTAGAAACGTTTAAAGTATATAATCCAAATATAAGAAAAAATATTAAAAAAGCACCAACTATTCGTATTAAAATGGATAGACAGAATTCTTAAAATCAAAGAATATGAACTCGTTCTAATTGATCCAACATATTCATTCTGAAAGGATCAGGTGACTTATAGGCAAATGACCCTAGCTTTAGCTAGTTCTATCTGTTTCTTCGGATAATCAGGTGACCAATCATTTTCAGGTGTTTGAGTTTTATTCTCACACGTGAAGGGAATATTGAGATATTGCTTAGAATTGGATCAAATCTCCAATACTGTTTTTTTTTCAATTAAAATGCAATTTTACTACAAAAGTAATGTAATATAAATAATCATTTTCATATTATTAGAAAATAGGCCTAATTCATTTTCAAAAACTAGTTGATAGGTCATGTATCGTATTAAAAAATGATAAAATTTAGGTGAAATTTCAACTCTAATCGGTGAGCCGTGTCCACTATACTACACGTACGATTTGTTTATTGAAAAATTTGGTATCACTCGTCTCTCAAAATTAGCTTAAAGGAAAAAATTTAGATATTTTGACACACGATAAAAAAAAAAATGGGTATCCATGTAATTAATTCTAGCATTACTATGAATTGGTGGTTGATAACTGTTAATTAAACTTAGCTTGGCATCCTAATATTGGAATTCTAAGCAACTTGTAATATTCTTAGTACCTGTAACAAAACTAGTTGTTATGGATTTCGATCCTTTATTTTGTTGAATAATATCACGTGGTTATTATGTAGGAGAAAGAAAGACAATTTTTATTAAATTTATTTAGTAGGTTCAAAACTAATTTTAGTGAGTTCTTTTTAATAAAAATATAATTTTTTTTCTTTTTAACATGACTATATTACATTTTTTAATGAGATAAACTTCTTTATAAGTTCTTACATACGATAAAAAGTTATCTAGTAAAATAAAACAAACTCATTTTATAAGTTAAAATTAATTGATATTTTTTTATTTTTTTAAGTTTATATTATTTAATTTATCTAAAACTTAATGATAATTATTTTAAAAAAATTATTAATTTTTTATTTTAATTTTTTCGCCTATAAAACTTATCTAGAAACTTACCCAAACTAGTGTTACTAACCTAAGAGGAGGCTACAAAATAGTGAATACACCTTTAATATTTGAAGTGTGACCCTTCTATCATTTAGAATATCACATGCAACTGACGCATTTCTTTCTATTGTTAATGTCATATAAAATAGATTTGGACTTCCGGCAACTAGTGAACCGGCTGCCAAAGGGAGCAAGTCTCACGATTCTCTCAGATTCATGCCATAGTGATGGCCTCGTTGACAAAGAGAAGGAACAGATTGGACCATCCTCAATGGTTAACAAAAATGGCGCACTGAAACTCAGCTATACCCCAAAAACAATCCCTTTTGAGTCCATATTGCAACACCTCTCATCATTAACAAAAATAGACACCACAGACATTGGAACCCATATGTTAGAATTCTTTGGCTCAGAAGCCAGTTTGGGGTTTCGGTTACCTTTATTTGATCATGATTTTTTGGAACCATTGAGGCCTGATGAGGGGATTCTGTTGAGTGGTTGCCAAGCTGCTGAAACCTCTGCAGACATGAACCCAAATGTGCGTGGTGGAAAGGCCTATGGAACATTCAGCAATGCCATTCAGATGGTGTTAAAGGAGAATCTGTGTCAGCTAAGCAACAAAGAGGTTGTTATGATGGCGAGGAAGATCCTGCAAACACAAAGGTTTTGAACAACACCCTTGCCTCTATTGCAGTGACGAGAATGCTAATGCTACCTTCTTGTGGCAACATCAGAACACAGATTTATGAGTGTCGACATTAACAAATCTGAATCAAGAATATCTTCTTGTGTGATGTGTCAGTGTCACTACTTTACTGTACTGTTGCATGAATTTTATATGAAATAAATGGAATAAAGGTATTAATTCTTGAACCAAATCGATATGTTCACAAATGAGATCTAAACTATACCAGAGGTGCTGAGATCATAGTTAAAGCAAGAATAGCATAGATAAATAGAATTTTGATAAAAAAAAAAAGCTATATAAAACTGATATAAAATTTTAAATTGGTAAGGAAATTAATAATGGTTAGGAGAGCTTTATTTTTTCTATAAATACAAAGAGAAATTTACATGGAGAATTTTCAAGTTCGGTGAGTTACTCTCATGTTCAGTGAGTTCCTCTCAAGTACAAAATATTATTTTTGATTTTATTCATAAAAAAATAACCATCAAAATATTTTTAGCCTTAGTTTTTATTTACAAGTACAAAAATTTTATTAATTAAGTACTAGGGATGCTTAGCCCATGTCTATAAGTATTGAACACTATGCAATAATTCTCGCAAATTATCCCAAAACAGTCCCTTCTAAACCTAACATTCTCTTATGCAATAGGAAGGAAAGTATGCTTTCAAGTAATAGCTCTCTGTTATTATGCAAAAAAAAAAAAGCAATTTCATGTTAAGAATGGGTTCAAAACAGTAAAAAATGAATGAGAAACATATTGTTTTAGCTGTAAGTGCTTGTCATGTCTTCAATTTAATTACCTCTATCACTTTTAGGGGATCCAATTCATGATTAGAAAAAATAATTTCATTTTTATGTTTGTAAATACACTACAATGTCAAGTTCCAAATAATTAACCAAAGTGACAACTTTCCATTGTTTCCTACCCGATAGCAACTCAGAAAAATTAATGACATTATATACTAAGGAAGAATAAGAGCATAGTAGACAGTTCAACTAAGCTGAAATATTCTCCCAAATAGACTTTACAAAACTACAATTTATGAATAAATAAACAATATTTTCTATCTTCTTTTTACAAAAAATACATTTATCGTTTTTAAAAATATGATTTAGTCTTCTTCTATAATAAGATTAGCTTTAGAGAAAAGAGAGTCACGCATCACCAGTTGTGTACATACTTAAACTTTATGTGAAACCCAACTGCACCTACACCTAGTTCAAAATTTAAATGCTTAAAAAAATTATATTTTTAACCTTAGCTTAATTATAAAAAATAATTTTTTTTAAATACATTAATTGCTAAGTTCTTTTATATCTCTATTTATTACAAAATTTATATCCTATCCTTTGTCCAATATAAATGGATAATATTTATTTATTAATATATAATAGTTTTTCTAACATTTACAACATTTTATATAATATAAAATTGTATATAAATTTTTTATTAAAAATTATAATATTTAATGATATTAAATGCATTTAACTGCATTGAGTTTTATACTTTCTAATAAACAATTTTCATATATTCTTATATATGTAATTATGTACATGTTAAAAAAAGTGAATAAATAATATATTAATTTAACTATTTAATATTATTAATATTTTTAAAATAAAATATAAATTTATGATATACAAGTACGTTTTATTAATTTTAGGTAATAGAATAATTATTTTTTCATAAATAAGATTACAAAAAAAAAAAAACTATTTTTTTAATGTTGAATTGATTGTTTGCTGGTGGCAATTATTGTCCTTGGAACATTTTGCTTTTGATATCGTTGTTTGTCGCTACATACTTCCACTGTTAATACTTTCTTTTTTAATTCTTATCTTTATCATAACACTCTTTATGCCATTCAAATATTCTTCTATCACACTAATTCAATCATATTTTTTTTTATTTCTCTTGTAAAAGCAGGGCGTCTTTTTCGACTTGATGTTTTTATTTTAGATTTTGCGATAAAAATAAATTTTTAATCCATTCAATATTTGTTTATTTCTTTTTGAAATTCATGTTGAATTTTGTCGACTAATATCTCTAAAGGATGAGTAAACTCAAGACGTGATCCGTGTAATCTCTTGAATAATAGCAAAGTATACGAGTCTATAGTTTGAGATAAAAGTGGTTTTTTTTTTTTTTAATGTAGATATATATCTTAGTCATCATGTGAAAATATGGATATAGTTAGTCCAAAGTCATAAAATTATTTCATAAATTATTTTGAAATCTGTAACTATACTTCTTTTCAAGAGTCAAAGGAATCATGTGGAGTATTTGGTTTTAGGCATTTTACAAGAGGGTTTGAAATTACACTAAAAGAGAGAGAATTATAAATTCCTCTCATAATGTGGGTTGTATCCTTGTTACATGAATTACTTTTTTCTTTCATTATTTATTATTTTCTTCTATTAATTTCTTGTTTTCGCTGCAAATCACTCCATTGAAGCTTCTTCGTGGATATCCTAACCCTTTGTGGTAAAAGATTCCTGTAGTATTCTTTCGGTGCTGATTTCTTTCGAAACGGTGATGTCTTTATATATGTATCTCATGCCAGGCTTTCAGGTGAGCAAGAGCAGCCGCTGGCTGGCCTAAACGGTGATGTTTATATATCATGCGGTCCCAACCATTGCTGCCAAAATTGTTAGGCACAGGTAAATTATGCACTCTGTCCAAATCAGACTAATGCTCCAAAAACAGGCTTTATTTTTATGCTGAGGTGGTACCAGTGGTCTAAGATCCCTCTGCCTATAAAGCGCACAGTGACTCTCCACCTTTCAAGCCACACCAAACATTGCACAGCATCCATTATTTTACTGCAAGTGGGATCAACAAGGTTCGCTCACAGTTAGGTTCAGGTTTTAAATTTGAATTACTTCTTTAGTTTTCATTACATATTTTGCTAAAATTTGGTGCAACTGCATGCAGTTTCAAATGGACAAAACTTTTAAGCTACTGATTTTATGTCTTGCATGGACTTGTTCATTCTCTGCACTGAGATGTGCCGCAAGAACCTATCCTCCAGGAGCAACAAATCAGGACCGGCCCATTAAATTTTCTACTGAAGGTGCCACTTCACAAAGCTACAAGCAGTTCATTGAAGCGCTTCGAGAGAGACTAAGAGGTGGGCTGATACATGACATACCTGTGCTTCCAGATCCAACAACATTGCAAGAAAGAAATCGATATATTACAGTCGAACTCTCAAACTCGGACACGGAATCTATCGAAGTAGGTATCGATGTGACTAATGCATATGTTGTAGCATACCGAGCAGGAACTCAGTCCTATTTCCTCCGTGATGCCCCATCATCTGCATCTGACTACCTTTTCACTGGCACGGACCAGCACTCACTTCCTTTTTATGGTACTTACGGTGATCTAGAGAGATGGGCTCATCAGTCTAGGCAGCAAATACCCCTAGGGTTACAGGCCTTGACACATGGGATATCGTTTTTTCGAAGTGGGGGCAATGACAATGAAGAAAAAGCTCGTACCCTGATTGTCATAATCCAAATGGTTGCAGAAGCAGCTCGATTTAGATACATATCAAACCGGGTTCGTGTCAGCATCCAAACGGGTACGGCATTTCAACCTGATGCTGCCATGATAAGTTTGGAGAACAATTGGGATAATCTGTCACGAGGTGTTCAAGAATCCGTGCAAGATACTTTTCCAAATCAGGTCACTTTAACAAATATTCGTAACGAACCCGTTATTGTAGATTCCTTGTCACACCCAACAGTTGCAGTTCTGGCATTGATGCTTTTTGTCTGCAATCCGCCAAATGCAAACCAATCACCTCTATTAATAAGATCAATTGTCGAAAAATCAAAGATTTGCAGCTCTCGTTATGAACCAACCGTGCGCATTGGTGGTCGAGATGGGATGTGCGTGGATGTCTATGACAACGGCTATCACAATGGCAATCGTATCATAATGTGGAAATGCAAAGACCGGCTTGAAGAGAACCAGCTGTGGACCTTGAAAAGTGACAAGACGATAAGGTCCAACGGGAAGTGTTTAACCACATACGGTTATGCTCCAGGGAGTTATGTCATGATATATGATTGTACCTCGGCAGTAGCAGAGGCCACTTATTGGGAAATATGGGACAATGGAACCATCATCAATCCAAAGTCTGCCTTGGTCTTGAGTGCTGAATCTAGTAGCATGGGAGGGACACTCACCGTGCAAACGAACGAATATCTAATGCGACAGGGCTGGCGTACAGGGAATAACACAAGCCCTTTCGTAACTTCAATCAGTGGGTATTCGGATCTCTGCATGCAAGCTCAGGGAAGTAACGTGTGGATGGCTGACTGTGATAGCAATAAGAAGGAGCAGCAATGGGCACTTTACACAGATGGGTCTATACGTTCAGTGCAAAATACAAACAACTGTTTAACTTCTAAAGACCACAAACAAGGATCTACCATTCTCCTGATGGGTTGCAGCAATGGATGGGCTAGTCAAAGATGGGTGTTTAAAAATGACGGTAGCATTTATAGTTTATATGACGACATGGTGATGGATGTGAAAGGCTCTGATCCAAGTCTTAAACAGATAATACTTTGGCCATACACCGGTAAGCCTAACCAAATATGGCTTACTTTGTTTTAATGGCTTCATGTCTGAGGAGGCAAATGCTATCTGCCTCTGTAATGTTTAAATAAGCGACGGAATCTATCGATTCCAGAAACAGTCATGAGCTTCATGCTGCCTTGTAATCTTTCTAATGTGCTTAAATAATAAATTTATGTTTTAGCAAGACCCTACGCCATCAAGTGATCAATAAAGAGAAACCAGATTGCTTCAAGTCAAAATATATTTTAGAACCTAACTGGATAAAATCAAAACAATTGGGAAGCTAAATCATAATTGGAGCCCGGGGATT
Organism: Abrus pulchellus subsp. cantoniensis; assembly: GCA_024086825.1. Lineage (NCBI taxonomy): Eukaryota > Viridiplantae > Streptophyta > Magnoliopsida > Fabales > Fabaceae > Abrus > Abrus pulchellus. Next base: position 13,719,135 of record CM044050.1, read on the forward strand.
TAGTTCCAAACTTGTAGACTTGCACTTTTCTTACAGTTCCAGAATAGTCCTGTGAAGCAAATTAATTGCCCTTCATTGTTTGGAGTAATAATATCATAAATTGGTCTTTATTGTTTGTGAGTAACAATGATCATAGTAGCTTATTTTTAAATATTATTTTAATTATTCATTATGTTATTATTCTCATAAAATTATAACTTAATTAAAGAGAAACAAATTTTAAATTTATTTCTTGATTATATGAAAATTTAATGGGATATATATTTAATCTAATTATATGAATTTATTTTAAAAAGTATGAAATAAGTGATTGTTTTGATTTTATTTAATGATATCTAATTGTGACTTGTGAAATATATGTGTTAAAACTTTTATTATTGAAAATAAATGTAATTTATGTACGAAAGAGTGACTCTTTGTTATATAAATTTTTTTGAGGAGTTATGTTAGAACCTTGTGATTATTAGCAAAAATAATGGATTAAGTTCACTTAGTTAAACTCTCAATGGAAGAGCCTGTCAAGGTAGAGTTGTCTCGGTCAAGATTAATTACAACATAATGTATGTTAAATGAAGCTACCTTTAAGGGAGATGACACTCTTAGGAGGAGAGGACTATCAAGAAGGTAAAACTACCTTAGACTTTGGTTATCTTATGAGTGACTCTTATAATAATATTATATTGATATCTACTTTGATATTTTTAAGTAACTTATCTATGCATCGGTTGTGATTATTTAAGAGTGATGACAATTATAATGCCTCAAATACTAAGGGTGGCATGAATTGGATTTTCAAAAGTTCAATTTAAATCTATTTAAAATTCAATTATATGAATTAGATTATAAACCAATCTATTTTAATTTTTTTAAAAATTGGTTTAAAATCAGATTTAAATCAGATAAAAATATACTATAAATATTTTTATATTATTATTAAATTGTTATATTAAAAAAGTTTAAATTTTATAATAACAAATATAACATTATATTTGCATATATATATATATATATTAAGCATAACATTTTATTAAAAATAATATTTTCTTAACAATATAAATTTATAAATTTTTGAGCATGATGAGTGTCAGGCTTGTGTTGGATACGTGCCTATTTTCTTTTAGAACTGATGATGTATTCATGTAACTGCAGCATCTATGTGCTTTGAATGTGATGTTGTATGTTGGTTTTATTAAATATAAATTAATAAATATTTATTAAATATTAGCCGACCATGTTGATCAACTGAGTAAGAGTTATTTCAGTTTTTTACTGAATTTTATTTGATAAAAGTTATATATTATTTTTAACACGATTACATTACATTATTTATTAATATAAGAGAACAAATTTATTTCTGGGAGCTTAGTTGCAAGCCCGATTGGGAAATGAGAGGATGTTTTTTTGAAATAGGAATACATTAAAAGAAGCGAAAAAAATGCACATTTACCCGGTAAAATTTGAGTTTTTGCAGATATGAATTTAAATCCATTTTAACTGTTATTTCAGTATATTTGTTTTTTTCGAAGTATCAATTGACATATTATGGTGTTAAATCTGCTTAATGACAAATTTGGAGTTATATTGATTGAATTTATTGACAATTTTAAAATCAGGTTAATGACATTGATTTTAAAAGTGAGTTGTTTTCTAAATAAAATAAAATCATATTGATTTTATTTTATTTACAAGTTAGAATGTTTAATTTCAATGGTATTAAACTTTAAACTTTTTTTATATAAATTCTGTTGCGATAGAAGATAAAATTACAAAACTTTTAATTTTGTTGGAAGTGTATTTTAGCCATCAACAGTGGCATCTCAGAGTGTGCGGTTGCTTGTGTTGTGGCTGCCAGTGTTTATGAGTCCCTGCTGCCGGCCTAAGCGTATCTCTGTGTTGTTGATGCTACCACCACTGTTTTAAATTATTTTATTTTATAAATTGAATAATATAAATATTTATTTGGGTAAATGTAATTAGTAATCAGAAATATCTATTATTATTTATTTAAATTTATACTGGTATTTACAAAATTAAATATAATTTTTATTTATTTAAAATTATTTTTGTATTTAGATAGTTGTTAATAATTTTAGGTATGAAATGATTAAAATAAATATTATAGATACTTAAATTACAAATTAAATTAGTAAAAGAGAGTATTTGTAATAATTTTTCAAAACTTAATGTTACTTATATATGCGTGTTTATATTAAAATAAATTTTGAGTTTGTCTTATTATTTGTATGTTTTAATATTTTTTATTTTTATTTTAATGATAAAAATATAGATAGAAAAATTGATGATAGTTGTAATAAATTAACATAGATAAATAAATTAAATAAACATAAATATTGATTATATATATTTTTTATATTTAAATTTTATTTTTATTAAAAGATTGTTAATAATTTTAGGAATATAATAATTAAATTAAGAATTAGTAATCCTTAAAATTTAAAATTAGTAATGATAAAAAAGGATTAAATTATAAGTAAATATGCATTATAAAATATATTTATTTTAGCTAATTCATTAGTAAATAATGTTGATTTAACTAGAGTCTATAATATTGGAAGTAAAGTTAATAAGTAATGTATTAGTGCAATATTATTTTCATTATATAATTAAATAATAATATGATTACGATATTTAATATATTATTAAACATAATTATAATTATAATACATGTTCACGTGGTATTTTAATTTATTTTAATTATTTGTGGATTTGAATTGATTTTATTTGTATTTTATTGTTGTATAAATGTTATACAAATAAATGGATTTTTTAGTAATCATGTTGTTAAAAATCATTTGAATTAAAAATTAAAATAGTAAAAGATAATAGTTGGTCTATTTTTCCATTACCTGAGCGTTCTAATGAAGTATTTCACGTACTATCACAATTTTTTTTTCCATTCATTACATGACAGACCACCTATGTATTTCCACTCATCTCAAGCCACCTAACACCCTTCATAGGCTCATTAATCACCATTTAGCAGTACAAAAAGTGTAACATCCTCATTTTTATTCTTTTGTTTTTGCATAGAAATAGGAGTTTAGGTGTAAGACTTCTCGCTCAAGCGAGCGAGACAGATATTTCAGGACTAGATGTTTTGGAGCATTCTCGCTCAACAAAGGTAAGTCTCCTCAAGCGAGAAAAGATATAGTTGTCCTAACTGTCCTCTCGACTAGGCAAGGAAGGAGCTCGTCCAGGCGAGGAGTCGCAGGAAAACAGGGTGCTATGGCTAAGACATGGTATGGATAGTTTAGGGATACATTGGGAGTATAGGATTTGGGGTTGATTGTGAATATCTAGAAAAAATGAGAGTGGTAAATACAGTTCAATGATGTGTACACAATGTAAAAGTGGGAAGCATTTATAGGCCTTACACTTATTTCTTGACCGAACGCCTAACTATACCTTTGGTTGGACCTATAATTGAAATTGTATTATGTTAATAGTAAAAATAAACATAACATGAAAGGAAGACATTTCTAAAAAAATTACCTAATTTTGTAAGATCTTTCTTCAAGTTAATGTTCTTGAACTTAATTGAAATTATTTCCAATATGAAAAATGCAATAAATATGATAGGCATTTGGAGATTTCCATCCAATGTGTGTAGATTTGAAACAACACTCTTAATACTTTGATGTTGATAAGATATTAAATATATTCCTATCTTTGAAGTAATGTGCACATGAATTGTAATGTCCCAAATTTTGTAATGATAAGTGAGTTATGAGTTTGATGTGATAATGATGAGAATATACGTGTAAATATGTGTATATTTGTATAATATGATGTGGATGTTGATTGTGCAAAGAGATTAAATTTATGGATTGTCTGAAATAGGCTAAGTGTATGGTGCAGGGTGTTCTCGTTGTAGTGAAAGGATCCTTGCTATAGCAGGAAGGCCTTAGGCGAAACGCATAAAACTGTTCCTTCTTGCTGTAGAGAGAAGGCACTGGGAGAGAGGGGGAAATTGTTGCATTCTCCCTGCAGCGAGAGGGCGACAGTGAAAGATGCATTTCTAAGTGTTGTCTCACTGTAGCGAGAGGGTCTCACTGTATCGAGATTCTGTAAAAATCAGAGTACAGTTTTCTTTAAGATTTTCACTATAGTGGGAAATGGTGTTGCTGCAATGAGATACCTGTAGCGAGAGTGTCGCAATCAGAGGGGTATTTGAGCGGTTTAAGGTTTGGAAAAATCATTTTCCCAATTATCCCTTCGAATCCTTTGTCACTTTTCTCAATTCCTAAGCTATTCTTACCGATTAAATTGCCTCCAAAGCCGTTTGGGAGTAAGATTGATGGTTAAAAACGAGTTTGGGGTGTTTGGAAGTAAGTTTGTGAGTTAGGATTTTTGGGTTTTATCCCTTTTTCTTTGATTTCTTGGTTTCTTATAGGAGTTTCCCTATATTTAGGACAAAATTTGTTTGGGGAGGATGTTTATTTTGAATTACGTCGTGGATCTTCATTCGAGGTAAGGGGGAGACTCTACCTTATCTCATTTTTCTTAAAAATCCATTTATATTGTTATTTGTAGAGTTGTGATTGAAATAACACGTAGAAAGGTGTGCATTTGGATGAAAATGACTTGATTGTAATAGGGTATAGTGGAAGTCTTGCGCGGAACCTAGTGTTGTTGGCATTGAGAAATGTTGTGTGTGATGAAGTAAATAATTGAAGAGAAATTATGATAAAAACTGTATGATTGAACCTTGTGTGGTGGAATATGATCATATGTGCCTTGTGTTATGAATGAATGTAGCTTGTGTACCGTGTACGAATATAAATACTGGATGTGGCTTAAATGTGTGTGAAAGGGCATGTTAAATCAGATTGTGAATATGCTGTGAATAGTTCAGATATAGACTGGAGGTATGAAAGATGGGGACGGTAGAAATACCTTGGAGAAAAGAGAGTAATGGTGACACCAACAGTGAGCATAAGTACACCACGGGCCACACACTCTCCTCATGACTAGACCTTTGACCAACACCTTTGCCGAGCGACTCGTGATCGCACATGTTGTATCCGTGAGGCGGGGGTAACCGGCGACCATCCATGGCATGAAACTGTGATCACAATGCCACAGTGAGCATGGCTACATGTAGTGAGTATACGTGTGCGTGAAACGTTGTTGGTGCAGTGAGCGCACTGATTGTAAATTGAAATGAAATTATGATGAGTGTTATTTGTAATTATTAAGACTTGAGTAAAATATGTTAGAATACATGTGGGGTGTGCAAGGTGAGTCTCTATGTTTATGTGTGTGTTGGATAGTGTGGAGTATTCATCCTTAAAGAGAAATTTTTTATTTAAATTCCTAAGGTTTACTCAAAACTCGAATATATAAGATTGTTGAGTGTTAGTAAGCCTTTATTCTTAGAAAACATGTATTTTAGTGTTTTGAGAATAGATATAAAGATTTTATTGCTTAAATTATTTTTGAATACCTATTAAATATTATTGGTATTCAAACTTGTAAGTTTGCACTTTTTTCACGATTTTGGAGTAGTCCCGTAGAATAAATTAATTGGTTTTTATTGTTTGTGAGTAATAATGATTATAGTAACTTATTTTTAAATACTATTCTAATTATTCATTATGTTATTTTTATCATGAAATTTTTAACTTAAGAGAAGCAAATCTTAAATTTATTTATTGATCATGAGAAAATTTATTGGGATGTGTATTTTATCTAATTATATGAATTTATTTTAAAAAGTGTGAAATAAGTGATTTTTTTAATTTTATTTTGATGATATCTAATTGTGAGATATATGTGTTGAAACTTTTATTATTGAAAATAAATTTGATTTATGTACGACAGAGCGACTCTTCGTTATATAAATATTTTTGGGAGGAGATATGTTAGAACTATGTGATTGTTAGCGAAAATAATGACTTAGGTGCACTTAGTTATACTCCAGGAAGAGAGGGCTACCTATTCAATGGAAGAGCCCGTCCAACAAGGTTGAGTTGCCTTGGTCGAGATTAATTACAACATAATGTATGTCAAGGGAGAGCTACCCGTTAGATGGAGTTATTCTTAAGGGAGATGTCGCCCTTACGAGAAGAGGACTATCAACAAAATGGAACTGCCTTAAACTTTGGTTATCTTATGAGTGACTCTTATAACATTATATTAATGCCTACTTTGATCATGTTTTGAAAAACTAAGATTATTTAATTTTTGTATATGTTTACTTTATTATAGTACTCTTGATTAAAATAATATTTCTTAACAACATAAATTTATAAATTTCTAAGCATGACCAGTGTTAGGCCTATGTTGGATGCGTACCTATTTTTTTTTACAACTGATGATGTATTCATGTAACTGCGGCGTCTCTGAGCTTTGAATGTGATGTTGTATGTTGGTTGTGGTGTGAAATGACTTAAAATTATGTATGTATAAGCCGTGTGGTTGATGTATAAAGGTTTAAGGTTTGATGCATGTTGTGTGTGCATTAGAGCGTTTTAGTTGATGTTGAGTTGCAGGATATCTCACTATAGTGAGATATCTCTCACTATAGCAAGAACGAGTCATCTAGAACAAGGCATTTTGGAGTCTTTTTGTTGTAGCGAGAGAGCCTCGTTGTAGTGAGGAGGTTCTCGCTGCAGTAAGAAAATTCTCGCTGTAGCGAAAATGACAAATACAAAAGGGTTTCATTGTCTGGTATATCTCACTGTAGCGAGAGTATCACAAACTAAGGGATATTTAAGGGGGTTTTAAGCTGAAAACCTTCATTTCTCACCAAACCACTATTTTCTCTCACTTCCCCTCCATTCTCTCGCCTTTTTCACTCAAAGAAAACCCTCTCAAGGCCAAGCTTCTCCTAGATCTAAGTGAGAACCTCTACATAGTGCGAATTTAGGTGAGTTTTAGGGTTTGGTTTCCCTGTTTCATCCCTCTTTTCTTGATTTCCTTTCTCATTGGTCTCTATTTCGTAGTAATAAAAATATCTGAGGACCTTGAGCGTTTTTCTCTCTTGGAAACTTACCAAAGTTTTGATATAAGGAAATCTCGTTCCAAGTAAAGGGAGCTTACCTAAGCTAGCCTTTTCGTTCACTAAATGCTAAGACCTTTATGTGTATAAGTTCATTTTATTCAGTTGATGTAGGGACAAACCCTAAGGTAGAATACCAAGTAGCTATATGATTGACTGTGAAAGTAGGATGGTTATGCTGAGGCATGTAGGCTGAAATATTTAATGGGGACAGTAGAGTATTTAAAATATAGTGTGAATCCTATGTGTCAAAATGAATGAATGAGTGCTGATATGAATGTTGATTTATCGTTGTATATGTATGTGCGTTGCTAGACATAGTTGAGTTGTTAAATACATGATTATGGCTGCATATTTAGATAGGGTAGACATGTATCGATCACATAATATGCTGAGCTGTACTATGCTATATATTTGGATCCAGATACTGGGATGGGTCACTCTTAGACTAGAGAATTATAAGTTCCTTCTGAATTAGTAAGACTGTAAAACCAGTTTGATCTAAGCTATTACATCTTGTATTAAGATGAGTTGCATTGTTGTGTTAAGTGCTAGAAATGTTGAGATAATGAGCTGTATGAATGATTATATTTACATTTTACTTCTATAGTTGTGATTGTTATTTCGTAAGCTCACCCTTGCCATTTTGTCTATGTTGGTGTGTGTGTATTTTGCAATGATCGTACTGTGATACGTAAGTAGATGTGACAGGTACTGTAGCCACTTCTCATGTTGGAAGGTTTGGCTGAGGAAGGTTTGGAGTCAAGTGCTTTGTAGATATTATAGCTTTATTTATTTTGTTAGTTTAAGTCGTAGTAGTGAGTCTAGACTATTTAGGTACAATCTTCAATGATATAATTATTTTTCAAAAACTTGTATTTTGAGCTCCTCATAGAGTATCTGTTGTAAATATATATACGCTTTTGTAAATATTTGGATTATATAAAAATGCCCTCAGAGCTTTGTTATTTTATTGATTGAGATATTGAAGTTCAATTTCTATAAAAAAAATTATATTCCCTATCCTATGCATTTATTATCTCATATGTAGGTAATTAAATTAGAAACAATAATGCATGATGTCATTGATCCTTTAGAAAACGGGGTCGTGACAACCATAATAAATTTCTTTTAAAAATATTATGTTTAAGTAAGTTCTATAAATGCAAAGTACTCATGCGATATTTATTTTCTTTTCTTGTTCATTGTTCATATGTTTATTATATCTTCGTTGAGTTTGTGTGACTTACTTCCTATTTAATTATTTAATATTTACAAATCATCAATTAACATATTATTGAGAAACATCAATCTATCTCAATAGAAGAATCTCTATTGATAGGCTCCTAATGTTTCAATGGCCTTGACGCTTTTCTTTTTGTTTTGTTATGTTTTGGATATTATACAACTATTTAGTAGTTAAACTCTTTATTTTAAATATATATTAAATGTTTTATTTTCTATACTATAATATGTTAGAGTTTAATTGATTTTGGTTGAATTATAAATTAATTTTAACAAATTGTTATATTTTGAGATAATGAAAACACAATAAAAAAAATTTTGACGAAATTTTGACAAATTATCATATTAGTTGATTAAAAAAATTTCATTATCTCATATATTAGTTTCCAAATAAGTTTATCAGATTAAGTAATATTTTTAATTAACTTATCTCTGTATTGAAGTGTGGTGACAATTATAATGCCTCAAAATACCAAACTTTAATGTTTGGAAAGATCTGTGATGAAATCTGAAATATATCTAAGCCGCAGTATTGATGCATAGCTTGAGAAATTAAGTTTTAACTTATTTGTCTGTATTTCTACAAAATTTGGATCCATTAGAGTTGTGGGCTAACATGATATATTCATATTAACAAGAAAAATATTTATATTTTTTATGAATTTTATTTTACAAGACAAGACTTGCAACTAATTAAGATGAATTTTTATTGCCGACCATGTTGATCAACTGATGAAGAGTTATTTCAGTTTTTTACTGAATAAAAATAAGGTAAAATTTTTATTTGATAAAAATTATATATTATTTTTAACACTTTTAAATTACATTATTTATAAATTTATTTCTGGGAGCTTAATTAGTTGCAAGCACGGTTGGGGAATGAGAGGATTTTTTTGAAGTAGGAATACATTACAAGAAGCGAAAAAATGCACATTTACCCAGTAAAATTTGAGTCTTTGCAGATATGAATTTAAATCCATTTTAACTGTTATTTCAATATATTCATTTTTTTTTATGTATCAATTGATTCTTTTGTTAAACGTTTTTTATCAGCTGTTAATTTTTTTAAGTGATTGATGACATATTATGGTGTTAAAGCTGCTTAATGACAATTTCGGAGTTATATTGATTGAATTCATTGACAATTTTAAAATCATGTTAATGACGTTGATTTTAGAAGTGAGAGTTGTTTGCTAGAAATCCATATTTGAATGATTCAAGTACAATAAACGATACTCGAGACTTACAAGTTAGAATGTTTAATTTCAATGGTATAAAACTTTAATTTTTTTTTTTTTATAAATTCTGTTGCGATAGAAGATAAAATTACAAAACTTTTAATTTTGTTGGAAGTGTATTTTAGCCATCAACAGTCGCATCTCAGCGTGGGCGGTTGCTTGTGTCGTGGCTGCCAGTGTTTATGTGTCCCTGCTGCCGGCCTAAGCGTATCTCTGTGTTGTTGATGCTACCACCCCCCACTGTTTTGCTATCCAAATTTTGTTTTAAATTATTTTATTTTATAAATTGAATAAATATAATTATTATTTATTTAAATTCATACTGGTATTTACAAAATTAAATATAATTTTTATTTATTTATATTTATGTTTGTATTTAGATAATTGTTAATAGTTTTAGGTATGAAATGATTAAAATAAATATTATAGATACTTAAATTACAAATTAAAATAGTAAAAGAGTGTATTTGTAATAATTGTTTTAAAACTTAATGTTACTTATATACTAGTAAATATGTTCATGTGTTGTACGGGTTTGTTTTATTTATTTTAAAATATAAAATATATAATTTAAATATAAAAATATATAAATATAATAAAAAATTATTATATTAAATATAATTACATTAAAAAATATTATAAAATACTTCCTTATGTACAATATTTTTTTGTATATCCTATATATTTGTTATCTTTTTCAATAATAAGAATTTTTATTCTTTTTGCTAACGTTACTCTAGACAATGCAACATATAATTAACTATAACTAAATATAGGTTTTGACAAATATAATTCAACATAATTTAACGATTGTCCTTAACTTTTATTTATTGTCATTCCATAACATATCTTTATTAAAAAAAAATTTCTTCTTAAAATAAAAGACCACTTGGAATCACTTGCTGTTAAAATTATCCGTAGAATAAGTATTTTAGCACCAATGTTATATGATTTCGATTCGATTCCCATACTGGCTTCGGTCACTGCCCTATGGCGAATCAAGAGTCGTTGCTAATTATCTCTGAGTGGTAGTGGAATGACTGATATTAAGGGTTAGCCATCTTATTTTGATAAAGAAGTAGCGCGTATTCCATCTTATTCGTCCTCATTCTCAGGTAGTCACGACCGACCAGTGAAAGATCTTATCTGGCTACCGATCCACAAAGTATGTCTCCCTCGACCCTGACATTGACATACGTCTTGCTAGGGTCTCTTCCAACAATGCGATTAGCCCTATTCTTCTTGATTTACATACAGGGATGGCAAGACTAAGACTTGCTTCTTGATCTCCATATAGCGTATAGAGGGAGGGATTCTTTCTATATCTGATATTGACCGTGGTCGTCATCAGAATTGGATCTGTATCGAACAGAATTTGAATACGAGGAACTCGCTTCGGTATCTAACCAAGTAATTATTTTTGTTAAAAATTTTTAATAATGATATTAACAAATATTTTATTTTATAAATAAATAAATTATTACTATCATAATTTTATTAAAAATGATAATAATAAAAATTTCAGTATAAATACATAAAAAAAATTATACCGTAATGTATGCAAATTAAAATATATTATTTTTTGTATTGTTATATAAATAAATTTATTTACAAACATTATCATACATATTAGAATAGTATTATAAAATTAAAATATGTATAATTTAATAATGCTACATTAGAATGTTGTAATTTAAACATTATCTGATACATTACTTGATCCTACAAAAAAGGTCAATATTCAGTGAACCTGATTTAAATATTTTTTTTAAATTAAAAAAATATAATTTTAAGAATATAACATAATAAATAATTATATTAATAAAAAATTTATATTGATTTCATATTTTTATGTATAATACCTATATTTTGATTTATATTTTGAGAACTAATTATAAGTCTATAAAATGACTGAATTTTTCTATTAGGAAGCATGGTTCTTTGTGTTTGCAATTCAATGCTCTTAGAAAAATTTTCAAAAGCATTAGAACTTTTATTCCAATCTGAAAATTTTGAATAATCATATAGTTATAATATGAAATTCTAATAAATAAATATAATTTCATATGTTAATATAAAAAATACTTCTATAACATTTTAAACACTAACATCTATCTTTCTTGAATTGAAAGTCTTTTGATAGTTGTAAAGATTTAGACTTCATATTCAAGAAATTTTAAAAGTATGTAAAAAGAAATATTCGTTAACTTTTGAAACAAATGATATATATATATATAAATTAAATATAATATTTGAACTTAATTCAAAGTTAAAATGTTACATTTTCTTTACTTATTCATTCATTACGATATAAAAGTTTCAAATATGGAAATGGAACGGTTACCTAAAGATTTAAAAATAAAATCAAATTTATTTTCATTGTTATGATTTTTAATAATGTTTAATTTAGTTTAGTTATTATAATTAATTAGTTTTAATTGAAGAATTTTGAATTTATCATTCTCATTATAACATTTTATAAAAAGAAACATTGAAAAATTGTGTACCTTTATTGGAATGGAATGGAATGGTCTATTATCTATCTTTTGCTGCCATATTTAACTGTTTTTAGATGACTAGAATTGATATTGATAACAAATTTTGTAAAATTTTACTCTTTAATAACATGCTATCAGTTTCTGCATAATTTATCCTTTTTTTGCATAATTCGCTTAAGCGCTTATTTTTGCTTAAGCCATTCATAATTCACTTAACCATTCCAAAAATAGGCTCAAGCCATTCACAATTCGCTCAAGCGGATACATATTAGCTTAAGTGAATTAGAGGCCGGTGCATCAGTGCTCTTTATCTCAAATTCGCTTCATTTTAAATAAATTTGCTTGCTTCTGCTTCAAGCCAATAACATTTCGCTTAAGTGATTTTAAAATGGCTTAAGCGATAACCTAGCCTAAAAGTCATGATTCTCTGTCCAAAATTCACTTAGGATTAAATATATTTGCTTGGGCTGAGTGGAGCGATTTTACATTTGCTTAAGCCATGAACTGTCGCTTAAGCGAGGTTTCACCAACCTCGCTTGAACTCACTTTGAAGCCTGAATCCCATAATTATGCCGCTTAAGCTATAAATCACCGCTCAAGCAAAAATTCATTTAAATTTGCTTAAGCTGATACGAATTCACTTAAGCAAATGGCGACACGAGGGTCATATTCCTGCCAGAACATGAGAGGATCCATATCTAAACTAGGGATTTACTAACCTAAAATGAGGCTACAAAATAGTGAATACACCTTTAATATTTGAAGTGTGACCCTTTTATCATTTAGAAGATCACATGCAACTTATGCATTTCTTTATATTGTTAAAAGTGATGGTAGCATTTATAATTATATTGTTGAACTTATTAGAGAAAAGCTGAGAGCTACCCAGAGTCGATAGAAATCTTATGCTGACCGACGCAGAAGATTCCTAGAATTTGAGGTTGGTGATCATGTATTCTTGAGAGTATCATGCACTACAGGTGTGGGGCGAGCCTTAAGAGCCAAGAAGTTAACACCTAAGTTTATAGGACCGTATCAGATATTACATCGTAGAGGACCAGTAGCCTATGAATTAGCGTTACCACCTCAGTTGTCTAGAATACATAATGTTTTCCATGTGTCGCAGCTAAGAAAGTATGTTCATGATTCATCTCATATAATTGAGCCTGATGTTGTGGAGTTACGAGATGATTTGTCTATGAAGGTCCTAGCTGCTCGTATCGAGGAAACTAGAGTTAAGGAACTTAGAGGTAAGTTTATTCTGTTAGTAAAGGTTGTTTGGGACCCAATAACTGGTGATGCCACATGGGAGTTAGAAGAAAGAATGAGAGATTTGTACCCTCATTTTTTCTCTAGGGAATGAAATTTTTGAGGACGAAAATTTATTTTCGGGGGGAGAATTGTCAGGCTTCTAATTTATTATTGAGTAATCTACAATATTTTATACTTGTTCAATGTTAATTGAAGGATTACTTAGTATTGGAATATATTTAGATGGATTTTGAAATTATATAAAAAAAAAAAAGTGAACAGTACCGTATGAACAGTGTCAATGAACAGTAAAACTGCCTATGAACAGTGCAAATCGCATATGAATAGTACAAACCGTGTATGAACAGTACAAACTGCGTGTGTACAGTGACCGCTGACATCATCATGACATCATGGATAACGTCACATACGCGTACAGTGCGTGTACAATACGCGTGTACAGTGTTTTTTGGCATGAATAGTGCCCTGAACAGTGTTTTCCGGCGTACAGTAAGGCGATGAACATTGTTTCCGATGGTGAATAGTAAATTTAAAAAATTTTCTATAGAGAGGGGGCTTCACACGAAATTTTCATTTCTTCACCTCTATCTAAGGTTCTCAAAGGTTCTAAGGCCGTAAACTACCATTTTCTCTCATACTAAACCTTCCTAAACTTAGATTTCTCGCCAGATCTGAGATTCTACGTCTATTCTGAAGGATTTGAAGTAAGTTTCTTTAAGTTTTAAGCTAGATTTACCGTTCGTTTCTCTTCTCCTTCTCTTTCTCATAGAAGTTCATGGTATTCTTAGGAGAAACTCCGTTCTAAAGCCGAATCTTCGGTGAATCTTGCATTAAAACAAGTAATATTTGATAGATCTAATGTGAATCATCTTTCTGAGGTAAGGGGAGTTTACTTTAGCCTATAATCTATGTTTTGAATGGTTTAATATGCTATTTCAAGATGTTTTGATATGATTTTGTTAGATCTATTGAATAAAAGTTATTTTCTAAGCTGTAACTGCTATTAATTGATTTAAAATGCTAAGATTTTAGCTGATCTATTATAAAATTGCCTTAGCTGAGCTGTTAAAATAATTTTGGCGGTGTGCATCATGCTGAGATATATGTTTTGCATCATTATAGAATCGAGTTACATGTCTAGGTGGGTAGACATGTAACGGTAAGTTCATGCTGAGCTGTTGTGCTGTGCTGTCTGGATCCAGATACCGGAATGGGTCGCTCCCGGACCGACTCGGTTCCTTCTAGATTACTTAGGCTGTGAAACTAGTTGGAAGCCGTTTTCATGCTGTGCATTAGATGGGCTGGAAATGCATGGGGTTATTGCTGTGAGAAATATTTTGCTCTATATATATATAATTTTATTTTATGTTTGGTAAGCTCACCCTTGCATTTTTTTCTATGTCGTTGTGTGTGTGTGTGTATTGCGATGATCGTACGGTGGTACGTGAGCAGATGTAACAGGTGTTGCATCTACTTCACAGGCTGAGGGGCTAGTGAAGAAAAGTTAGAAGCTGGAGTTGAGTAATAATGCATCAAAGTCCTTTTTCCTTATATTTGAGACCTCATGTCAATGGAGCTACGTAGTATAATTTTAGATATTTTGAATATTATAAACTAAATGTAATATTATGTTGTTCTGTTAGATATTTGTTGTAAGGAACTTTATTTTACTTTGAATGAGAAGTGAATTTTATACTTATATTCTCTATTATTTACCTATTTTAAATAAGTATGTGGTGTAGAAACAATGTTCTCGGTTCCTTATAAAAAGGGGTCGTGACAATAATAACATCTTTAATTAAGTAGAATTATATAGTTTAAAGGTCACATTGAAAATATTAATTGAATGTAATATGATGAAATCTACTCACATAAATTTTATTATTTTTATATAATTAATTAGGATAAAATATTGAAATATATTTCTTAATCTACCTATAAAAATTAAAAAAATATATAGTTTGATAATTTTATTCTAAGGTTACATGATTAGTATGATTGAATAAGACGTTAGCACAAAAACAAGTTTTATGCCACTAGATTCATGAATTAAGGCATGTTTGCCATGACATTTATTTTAGCTTTAAATTATGATGATAAATAGGTATTTTTATCTTTGCAGTTTTTAAATTTATGAATATTTATGATATTAAGTGTGATATTCTTGAATTATAGGGTGACAATTATAAATTTAAAAGGAGAGTTTTTCTCCATTTAGATTGGATGAACATTAATTATGCTATTAGGAAAGAAGAACTATCGATTATTAGTAAGACTAATACTGTAGATGTAGTTGATTTTTATGAAAAGTGAAAGATGTTTAATCGTTTTTCCATGACTTTTATAAAAATTTCAACATTCTTGCTAGTATACAAGGTTTTATCAATCAACATGATAATATCAAAGATTTATTGAAGAATATTGATAAACAATTTACTACATATCAAATCATTAGCCAGCACCCTTATAATGCAATATTCATCGGTGAAGTTCACTCGAATTTGAAGAGTATGTGATCACATCATGCACACAAGAGATATAGTGGCTCAACTAAAAGCCATGGAGGTTGTTTGTGGGCAACTGTACCCGTAAAAAAGCAATAAAGAGTTTTTGAAAAGAGTTCTCAAGTTATTGACTCACAGAGATTATTTTCAAGTATCAAGAATAACTTGATTCGATTGTTTAAACATTATAACAGACCAAAAACAGAGCTTAATGTTAATAATAAATTAAAAGAACAATAATATAATGTATGAGAGAGATCATATGAGATGAGTCTAGGACTTATGAGTTCACCTACTACACTTCTTTATGTTCTAATTAATTTAACCTTGATATTGGAATCCAAATATTTGACAACCACTCATAATTAGTTCTATTAACACCCAATAATTATACAATGTCAATATTCTTTTCCCTAAGCAAACACACCCAATGATCATGCAAGGTAATTAGTTCAGAAAGTATGAAGATCCTATGAGTTTATTAATTTAATAATGGCTAAAGAAATAAATTAAGTGTGATTAACCTAGCCCATTGTCTCGTTTTATATTATAGTTTTATTAATTACACGTGAGATGATCGCCTACAATGCAACTAACTATGAGATGCTAAGGGTGATCAAATCTTAACATACACAATATAATCCAATAGAATAAAAACCAAACATTAAAGGAAAACCAATACAAACATTAAAAGTAAAAATCGCACAAAGTTTGCAGTAGGATCCACCATAGCCCTAGCTATAGGTTTAGTTACTCATAACAAAGTAAACTACGAAAAATGTGATAAATAAACCCATAACCACAAAGAAAAACTTAAATAAAAGAAACTTATAAAGGTAAAAAATGAAAAGAGGTCTCATTCTTCGAAGGACGCTCAATCACGTGCTTGGACTCCAAGGAAAAGCTCGTCGTCCTTGCCAATGGTCTCCAATGACCCTCAAAGATGAGTTTGGTTAGAACTAAGAAGGGGAAGAAGGTATGTAAAGAAGTTGAAGTATGTCAAGTGTGGAGCATAAGGCCTCTTTATATAGGCTGTGCCTTGAGTTTCTAGTCGATTGAGCTCTATATTTTCAGATCGATTTTATCCACAATTATAATCGCTCTAACTCTTCATATCTGTTTAAATTTTAAATTCAAAATTCAAACTCAACTTCATATAGCATTGTCAAGGACTAAAAATATCTAATTTTTATCTAGAATATCTCCATAATATACTAATAACAACTTCCAGCTGCAACAATTAATAACATAATTAGTGTAAATTATATAAAATAGAATTTAAGTGTATAAATATAAGTCATAAAATATATCAAAATATGAACTTATCAATCCCCTAATACTTGAGATTTGCTTGCCCTCAAGTAAAAGTCCTAGCTAGAGAATAAAGGAATAATTTGAAACATATCATCCAAACAAGAAATCCAAAATAATAAAGATACAAAGAACATAACAGTAATATCACTGAGTTCAAGTAATCAAAAAGCATTTAAAATTTTATATTCTTTATTTTCTTACTCGATCATCAAATTGTGATACTCTACTCTCTTCTCTCTCTTTTAGTGTATAAGGACAAAAATAAAGAACGCTCAGTCTCTCGAAGAAGAAATATACTACCATAGGCTTGATGATAAACCAACTCTCTACTAAGCCAAAACTTGTTCATGGACAAATGTACCCATCAAAAAGTAATAAAAGGTTTTTGAAAAGAGTTCCCAAGTTATCGTCCCACAGAGATTACTTTTAAGTACCAAGAATAACTTGATTTGATTGTTTAAATGTAACGGGATTATAACAGACCAAAAACAGAGCTTAATGTTAATAGTAAATTAAAAGAATAATAATACAATGTATGAGAGAGATCAAATGAGATGAGCCTAGGATTTATGGGTTTACTTACTATACTTCTTTATGCTCTAATTAATTTAATCCTGATATTGGTATCCAAATATTTGCCAACTACTCATAATTAGTTCTATATTAACATTCAATGATTATGTAATGTCAATATTCTTTTCCCTGAGCAAACACCCCTAATGATCATGTAAGGTAATTGGTCGAGAAAGCATGAAGATCCTACGAGTTTTTTAATTTAATAACGGCTGAAAGAAAAAAATTAAGTGTAATTAACCTAGCCCCTTGTCTCATTTTATCCTCTAGTTCTGCTAATTACACGTGGTACGATTGCTTACAGTATAACTAACTATGGGATGCTAAAGGTAATCAAATCTTAACATACACAATATAATTCAATAGTATAAAAATCAAACATTAAAGGAAAACTAATACTAACATTAAAAGTAAAAATCACACAAAGTTTGCAATAGAATCTGCCATAACACTAGCTATGGGTTTAGTTACTCATAACAAAATAAACTACGAAGAACGTGATAAATTAACCTATAACCACAAAAGAAAAATTAAACAAAAGAGATCCAAAAAGGTAAAAGATGAAGAGAGTTCTCATTTTTTGAAGGGCTTGCTTGGACTCCAAGGGAAAGCTTGTCGTCCTTGCCACTGGTCTCCAATAACTCTCAAAGATGAGTTTGGTTAGAACTAAGAAGGGAAAGGTGTGTAAAGAAGTGGAAGTGTGTCAAGTATAGAGTATAAGGCCTCTTTATGTAGGCTGTATCCTGAGTTTCTAGTCGGTTGAGCTCTATGTTTTCAAATCAGTTTTATCCAAAATCAAAATCGCTCCAACTCTTCATATATAAGTTTAAATTTTAAATTCAAAATTCAAACTCAACTACATAGCACTGCCAAGGACTAAAAATATCTAATTTTTATCCAGAATATCTCTATAATGCCCTAATAACAACTTCTAGCTAAACTGCAATAATTAATAATATAATTAATGTAAATATATATAAAATAGAGTTTAAGTATATAAATGTCATAAAGTATATCAAAATATGAACTTATTAGAGGTTACCATGTTTGATTCTTTCCTAGTATACTATATTTTGTTCTCCTTGCCTTTTTTCAAATCTTTTATAACACACATAAGGATAAGTTGACTATTAATGAATCGTTGATCATGTGTGTTCAAGAAAAGAAAAAGTTACTAATGGAAGGACGAGAGAGGGTAAATTTTACTATTATTGGAAAGAATAAGAAGAACCAATTTAATCATAAGAGAAAAATTCTTGCTCAGCCAAACAAAAAGAAGAAGTCAAAGTGTTTTTTTTTTAAGAAGAAAAGACGCATGAAGAATGATTGTCTAAAATAAAAAAATTAGCTTGACAGGAAAGGTACTCCATTAACTTTTATTTGTTATAAATCTAATATGGTTAGTATTAATATATGGTGGATTAATTTTAATTCTATAATTATTGTTTGTGATACCATACAAGGTATGCAAAACCTAAGAAGGTTAATGGAAAGTGAACAATGCATCTATTAGGAGCAAGATGAGTTCATATGTAGAGACCATTGGAATTTGGAATGTGAAGATTAGTTTTAAGTAGTAGTTTTATTTTTCATTTAGAAAACACATTTTATTGTTCTAGTTTTTCTAAGAATTTGATTTTCCTTTCAAGACTTATATATGCGTTTAGGTTTTTTCTTTAATTTTTCAGATTCTGGTTTTTCTTTATGAAATAAATCTAAAATTATTGGTTTTGGTAAACTAATGATGGTCTTTATTCAAATATTTTGCAAAACAATGCCGCTTATAATTCTATGCACGTTACTTCTGGGGTTAAAACAATGTGTTTGGAATGAGAATTCTTTTATGTTGTGGCACTAGAGATTGAGACATATCTTCATTAGGAGAATTAAAAAATTAGTAAATAAAGAAGTACTTAGTGTTTTGGACTTTACTGATTTTAAAATTTGTATGGATTGTATTAAGGGTAAGCAAACTTACAAGTCTAAAACTAGTGTCAAGAGGAGTTCAAACCTATTGAAAATCATTTATACAAATATTTGTTGTCTAGATATGGACACAAGTAGTTTGAGATACTTCACTACCTTTATA
The DNA here is from genome assembly GCA_024086825.1 of Abrus pulchellus subsp. cantoniensis. NCBI lineage: Eukaryota > Viridiplantae > Streptophyta > Magnoliopsida > Fabales > Fabaceae > Abrus > Abrus pulchellus. The sequence goes on from CM044050.1 coordinate 13,738,892, forward strand.
TATAATTACTCACGATTTATGTATCTCTACTTACTTCGTTCTAAAGATGAAACTTTAGATGCATTTAAAGTTTTTAAGGTTAAAGTAGAGCTACAATGTGAAAATTATATTAAGATTGTAAGTATGGTAGATACACCAATAATGGATAAGTACTAGGTTCATTTGCAAAATTTCTTAAAGAACGTGAGATTGTTGCTTAATACACTATGATTGGTTTTTCGAATCAAAATAGTGTGATAAAAAGAAGGAATCAAACTTTAATGGACATAGTGAAAAGCATGGAGAGTAATGCAAAACTTGATCAATTCTTATGGATTGAAACACTTAAGATGATTATGTATATATCAAATATAGTTCCAACTAAGGTTGTCTCAAAGACACCTTTTGAGTTATTGAAAGGTTGGAAACCTAGTTTGCAACGTATCTGAATTTGGAGATGCTTGTGTGAAGTGAGAATTTATAACATACAATAGAAGAAACTAGACCTTAGTACTATTAATGAATATTTCACTAGATATTCTAAAAAGTCCAAAGAGTATATGTTCTATTGTCTATCTCATAACACTATAATTTTGGAATCAAGAAATGCAAAGCTTATTGAAAATGACTTGATTAGTAGGAGTGATTTATTTTAAGACATTACCTTCAAAAGGGATCATTATGAGGCTCAATCTTCTAGATCAAATGATAGGCTGGTAATCATTCATGCCCTTCTAGTTCAAGAGTGTGTTAGATAACTATTGATTCAAATTCCACAAGTTGCTAAAAATGACAATATAGATCGAGTTGTTGACGAGGAGTAACAAGTAAAGGTAGAATAACCTGTTGAGTAACCAATTAAACAAGTTCCTCGTCAAGATAATGAGGCAACATTAAAAAAATCTATTAAAGTTAGAAAGTCAGCAATTCTTGGTGATTATGTAGTGTATCTACAAGAATCAAATTATAACATTAGAGCCATAAATTACCTTGAAATGTTTTTATAGGCCATGAGTTCTAAGGAATCAAATTTAATGTCATGAAAGATAAGATGAATTCTAAAAAATTTAACAGAGTTTTGAACCTATTTGAATTGCTTAATGATGTAAAAGTTATTGGATATATATAGGTCTTTAAAACATATAAAGATGCATAAGGGAACATTAAGACACATAAGGTAAGACTTGTTGCCAAAGAGTTTACTCAAAGAGAAGGAATCAATTACATGGAGATTTTTTCTCTGATGTTTAAGAAAGATTTTTTGCAAATAATTATAACATTAGTACTTCATTTTGACCCTAATTTACATCAAATGGATGTGAAAATAATGTTCCTCAATGGTCTAGAAGAAGAGATTTACATGAAAAAACTTAAAGGATTTATCTTTAGTGCTAGTGAACATTTAGTCTACAGGCTTAATAAATCCATATATGAATTAAAACAAGTTTCCTGCAAATGCTTAACAATAAATTTGAAGAAAGCATTAGATCAATATATATACTTGAAGACTAGAGGGAGTACGATTTGTTTTGTTGTTTTATACATAGATGATATTTTGCTAATGGCTAATGATAAATGTGCGGTAAATGAGGAGAAACAATTTCTCTCAAAAAGCTTTTATATGAAGGATATAGGTGATGCATCTTATGTTATAGGCATTAAGATTCATAAAAAAAGATCTTGAGGTGTTTTGGGTTTGTTTCAAACTACATATATCAACAAAGTTTTAGAGAGGTTTAACATGAAAGATTATTTACCAAGTATAGCTCCTATTGTGAAGAGTAATAGACTTGAGTCAGTGCCAAACAAATGGCCTTGAGTGAGAAGTCTCATATATGCTCAGGTTTACACTAGACTTGGCATTACATTTATAGTTTGAGTTTTAGGAAAATATTAGAGTAGTCTAGGTGTTGACCATTGGAAATATGTAAAGAAGGTAATGAGATATAATCAAAGAAAAAATTATTACATGCTCATGTATAGACGGACTAATGATTTAGAGGTAATATGCTATTCTGATTCAGACTTCGTTAGCTACATTGATACTAAGAAATCTACATGTGGTTATATTTTTATGCTAGCTTATGGAACTCTATCTTGGAGTAATGTAAATTAGACATTAATTGCTACTTCCAATACAGAGGCTAAGTTGGTTTCTTGTTTTAATGCTACCTCACATGGATGGTTGAAGAGTTTTATTTTTGGCCTTAAAATTGAGGACTCCATTTCTAGACTATTGAAATTGTATTATGACAACTTTGTAGCAATATTTATAGCTAATAATAATAAGAGTGAAAGTCGAAGTAAACACATTGGCATTAAATATTTAGTGATAAAAGAAAGTGGTCATTGAGCACATTGGCATTGTATTGATGATTATTGATCTTTTGACTAAAGGCATGCTACCAAAGAATTTTAAAGATTGTAACACCTTAATTTAATTTTTAATTAATAAATTTTGCAAAAAAATAAAGATAATAATTTTTTTTATTTAAATAAAATTCTCATCACATGGTTTCATAAATATTTCAAAATGAAGAAAAGGGTTACAAGTTTATATCGATTAACTGCTACAGGACCATTTCAAGTACAACATTTTCAAAATAATATCCTAAGCCCTATAGCAGTTCCATCCAACCCTACACTGAGTTTGGTGCTGATCGTCTTGATTACCTGAAAAATAAATGTAAGGGTTAGTACTCTACACTACCAAACACACAATCAAGCATAGAGTCTCACCTTACACCTATTCTACATCATTTCTAACATAATTAATAAGATATATTTATAGGCAGCAATACTACTCCATTCAATTTAATTCAAACACCGATGCACTCACGGCATCAAACAGTTTACACACACACACAAAGTTAACAAACAATAATTTCGTGCACTCACTGCCCGCCAGCCACATTCACGATGGCACTGTGATAACAAATTTTCACTATAGATGGTCGCCGATTACCCTGCCTCACAGATACCACGTAGGCAGTCATAGGTCGCTCAGCAAAGGTAGTAGTCAGAGGTTTAGTCAGGAAGAGAGCGTGTGGCCCGTGGTGCACCCGCTTCACTGTCAGTGTCACTACCACTCTCACTTTCCCAAGGTGTCAGGCTTCTAATTTATTATTGAGTAATCTATAATATTTTATACTTGTTCAATGTTAATTGAAGGATTATTTGGTATTGGAATATAATTGAACAGTACCGTGTGAACAGTGCAAACCGCGTATGAACAGTGCAAACCGCGTGTGAACAGTGCAAACCGCGTATGAACAGTGCAAACCGCGTACAAACCGTGTATGAACAGTACCAACCGCGTATGTACAGTGACTGCTGACGTCATCGGTGAACAGTGTTTCCGGCGATGAATAGTAAATTCCGTCGTGAACAGTAAATTTCGAAAATTTTCTATAAAAAGGGGGTTTCACACGAAATTTCATTTCTTCACCTCTATCCAAGGTTCTCAAAGGTTCTAAGGCCGTAAACCACCATTTCTCTCATACTAAACCTTCCTAAACTTAGATTTCTCGCCAGATCTGAGATTCTACATCTATTCTGAAGGATTGGAAGTAAGTTTCTTTAAGTTTGAAGCTAGATTTACCGTTCGTTTCTCTTCTCCTTCTCTTTCTTATAGAAATTCATGGTGTTCTTAGGAGAAACTCCGTTCTAAAGCTGAATCTTCGGTGAATTTTGTTATAATCAAGTAATATTCGGTAGATCTAGTGTGAATCATCTTTCTGAGGTAAGGGGAGTTTACTTTAACCTATGAACTATGTTTTGAACGGTTTAATGTGCTATTTCAAGATGTTTTGATATGATTTTGTTAGATCTATTGAATAAAAGCTATTTTCTAAGCTGTAACTATTGTTGATTAGTTTAAAATGCTGAGATTTTGGCTGATCTATTATAAACTTGCCGTAGTTGAGCTGTTAAAATAATTTTGGTGGCGTGCATCATGCTGAGATATATGTTTTGCATCATTATAGAGCCGAGTTACATGTTTAGGTGGGTAGACATGTAACGGTAATTTCATCTTGAGCCTTTGTCTTTGTCTTTGTCTGGATCCAGAGATCTAGGAATGGGTCGCTCCGGACCGGCTCGGTTCATACGGATTACTTAGGTGTGAAACCGGTTGGAAGCCGTTTTCATGCTTTGTGCATTAGATGGGCTGGAAATGCATGGGGTTATTCTTTGTGAGAAATATTTTGCTCTCTATATATATAATTTTATTTTATGTTTGGTAAGCTCACCCTTGCATTTCTTTCTATGTCGTTGTGTGCGTGTGTATTCGCGATGATCGTACGGTGGTACATGAGCGGATGTAGCAGTGTTGCATCTACTTCACAGTGAGGGCCAGTGAAGAAAAGTTAGAAGCTGGAGTTGAGTAATAATGCATCAAAGTCCTTTTTCTTTATATATGAGACCTCATGTCGAGGGAGTCACGTATTATAATTTTCTTGGTATTTTGAATATTATAAACTAAATGTAATATTATGTTGATCTGTTGGATATTTGTTGTAAGGAACTTCATTTTTACTTTGAATGAGAAGTGAATTTTTTTATACTTATATTCTCTGCTATTTACCTATTTTAAATAAGTATGTGGTGTAGAAACAATGTTCTCGGTCCCTTATAAAAAGGGGGTCGTGACATTTTAGTGGTATCAGAGCATGGTCTAGGTAAACCTACAGGGTGAGGTTGTTAGGCGTCAGTTGTGCATATTAAACATGTGAGTTTTAGCTGTGAATCATATATCATGATTTCTATTCATCAAGTTGTGAGGGAACGAGCTTGATCACCTCGATTCTCAGACATGATTGATGTAGGAAACTTGGTATATGATACTTGGGTGAGCTATAGGTGAGTCGTACTGTGTGAATAAGAGACTGTTAAGCTAAGCTGTAAATGATTGCTGAAATGAGTGTGTTTGCTATGCTATGTGAATGTTGATATGTTGTTATACTGAGTACTAAATTGATTAAATTTTTATGATATACTAAATATGAATATATCACTATAAGCTGAATCTGTGAATATAGCTATGTGGTGGTATTCTTTGAATGTGTTAAACGTTAGTAATTTTAAGCTAGTCTATATATTAGGATGGCTAGACCAAGAAGGTCTGCTGCAAATCCTCCTCCTGCTGATGTGAACCAAATGGCTCATGCCATGGAGGCCATGGCAGCCACTGTTAGGCAGAGTCTAGATATGATTCAGCAGCGGCAAGCTGCAAATCAAGCCGCTGCTGCAGCACAGGCAGTAGCTGCTGCTGCCTCAGCTGTACCTCTTCCTGAATACCATGGGTTGTCAGAGTTCAAAAAGAATGATCCTCCTCAATTCACGGAGTGGATGGACCGGATCTTCTTGAACTCTGGATCGTGGAGATTGAGAAGATCTTCCTAACCATGGGTTGCGCCGAGGAGAGAAAGGTGATATATGCTACGTATATGCTTTGATAGGAGATGCGAGAGATGTGGTGGCACGGAGCTCGTACTATGCTAGAGGCCCAAGGTGAATTCATTACTTGGGCTGTATTTAGAAGTAGTTTTACGGGAAAGTTTTTCCCTTCTCATGTTCGTGCCGCCAAAGAACGAGAGTTTCTAAACTTGGTGCAAGCAAACTCATCGGCCTATGAGTATGTAATACGGTTTGAACGGCTCTACTGATTTTATTCTCACCCGACTTCGGAGGAGTGGAGATGTCAGAGGTTTTCAGACGGGCTGAGAACTGACATAAAGAGGATTTTGATCCCACTCAGGATCACGGAGTTTGCTGACTTGGTGGATCAAGCCACCATTATAGAAAGTCTTAATGCGGAGGATGTTGGTGGAGTTGGGAAGGCTCCATCTAGTAGAGCTGCTAGCAGTTATGGTAATGGAGGTAAGGGCGCTAAGAAGGTACTTTTCTTTCTGTATTATTTGATTAGGAGCCACACACTCTTTTATTGCGGACAATTGTGTGAGAAACTTAGGATTACCGGTGGGCGATCTAGGATGAGACTTAGTAGTATCGACACCTACTTTAAGTTCAATTAAGACTTCGACGGTTTGTGTTAGGTGTCCCATAGCAATTGAGGGACGAAGATACAAAGTAAATCTTATTTGTATCCCGATGTCAGGGTTAGATGTAATCTTGGGTATGGATTGGCTAACTGCCAATCGTGTGCTAATTGATTGTGGCCGGAGGTGTTTAATCTTTCCTGAGCAGCAAGATTGTGTAGAATTAATTTCTACTCGCCAAGTAGAAACATCCTTAGGTGAGGGAGTATCTTGTTTTGTTTTGTTGGGAGTTATGAATGCAGAAGTGGAGCAAAGCCTTCACCAATACCAGTAGTACGAGAATTCCTTGAGATTTTCCCAGAGGATATTCCTGGAATACCTCCACGTAGAGAGGTAGAGTTTGCTATAGATTTGATTCCTAGAGCTGAGCCAGTGTCTGTAGTACCGTATAGAATGGCGCCAAAAGAGTTAATTGAGCTTAAGGAGCAGATCGAGGATCTAATGCGTAAACAGATGATTAGACCAAGTGTATCGCCTTGGGGAACCCCAGTTCTCTTGGTGAAAAAGAAGGATGGAAGTTCTAGATTATGTGTGGATTATCGTAAGTTGAATAAGTTGACAATTAAGAACAAGTACCCATTGCCGCGAATCGATGATTTGATGGACCAGCTGAGAGGTGCTAAGGTATTCTCTAAGATTGATTTGAAGTCTGGGTACCATCAGATCTGAGTGAAGGATGAAGATATTCCTAAGACTGCTTTTCGCACTAGATATGGTCATTATGAGTATATAGTGATGCCTTTTGGAGTTACAAATGCTCCAGCTGTGTTTATGGACTACATGAATTGGATCTTTAGACCTTTCCTGGATCGATTTGTGGTAGTCTTTATTGATGATATTTTAATTTATTCTAATTCGTCAGAAGAACATGAAGAGCATTTGAGGACTGTACTTAATGTTTTAAGGGAAAAACAGTTGTATGCTAAACTGTCTAAGTGTGAGTTTTGGCTAGAGGAAGTGAAGTTCCTTGGTCATGTTATTTCAGCTCAAGGAATTGCAGTTGATCCTTTCAAAGTTGAAGCGGTGTTGCAGTGGGAAAGGCCGAAGACAGCCTCAGAGATTCGTAGTTTTGTGGGCCTAGCAGGTTACTACCGGAGATTTATAGAGGGATTCGCGAAGATAGCTGCACCATTAACACGGTTAACTCGCCGTGATCAACCCTTTGTGTGGACTGAGGAATGTGAGCAAAGCTTTAATGAGTTAAAACAGAGACTAACTTCTTCGCCGGTGTTGATTCTCCCTGATACTAGTTGACCGTTTGAGGTGTACTGTGATGCTTCTCATCAGGGATTGGGATGTGTGTTGATGCAAGATAAGAGAGTGGTAGCTTATGCATCTCGTCCATTGCGAACTCATGAGCGAAATTACCCGATTCATGACCTTGAGTTAGCTGCTGTAGTCTTTGCTCTGAAGGTGTGGCGACACTATCTTTACGGAGCTCAGTTTGATGTATATAGTGATCATAAGAGTCTGAAGTATTTATTTGATCAGTGAGAGTTAAATATGAGGCAGAGACGTTGGGTGAAATTCCTTAAGGATTATGATTTTCAGCTCCAATACCATCCAGGAAAAGCTAACGTGGTGGCCGATGCATTAAGTAGGAATGTGGTTCAGGCATTCTCCCTAAGAGTCAGTGAAACCCTTTTGGTAGAACAATTCTGAGACCTGAACATACATGTGGACTTACCACCCGAAAAGATTAGTTGTAGCCGAATTGTGGTGACTAATAATTTCTTACAGGAAATTAAAGATAAACAATTGTGGGATCCAATGTTATGTCGGATTGTATTTCTCTTAGGGACAGATAAGACAAAGGGTTTCAGTAAAGGTGTTGATGGTATTCTCAGATGTCAAGGTCGAGTTTGTGTCCCTAGAGATACTGAATTAAAGAGAGCAATTCTAGAAGAAGGACATAAGGGTAGTCTCAACATTCATCCTGGTGTTACCAAGATGTATTAAGATTTAAAGCAGATATTTTGGTGGCCAGGCATGAAGCGAGAGATAGCTGAGTTTGTTAAAGCCTGCTTGACTTGTCAAAAGGCAAAAGCGGAGCACCAAAGCCCTCCAGAGAGTTACAAACGATGGAAATTCCAGAGTGGAAGTGGGACCATGTGACTATGGACTTTGTGTCCCATCTACCTAGAACAGCTTAGGAATCATGATGCGGTGTGGGTCATAGTTGATAGGCTAACCAAGAGTGCACATTTCTTGCCAATTAACATGACCTTTAGCTTGGAGAAATTAGCGAATTGTACATTAGAGAGATTGTCGGGTTGCATGGAGTACCTTCTAGTATTATCTCCGATAGGGATCCTCGATTCACTTCCCGGTTTGGCGAGTTTCCAAGAATCTATGGGCACACAGTTGAGGTTGAGTTCTGCATACCATCCGCAAACAGATGGTCAATCTGAGCGTACTATTCAGACCTTAGAAGACTTATTGCGGACTTGCATTGTAGAGCAGAGGAGTAATTGGGAGGATATGCTTCCTTTGGTAGAATTCACTTATAATAATAGCTATCATTCGAGTATAGATATGGCACCATTTGAAGCTCTGTATGGTAGAAGGTGTAGAATCCCTATCTGTTGGTTCCAAGATGGAGTACATTTGATGGTTGGACCTGAAATGCTGCAAGAAACTAAGGAGAAAGTTGAACTTATTAGAGAAAAGCTAAGAGCTACCCAAAGTCGACAGAAATCTTATGCTGACCGACGCAGAAGATCCCTAGAATTTGAGGTTGGTGATCATGTATTCTTAAGAGTATCACACACTACAGGTGTGGGGCGAGCCTTAAGAGCCAAGAAGTTAACACCTAAGTTCATAGGACCGTATCAGATATTACATCGTCGAGGACCAGTAGCCTATGAATTAGCGTTACCACCTCAGTTGTCTGGAATACATAATGTTTTTCATGTGTCGCAGCTAAAGAAGTATGTTCTAGATTTGTCTCATGTAATTGAGCCTGATGTTGTGGAGTTACGAGATGACTTGTCTGTGGAGGTCCCAGCTGCTCGTATCGAGGAAACTAGAGTTAAAAAAAAACTTAGAGGTAAGTCTATTCGGTTAGTGAAGGTTGTTTGGGACCAAATAACTGGTGATGCCACATGGGAGTTAGAAGAAAGAATGAGAGAGTTGTATCCTCATCTTTTCTCTGGGGAATGAAATTTTCGAGGACGAAAATTTATTTTCGGGGGGAGAATTGTCAGGCTTCTAATTTATTATTGAGTAATCTATAATATTTTATACTTGTTCAATGTTAATTGAAGGATTATTTGGTATTGGAATATAATTGAACAGTACCGTGTGAACAGTGCAAACCGCGTATGAACAGTGCAAACCGCGTGTGAACAGTGCAAACCGCGTATGAACAGTGCAAACCGCGTACAAACCGTGTATGAACAGTACCAACCGCGTATGTACAGTGACTGCTGACGTCATCGGTGAACAGTGTTTCCGGCGATGAATAGTAAATTCCGTCGTGAACAGTAAATTTCGAAAATTTTCTATAAAAAGGGGGTTTCACACGAAATTTCATTTCTTCACCTCTATCCAAGGTTCTCAAAGGTTCTAAGGCCGTAAACCACCATTTCTCTCATACTAAACCTTCCTAAACTTAGATTTCTCGCCAGATCTGAGATTCTACATCTATTCTGTAGGATTGGAAGTAAGTTTCTTTAAGTTTGAAGCTAGATTTACCGTTCGTTTCTCTTCTCCTTCTCTTTCTTATAGAAATTCATGGTGTTCTTAGGAGAAACTCCGTTCTAAAGCTGAATCTTCGGTGAATTTTGTTATAATCAAGTAATATTCGATAGATCTAGTGTGAATCATCTTTCTGAGGTAAGGGGAGTTTACTTTAACCTATGAACTATGTTTTGAACGGTTTAATGTGCTATTTCAAGATATTTTGATATGATTTTGTTAGATCTATTGAATAAAAGCTATTTTCTAAGTCAGAATCGTTGTTAATTAGTTTAAAATGCTGAGATTTTGGCTGATCTATTATAAACTTGCCGTAGTTGAGCTGTTAAAATAATTTTGGTGGCGTGCATCATGCTGAGATATATGTTTTGCATCATTATAGAGCCGAGTTACATGTTTAGGTGGGTAGACATGTAACGGTAAGTTCATGCTTTGAGAGCTGTCTTTGTCTTTGTCTGGATCCAGATACCGGAATGGGTCGCTCCCGGACCGGCTCGGTTCCTTCTGGATTACTTAGGCTGTGAAACCAGTTGGAAGCCGTTTTTATGCTGTGCATTAGATGGGCTGGAAATGCATGGGGTTATTGCTGTGAGAAATATTTTGCTCTCTATATATATAATTTTATTTTATGTTTGGTAAGCTCACCCTTGCATTTCTTTCTATGTCGTTGTGTGCGTGTGCACTGCGATGATCGTACGGTGGTACATGAGCAGATGTAGCAGGTGTTGCATCTACTTCACAGGCTGAGGGGCCAGTGAAGAAAAGTTAGAAGCTGGAGTTGAGTAATAATGCATCAAAGTCCTTTTTCTTTATATATGAGACCTCATGTCGAGGGAGTCACGTATTATAATTTTTTTGGTATTTTGAATATTATAAACTAAATGTAATATTATGTTGATCTGTTGGATATTTGATGTAAGGAACTTCATTTTTACTTTGAATGAGAAGTGAATTTTTTTATACTTATATTCTCTGCTATTTACCTATTTTAAATAAGTATGTGGTGTAGAAACAATGTTCTCGGTCCCTTATAAAAAGGGGGTCGTGACACAAGGTATTTCTACCGTCCTCAGCTTCCACACCCCCAGTGTATCGCTGAATCATTCACAGTACATTACACTGGCGTTAATCACGGCCTATTCACACACATTATAATATTCATTCTTAATATATGGCACAAAGCCCACAGTTATGCATAATACACGGCACTAGGCCCACATTCGTTTACAGTGCACGGCACGAAGCCCATATTCATGTATATTACATGGCCCTTAGGCCCACACTTATTCACAATGCTCGGTAAACATGTCCTTATCCTATCACATGACATTTAACATATATAATTAACATTCATTAATCTCGGGCAACCACACATTCTCTTATCCACACACATAATGTTCACCTCTCACGACACATGGTCGATATCACATTTCACAACAATTTCCTACTTTCTAACTCAGCCACATCACCATATTCAACAAAATAACGACAATTCACACACAATAGAGTAGGGTAAAGTCTTCCCTTACCTTGGATTGAAGACTCATACTCGAACTCAACCACGAAAATGCTCTCCACACGAATTTTGTCCTAAATACATGGAAGAATTCCATGAGAACCCAGGGAAATCATGAAAACAGGGAAAAAGGGGATGAAAAACGATAACTCTAATAATTAAAACTCACCTCCAAGCATTTCCAACATGAATCCAACCTTCAATCAAGCTCTCAAACGGGTTTGGAGGCAATTTAATCAGTAGAATAGAGTTTTGGGTTGAGAGAATCGAAGAAATTTCAAAGGGAGGGTGAGAAATAATCTTTCTCTAACCCTAACCCCCTTGAAATCTTCTCTGGTCATGGCACTCTCGTTACAGGGAGACATCTCTCACTGCAGCGAAAATCTCAGACAAAACTGAATTCTGGTTTCTGTAAAATCTTGCTACAGCAAAAACCTCTCACTACAGCGAGACTGCACCCAGAAATACATCACAAACTGTGGCTTTGTTGCTACAGCGAGACAGTCTCGTTATAGCAACAAGGCGATAGTTTCACTCCCTCCTTCCAGGGCCCTCTTGCTACAGCAAGACATCTCTCGCTGTAGCGAGAACACCCTGCACTAGAACACTTAGCCAGAATTTTCAATCTAACCCCAATCATCCAATCAATCATATATGTATATATATATATATATATATATATATATATATATATATATAAATACACATCATCGTTCAATGTTCATCACGCACTTAAGTGAAAATTTAAATATTCATTCACATTCACACATACATATATATACCTATATATTAATAATTAATATTACAAAATTAGGGGCGTTACAAAGATCATGTAGAACAAATAAGATTTGGTTCCATCATATGACAATCATTATAGTTACATTTATTATTTTAATAAAACTCTTAGTATTCAGTTTGATGTTTTCTCATTTATTTTGTTCACATATTTGTTTATTTATTTATTTTGAGAAATCTCATTTAATTTTGACCTAAAGTAAGTATGTTAAGAGATATTGTTAAGATACTTGTTATATTGTCAAACGTGAGAAATAATACTCACTATTAGAGGACCTATCACCATAATTCATATATTTGATTTCTTATTATAATTGATAATGTGATAAATAGACCAAGTGAGAAAATGTTAGCAATTTTGTTTTCTACTTTTTAGGATCATAGTTTGTTAATTATATATGATCTATTTTTTATGCTACATTCAATCTATTATCTAATGCTCTATTTTTGTGCAAATTTGTTAGTTCCTACAAAGGTTTTCATGTTTTAAACTCTATAAAGGGTAGAGCTTTATAAATACTACACATGCTCATTTGTTTTGGGTCACCAAGCATACTTTTCTCCTTAGAAAACATCATCACCACGTTTAAGCAAGTGAAAGTTTAAAAATATTAAAATTGTATGGATCTATGCATAGTGTGAGTTAAATTATATACTGAATATTAGTATTTAAATTTAATTTTGCTTTCACATAATATGTTTAGACCGTTTAGACATATCACATTTTTTTCCTTCTTTGTATTTTTCAATTCACCTATTTGACTAATTTTATTTTTTGCACATTTTGCAATAGCCTTTTGTATTTCTTCAATAACAATCATGTTCAAGTTATTGTTTATTAATGTTAATATTTTTTCTTTGACATAGCAATATTTATGACAATAAATATTAATTAATATATTAGTCCCTTTGAAAAGGTATCAAATGTCTCTTCAAATTTTCAAACAAAAGAGAAAGAACTTTGTTTTATTGCATGATTATGTCTCTTCAAAATTTCAAACAAAAGAGAAAGAACCTTGTTTTATTGCATAATTATAGCTTATTTAACATTACATTTTATGAGTTAGACTTATTAGATTTATTGATAGTAAGTCCTAAAATTAGACGCTTCACGTTTTAATAACTTTTCAAAAAATATGAATTTGATCAATCTAACAATTAATTTAAAGATCTGTATGTAATAGATTAACTTTATAAAATTTTATATAAAAATAAAATTAATAAATATTTTATTGTATTATATTATTTTAATAAATATTATATTTTAAAATATAATAAATATTACATTTTAAATAATATACTTACAAATTTTTAATTCATATAAAATTTAATACACATATTTTATAATGATAAAAGATAATATAAAATAATTCTACCATACAAAAATTTGGATACTCTTTCACCTCACACACAAATATGTTATGTCTTTAAAAAAAAAAAAAGCGAAACAAAAGTATTGTATGAGGTATAATGTGGACCAGAAATTATTTGGGAAAATATGACAGGCTTTCACTGCAGCATGCATGGAACATATTCATCTAAACTCATCCACTATATGTAAAACATAAAAAATAAAAGATAAAGAAAATAAAATAATTATATATAACTATTGATGTCAAGTGGTTACAAGATTTATTTTAATTCAATGTAGTCATTAAAGTAATGTAAGATGTAACACTCTTATTTTATTAATTATTAATTTTATATTTAATGTAAGTTGTTAATGTATGTTGCTTGAAATTAGGAGAGTTTTAGATGTGTGAGTTACAGGATTTTTTGCTGTAGCGAGATGTGTCTCGCTGTAGCAAGAAATTAGCATTCAAAAACAGACATTTTGGAGCTCTCGCTATAGCTAGAATGACAGACAGCAAAGTGCAATTTTGTCTGGTTTTTCCGCTGTAGCAAGAAAAGGTCTCGCTGTAGCGAGAATGTCGCGAATTGAGGGGTATTTAAAGGTTTTCAAGTTAAGAAACTTGGATTATAATCCAAATCATGACTCCCATACGTTCTGTCTGACTTCTCTTCTCATTTTCTTAGCAAATCCTTAGAAAACTCCAACTCTTCTCCAATCAAAGATTGGAAGTTCACTTTCCTTATTCTTCAGTAAGTTTTTGAAGCTTGGTTCTCTATTCCTTTAGTTATTTTCTTGATTCTCCTTCTCTAAATGAGATCTCTTCTGATATTTAGGAAGAACCTCACGTTTTGAACAAGAACCCTAAAGTAATATGAGTATGATTTTGTAATATGATTGATTGTTCTATGATCTTTGTTTTACTATGTGACAAATTATGAATGTATACTTAGTAATATGAATAGAGACTCATCCTTACGTAAACCTTTCAAGGAATCCAGATGATAGTACCACTCGAGAACATTAGATTAGTAGATAGTTCTGTAACAAATAGGTTGAACTATGTATTTAATGAGTACCAGAGACTTAGTTTCTTTAGAATTATTGTATATGATAGTGAGGTACCTAGTGAGATGGTTATGATGGAAATGGAACTAGCCTTTAGTGTTCCTTTTGATTTCCGTACATAAAATCCATCATACTCTTTGTATATATCTTCCCTAGTACTGTGAGGACTCTAACAGCAGTGACTTATCTAGTCACATATCATGATCGTGATCACTTTGGGAGACCATCGCGATGGACATTTGAGTGGGTTACGGGTACTTAGGTCGCTGCAGATCCGAGTGATCTGTATCTCGGATCAGATGACGACTTGGATTCTGAGGAGTTAGCGATGATAGAAGGTTGGCACAGGAATGACTAGTGCTATTGGTCATGTGATGGACAGACTGCTCATTAGGACTAACATCATTTTATGTATTTGTAAATGTTAGCAAATAGTCCTAATGTATTTTGATAACTATTATGAATAATTGTAAATAATGAAATATTTTTAGATATTATGAGAACAAAATAGAATCATGTTATTTTGATCTTTTCTTAAGTTATTTAAAATTATTATGGTTTTATTTTTCAAGCTCTTATATTTGTGAGAAAAGTGAACGGAATATACAATTATTACATTATCATATTTAACCATTAATATAATTTAACTTATTTTCCATTTTTTTCCAAATTTATAGTCTTATCATGGTAATTAAAAATTAAGGATGTTATATAAGATCCTCCTTTTATAAAAATATGAAAATATCATTAATTATTTAAATAAAATGAGTAATAATAAATAAATATAGAAAAATATTTCTAAATACATAGATTACAAATTGGTGAAAATGTGAAAAATTTAAACTTCATTTATAAATTTCAAAAATCTCAAATCATAATTTTAAGAAAAACTAAACCATCGTATTAATAATTCTTCTCAGTAAAATAATTAAAACTTTCATCAATCTAATTACATAAAGTAAATGACTTTGAATAGAAAATATTCACGAATATCCTTACAATTCTCTAGTAAATAAAACTCTTTAGAGTAATCCCCTTCATACAATTCCTAGCAAATATGACCCTAAAATGAACAAACCTTCTTTACCTGAAAAATAGTTGTAAGGGTGAACATCCCTTACTCACTAAATCTTAAATAAAAACATAAAAGAACAATGCATATAGTATTTTCAAAATATGCATATGATAAATCAAATACATTCTATTACTAACCAATTTAGTCATCATTTGACTAATTAACATCTATTTCTCATTGTATAATACTATAACTCAATTATTCAATTCATTCCACTTTATCATATTAATTTCAATATATTACTAAAAATTCTATTCAAGGTTTATACATTCTCTACTTCTTTTAGCATACACATCTAGTATAGTTTCTATTATTCTTGAGAAATAATTAACTCATTCACATCAATTTCCTCCAGACTTAACTTATCAATCAAACATACAATCATAAGACATAGAAACATATCACTTTTCACTTAACTAAACATCATCCACTCTATAATTTCGTGCCACATCACTTTCACTTAACCATATATCATCATTTAGTTCATAACATTTTGCCACTTTATTCATTTTTATCCGAATATTTCATCAAATCAACGGTACTCTAGGTACTCTCGGGCCCCTTAATTGCTGCCAATGTACTTTATCTAGTTAAGAAGGACTTATATAGCATGAATAGTTGTTGGTGAGCCAAATCACACATGGATACAACGTGTGCATTCACGATCTTCCAAACAAAAGTATAGTTAGGAGTTGGTCAAGAAATGAGCATGAGGCCTATAAATGCTTCCTACTTTTACATCGTGTACACATCAGTAAACTGCATTTACCACTCTTATTTCCTCCAGATTTCCATAATCAACTTCAGACCCTATACCCTTATTGTATCCCTGAACTATTCATATCATATCTCAATCGTGACACATCACATTATACTGTTCTAATCGATATATTACAACATATGAGTTCTAATCTCACCTATTGATGTACTACAACTCATATGTCATAATTGCATCAATCAGTATATTTATAACACATGTACTAGTATTCCAATTTTCGTCCATCAGATATATCATTAGTTTTCCTATCACATAGTTTTCAGAAGTCAATTTTATACACTTTTATTCACTGTTATCATTTCCATTCCCTTTTCTCATTATTAAATTCATCAAAACATATTCAGTAATTCATATCTATACCAACCAAATTCAGATTCATACATTAATACATCTCTTCTTCCCAGTATTCCCTAAACTTCAGTACATTTATATAATCCTCAAATTTCTTTATTTCAGTACATCAACTCAAACCATACCACATCATCATGCAATTCAGCACATTTACCATGTTATATTGCTTCATCACACATTTGTCATACAATAACACACCAATTTCACACAATCAGCATAATATTGATAAGACAACAACACCTTATCACATAATACACTAGGGGTCGAATACCCTCGGACTCAGCACAAATCGTGCAGTCTCATAATACTTAATTAAATGTCATATTTTCTCATTTTCAATAGGGTCTTCTAACCTGGAGTTCAATATTCTCTATTCATATACATTCCAAACATCTTAGTCCTAACACTCCTGAATATTGTTCTAGCCCATGACCTTTGCTAAGGACTTTATTCCAATAATTCCAAACAAACCCAATACCTTTCTTTATCCCAAAAATATAATTTTATCATATGTTTCCATAAAAATCTTATAGCTTATTACCAAATTAGGTATCTCAAATTCTTATGGGATCATTACATATAAAAATAAGACTAAGACTTGAGAATACTCTCCTTACCTAAAAATGAGTTCGAACGCTAAATTCTTCATGAGCTTTATGAAAAACTCCATGCTTCAATCGGTAAAACTTCCTGAGAACCAGAGTTCTTTCTAGCGTCACATAATCGATTACTATTAGAAGAAGAAAATTAGAGAAATAGAAACTAGATTCGAAGGTTTGACTCTGAAAACTTACTCAGATTAAAAAAGAACAGACGTTTAGAGCTCTAATTTAGCAGAAATTCAGAAGTATTGAGGGTTTTCTCTAAGGTGGGAAAGGGAGAGAATATAAAGATATTAGAGGAAGAGAAGTGGTTTTGGTGAGAAATGAAATTTCTCAACGTATAAGTTCTTAAATATCCTTCAAACCCGTGTGATCTCCCTTAAGCAAGCTAATCAGACAATGGTTTTCTGATATCCTCGCTTGAGCGAGAGGTATTCTTGCCTGAGCGAGGACGGGTCCAGAGAGTTCTAGATTTCTCTGCGACACCTCGCTTAAGCGAGGTACTTCCTGCCTGGGCGAGCTTTCCTTTTTGCCTGAGCAAGAGGACAGTTGATGCAATCCTATCCCTTCTCGCTTGAGCGAGGCTTACCTCGCTTAAGCGAGAATGCTCCAGAACGTTCAATCCTAAAATATTTGTCTCGCTCAAGTGAGATACATCTCGTTTGAGCGAGAAATCTTGCACTACAACTCCTTTTTTACCCAAAATTAAAGAAATAAAAATGAAGGTGTTACAAGTAATATGTCATGCAGTAATTAATATGTTTAAATGTCCATCACATAATATAAGTAATAATAGATATTGTTTATAAATTTTACTAATACGATAAAATCAACAAAATTTGAAGAAATAAAATAAAATTTATTTTTATTTACAAAGATTGATAACATATTTTACTTCATGCAGAGAATTGCTTGTGCAAATATAATTGAGATAGAATTAAAATAAAAATAAAAATATATATAATTTTTTTGAGTTATCATCTATTAATTTTTACAATTTATATATAATTACATAATTTAAATCTATAATTTTTATATTTTTTAAATAAAACTAATTATACGTGTGTGCACAAAGATACATTTCATCCTTAACTATTCTTGATATACTTATGTTATGTTTGTACCTTCTAGTCGTGAGCTAGCTAAAAAATATGAAATTGTAGTTGAAATTTTGTAATCGTAACTTATAAAATTAGATTTTTTTTAACATTAAACAACCAACTGATTTATGTTAAATAACTTAATATATATATAATATTATATTAATATAATATTAAAATTAAATATAACTTATTTTTACATATTTTATTAATAAAATAACATTATTAATTTAAACAATAACTTAAATTTATTTTAAATTACTAATTTTAATATTTTATATCAATAAAAGTTAAAAAAATTAGTTTACTTAATTTATTTTTATAATTTTAAAATTATTATTTATCTACTTAATTTTTATCTAATAAAATATACTATTAATTATTAATAATAAAAAATGAAAAAATAGAAAAAAAAGAAAGATATTATTAAGAAAATAAAGATAACAAAATAATAATAACATTAATATATTAGAATTTTAATTGTATAAATAATAAATTATTTTTTTAAAATGAAGGTTATAAATGTAATAGTAATATTGAAAGTTAAACATTATTTTAAATAATTTTAAAAAATTAACTTTTAAAAATTATAAATTTCTTTTATTTTAAATTTATTAAACAGTTTTACTAGCTTATTAAGTGATAAATTACTAAATAAACTATAAGCTACTCTTAGCAAACATAACTTTAGCCATATACTATATATATCATGTCAACAATCATGTACTAATTTTTATATTTAAAATAAAAATATATATATAATCTTAGAGCTAAAACATTATTAAATAATAATAATAATAATGGAGAGCTAACCTCTCTCCAAATTTAGAAAGCAATATAAATATAATAAAATATTAAATTATTTTATAACTCAGCAACTTATTATAAAAAAAAGAATTACAATAATAAAATGGTGACGCATAATATCAGTGAGCCATAGACCTTCAGTTACGGATCTAATCCTAAATAAAAATTAGAAATTCTGCGTATTTTGATTAATTCAAGGTGAAAAATGGAGTTGCTATTTTAACAAAATTCAAATAAAATTGAGTCAAAAGATTCTAATTCAGGAAGTATTAAATTATTAAAAAAGTAATAATAATGCACGATTAAAATATAAATGATAAATACTTCAATTTTAATAGTATTTAATTGATAAAAAATAAAATGTATAATTTAAAAATATAATAATATGATAATAAAATAAAATTCTAAAATATAAGAAATAAATAATAAAATAATTTTACAAATATGTATTTATATAAATATAAGTTATACTTTATTTTAAAATTACTTTATTAATTTTTTATATAATAAAATTATATATATATATATATATGTATATTTATTACATTAAAAAACATTGTTATTTTAATTTTGAGAGGCAGGACAGCACTGAAACATTGAAAAGCTTTACATGTTGAATGCGTTGAAACATCGTTGTCAACGTCCACTAACAACGACAATGCACTTTGAATGTCAAAGCATGGCAATGCATTCTTGTGTACTGTCTCCAACTAAAGCAACCAGCTAGGGCAGTCAAGTTGCATGCACCACACCCCAAACTCTCCCAACCATCACCTCAATTTGGCTTTTCATGTGCCATTTTGTGAGACATCATCTTGGCCACTTGCATTTCAAAACCCTCTGAATATGCATAAACACTATAAAAAGTTACATTCTCCATTGTATTCGTCTCTATATTTTGTAAATCAAAATTGCATAACATGACTCTTTGTAACTTGTTACCTTTAAACTTGTCTAAGTATTTAATAGCGGAAATTTATAACTTATTTCAAAAAAAATTAATAAAATTATTTAGTAACAATGAAATAAAAAGAGTTTATAACTTTTAAAAACAATCTTTTAAAAAATTTCTTAAATAATATTCAACTTATAACTTATAGAACTAATAATTTTATTCAATACTTACCCTTATCATTTTAAATAAATTATATATAAATTTTTATTTTTTCTTCTCAAATAATTCTAATACTAATTAATATAATATTAAATATATTGTAGTTATTTAAATTTCTCTAGTTTAAGTAAATATTTATAAAGTTATAATTTTTAAATTAAGTTATCAACTATATATGCTATAAGCTTTTAAATAATTTTACAAAAAAGAAAGTCTAAATTTCAATCAACTTGCATATTTATAGTTGACCTGTGTGAAATTTTTCATTTTGAAAAAAATATTTTTGTAAATTTATTTTCTTTCATGCAATGCGATAATTACTAATTTTAGAATGAAATAGGGGTTTTCTCTTTGCTTATATTAAAAATTTATTTCACTTTGCAAAATGATGAGAATATAAAAAGTTTATTAGCTTTTCACATCCTCCTGTTAAGTGTCATCGTATATTTTTGGTATTCTAGTAAAAATGTTTACACTGTTAAATAATTAAAATATATTATAAATATGATTTTTATATTAATTATCACAGAAATTAAGAATTATTTTTAATATAACGATTTATGATTGAGTGACAATGTAAAAAATATTTAGATTGTTAGTGGATTTAATATATTCTTTTAATATTTATTTTTTTAAAATTTAATCTTATTTAATATAATAAAATTTATCACCACTATTATAATAAAAAATTTGTATTATAAAATATATGAAATTTTAAAATTTTGTAATAAATTATTTTAAAACAATAATATATATATATATATATATATATATATATATATATATAAATGAGTCAGGATTCATTAACAATGTGTGTCAAACTTATAAAACTTTTTATAAAATGTGAGATTGAACAATTCAACTGTGAGATCAAAGATTCTTCCTATTAAAAAGATTAATTTCATAAAATTTCATGTAAAAATAATATTAATAAGCACTTCGTAGTAAAATATATTTACAATTAAATGTTTAAATTATATCAAATTTGATATATATAATAAAAAAGATAATATAAAATCATTTAACTGTTTAGATTGGTTAATCTTATATATAAAAAAATTCTTAAACTAAATATTTAAAAGGGATTTGTTTAAAAATAAAATTTGTAAGTTTAATTTTTTTTAAAAAATTCTATTACAAAAAGGAAAATGGTCTTAAAAAATAAGATTAAATTTGAAGGTCAATTTACGGATGGGAGGAATAAAAACCTTATTTTACTACACCTGTAATGCATCCGCTTTAGGGTGGTTACTTTAGATCAACTGTGCAAAAATTTATTGTAATGAAGCTACAAATAAAGAGAAAAGAAAATGAGAATAAATATAGAAGTTAATAACTTAAATAAATTTAGACTTTGAGTAATACTGCAATTGTTTCCTGTGATTTCACAAGACAAGGCGCAAAGACAAATGAAACTAAAAATAAATACACTATTATCATTAGCAAATTGAGTAGCATAAATTAGATTTGAAGGAATACGAAGCAGATTGTTTAGGACACCTAACTAAAGGTTAAGAGAAAATAGAGTAGAGAAACATGTAATATTGATTTTCAGGCCTTGACCATTCTCAACAAAAATATGAGATGGGCCCTCACAAGAAGTTAATTGTTGTATAATGTGTACATCAGATGTAAGTTATGTAACATGATGCGTAGTTCTAAAATCACGATACCAACTAGGAGAATGATTAATGTTGCCATAACAACCATAGTTGGAGTTGAAGGATTATAGTTAGGGCAATATGCAGATAAGTAGGAGGTGGTGCTCAACACTAGTTGTGAAGACCATTGCAACTGTTGTACTCGAAGTCTAAAATTAGGACTCTATTGATGATTGAATCTGTGATAACAAATTGACGCATCATGACCATGTTTATAACAAAGTTCACACTGCACCGAAGAGCATCTACTACGCACTTCCTCGAAAGAATTTTCCATCTCTAGAACCAAACCTTCCACCGTTAGAGTATTGTGTAAATTATATTGAGTATTGGAATCTGAAGTAGGAGTAGAAGACAAAGTATGTGTGAGATTGATTTATGCTCCGGCAATGAAATCCTTGTATTGAGCAATCCAAACTTCATGTGTAATTAACAAAGCTTCAATTTTATTGATTGACATATGCTCAAGTTTGCAACTAACTGGAGTAGCAGTTGATTCATAAATACGAGATCAATGATAATAACAACATGATCTTCTGAGAACATTGGATTTCCAAATGAGAAGAGCGCATCAACAATATTATGAAATCGTGCGAGACTTAAGCTTTTGTGTTATGATGTTTACTTCGCAATTTACGCATACGAGCTCTCGTGTGCACATAAAAATGAGCGCGAATTCGCTCCCATAGCTGATAAGAATGACGACAACCAACGCATCGAGTGAGGATTGCACTAGACAATGTAGATTGAAGCCAAAAAAGGAGAAATTGATCTTTTGTTCCCATGCAAGATAAGTTTCATTGTTGAATCCAGAGGTAATTGTTTTCATCAAGCTTCTCTGTGATGGTGAAATTGTACGTGACACTGGAATCTCCATAGGTTAGTAATCTCTACATACCATGTTAGAGTATCTTAGAGAAAATTAGAAACCAGAAAAAAAAATGAAATATATTTTTATTTAAAGATACTACACATTTAGTTTACAAGTGACTCATGTCATATTCAAGAAAAGAAATCATTATGTGAAGCGTTTTAAGTAGGTGATTTAAACAGCGATAAGTGTCGTGAAACAAAAAGAAAAAGACTTGAAGGAAGTAATAAAAATTTTCTAGCCTTCTTTGAAACACTCTGCATCATTTCTCTTGTCTGAAGATATCGTAAAGAATGGAATGGACTCATCTAAATCTACCATTTCCCTATAGTTGTTCTAAGGAAGTTCCTGCCATCTTTGAAACACTCTGCATCATTTCCTTAGAGTTGTTTTAAGGTTCCTGCCATCTTTTTTTAGGTAAACATTTATTTCACATTGTATTTTCATTTATCATCTTCTTTTTGAGGAATCACATCTTATGTTCTTCCTTTGTATTTTTTGGGTTAAAAAGGAAATGGAATGCATTGCATGGAAGCCGCATTTTGGGTTACAGTTTGACACTCTTGAAGAAGCATGGAAATATTGGTGTGAATATAGAAGGATAGCAGGATTTGGTGCGAGAAAACAATGTTATAACAGGAGAAAGGTTGATGGTATAATTTTATCTTGTCAGTACGTTTGTTGTAAAGAGGGACGTCGAAAGGAGGATAAAAGAAATGCAACAGTTACAAAGCATAAGGCAGAAACTAGAACTGATTGTCTTGTAAGAATAACATTGTTTTTGGCAAGCAACAACAAATATGTTGTACATGAGTTTGTTGAAAAGCATAATCATCTATTACAACTTCCAGAAACAATACACATGCATGCTTCGCATCGTAAGATAACTGAAGTCCAAGCTCATCAAATTGATTTAGTCGAGTCCTCAGGATTGCAACAGAAATCATCATTTCAGCTAATGAGCACACTTGCAGGACATTGAGCTAATGTTGGTTGTACTCCATTGGACGTAAAACATTATTTGAAGGCTGTGACAAGGGGGAATGTTATACAGAGAAGTTGGTTGCTTAATGGAATACTTTCAATGACAGTTAATCGAGAACCCATCATTTTTTCATGCATACTAAATAGATGCTGAGGAACAAATCACAAATGTTTTTTGGGCAGATGCAGAGATGATAATTGATTATAGGTGTTTTGGTGAAGTTGTATCGCTAAACACTACATATTGCACCAATCGTGCTAATAGGCCTCTAGCCTTATTTTCAGGTTTTAATCATTATAGTGTTGTTATCTTCAGGGCAGCCTTGTTGTATGATGAAACAACAGAATCGTTTAAGTGGTTGTTTGAGACCTTTTTAGAAGTACACAATCAAAAACAACCTCAAACCATTTTTACAGATCAAGATCAAGCAATGGCAAAGGCAATTGTTCAAGTAATGCCTCACACACATCATGCTTTATGCATATGGTATTTAATGCAAAATAGCATAAAACACCTTGGCAATTTGATGAAAGGAGAAAGTCATTTTTTAAGAGATTTGAAAAAATGCATGTATGACTTTGATTCTTCAATTGAGTTTGAGGAGGCTTGGAAAAAGTTCATAACAGAATATAATGTTGAACAAAATTCTTGGATTACTTCACTTTATTCCATAAAGGAGAAATGGACATCATGTTATCTCAAGGATGTATTCACCCTTGGAATGCAAAGTACTCAATTAAGTGAAAGTTTAAACTCTGATTTCAAGGCATGTATGAAACGTGGTGTTGACATCAAATAATTCTTTGCTCATTTTGAATGAGTTGTTGACAAAAAGCGTTACAATGAGCTGAAGCATGAGTACGACTCCCGCCATAAGCTACTTATGTTACAGTATGAGGTGTCACCAATCTTAATACAAATGGCAAATGTTTACACAAATACAATATTTAACTTATTCCAACAACAATTTGCTCAATTCTTAGTTTGTAGCATATCCCAAAGGATTGAAACTCCTCCCCTAATTGAATACGTGATTACTAAAGTCTATCAACAAAGATCATGGATAGTTACGTTTGAACCTTCTTCAAGCACTATATATTGCTCTTGTAAGAAGTTTGAAACATTTGGCATACTTTGCTGTCATGCATTGAAAGTGTTTGAAGTCAATGATGTGAAGGTTGTCCCTAATAAATACATACTTAAGAGATAGAAGGAGATTCTAAACTTAGTACCACACGCCGATACGTAACCTAGCATGTAAAATGATTAGGTTGGCCTCTAATGTTTCTAGTTTAGAAGAATATTATCAGCTAGTTGATGATAATATTAACAACTTAATTCACAAAATTACAAAGCTTTGGTTGCAAACAAACAGTCTTATGGATAAAGACAAAGATGATGCAGAAATTATAGCCAATAGTGATAGTACATAACCTAAGGGATTCAAGCAATGACCAAGCACTAAGAGGAGAGGGAGTAAGGATTTCAAAAGTTGGGTTGAGCTACAAGCAAAGAGAAAGAAGAGTAGAACATCATTTTTAGATCAATCAGCATCTCAAGTTCATTTATATAATAATTTTGAATACCAATAAATACAATTCAATTAACTTCCATATTATAACCATATAATATAACAATATGGGTGTTCATATCTTATAGAAATGTCAACCAATTGTTTTTGATCCAGTTGAAGTACATTGTTCAGCACCTCCATGTTATGATCCTCCTCACACATTACTTAATCAATTAAGTTTCAGAGATTTGTTGAGAGTAATAATTTTCAGCTTAACTTTACATTGTCCAATCATTAATGCTACTTCCTAATATCTCTTCTTATTTTGTAGGAACAACTTCACGATACGAATGATATATTATTTGATTGGATTGGAATGGAATGGCTTCTTTTGTTATTGACTTGTCTATGTATTAATGAATTGTTTTTGGTTATGCATCATTGTGAACAATTGTGTACCTTTATTGGAATGGAATGGAATGGTCTATTATCTATCTTTTGCTGCCATATTTAACTGTTTTTGGATGACTGGAATTGACATTGATAACAAATTTTGTAAAATTTTACTCTCTGACAACATGCTGTCAGTTTCTGCATAATTTATCCTTTTTCTGCATAATTCGATTAAGCCCTTATTTTTGCTTAAGTCATTCACAATTCGCTTAACCATTTCAAAAATAGGTTCAAGCCATTCACAATTCGCTCAAGCGAATTAGAGGCCTGTGCATCAATTCTCTTTGTCCCAAATTCGCTTTATTTTAAATAAATTTGCTTGCTTCTGCTTCAAGCCAATAACATTTCACTTAAGTGATTTTAAAATGGCTTAAGCGATAACCTAGCGTAAAAGTCATGATTCTCCAAAATTCACTTAGGATTAAATATATTTGCTTGGGCTGAGTGGAGCGATTTTACATTTGCTTAAGCCATGAACTGTCGCTTAAGCGAGGTTGGTCACTTTGAAGCCTGAATCCCATAATTATGCCGCTTAAGCTATAAATCACCGCTCAAGCAAAAATTCACTTAAATTTGCTTAAGCTGATACGAATTCGCTTAAGCAAATGGCAACACGAGGGTCATATTCCCGCCAGAACATGACCTAAAATGAGGCTACAAAATAGTGAATACACCTTTAATATTTGAAGTGTGACCCTTTTATCATTTCGAAGATCACATGCAACTTATGCATTTCTTTATATTGTTAATGTCATATCAAATAGATTTGGACTTCCGGCAACTAGTGAATATTTGTAGGAAGATGCTTCAAACACAAGGCTTTGAACATCATCCTTGCCTCTGTTGCAGTGACCAGAATGCTAATGCTACCTTTTTGTGGCAACATCAGAACACAGGTTTATGGGATTGGGATTCAGTCCCGTTTTTGCGCGAGAACTCCACGGTCCAGTCAAACAAAATTTTACACTTTCGTTTAAGCTAAGATGCAAAATAAACGGTGCAGTTACGGGATTTATACAAATTCACATATTTCAGATGGACCAGGTAGCAGTTGATTCATAAATACGAGATCAATGATAATAACAACATGATCTTGTGAGCACATGGATCTCCAAATGAGAAGAGCGCATCAACAATATTATGAAATCGTGCGAGACTTAAGCTTTTGTGTTATGATGTTTAATTCGCAATGGACGCATACCAGCTCTCGTGTGCACATAAAAATGAGCGTGAATTCGCTCCCATAGCTGATAAGAATGACGAAAACCAATGCATCGAGTGAGGATTGCACTAGACAATGTAGATTGAAGCCTAAAAAGGAGAAATTGATCTTTTGTTCCCATGCAATTAAGATACGCTTCATTGTTGAATCGAGAGGTAGTTGTTTTCATCAAGCTTCTCTGCGAGCACTAGAATCTCCACTGGGTTAGTAATCTCTACATACCATGTTAGAGTATCTTAGAGAAAATTAGAAACCCGAAAAAAAAAATTATTTAAAGCTACTACATATTTCACTTCTACAAGTGATTCATGTAAAATTCAAAAAATAATTATGTGAAGTGATTTAAATAACAAGAAAATTTCGTGAAAAAAAATAAAAATTGAAAGAGCGGCAAAATGGAGGCGGGATGCAGTGCGGGACATGGGGAAAGACAATAAGTTATAATTCATTTATATTTTCTAACAGAAATTAATCATCAAATAAGCTGATTTTGTTCCATTATTAGGTGGGTGTTATACCTCTTGCCAAAATCATCGGATCAAACTAAATGTGACATACAAATAATCTCTAGACAAGCATTTGTCAAATGAACATATTAGTTAATTGTAGTGCAAACTCTGCATTTCCTTTGAAATTGGCCAGAATAAAACCCTCCCTTCCCGAGTTGAACTAGGTATGTTCATGTCGTATTCAGTTTGTTATATTATATACCCAATTGCTACATAATTTATTAATTAGAGGAAATGAAGATCTAGCTTCGGAACTGAATCGCCCCTATATCTAGCTTTGTTCCCGTGCTCTAATTATGATTTTAGCTTCTCAATTGTTTTGATTTAACCAGTCAGGTTCTAAAATATATTTTGATTTGAAGCAAACTGGATTCTTTTTATTGATCACTTGATGGATGGCCTAGGCTCTTGTTAAAGCATAAATTTACTAGTTAAGCATATTAGAAACGTTGCAAGGCAGCATGAAGCTCGTGACTGTTTCTGGAATCGATAGATTCCGTCACTTATTTAAACATTCCAGAGGCAGATAGCATTTGCCTCCTCAGGCATGAAGCCATTAAAACAAAGTAGCCCACATTTGGTTAGCGTTACCGGTGTATGGCCAAAGTATTATCTGTTTAAGACTGGGATCAGAGCTTTTCACATCCATCACCATGTCGTCATATAAATTATAAATGGTACCATCACTTTTAAACACCCATCTTTGGCTAGCCCATGCATTGCTACAACCCATCATGACAATGGTAGCTCCTTGTTTGTGTTCTTCAGAAGTTAAACAGTTGTTTGTATTTTGCACTGGTCGTATAGAACCATCTGGGTAAACTGCCCATTGCTGCTCTTCCTTTGTGATGTCACAGACATCCAGCCACATGCTATTTCCGTGAGCTTCCATGCAGAGATTAAAAAACCCAGCGATTGAAGTTACAAAAGGGCTTGTGTCATTTCCTGTACGCCAGCCCTGTCGCATTCGATAATCGTTCTTTTGCACGGTGAGTGTCCCTCCCATGCTACTAGATTCAGCACTCAAGACCAAGCCTGACTTTGGATTGATAATGGTTCCATTGTCCCATATATCCCAATAAGTGGCCTCTGCTACTGCCGAGCTACAATCATATATCATGACATAATTCCCTGGAGCATAACCATAGGTAGTTAAACACTTCCCCTTGGACCTTATCGTCTTGTCACTTTTCAAGGTCCACAGCTGGTTCACTTCAAGCTGGTCTTTGCATTTCCACAGTATGATAGGATTGCCATTGTTATAGGCATTGTCAGAGACATCCACACACAACCCATCTCGACCACCAATGCGCACGGTTGGTTCATAATGAGAGCTGCAAATCTTTGATTGTTCCACAACTGATCTTATTAAGAGAGGTGATTGGGTTGCATTAAGCGGATTGCAGACAAAAAGCATCAATGCTAGAGCTGAAACTGATGGGTGTGACAAGGAACTTACAACAACACGTTCTTGACGAACATTTATCAACGTGACATTTTGTGGAAAGGTATCTTGCACTGTATGTTGAACAGCTCTTGACAAAGGTTCCCATGTGTTCTCCAAACTTAACATGCTAGGATCAGGTTGAAACGCTGCACGATTTGAGAGGCTTATAACAACCAGCTTAGATACGTACCTAAATCGAGCTGCTTCTGCAACCATTTGGATTATCACGATCAGGGTACGAGCTATTTCTTCATCGTCACTGGCCCCACTTCTTAGAAACTTTATCCCTTGTCTCAAGGCCTCTAAACCTAGGCTTATTCGCTGTCTACTCTGGTGTGCCCACTTCTCAAGATCATCATAATTACCATCAAAAGGAAGTGAGTACTGCTGCGTGCCAGTGAAAAGGTAGGTAGATGCAGATGCTGGGGCGTTACGGAAGAAAAAGGACTCACTTCCTGCCCGGTATGCTACAACATATGCATTAGTCAAATCGATACCTAATTGGATAGATACCGTGTCCGAGTATGAGAGTTCGACTGTAACATATTGATTTGGTTTTTCCACTGTTGAAGGATCTCGAAGCACAGGTATGCCATATATCAGCCCACCTGTTAGTCTCTCTCGAAGCGCATCAATGAACTGATTGTAGCTTGCTGGAGTGGCACTTCCAGTAGTGAATTTAATGGGGTCCTCATTGGTTGCTGGAGGATCGGCTCTTTCGGCACATCTCAGTGCAGAGAATGAACAAGTCCATGCAACGAATAAAATGAGTAGCTTCAAAGTTTTGTCCATTTGTAACTGCATGCAGTTGCACCAAATTTTAACAATAAGATGAAATCAAAACTAAAAGAAGTAATTCAGATATAAAACCATCATTTTCCTAAGATCTGAAAGCTTATATACCTGGATCTATAACTGTAGAGCGACCCTTGTTGATCCCACTTGCAGTAAAATAACGGATGCGTGCAATGATCGGTGTGGCTTGAAAGTTATGGAGTCACTGTGCCTTTTATAAGCAGCGGGATCTTGGACCATTTGTACCACCTCTGAATACAATCAAGCCTCATTTTGGAGCATTAGTCTGGTTTGGACAGAGTGCATCTGCCATGCACGGGCCAAACAGTTTCGGCAACAATGGCTGGGACCGCATGCTGTATATATTAATACATATAGACATCGCCGTTTAGGCCAGCGATTCTGAAAGCCAGGCATGATATATATAGAGACATCACCGTTTCATAAGAAGTGTCAGCACCGAAAGAAATGTTGCAGGGGAATCTTTTGCTCATTATTTCAATCACTTTTCAATTAAGAAAAACGAATGCAGGAAAGGTGACTCATCTTGGTTTGGATTATTTTATTTTAGGACTAACACCTGTTTCTTGCTTCTTTCCAATTTGCTCTTGGAATCTGCATTGCTAAGATGATAAATTTGTACTGTTACCCTTTGTTTGGATGCAACAGTTTAAATTTTCGATGAAATTAAAATTCTATAAAATTAGAATTACAGCAATTTTTTCTGCAACTCATGTCCATGCTTAACAACTTGTTCGATCGAACGATCGAAGAACTTCAGATGAAGCCTTCCACACTATCATTTGTTTTAATCTCACTGTTTTTTCCTTTAAATTTTTTATTTAAAATAAAATATATCATATCAATTCTATATATTGAAGGGTTAGGATATTATATAAAAAAATATAACTGAATTAATGCAGTAACGAGATGACTGTATTAGAAGAGTGTTTGAATGGTATAAAGAGTGTTACGATAAAGATAAGAATTAACGAATAAAGTATCAATAGTTAATAGTTAAAGTACGTCAAGCAACATCTCCTTCGGTAAAAGGTGACATCGATCCCAAGAACAATAATTGCCACTAGCAAACCATAAATTCAACATTAAAAAATTGTATTTTCTTCAATCTTATTTATGAAAAAAATACTTATTCTCTTCATTAAAATTAATAAAGCGTACTTATGCGTCTTAAATTTATATTTTATTTTAAAAATATTCATAATATTAAATAATAAAATTGATATATTATTTATTCAATTCTTTTTAATTGTACAGTATTACATAAGATAAAAAATTATACGTGTAAAATTTTTGTTAGAAATTATAAAATTCAATGCAGTTAAATGCATTAAAATCATTAAATATTGTAATTTTTAATAAAAATTTATATATTATCTCATATTTTATACAATGTTGTAAATGTTAGAAAAGTTGTTATATACAATCTTATATTATATATGATGTTGTAAATGTTAGAAAAATTGTTATATACAATTTTTATCATTTATTCCTCTCATTAAATATATAGTGGCTGTTATATCTTTTAATTTTATGTTTTTTAATTGATTCAAGTGGTAGATATTACACAATTTATTGAATATATATGATAATAAAGAGACTTAAATTTATTAATGTCACACTATATAATAATTTAGAAATGTTAAATATACAAGTTACTGAATGTATAAATATATTTATTGCAAGAATTTTAATTTAAATTTTTTGTTATAAGAGCACATATTTACTATTTTATTGTAGTTTAAAGAAAGTAGAGATCAATATGAATATAAAAATGAGGAGATCAATATAAATGATAAGTATGGTGATGAAGGACAAATTTCATTAGACAGATCGTCTTATATTAATGTAGATGATGATTTTAATTTAAACTTAAATTTATAACCAAAGTATTAAAAATATTATTAATATATATTTTTTAAATTAGTAATTATGAAATAGATATTGATAGTATTTTAATGCAAGTGAGGGTGAAATTCTTTTTTAGAATGTAAGTCCACATTATTAGTATATTAATTGGAAATATTCAGATATAAAATAGAAGAAAGAGATTTAAATGAGTCAATTTCTTAAGTTTAAAGAGATTCATTATATGTTAAATTATTATTTGTTTATAAAAAGGAACTTAAAAATACATTAAAACATGTTATAAAAATACATCAGAGTTATTTAGTGGTTGAATCAAAATCAACAAAGTTGCATGTGAAGTGTTTGAATCATAATAATGATTACCCATAAAGAGTAAAAGTGTCATTGCTTAAAAATTCAACTAAGTGAAAAATAATGAGGTAAAATGGTAAATATACATGTTTCAATCCTACAATATAACAAGACCATAAAAACTTGATTTAGGAAAGGATGACTGCTCAATTTGAATATAAAATTTTATACAAAAAAGTTTAGAAGGCAAAACCAGAGATGATTGTAAGTGTCTTTCAAATGAATTGTATGTTTCATTGTCAAGATAGTTAAAGTACATGCAATCACTTGTTGTTAACTTTGTTTATAAGATTGAAACAAAAGAGTATGTTATAGGTCATCAAGTGAAAAGCTAATTTAAAATTTTTGAATGATTGCTTTGGTGCTTCAATCAATGTATGGAAGCTTTCAACTTTTGTAAATCAGTCATTCAGGTAGATCATACATTCTTGTGTGGTAAGTATCATCACACATTATTGATTGCAACAACACAAGATAAAAAATATTGTATCCTTTTGTTAGTTTTAGCCATTGTTGAAGTAAAAACTATGTCAACATGAGAATGATTTTTTGGCAATGATTCATGTGCATATTACTGCAGAGATAAATGTATTTAGTATTGTATCGGCATCAAAATGTTAAAAGTGTTATTTCAAATTCACACACATTGGATGGTAACCTCCAAATACCTATTATATTTATTACATTCTTCATATTGTAAACAATTTCAATCATAGGTTCAAGAACATTAACTTGAAGAAAGATCTTACAAGATTAGATATTTTTTTTTTTTTGGAAATGTCTTCCTTTCATGTAATGTTTATTTTTACTATTAACATAGTACAAATGTATATTGCAGCATATACACCTTTTAAAGGATAAGTTAAGAAGATTTTACAATGAGTCACCAAAATGGACATTGAGTTATAGTGACAAAAGTTGTCGTTATGGTCACATGCCACAAATTTGTCTGAAATTGTCACCAAAGTTTTGAAAAGGCCAGAAATCTATCTATAACAATTTTAGTAAAATGCACTTATTGCCAAATGGTTGAATATTTTGTCAAGTGTGGAGAAGAATCAATGAGTGACCTTAACAATGTAAAAAAGTTTTATCGTAAATTAATGGTACAAATGCAGAAAAATCAAGAAGAAGCTTCTTCACATTAAGTTTGTTGATTTGACATACAAAGAACAAGATAAAAGGTTAAAGAGACATTTAATCTAGTGACACAAAGGGGTGGTAAAAAATGGATTATAATATTGTGTAGAAAATATAATGAATGTGAGAGATTTCAAGCATACTAATTTTCATGCTTACATGTTATAGTTGCTTGTATAGTTGTAAGCATTAATTTTTGGCAATATGGTTTATTCAGTGCAATATGTGGCTACTCATTATAGTGATATCTCCTGAGAAATGAAAGTAACATTCTTACAATATATGAGTGGAAGTTAGTTCCTGATGAAGAAAGAACAAGAGATAAAGGAAGACTAAAATCCACTCATGTTAGGAATGAAATGAATTAGGTTGAGTCATAACCTTGGTAAAGATGTAGGAATTGTCAATAGAATGGTCATAATGCACCTCAATGAGCTCAACAAAATCCAAATGAGTAAGTGTACATCTTTTATAAGGTTGTGAAGTCGTGAATGACACATGTGTTTGAGTTGGATTATGTAATTTTAAATATTGATAATGCAGGTTGTATGTTATCACTAATAATGGTACCTTCAATATAATATGTATCACACTTAGAGAAAAAAACATATAGACCACTACAATCAATAGAAAGTATAAAATATAACATTACAAAGCATGATCACTACAATTAATCTCAATAATGGTTCTCTTGATCCTACTAATGTGGCGCTAAATGCACTCCCTAGGTCAATCTCTTGTTCCACGATGTGAGTTCTAATGCATCTTTAGAGGTGAAAAATATAATTCTACTCCAAAGTCAGCATTCAAATCAATGTCAACATAACTGTTGTATCATATAATGTTCTATCGTCAAAATCTAGTCCAAGTGTATGAGGTGTCAACATAAATGTACCTTTGTAGTGCTAAATGATGATTTAGGAGCCTATGATGGGTGCTGAGTGGCATGAGATGAGTGAAATTACACAAGTGGTCAGCCATGTGACGAATGGAAAGAAAATTGTGATGGTACATAAAACACTCCATCAAGACAATCAGGCAACAAAGAAAAAGACCAACTACTATCTTTTACTATTTTAGTTTGTAATTTAAGTATGACTAATATTTATTACAATAACTTTTAGTCTAAATTTACTAAAAATATTATGAATACAAACATAAATTAAAATAACAAATAATTTTATGTAATATATATATATATATGATTAATTCATTTATGATTACTAATAAATTCTATTGTATTTATTTTTCAAATATATATATATATATAATTTTTTACAACATAATTACTAAAACAATCCATTCTCATTTGTATAACATTTATATAACATTAAAATACAAATAAAATCAATTCAAATCTACAAATAATCAAAATAAATTAAAATATCGCATGAACATAAATTATAGTTATAATTATAATTATCTTTGATAAATTATTAAACATCATAATCATATTATTATTTAATGATATATATAACACTTTTTCTTTTATTTCTTATTTGATAAATTGTTATAATATTGGATAGTATTGGAATATGTTTTGAATTAAATGGACGAGTGTTTATTAGAGTTCTAATGTAGGGGGTTTTGCTCAGGCAAGACAGATCTCGCTCAAGTAAGACTAAATGCACAGAATCACATGATTTCAAGGCAATCTTGCTCAAGCAAGATGAGTCTTGCTCAAGTGAGACAGGATAGACTTGGTACAATTTTTCTCTCACCCAAGTGAGGAGTGATCTTGCTTAAGTGAGCAGAGATTTTGCTCAGGAGAGTTAAGTCCCTCAGGCAAGGACTCACAGGAAAAATGACTACCTCTTTGGAAATTGTCTCGCTTAGGCTAGAACAACCTCGCTCAAGTGAGAATACAAAAAAATTGCTTGGAAAGATTACTGTCTTGTTTTCTCACCCAATCAAGACAGGGCACGCTCAGGCGAGAGTGACCTCACTCAAGCGAGAGCCTGCGAAATTGGAGAAATATTTAAAAGATTTTCAACATGAAAATTTCATTACTTTCTATTCTTGCGTTCTTTATTCATTCTCTCTGAACTCTCACTCTTTCTTCTCAGATAAAACCTCTTCAAACTTTTATCACTCCTCGAATTCGAACTTGGACATCAAATCAAAGCAACTCCAAGTAAGTTTTTCTGAGTTTGGTTTTATATTCTCTATTTATTTCTCTTTGTTTTCCATTTCTCAAGAATATCTCATGATATCGAGGAAACTTCTGCTATTGAGTAATAATCTTCATTCACCTTTCTCCAAATACTCATCTCGAGGCAAAGAGAGCTTTATTTTATCATTTTATTAAAATGTATATTTTGTTCTCATGAGAGCATTATCATATAATTATTATATGAAAATATATGGTTGAATAATTAGTACTTGTAAGGAAAAGCTCTCATTATCATACATTTATAGAGGAACTATTAGGACTCCAACTGCTGTGAGTTACTTGTGTACTTATCATGACAATAATCATCTCGGAAGACCAACCCAAGTAACTTTTGAGCAAGTAATTTCTACCTTGGTGCTCTCCCTCACTGAAGGGTCTAATCTGGATTAGTGATCAGCAATAGAGTTTCCACTCTGCTTTTTATATCGGATCTCTACATTAAACTCTTGTAGCAAGAGAATTCATCAAATAATCCTTGGCTTAGCATCCTATTTTAGCCATCAAATATCTAAGAGCAGAATAGTCAGTATAAATAATGACTTTAGACATAGTTAAATAAGGGAAAAATTTATCAAATGCAAATATCACAGCTAAGATATGAAGATTTGGAGCGACTCTGATTATGGATAAAACAGATTTAAAAAGATAGAGCTCAGCCGACTGAAAACTCAAGGCACAGTCTATATAAAAAGGCCTTATGCTCCACACTTGACACTTCAACTTCTCTACAGACCTTCTTTCCCTTCTTAGCCAAACTCATCTTTGAGAGTCATTTAAGACCATTGGCAAGAACAACAAACTTCTCCTTAGAGTCCAAGTAAGTGATTGAGTGTCTTTTGGAGAACGAGAACTCTCTTCGTCTTTTACTTTTTTGAGTTTCTTTTGTTTGAATTTTCCATTCTAGTTATAGGTTTATTTATCACGTTCTTCGTTGTTTATTTTGTTATGAGTAATTAAACTCATAACTAGGGCTATGGTGGATCCTATTACAAACTTTGTGTGATTTTTACTTTAATGTTGGTATTGGTTTTTCTTTAATGTTTGATTTTTATTCTATTAGATTATATTGTGTATGTTAAGACTTGATAACCCTTAGCATCCCATAGTTAGTTGCATTGTAGGCGATCATACCACATGTAATTAACAAAACTATAGGATAAAATGAGACAAGGGGCTAGGTTAATCACACTTAATTCCTTTCTTTCAATTGTTATTAAATTAACAAACTCATAAGATCTTCATGCTTTCTCGACCAATTACCTTGCAAGATCATTGGGGGTGTTTGCTAAAAAAAAAGAATAGTGACATTGCATAATCATTGGGTGTTAATAGAACTAATTATAAGTGGTTGGCAAATATTTGGATACCAATATTAGGATTAAATTAATTAGAACATAAAGAAGTATAGTAGGTGAACCCATAAGTCCTAGGTTCATCTCATCTGATGTCTCTCATACATTGATTTACTGTTCTTTTAATTTATTGTTAAAATTAAGCTCTGTTTTCTATCGTTACAATCCTGTTACATTTAAACAATCAAATTAAGTTATTCTTGGTACTTGAAAATAATTTCTGTGGGATGATAACTTGGAAACTTTTAATTCAAAAATCCTTTATTACTTTTTGATAAGTATACTTGCCTACGAACAAGTTGTTGGTGTCGTTGTCGGGAATTAGTTTTCAATATAAAAGAAAATTGAGTATTTAATTGATTTAAACATTTTTACTTTTATTTTGTTTTATGCTCACTCATTCTAAACTTATTGTAGAACTCGCTTTTGATCCAAAAATCAAGAAGTGTAGAGAAAAGAAAAAAATGGCAAAAAAAATAACCAATCTTATAGTACATGACACCTATTGCTGAGGATGATGTCGGGAGCATTACAGCACCTGACAGAAAGGCCAATAATTTTGAATTAAAGTCGGTTTTGATCAATCTAGTCTAGAACTTTACACTATATTTTCGAGGTAACCTGACGAAGACCCTTCATTTGAAAAAGTTGCTCCGACTCACTAATACCATTACATACAACGGTGTCACTAAAGATGCTATAAGGCTTCGTCTCTTTCTATTCTCTGTCACGGAAAAGGTGAATGCATAGTTCTCCATACTTTCATCTAATTCAATTACAATGTGGGATGGCCTAACATAACAATTCTTAGCTAAATATTTCCCACTAGCTGATGATAGAGATATCTAATTTTCAACAATATGAGTCTGAATATTTATTTGAGACATGGGAGCGCTTTAGAGAACTTCTAAAGAGATGTCCACATCATTATTTTCCTGTGTGAAAGTAAATGTAGATTTTCTATGCAGGACTTTCATCTTCTAATAGAGCTACAGTTAATGCAGTTGCTGGAGGATCTTTCCTATGCAAAGGGCCAATTGTGGCTCATACATTGATAGAAAAGATAGCATCTAGTAATTTTCAATGGCATACAGACCATCATAGAAGCAAAAAGAAAGAAGTCGCTGCAATCTACCAGGAGGAAAGTAGCGACTTAATAACAAATAAGCTGGAAACTCTGTCAAAGCAAATAGAATTCTTATTAAGGGCACAAGATCCATCAGCGGAACCTCCAAAGACCAAGGAGACTAACTTCTTGGGCAACAGTTATAATTCTGGATGACGTAGCAAACCCACAAACTCATGGGAGAATCGCCCTCCTCATATGCAATCTCAAGGAGTAAGGATAGGAAGGAAAGAGCCCTCAACTTTCAATTGGAGCAGAGGATTTCAAAGCTTGAGTCCTAAATGGAACAACAAAGTCTTCAGTTAGAGCAACAAGCCCAAATAATAGACAAGAAGTTTTCAGATATAATCTCTGATACATTCGAGATAAAATCACAATTAGGACAATTTACAAATTTGTTGACTCAAAGAGCGCTAAGGACATTGCCTTCCCAGCCCGAACTTAACCCCAAAGAGCCTGCCAAGGAAATTACATTAAGAAACGGGAAAATGTTGCCTAAAAACATGCCAAAATCACAGAATACCGCTATATGCATGCCCGTGCTTCCTCATATTCATAGCCACGCTGACATCACAGAAACAGAACAAGAAAAGAAAGAAGCATCATCAACAATGTCCAGGCTTCAAGAACTTTGAATCCCTTTTTCGCAGATGTTAAGAGGCGGTCAAAAGGATCCACAGTTCAAAAAATTCCTTAAAATTTTGAAGTTGCACATCAACATACCCTTTGTGGAAGTCATATCTCAAATGCCCAAATATGCTAAGTTCCTCAAGGAAATATTAAGTAATAAAAGAAGATTAGAGGAATTCGAAACTATAAGGCTTAATGAGGAATGCTCTGCAATTCTTTTGAAAAAGTTACCCCTAAAACTTAAAGACTTAGGGAGTTTTACTATTCCTTGTACTATAGGTAGCTCTCATTTTAATAAAGCCCTATGTGATTTAGAGGCTAACATAAATCTAATGTCTCTCTCTATTTTTAGAAGGTTAGGTATGCAAGAACTCAAATCTACCTCTGTTTCTTTGGAATTAGGAGATAGATCCATCACTTACCCAAGGGGTATAGTAGAAGACGTCTTGGTAAAGGTCAGCAAATTCATCTTCCCTGCAGATTTCATTGTACTAGACATGGAAGAAGATAATGAGATCCCCATTATTCTGGAAAGACCATTCTTAGCCACTGGAAAGACCATTATAGACGTCCAGCAAAGGAAGCTCACATTGAGGCTAAACGATGAAGTTGTTTTTAAAGTTTTTGATTCTCTTAAACATCCTTCTAGTTTTGATTCTTGTAATTTTATTTCTTTAAATGATCTTTTTTCCTCTTTAGACTCTGTACAATTAATTGATAGGTTGAGGGATGATACTCTAGAGAAAATTCTCACACTTGAAAAAGATGCTCTAATAGAAACATACGAAGTGATAAATGAAATTTTGGCGTTGGAGAGTGGGAATCAAAGTCAATGGTTGGCGCCTAGGCATTTTGAAAGCTTGAGAGCATGAGATATTCAAATTCCTAAATCTTCCATTGAAGAACCCCTTGAATTAGAGCTTAAACCTCTTCCTTCTAATCTTAAATATGGTTTTCTATCTCCTCCCTTTTTTCTTCCTATAATAATTTCTTCTAAATTGACAGATATTATGGAGGAGAAATTGATGAGAGTCTTGAGGGAGAACAAGGAGGCCTTTGGGTGGAGCATTCATGACATTAAAGGTCTTAACCCTTCCATTTGCACCCACCGAATTCACTTGGAGAAGGAATTCAAACCCAAGGTTCAACCTCAAAGGAAACCTAACCCCAGTCTAAAGGAAGTAGTAAAAAAGGAGGTAATTAAGTTATTAGATATTGGTATTATTTTTCTTATTTCTGATAGCCCATGAGTGAGCCCTGTGTAGGTTGTACCAAAGAAAGAAGGAACCATAGTTATGAAGAATGAGCAACAAGAACTTATTGCCGTAAGGAAAGTAATTGGGTGGCGAATATGCATAGACTATAGGAAGCTTAATGAGGCCACCCGAAAAGACCACTTCTCCCTTCCCTTTATTGATCAGATGTTAGAAAAATTAGCAGGGCGTAAATTTTATTAGAAGACCAAGAGAAAACTACTTTTACATGCCCTTATATTACTTTTGCATATAAACAGATGCCATTTGATTTGTGTAATGCTCCCGCGATATTTCAGAGATGCATGATGGCATTATTTTTTGATTTATTAGAAAATTGTATTGAGATTTTTATGGATAATTTTTCTATTTATGGCAACACTTTTGATAATTGTTTACATAGCCTTGATTTGGTTTTACAAAGATGTAAAAAGGTTAATTTGGTTTTAAATTGGGAAAAATGTCAATTTATGGTTGATGAATGCGTTGTTTTGGGGCATAAAGTTTCTAGTAGGGATATAGAAGTAGATCCTGCTAAGGTAGAAGTTATTGCTAAACTTTCCCATCCCACATGTGTTAAATCTGTTAGGAGTTTCTTAGAGTATGCAGGGTTTTATAGAAGGTTTATCGAAGACTTTTCAAAAATAGCAAAATCTCTTTCTGATTTGTTAGCTAAGGGTATATTATTTAAATTTGATGATGCTTGTTTATATCCTTTTAATACCTTTAAGAGTAAGTTAATTGATGCCTTTGTGGTTATTTATCTTGATTGGTCTTTACCTTTTGAGCTTATCTATGATGCTAGTGACACAACTGTTGGAGTAGTTCTGGACTAGAGGAAGAACAAGATTTTTCAAGCCATTTATTATGCGAGTAGAACTTTGGATAGAGTACAGTAGAATTATACCACTACTGAGAATTGTTGCTCTTGTTTTTAAACTTGAAATTAAGAGGGAATTTACGCTTAAAATAGCAAGTTTCAATTGTGTCTTTCTTTTCCACAGAATCTACACACATTGTTTGAGTTATTGTTAGAACCTCTTCCACCGAACCTGCCTTTATCTCTGCTATAAGAATTTCCATTCCTTCCTGTAGTGAAAACTTCTCAATTAGAGCCACTTTCACTAGTGTTAATAAGAACCTTTGATTCACCTAAGATCAAATTTCTCGCTTGTGTGTCTTGTTGAAGGACTAAAGACAAAACTTTATTTATGGATGGTAGTGGTTCCATGATTAGGATTTGACTCTTGATAGAGTTGTATTGATCATTGAACCTTTTTCGAAAACAAATCACATGTTTGGTCTTTTTATATTTCTTAATGGTGTTGACAAGTTGACATTAGTATTTCACTCTGCAGACACAAGAAGGAATTGGTCTTAAGAATTTTAACTCCTCCCATAGGATTTTTAGCTCTGTGTAATAAGTTTAGACATTACGATCTGCTTGATTGAATGAATGTCCTGTAACTGGTTAGAAGTTCTAAAATAGTCCCCCTTTAAGAATCTTTCCTTGAGATCCTCCCATAATTCTTGTGCAGTATCAATGTAAACCACACTTTATGCAATTTGAGTAGAGAGGGATCTAGTGATCAAGACACCACCATGGTATTACATCTCTTCCTAGTATAGTGTAAAGAATTGACCTTTAATGAATCGATCCACAAATTTGAACTTATTTTTCAGAGAAGTGTCCTTTTTATGTTCCTGCTCCAAGAGTGATAGTTACTTCCATCGAGAGTGGACTTGCAAGAACTATTCTCAGATTCTCTCTTGGGTGTAGTTAGTATGGACTGCTTGAATTCTGTGAATCGTCAACGTTTGTTTCAACTTATTCTTCTTCTTGGGCCATAGTTGAAAGGATAATGTAGTAGAATTGCGTGGCAGAGTTCTGATATCATATTGGAGAAGAAAGATAAAGAAAAGGAAACTAACATGCAAAATTAAAATTGATCAAGATTGTATATTTATGATTATTGAACATTAACACTTTATATAAGGTCTATCAATCGCTTGTATATGAATGGATCTACTAGTATATAACGATACTAATAAAAGATGAAGGAAAAATAAACTAAAAAAACTTGTGTTTTATCCAATAAACTTCTCAAAACCAACCCCTCCTAGCCTTGCTTTGTCCCCTGCTTCCTTTTAGTTTTACTGTTCAAGGAAATGTATATCCCTTGGCTATGCTCTGTTATTTTATCTATCCTCTGACTTCTTCCACATTCGTGTTTCCTAAAGAAATAATATCAGCTCGCTGATTCTTTATTCTGGATAGTTCTTCAACATTGTTTCTTCATTAACTGGGTTTGGATGTTTTGGATAGTTCTGAACTTGCGATTGTATTATGGTTTCAGCGGTGCTAATGGTTTGTAACGTTCTCTTTTGTATCTCCTGCACTAGTTTTTCTTTTTTCTGATTTTGATGCTGATTCTGCATACCCCTTTTGGTTCTCATCTTCCTAGGAAATTTCAGAACCCTCCTTGATTATATGAGTTTATCTTATTCATCGAGTGATCCTACCGATCAATTTCTGAATATACTTTTTTAGATAAGAGAGGTTTAGTTTTTTACATAAATACAAAGATGATTTTAAAGGAGAATATTTAAGTTCACTGAGTTCCTCTGATGCTTACAATGAGCAATTTCTAATCAATTTATATAAAATATTATCTTTGATTTTATTCATAAAAAATAACCATTGAAATATTTTTAGCCATAACTTAATTATAAAAAATAAAACTCTTTTTCAAATACATTAATCGCTAAGTTCTTTTATATCCTTATTTATTATAAAATTTATATTACCAAAGAAACTTATCTTTTATCCATATAAATAGATAATATTCATTTATTTAATATATAACAATTTTTCCAACATTTATCCTATTGTTTATAATATAAATTTGTATATAATTTTTTTATTAAAAGTTATAATATCTAATAATATTAATGCATTTAACTGCATTGAAATTTTTAATTTTTAATAAAATATTTTTATAAATAATTTTTTATCTTATATAATATATAATATTATACATGTTAAAAAAATTGAATAAATCAACAAAAATTAATTTAAATGATAAATAACTTAATATCACTTAATTAA
Source organism: Abrus pulchellus subsp. cantoniensis (assembly GCA_024086825.1). NCBI lineage: Eukaryota > Viridiplantae > Streptophyta > Magnoliopsida > Fabales > Fabaceae > Abrus > Abrus pulchellus. Next base: position 13,781,666 of record CM044050.1, read on the forward strand.
AATCTTAAATTTAAGTTAACTATCACGTTCAATTACATAACTCGAGTCGAATTTAAATTACTTTATTTGAGAAACTAAAATAAAATAAATTATATTAATCTCACTATTTAATATAATAAATATTTTAAAATAAAATATAAATTTAGAATATACAAGTATGCTTTATTAATTATAATGACTAGAATAATTCTTTTTTCATAAATAAGATTGAAAAAAAAAATTAATGTTGAATGGATTGTTTATTTGTGGAAATTATTGTCCTGCATTTTGCTTTTGATCTCGTTGTCCTTTCTTTTGCCGTAAGAGAAGCTGCTTCTTGACGCTACATACTGTGGATACTTTCTTTTTTAATTTTTATCTTTATGTAACACTCTTTATGTCATTCAAACATTCTTCTAAGGCAGTCATCTCATTACCGTATTGAACGTACTAGTTCTAGCTTTTCTTCAATCCTTTTTGATCTTGAGATGTTGCAATGACTAATTCAGTCATTTTTTTTTATTTCTCTTGTAAAAAGCAGGACTTTTTTTAGTCTTGATGTTTTTACTTTAGATTCTTGCGATAAAAGGAAATTTTTAACCCATTGAACATTTGTTTATTTCTTTCTTAAATTTATATTGCATTTTGTCCATTAATATCTCTACAAAATTTTAAGGATAAGTAATCTCAAGACATGGTCCACGTAATCTCTTGACTAGTAACAAAGTATACGAGTTTATAGTTTGGGATAAAAGTGACTTTAGTTTTGAAATGTTGATATATATCTCTCGGTTATCTTGTGGAAATATAGATAAAGTTAGTCCAAAGTCATAAAATTATTTTAAAAACAGTAGAATATTTCTTTTTCAAAATCAGAAGAATCCTGTGCAGTATTTGGTTTTAGGTACTTTATTAGAGGATTTGAAATTACACTAAGAGATAGAATTATAAATTCCTCAAATAATATCGGTTGTATCCTTGTACATGAATTACTATTTTCTCTCATTATTTATTATTTTCTTCTATTAATCTCTTATTTTCACCGCAAATCACTCCATGAAAGCTTCTGCGTGGTGCAGAAGCAGAAACACATCAGTGGGAGTGGGAGGGAAATGGATTTTCTGCAGTGATTTTACCATTGCATGAGATCCTAACCCTTCAATATATAGAATTGATATGATATATTTTATTTTAAATAAAAAATTAAAAAAATTTAAAGGAATAAACAGTGAGATTAAAACAAATGATAGTGTGGAAGGCTTCATCTGAAGTTCTTCGATCGTTCGATCGAACAAGTTGTTAAGCATGGACATGAGTTGCAGAAAAAATTGCTGTAATTCTAATTTTATAGAATTTTAATTTCATCGAAAATTTAAACTGTTGCATCCAAACAAAGGGTAACAGTACAAATTTATCATCTTAGCAATGCAGATTCCAAGAGCAAATTGGAAAGAAGCAAGAAACAGGTGTTAGTCCTAAAATAAAATAATCCAAACCAAGATGAGTCACCTTTCCTGCATTCGTTTTTCTTAATTGAAAAGTGATTGAAATAATGAGCAAAAGATTCCCCTGCAACATTTCTTTCGGTGCTGACACTTCTTATGAAACGGTGATGTCTCTATATATATCATGCCTGGCTTTCAGAATCGCTGGCCTAAACGGCGATGTCTATATGTATTAATATATACAGCATGCGGTCCCAGCCATTGTTGCCGAAACTGTTTGGCCCGTGCATGGCAGATGCACTCTGTCCAAACCAGACTAATGCTCCAAAATGAGGCTTGATTGTATTCAGAGGTGGTACAAATGGTCCAAGATCCCGCTGCTTATAAAAGGCACAGTGACTCCATAACTTTCAAGCCACACCGATCATTGCACGCATCCGTTATTTTACTGCAAGTGGGATCAACAAGGGTCGCTCTACAGTTATAGATCCAGGTATATAAGCTTTCAGATCTTAGGAAAATGATGGTTTTATATCTGAATTACTTCTTTTAGTTTTGATTTCATCTTATTGTTAAAATTTGGTGCAACTGCATGCAGTTACAAATGGACAAAACTTTGAAGCTACTCATTTTATTCGTTGCATGGACTTGTTCATTCTCTGCACTGAGATGTGCCGAAAGAGCCGATCCTCCAGCAACCAATGAGGACCCCATTAAATTCACTACTGGAAGTGCCACTCCAGCAAGCTACAATCAGTTCATTGATGCGCTTCGAGAGAGACTAACAGGTGGGCTGATATATGGCATACCTGTGCTTCGAGATCCTTCAACAGTGGAAAAACCAAATCAATATGTTACAGTCGAACTCTCATACTCGGACACGGTATCTATCCAATTAGGTATCGATTTGACTAATGCATATGTTGTAGCATACCGGGCAGGAAGTGAGTCCTTTTTCTTCCGTAACGCCCCAGCATCTGCATCTACCTACCTTTTCACTGGCACGCAGCAGTACTCACTTCCTTTTGATGGTAATTATGATGATCTTGAGAAGTGGGCACACCAGAGTAGACAGCGAATAAGCCTAGGTTTAGAGGCCTTGAGACAAGGGATAAAGTTTCTAAGAAGTGGGGCCAGTGACGATGAAGAAATAGCTCGTACCCTGATCGTGATAATCCAAATGGTTGCAGAAGCAGCTCGATTTAGGTACGTATCTAAGCTGGTTGTTATAAGCCTCTCAAATCGTGCAGCGTTTCAACCTGATCCTAGCATGTTAAGTTTGGAGAACACATGGGAACCTTTGTCAAGAGCTGTTCAACATACAGTGCAAGATACCTTTCCACAAAATGTCACGTTGATAAATGTTCGTCAAGAACGTGTTGTTGTAAGTTCCTTGTCACACCCATCAGTTTCAGCTCTAGCATTGATGCTTTTTGTCTGCAATCCGCTTAATGCAACCCAATCACCTCTCTTAATAAGATCAGTTGTGGAACAATCAAAGATTTGCAGCTCTCATTATGAACCAACCGTGCGCATTGGTGGTCGAGATGGGTTGTGTGTGGATGTCTCTGACAATGCCTATAACAATGGCAATCCTATCATACTGTGGAAATGCAAAGACCAGCTTGAAGTGAACCAGCTGTGGACCTTGAAAAGTGACAAGACGATAAGGTCCAAGGGGAAGTGTTTAACTACCTATGGTTATGCTCCAGGGAATTATGTCATGATATATGATTGTAGCTCGGCAGTAGCAGAGGCCACTTATTGGGATATATGGGACAATGGAACCATTATCAATCCAAAGTCAGGCTTGGTCTTGAGTGCTGAATCTAGTAGCATGGGAGGGACACTCACCGTGCAAAAGAACGATTATCGAATGCGACAGGGCTGGCGTACAGGAAATGACACAAGCCCTTTTGTAACTTCAATCGCTGGGTTTTTTAATCTCTGCATGGAAGCTCACGGAAATAGCATGTGGCTGGATGTCTGTGACATCACAAAGGAAGAGCAGCAATGGGCAGTTTACCCAGATGGTTCTATACGACCAGTGCAAAATACAAACAACTGTTTAACTTCTGAAGAACACAAACAAGGAGCTACCATTGTCATGATGGGTTGTAGCAATGCATGGGCTAGCCAAAGATGGGTGTTTAAAAGTGATGGTACCATTTATAATTTATATGACGACATGGTGATGGATGTGAAAAGCTCTGATCCCAGTCTTAAACAGATAATACTTTGGCCATACACCGGTAACGCTAACCAAATGTGGGCTACTTTGTTTTAATGGCTTCATGCCTGAGGAGGCAAATGCTATCTGCCTCTGGAATGTTTAAATAAGTGACGGAATCTATCGATTCCAGAAACAGTCACGAGCTTCATGCTGCCTTGCAACGTTTCTAATATGCTTAACTAGTAAATTTATGCTTTAACAAGAGCCTAGGCCATCCATCAAGTGATCAATAAAAAGAATCCAGTTTGCTTCAAATCAAAATATATTTTAGAACCTGACTGGTTAAATCAAAACAATTGAGAAGCTAAAATCATAATTAGAGCACGGGAACAAAGCTAGATATAGGGGCGATTCAGTTCCGAAGCTAGATCTTCATTTCCTCTAATTAATAAATTATGTAGCAATTGGGTATATAATATAACAAACTGAATACGACATGAACATACCTAGTTCAACTCGGGAAGGGAGGGTTTTATTCTGGCCAATTTCAAAGGAAATGCAGAGTTTGCACTACAATTAACTAATATGTTCATTTGACAAATGCTTGTCTAGAGATTATTTGTATGTCACATTTAGTTTGATCCGATGATTTTGGCAAGAGGTATAACACCCACCTAATAATGGAACAAAATCAGCTTATTTGATGATTAATTTCTGTTAGAAAATATAAATGAATTATAACTTATTGTCTTTCCCCATGTCCCGCACTGCATCCCGCCTCCATTTTGCCGCTCTTTCAATTTTTATTTTTTTCACGAAATTTTCTTGTTATTTAAATCACTTCACATAATTATTTTTTGAATTTTACATGAATCACTTGTAGAAGTGAAATATGTAGTAGCTTTAAATAATTTTTTTTTTCGGGTTTCTAATTTTCTCTAAGATACTCTAACATGGTATGTAGAGATTACTAACCCAGTGGAGATTCTAGTGCTCGCAGAGAAGCTTGATGAAAACAACTACCTCTCGATTCAACAATGAAGCGTATCTTAATTGCATGGGAACAAAAGATCAATTTCTCCTTTTTAGGCTTCAATCTACATTGTCTAGTGCAATCCTCACTCGATGCATTGGTTTTCGTCATTCTTATCAGCTATGGGAGCGAATTCACGCTCATTTTTATGTGCACACGAGAGCTGGTATGCGTCCATTGCGAATTAAACATCATAACACAAAAGCTTAAGTCTCGCACGATTTCATAATATTGTTGATGCGCTCTTCTCATTTGGAGATCCATGTGCTCACAAGATCATGTTGTTATTATCATTGATCTCGTATTTATGAATCAACTGCTACCTGGTCCATCTGAAATATGTGAATTTGTATAAATCCCGTAACTGCACCGTTTATTTTGCATCTTAGCTTAAACGAAAGTGTAAAATTTTGTTTGACTGGACCGTGGAGTTCTCGCGCAAAAACGGGACTGAATCCCAATCCCATAAACCTGTGTTCTGATGTTGCCACAAAAAGGTAGCATTAGCATTCTGGTCACTGCAACAGAGGCAAGGATGTTGTTCAAAGCCTTGTGTTTGAAGGATCTTCCTACAAATATTCACTAGTTGGCGGAAGTCCAAATCTATTTGATATGACATTAACAATATAAAGAAATGCATAAGTTGCATGTGATCTTCTAAATGATAAAAGGGTCACACTTCAAATATTAAAGGTGTATTCACTATTTTGTAGCCTCATTTTAGGTTAGTAAATCCCTAGTTTAGATACGGATCCTCTCATGTTCTGGCAGGAATATGACCCTCCTGTCGTCATTTGCTTAATCGAATTCGTATCAGCTTAAGCAAATTTAAGTGAATTTTTGCTTGAGCGGTGATTTATAGCTTAAGCGGCATAATTATGGGATTCAGGCTTCAAAGTGAGTCCAAGCGAGGTTGGTGAAACCTCGCTTAAGCGACAGTTCATGACTTAAGCAAATGTAAAATCGCTCCACTCAGCCCAAGCAAATATATTTAATCCTAAGTGAATTTTGAACAGAGAATCATGACTTTTAGGCTAGGTTATCGCTTAAGCCATTTTAAAATCGCTTAAGCGAAATGTTATTGGCTTGAAGCAGAAGCAAACAAATTTATTTAAAATGAAGCGAATTTGGGACAAAGAGCACTGATGCACAGGCCTCTAATTCGCTTGAGCGAATTGTGAATGGCTTGAACCTATTTTTGGAATGGTTAAGCGAATTGTGAATGACTTAAGCAAAAATAAGGACTTAATCGAATTATGCAGAAAAAGAATAAATTATGCAGAAACTGACAGCATGTTGTCAGAGAGTAAAATTTTACATAATTTGTTATCAATGTCAATTCTAGTCATCCAAAAACAGTTAAATATGGCAGCAAAAGATAGATAATAGACCATTCCATTCCATTCCAATAAAGGTACACAATTGTTTACAATGATGCATAACCAAAAACAATTCATTAATACATAGACAAGTCAATAACAAAAGAAGTCATTCCATTCCAATCCAATCAAATATCATCCAAAAATATATCATTGGTATCGTGAAGTTGTTCCTACAAAATAAGAAGAGATATTAGGAAGTAGCATTAATGATTGGACAATGTAAAGTTAAGCTGAAAATTATTACTCTCAACAAATCTCTGAAACTTAATTGATTAAGTAATATGTGAGGAGGATCATAACATGAAGGTGCTGAACAATGTACTTCAACTGGATCAAAAACAATTGGTTGACATTCCTATAAGATATGAACACCCATATTGTTATATTATATGGTTATAATATGGAAGTTAATTGAATTGTATTTATTGGTATTCAAAATCATTATATAAATGAACCTGAGATGCTGATTGATCTAAAAATGATGTTCTACTCTTCTTTCTCTTTGCTTGTAGCTCAACCCAACTTTTGAAACGTTTACTCCCTCTCCTCTTAGTGCTTGGTCATTGCTTGAATCCCTTAGGTTGTGTACTATCACTATTGGCTACAATTTCTGCATCATCTTTGTCTTTATCCATAAGACTGTTTGTTTGCAACCAAAGCTTTGTAATTTTGTGAATTAAGTTGTTAATATTATCATCAACTAGCTGATAATATTCTTCTAAACTAGAAACATTAGAGGCCAACCTAATCATTTTACATGCTAGGTTACGCTATCGACGTGTGGTACTAAGTTTAGAATCTCCTTCTACCTCTGTTCCTTTGACATTGTGAATAATCTGACTACAACCCTGTATTGTCTATCTCTTAAGTATGTATTTATCAGGGACAACCTTCACATCATTGACTTCAAACACTTTCAATGCATGACAGCAAAGTATGCCAAATGTTTCAAACTTCTTACAAGAGCAATATATAGTGCTTGAAGAAGGTTCAAACGTAACTATCCATGATCTTTGTTGATAGACTTTAGTAATCACGTATTCAATTAGGGGAGGAGTTTCAATCCTTTGGGATATGCTACAAGCTAAGAATTGAGCAAATTATTGTTGGAATAAGTTAAATATTGTATTTGTGTAAACATTTGCCATTTGTATTAAGATTGGTGACACCTCATACTGCAACATAAGTAGCTTATGGCGGGAGTCGTACTCATACTTCAACTCATTGTAACGCTTTTTGTCAACAACTCATTCAAAATGAGCAAAGAATTATTTGATGTCAACACCATGTTTCATACATGCCTTGAAATTAGAGTTTAAACTTTCACTTAATTGAGTACTTTGCATTCCAAGGGTGAATACATCCTTGAGATAACATGATGTCCATTTCTCCTTTATGGAATAAAGTGAAGTAATCCAAGAATTTTGTTCAACATTATATTCTGTTATGAACTTTTTCCAAGCCTCCTCAAACTCAATTGAAGAATCAAAGTCATACATGCATTTTTTCAAATCTCTTAAAAAATGACTTTCTCCTTTCATCAAATTGCCAAGGTGTTTTATGCTATTTTGCATTAAATACCATATGCATAAAGCATGATGTGTGTGAGGCATTACTTGAACAATTACCTTTGCCATTGCTTGATCTTGATCTGTAAAAATGGTTTGAGGTTGTTTTTGATTGTGTGCTTCTAAAAAGGTCTCAAACAACCACTTAAACGATTCTGTTGTTTCATCATACAATAAGGCTGCCCTGAAGATAACAACACTATAATGATTAAAACCTGAAAATAAGGCTAGAGGCCTATTAGCACGATTGGTGCAATATGTAGTGTTTAGTGATACGACTTCACCAAAACACCTATAATCAATTATCATCTCTGCATCTGCCCAAAAAACATTTGTGATTTGTTCCTCAGCATCCATTTAGTATGCATGAAAAAATGATGGGTTCTCGATTAACTATCATTGAAAGTATTCCATTAAGCAACCAACTTCTCCGTATAACATTCCCCCTTGTCTCTTAGCCTTCAAATAATTTTTTACGTCAAATGGAGTACAACCAACATTAGCTCAATGTCCTGCAAGTGTGCTCATTAGCTGAAATGATGATTTCTGTTGCAATCCTGAGGACTCGACTAAATCAATTTGATGAGCTTGGACTTCAGTTATCTTACGATGCGAAGCAAGCATGTGTATTGTTTCTGGAAGTTGTAATAGATGATTATGCTTTTCAACAAACTCATGTACAACATATTTGTTGTTGCTTGCCAAAAACAATGTTATTCTTACAAGACAATCAGTTCTAGTTTCTGCCTTATGCTTTGTAACTGTTGCATTTCTTTTATCCTCCTTTCGACGTCCATCTTTACAACAAACGTACTGACAAGATAAAATTATACCATCAACCTTTCTCCTGTTATAACATTGTTTTCTCGCACCAAATCCTGCTATCCTTCTATATTCACACCAATATTTCCATGCTTCTTCAAGAGTGTCAAATCAGAACCCAAAATGCGGCTTCCATGCAATGCATTCCATTTCCTTTTTAACCCAAAAAATACAAAGGAAGAACATAAGATGTGATTCCTCAAAAAGAAGATGATAAATGAAAATACAATGTGAAATAAATGTTTACCTAAAAAAAGATGGCAGGAACCTTAAAACAACTCTAAGGAAATGATGCAGAGTGTTTCAAAGATGGCAGGAACTTCCTTAGAACAACTATAGGGAAATGGTAGATTTAGATGAGTCCATTCCATTCTTTACGATATCTTCAGACAAGAGAAATGATGCAGAGTGTTTCAAAGAAGGCTAGAAAATTTTTATTACTTCCTTCAAGTCTTTTTCTTTTTGTTTCACGACACTTATCGCTGTTTAAATCACCTACTTAAAACGCTTCACATAATGATTTCTTTTCTTGAATATGACATGAGTCACTTGTAAACTAAATGTGTAGTATCTTTAAATAAAAATATATTTCATTTTTTTTTCTGGTTTCTAATTTTCTCTAAGATACTCTAACATGGTATGTAGAGATTACTAACCTATGGAGATTCCAGTGTCACGTACAATTTCACCATCACAGAGAAGCTTGATGAAAACAATTACCTCTGGATTCAACAATGAAACTTATCTTGCATGGGAACAAAAGATCAATTTCTCCTTTTTTGGCTTCAATCTACATTGTCTAGTGCAATCCTCACTCGATGCGTTGGTTGTCGTCATTCTTATCAGCTATGGGAGCGAATTCGCGCTCATTTTTATGTGCACACGAGAGCTCGTATGCGTAAATTGCGAAGTAAACATCATAACACAAAAGCTTAAGTCTCGCACGATTTCATAATATTGTTGATGCGCTCTTCTCATTTGGAAATCCAATGTTCTCACAAGATCATGTTGTTATTATCATTGATCTCGTATTTATGAATCAACTGCTACTCCAGTTAGTTGCAAACTTGAGCATATGTCAATCAATAAAATTGAAGCTTTGTTAATTACACATGAAGTTTGGATTGCTCAATACAAGGATTTCATTGCCGGAGCATAAATCAATCTCACACATACTTTGTCTTCTACTCCTACTTCAGATTCCAATACTCAATATAATTTACACAATACTCTAACGGTGGAAGGTTTGGTTCTAGAGATGGAAAATTCTTTCGAGGAAGTGCGTAGTAGATGCTCTTCGGTGCAGTGTGAACTTTGTTATAAACATGGTCATGATGCGTCAATTTGTTATCACAGATTCAATCATCAATAGAGTCCTAATTTTAGACTTCGAGTACAACAGTTGCAATGGTCTTCACAACTAGTGTTGAGCACCACCTCCTACTTATCTGCATATTGCCCTAACTATAATCCTTCAACTCCAACTATGGTTGTTATGGCAACATTAATCATTCTCCTAGTTGGTATCGTGATTTTAGAACTACGCATCATGTTACATAACTTACATCTGATGTACACATTATAGAACAATTAACTTCTTGTGAGGGCCCATCTCATATTTTTGTTGAGAATGGTCAAGGCCTGAAAATCAATATTACATGTTTCTCTACTCTATTTTCTCTTAACCTTTAGTTAGGTGTCCTAAACAATCTGCTTCGTATTCCTTCAAATCTAATTTATGCTACTCAATTTGCTAATGATAATAGTGTATTTATTTTTAGTTTCATTTGTCTTTGCGCCTTGTCTTGTGAAATCACAGGAAACAATTGCAGTATTACTCAAAGTCTAAATTTATTTAAGTTATTAACTTCTATATTTATTCTCATTTTCTTTTCTCTTTATTTGTAGCTTCATTACAATAAATTTTTGCACAGTTGATCTAAAGTAACCACCCTAAAGCGGATGCATTACAGGTGTAGTAAAATAAGGTTTTTATTCCTCCCATCCGTAAATTGACCTTCAAATTTAATCTTATTTTTTAAGACCATTTTCCTTTTTGTAATAGAATTTTTAAAAAAAATTAAACTTACAAATTTTATTTTTAAACAAATCCCTTTTAAATATTTAGTTTAAGAATTTTTTTATATATAAGATTAACCAATCTAAACAGTTAAATGATTTTATATTATCTTTTTTATTATATATATCAAATTTGATATAATTTAAACATTTAATTGTAAATATATTTTACTACGAAGTGCTTATTAATATTATTTTTACATGAAATTTTATGAAATTAATCTTTTTAATAGGAAGAATCTTTGATCTCACAGTTGAATTGTTCAATCTCACATTTTATAAAAAGTTTTATAAGTTTGACACACATTGTTAATGAATCCTGACTCATTTATATATATATATATATATATATATATATATATATATATATTATTGTTTTAAAATAATTTATTACAAAATTTTAAAATTTCATATATTTTATAATACAAATTTTTTATTATAATAGTGGTGATAAATTTTATTATATTAAATAAGATTAAATTTTAAAAAAATAAATATTAAAAGAATATATTAAATCCACTAACAATCTAAATATTTTTTACATTGTCACTCAATCATAAATCGTTATATTAAAAATAATTCTTAATTTCTGTGATAATTAATATAAAAATCATATTTATAATATATTTTAATTATTTAACAGTGTAAACATTTTTACTAGAATACCAAAAATATACGATGACACTTAACAGGAGGATGTGAAAAGCTAATAAACTTTTTATATTCTCATCATTTTGCAAAGTGAAATAAATTTTTAATATAAGCAAAGAGAAAACCCCTATTTCATTCTAAAATTAGTAATTATCGCATTGCATGAAAGAAAATAAATTTACAAAAATATTTTTTTCAAAATGAAAAATTTCACACAGGTCAACTATAAATATGCAAGTTGATTGAAATTTAGACTTTCTTTTTTGTAAAATTATTTAAAAGCTTATAGCATATATAGTTGATAACTTAATTTAAAAATTATAACTTTATAAATATTTACTTAAACTAGAGAAATTTAAATAACTACAATATATTTAATATTATATTAATTAGTATTAGAATTATTTGAGAAGAAAAAATAAAAATTTATATATAATTTATTTAAAATGATAAGGGTAAGTATTGAATAAAATTATTAGTTCTATAAGTTATAAGTTGAATATTATTTAAGAAATTTTTTAAAAGATTGTTTTTAAAAGTTATAAACTCTTTTTATTTCATTGTTACTAAATAATTTTATTAATTTTTTTTGAAATAAGTTATAAATTTCCGCTATTAAATACTTAGACAAGTTTAAAGGTAACAAGTTACAAAGAGTCATGTTATGCAATTTTGATTTACAAAATATAGAGACGAATACAATGGAGAATGTAACTTTTTATAGTGTTTATGCATATTCAGAGGGTTTTGAAATGCAAGTGGCCAAGATGATGTCTCACAAAATGGCACATGAAAAGCCAAATTGAGGTGATGGTTGGGAGAGTTTGGGGTGTGGTGCATGCAACTTGACTGCCCTAGCTGGTTGCTTTAGTTGGAGACAGTACACAAGAATGCATTGCCATGCTTTGACATTCAAAGTGCATTGTCGTTGTTAGTGGACGTTGACAACGATGTTTCAACGCATTCAACATGTAAAGCTTTTCAATGTTTCAGTGCTGTCCTGCCTCTCAAAATTAAAATAACAATGTTTTTTAATGTAATAAATATACATATATATATATATATATATAATTTTATTATATAAAAAATTAATAAAGTAATTTTAAAATAAAGTATAACTTATATTTATATAAATACATATTTGTAAAATTATTTTATTATTTATTTCTTATATTTTAGAATTTTATTTTATTATCATATTATTATATTTTTAAATTATACATTTTATTTTTTATCAATTAAATACTATTAAAATTGAAGTATTTATCATTTATATTTTAATCGTGCATTATTATTACTTTTTTAATAATTTAATACTTCCTGAATTAGAATCTTTTGACTCAATTTTATTTGAATTTTGTTAAAATAGCAACTCCATTTTTCACCTTGAATTAATCAAAATACGCAGAATTTCTAATTTTTATTTAGGATTAGATCCGTAACTGAAGGTCTATGGCTCACTGATATTATGCGTCACCATTTTATTATTGTAATTCTTTTTTTTATAATAAGTTGCTGAGTTATAAAATAATTTAATATTTTATTATATTTATATTGCTTTCTAAATTTGGAGAGAGGTTAGCTCTCCATTATTATTATTATTATTTAATAATGTTTTAGCTCTAAGATTATATATATATTTTTATTTTAAATATAAAAATTAGTACATGATTGTTGACATGATATATATAGTATATGGCTAAAGTTATGTTTGCTAAGAGTAGCTTATAGTTTATTTAGTAATTTATCACTTAATAAGCTAGTAAAACTGTTTAATAAATTTAAAATAAAAGAAATTTATAATTTTTAAAAGTTAATTTTTTAAAATTATTTAAAATAATGTTTAACTTTCAATATTACTATTACATTTATAACCTTCATTTTAAAAAAATAATTTATTATTTATACAATTAAAATTCTAATATATTAATGTTATTATTATTTTGTTATCTTTATTTTCTTAATAATATCTTTCTTTTTTTTCTATTTTTTCATTTTTTATTATTAATAATTAATAGTATATTTTATTGGATAAAAATTAAGTAGATAAATAATAATTTTAAAATTATAAAAATAAATTAAGTAAACTAATTTTTTTAACTTTTATTGATATAAAATATTAAAATTAGTAATTTAAAATAAATTTAAGTTATTGTTTAAATTAATAATGTTATTTTATTAATAAAATATGTAAAAATAAGTTATATTTAATTTTAATATTATATTAATATAATATTATATATATATTAAGTTATTTAACATAAATCAGTTGGTTGTTTAATGTTAAAAAAAATCTAATTTTATAAGTTACGATTACAAAATTTCAACTACAATTTCATATTTTTTAGCTAGCTCACGACTAGAAGGTACAAACATAACATAAGTATATCAAGAATAGTTAAGGATGAAATGTATCTTTGTGCACACACGTATAATTAGTTTTATTTAAAAAATATAAAAATTATAGATTTAAATTATGTAATTATATATAAATTGTAAAAATTAATAGATGATAACTCAAAAAAATTATATATATTTTTATTTTTATTTTAATTCTATCTCAATTATATTTGCACAAGCAATTCTCTGCATGAAGTAAAATATGTTATCAATCTTTGTAAATAAAAATAAATTTTATTTTATTTCTTCAAATTTTGTTGATTTTATCGTATTAGTAAAATTTATAAACAATATCTATTATTACTTATATTATGTGATGGACATTTAAACATATTAATTACTGCATGACATATTACTTGTAACACCTTCATTTTTATTTCTTTAATTTTGGGTAAAAAAGGAGTTGTAGTGCAAGATTTCTCGCTCAAACGAGATGTATCTCACTTGAGCGAGACAAATATTTTAGGATTGAACGTTCTGGAGCATTCTCGCTCAAGCGAGGTAAGCCTCGCTCAAGCGAGAAGGGATAGGATTGCATCAACTGTCCTCTTGCTCAGGCAAAAAGGAAAGCTCGCCCAGGCAGGAAGTACCTCGCTTAAGCGAGGTGTCGCAGAGAAATCTAGAACTCTCTGGACCTGTCCTCGCTCAGGCAAGAATACCTCTCGCTCAAGCGAGGATATCAGAAAACCATTGTCTGATTAGCTTGCTTAAGGGAGATCACACGGGTTTGAAGGATATTTAAGAACTTATACGTTGAGAAATTTCATTTCTCACCAAAACCACTTCTCTTCCTTTAATATCTTTCTATTCTCTCCCTTTCCCACCCTAGAGAAAACCCTCAATACTTCTGAATCTTTGCTAAATTAGAGCTCTAAACGTCTGTTCTTTTTTAATCTGAGTAAGTTTTCAGAGTCAAACCTTCGAATCTAGTTTCTATTTCTCTAATTTTCTTCTTCTAATAGTAATCGATTATGTGACGCTAGAAAGAACTCTGGTTCTCAGGAAGTTTTACCGATTGAAGCATGGAGTTTCTCATAAAGCTCATGAAGAATTTAGCGTTCGAACTCATTTTTAGGTAAGGAGAGTATTCTCAAGTCTTAGTCTTATTTTTATATGTAATGATCCCATAAGAATTTGAGATACTTAATTTGGTAATAATCTATAAGATTTTTATGGAAACATATGATAAAATTATATTTTTGGGATAAAGAAAGGTATTGGGTTTGTTTGGAATTATTGGAATAAAGTCCTTAGCAAAGGTCATGGGCTAGAACAATTTTCAGGAGTGTTAGGACTAAGATGTTTGGAATGTATATGAATAGAGAATATTGAACTCCAGGTTAGAAGACCCTATTGAAAATGAGAAAATATGACATTTAATTAAGTATTATGAGACTGCACGATTTGTGCTGAGTCCGAGGGTATTCGACCCCTAGCGTATTATGTGATAAGGTGTTGTTGTATTATCAATATTATGCTGATTGTGTGAAATTGGTGTGTTACTGTATGACAAATGTGTGATGAAGCAATATAACATGGTAAATATGCTGAATTGCATGATGATGTGGTATGGTTTGAGTTGATGTACTGAAATAAAGAAATTTGAGGATTATATAAATGTAATGAAGTTTAGGGAATACTAGGAAGAAGAGATGTATTAATGTATGAATCAGAATTTGGTTGGTATAGATATGAATTACTGAATATGTTTTGATGAATTTAATAATGAGAAAAGGGAATGAAAATGATAACAGTGAACAAAAGTGTATGAAATTGACTTCTGGAAACTATGTGATAGGAAAACTAATAATATATCTTATGGACGAAAATTGGAATACTAGTACATGTGTTATAAATATACTGATTGATGGAATTATGACATATGAGTTGTAGTACATCAATAGGTGAGATTAGAACCCATATGTTGTAATATATCGATTAGAACAGTATAATGTGATGTGTCACAATTGAGATATGATATGAATAGTTCAGGGATACAATAAGGGTATAGGGTCTGAAGTTGATTGTGGAAATCTGGAGGAAATAAGAGTGGTAAATGCAGTTTACTGATGTGTACATGATGTAAAAGTAGGAAGCATTTATAGGCCTCATGCTCATTTCTTGACCAACTCCTAACTATACCTTTGTTTGGAAGATCGTGAATGCACACGTTGTATCCATGTGTGATTTGGCTCACCAACAACTATTCATGCTATATAAGTCCTTCGTAACTAGATAGAGTACATTGGCAGCAATTAAGGGGCCCGAGAGTACCTAGAGTACCGTTGATTTGATGAAATATTCGGATGAAAATGAATAAAGTGGCAAAATGTTATGAACTAAATGATGATATATGGTTAAGTGAAAGTGATGTGGCACGAAATTATAGAGTGGATGATGTTTAGTTAAGTGAAAAGTGATATGTTTCTATGTCTTATGATTGTATGTTTGATTGATAAGTTAAGTATGGAGGAAATTGATGTGAATGAGTTAATTATTTCTCAAGAATAATAGAAACTATACTAGATGTGTATGCTAAAAGAAGTAGAGAATGTATAAACCTTGAATAGAATTTTTAGTAATATATTGAAATTAATATGATAAAGTGGAATGAATTGAATAATTGAGTTATAGTATTATACAATGAGAAATAGATGTTAATTAGTCAAATGATGACTAAATTGGTTAGTAATAGAATGTATTTGATTTATCATATGCATATTTTGAAAATACTATATGCATTGTTCTTTTATGTTTTTATTTAAGATTTAGTGGGTAAGGAATGTTCACCCTTACAACTATTTTTCAGGTAAAGAAGGTTTGTTCATTTCAGGGTCATATTTGCTAGGAATTGTATGAAGGGGATTGCTCTAAAGAGTTTTATTTACTAGAGAATTGTAAGGATATTCGTGAATATTTTCTATTCAAAGTCATTTACTTTATGTAATTAGATTGATGAAAGTTTTAATTATTTTACTGAGAAAAATTATTAATACGATGGTTTAGTTTTTCTTAAAATTATGATTTGAGAATTTTGAAATTTATAAATGAAGTTTAAATTTTTCACATTTTCACCAATTTGTAATCTATGTATTTAGAAATATTTTTCTATATTTATTTATTATTACTCATTTTATTTAAATAATTGATGATATTTTCATATTTTTATAAAAGGAGGATCTTATATAACATCCTTAATTTTTAATTACCATGATAAGGGTATAAATTTGGAATAAAATAGAAAATAAGTTGAATTATATTAATGGTTAAATATGATAATGTAATAATTGTATATTCCGTTCACTTTTCTCACAAACATAAGAGCTTGAAAAATAAAACCATAATAATTTTAAATAACTTAAGAAAAGATCAAAATAACATGATTCTATTTTGTTCTCATAATATCTAAAAATATTTCATTATTTACAATTATTCATAATAGTTATCAAAATACATTAGGACTATTTGCTAACATTTACAAATACACAAAATGATGTCAGTCCTAATGAGCAGTCTGTCCATCACATGACCAATAGCACTAGTTATTCCTGTGCCAACCTTCTATCATCGCTAACTCCTCAGAATCTAAGTCGTCATCTGATCCGAGATACAGATCACCCGGATCTGCAGCGACCTAAGTACCCGTAACCCACTCAAATGTCCATCGCGATGGTCTCCCAAAGTGATCACGATCATGATATGTGACCAGATAAGTCACTGCTGTTAGAGTCCTCACAGTACTAGGGAAGATATATACAAAGAGTATGATGGATTCTATGTACGGAAATCAAAAGGAACACTAAAGGCTAGTTCCATTTCCATCATAACCATCTTACTAGGTACCTCACTATCATATACAATAATTCTAAAGAAACTAAGTCTCTGGTACTCATTAAATACATAGTTCAACCTATTTGTTACAGAACTATCTACTAATCTAATGTTCTCGAGTGGTACTGTCATCTGGATTCTTTGAAAGGTTTACGTAAGGATGAGTCTCTATTCATATTACTAAGTATACATTCATAATTTATCACATAGTAAAGCAAAGATTATACAACAATCAATCATATTACAAAATCATACTCATATACATGCAATAATCTCTAAGTGTTTAGCTTATTACTTTTCATCTCTCTCTTAATACTCAGGGTTCTCATTTCGCTTTCACTGCCCCTGGGATCCTTCGAGGTCTTCCTTAGCATAGATAGTCGCCGGATAGCCGCAGCTACACGGATACAACGTGTGTCGACCGGCCCTTTTTAGCAAAAGCATGGTCAGAAGTATTAGTCAGGAAA
Organism: Abrus pulchellus subsp. cantoniensis; assembly: GCA_024086825.1. NCBI lineage: Eukaryota > Viridiplantae > Streptophyta > Magnoliopsida > Fabales > Fabaceae > Abrus > Abrus pulchellus. Next base: position 13,799,496 of record CM044050.1, read on the forward strand.
TAAGTGTGAAGCCTGTGGTGCTCCTACTCTCATTTGTGTTGCGCAATTCAAAAGGAGCATCCACCACCCTCATTTTCCCATGACTTCTCAGTCTTCTCCCTCTTCCACACTCCTAGTATACCTCTGAACTATCTATACTCGTCCTTATCATATTCCTTTCTCATTTTATTTCCCTTTATCTGTATTTTCCCATTTCATCTCTATATTTTCTATTATCTATTTACTAATATATTATTCACACTTTTATCTCTCTATTTTACTCTAGTTTCATTATTATATCATACATCATTCAATTATTGCCGAGAGTTAGTCCCCTTGGAATCAGTCCACCACATACATGCATATACACTCAGATCAATAATCATACACTTCATCAAACACTACAAAACATGCTTCAAACATAACAAAAACATGTTCTCATCCAAAATACACTCAAAATCATGCATTTTATCACAACCTTTTCATGAATACAAACATAACACTTTATTGGTAAAAAAATAGAGCTCTCCTTACCTTGAAATGGAGGTTTAGTAAAGGGTTTTTTAGGGTTATTGCTCACAACGTGAGGTTCTTCCTAAATATCACAAGAGACCTCATTTAAAGAAGGAGAATCAAGAAAATAACTAAAGGAATGGAGAACCAAACTTCAAAAACTTACTAAAGAATAAGGAAAGTGAACTTCCAAGCTTTGATCGGAGAAGAGTTGGAGTTTTCTAAGGATTTGCTGAGAAAATGAGAAGAGAAGTCAGACAGAACGTATGGGAGTCGTGACTTAGATTATAATCCAAGTTTTTTAGCTTGAAAACCTTTAAATATCCCTCAACTTGCGACATTCTCGCTACAGCGAGACTTTTTCTTGCTACAGCGAAAAAACCAAACAAAATTGCACTTTGCTGTCTGTCATTTTAGCTACAGCGAGAGCTCCAAAATGCCTGTTTTTGAATGCTAATTTCTTGCTACAGCGAGACACATCTCGCTACAGCAAAAAATCCTGTAACTCACACATCTAAAACTCTCCTAATTTCAAGCAACATACATTAACAACTTACATCAAATATAAAATTAATAATTAATAAAATAAGGGTGTTACATCTTACATTACTTTAATGACTACATTGAATTAAAATAAATCTTGTAACCACTTGACATCAATAGTTATATAAAATTATTTTATTTTCTTTATCTTTTATTTTTTATGTTTTACATATAGTGGATGAGTTTAGATGGATATGTTCCATGCATGCTGCAGTGAAAGCCTGTCATATTTTCCCAAATAATTTCTGGTCCACATTATACCTCATACAATACTTTTGTTTCGTTTTTTTTTTTTAAAAGACATAACATATTTGTGTGTGAGGTGAAAGAGTATCCAAATTTTTGTATGGTAGAATTATTTTATATTATCTTTTATCTTTATAAAATATGTGTATTAAATTTTATATGAATTAAAAATTTGTAAGTATATTATTTAAAATGTAATATTTATTATATTTTAAAAATATAATATTTATTAAAATAATATAATACAATAAAATATTTATTAATTTTATTTTTATATAAAATTTTATAAAGTTAATCTATTACATACAGATCTTTAAATTAATTGTTAGATTGATCAAATTCATATTTTTTGAAAAGTTATTAAAACGTGAAGCGTCTAATTTTAGGACTTACTATCAATAAATCTAATAAATCTAACTCATAAAATGTAATGTTAAATAAGCTATAATCATGCAATAAAACAAGGTTCTTTCTCTTTTGTTTGAAAATTTGAAGAGACATAATCATGCAATAAAACAAAGTTCTTTCTCTTTTGTTTGAAAATTTGAAGAGACATTTGATACCTTTTCAAAGGGACTAATATATTAATTAATATTTATCGTCATAAATATTGCTATGTCAAAGAAAAAATATTAACATTAATAAACAATAACTTGAACATGATTGTTATTGAAGAAATACAAAAGGCTATTGCAAAATGTGCAAAAAATAAAATTAGTCAAATAGGTGAATTGAAAAATACAAAGAAGGAAAAAATGTGATATGTCTAAACGGTCTAAACATATTATGGGAAAGCAAAATTAAATTTAAATACTAATATTCAGTATATAATTTAACTCACACTATGCATAGATCCATACAATTTTAATATTTTTAAATTTTTACTTGCTTAAACGTGGTGATGATGTTTTCTAAGGAGAAAAGTATGCTTGGTGACCCAAAACAAATGAGCATGTGTAGTATTTATAAAGCTCTACCCTTTATAGAGTTTAAAACATGAAAATCTTTGTAGGAACTAAAAAATTTGCACAAAAATAGAGCATTAGATAATAGATTGAATGTAGCATAAAAAATATATCATATATAATTAACAAACTATGATCCTAAAAAGTAGAAAACAAAATTGCTAACATTTTCTCACTTGGTCTATTTATCACATTATCAATTATAATAAGAAATCAAATATATGAATTATGGTGATAGGTCCTCTAATAGTGAGTATTATTTCTCACGTTTGACAATATAACAAGTATCTTAACAATATCTCTTAACATACTTACTTTAGGTCAAAATTAAATGAGATTTCTCAAAATAAATAAATAAACAAATATGTGAATAAAATAAATGAGAAAACATCAAACTGAATACTAAGAGTTTTATTAAAATAATAAATGTAACTATAATGATTGTCATGTGATGGAACCAAATCTTATTTGTTCTACATGATCTTTGTAACGTCCCTAATTTTGTAATATTAATTATTAATATATAGGTATATATATGTATGTGTGAATGTGAATGAATATTTAAATTTGCACTTAAGTGCGTGATGAACATTGAACGATGATGTGTATTTATATATATATATATATATATATATGATTGATTGGATGATTGGGGTTAGATTGAAAATTCTGGCTAAGCGTTCTAGTGCAGGGTGTTCTCGCTACAGCGAGAGATGTCTCGTTGTAGCGAGAGGGCCTTGGAAGGAGGGAGTGAAACTATCGCCTTGTTTCTATAACGAGAATGTCTCGCTGTAGCAACAAAGCCACAGTTTGTGATGTATTTCTGGGTGCAGTCTCGCTGTAGCGAGAGGTTTTTGCTGTAGCAAAATTTTACAGAAACCAGAATTCAGTTTTGTCTGAGATTTTTGCTGCAGTGAGAGATGTATCCCTGTAGCGAGAGTGCCATGACCAGAGAAGATTTAAAGGGGGTTAGGGTTAGAGAAAGATTATTTCTCACCCTCCCTTTGAAATTTCTTCGATTCTCTCGACCCAAAACCCTATTCTATCGATTAAATTGCCTCCAAACCAGTTCGAGCGCTTGATTGAAGGTTGGATTCATGTTGGAAATGCTTGGAGGTGAGTTTTAATTATTAGAGTTATCGTTTTTCATCCCCTTTTTCCCTGTTTTCATGATTTCCCTGGGTTCTCATGGAATTCTTCCGTATATTTAGGACAAAATCCGTGTGGAGAGCATTTTCGTGGTTGAGTTCGAGTATGGGTCTTCAATCCAAGGTAAGGGAGGACTTTACCCTACTCTATTGTGTGTGAAGTGTCGTTATTTTGTTGAATATGGTGATGTGGCTGAGTTAGAAAGTAGGAAATTGTTGTGAAATGTGATATCGACCATGTGTCGTGAGAGGTGAACATTATGTGTGTGGATAAGAGAATCTGTGGTTGCTCGAGATTAATGAATGTTAATTATATATGTTAAATGTCATGTGATAAGATAAGGACATGTTTACCGAGCATTGTGAATAAGTGTGGGCCTAAGGGCCGTGTAATATACATGAATATGGCTTTGTGCTGTGCACTGTAAACGAATGTGGGCCTAGTGCCGTGTATTATGCATAACTGTGGGCTTTGTGCCATATATTAAGAATGAATATTGTAATATGTGTGAATAGGCCGTGATTAACGCCAGTGTAATGTGCTGTGAATGATTCAGCGATACACTGGGTGTGGAAGATGAGGACGGTAGAAATACCTTGGGAAAGAGAGAGTGGTAGTGACATTGACAGTGAAGCGGGTGCACCACGGGCCACACACTCTCTTCCTGACTAAACCTCTGACTACTACCTTTGCTGAGCGACCTATGACTGCCTATGTGGTATCTGTGAGGCGGGGTAATCGGCGACCATCTATGGTGAAAATTTGTTATCACATTGCCATCGTGAGTGTGGCTGGCGTACAGTGAGTGCATGGAATTATTGTTTGTTAACTATGTGTGTGTGTAAACTGTTTGATGCCGTGAGTGCATCGGTGTTTGAATTAAATTGAATGGAGTAGTATTGCTGCCTATGAATATATCTTATGAATTATGTTAGAAATGATGTAAAATAGGTGTAAGGTGAGACTCTATGCTTGTTTGTGTGTTTGGTAGTGTAGAGTACTCACCCTTACATTTATTTTTCAGGTAATCAAGACGATCAGAACCAAACTCAGTGTAGGGTTGGATGGAACTGCTATAGGGCTTAGGATATTTTGAAAATGTTGTACTTAAAATGGTCCTGTAGCAGTTAATCGATATAAACTTGTAACCCTTTTCTTCATTTTGAAATATTTATGAAACCATGTGATGAGAATTTTATTTAAATAAAAAAATTATTATCTTTATTTTTTTGCAAAATTTATTAATTGGAAATTAAATTAAGGTGTTACAATCTTTAAAATTCTTTGGTAGCATGCCTTTAGTCAAAAGATCAATAATCATCAATACAATGCCAATGTGCTCAATGACCACTTTCTTTTATCACTAAATATTTAATGCTAATGTGTTTACTTCGACTTTCACTCTTATTATTATTAGCTATAAATATTGTTACAAAGTTGTCATAATACAATTTCAATAGTCTAGAAATGGAGTCCTCAATTTTAAGGCCAAAAATAAAACTCTTCAACCATCCATGTGAGGTAGCATTAAAACAAGAAACCAACTTAGTCTCTGTATTGGAAGTAGCAATTAATGTCTACTTTACATTACTCCAAGATACAGTTCCATAAGCTAGCATAAAATATAACCACATGTAGATTTCTTAGTATCAATGTAGCTAACGAAGTCTGAATCAGAATAGCATATTACCTCTAAATCATTAGTCCGTCTATACATAATAATTTTTTCTTTGATTATATCTCATTACCTTCTTTATATATTTCCAATGGTCAACACCTAGACTACTCTAATATTTTCCTAAAACTCAAACTATAAATGTAATGTCAAGTCTAGTGCAAACCTGAGCATATATGAGACTTCTCACTCAAGGCCATTTTTTTGGCACTGACTCAAGTCTATTACTCTTCACAATAGGAGCTATACTTGGTAAATAATCTTTCATGTTAAACCTCTCTAAAACTTTGTTGATATATGTAGTTTGAAACAAACCCAAAACACCTCAAGATCTTTTTTTATGAATCTTAATGCCTATAACATAAGATGCATCACCTATATCCTTCATATAAAAGCTTTTTGAGAGAAATTGTTTCTCCTCATTTACCGCACATTTATCATTAGCCATTAGCAAAATATCATCTATGTATAAAACAACAAAACAAATCGTACTCCCTCTAGTCTTCAAGTATATATATTGATTTGATGTTTTCTTCAAAACCAAATGAATATATAACTTCATGAAATTTATTGTTAAGCATTTGCAGGAAACTTGTTTTAATTCATATATGGATTTATTAAGCTTGTAGACTAAATGTTCACTAGCACTAAAGATAAATCCTTTAAGTTTTTTCATGTAAATCTCTTCTTCTAGACCATTGAGGAACATTATTTTCACATCCATTTGATGTAAATTAGGGTCAAAATGAAGTACTAATGTCATAATTATTCGCAAAAAATCTTTCTTAGACATCAGAGAAAAAATCTCCATGTAATTGATTCCTTCTCTTTGAGTAAACTCTTTGGCAACAAGTCTTACCTTATGTGTCTTAATGTTCCCTTATGCATCTTTATATGTTTTAAAGACCTATATATATCCAATAACTTTTACATCATTAAGCAATTCAAATAGGTTCAAAACTCTGTTAAATTTTATAGAATTCATCTTATCTTTCATGACATTAAATTTGATTCCTTAGAACTCATGGCCTATAAAAACATTTCAAGGTAATTTATGGCTCTAATGTTATAATTTGATTCTTGTAGATACACTACATAATCACCAAGAATTGCTGACTTTCTAACTTTAATAGATTTTTTTAATGTTGCCTCATTATCTTGACGAGGAACTTGTTTAATTGGTTACTCAACAGGTTGTTCTACCTTTACTTGTTACTCCTCGTCAACAACTCGATCTATATTGTCATTTTTAGCAACTTGTGGAATTTGAATCAATAGTTATCTAACACACTCTTGAACTAGAAGGGCATGAATGATTACCAGCCTATCATTTGATCCAGAAGATTGAGCCTCATAATGATCCCTTTTGAAGGTAATGTCTTGAAATAAATCACTCCTACTAATCAAGTCATTTTCAATAAGCTTTGCATTTCTTGATTCCAAAATTATAGTGTTATGAGATAGACAATAGAACATATACTCTTTGGACTTTTTAGCATATCCAGTGAAATATTCATTAATAGTCCTAAGGTCTAGTTTCTTCTATTGTATGTTATAAATTCTCACTTCACACAAGCATCTCCAAATTCAAATACGTTGGAAACTAGGTTTCCAACCTTTCAATAACTCAAAAGTTGTCTTTGAGACAACCTTAGTTGGAACTATATTTGATATATACATAATCATCTTAAGTGTTTCAATCCACAAGAATTGATCAAGTTTTGCATTACTCTCCATGCTTTTCACTATGTCCATTAAAGTTTGATTCCTTCTTTTTATCATACTATTTTGATTCGAAAAACCAATCATAGTGTATTAAGCAACAATCTCACGTTCTTTAAGAAATTTTGCAAATGAATCTAGTACTTATCCATTATTGGTGTATCTACCATACTTACAATCTTAATATAATTTTCACATTGTAGCTCTACTTTAATCTTAAAAACTTTAAATGCATCTAAAGTTTCATCTTTAGAACGAAGTAAGTAGAGATACATAAATCGTGAGTAATTATATATAAAGGTAGTGAAGTATCTCAAACTACTTGTGTCCATATCTAGACAACAAATATTTATATAAATGATTTTCAATAGGTTTGAACTCCTCTTGACACTAGTTTTAGACTTGTAAGTTTGCTTACCCTTAATACAATTCATACAAGTTTTAAAATCAGTGAAGTCCAAAACACTAAGTACTTCTTTATTTACTAATTTTTTAATTCTCCCAATGGAGATATGTCTCAATCTCTAGTGCCACAACATAAAAGAATTCTCATTCCAAACACATTGTTTTAACCCCAGAAGTAACGTGCATAAAATTATAAGCGGCATTATTTTGAAAAATATTTGAATAAAGACCATCATTAGTTTACCAAAACTAATAATTTTAGATTTATTTCATAAAGAAAAACCAGAATCTGAAAAATTAAAGAAAAAACCTAAAGGCATATATAAGTCTTGAAAGGAAAATCAAATTCTTAGAAAAACTAGAACAATAAAATGTGTTTTCTAAATGAAAAATAAAACTACTACTTAAAACTAATCTTCACATTCCAAATTCCAATGGTCTCTACATATGAACTCATCTTGCTCCTAATAGATGCATTGTTCACTTTCCAATAACCTTCTTAGGTTTTGCATACCTTGTATGGTATCACAAACAATAATTATAGAATTAAAATTAATCCACCATATATTAATACTAACCATATTAGATTTATAACAAATAAAAGCTAATGGAGTACCTTTCCTGTCAAGCTAATTTTTTTATTTTAGACAATCATTCTTTATGCGTCTTTTCTTCTTAAAAAAAAAAAACACTTTGACTTCTTCTTTTTGTTTGGCTGAGCAAGAATCTTTCTCTTATGATTAAATTGGTTCTTCTTATTCTTTCCAATAATAGTAAAATTTACCCTCTCTCATCCTTCCATTAGTAACTTTTCCTTTTCTTGAACACACATGATCAACGATTCATTAATAGTCAACTTATCCTTATGTGTGTTATAAAAGATTTGAAAAAAGGCAAGGAGAACAAAATATAGTATACTAGGAAAGAATCAAACATGGTAACCTCTGATAAGTTCATATTTTGATATACTTTATGACATTTATATACTTAAACTCTATTTTATATATATTTACATTAATTATATTATTAATTATTGCAGTTTAGCTAGAAGTTGTTATTAGGGCATTATAGAGATATTTTGGATTAAAATGAGATATTTTTAGTCCTTAGCAGTGCTATGTAGTTGAGTTTGAATTTTGAATTTAAAATTTAAACTTATATATGAAGAGTTGGAGCGATTCTGATTTTGGATAAAACTGATTTGAAAACATAGAGATCAACCGACTAGAAACTCAGGATACAGCCTATATAAAGAGGCCTTATACTCTATACTTGACACACTTCCACTTCTTTACACACCTTTCCCTTCTTAGTTCTAACCAAACTCATCTTTGAGAGTTATTGGAGACCATTGGCAAGGACGACAAGCTTTCCCTTGGAGTCCAAGCAAGTGATTGAACGCCCTTCAAAAAATGAGAACTCTCTTCATCTTTTACCTTTTTGGATCTCTTTTGTTTAATTTTTCTTTTGTGGTTATAGGTTAATTTATCACGTTCTTCGTAGTTTATTTTGTTATGAGTAACTAAACCCATAGCTAGTGTTATGGCAGATTCTATTGCAAACTTTGTGTGATTTTTACTTTTAATGTTAGTATTAGTTTTCCTTTAATGTTTGATTTTTATACTATTGAATTATATTGTGTATGTTAAGATTTGATTACCTTTAGCATCCCATAGTTAGTTATACTGTAAGCGATCGTACCACGTGTAATTAGCAGAACTAGAGGATAAAATGAGACAAGTGGCTAGGTTAATTACACTTAATTTTTTTCTTTCAGCCGTTATTAAATTAAAAAACTCATAGGATCTTCATACTTTCTCGACCAATTACCTTACATGATCATTGGGGGTGTTTGTTCAGGGAAAAGAATATTGACATTACATAATCATTGAATGTTAATATAGAACTAATTATGAGTAGTTGGCAAATATTTGGATACCAATATCAGGATTAAATTAATTAGAGCATAAAGAAGTATAGCAAGTAAACCCATAAATCCTAGGCTCATCTCATTTGATCTCTCTCATACATTGTATTATTATTCTTTTAATTTACTATTAACATTAAGCTCTGTTATAATCCCGTTACATTTAAATAATCAAATCAAGTTATTCTTTGTACTTAAAAGTAATCTCTGTGGGACGATAACTTGGGAACTCTTTTCAAAAACCTTTTATTACTTTTTGATGGGTATATTTGTCCATGAACAAGTTTTGGCTTAGTAGAGAGTTGGTTTATCATCAAGCCTATGGTAGTATATTTCTTCTTCGAGAGACTGAGCGTTCTCTATTTTTGTCCTTATACACTAAAAGAGAGAGAAGAGAGTAGAGTATCACAATTTGATGATCGAGTAAGAAAATAAAGAATATAAAATTTTAAATGCTTTTTGATTACTTGAACTCAGTGATATTACTGTTGTGTTCTTTGTATCTTTATTATTTTGGATTTCTTGTTTGGAATGATATGTTTCAAATTATTCCTTTATTCTCTAACTAGGACTTTTACTTGAGGGCAAGCAAATCTCAAGTATAAGGGGATTGATAAGTTCATATTTTGATATATTTTATGACTTATATTTATACACTTAAATTCTATTTTATATAATTTACACTAATTATGTTATTAATTGTTGCAGCTGGAAGTTGTTATTAGTATATTATAGAGATATTCTAGATAAAAATTAGATATTTTTAGTCCTTGACAATGCTATGTAAAGTTGAGTTTGAATTTTGAATTTAAAATTTAAACAGATATGAAGAGTTAGAGCGATTATAATTGTGGATAAAATCGATTTGAAAATATAGAGCTCAATCGACTAGAAACTCAAGGCACAGCCTATATAAAGAGGCCTTATGCTCCACACTTGACATACTTCAACTTCTTTACATACCTTCTTCCCCTTCTTAGTTCTAACCAAACTCATCTTTGAGGGTCATTGGAGACTATTGGCAAGGACGACGAGCTTTTCCTTGGAGTCCAAGCACATGATTGAGCGTCCTTCGAAGAATGAGACCTCTTTTCATTTTTTACCTTTATAAGTTTCTTTTATTTAAGTTTTTCTTTGTGGTTATGGGTTTATTTATCACGTTTTTCGTAGTTTACTTTGTTATGAGTAACTAAACCTATAGTTAAGGCTATGGTGGATCCTACTGCAAACTTTGTGTGATTTTTACTTTAAATGTTTGTATTGGTTTTCCTTTAATGTTTAGTTTTTATTCTATTGGATTATATTGTGTATGTTAAGATTTGATCACCCTTAGCATCTCATAGTTGCATTGTAGGCGATCATCTCACGTGTAATTAACAGAACTATAATATAAAATGAGACAATGGGCTAGGTTATTCACACTTAATTTATTTCTTTAGCCATTATTAAATTAATAAACTCATAGGATCTTCATACTTTCTGAACTAATTACCTTGCATGATCATTGGGTGTGTTTGCTTAGGGAAAAGAATATTGACATAATTATTGGGTGTTAATAAAACTAATTATGAGTAGTTGTCAAATATTTGGTTTCCAATATCAAGGTTAAATTAATTAAAACATAAAGAAGTGTAGTAGGTGAACTCATAAGTCCTAGACTCATCTCATATGATCTCTCTCATACATTATATTATTGTTCTTTTAATTTATTATTAACATTAAGCTCTGTTTTTGGTCTGTTATAACGTTTAAACAATCAAATCAAGTTATTCTTGATACTTGAAAATAATCTCTGTGAGACAATAACTTGAGAACTCTTTTCAAAAACTCTTTATTTCTTTTTTACGGGTACAGTTGCCCATAAACAACATCCATGACTTTTAGTTGAGCCACTATATCTCTTGTGTGCATGATGTGATCACATACTCTTCAAATTCGAGTAAACTTCACCGATGAATATTGGATTATAAGGGTGCTGGCTAATGATTTGATATGTAGTAAATTGTTTATCAATATTCTTCAATAAATCTTTGATATTATGATGTTGATTGATAAAGCAAGAATGTTGAAATTTTTATAAATATCATGGAAAAATGATAAAACATCTTTCACTTTTCATAAAAATCAACTACATCTACAGTATTAGTCTTATTAATAATTGATAGTTCTTCTTTTCTAATAGCATAATTAATGTTCATCCAATCTAAATGGAGAAAAACTCTCCTTTTAAATTTATAATTGTCACCCTATAATTCAAGAATATCACACTTAATATCATAAATATTCATAAATTAAAAAACTGCAAAGATAAAAATACCTATTTATCATCATAAATTAAAGCTAAAATAAATGTCATGGCAAACATGCCTTAATTCATGAATCTAGTGGCATAAAACTTGTTTTTGTGCTAACGTCTTATTCAATCATACTAATCATGTAACCTTACAATAAAATTATCAAACTATATTTTTTTTTAATTTTTATAGGTAAATTAAGAAATATATTTCAATATTTTATCCTAATTAATTATATAAAAATAATAAAATTTATGTGAGTAGATTTCATCATATTACATTCAATTAATATTTTCAATGTGACCTTTAAACTATATAATTCTACTTAATTAAAGATGTTATTATTGTCACGACCCCTTTTTATAAGGAACCGAGAACATTATTTCTACACCACATACTTATTTAAAATAGGTAAATAATAGAGAATATAAGTATAAAATTCACTTCTCATTCAAAGTAAAATAAAGTTCCTTACAACAAATATCTGACAGAACAACATAATATTACATTTAGTTTATAATATTCAAAATACCTAAAATTATACTACGTAGCTCCCTTGACATGAGGTCTCAAATATAAGAAAAAAGGACTTTGATGCATTATTACTCAACTCCAGTTTCTAACTTTTCTTCACTAGCCCCTCAGCTTGTGAAGTAGATGCAACACCTGTTACATCTGCTCACGTACCACCGTACGATCATCGCAATACACACACACAACGACATAGAAAGAAATGCAAGGGTGAGCTTACCAAACATAAAATAAAATTATATATATATAGAGCAAAATATTTCTCACAGCAATAACCCCATACATTTCCAGCCCATCTAACGCATAGCATGAAAACGGCTTCCAACTGGTTTCACAGCCTAAGTAATCTAGAAGGAACCGAGTCGGTCCGGGAGCGACCCATTCCGGTATCTGGATCCAGACACCACAACACAACAGCTCAGCATGAACTTACTGTTACACGTCTACCCACCTAGACATGTAACTCGGCTCTATAATGATGCAAAACATATATCTCAGCATGATGCACACCGCCAAAATTATTTTAACAGCTCAGCTAAGGTAATTTTATAATAAATCAGCTAAAATCTCAGCATTTTAAATCAATTAACAGCAGTTACAGCTTAGAAAATAACTTTTATTCAATAGATCTAACAAAATCATATCAAAACATCTTGAAATAGCATATTAAACCATTCAAAACATAGATTATAGGCTAAAGTAAACTCCCCTTACCTCAGAAAGATGATTCACACTAGATCTACCAAATATTACTTGTTTTAATACAAGATTCACTGAAGATTCAGCTTTAGAACGGAGTTTCACCTAAGAATACCATGAACTTCTATGAGAAAGAGAAGAAGAAGAGAAACGAACAGTAAATCTAGCTTAAAACTTAAAGAAACTTACTTCAAATCCTTCAGAATAGACGTAGAATCTCAGATCTGGCGAGAAATCTAAGTTTAGGAAGGTTTAGTATGAGAGAAAATGGTGGTTTACAGCCTTAGAACCTTTGAGAACCTTGGATAGAGGTGAAGAAATGAAAATTTCGTGTGAAGCTCCCTCTTTATAGAAAATTTTTGAAATTTACTATTCACCGTCGGAAACAATGTTCATCGCCTTACTGTGCACGCGCGGAAAACACTGTTTAGGGCACTATTCACGCCGAAAAACATTGTACACGCTTACTGTACACGCACTGTACGCGTATGTGACGTTATGATGATGTCAGCAGTCACTGTACATACGCGGTTTGTACTGTTCATACACGGTTTGTATTGTTCATACGCGGTTTGCACTGTTCATAGGCAGTTTTACTGTTCATTGGCACTGTTCATACGGTACTGTTCACTTTTTTTTTTTATAATTTCAAAATCCATCTAAATATATTCCAATACCAAGTAATCCTTCAATTAACATTGAACAAATATAAAATATTATAGATTACTTAATAATAAATTAGAAGCCTGATAATTCTCCCCCCGAAAATAAATTTTCGTCCTCGAAAATTTCATTCCCCAGAAAAAAAATGAAGGTACAACTCTCTCATTCTTTCTTCTAACTCCCATGTGGCATCACCAGTTATTGGGTCCCAAACAACCTTTACTAACCGAATAAACTTACCTCTAAGTTCCTTAACTCTAGTTTCCTCGATACGAGCAGCTAGGACCTCCATAGACAAATCATCTCGTAACTCCACAACATCAGGCTCAATTACATGAGACGAATTATGAACATACTTTCTTAACTGCGACACATGGAAAACATTATGTATTCCAGACAACTGAGGTGGTAACGTTAATTCATAGGCTACTGGTCCTCTACGATGTAATATCTGATACGGTCCTATGAACTTAGGTGTTAACTTCTTGGCTCTTAAGGCTCGCCTCACACCTGTAGTGCGTAATACTCTCAAGAATACATGATCACCAACCTCAAATTCTAGGAATCTTCTGCGTCAGTCAACATAAGATTTCTATCGACTCTGGGTAGCTCTCAACTTTTCTCTAATAAGTTCAACTTTCTCCTTAGTTTCTTGCAGCATTTCAGGTCCAACCATCAAATGTACTCCATCTTGGAACCAACAGATAGGAGTTCTACACCTTCTACCATATAGAGCTTCAAATGGTGCCATATTTATGCTCGAATGATAGCTATTATTATAGGTGAATTCTACCAAAGGAAGCATATCCTCCCAATTACTCCTCTGCTCTACAATGCAAGTCCGCAATAAGTCTTCTAATGTCTGAATAGTACGCTCTAATTGACCATCTGTTTGTGGATGGTATGTAGAACTCAACCTCAACTGTGTGCCCATAGCTTCTTGGAAACTCTGCCAAAACTGGAAAGTGAATCGAGGATCTCTATCAAAGATAATACTAGAAGGTACTCCATGCAACCTAACAATCTCTTTAATGTACAATTCTGCTAATTTCTCCAAGCTAAAGGTCATGTTAACTGGCATGAAATGTGCACTCTTGGTTAGCCTATCAACTATGACCCATACTGCATCATGATTTCTAACTGTTCTAGGTAGATGGGACACAAAGTCCATAGTCACATAGTCCCACTTCCACTCTGGAATTTCCATCATCTGCAACTCTCCTGGAGGGCTCTGGTGTTCCGCTTTTGCCTTCTGGCAAGTCAAACAGGCTTTAACAAATTCAGCTATCTCTCGCTTCATGCCTGGCCACCAAAATATCTGCTTTAAATCTTGATACATCTTGGTAACACCAAGATGAATGTTGAGATTACCCTTATGTCCTTCTTCTAGAATTGCTCTCTTTAATTCAGTATTTCTAGGGATACAAACTTGACCTTGGCATCTGAGAATACCATCAGCACCTTTACTAAAACTCTTTGTCTTATTTGTCCCTAAGAGAAATACAATCCAACATAACATCGGATCCCAAAGTTGTTTGTCTTTAATTTCTCATAAGAAATTATTAGTTACCACAATTCGGCTACAACACATCTTTTCGGGTGATAAGTCCACATGTATGTTCAGGTCTCGGAATTGTTCTACCAAAAGGGTTTCACTGACTCTTAGGGAGAATGCCTGAACCACATTCCTACTTAATGCATCGACCACCACGTTAGCTTTTCCTGGATGGTATTGGAGCTGAAAATCATAATCCTTAAGGAATTCCACCCAACATCTCTGCCTCATATTTAACTCTCGCTGATCAAATAAATACGTCAGACTCTTATGATCACTATATACATCAAACTGAGCTCCATAAAGACAGTGCCGCCACACCTTCAGAGCAAAGACTACAGCAGCTAACTCAAGGTCATGAATCGGGTAATTTCGCTCATGAGTTCGCAATTGGCGAGATGCATAAGCTACAACTCTCTTATCTTGCATTAACACACATCCTAATCCCTGATGGGAAGCATCACAGTACACCTCAAACGATCGACTAGTATCAGGGAGAATCAACACTAGCGAGGAAGTTAATCTCTGCTTTAACTCATTAAAGCTTTGCTCACATTCCTCAGTCCACACAAAGGGTTGATCATAGCAAGTTAACCGTGTTAATGGTGCAGCTATCTTTGCGAATCCCACTATAAATCTCCGGTAGTAACCTGCTAGGCCCACAAAGCTACGAATCTTTGTGGCTGTCTTCGGCCTTTCCCACTGTAATACCGCTTCAACTTTGGAAGGATCAACTGCAATTCCTTTAGCTGAAATAACATGACCAAGGAACTTCATTTCCTCTAGCCAAAACTCACACTTAGATAGTTTAGCATATAACTGTTTCTCCCTTAAAACACTAAGTACAGTCTTCAAATGCTCTTCATGTTCTTCTGACGAACTAGAATAAATTAAAATATCATCAATAAAGACTACCACAAATCGATCCAAGAAAGGTCTAAAGATCCGATTCATGTAGTCCATAAACACAGCTGGAGCATTTGTGACTCCAAAGGGCATCACTATATACTCATAATGGCCATATCTAGTACGGAAAGCAGTCTTAGGAATATCTTCATCCTTCACTTGGATTTGATGGTACCCAGACTTTAAATTAATCTTAGAGAATACCTGAGCACCTCTCAGTTGGTCCATCAAATCATCGATCCGCGGCAACAGGTACTTATTCTTAATTGTCAACTTATTCAACTTGCGATAATCAACACATAATCTAGAACTTTCGTCCTTCTTTTTCACCAAGAGAACTGGTGCTCCCAAGGTGATACACTCGGCTTAATCATCTTTTTACGCATTAGATCCTCGATCTGCTCCTTAAGCTCCATTAACTCTTTCGGCGCCATTCTGTAAGGTGCTACAGACACTGGCTCAGCTCCAGGAATCAAATCTATAGAAAATTCCACCTCTCTACGTGGAGATATTCCAGGAATATCCTTTGGAAAAATCTGAGGAAATTCCCATACTACTGGTATTGACTGAAGGCTCTGCTCCACTTCTGCATTCATAACTCCCAATAAAATAAAACAAGATACTCCCTCACCTGAGGATGTTTCTACTTGGCAAGTAGAAATCAATTCTACACAATCTTGCTACTCAGGAAAGATTAAACACCTCCGGCCACAATCAATTAGCACACGATTGGCAGTTAGCCAATCCATACCCAGGATTACATCTAACCCTGACATCGGGATACAAATAAGATTTACTTTGTATCTTCCTCCCTCAATTACTATGGGACACCTAACACAAACCGTCGAAGTCTTAATTGAACTTAAAGTAGGTGTCGACACTACCAAGTCACATCCTAGATCGCTCACCGGTAATCCTAAGTTTCTCACACAATTGTCCGCAATAAAAGAGTGTGTGGCTCCAGAATCAAATAATACAGAAAGAAAAGTACCTGCCACTATCACTGTCCCTTGAAGAAGATCCGTCGCCTGGGCTGCCTCTGATGCAGAAGTAGTGAATACACGTCCCTCTGCTCTCGATCTGGTTGTCATTGGAGCCTTAGTTGCTTTAGGCCTAATAGCGTGCAAGGCGCTAGCAAAAGACGAAACTGCCCCACTAGGCGTAGGACAGTCCTTAGCAAGGTGCCTTGCCTGCTGGCACGAGAAGCAAACTCTGACATTAGTCTGTGGGCACTGGCTCAGATAATGTGGCCCACCACACCTAAAACATCTGACAATCTGCGGCGCTGAGGCTCTAGGAGCGGAAGAAGTTGCTCCCCTAGGCTGAAATGTAGAAGTAGCAGTTCTTACTGGCACCGGGGCTGATGCTGCTGATCCCCTCGACTGAGATGGTCGAGACTGCTATTGGCGTAGCAACCGACTGTAGGGGCCCTTCTTAGCACCCTTACCTCCATTACCATAATTGCTAGCAGCTCTACTAAATGGAGCCTTCCCAACTCCACCAACATCTTCTGCATTAAGACTCTCTATAATGGTGGCTTGATCCACCAAGTCAACAAACTCCATGATCCTGAGTGGGATCAAAATCCTCTTTATGTCAGTTTTCAGCCCGTCTAAAAACCTCTGACATCTCCACTCCTCTGAGGTCGGGTGAGAATAAAATCTGTAGAGCCGCTCAAACTGTATTGCATACTCATAGACTGATGAGTTTCCTTGCACCAAGTTTAGAAACTCTCGTTCTTTGGCAGCATGAATATGAGAAGGGAAAAACTTTCCCAAAAAACTACTTCTAAATACAGCCCAAGTGATGACTTCACCTCGGGCCTCCAACATAGCACGAGCTCCGTGCCACCACATCTCTGCATCCCCTATCAGCATATACGTAGCATATAACACCTTTCTCTCCTCGGCGCAACCCATGGTTAGGAAGATCTTCTCAATCTCCCTGATCCAAAGTTCAGCAGCATCTGGTCCATCCACTCCTGTGAATTGAGGAGGATCATTCTTCCTGAACTCTGACAATCCATGGTATTCAGGAGGAGGTGCAGCTGAGGTAGTAGCTGCTGCTGCCTGTGCTGCAGCAGCGGCTTGATTTGCAGCTTGCTGCTGCTGAATCATATCTAAACTCTGCCTAACAGTGGCTGCCATGGCCTCCATGGCGTGAGCCATTTGGTTCACATCAGCAAGAGGAGGATTTGCAGCAGATCTTCTTGGTCTAGCCATCCTAATATATAGACTAGCTTAGATTACTAATGTTTAACACATTCAGCAATACCACCACATTGCTATATTCACATATTCAGCTTACAGTAATATATTTATATTTAGTATATCATAAAAATTTAATCAATTTAGCACTGAGCATAACAACATATCAGCATTTACATAGCATAGCAAACACACTTATCTCAGCAATCATTTACAGCTTAGCTTAACAGCCTCTTATTCACACAGTACGACTCATCTATAGCTCACCCAAGTATCATATACCAAGTTTCCTACATCAATCATGTCTGAGAACTTAGGTAATCAAGCTCAGTCCCTCACAACTTGATGAATAGAAATCATGATATATGATTCACAACTAAAACTCATATGTCTAATATGCACAACTGACGCCTAACAACCTCACCCCGTAGGTTTACCTAGACCATACTCTGATACCACTAAAATGTCACGACCCCTTTTTATAAGGAACCGAGAATATTGTTTCTACACCACATACTTATTTAAAATAGGTAAATAATAGAGAATATTAGTATAAAATTCACTTCTCATTCAAAGTAAAATAAAGTTCCTTACAACAAATATCCAACAAAACAACAAAATATTTCATTTAGTTTATAATATTCAAAATACCTAAAATTATACTACGTAGCTCCCTCGACATGAGGTCTCAAATATAAGAAAAAAGGACTTTGATGCATTATTACTCAACTCTAGCTTCTAACTTTTCTTCACTAGCTCCTCAGCCTGTGAAGTAGATGCAACACCTGCTACATCTGCTCACGTACCACCATACGATCATCGCAATACACACACACAACGACATAGAAAGAAATGCAAGGGTGAGCTTACCAAATATAAAATAAAATTATATATATATAGAGCAAAATATTTCTCACAGCAATAACCCCATGCATTTTTAGACCATCTAATGCACAGCATGAAAACGGCTTCCAACTGGTTTCACAGCCTAAGTAATCCAGAAGGAACCGAGTCGGTCCGGGAGCGACCTATTTCGGTATCTGGATCCAGACAGCACAGCACAGCAACTCAGTATGAACTTACCGTTACACGTCTACCCACCTAGACATGTAACTCAGCTCTATAATGATGCAAAACATATATCTCAGAATGATGCACACCGCCAAAATTATTTTAACAGCTCAGCTAAGGTAATTTTATAATAGATCAGCTAAAATCTCAGCATTTTAAATTAATTAACAGTAGTTATAGCTTAGAAAATAACTTTTATTCAATAGATCTAACAAAATCATATCAAAACATCTTGAAATAGCATATTAAACCATTCAAAACATAGATTATAGGCTAAAGTAAACTTCCCTTACCTCAGAAAGATGATTCACACTAGATCTACCAAATATTACTTGTTTTAATGCAAGATTCTCCGAAAATTTGACTTTAGAACGGAGTTTCTCTTAAGAATACCATGAACTTCTATGAGAAAGAGAAGGAGAAGAGAAACGAACGGTAAATCTAACTTAAAACTTAAAGAAACTTACTTCAAATCCTTCAGAATAGACGTAGAATCTCAGATCTGGCGAGAAATCTAAGTTTAGGAAGGTTTAGTATGAGAGAAAATGGTGGTTTACGGCCTTAGAACCTTTGAGAACGTTGGATAGGGGTGAAGAAATGAAAATTTTGTGTGAAGCCCCCTCTTTATAGAAAATTTTTGAAATTTACTGTTCACCGTCGGAAACAATGTTCATCGCCTTACTATGCATGCCAAAAAATACTATTTAGGGCACTATTCATGCCGAAAAACATTGTACACGCACTGTACGCATATGTGACGTCATCCATGCCGTCATGATGATGTCAGCAGTCACTGTACATACGCTGTTTGTATTCTTCATATACGGTTTGTACTGTTCATACGCGGTTTTGTATGCGGTTTGCACTGTTCATAGGCGGTTTTACTGTTCATTGGCACTGTTCATACGGTATTGTTCACTTTTTTTTTTTTTATAATTTCAAACTCCATCTAAATATATTCCAATACCAAGTAATCCTTCAATTAACATTGAACAAGTATAAAATATTATAGATTACTCAATAATAAATTAGAAGCCTGACAATTATTATTCTCTAATTTATTAAAATTATATTTATCACTAAACATTAATTTTCTCCAAAAAGTCAAATGTTTGGATTAATATCAAACAAAATTGACAATAATATGTAAAATGACATGTATAACATGTATACAATATCTAAACTAAACAATAATGTATGCAACATATATTACCAATATAACTAGAATAATAAGATAAATATACAAATTTATACTAAATAAATCATGAAAATTCTCATATATAAGCAAAATTAGTAAATAGAACATACATATGACAAACCAATGTTTTATTAAAGAAAGGTAATGCTAAATCACATGGTTTTAAATCAAGTTTAATATTAGTATAATACATGTATCCAAATAATCAAAGAATAGTCTTTTTTTCAAGGAAAAATCTCATTGTAAGATTTGTCAATAAATAGTGTTGCCATTGAAATTAAAATGTGTATTAAGATTTTTGAAACGTCAACGTAATCTATAAATTTAAATTACTTGTTTATCTAAACACTTTAAGTAATTTTAGAGTAAGGTCTAACTTTTACTTATATAACTTTTGATTTATTGCTAACCCCTAGAGCTGTAAAAAAAAGTCCAATTAGCCTTAGCCCATGTGGGTCAAGGCCAAAAAGCTCTATGGGCCAAAAAGTCCTATAAATCAAAAGCTTTATGGGTCAAAATGACCACTAGGTTAGGGTTAGGGCTTCAAGGGCCAAATTTTTTTAACAATTGCAAGTTTCCAACTCAAATTTAATTTCATAATTAACTATTAATCGTTAGTATAATAACAACAAAATAGAATATCAATCTATCTATAAACAATGGTGGAATGAGTTAACAACAAAATTCCAACAAATTCAATTTCTAACATTAATGTAGTAACATAATTTTTATAAACAATCTAGATTTACATAAATCCATCTATAACAAAAAAACATCATTACAACTGCAAACAAAATCAATTTAAATAACTCCTTTGTCTTTTCAACACAAGTAAGAAATAGATAACAGCAAAATACACAAAGCCAATGTGCACGACTCATCATTATCCATTGTAGAGCTATGTTGGACACATTAATTCTTAATAAATTCATACTTTACCTACTTGTTAGTCATCAATATCTTGTTGCATACTAGACTCTAGTGTCTTTGTCTCATCATTATCTAAAACTCAAAAGCAATAAAAATAAAATTAAATAAAATTATATTTGTACAAATTATATAATAATCATAAAAGGTTATTACAATAAATATTACCTCTTGGACTTTCGACAAAGTCATGCAACCAATTCCTAGTACAAATTAACATTTGCATATTTTCTGGAAGTGTATAGCTTCTATATTTAGTGAGAACATGTCAACCAATGCTAAAAACAAATTCTGTTACTATTGTAGTGATTAGAATACTAAGCACATCTCGTGCTAATATAGAGATTGTTAGAAATCTCTTTTCGTTATTCTTCCAATAATGAAGCACATCAAATTCTTCAATATCATCATAATCAACTTGTGACTCATCCAAATACAAATATAATTCACTCTTACCAATGGTAGACTTAGTTTCATTTTGAAATATTTTAAACTCCTACAAAATATAACATAATAACCATTTAAATAAAATGAAAATAAGAAACAGACCATAATTAAAATAACATAAAAGAACATACATTTAACAATCTTGATTTCTTTGACCTATTTCCATCTCCATGTGACTTTGGCAACAAATTAGATTCATTGAAATGTTGAGAGCCACTTGTGGCATTAAAATTATTTACATATTCTTAAAAAAGTTTATCAAACTTATCCTTCACATTGTTGACCTTCTCATGAGAGGTTAAAGGATCAAGCTTGGTGTAGCAGAATCTTAAAAAATCAAGCTTTAAATGAAGGTCAATAATAGCTTCAAAAACTAACAACACACAATAATTCTTCTAATATTCTTCAAATTTTCCTTTCATTCTTGCAGCTATATCGTTTATAATATCATCCTCGTTCAATAAATATTCATTCAATAAACATTCAATCTTCCAAACTTGCATAAAATATAAATTTGAAGTCGGATAACAAGAATCAAAAATCATATTTGTAGTCTCATAAAATGGTTCTTAAAATTCACATAATTTCTCTCATTTCCTCCATTCCTCATATGATGGATAATATTTATAATTTCTATTAACCACTTAAAGAATATCAAAAGCTTTTTCATACTTAATTGCACTCTTAAGCATTAAGTATGTTGAATTCTACCTAGTAGAAACATCTAATCTTAACCTAATTATTATGTCTATTCCAGCATCTTACACATAATCTTGAAATTTAACTATCCTTCTATCGGATCCTCTCACATACTTAACTCTCTAATTTTAAAGAGTGTTTCATTAGTTACTTTTAGATCCTTTTGTACAATCAAATTGAGTATATGAGCAGAACAACGCACATGAAAAAATTCTCTATCGATTACACAACAAACTATTCTGCACATGAAGATGATTTTTCAAAATATCTTGCATATTGTCATTGGTAGAAGCATTATCTAAGGTAATCGAAAAAACTTTTTTTTATCAATTCCCACACATATAAGTTTCTAAAGTAGTTTGTTGGAAAGGGAAGCCATAAATGATAGAACTAAGAAGGTTATTAACAAAAACTACCACACATATATAAATACCAACTCACCATGGTTTACTGCTTGTCCTATTGAATTTTTCGAGTCAATTTTGTCCCCTGTTGAGATGGTGGAAGAGCCATCATGGTCACTCTGTTGTTGCAATATTTAAATATTCAATGCTTTTCGTTTTCACATGCCCACAACATAATATGCATAGTGCAATCATCTTGAAAAGGAAAAGATTGGAAGCGTAAAATAGACAAAAGCATATTCAACAAATTGCTCAAAATGTCAAGGATAATATCACAAATCATTTAAAAGACCCACTTGCTTCGAAAATCATGAGCTTGTACAAAGAAACGATACAAAGTATAATTTATAAAGTTTATACCAATCTTTACCTTTCAGGTTTAAGCAAGATTGCTCCTTGTATCAGCTAGACCTTCAGAGTTTGGATGTTTGTGAGCACACGCATATACGTCTTCAAGGAGTGTTTGTGAGCACGCACAGATTACGTCTTCAAGGAGTGTTTGTGAGCACACGCGAATTAGTCTTCAAGTTGTGAGAGTTGGAATGTTTGTGGTTGAGAATATTAAAAAATTTGGATTTAGAGTTCTGAAATGAAGTTTGGAAATATTTCCTAGATCAGGGTCAACCTATAGGTATCCCTACTCTAACCCATTTGTTATGGGTTAAATAACTTAATACCAAATTAAAAGTTTTTAATTAATATTAAAATAAGACTTAATAAATTATTTTAGGATTGGCCCTTTTTGACAGCACCGGCTCACTAATATAAAATTGATATCTCAATGGTGTGTTCAAAAATATATTAAAAAAATTGTAAACATAAATTTAATATAAAAATTACTATTAATAACATTAAAATAAACTTGAATTTGTGTAAACACGAATCTAAACATAATATTAATATACTAGCTTGATGCCACGAGATATTTTGGCCGAATTATCCACTGAAAAGTTATTTAGTGGTTTATTCGGCTTTAAATATATTTTTGCTAATTATATTAAACAGTGCTGTTTTAAAAGTACGAATAACTTCGTACCGATACAGTTAGAGGATGGGTGCTGTGTTTCCTTAAATAGATGATAAGTGAAGGGAAAAATTGTAAGAAAGGATGAGACAAAGATCAGCTCACGTGTTTTTTTTTTTTAACAGTTTTTGTTCGAACAATTTCTACTATATAGTGAATTTTTTCATAATTAAAGGCATTTTTTTTTTGTAAAAATAGTTAAAAGCAGTTTTAGATTTGATAATTATGATTATTCTATGCCATTTAGTGATTTTGAGGATGATGAGCATTTTAGTAATGAAAAGCTCGATCAGTGAAGATTCCACTTCCACTTCCGTAAAGAGGTGATAGAGAATACGACACAAAAGTAGAAAGGTAAAAATAGTCATACTGCTAAAAAACTTTGCATGTCTTTTTGAAAGTTTCGATTAAAAACAAAAACAAAGCTCATGATAGATAAGACGAGGATGATATGAGGCATGAAATACAGTAGAATTAGGATTCGAAAAAAAAAAAGGTGAGCACAGTCGACGGTAATGTGGAATTTGAAGGGGGTGATAGATAAGTTTTTTTGAGGGGTAAGAATAGAGGATAAATATTTTATTTTACATTGAAAAAATTATAATGTTTATAAAGTAAATTAATATTAATATATTTATTTTATATCAATTTATTATTTTATTTTAAAGATTGGAGAATTGTTCTCTTTTTTTTTTTAAACTCAATCCTCAAATGTATTTAATATTTTTTTATTATACCTCCTCTCATGACATAAGAAATCTATTCTTTATCACAATTCAAATATTTTATTATTATTATTATTATTATTATTATTATTATTTTTCTACCTTGTTATAGTAATCGTTGATGTATATAATGTGTAGATGTGATGTTTAGTAATAAAAAGAATACATGTTATTTTGTTGACTTTACAAAGTGATCTTTAGTGATAATAATAAAAAAAAAAGTTTAGTTGTAAAAGAATTATAACACTAGGTAAATATGGTAGGGCGTGCCAATTCTGCCCATTTGATTGGGTGTACGTTAGACTTGGTCATTTTAGGAATGATTTTTGTTGGATTATTTTGGTCAACTGTTGGACTTCAATCAACAGTTGTCATTGTAGCTGACGCTAGCCCACTAGTTCCTGTATAGGTCGACCCATATACCTCAATTTTTTAATTAGTTTATAATTGTTTTTCAACAAAATTTCTACTCAACATTTTTATTTTAATTACTATACACAAAATGTTAAGTAGTTTTTTTTTATGACAATTTAATCTGCCAGATAATTTAATTATAAATTCCAGAATGTAGATCTTTCGGATTACGCTTGAGAGTTCAAATTAGGCATATGCTAAAACTAGAAGTTGGTAGCTAAAATTAGAAAAATGACAAATTGGGATCTGACTGGAGAGTCAATAATGAGTGTCATGCATAACTGGATGCTGAAGCCACACTTTTAACGAGTCCTTCGCTGTTACTTTATCCTTCAATGGCGTGGTGGCCATTGAGATCCCGTGCAACAAAACTCACTCACTTCACTCAACCACTCCTTAATCCACCCCCCGAATTAATAGCAACAAAGCAACCACATACAAAATTAACACCCAAATACCTTTTAATTACCAAATTGCCCTCCCCAATATCCAAAAAATTTAAAAAGAAATAAAGACAACGAAAAGAGAAAAAGAAACTGAAACATGATAATTAACATTCCACGTGCAATTTGCTTTAATCTACGTTGTTCTTGTGATAACCGTTACCCTTTTACACCACCACCAAACGCACTGTGAGTGGAACGAAAAAAGAGAGAGAGAGAGAGTAATGAAGAGACAAAACAGCACGGTGTCGCCGTCGTCGTCCCGGCGAGAAAACCCGCCGGACAAGATTCACGCTAAGACAATCGGTTGCATGTCCGGCATTCTCCACTTCATCTCTAACTCTCATTCTCGTCGCTCTCGCCGTTTCCTCACATTCGGTTCGTTTTGCATTTTCCCGGGCCCACACCAAATCCGTTTGGTTTCTCAGGAAATTTTAGTCACACATACTTATTCTTTTATTTTGTCATTATCCTCAGGAAAGAGGGAGATTAAGACCAACGGCTCTACCGTTTCCTCTCTAGCCCCCGCCGCAAATTCGCCACCGGAAAAAGCAAATGAGGAGAAGACCGCCGCCAGTGGTGACCGGAGATTGTCGTCCGAGGTGCCCAGGAGTCCGACGCTGCCGGCGGAGATTCGTCGATCGAGTCTGAAGCCGCCGGCAACGCCGATTGAGAACCGCCGGGAATCGCCGGCACTGGTGGCCAGGCTGATGGGGCTGGAGGCGGTTCCGGCCGCGCCGGAGTCGGTGACGGAGAAGAGGCAGAGGTTGTTAGGAGCATTGCAGAGGTGTGATGAGGATTTGAAGGCGCTGAAGAAGATCATTGAGGCCGTGCGATTGACTGATCCTCCGTCGGTGGCGGTGGCGGCGGTTCCCGGGTGCTTTATGGATAAAATCAGAACGGTTTCGGAGGTGAAGTGTACGGTGATTAACAGCGAGCAACAGCAACCGAGTCCGGTTTCCGTTCTTGACGAGTTCACTCGTTCGCCACTCAGTTCGAGTTGCCACTCGGGACGGCATTCATTCGGTAAGCCACCTCACTATTTCTCTCCGTTAACCTTCCTATTCATCAATGTTTTTGCTTTCCACCGTCTATCTTTTTTTTAGTTTTTTTTTTGCTGTTAAATTAATTTTAAATGAATTATTCGAGTTTAATATGGCTTATGAAAGTCAATTTTAATGGCACACGGATTCCGGTGAAGTCTAGAATAATTTGAAGAGAAATGCTGTTTATACAAAGCAAAAATTGTACAATTTTGTTATAATTGAGAGAAATTTGATGAAAAGGTAAAAAAAATATAAGTGATAAGATTAGTAAAGTGACGGAGAAAAGTTTTAAAAAATGTAAAAATTTATCGTAAGAAAAATATAATTTTAATTATTATAATTATATTAGTTGCTAATCTTTTTAAATTTGCTTATATGTAGCTTCTTCTTCTTTTTTTCCTTGCATGATTATAACACATTCTGCATATACATTAGATGAATTTGCTTTGTTGATTGCAAAATCAATTGTGAATAAACTTACTATAGTTGCAAAGTTTGTTGTTTTTTAAGCAATTAGTTTTAGGTGCTCCGTATGGGGCCTGAACATTATTTGCTAGAGTTTCGTACGACATGTTTTATGTATTGTTTTTCATGAAAAGGAAATTGATATAGATCACTAGATTAGATGAGCAAATTACCTCTTTTGATATTCACTTTCATTTCTCTTATTTTTTGTCAAAAGTATTTTCTTTTCTCCTTTGAGTTAGGTACGAAATGACTAAAGTGAAAAAGGAGTAGGACTGGGCACAAATAAGTTACGTTATTATATTTTGGATTAATGGCAAGATTTCAAGGGCCAAAAGTAAAATTAATTACTGTTCGGATCAATCAATATATTAGATTATTAGTGGCATATGCCGATTGAAAGTTAGCTTTTTATTCCCCTATGAAAAAATTAACTTAATTTATGAGAGGACATTCACAATCCCTAAGTCAGAAGATGCCATAGTTTGTAATCATCGTGGAGGGTGTAGAACGAGTTACTTACCGATGAAGGGGGGAGACATTGATCTTTGATCGAAAAGCACATGTTGTCTCTGTCCATGATTATAGATTTTTAGGATTCCATGTTAGAAATTATAACTCTTGTATTCCACACCATCATGACCATCATCATAGTGGGAGACAAATTAATTACCTCTTACCATTGCAATCATCCTGCACCCAATTTAACATAAAGTGATTCACAGCTATCTGTTATGATGCAAACAGTGAACAATTCCTCTTCTTCAAATGTTCCTTCAGTGTACGTCTAACCATAAATAAATTTGAAAAAAAAAATAAATCCATATTCTCTTCCCACTATTACTAAAAGTTTCTCCCTAGAAACCAAAATTAAAGAAGCCCAAACTCTCCTTTAGCTGTGATCCAAAATGATAAGAAACTAATAAATTGTGGTACTTTGGTGGATGGATGTTGGACCACAAATTGTACCCTAGTGACTATGCCTCATGAGTTGAGGCAGTCAAAAGATGTTAAAAAGAAAAAGGAGGGAGGGGAGAAAGAAAAGAAGAGAGCTACCTTTGGAGCTTTACCTGCCACTGGGAATGCAGAAACCCACTTTTTCAGGGATTTGTTAATTTTGAACCCCACCCCACCACCCTCCTCTCAACAACGGTACTGCACTGCCTCAGGTGCATTCATGCGCGTGGTGGCTTCACCAATACATTGTCTTCGCTCACTGCTTTTCCAACGATACCGTTGTGCCTGTTCCTCACAAAATGCCCATTAAATATCTACACTTATCTACACTAATAACATACTACCCCTATTTCAAAATACTATGTAATTTAACGTAACGCAAGTATTTCTTTAAAAAGTTTAATTACACCAATTATTATGACAAAATTATTTTTTTTAACTTAAATGCTCTTATTAAAAGAATTAATGTGCTTTGTATAATATTTAGATACCAATAAATAAGAATATTTTAGAAACACTTTTTTAATTTTCTAGAGTAATAAATTTCAAAAGAAATTATTTTTTTAAAGTGATAAATAATTTGAAAAGGATGCATGGCGTATATTCCAAATAAATTTAAAAATATATATAGCTATATCAAAGATATAACATGCACAATTATATTGCTAAATCGAAAACAGTTGGTATAATTTTTTAGTTAATTTATGTGAAAATATTTTATCTGTGTTATTGGGTCTAATTAAGTATGTGTTTTGACAGGCTCTATTTATTTTGAAAGACATAGCTCTTTATAATTTTTAAAAATGTACTCTTTCTAACTTATAAAAAATGTCATTTTTTTTAACACTATGTTTAGCTTTTTAGATTATATAACTATGTATTTATCTTCAATTTTTTTTTTATTAGAGAAGAAGCACAAATAAAAACCCTTATATTTTCTATTGGCTGTAACCTTTAGGTTTCATATATATCAATTAAAGATGTAGTGAAAGTAGAACTTGTTAAAGTTAAATAATTTTTATCTTAAAATTTAACCTTTAGAGTTGAGATAGGTTTAACTATTTTTTAATATACTATTAAAACCCATCATAGATCTAAGTATTAGGCTACTCTTATCTGTAAAAAGAAAATTAGCCTTCTAATTTTTTCAATGCAGTTAACTTGATTTTTGTGGTTTTTTCAACAAAATTTACCTGGCCTTGTCACCTCTTTAGTACAATATTAAAAAAATAGTCATATAATTTCTACGTTTTAAATGTTTAATCTTGAAAGTTAAAAGCGTGTGTTCATGAAATCTCATGATAATTTTAAATATATATAACTAAAGTAAAACTAGTAAAAATTAAGAGAATGCTTATCTTATAAGTTAGCTTTTGGAGTTAAGTTTAAAATTAAATTTAAAGGCATACCAACAATTTAATTCAACAGTCTACCTAATTTAAAATAAGCATTGGAGTACAGAATATTCAATAACCATCACATCACTTGTGTATGTATAATTGGTGATAGTTAATATCATTAATGTGGATGTGGCATTTTTGTGCACAGCGCGAATGCAACAACAAAAGCAGCAGTTACTGAAGAAACCAGGAGAGGAAGAAATCAGCAACAATTATATCTACGAGAGAATGACGAGCGAGTTGGTAAATAAGAAGTTGAGCGACGAAGATCATTCAGTAATGTGGAGTAGCAAAGCCATGACAAAAAGTGTAGAGGAAGTGTGTAGGGACGTTGCATGGGGAGAAAAGCGAGAGCTTGGAAGAATTGGGTTGGCTTTGCAGGATTATATCTACAGGGATTTGATTGAAGAGATTGTTAGAGAATTAGGATGTTTGTACACACTGCCTTTTCAGGCCTGTAAGAGAAGACTCTGCTTCTAAACTATACATGGTAAAAATTATTCAGTTCTTTTTTTTTCCCTTTCTTTTTATTGGTTAAACTTATATTGGCTTTACATATAATATTTAATTTAGCAGGTTATTCTTGCCACATGATTAGGCTGAGAATGGGTATAATATTTAATGAATAGTGTGTGTGTATATACTTTACTATTTGGTGTGAAATTTTTCAATATAAATTTTGACCACGTCACACATTTTTTGTTTTGCATTTAGTTGAAATAAAGTATACTTTTTTCTTTATCCTTGTGTTTTAAAGTGTCGTGAAATCAGGTAGTTACTTTGGAAAATATGGATATACTGGGGCCATAGAGTGATTATAAGAAAAATGTATTGTAAAATTTTCATATAGTTTTATTGATGATTGTCTTTAAACAATTATTATAGTTTTTTCTTCGGTTTTGGAATTTCAACACTAATTCTTCTGTAGTAACTGTGTTATCTTCTTTTTTTTTTTTTTTTTTATCTCAAGACTGTTCTGAGGAGAATCTACAGTTTTTTTCTAATATTTTTATGAATTCACATGTTAAATCAAAAAATAATACTCAGTAGTAGTTATACAAGAATTAAAGTGGGCTTTGATTATACCATTTTGGTCAATTTTTGTTTTGTACCATTTATTATTTCGTGTGTGTGTATATATATATGACTGATATAAGAACACTTGCTGACTGTGAGAATGTGAGTACTAAAAATAAAGCATTATATTTTAGTTTAACAATTAAGATTAAAAAAATGCATGATTATTTTAAGTGCTCATATGACTATCACCAAACTTCTAATTTTGACTAGTTTTATAATTCAAATTTAATATTCTCATAATTTTGTAATCAAAATTATTCTTAATATATAAATTCTTAGCAATATTATGGTAGTTTCTATGGTAATTTTTATCCGTCCATGTTGAGTTAATAATAAAATGACACGTACTCAAATATAATTTACGTCAAGTAGCAGTTATTAAATGATTTATATTTTAATAATTTGCTACTAAAGATGAAGTGCTCTCACATCATCACTAAGAATACAATCTTACTAACAGCAACGCCATTTTCATGAAGAGCTCAATTGGAGAAGATTGAGAAGTGATGTGATAAAGGTTTTGGAACAAGGAATTGAAGGGTGGCAACGCGTACAAGAGGATAAAGAGAATTATTAATTTATCAAAGACAATTAACTATTTTTTCACCAAATCCCTAAATGGGTCATCTCTTACAAATTTGTTTAATTTTTAGATAAAACACCTCTATGCATACTTGTAGTGTTGAAAGCAAATGTCATTGTATCAAAGCTCCAAGGTAAACGGGTTATTTTTACCCTTTGATAGTTTTTGGATACGGTAAAAAACACTTTAATGTTTTTTTTTATTAATTCATAAAATGCATGAAAATTATAATTGAGTTAACTAAAATATATGTAATACAGATGGGTATGGAGAATTAGATACTGAGCAAATGTGCAAGTAAAGATAGAAGTTGTTATTAACTAAATCTGAGAGCGAATATATTTTGTAAGATATCAAACTTACAGTGACTCAAAAAGAATAAAGAGATAAAAGATAGAGAGAACTCAATAAAAAATAATATTATCAATAAGTATAAGAAAAGGAAAGAAAAAACTATTAATAATGAAAATTTTGTATACCCATAAACATGTCTAGGAAGCACTTCTATGTTAAAGCATGGTTGTATTTGTTGTCGAAGCCCTCTTGGATGCTAAGCGTAGTTCTATTTTTCATAACATTTTCTTTAATTATGACTAAAATACTTCTGTAATTCATTGTTAATTAATTAGATCTTATGGTTGTTAAACATAGCTTTATTTTTCATAATATTTTTTTTAATTATGACTAAAATATTTCTGTAATTTATTGATAATTGATTCATACTAAATTACAATAATTAATAAAAAAATCAATACAAAATCTTCATCAAGTAAGCATTAAGTATGTAAAAATAAGCTATAAAATATAAATTTATCACAATATTATAAGGATTTTTTCTTGATGTTACTGACACGACAAATGAAATAATCATAATAATCTTCTAGTAATTCAGTTAGTATAGCATCATTGGTAATAGATATTCTCTTGTTGAACCTTATTTCTTGACATTCTTTAAGAGACTTTATAATTGTAAAGAAAAGAATTTTTCAAGTTTAAGATGATTTTGAAACTCATATCCATTAATTACTAGAAGAATTTGATGCTTCTAAAAAAAAAAAAATTATCATCTAATTTATTAAAATTAAACTCTCATTTTTCTTCCAAAATTAATGAGCATAAGACATTTTATAAATTATATATCATTTATAATAACATAACTTACGTCAGTCACTCATGTCATTTATATAATGTTTGAAGAACTATAATTATATTTATCTTTAATAATTCATTTTTAAATAATCTTTACCTCATAATCTAAATTGCAAACAAATATTAAAGATTTTCAAAGAAAAAAAATAAAAAAAGAACCAATAGATATTAACATAAAGGAAAATTGTATCAAATTTATTTATTGAGAGTAGAAATACATTTCTAAAATTTCCATGTCATTTATTTTGCAAAAATATTTTAATGTCATCTACTTCAATAAATCAAATGATGTAATGAAATGTGGAAGAATACTTCGTTCATGTCCTTAATCCAAATATACATTAAAAGTTAAGTAAAGTTTACTACTTACAAATGTTAATAATTACAGATTAAATGCAATACTTTATATAATAATAATAATAATAATAATAATAATAATAATAATAATCTTTAACTTATAATTCTTTCTATTACTCTTTTCTTCTTACTCCTTTACCGATCCCTCCCGATACCTCTCTTTGGAGAAAGTAAATATACATGTAAAAAAATTAAATTATTTTTATTTAGAAAAATAAACATAAAAAAATTATCAGTAAAAATATTATAATCATTATAAATAATTTATTCAAATAAAAAGATGCTTTCGTTTTATTTCTTCTTTTATTTATTTGAATAATATATCTATTTTATTATTTCTCCTCCTAGTTTTTTCTTTTTTATTTTATTTCTTATTCAAAATATAGTGCACATTTTTATTTCCCGAAATTTGTTTTGCACAATATTTCCAGGATTTAAGTATGCATGGGACCTTGAGATGCAACGCCTTGCAATATTTTAAATCTGTAACCATTGTCAAATTTCAAATATACAAAAATAAAATCGAAACACAGCTTTAATTCACTAGTAAATTATATACAATAGAAGTTACTTAGCACACATCAAATTTCAAATGTGATGTATGGATATGAATCGCAAATGAATATTAAATATTTTCAAGAAATAAAAGTGAAGAAAATAGAAAAGAGAAGGAATAAATATAAACAGCAAGAGAACTTATTGAGAATAGATATATATTTCTAAATTTCCATCTCATTTATTTACAGAAATATTACTCTATTATCTACGTCAATAGATCAAATGATGTAACAGAATAAGGAAGAAGTTCGACGTTCATGTCCTCGCTTGCATTTTCGAGTGAAGCTCGTTGTGGCACAATCTACATTTAAAATGAACCAAATGAGATATTTTTAATATATAATAAGAGGGAAAAAAAATCAATATTTACCTTGTTTGGCTGAGAAAAGGAGTTTTCGTCCATTACATTAGAGGATGTTAATACTATTTTTGTGGACCCGGATTGCTGGACTTTTGAACTTAATCCATTTATAGAAATTCTAAACTTCTCGGTGTCACTTCCAAAGTTTACGACCTGCAAATGTTAAAGTAAATAGCCTACTTAGGAAGAATGTTAAATTTAACTTAACATTGATTCTTAAGAAAAATTAGAGATAATGAATTACCTTTATTCTGATGTAATTCTTCTTATCTTGAGAAGATGTGTACTCAATTGCAGAGGCCACAAGAGAGTTAGAAGAAGTTTCAAGTGTTGAATTGAGGAAAGTTGCTCCACTTGATTCTATAAAAAGATGTTGAAGCCAATAACTTGGAGTTCCATAGTGCTGATAAGAGTCGAAAACAATTGCATCTGGTGTCCACCTACAGTGACAGAAATGAACGTCTCAGTCTATAGGCATCATAAATTATAAAAAACAAGATAAACAATAAAATTTAAGTATAAGAAAATTACATCCTGTTGTTTGAGTTTACAAAGAGTGGTGCATAGCTGACCATGTGGACGACATCACTGAAAGATAAGAGAAAAGAGATAAATTCAAAGATATGTGATTAGGGTTAACTCAAATTAGCAACACCAAGTTGATGTGAAATATACGGAACAAGTACCTATTTTTTTCAAGTCCAATAAGGAATGCAGCTTCAGCCACAGCTGACAAGAGGCTTCCATCTCCAGCATCTTTCTTCCAAACAGCATATTCACTAACAAACGCCTGTGTATTATTTTTATTCAGAGTTGAGTGTTTATTTATATATAAATAGACGCAATATATATACTCCACAAACATTTAAGTAACCAAACCTTTGGACCAGATCGTGGTGCGTTATCGAACTTGGTATACTTGGAAAACATGTCCTTCGCATTTGTATAAATCTAATGTGAAAAGCATAAACAAAAATACGAAAATTAATGTTTGAAACCAAAAAATCAAGAGTTACACGCATATTTTGGGACGTTACATGGAAATCATAGAGATCGGCTGGGTGATCTAAGGGGTTTTGAGAACCATCACAATTTGAAATAATTTGCATATCTGGATAAGCACGTTTGATAGCAGCGTAGAACTTGAGATAGTTTCCTGATCAAACAAAAAGGGCAATAAAAACAAATTAATTAAACAAGTTGATGTTCCATTAATAGTTTGGAATCATTTTAACTAGCCTACGTACCTTGATAGTTAAACATGCCACAGTTTTCATTTCCAATGGCAACAATTCTCAAGTCAAATGGTTTAGGATGTCCCATGGCAGCTCTGAGAGATCCCCATGTTGATTTCGGGGAACCTCTTGCAAACTCAATACCATCTAGAGCTTCCTGTTAATGAATGGAGAGGCATTAAGGAAATAGTAAAAATTAAAAATGACAAATGCTAATTTAAAGAATAATAAAGATAAAAGGAAAAATGGAAGAGAACTATACTTGCACAAAAGGTGCAATGGCAGATGTATTAACTTCATCGTTAAGGCTGAGACCTAAACAAGATATTTGATGAATTAGAAATGCAGAAAATGTTTAGAACAATTATTGCTAGTAAAATAATAATTTTGAAAAAGAGAAATCTTAATAAAGCTTCAATGAATTATACTTAAGAATGCAAAATATACCAGCGTTAAAAACCCAGACTGGCAATGCACCAAGGTCCTCGGACAACTGTTGAACAAACAAATATAATTAGATTTTGCAATTATGTAAAAAAAAAAAAAGAAAAGAAAAAGGAAAAGAAAAATTGATCATTTTGCAGAAGAGAAAAAATCAGACTTGGAGGCCCTCAAAATAACCAAATCCATCGTCAGTCCAATACTTCCAAACATCATCGAAGTGTCCTGGTCTCTCCTCCCAAGGCCCAACTGTTTCTTTCCAGCGAAATGCATTCCTTAGATATTCTCCTTCAACGTAACAGCCCCCTATCAATGTGACAAGGTCAGAACAGTGTTCATTCTAAGATGATCTTTTTAATAATTACATAATCAAAATCTCAGAAAATAAACGGATGCCTAGAAATTTGATTACAGCTATTAAAATGAACTCGACCATTTAGTTAGTTGCAGGGTATTTCTCAGGCCTAGAATATGTTATAAATCGAACCTAACTTTCAAAATAACACACCTGGGAATCTGAAAAATTTTGGTTTGAGGTCTGCCACCATTTGAAATAGGTCCTTTCGGAAACCATGACCCTGTGCAAGGAGAAGATTAATGAAGAAATGGAGTTAAGATAAATTAATTTAAAAAAATATATACACTGCTAATAATTGTGAATTAGGACCTTGTATGTGTCCATAGGCATAGCTGACACTTGGTCTAACCATACAACCCCTCTGGAGCCTGTTGTTATTTGAAGACTTGCATTATGATTCGTATCCTTGGCTTCCAGTATGGTCTCAATCTTTCTCCACGTTGAAACATAAAGTTCAAAAGCCCTGCAAAGAACCATAAATAAACAGTCAATTAATTTGATGACTACAGTTTAATTAGTTTGTTCTAATTAAAGCAACTTACTTGATGTTCTTTGAAGCCAATTTCACACCATTATCCGACCCCACCAATGAAACATCTAGATCAATTGGACCAAGTGCTTTAACAAAGAAGACTACTCTGTACTTGTGCCCTTTCTCGATGTTCTGATTTATGAAGATTAGAAATGATGAGAAATAACATTTATATATGTTGAAGTCACATATCTTATAAAGAAATGTGACATTACTCACCATGCCCCAATAACCAGGGTTAGAGATGCCAACGCCACCAGGTGGGCAAGATTTGGGTCCATTGCAAAGAACCTCCATACGTAATGCAACTTTGTTACGCACAAAACAAGAGGTACGATCAGTTGATACGTGAATGGTTGAATCATTTCCAATAATTGACCAGGGATAAATATTCGAAGGAACACTGGGGCCTCCAGCCTCAAATCCTGAAAGTTGAATTTATTATAAACAAAAACATTAACTTTCCTTAAAAATGTTCTAACATCGTTCATTCCTTAGAACATTAATCCAAAATTTAACTTATAAAATGAACCTCTGTTCCTCACAAGTTCCGCCCACAATCCCCCTGCGCCAGCATGATTAATCTCCTGCATGAAGAGTTGGTTCAGTTTAACTCATACAATGATTTAAAACTTCATTTCTAAGGTGTGTTAAGTTACCTCAAAAAATGCTCCAAAAAATGTATCTGGAATTTGTCTCCCTGAACCTTTGGATCCATCTACAACTAATGTTGAAATTTGTGCTGCATCTCCGAAGCAACCAGAAGCACAGCAAACTAAACAAAGAAGAAATATCTTGAAAGAGAGAGACATCGTCGATCAAGTGTGTTCAGTCTCTGGTTCCCTTTCACGGTATTTATAGAGCATCTGGATGGATAGTGTTAACAAACTATAGATGGGAACAACTTATAGTTGATTTTCATTTTAGTTTCAAAATAAATTTTCAAATTACAATATAATAAAAATCTTCAACAGACTGATGGGACTATCCGTTAATTTGATTTTCAATAACAATCAAAAAGGTAAATTAAACAATAATTAAAAATTAAGAGCTATTTATTTTTTATTTTCAATTTTTAAAATTTATATATTAAAACAATTTCATAACAAACAAATTATCCTATTTCTTTTATTTTTAAAAACAAAAAACTCAATTCAAGAAGACAAAACAGACAATCCTTGGTGGTCTTCCCCACCTTATAGTATTATTATTTTTTTCTATCCTATCATAGAGCAATTGGACTGTGTTAACAAGCTGACTAGAACAAATTAGTAGCTTATTTTTAAATTACTTCCAAAATAAATTTTTAAAAGGGAATATAACAAGTTAATTTGATTTTCAATAATAATAGATAAATTAAAATCTCCAAAAAATGATAATTAAAAATTAATAGCTATTTCATTTTGATTTTCAATTTTTAAAATTTATATTTTGAAACAATTCTATTAAAAAATTAAAGAAAAAATTTGTTTGATAAGTTAGTTTTTAAAATTTAACTTATTAACAAATAAATTGTCTTATTATTTTACTTTTAAAAATAAAAAAATCTATTTAAAAAGAAGAAAAAAAAACAATCTTTAACCCTCTTCTTTATCGTCCTCTCAACTCCTTCGGTATTATTAATTTTTAGTGTTAATAATATGATTAGAACAAATTATTAACTCACTTTTAAATTAGTTCCAAAATAAATTTTCAAAAGAAAATATAATAAAAATCTTCAATAGAATAGATGGACTATCTGTTAATTTTATTTTCAATAATAATAAATAA
The DNA here is from genome assembly GCA_024086825.1 of Abrus pulchellus subsp. cantoniensis. Lineage (NCBI taxonomy): Eukaryota > Viridiplantae > Streptophyta > Magnoliopsida > Fabales > Fabaceae > Abrus > Abrus pulchellus. The sequence goes on from CM044050.1 coordinate 13,837,119, forward strand.
ATTAATATCTTCAAAAAATAATAATTAAAAATTAAGAGCTATGTAATTTTGATTTTTGATTTTTAAAATTTATATTTAGAAACAATTCTATAAAAAAACTTTTAGAAAAAAAATAAAAAAATTTGTTTGATAAATTAGTTTTTAAAACTAATCTTATTAACAAACAAATTGTCCTATTATTTTATTTTTAAACACAAAAAACTCTATTCAAGAAGAGAAAAGAAATAATCCTTAACTCTCTTTTTTGTCATATCTAAACTCCTTCAGTATTATTATTTTTTAATGTTAACAAATTAATTAGAACAAATTATTAACTCATTTTCAAATTAGTTCCAAAATAAATTTCTAAAAGAGAATATAACAAAAATCTTCATTAGAACAAATAAACTATCTGTTAATTTGATTTTTAATAATAATAGGTAAATTAATATCTTCAAAAAACGATAATTAAAAAAAAGTACTATTTAATTTTGATTTTCAATTTTTAAAATTTACATTTTAAAACAATTCTATAAAATAATTTTTAGAAAAAATACAAATAAAAATTGTTTGATAAATTAATTTTTTAAATTGATCTTATTAACAAATAAATTATCCTATGTTTTTATTTTTAAAATAAAAAAATTATTTAAAAAGAGAAAACAGACAATCCTTAACTCTCTCTTCTTTATGGTCCTCCCCACCTTATTGTATTATTATTTTTTCTATCCTATCATAGAGTAATTGGGTTGTGCTAACAAGCTGATTGAAACAAATTAGTAACTGATTTTTAAATTAGTTTCAAAATAAATTTTTAAAAAAGAATATAACAAAAATCTTTAATAAACGGACTATCTGTTAATTTGATTTTTAATAATAATAAGTAAATTAATATATTCAAACAATGATAATTAAAAATTAATGACTATTTAATTTTCATTTTTAATTTTTAAAATTTATATTTTAAAAAAATTTTATAAAACAACTTTTAGAAAATTTTTTTTTGATAAGTTAGTTTTTAAAACTGATTTTATTAACAAACAACTTGTCTTATTATTTTATTTTTAAGAATAAAAAACTCTATTCAAGAAAAGAAAAAAAATAATCTTTAACCTTCTTTTAGGTCGTTCTCTCAATTTCTTAAGTATTATTATTTTTTCCATTCTATTATAGAGCAGCTAGACGGTAGCTTAACTATTCGTTAATTTGATTTTCAAGAATAGTAAGAAAGGTAAATTAATATCTTTAAAAAATAATAATTAAAAATTTTGATTTAATTTTGATTTTTAATTTTTAAAATTTACATTTTAAAACAATTCTATAAAAAAAATTAGAAAAAAATAAAGAAAAATTGTTTGAGAAGTTAGTTTTAATTATATAATTTAATCGGAGACATTTAGCACAATCTTGAATCTTTTGTTTTATTTGATGATATAGTATTGTTTTATTTGGTTGATATTTTGGGTTTCATAGGATTGTTTGATTGGTTTACATTAAAAAATAGTAAAAAATGATTGTAGAACAAATGGGAAATAATCAAAATGGTAAAAAGTTATATTAGTAACTGATGTTGACAGTGAATTTTAGTTTTCACGAAGTAAAAAAATGCTAAAAATACATTTTTGGAAATGTTTCGGTGTCGTGTGCTCTAATTTTGGGCTGACAAAGATTTTTTCATTATTAAAGTATTGGTTAGCTCAGAAAGGGTGCACTTCTCTAGCATGCCCTGTGCTTGGCAAAGTTGTTTTGATTTGGATAAAGCTAGTTTTAGCAAGCCGCGTTTTATTATTTATATCTTTCTTTCAATTTTCATTTCATGTGTTACTTGTGTAGTTATTATTTCAATCAGAGATGCATAATAATGATTTATAAGTCTAAACTCTTAAAAGGTTATCACATATTTAAAATTTAAAAGTAGAATGAAATGATGTGAAAATTTTTATGTAACTTGATTAACGTGTCTCAGTTATGCATATTATGTATTGATTAACTCATTCGAGCATTCACAGCAGGAAATAGGAATCTTAACTTAAAGTAAAAAAGATAACATATATATTTAAGCTAAAAAGGGTTAACTACCCTAGTATTGATTATTATTCTATTATAATTTCTTTGCATTGAGAATTTTCTGTTAGATTACAATGTTTATTTGATTGGGTTACATGTTATTCACTGCGTCTCTTTTTAATTTATTCGTGATTATTTTATTATAATTTTTTAATTTAGGTTATAATTTTTTTAATAATTAATTAAAATATATTGTATGACAATATTTAAGTTTTATACATTAAATATAGTAAATATTAAAATTATAAAAAATAAATATTTTAGTATATAAAAAATTATAAAAATTAAATTAATACTAGATCAAATGTTGAAATCTCGATTTGGTATTATACTCTTAGACATGCAAGTATTTCTTTTAAACTTCTTTAATAACTCCTTCACTGCAAGTCTTTAATATAGTTATACAAATACTTCAACCTCTCGCACAAATTTTCATCAATACTGTTAATGATGAGAACGTCAATAAAGTCAAAAAATATATATATGTAAGAGTGATAAGGTAAAAAATGTATTAATTGTTTCTCTAAAAGCATGTTTAGTAACAATATGAAAGATTTACATTATTTTTATGACAAATTTAAGATCAAACAAAAATTATCTCCAAAATTTTATTTCAAACATTCCCTTAATCATTTGTTTTACAGAATAAATTAGTAAATTACCTCTCTGGTATTTTCCCCTTGTTTGGTAAGTTAGTTTTTAAAACTGATTTTATTAACAAACAAATTGTCCTATTTCTTATTTTTAAAAACAAAGATCTCTATTAAGAAATTATCCTCTCTCTGTTGCTCTCTCGTTATAGCGAGAACGCAACAAATGCACATCGTTTGCCTAGGACTTTCTTTTTATAGCAAGAATGTTCTTACAGTTCACTTTCATTTTATATTTTTCAATCAACTCCAGCCAATCCAAGTTAACACTCACATATATTTATTTATACACACACACTTCCAATTAACAATACACATACTCATAGTATTAATAAATTTAGGGTGTTACACCCACCCTTCAGTATTATTATTATTATTTTTTCCACTCTGTTATAGAGAAACTCCGTAGTGTTATCAAACAAATTAGTAATTGATTTTTAAATTAGTTCCAAAATAAATTTTTAAAACAGAATATAATAAAAATCTTTAATGGTAGTTGAACTATCCGTTAATTTGATTTTCAATAATAATAAGAAAGTTAAATTAATATCTTCAAGAAATAATAATTAAAAATTATGATTTAATTTTGATATTCAATTTTTAAATAAATTTTAAAACAAATTTTAAAAAAATAAAAAATAAAAATTGTTTGGTAAGTTAGTTTTTAAAACTGATTTTATTAACAAACAAATTGTCCTATTTCTTATTTTTAAAAACAAAGATCTCTATTAAGAAGAGAAAACAAAAAAGCCATAGCACTCTTTTTGTTGTACTCCTCGTCTTTCGGTACTATTATTTTTTCGATTCTGTTACTATTATGTGTTATATAAACTTTCTACTTGTCTTTCTTTTATAATTTTTTACTTGCTTTTTTAATTAAATATTTTTTCATAAAATGTTTCTATTCTTTTTATATTAAAAATGTTCTATTTAAGTGAGACATTTGTTTAATTCTATAGTTTAATCGGAGACATTTAGCACAATCTTCAATCTTTTGTTTTATTTGATGATATGGTATTGTTTTATTTGGTTGATATTTTGGGTTTCATAGGATTGTTTGATTGGTTTACGTTAAAAAAAAAAAAGTAAAAAATGATGGTAGAAGAAAGGGGAAATAACCAAAATGGTAAAAAGTAAAAAATGATTGTTTGATTGGAAGTGTGTGTGTATAAATAAATATATGTGAGTGTTAACTTGGATTGGCTGGAGTTGATTGAAAAATATAAAATGAAAGTGAACTGTAAGAACATTCTTGCTATAAAAAGAAAGTCCTGGGCAAACATGTGCATTTGTTGCGTTCTCGCTATAACGAGAGAGCAACAGAGAGAGGATAATTTCTTAATAGAGATCTTTGTTTTTAAAAATAGGAAATAGGACAATTTGTTTGTTAATAAAATCAGTTTTAAAAACTAACTTACCAAACAAGGGGAAAATACCAGAGAGGTAATTTACTAATTTATTCTGTAAAACAAATGATTAAGGGAATGTTTGAAATAAAATTTTGGAGAAAATTTTTGTTTGATCTTAAATTTGTCATAAAAATAATGTAAATCTTTCATATTGTTACTAAACATGCTTTTAGAGAAACAATTAATACATTTTTTACCTTATCACTCTTACATATATATATATTTTGACTTTATTGACGTTCTCATCATTAACAGTATTGATGAAAATTTGTGCGAGAGGTTGAAGTATTTGTATAACTATATTAAAGACTTGCAGTGAAGGAGTTATTAAAGAAGTTTAAAAGAAATACTTGCATGTCTAAGAGTATAATACCAAATCGAGATTTCAACATTTGATCTAGTATTAATTTAATTTTTATAATTTTTTATATACTAAAATATTTATTTTTTATAATTTTAATATTTACTATATTTAATGTATAAAACTTAAATATTGTCATACAATATATTTTAATTAATTATTAAAAAAATTATAACCTAAATTAAAAAATTATAATAAAATAATCACGAATAAATTAAAAAGAGACGCAGTGAATAACATGTAACCCAATCAAATAAACATTGTAATCTAACAGAAAATTCTCAATGCAAAGAAATTATAATAGAATAATAATCAATACTAGGGTAGTTAACCCTTTTTAGCTTAAATATATATGTTATCTTTTTTACTTTAAGTTAAGATTCCTATTTCCTGCTGTGAATGCTCGAATGAGTTAATCAATACATAATATGCATAACTGAGACACGTTAATCAAGTTACATAAAAATTTTCACATCATTTCATTCTACTTTTAAATTTTAAATATGTGATAACCTTTTAAGAGTTTAGACTTATAAATCATTATTATGCATCTCTGATTGAAATAATAACTACACAAGTAACACATGAAATGAAAATTGAAAGAAAGATATAAATAATAAAACGCGGCTTGCTAAAACTAGCTTTATCCAAATCAAAACAACTTTGCCAAGCACAGGGCATGCTAGAGAAGTGCACCCTTTCTGAGCTAACCAATACTTTAATAATGAAAAAATCTTTGTCAGCCCAAAATTAGAGCACACGACACCGAAACATTTCCAAAAATGTATTTTTAGCATTTTTTTACTTCGTGAAAACTAAAATTCACTGTCAACATCAGTTACTAATATAACTTTTTACCATTTTGATTATTTCCCATTTGTTCTACAATCATTTTTTACTATTTTTTAATGTAAACCAATCAAACAATCCTATGAAACCCAAAATATCAACCAAATAAAACAATACTATATCATCAAATAAAACAAAAGATTCAAGATTGTGCTAAATGTCTCCGATTAAATTATATAATTAAAACTAACTTCTCAAACAATTTTTCTTTATTTTTTTCTAATTTTTTTTATAGAATTGTTTTAAAATGTAAATTTTAAAAATTAAAAATCAAAATTAAATCAAAATTTTTAATTATTATTTTTTAAAGATATTAATTTACCTTTCTTACTATTCTTGAAAATCAAATTAACGAATAGTTAAGCTACCGTCTAGCTGCTCTATAATAGAATGGAAAAAATAATAATACTTAAGAAATTGAGAGAACGACCTAAAAGAAGGTTAAAGATTATTTTTTTTCTTTTCTTGAATAGAGTTTTTTATTCTTAAAAATAAAATAATAAGACAAGTTGTTTGTTAATAAAATCAGTTTTAAAAACTAACTTATCAAAAAAAAATTTTCTAAAAGTTGTTTTATAAAATTTTTTTAAAATATAAATTTTAAAAATTAAAAATGAAAATTAAATAGTCATTAATTTTTAATTATCATTGTTTGAATATATTAATTTACTTATTATTATTAAAAATCAAATTAACAGATAGTCCGTTTATTAAAGATTTTTGTTATATTCTTTTTTAAAAATTTATTTTGAAACTAATTTAAAAATCAGTTACTAATTTGTTTCAATCAGCTTGTTAGCACAACCCAATTACTCTATGATAGGATAGAAAAAATAATAATACAATAAGGTGGGGAGGACCATAAAGAAGAGAGAGTTAAGGATTGTCTGTTTTCTCTTTTTAAATAATTTTTTTATTTTAAAAATAAAAACATAGGATAATTTATTTGTTAATAAGATCAATTTAAAAAATTAATTTATCAAACAATTTTTATTTGTATTTTTTCTAAAAATTATTTTATAGAATTGTTTTAAAATGTAAATTTTAAAAATTGAAAATCAAAATTAAATAGTACTTTTTTTTAATTATCGTTTTTTGAAGATATTAATTTACCTATTATTATTAAAAATCAAATTAACAGATAGTTTATTTGTTCTAATGAAGATTTTTGTTATATTCTCTTTTAGAAATTTATTTTGGAACTAATTTGAAAATGAGTTAATAATTTGTTCTAATTAATTTGTTAACATTAAAAAATAATAATACTGAAGGAGTTTAGATATGACAAAAAAGAGAGTTAAGGATTATTTCTTTTCTCTTCTTGAATAGAGTTTTTTGTGTTTAAAAATAAAATAATAGGACAATTTGTTTGTTAATAAGATTAGTTTTAAAAACTAATTTATCAAACAAATTTTTTTATTTTTTTTCTAAAAGTTTTTTTATAGAATTGTTTCTAAATATAAATTTTAAAAATCAAAAATCAAAATTACATAGCTCTTAATTTTTAATTATTATTTTTTGAAGATATTAATTTATTTATTATTATTGAAAATAAAATTAACAGATAGTCCATCTATTCTATTGAAGATTTTTATTATATTTTCTTTTGAAAATTTATTTTGGAACTAATTTAAAAGTGAGTTAATAATTTGTTCTAATCATATTATTAACACTAAAAATTAATAATACCGAAGGAGTTGAGAGGACGATAAAGAAGAGGGTTAAAGATTGTTTTTTTCTTCTTTTTAAATAGATTTTTTATTTTTAAAAGTAAAATAATAAGACAATTTATTTGTTAATAAGTTAAATTTTAAAAACTAACTTATCAAACAAATTTTTTCTTTAATTTTTTAATAGAATTGTTTCAAAATATAAATTTTAAAAATTGAAAATCAAAATGAAATAGCTATTAATTTTTAATTATCATTTTTTGGAGATTTTAATTTATCTATTATTATTGAAAATCAAATTAACTTGTTATATTCCCTTTTAAAAATTTATTTTGGAAGTAATTTAAAAATAAGCTACTAATTTGTTCTAGTCAGCTTGTTAACACAGTCCAATTGCTCTATGATAGGATAGAAAAAAATAATAATACTATAAGGTGGGGAAGACCACCAAGGATTGTCTGTTTTGTCTTCTTGAATTGAGTTTTTTGTTTTTAAAAATAAAAGAAATAGGATAATTTGTTTGTTATGAAATTGTTTTAATATATAAATTTTAAAAATTGAAAATAAAAAATAAATAGCTCTTAATTTTTAATTATTGTTTAATTTACCTTTTTGATTGTTATTGAAAATCAAATTAACGGATAGTCCCATCAGTCTGTTGAAGATTTTTATTATATTGTAATTTGAAAATTTATTTTGAAACTAAAATGAAAATCAACTATAAGTTGTTCCCATCTATAGTTTGTTAACACTATCCATCCAGATGCTCTATAAATACCGTGAAAGGGAACCAGAGACTGAACACACTTGATCGACGATGTCTCTCTCTTTCAAGATATTTCTTCTTTGTTTAGTTTGCTGTGCTTCTGGTTGCTTCGGAGATGCAGCACAAATTTCAACATTAGTTGTAGATGGATCCAAAGGTTCAGGGAGACAAATTCCAGATACATTTTTTGGAGCATTTTTTGAGGTAACTTAACACACCTTAGAAATGAAGTTTTAAATCATTGTATGAGTTAAACTGAACCAACTCTTCATGCAGGAGATTAATCATGCTGGCGCAGGGGATTGTGGGCGGAACTTGTGAGGAACAGAGGTTCATTTTATAAGTTAAATTTTGGATTAATGTTCTAAGGAATGAACGATGTTAGAACATTTTTAAGGAAAGTTAATGTTTTTGTTTATAATAAATTCAACTTTCAGGATTTGAGGCTGGAGGCCCCAGTGTTCCTTCGAATATTTATCCCTGGTCAATTATTGGAAATGATTCAACCATTCACGTATCAACTGATCGTACCTCTTGTTTTGTGCGTAACAAAGTTGCATTACGTATGGAGGTTCTTTGCAATGGACCCAAATCTTGCCCACCTGGTGGCGTTGGCATCTCTAACCCTGGTTATTGGGGCATGGTGAGTAATGTCACATTTCTTTATAAGATATGTGACTTCAACATATATAAATGTTATTTCTCATCATTTCTAATCTTCATAAATCAGAACATCGAGAAAGGGCACAAGTACAGAGTAGTCTTCTTTGTTAAAGCACTTGGTCCAATTGATCTAGATGTTTCATTGGTGGGGTCGGATAATGGTGTGAAATTGGCTTCAAAGAACATCAAGTAAGTTGCTTTAATTAGAACAAACTAATTAAACTGTAGTCATCAAATTAATTGACTGTTTATTTATGGTTCTTTGCAGGGCTTTTGAACTTTATGTTTCAACGTGGAGAAAGATTGAGACCATACTGGAAGCCAAGGATACGAATCATAATGCAAGTCTTCAAATAACAACAGGCTCCAGAGGGGTTGTATGGTTAGACCAAGTGTCAGCTATGCCTATGGACACATACAAGGTCCTAATTCACAATTATTAGCAGTGTATATATTTTTTTAAATTAATTTATCTTAACTCCATTTCTTCATTAATCTTCTCCTTGCACAGGGTCATGGTTTCCGAAAGGACCTATTTCAAATGGTGGCAGACCTCAAACCAAAATTTTTCAGATTCCCAGGTGTGTTATTTTGAAAGTTAGGTTCGATTTATAACATATTCTAGGCCTGAGAAATACCCTGCAACTAACTAAATGGTCGAGTTCATTTTAATAGCTGTAATCAAATTTCTAGGCATCCGTTTATTTTCTGAGATTTTGATTATGTAATTATTAAAAAGATCATCTTAGAATGAACACTGTTCTGACCTTGTCACATTGATAGGGGGCTGTTACGTTGAAGGAGAATATCTAAGGAATGCATTTCGCTGGAAAGAAACAGTTGGGCCTTGGGAGGAGAGACCAGGACACTTCGATGATGTTTGGAAGTATTGGACTGACGATGGATTTGGTTATTTTGAGGGCCTCCAAGTCTGATTTTTTCTCTTCTGCAAAATGATCAATTTTTCTTTTCCTTTTTCTTTTCTTTTTTTTTTTACATAATTGCAAAATCTAATTATATTTGTTTGTTCAACAGTTGTCCGAGGACCTTGGTGCATTGCCAGTCTGGGTTTTTAACGCTGGTATATTTTGCATTCTTAAGTATAATTCATTGAAGCTTTATTAAGATTTCTCTTTTTCAAAATTATTATTTTACTAGCAATAATTGTTCTAAACATTTTCTGCATTTCTAATTCATCAAATATCTTGTTTAGGTCTCAGCCTTAACGATGAAGTTAATACATCTGCCATTGCACCTTTTGTGCAAGTATAGTTCTCTTCCATTTTTCCTTTTATCTTTATTATTCTTTAAATTAGCATTTGTCATTTTTAATTTTTACTATTTCCTTAATGCCTCTCCATTCATTAACAGGAAGCTCTAGATGGTATTGAGTTTGCAAGAGGTTCCCCGAAATCAACATGGGGATCTCTCAGAGCTGCCATGGGACATCCTAAACCATTTGACTTGAGAATTGTTGCCATTGGAAATGAAAACTGTGGCATGTTTAACTATCAAGGTACGTAGGCTAGTTAAAATGATTCCAAACTATTAATGGAACATCAACTTGTTTAATTAATTTGTTTTTATTGCCCTTTTTGTTTGATCAGGAAACTATCTCAAGTTCTACGCTGCTATCAAACGTGCTTATCCAGATATGCAAATTATTTCAAATTGTGATGGTTCTCAAAACCCCTTAGATCACCCAGCCGATCTCTATGATTTCCATGTAACGTCCCAAAATATGCGTGTAACTCTTGATTTTTTGGTTTCAAACATTAATTTTCGTATTTTTGTTTATGCTTTTCACATTAGATTTATACAAATGCGAAGGACATGTTTTCCAAGTATACCAAGTTCGATAACGCACCACGATCTGGTCCAAAGGTTTGGTTACTTAAATGTTTGTGGAGTATATATATTGCGTCTATTTATATATAAATAAACACTCAACTCTGAATAAAAATAATACACAGGCGTTTGTTAGTGAATATGCTGTTTGGAAGAAAGATGCTGGAGATGGAAGCCTCTTGTCAGCTGTGGCTGAAGCTGCATTCCTTATTGGACTTGAAAAAATAGGTACTTGTTCCGTATATTTCACATCAACTTGGTGTTGCTAATTTGAGTTAACCCTAATCACATATCTTTGAATTTATCTCTTTTCTCTTATCTTTCAGTGATGTCGTCCACATGGTCAGCTATGCACCACTCTTTGTAAACTCAAACAACAGGATGTAATTTTCTTATACTTAAATTTTATTGTTTATCTTGTTTTTTATAATTTATGATGCCTATAGACTGAGACGTTCATTTCTGTCACTGTAGGTGGACACCAGATGCAATTGTTTTCGACTCTTATCAGCACTATGGAACTCCAAGTTATTGGCTTCAACATCTTTTTATAGAATCAAGTGGAGCAACTTTCCTCAATTCAACACTTGAAACTTCTTCTAACTCTCTTGTGGCCTCTGCAATTGAGTACACATCTTCTCAAGATAAGAAGAATTACATCAGAATAAAGGTAATTCATTATCTCTAATTTTTCTTAAGAATCAATGTTAAGTTAAATTTAACATTCTTCCTAAGTAGGCTATTTACTTTAACATTTGCAGGTCGTAAACTTTGGAAGTGACACCGAGAAGTTTAGAATTTCTATAAATGGATTAAGTTCAAAAGTCCAGCAATCCGGGTCCACAAAAATAGTATTAACATCCTCTAATGTAATGGACGAAAACTCCTTTTCTCAGCCAAACAAGGTAAATATTGATTTTTTTTCCCTCTTATTATATATTAAAAATATCTCATTTGGTTCATTTTAAATGTAGATTGTGCCACAACGAGCTTCACTCGAAAATGCAAGCGAGGACATGAACGTCGAACTTCTTCCTTATTCTGTTACATCATTTGATCTATTGACGTAGATAATAGAGTAATATTTCTGTAAATAAATGAGATGGAAATTTAGAAATATATATCTATTCTCAATAAGTTCTCTTGCTGTTTATATTTATTCCTTCTCTTTTCTATTTTCTTCACTTTTATTTCTTGAAAATATTTAATATTCATTTGCGATTCATATCCATACATCACATTTGAAATTTGATGTGTGCTAAGTAACTTCTATTGTATATAATTTACTAGTGAATTAAAGCTGTGTTTCGATTTTATTTTTGTATATTTGAAATTTGACAATGGTTACAGATTTAAAATATTGCAAGGCGTTGCATCTCAAGGTCCCATGCATACTTAAATCCTGGAAATATTGTGCAAAACAAATTTCGGGAAATAAAAATGTGCACTATATTTTGAATAAGAAATAAAATAAAAAAGAAAAAACTAGGAGGAGAAATAATAAAATAGATATATTATTCAAATAAATAAAAGAAGAAATAAAACGAAAGCATCTTTTTATTTGAATAAATTATTTATAATGATTATAATATTTTTACTGATAATTTTTTTATGTTTATTTTTCTAAATAAAAATAATTTAATTTTTTTACATGTATATTTACTTTCTCCAAAGAGAGGTATCGGGAGGGATCGGTAAAGGAGTAAGAAGAAAAGAGTAATAGAAAGAATTATAAGTTAAAGATTATTATTATTATTATTATTATTATTATTATTATATAAAGTATTGCATTTAATCTGTAATTATTAACATTTGTAAGTAGTAAACTTTACTTAACTTTTAATGTATATTTGGATTAAGGACATGAACGAAGTATTCTTCCACATTTCATTACATCATTTGATTTATTGAAGTAGATGACATTAAAATATTTTTGCAAAATAAATGACATGGAAATTTTAGAAATGTATTTCTACTCTCAATAAATAAATTTGATACAATTTTCCTTTATGTTAATATCTATTGGTTCTTTTTTTATTTTTTTTCTTTGAAAATCTTTAATATTTGTTTGCAATTTAGATTATGAGGTAAAGATTATTTAAAAATGAATTATTAAAGATAAATATAATTATAGTTCTTCAAACATTATATAAATGACATGAGTGACTGACGTAAGTTATGTTATTATAAATGATATATAATTTATAAAATGTCTTATGCTCATTAATTTTGGAAGAAAAATGAGAGTTTAATTTTAATAAATTAGATGATAATTTTTTTTTAGAAGCATCAAATTCTTCTAGTAATTAATGGATATGAGTTTCAAAATCATCTTAAACTTGAAAAATTCTTTTCTTTACAATTATAAAGTCTCTTAAAGAATGTCAAGAAATAAGGTTCAACAAGAGAATATCTATTACCAATGATGCTATACTAACTGAATTACTAGAAGATTATTATGATTATTTCATTTGTCGTGTCAGTAACATCAAGAAAAAATCCTTATAATATTGTGATAAATTTATATTTTATAGCTTATTTTTACATACTTAATGCTTACTTGATGAAGATTTTGTATTGATTTTTTTATTAATTATTGTAATTTAGTATGAATCAATTATCAATAAATTACAGAAATATTTTAGTCATAATTAAAAAAAATATTATGAAAAATAAAGCTATGTTTAACAACCATAAGATCTAATTAATTAACAATGAATTACAGAAGTATTTTAGTCATAATTAAAGAAAATGTTATGAAAAATAGAACTACGCTTAGCATCCAAGAGGGCTTCGACAACAAATACAACCATGCTTTAACATAGAAGTGCTTCCTAGACATGTTTATGGGTATACAAAATTTTCATTATTAATAGTTTTTTCTTTCCTTTTCTTATACTTATTGATAATATTATTTTTTATTGAGTTCTCTCTATCTTTTATCTCTTTATTCTTTTTGAGTCACTGTAAGTTTGATATCTTACAAAATATATTCGCTCTCAGATTTAGTTAATAACAACTTCTATCTTTACTTGCACATTTGCTCAGTATCTAATTCTCCATACCCATCTGTATTACATATATTTTAGTTAACTCAATTATAATTTTCATGCATTTTATGAATTAATAAAAAAAAACATTAAAGTGTTTTTTACCGTATCCAAAAACTATCAAAGGGTAAAAATAACCCGTTTACCTTGGAGCTTTGATACAATGACATTTGCTTTCAACACTACAAGTATGCATAGAGGTGTTTTATCTAAAAATTAAACAAATTTGTAAGAGATGACCCATTTAGGGATTTGGTGAAAAAAATAGTTAATTGTCTTTGATAAATTAATAATTCTCTTTATCCTCTTGTACGCGTTGCCACCCTTCAATTCCTTGTTCCAAAACCTTTATCACATCACTTCTCAATCTTCTCCAATTGAGCTCTTCATGAAAATGGCGTTGCTGTTAGTAAGATTGTATTCTTAGTGATGATGTGAGAGCACTTCATCTTTAGTAGCAAATTATTAAAATATAAATCATTTAATAACTGCTACTTGACGTAAATTATATTTGAGTACGTGTCATTTTATTATTAACTCAACATGGACGGATAAAAATTACCATAGAAACTACCATAATATTGCTAAGAATTTATATATTAAGAATAATTTTGATTACAAAATTATGAGAATATTAAATTTGAATTATAAAACTAGTCAAAATTAGAAGTTTGGTGATAGTCATATGAGCACTTAAAATAATCATGCATTTTTTTAATCTTAATTGTTAAACTAAAATATAATGCTTTATTTTTAGTACTCACATTCTCACAGTCAGCAAGTGTTCTTTTATCAGTCATATATATATACACACACACGAAATAATAAATGGTACAAAACAAAAATTGACCAAAATGGTATAATCAAAGCCCACTTTAATTCTTGTATAACTACTACTGAGTATTATTTTTTGATTTAACATGTGAATTCATAAAAATATTAGAAAAAAACTGTAGATTCTCCTCAGAACAGTCTTGAGATAAAATAGATATATTATTCAAATAAATAAAAGAAAAAACTAGGAGGTGAAATAATAAAATAGATATATTATTCAAATAAATAAAAGAAGAAATAAAACAAAAGCATCTTTTTATTTGAATAAATTATTTATAATGATTATAATATTTTTACTGATAATTTCTTTTTATGTTATTTTTCTAAATAAAAATATATTTAATTTTTTTACATGTATATTTACTTTTCGCAAATTTAATATATAATGGGAAAGGGAAAGAGAGGTTAATTCGGTTGCAGCAAACCTGCAACTGTCTTATGCAAATAATCTATAAATAATTTTGCAGCAATTAGAGATAATAATATTTTCTATCTTACTAATACTAATAACTTTACTACTTTTGAAGCCTGTAACAATGACACGGTAACTAATCTTCTTGATCTCACTTCAAATCAGTTCCTCCAAGTTATGATCAACTTAATACTCATAGCGGCAATATTTATCTTATAATAACTAGAGCAAAGACTAAAATATTCAAAATCCACATGATTAGAAGAAAGTTATACTAGATATAAACAAAACTTCGACCTTAGTTCATATGCTTATACATAAAAAAAAATTAACATAATATATGTTAGGACCAGAGTAACGGTATAATAACACACAACTAAAATAAGAGATGAGAAAAAATAAGAACTAAAAGAGAGATAATAAACTTTCATTAAAATTTATCCCTCAAAATAAAGAACCACCACTACTAAATTGATATGTTTAGTGTGATACAAGAGAGGGAGAAAAGAGATTTGGGATGATTCTTAA
The DNA here is from genome assembly GCA_024086825.1 of Abrus pulchellus subsp. cantoniensis. Taxonomy (NCBI): domain Eukaryota; kingdom Viridiplantae; phylum Streptophyta; class Magnoliopsida; order Fabales; family Fabaceae; genus Abrus; species Abrus pulchellus. Next base: position 13,852,205 of record CM044050.1, read on the forward strand.
GGAACCCTTAAGCCTCCTTTTATAAGCCAAAGGAGGTCCTCCTAATTGAACTCCCACCGATGTGGGACTAACAATATATACTTTTAAAATTATAACAAATATAAATAAATTTTAATTGCATATTTGAAACAGTTTAATTTGAAAATTTTTAATACAAATAATCAAAGTAATGTATAATTTTACAGTTATTTTTTAAAGTTATTAATGATGTAAAAATGCGTAAAATTTATGTAATTTAATTCATTTCCTGTATATAACATTTTTGTAACAATTAATCTTTTCAAAAGTTGAGAACGAAGGTTTTATTGTATTGTATATTAAAGATAATTTTTTATGTCAAAGTATCTCTCATTCAACGTTGGAAAACACGGCATAATTTCAATATACATAATAAAGGTGTACCTATTAGGGTACCCGGTACCGAGTACTCCTTAGGTATTCGGTACCGAGTACCCTCCAAACCAGATATTCCTTAAGATTCTCAGGTCTCGGTACCGAATAGTCACCATTTACCACGTGCATTAAATAATTAATATGCACTAATCTGAAGTAATAACGAGGATTATACTTAATCAAGAGGATAGTCAACAAGGCCTAAGTTATCCAGGCCCATCAGCCCAAAACAGTGGCTATAAAAAGGGAAGTACACAGTACATTATGGATTCTGATGTCATTCTTACTAAATATAGTAATCTCGCTTACGTAATACCGAACACTTACTTTACCATCGGAGTGCCTTTGCAGGTACCCTCCTCACCCTCAATTGATCACACCTCGGACAGACCGAATACTTCCAAGACAAGAAGACCGAAGACTGCTTTTACAACCCATTCCAGAGTCCGAAGACTAAGGGGTGTTCTCATATCCAGGAACATTTTGGCGCCCACCGTGGGGCTCGATTCAACCAACAGTGACGATATTATGGTGCTTACAAGAAGTCAACAAGAAGGACCTATCAGGACGAGAGAAATGTATGACGGTGATACTACCCCCAACCAACAACCCGAAGTGGTAGCAGAAAGGATGAGCCAGGAAGACCTCTCTTCTGTCATGAGGCAAATGAAAGCCGAAATAAGCGAGCTGCGAAACAAAGAGAGAGATGCATTGGAGTTATCGGCATTGAAGAGAGAAAATGCTAATCGAGAAGTGAGATCGGATCGTACATACCAACTCATACAGCTCCGATTTCTCAAGAACAAGGGGATTCCTCTGCTCTGCAAGCTACAAAAACAAAAGCCCCACCACCAGTATCTGACTCAGACAGGTCTGGCCGAAATCCCTTCGTCAGCTCTATCATGGAGGCAAGATTGCCCGAGGCCTGGAAAGGCCTAGTGTTAGAAAAGTACGATGGCACGACTGATCCCGAAGAACATGTAGACATTTTTTCGACGCAAGTTGGTCTCTACACTGACGAGGATGCACTCATGTGCAGACTATTTCCGACATCTCTCAGGGGACCAGCACTAAGTTGGTTCACCTGACTTCCCCCCTCTTCGGTTGACTCATTCACAACTCTTGTCACACGCTTTAAGCTTCAATTTGCTACAAGTCGGCCACATCAGTTGACCTCTATAGCATTGGTGAATATTCGTCAAGAAAGAGGAGAAACTCTCAGGGCATTCATGGACAGATTTGGTAAAGTTGCCCTCTCCATTCGAAATCTTGAGCCAGCTGTGGCAATGCATCACCTCTCCACAGCCCTTACACCAGGACCCTTCGTTAATAGCATCTGCAAAAAGCCTCCGTCGGACTTAGATGAACTCAGGGTCCGGGCAACCAAATACATGCAGATGGAGGAACTAGCCGAATACCGAAGCCAGATGAGAACTGATCAAGGTTCCAGCCGAAGAGAAAGTGAAAGAAATAACCTAAAAAATAAAGAAAAAGAAAAAGGACTTGTCATTGATAGGGTCAACAGAGGACCTCGGTATACAAGTTACACTCCCTTGAATACTAACAGGGCAAAAGTGCTAGACCAAGCACTTAACACAGAAATAATGACCATGCCAAGAAGAGCAAATACCCCTCCCAGAGCTGACAAGAAGAAAGTATGTAAATATCACCGAAACAGGGGTCATAATACTGAAGAATGTGCAGCACTCAAAAATCGGATTGAGGATTTAATTAAAGCCGGTCATCTTCATAATTTCGTGGCCCATCCCCCTTCCAGAGGAGATAATCATCGAGGTCCCAGACATGAAAGACAAAGAAGTAGGTCTAGAGAACCTCAAAGGCGGCCATACGAACCAGAGAACCAACCTCGCCGAATTATTAACATAATAGCCGGTGGCTTTGCAGGTGGAGGCGCCACCAACTCGGCTAGAAGACGACACCTAAGAAATGTGAGATCAGTAAATCACATCTCTTTAGGTAGTCGGGTCCGCATCCCCCCAATCACATTTACTGACCAGGATTTTCAAGGGGTAGATCCCGTACAAGATGATCCTATGGTCATAAGTGTAGATATTAATAATTGTACAGTCAAGAAAACATTGATAGACCAAGGTAGTTCTGCCGACATTTTGTATTGGAAAACTTTCCAACAAATGGGCATACCAGAGGAAGAACTCAGAGAATACCATGAACCTCTGGTTGGGTTTGCAGGGGAGAGAGTCGAAACACGAGGATGCATTGACTTATACACTTTGTTCGGGTCTGAACGAGAAGGGAAATGCATCAAAATAACTTACCTGGTGGTGGAAGCCAACACTTCCTACAACATACTCCTCGGACGCCCTTCTCTCAACAAATTAAAGGCTATAGTTTCGACTCCACATTTGGCTATGAAGTTTCCATCAGACCAAGGTCGGATTGTAACTATTCATGCCGATCAAAAAACCGCCCGAGAATGTTACTTTGCAAGTCTTCGGGTCAGACCGACACCTCGGGGGGATGTGAATATAGTATCCCCTGAACTCAACAATGTTATGAAAGATATAGAGCTTGATCCTAGGATCGATGAAGGCCCCCGAGTAGAACCGAATGAAGGAAAGAAATCAATACAGCTAGGCGTCCTTCAAGGACAGGACACATACCTCGGCATCGGTTTAACTGATCCAGAACAAGATATCATTCAAGAAGTTTTGTGGAAAAATAAAGAACTCTTTGCATGAACCGCTGCCGACATGCCAGGCATTAATCCAAGTTTTATGTGCCATCACCTATCTGTATATAAAAATTCTCGCCCGATAGCACAAAAGAAGAGAAAAGTCGGGGGAGAAAGAGCCAAGGCAATTAAAGAGGAGACCGGCAAATTATTGAAAGCAAATTTTATCCGAGAAGTGACGTACTCTACCTGGCTAGCAAATGTAGTCATGGTAAAGAAAGCAAATGGAAAATGGCGAATGTGCACGGACTTCACGGATTTAAATAAAGCTTGCCTAAAAGATGCCTATCCTTTACCAAACATTGATAAATTGGTTGACGGAGCAGCAGGAAATAAATTCTTGAGCTTTCTCGACGCGTACTCCGGATATAATCAAATTCGGATGTATCGGCCAGATGAAGAAAAAACAGCCTTCATTACAGAATCAGCAAATTACTGCTATAAGGTGATGCCGTTCGGTTTGAAAAACGCTGGAGCTACATACCAACGCTTAATGGATAAAATATTCAGTAAACAGATTGGCAGATGTATGGAAGTTTATGTTGATGACATGGTGATAAAATCCGCCACTATACAAGAACACCAAGCACACCTTGCCGAAGTATTTGCCGAAGCACGCAGGTATAACCTCAGGTTTAATCCAGAAAAATGTGTTTTCGGCGTATCAGGGGGAAAGTTCCTTGGCTTTATGTTATCAGAAAGAGGAATCCAGGCCAATCCGGACAAGTGTCAGGCCGTAATAAGTATGAAAAGCCCGAGCTCTACCAAAGAAGTCCAAAGATTAGTAGGACGAATGGCAGCCCTATCTCGGTTTCTACCTAAATTAGCCGAAATAGCTCGTCCATTCACTACATTACTAAAAAGGGCACAGAAATTCCAATGGACCGACGAATGCGAGAAGGCTTTCCAACATTTCAAGTCTATACTAGCAACACCGCCAGTCCTATCTAAACCAATTAGTCAAGAAGATATCATTGTTTATCTCGCAGTATCACCAATGGCCATCAGCTCGGTATTAATGCAAGAAACTCCTGACCCCATCCTCCTATATTTTACCAGTCGTACACTACTCGGTGCAGAGACTAGGTATCAAATAATTGAGAAGGCAGTCTTAGCCTTGGTACATACATCTCGGCGTCTTCGACATTACTTTCAAGGATACCGAATTGTCGTCAGAACCGATTGCCCAATCGGTAAAATGCTGAGAAAACCTGAGCTGGCAGGAAGAATGATGGCATGGGCAGTTGAATTATCCCAATTTGACATACATTTTGAAGCAAGGGGCGCTATCAAAAATTAAAATTTGGTCGAATTCATTAATGAGTTACATCCGGACCAAAAGACGAGTACTGATCAATGGACTTTATACGTAGATGGATCATCAAACCAACATGGAAGTGGAGCCGGAATCGTCCTAAAAGGACCAAATGGGGTCACCTTGGAACAATCGCTACGTTTCGGCTTCAAGACCTCCAACAATCAAGCTGAATATGAAGCACTACTGGCCGGACTTCGTTTGGCTCAAGAAATAGGGATTAAGAGAATAACCCGCCTCGGTGACTCTCGGGTGATAACTTCCCAAATTTCAGGGAATTATCAAATCAAGGATAATACACTGCTATGTTACTTCCAGAGAATACCGAAATTGCGTGCAACCTTTGATGAAATAGCAGTCCAAAGACACACCGAGATCCTCTAATGAAGAGGCCGATCGACTAGCTAAGCTAGCAAGCACTCGTCGGCCTGGACAACTTCGAGTATCATCCAGCAGAAATAGCCGAGCCAAGTATATTGAAGAAAGAATGTTTTTTCATAGATAATCCGGCCGATTGGAGAAAAGATATCATCCAATATCTCGGTGATAATGAGCTTCCTACAGACCGGATAAGGCAAAAAAGATAAGAACTCAATCTGCGAAGTATACCATGATTGGCCAAGAGCTATATAAAAGGGGAATCTCCACCCCTTTACTCAAATGTCTCGGCAAGGATCGAGCCGAATATGTATTAAAAGAAATACATGAAGGAATATGTAGTACACATTCGTGGACGAACAACAACGGCTACGAAGATTATTAGGGCCGGATATTATTGGCCGACACTCCTCCAAGATGCAGATCAATTTGTGAAGAAATGCATACCCTGCCAACAACATGGTCCCTTGATTCATCAACCAGCTGAAAACCTCCATTCGGTTGTCACACCTTGGCCCTTTGCCATTTGGGGGATGGATCTGCTCGGACCCTTCCCCATAGCAAAAGGGCAATGTAAGTTCTTAGTCGTTGCCATTGATTACTTCACTAAATGGATCGAAGCCGAGCCCCTTGCAACTATAACGGCCAATAATGTTCGAAGTTCACATGGAAAAATATCATCACCCGTTTCGGCATCCCCCATGCCATAGTCACCGATAATGGCCTCCAATTTACGGATCGACGCTTTAACGAGTTCCTAGAAGGGTTACATATCAAGCATCGACTAGCGTCAGTCGAACATCCCCAAGCTAACGGCCAAGCCGAAGCCGCTAACAAGGTTATTCTCAGGGAACTAAGACGACGTCTAGGCTCAGCAAAAGGTGAATGGGCTGAAAAACTCCCTGAGATCCTTTGGGGATATCGGTGTACCCTCAATCCTCAACTAAGGAAACACCATTTCGGCTAACATATGGTGCCGAGGCCATGGTACCTGTCGAAATCGGCGAGCTATCCCTTAGAAGGCAGCAATTTAATGAAGATGATAATTTGGAAGCTTTGTCAATCAGCCTTGATACCATCGAAGAAACCCGGGATCATGCAGCCATAATGAACGAAGCAAGCAGACGAATAATGACAAAGAAATTTAACTCGGGCATTCGGCCTAGGCATTTCATTCAAGGCGACCTCGTTTGGCGAGCAACCGGAGAAGTCGACGAGATAAGAGACATGGTAAATTCTCGGCCAACTGGGACGGACCCTTCAGAATAAGGGAAAACTTGAAAAATGGATCATACCGCTTGGAAACATTGGAAGGAGATCCAATTCCGAGAACATGGAACATTTCTCATCTCAAACGTTATTACAGTTGATTATATGAATGTAAATGTAAATTCAAGTGCACTCTTTTCCTCGCTTGGGTTTTCTCCCCTTATAAAAACGTGAAAAGGGGTTTTCCCAAGAAGGTTTTTAATGAGGCACTATTTTAATGAAATTCGTCTGTTCAAGGCAACTATTTATTCGGTCTGTTAAATTTATTCCCTCCCGAGTCACATCTCGGTCAAGGTTGAATTCAATTTATTTAAACGATTCCCTCCCGAGTCACATCTCGGCCAAGGTTGAATTTAATTTATCCAAATTATTCCCTCCCGAATCACATCTCGGTTAAGGTTGAATTCAATTTATTTAAGCGATTCCCTCCCGAGTCACATCTCGGCCAAGGTTGAATTTAATTTATCCAAATTATTCCTTCCCGAGTCACATCTCGGCCAAGGTTGAATTTAATTTATTTAAGCGATTCCCTCCTGAGTCACATCTCGGCCAAGGTTGAATTCAATTTATTTAAGCGATTCCCTCCCGAGTTACATCTCGGCCAAGGTTGAATTTAATTTATCCAAATTATTCCCTCCTGAGTCACATCTCGGTTAAGGTTGAATTCAATTTATTTAAGCGATTCCCTCCTGAGTTACATCTCGGCCAAGGTTGAATTTAATTTATCCAAATTATTCCCTCCCGAGTCACATCTCGGTTAAGGTTGAATTCAATTTATTTAAAGCAATTCCCTCCCGAGTTACATCTCGGCCAATGTTGAATTTAATTTATCCAAGTTATTCAAATTTATAAGATATTTCGAGCGACTACAGAAAATTAAAGGTCAAACACAGAGTTCCATGAATACTTCTTCATTTATTGATATTGAAATACAACAAAAGAAAAGCAAAATACATTTATTAATCAACAATATTAAGGGACTCTTCGGGGGCGTCGGCGGGAAGAGAAGTTTCAGGAGCACCAGTGTCCTCGGCTTCACCCGATTCCACTTGGCGAGGAGCAAGGAGATCCGGCTCAAGGTCATCGGCTACCTCATCATAGCGAAGGAATTTTCCTTGGAAAAAATCCCTTGCTGTATCAAACTGGAAGCTTGAAGGAATTTCCCCGAACTGTCTAGCCTGCCGGACAGCATGGTAGAAACCTGCTTCATGCTCGGCATAGATCAGGTCGTTACTTTTAATTTCCAAGGCCTTCATTTCGGCCTCACACCGCTCCTTAGTCCTCCTCTCCCGCGCCAAGGCATCAGCTAACTCCAGACCCTTAGACTTCCTGTCGGCCTCAGCAGTTTTCAGCTTGTTCTCCATATCCTCAACACGTGTATCTCGGATACGAAGATGTTCTTTAAGCTGATCCACTTCGGTTTCCAGTGCTTTGTTGGTCTCGGAGAGGTTCAGCTGTACCTCTTGGCACTTGGCCAATTCTTCTTTCACCTTCTCGAGCTCAAGCATAGGCTCAAGCGCCAAAGATCGAGCCATGATCCCGGCTCGGGAGAAGAACTCGCAGAACCAATCCCACCTCGCCCCCTTATCTTGTTCATTTACTATCTTCTTCCCTGATTCTGAAAGAAGACGAGGTGGGAGTAGGCGGGAGGGATTCACCCCTTCGGCGAAGAACCTCTCGGACATAACCTCGGGAGGAATGGTTACCCCCGAGAAGTCTCTCCCGGTCCGCGGCAGGTTGGGCACGTGCACCTTTTCTTTGGCCTCGATTCGGCTTCCTTTGCCTTGCCCTTATTTTTCTTTTTCGAAGGTCCCCTTCACTGACCGTGATCTCGGGAGGAGATCGAGCAAAGGCCCTCTCGGCCAAGCGATCCACCTCGGGATAACGATGTTGATCAACCGTCATCCCTCCGGCATTCTTTGCTTTAAAGCCCGACGGTATCCCATTCCGAGCCGAGGTGTGCCATAAGAGCTGCATCAAAAAAGAAAAGTCAAATCAATTCAAGATATCTTAGAAAAATGTACTTAGGAAAATTACCTACCATTCAAGTCCATCCGAGGATTTGGGGACTTGAGCGAAGAAATCAGTCCTCGGGCAGAATTTCCCGAGGAAGGGTCTTTATATATTGAAGGGGCCGACGGCTCCTCGGCTGTCGGCATATCCTCGGGCACCACGTCATATCGACGAGGTACCCGAGTCCAATGAAAAGGGAACGAGAGGAGTCCCTTCTCGGTCGTAAAAATAATTTTTCCCCCTCGGGGTGAATAAAGACCTTAAAAAACCCGGTCTTAAAACCTTTGAAGGAGGAAGTGTAAGGTTTAAAAATAGGAAAATCGGGTGACGTAACAAGGAAATCCACCGAGCTTTGTCCGAAGGACGTGTACTAAAAAAATGATGAAAAAGGTTTGTGGTTGGCTCTATATAATGGAATTTACAAAGAATCCTAAAGGCTTGCATTGCTGCCCACCCATTCGGATGAAGTTGAGTGGGGGCTACGTTTAAAACACGTAAAACCCCCATTTGAAAATCATCTAGAGGAAAAACTACTCCTAACTCCTTGAAAATGCAATCATAAACATAAAATCCCCTTTCCAAGCCGAACTCGGCGCCTAGGCATACTAGGTCAGGATTCGGCGTGCCATTCCCTCGGCAGCATTCGACTTCCATGGGAAAAGGGTCCTCGTTTTCAAATAAGCAAACCCTATTCAGTCTTAAGAACCGCTTCAGGTCGGCATTCCTTTGGTAATTGGAGAAGTATGATACCACCTCTCCGTCCACCCATTCATATCCTGGAATTGTACATGGTGGACATGTCGGCCTCTCCCTAATTGGACTGACGATGGGCACCATCCCTTCGGCGGAGGCAGAGGATTCGGCAGGTTCATTAGATTCACCTACAGCCCTAATGGGCTCCTCGGCCTCGTCCACTACAACTCTAACAGACTCAGCCCTATCCCGGTCATCGGCCCTATCTGATAGTGAATCTTCCCATTCTATTGAGTTCACCATCTCGGATAAAAATATTTATACCTTGAGAGAAGTTTACTTTGAAAAGAAGATCTCAGTTTTAAAGACAGAGCTTGGCGCACAAGAAAATTATAACACTTCGGTACAGAGCAAAAGGTAGAGGCAAGCAGGGACCACACTCCCCTTTTATAGAGCAAAGGGCTTCGGGTAAATGAAGAGTCGCGCCCAACTTCAGCCGTTAAGATCATCAATAGATCAACGGTTATCAAAAGAGTAACTTGTCAGATCTTGGTAAACAGTAAATGCAAAACCCTAAAAGCATCCCCAATTTCCCGCCAAAATCATATTTCCCGCTCATTGCACCGAAACCGAAATCTGGATAATAAGCCTCTTCAAAATTTCTACAATTTTTTAGGCTTCGAGGGCTAGTGTACCTATTAGGGTACCCGTGCAAGTACCCCTTAGGTATTCTGCATCGAGTACCCTCCAAACCAGATATTCCTTAAGATTCTCGTGTCTCGATGCAGAATAGTCACCATTTACCACGTGCATTAAATAATTAATATGCACTAATCTGAAGTAATAACGAGGATTATACTTAATCAAGAGGATAGTCAACAAGGCCTAAGTTATCCAGACCCATCAGCCCAAAACAGTGGCTATAAAAAGGGAAGTACACAGTACATTATGGATTCTGATGTCATTCTTACTAAATATAGTAATCTCGCTTACGTAATACCGAACACTTACTTTACCATCGGAGTGCCTTTGCAGGTACCCTCCTCACCCTCAATTGATCACACCTTGGACAGACCGAATACTTCCAAGACAAGAAGACCGAAGACTGCTTTTACAACCCATTCCGGAGTCCGAAGACTAAGGGGTGTTCTCATATCCAGGAACAAAAGGTAATTTTCTTAACAGCACAATGCTATTATTTATCAATTTTTGAATTTGAGAGGGTTGAAAATAGACAATGTCAGGCTTCTAATTTATTATTGAGTAATCTATAATATTTTATACTTGTTCAATGTTAATTGAAGGATTATTTGAGAGGGTTGAAAACAGTACCGTATGAACAGTGCAATGAACAGTGCAACCGCGTATGTACAGTACAAACCGTGTATGAACAGTGCAATGAACAGTGCAACCGCGTATGTACAGTACAAACCGTGTATGAACAGTACAAACCGCGTATGTACAGTGACAGCTGACGTCATCGGTGACGTCACATACGCGTACAGTGCGTGTACAGTACGCGTATACAGTGTTTTCCGGCATGAATAGTTTCCTGAACAGTATTTTCCCAAGATTCACGAAGCCGGTGAACAGTGTTTTCCGGCGGTGAACAGTGAATTTCGGCGTGAACAGTAAATTTCGAAAATTTTCTATAAAAAGGAGGCTTCACACGAAATTTTCATTTCTTCACCTCTATCCAAGGTTCTCAAAGGTTCTAAGGCCGTAAACCACCATTTCTCTCATACTAAACCTTCCTAAACTTAGATTTCTCGCCAGATCTGAGATTCTACATCTATTCTGAAGGATTTGAAATAAGTTTCTTTAAGTTTGAAGCTAGATTTACCGTTCGTTTCTCTTCTCCTTCTCTTTCTTATAGAAATTCATGGTGTTCTTAGGAGAAACTCCGTTCTAAAGCTGAATCTTCGGTGAATTTTTGTTATAATCAAGTAATATTCGGTAGATCTAGTGTGAATCATCTTTCTGAGGTAAGGGGAGTTTACTTTAACCTATGAACTATGTTTTGGACGGTTTAATATGTTATTTCAAGATATTTTAATATGATTTTGTTAGATCTATTGAATAAAAGCTATTTTCTAAGTCAGAATCGTTGTTAATTAGTTTAAAATGCCGAGATTTTGGCTGATCTATTATAAACTTGCCGTAGTTGAGCTGTTAAAATAATTTTAGTGGCGTGCATCATGCTGAGATATATGTTTTGCATCATTATAGAGCCGAGTTACATGTTTAGGTGGGTAGACATGTAACGGTAAGTTCATGCCGAGCTTTGTCTTTGTCTTTGTCTGGATCCAGATACCTGGAATGGGTCGCTCCTGACCGCTCGGTTCCTTCTGGATTAATTAGGTCGTGAAACCGGTTGGAAGCCGTTTTCATCTTGTGCATTAGATGGGCTGGAAATGCATGGGGTTATTGTTGTGAGAAATATTTTGCTCTATATATATATAATTTTATTTTATGTTTGGTAAGCTCACCCTTGCATTTCTTTCTATGTCGTTGTGTGCGTGTGTATCGCGATGATCGTACGGTGGTACGTGAGCAGATGTAGCAGGTGTTGCATCTACTTCACAGGCTGAGGGGCCAGTGAAGAAAAGTTAGAAGCTGGAGTTGAGTAATAATGCATCAGAGTTCTTTTTCTTTATATATGAGACCTCATGTCGAGGGAGTCACGTATTATAATTTTTTTTTGGTATTTTGAATATTATAAACTAAATGTAATATTATGTTGATCTGTTGGATATTTGTTGTAAGGAACTTCATTTTTACTTTGAATGAGAAGTGAATTTTTTTATACTTATATTCTCTATTATTTACCTATTTTTAAATAAGTATGTGGTGTAGAAATAATGTTCTCGGTCCTTTATAAAAAAGGGTCGTGACAGACAATACAAAAAAGTGTTTCAACCTTATAACAATCTGAGAACTTACGGTTAGATTAAGGTAAAATTATTTTAAATAGAATTTATAATAGTCTCTAATTCTATTTTTATTTATTTATTTAACTCATTCTAAAAATAATTAAATTAAATCAAATTATTATTTTACAAACAAATAAATATAGCATACATGGGATTTAGGAAAAATAATGACTAAAGTACACGGAAACTATACATACTTTCATATTTGCTTCTATTCTTAGTTTTTATATATTTAAGTTCAAAAGTCCAACAATCAGGGATATAAATAGTATTAATGTCCTCTAATATAATGGATAAAATTCTTTTTCAAACTAAAGAAAGTAAACCTTATCTTTTTTTCCTTATTTTAATTATCATTTTATTAAATTAAATGTGTATTTTGGTTCATTTTAAATGTAAATTTAGCCACAATGAATTTCACTCGAGAATGTAAGTGAAGAAATGAACATCGTACTTCTTCTGCATTTCATTTTATCATCGTCAAAGTTATCTTGAAGATTAAAATTTTATGTATTAACAATATTAAAATGAATAATTCTTAGAAGTATTAAATTTAACCAAAATGAAATTTTTACTAAGGTCTATAATCTTGACATTTCCATTTTTACGACACAAAGACTTCAGTTTACTACCCACATATCTTGAAAGTAAATTAAACAGAGATTGTTTTAATCAGATTAAATTCATACTGGTGTGAGTCTCACAAAAATTTATAGAAGATCAAGCTTTATTATTTTTGACACAATTTTTGTGAGTCTAAATTAGTTCTAAATTTTTTTACACAGCAAGATGAAACCCATCACCCATAATGTACTAAACTAAATGGTCAAATTACTTATTTTGTTAGCTCTAACAACATTCATGTTTTTGATGCGCCTATCGTACCCAGGAGTAATGCCTGTTATAAGTCGAGTTTGAGTTTTCAAATGAGTATCTGCTAGTGTAATAAATAAATTTTTTAGTACTCATTAATTAAAAAGGGCAGGTTTAGGTAGTGAGATACCTATGCCCGCAAGTACTCATTTATAGATGAAATTACAAAATTACTCATTGTATATAAATTAAAAATAACTTAATCCTAACATTAGTAACTCTAATGTTATATTTTAATTTTCCTTTTAGAATTATATGAATAATTTTTTTTTAGTGTTATATGAATAGTGGATGATATTTTATTTTTTAAATTTCTTTTGTAATTTTATATTTTTAATAAAAAGTTTTTGACTGATAATTGGCTGCCTAATTTTAGCAACTTGTCTAATTATAATAGTACTCCTCCCTCTAATCTTGATCTTCGTTCTCTTGTGGCTTTATTTGCTACCAATGAAGCTTGGAATTGAGGTATTTTCTGCCCAACTCAGTCTGTAATTACATTGCCTAAATTAGTCCACCTGACTCTATGTTCTAGAGCCTTTTTAACAAGGGGAATTTTTTACCAATAGCTTATTCCCCCTACCACTTATACAGGTCTAACCTATTATCTGTTTAAAGCAATTTAGTCTTGGGATGGTCCTCTAAAATATGCTTTTCTTCTCTGCAAAATTGCACACAGAAAGCTCTTTACTAATGATGAAAGAGTTAGGAGAGGTATGGTGACAACGTCTTCAGCAAGTGTACTGAATCGTATAAGTAAAATAGTGAAAGTAAAACATCGTTTCCATGGAGATTGATGCAAACACATATTGATTCACTAAATTGAACTAATTGAATGCGATTGGGATTGAAGGAGACTCTAAAATATAAATTGATTTAATTAAATTTGCAAGTAAATAAACAACCAAATCTGAAACAAGATGAAAAAAATTCAATGACAAAATAGTTAAGATTAGACTTCACCCATTATTCATGTGATAAACTAAACTCCCCTACTAGTTCAAACTTTGAAGATATTAAAAAAGGTTCCACTAAATGAATTCATATCCAATTCTTTGGCATACAAATTCTCTTGAACCTATACACAAAGATTAATTCCTTAATTCCAAATGTATGAATCTAAGGTTTTAGAGCACAAGAAAACCAAAAGATCCACTACGCCAGAAATTGGCTTTTGGAGCGCCTACTTAGATAGCAGTTAGTAATAACCGCTTTGTATAAAATACTAAGAGAGCGGTTCTGCCTCAACCGCTCTCTAATATATACTTCTTAGAGCGGTTCAATTGGAATCGCTTTCTAATATGGACTTCTGAGAGCGGTTGTTAAATAACCGCTCTAAGAAGTATATATTAGAGAGGGGTTCCAAAATTTGAGTATAGGCAAGTTGAATCTTAGTTTGTTAACCTCTAAAATGTTGTTAGAATGGTTTTTTAGGATTTGTTGAACGTGATATCAGGACACTAGTTAGTTATAATGCAATAGCATGTTGTTGTATTTGTTAACCTATGATATTAGGATTTTTAAAATTTTTATATTCTTGTTTGTTTTGCCCCTGAAATGTATATTTCCTCTGTGTATGAATGAATTTGATGTTGTATTGTAGAATCTGATGAAGGCATGATTATTGTTAGTGATTAAACTTTATAGGTTATGACTTCAAATGTAAAATTAAGTGAAACCATAGTCTCCCGTTTGAGATTGAAAATAATGTTTAATAAATCATTATTTTCAATCTCAAATTGTCCAAGTTGGACAGTTTGTGAACAAACTTATTCATTAATTTGTTAGCATTTGCTTCTCATAATGTTGTATTTAATACTTAACAAAATTTGAGTATGAAGCATTTCTCATTGTCTCTTAGTGCATACTTGATTGAGATAAATCATCTCATATATTTCAAGTTGTGTACTAGGAGACTAATGCGAAATGCTTCCCAAATTTTGTCAAGTAAAAAATACAACATTTAAGTAGCATTTGTTAATTAAGGTTGGAAAAAGTTTGTTCTCAAATAGGATAGGGCCCTACCATGTGAGAGTTAATAAGATATTCACATTTATAATGATCGTAATCGTAGTTGGAGCAAATATGAAGTTGGATGGTAGCTGATTGTTTAAGTAAAAAATACAAAGATGAAGTCAAAGAATTTATTAGATTTGCGATTAAGAATGCAACTGATGTCAACCTTATTCCCTGTCCTTGTTGGTGTTGTTTGAATATGTTATAAGTAAATGCGGAAGAATTGGAAGAACATCTAATGTGCAACAGGATAGATGAAAAATATGCTTGTTGGACAAAGCACGGTAAGATACAAGGTGGAAGTACATCAACTAACATGGAATCAAGTGTCAATTACTCAGAGACATTTAGAACAAATGAGAGTGATCATGCTGAACAAATTCCAAATGTTGTTGAAAAAGATCTTAGTGATTGTCTAAAGATGTTCGAGAGGCTGAAAGATGGTGCAGAAACACCATTGTATAATGGATGTACAAATTTACAAGATCGAGTTCTGTTTTAAAGCTTTATAACTTGAATGGACTGATAAGAGCTTCACAGAGCTGCTAAGTTTATTACATGAGATGCTGCCAGAGGATAATGTGCTACCGAAGAGAACATATGACCCATAAAAAGATATATGATTGTCCTAATGACTGCATTTTGTTCCGAAATGAGTATGCATCACTAAGGAAATGTCCAAAGTGTAATGTATCACGATACCTAAAGAAAAACACAACACCTGCGAAGGTCATATAGTATTTTTCACTAATACCGAGGTTAAGACGTCCTTTTCGCAGTGCAAAATATGCAAAGCAGATGACTTGGCATGCTGAAGGCCGAATTAGAGATGGAAAGCTTAAGCATCCAACAGATTCTCCGCAGTGGAAAAAATTTGACGATGACCATGAAGAGTTTGCAACTGAAACAAGGAATATACGTTTTACATTAGCAACTGATGGAATGAATCCACATTGCATGCAAAGTAGCACGTATAGTACATGACCCGTGATCTTAATAATGTATAACCTACCTCTATGGCTTTGCATGAAGCAAAAATATATGATGCTTTCTTTGTTAATCTCTGGTCCTAAACAACCTGAAAATGACATTGATGTGTACTTGTCTCCTTTAATTGAAGATTTGAAGTTGTTGTGGGATAATGGCATAGAAGTATCTAATGGATTTAGAGATGAAAATTTCACAGTAAAGGTAATGTTATATGGAACAATTAATGACTTCCCTGCATATGAAAATCTTTCTGGTTACAGAATCAAAGGTCAATGTGAATGTCCAATATGTCAGAAAAAAAAATATCATGTAAGACTAGACCATTGTCACAAAAATCTTTTCATGGGACATCATAGATGGTTGTCAAAAAATCATCCTTTCAGAAAAATGAAAAAAGCTTTTAATGAAAGTTGTGAAGAACGACGATGTCCTTATTTAAAGAGTGGAGAAGAAATATTTGATGAGGTTAAACATATAAGAACAATATTTGGAAAACTTTTTACCAAACAAATTCCAACCACAGGTTGGAAGAAGATGTCAATTTTCTTTCAGTTATCGTATTGGAAATCTTTATACATAAGATACTTTGTTGATGTTATGCATGTTGAAAATAATGTTTATGAAAGTGTGATTGGTACATTATTAAACATTGTGAGAAAAAAAAAAAGATGATATCAATGCAAGACTTGACTTGGTGAAGTTGGGAATACGATCCGATTTGGCTCCAGTGAAGAAGGAAAAACGGACCTTTTTACCGCTAACAGCATGTACCCTGTCTAGATATGAGAAACATGCTTTATGTGAGACTCTTTATTCAGTTAAGGTTCCAGAGGAGTATTCATCAAACATTAAAAGTCTTGTATCACTTAAGGACCTAAAGTTAAAAGGATTGAAGTCTCATGATTGCCATATATTAATAGAGAATTTAATTCCTGTTGCTATATGGTTTATTTTACCCAAGAAGGTTTGCATGGCAATCACGAAGTTGTGTTTCTTTTTCAAGGCAATATCTAGCAAAGTGATTGATCTTGGGAGATTACCATGTTTACAAAACCAAATAGCTGAAACTTTATGTGAGCTGGAAATGTATTTTTTACCGTCATTCTTTGATATCATGGTTCATTTAACTATTCATTTGGTGGAAGAGACAAAATTATGTGACTCTGCATATATGCGATGGATGTATCCCATTGAAAGATATATGAAGATTTTAAAAGGGTATGTTAAAAATAGAAGCAGACCAGAGGGTTGTATTGTTGAACAATATTTAGTGGAAGAAGCAGTGGAATTTTGCAATGAATACATGTCAAATGTTAAATCATGTGGCATTCCAAAATCACGTCACACAGGAAGGACTTTAGGGGAAGGTAGCAGTGGTTGTCAACAAATAGAGGTCCCTAGACTGCAATGGGAACAAGCACACTTGTATGTATTACAAAACACCCCTGAAATTGAACCATATATAAGCTTGCACAAAGAGACACTGAAGCATAGAAATCCTTCCAGAGGTGAGAATTGGATACAAAAGAACATAACCAGCGATTCATTAGATGGCTACAAGAATATGTTGGTGAACAATTGAAACAATAACAATTCAGTGTCAGAAATGATTAGATGGTTGTCAAAAGGTCCTTGTATTGATGCCTTTTCATACACTTCGTACTTAGTCAATGATTTCACATTTTACAAAAAACAGCATGATGACCAAAGCATAATGCTGAATAGTGGGGTCACTCTGGTTGCTGAACCATTGCATATCTCCAGTGCAAAGGATAAAAATCCAATATATGCAAATATGTCATACTTTGGAGTCATTGAACATATATGGGAGTTGGATTACACTAACTTTCGTGTAGCAATCTTTGGATGCAAGTGGGTTAACAACAACAGTGGTGTTCGAATTGACGATATGGGCTTTATAAGGGTCGATTTTAAAAATGTTGGTTACTAAGATAATTCGTTTATCCTTGCATCACAGGCTCGACAGGTGTTCTACGTCGTAGATACTGTTAACAAGTCATGGTCAATTGTCCTAATGTCTAATAAAATAAATGCTTTCACCGATGGAGAATTAACAGAACAAGAAGTTAATATGAAAGACGATCCTTTGAGAAGTGTTGAACAAATGTCAATTGCTGATACATTAACAGATGATGAGGATATTTATGCAAGACATGATCATGAATAGGGCATTTGGTTGAATCCGTCATTTCATTCAATAAAAGGTCATAGGAAACTTAGTAAGGCTCCTAAAAAAGAAAAAGGTGCATTTCATATTAAATTTGAATTAATTATAATTTGTTTTTATGATTATACTCTATCCCTGAATGTAATTATTTAATGTTAACATTTACTTTCTGTCTTACAAAGATGACTTCTTCAGATAACATGGACGGAGTCCCCCTCATCACTCTGTTAAGGCAAATAAGAAAAAGGGTTGAGGGATTACCAAACTTAAGTCCATTAGCAAATCAAGAAAGTTAGGACAAAAGTTACAGGTAAATTGTCATCATCAATGAATTTTGCAATGATATTCAATGATCTTTTATGCTAATATTAGTAACACTAAAATGTCTTTATGATTTATATTTGCATATAGGTTGGCTGGAATGGAAAAGGTCAACCGATAGACCCTAACAGATCAAAATTTGCACATTTCATTGGCTTTGTTACTAGGAGTACAGTGCCAATCAGTTATTATGATTGGTCAAATGTCCCTTCTAATGTTAAAGAACATATTTGGGAGCAAGTTGAGGTACACAATCATAATCGTTTCAGTTATTTTATATTGGTTTACCCAAGAGAGTTTATCTGATATGTTTTTTGTTTCCAATGTAGCAAACTTTTGAAGTGGATGTTGTTTGCAAAGATTTTGTTCTTTCTTTAGCTGGACGGAACTTTCGTGCATTCTGGACACGTTTGAGGAAACATATCTATGACAAAGATGAAAATTGTGTCCTCCATCCTCCAGAGAAGTATTAGAGATTCATCACAGTCACTAATCACTGGATGGACTTTGTCAACCAAAGCTGCACAGAAACTTTCAAGGTACCATGTCACACATTATTATATCAAATTACTATCACCATTACAAATGGGTATTGATTTGGTACGTTTCTAAATGCCTTATTTCAGAAAGAAAGTGAGGCTAATGCACAAAGGGCAAAAGAAATGTCGTACAGATACAGGAGGTCAGTTAAGGGATATGCTCAGTTAGAGCAAGAGTTGGTGTGTTTTTTGTGTCTTATGTAACAATGTGACGCTAATGTGTTCTCTTATGTTAAACCTATTAACGAGGGCATTTAATTATTAATTTTGTGTAGATTGCTACATCTGCGTCTAATTTGACCTCAGTACCTTGACATGTCCTTTGAATAGCTGCTAGGGTAAATAAACAAGGTAGCATTGATGACGAAGGAGTTAAAAAAATGGTCAATGAATTTGTAAGTACTTAATACTAATGTGTTAGTATTTTCAAATATGTTAAGTTTTATTTTGAATTCTCCTTCCTAATGGTTTTTTGTTATGTTTATTGTAGGAAACCCTTTCACAGGTCACTCCAGACGCTGAGACTGAATCAACAGCCCGAAATGACACACTCTCTCAAGCATTTGGTGTAAGAGAGCATCCAAGTCGTGTGAGGGTTGTAGGTTTTGGGGTGACCCAAAAATCTGCATTTGGGCCAGCTACATGTCCACATCCTTCATCTACTGAGTGGCAAAACATGAAGCATTGGGTAACACATTTGACCAATATCGTGACACAGTTGACAAGGAGTCAGGGACTATCTCGATTCATGTCAAGTCAGATGTCATTCAACCTTACTCATTCCCCACCACCATGTATGCTACCTCCTTTCAATATTGCTCCTCAAATGCAATCGATGGCGGATATTGGTTCCCAAATGCCTATAGATGCACCTTTTACCAACCATAGAGGCAATTGCACACCAATTGTATCTGTTGAGATTCCAGAGGTATTTAAACTATAGTAAATCATCATTTACCTTTTAATGTTTAATGCTTTGGATTTAATTTTTGCGTAATATAACAAACTTTCATTTGTAGGGTGATCATGACTGTATGTTATATTTGAACAAACCTTTTCGTCTGGTTGCAAGAGGTAGAGTATATCATACAGTGGCTGGGGACTCCTTACATAATATGGTTCTTCTCCCAGAGCATGGTAAGGTTCCTATAGAGGTAGTGCAACGACATGAGGAGGACTCTACACTGCCTGTCCCAAATGAACAAGCAAACATGTATTCCCTGGGAGATGTCATTGGTACTTATGTTGCTTGGCCATTGTCCCTAATCACTTTAAGACCCAAGGTATGTAAACTTGTTTCTTTATAGTTCCTATTGCTAGATGTTACAATTAAAAGGTTTGTTCTTTTCAGGTTGCCCCTTCATCAGGTAAAGTAGGAACAGAGATAGGGTACTCAAAAGAGTCCATTGCTGGTCCATCCAATAAAGGTAGCACTAGTTGTGTGTCATCAGAGATTCTGAAGTTGGCAAAAGCCCAAGGTGCTACATGCTTGGATATGATGAAGCTGTTTGCTGCATGCTTGGATATGATGAAGCTGTTTGTGAGAAGTGTTTAAGCCATTGATACAGCTATAATTCAACTAACAAGTGAGCACTGGGGTAAAGAGTTTTGTGACATTGTGGGGAAGGAAAACATCATAGAGGTCATATGTCGACATTGGTTGAGTGCCTCTAGCATTAACCTTTACATATGGTACATTAATTTTCAAATTATATAATTCATAGTCAATTTATAACTTTTATAACCTTTATTTAATAATCAATTCTACTTTTGCAAAATGAGATATTTGTGGGAAGCTTATTTGCATAGGACAATGGTAAATAGATTCTCATTTATATCTCCGTATGAAATGGACAAAACGCTCAATCCGACCCACATCAACATATAGCTAAAATGTTGAAGCGTCATATGGGTGAAGATCACTTGATTTTTACACTTTATAATGTTGGATAAGTCAATCTCAATGAGACTCTGCTTTATGTTTTATAATTTAGCATATAACTTTTAAACTTAATAATCTTAAAATGATATTTATAATCGTAGTAGGCAACATTGGGTCTTGGTTGCCATCAATACTGCTGACGAGACTATCTATTATATGGACCCTCTACGCAAGCAACTGCAGATGAGAACACACATGCAGAACCTATTTAATAAGTAAGCATTCATTTATGTCAACCAACTATGATTAATGTTAAGTGGTTCAAATGTATCTAATTTCTTTGGTCCACGACTCTTAGTGCTCTTGTCACGTATCGAGCAAAGAGGGGAGTGCAGCCCTCTAGTACAAAGACGTGTCAAAAAAAATGAATCACTGTATAGGTAAGACTATATCATATCTCATGTTTTTAATTTTCATATAAATCGTAATTGCACTGTATATCATTCTTAGTTAATGCTGTTTTATTTTATTTTTATCTTTCACACAGTGTCCCAAGCAAACAAATAATGATGACTGTGGATATTATATGTGTCTATTCATTGGGGATGCTTTGCACCATGGACAAACTGTAATCCCAGTAAATGTAATAATCTTACACATTCCAATTCGTTTACCATATATGTTTATTATTTCACTTAATTAATTAAGCTTTGTTTTCCCTGTCTTTGTATTTCAGTACTTTCCAGAGGTGCAGATGTCAACTTTTCCTGACAACAAAATTTGTCAATTGCAAAAGAAGTGATATTCATATCTATACCATAGATATTTAAAGGACATATTAAGCACAATAGATTATTAGTGTACTTTTACAATATTTAGACAATTTTCTTTAAAGGCTAGGCAAAATATGTAAATATGAGACTTTGATTGATTGTAATCTATACATGTGAGTTGTAATTGAATAATACAATGTGCAATTGCTCTGAAATTCTGGTATATCAGGCTCTGTTTGAATTTTATATTCTATTTGAATTGATTCTGAATACTGTATAATTTACCAAGTATGCTAAAAAAATGTTTTGTGCCAGTTTTATTAAAATATTTAAAAATGTTTCTTAACTTTGGAGAGCAGTTCAGGTTGAACCGCTCTAAGAAGTTCACTTTGGAGAGCGGTTAAAGGAGAACCACTCTCCAAAATGTACTTCTGAGAGCAGTTTAATTATAACCGCTCTCATAAGTTTGAGATAAGAGAGCGGTTAACTTGTCAACCGTTCTCTTTAGTCTAACGTGTGAGAGCGGTTCAATCTTAACCGCTCTCCAAAGTACTATATTTTGTAGAGCGGTTACGCGCTTAACAGCTCTCTTTAGTGAACTTCTGAGAGCGGTTAACTGCGTATCCACTCTCCAAAATATACATTGGAGAGCGGTTAAATAACTGCTCTCCAAAAATAAAGACATTGGATAACACGTGATTTTAAAGCGCCACTAACCGCTCTCTTAATTCAAGCGAAACCGCTCTTACATCTCATTTTTGGCGTAGTGATCACACACCCAATAATTTATATTCCTAGAAAATTAAATGATGAGGCAAGTAAATCAAAAGTACAACCACTCATTCTATTTTTCAATAAGAAGGTTCATCAAAATAAAGCATGAGTAGCTAGTTCATACCATGCATTAAGAACAGATTCACAAGCTAACATCAAAAGAAGCTTAAACTAAAGTCAAGATTTTAATTACATTACAGTCCCAAAGAGATCCATCAACCCTAACTACAAAATATTTAGCAATCCATCACAAAAATGTAAAACACAAGAAAAGAATGAGAGGTTCCCTTTGCCATGTTCTTGAGAAGAAAATGAATTTGATAATCTTCTTCAATCTTTCTCTCCAAAGACCCAAGTGTGGATTTGTTCTTCCTACCCAAAAAGAGTTGCCCCCTGGTCCTCTCTCGAAAAACTCTACTTCTCTCCCCTTCCTTTTCCAATGTGTCTCACAATCCTTTTTATCTTACACATGTATTTTTGTCCACATCAGTAAGGTTGCGTATTGATGAACAAACGTCTGTGCTTTGATGCTGAAAGTTCTGCAACTTCATTAGCTAATCGTGATAAGCGCCTTAGTGCACACAAGCTTGTGCCTTGGCATAGGATGACCCGAGAGCATATTGTCATACTTGGGTGGCGCCTTGGCACACAATGTGCCTTGGCACGGAATAACTTGCAATCAATATCCAAACTTCAACAATTTTCACCCAAAATAGTTGTAAGGTAAGAAAAATTATAAAAACTAGAATTCTAATAAATTTGGAAGAAAAAATGAAAAATAAGAAGTTAAAAAAGAAGAAAAAAAGATTAAAACTAAACAAAAACTACACATTACTAGACTCTTAATATATGGCTGATTTTCAGAGTTGTCTTATGTGTGGTGATGATTCTAAGTCCATTATGTATGTTTTGAGAGATTGTTACTATGCTTATTCTGTTTGGGAGCACTTTATTCTTCCAGCTTACTGGATTCAAATTTTTAGCACTGATTTAAATATTTGGTTGCCTTCTAACTTAACTAATACTTATATGAGAAAATGTCATAACTGGCCTATGATTTTTTATCCCTCCCCATGCTGGCCAATTGAAACTGAATGTGGATGCGGCAGTGGCAAAGTCCAATAGAGTTGCTACTTATGGAGGACTAATTCAGAACAACTTGGGTAAATTTAGAGTTGGCTTCTACTCTCACCTTATCGTTGCTCCCCTTTGTTTGAATAACTTTGGAGTTTGTGTATGGTCTTCATTTGGTTGTTCAAGAAAACATCTAGTGTATTTGAATTGAAAGTGACTTCAAGGAGGCTATCAATCTCATTTTGACTATCTAGCCTACTTTCCATCCTCTTACTGCTTTGATTTGTAATATTAGAAATTTCCTTCATAAAATTAGTTTTTGTTAGGTTCAATCATATCTGTATAGAGGCAAATCAATGTATAGATACCGTTGCGAAAATAGGTCTTGATCTCCTCTCCTTCTTCTATTAATTTGAGTTCTCTTCCCCTCTCCCCCTCCCACCTTTGGTTTCTCTTTTAAATTTAGATTCTTGTAATCATTGGTACTCTAGGCCCTCTCTTTTTTGTTTGGCCTGTTAAGCTCTATTTACTAGAAAAAAAATGAAATGAACTTTTTTAATCTTTCAATTTGTGTTAAATTGATTAAAAAACTTATTTTCAACAAAATTTAGAAATAAAACTCTTGTCCATACTAAAATTATCAATTTTTATCTTAATTTTTAAAAAGAAAATAAAATAGAAAAAATATTATTATTATATATATGCTGAATAACACTATTTTGTGCAAAGGACTTTTAATTTGAAATTTTTATGGCATCGTGATTCTGTTATTCAATAAGGTTTTAGTTAACATATAAAATGGAAGACTTGAAGAACGTATCACTCTTTTTTTTAATGTGAAAGATATTACTAAAAAGAAATACTTGAAAAACAACTCTCTAGATTAGGAGATTGAACATGTACACCTTAACTAATAACATTATACTTGCATTAGTGTAAAGTAGTAAATTATACTTACACTAATAATTCTGGCAACTAAAAGTCTTTCATTTAACTTACAACTAATGATCAGTGAAACAATAAATTATAACTCATTAAATATAAATTAAATGAAAGACTTAGATTGAGTGTAAGAATTTTCAAACTTATATTATGGATCGAGTGTAAAATTTTTTAAACTTATACTAGTGTAAGAATATCATGTCCATATATAAGACATTACAATGTTACACAATAACCAAATCACATGAAAATCCACACATAATAGAACTCCATTTATTACGACCAACTTCATCCAAATCAAATCATAATAAACTATAAGCACCGTATGAAACCTACAAAATAGGCAACCAAAACACTGTAACCCTTCTTATATTGCCAATATTTAATTATGAAAATCCTCTCCAACCAAAAATTAAAGTTGAAGACCCACACCAATGGAACCACTCCAAGACCAAATTAGAAGCCACCCAAATATAATTACCACCACTCAGAACACAAAAGTTAACTGAGTCACCACCTAAATATATGAGCTGCTAACGATCCATTCCGATCCTAAAAAAAAAAAAGACAGAAGCAAGCAAACACTAATTTAAATATAAAAGACAGTAAGCTTTTCATCTTTCATTAAATTAAATTAACTTTTTATAAATAAAAAAAAAAGTTAAGAAATATATGAATTTTTAATATTTTAAAAAGTGTAAATATTATAATTGTTAATACTCAATATTCTATTATACTAAATAAAATTTAAAATAATAAAAGTTAAATTTTGAATTAATATTAAAAAATAATTACGTAATTTTAAAAAATTTCATAATGATAAAAGAATTAATCCCTAAACATATTATTGCATGAGAATTCTTCTATAAAAGCTTTTGTTTAAAAATTAACTCGTACAAATTATATATAGAAATTATTAAACCACCAAAATATTCAAACGAAAAACTATGTATATATATATATATATATATAAAACACGTTAAGTGTCAATCTAAATAATATGAAAATGTCAATAACTTATTTTCAAAAGCAAATGTTACCAAATTCATCACTTCTTCTGGTACCCGGACTAATAGATATCTAATTTGGTCCTTAAAAGATGTTACTTGCATTAAATTTATTTTCAAAAGTTTCCATCAATGTGACTTTATTCCTTTAGTTGTTCACTTGTTAACAAGTACATACTATCAAGGTTGTCGATTTACTAAGTTAATCTCTTGAGAGACCAATTTAAATATAAAAACCTTGAAGAACTAAAAGAAAACAGGTAACATCTTTCATCAATCAAATTGTATACTTATTTTCTTCTATTTGGTGTTACGGTAAGCATTTTCTAGCCAAAACTAGAAATGAGACGAAGTCACCTACCAAATGAAGAAATTTGAGGAAATAAGTTGCAACAATCTAATTAAATATAAACATTTTTTGGTAACAAAAGCCGAAGTTCAGATATCGCGCCAATCAAGTTTCTAACTCAAAACACAATTACATTTTGGATTATTTGCTACTCTTCCATAGCATCTCCTTCAATCACTTCCACCTTCTCCTTCAATGGGGTAATTTTTGTTAAGAGAATCTCTGTAATGGAGAATAGAAATTAGTAGAGACTAATATCAATTTTCAAAGGAATATACTCCACACTGTTTAATCGGCCAAAAAAAAAAAGGAGCGGAATAAGAAAACAAAACCAGACATGCATATCATTCGATGTTCAATTATTTTATCAAGCCCTGTTTGTAGGAAGTTTTCTTTATATTATCCAAGGACTCTACTACATAAGGCTATGTGCAATTTTCCTAATTGCCACTTCCAATTGAAACAATCAGCCCCAAAATTGCAAGATTTGCATAAATATACACTTAATTACTATTATATTTAAATAGTTAACGGAATTGTGTACATGCATAGTTATCAAATAGCACACGATAGCGGCAATGCGGCCAAAGGCCACCACAGATCTAGCATAGCAGAGTGTTTTTGCTGTCGTGGCCATCGCAGCTGTATTTGCTGCCCAAATGCAGCCTTTCATGGCGCAATAGCACCACCATAGGGAAAGATACAAACTTTCCTTTCCTATCCTCAAAACAGGAATTTTTGGGTTAAGGGTATAAAAAACTTCTAATCTTGTAGAAATAAGCTGATTTTTCCTCTTTGCCCTCAAGATGGCACAGTCTTGACGTTATTAAGGGTAATAATATATAGTCTTCTCAGTTTTCAGACCTAACCTCACTTTTCCCCACGTTTTTCTTTTTCCTTTCTCTGTTCAACAACCCCATCCTCTCATCTCTATTGCTGTTCTGCTTTGCAACTAGAGACACATGACAAAACCCCACTATTTGTCCACTTTTTTCTTCTCCCCTTCTCTATTTGACACTCCCTACTCTCATCTCTGTCTCTGTTCTGCTTTGCAACAATCTCCAATCCAGCAGAGTTACTCGTCTTCGATGACTTCTCCAGCAAAATCCACTTCCTTTCTTCTCTTCATGTCTTTTGTTGATAATTATTCATACGCTATTCATGCATATTTTTTTTAGCATTATATATATAATTATCTACACATGTATATATTTTATATCCATATAAAAAACTTTAAAATAGCAATTATCCCACTTTAGCGTTTTGAGAGTTGTCTGCTACGCACTGGGATTGACAAGTTACAACTATGCATGCAACCTTTACTTTATACAGCCTTGTTTTTGTGTGCAAGGAACCAGATTAAACAAATGGATATTTTATTGGAAACTTTCACATACAGCCTTTCCAATACTGAATACATAGATTGAAACTACCAAACATAGACCACTCCCTCCCTTCCCACTTCCCCCTACTCAAACCATAGATGGCTTTCTTCTCCTACCATTCTCCCTATTCTCAGTGACTCCCTTCCCTGATCCTTTCCCATCCTGTACATGTGCAGACTGCTACATTGCGCCAATAGTGATTACCTGTCACATTTTTTTATCAGCCCACCAAACATGCCCCTTAAACCTTGTTCCCTTTCCACTCCTCCTAATATATGCCCCGTAATTGGGATCTAAGTAATCTAACATATTCTTCAATTTGAAATATGTATGTCAAATGCACAATTCGTTATTTAAACATGTAGCAACAATAGATGCAATTTACACAATGTTATATCCGGTTAGGCAGATGGTTGTTTAAATTTTAAGCACTACAAGGTGGTAAAATGTACATTATCATAAGTTGAAAATGTCTTATATAACTTGAGCTATTATCCAAGTTAGACACTTCACAACAGTATATTCCCAATATCATATTTTTCAGAAGGTAAGAAACTATGTCATGCAAATATAACTGCAACCTATTGACGGTTGTCACACAATACAAAGAAAAACAATACATTTTATTGCAGCTGCAAGTGTATTAAATTAGTAAAAGTTCACAACCAACCTGTCTTTTTGGGGAAGGTAAAGCCTTTTGGATTGACAAAGGTACGAGGATTTGGTAGAAGGTGGTTCCTGAGATATTCCTTATGTCCCTGTGATGTGTCATTAATGAAGAAATTGAACAGAGACTAAAGTTAGAATACTCCCCTGAAAGAATAACCTGTAGAATTGAGTATCAAGGCACCAACCTTAGTTATCACACAAACATCAACATTACTCCCACTTCCCAAGTCATTAAATATACCAGCACATATTGCCTCAACAACCAGCTTTATTCCTTCATCCCTCTGCAGCACATCAAAATGTTTATAGCACATTAAAATCTCTATCAAATTGCAACATTTGACATGATAGAAGTTAAAAACACTACCAGTATCAATTATAACAAATATGCAAATTTTACATTTACACTTCATATTGACATAAATGCTTCATACCATTCCACTGAAAAGAGATTATAAATAACACTATTTTTGACAGAATATCACTGAATTCCCTCGTCTAAAAAGTTTTAAGGGTGTCTTTCCTTAAAAATACTCTAATGAAGAGCTCAATTGAAGAAAGCGTGACTTCTGAGCCTTAATATGCTTACTTACACTCAAGCATTCCTTGTATTTAGACTCAAATACAGACATTGCAGCAAGTGAACCTGATCCCATTGTAGCAAATGGGAGGGTGTCGGTTGACCCATGGGGATAAATCTGCAAAACAAGTCATCAAAAGGCATGAGAAATCGAACCACATGCATTCAAAAAATGGAAACTGGAGCATACAAGAAAAGTTTTAAGCAACGAACTAACAGTATGCAAATGAGGTCCAGTGATATCAACCCCACCAAGAACTAAAGCAGCTGAGACATAACCTTGATAACTGCACAACAGTTTAAAAGAGTCAGATTTAGCAGTTGACCCACACAGAAAATCCACCTAATATGCAAGTTCTGGAACTCAACTTGAAAAGATGTCTCTTAAGCAGAGTCAGTGCTGTAACAACTCTTGATTCTCTACCAGTATGGTAACGATGTAACTGCAGCTGTGAGCTAACCATATCTAGATTAAACAACAAACTTCTCATTTTCAATGATTTTATTTACCATATTAACAAAAGAGCAAAACCTAAACACAATCCATGGGGTAATAAGAATCATTTTGAAAAATACCAGTTACTGCCTCTGTATCAGCAGCAGTGCCTGCTCCACAGCAATATATATTGGGTGCCATATAATGAATTTTCTCACAGTTTTTATCAGCCACAATGGGTCCTTCAGTTGCCCTAGTATCAGCTCCAAGAATGACACCATCCTGAGACACAATTATTATGCAGGAAAATTCAACACTAGATCATAATACACAAAATAATAAAATATGCAGTAAAATACAAACCTGGAAAACTAAACCGACAATAGTAGTGCCAGTTTTCAAAAAGGTTGGGGGCTTAAGGCCTTTCTTTTCAAGCATTTCATTTCTTCGGCATAGATCAAAACTGAATCCACCCTTGGGAGGAAGATCCAACGTAGAAGACATATCGCAAATCAAAATTGACCCTAGAAATCAAGACACCAAAACGTAACCATATAACTGCTCGGAATTAATCCAAAACAAAATAGAATAAAAGCAATGCTCTGAAAATTTAGGGCGAGTAGAGGAATGTGTTGTCGAGAATACCAGCGAAGAGTTTTTCAATAGCGAGTCTTCTGTGGGTGGTGTTGCGTTTTGTTGGGTCTTGCCTTGGGCTTTAAGCAGGGAAAAGCTTATTTTTATTTTGGACCGTTAGATTATATGTATATTCTAATGAATGGTCTTGATTCATTTTTTACCTTACTTGCAAGGCAATACAAGCTCATATCTTTTATGTGAACTGCAAAATAGTATCCCAAATAGAATTGTTATATTTGCAAAATTATTTATTTATTTATTTATAATAATTGCATTAGCTTATTTTTAATGGAATGATCAAAATGTCAAAATGGAATATTATGTGAAAATATAAAAAATTGTAGAATTTTATATACAGAGCGACTAAAATATAGCATAAATATAAAGATTAAAAAAACAAACACAAAGACTAATTTAATATAATTTTCATTTTAATAAATGATAGAGATTAATTCTAAATATTTTTTTATATAATGATAAAAAATTAAAATTAAAAATAAAATCAAAGATATAAATTAAATTATAAAGTAATTTAAATTATATGTTTAATTAGAAGTATATATACTTCTTTAATTCATTTACTGTCAAAATATTGTCAAATATATAATGCATTCTTAAGAGAGGACGAATTGCTCCGGTCAATCTATCATCAAAATTGGTTGGATTCTAGCATTATTTCAATAAGCAATAGAAAAGTTTCTTTCCAAAAAACTTGCATGCCTTATCAATATCTTTTTCAAATGCTAGCATGAATTCTCCATAGTTGATTAAAATAGTTTTGTAATTTGCTAAATAATGAAATTGAACATGCTTACTGACAAAATTTGTGTCACTTTTTTCTTCCAAGTAAACGATGAACAGAAAATTCAACCTGCCTCCACATTTTTTATACAATTTATAACATGGTACAAGTAAGGCAACATAAGATTGAGATAAAGAGTGACCACTACAATAAGCGATGGTTTGCAAACCATTCTCACTGCAAGAAATCATATATATAGTGATTATGATATTTATTATTAAAAGCTTTAAAAGTTGTTGTTAAGATAAGTTTGTAACGATATTTAAATTCGTCATCTATAGTCACTGATAGTTAAGTCACTATTATATTTAAGACGATATTATGTAATCACTAAAGTAAAGTATTTATTATGACAAAAATTAACGTCAATGATATATAGAAGTATTAATGACAAGATAATTCATCATTGATATATATAACATTTGAAATAATTATTAGTCACTATTATTTTAAAAATAATAATTAATTTATTCATCACTATTATAAATTATTTTTAATAATATTTTTATAACAAAAAAGTTTTTAAAAATTAATATTTAATTAATAATTACTTTAAATTAATAATTCTTATATTATTACTCAAATTTATATCACTAATAATTTAATTATTATTTTTTAAAATTAACATTGTTGTTATATCAAAGTAAATATTTTAACAATTGTATTTTTAAATAAAATAAATATAAATTAAAATCATAAATGATAAGTTATGAAAGTATATGCTGAATCATAAATTTAAATATAATAAATATCCAATAAAAGTTTACACATAAAAATTATAAATGAAATTAAAATATATTGTCAACATATTAAGATTCTAAAATAAAAAAAACTAATATTAAATTAAACAACTAAAATAGAATGAAAAATACTCTCATGGATTCTGATCCTGCAGATAAGAAAAAAAAAATATTAGTAAATATAAATCAATCAATTAATAAATTTTTAAGAATGTAACTAAATAATAATTAAGTGATGATAACTAAAATAATCAATAAACTTACATGGAGCATGTGAATCATTAAATAACTTGTTGAATGATAATTCTTCCAATAAGATAGTCCATTGACGTTTTATTTCTGTCTCAAGATCTTTCTTAATTTATTTCTGCTGAGATTCAAAAGTTAATTTTTAAGCATCAATCAATTCACGTTGATATTACAATTCAATTTGCAATTGAAAATTAGTTTTTTCTTGTTTTCTTGAAATGTCAGTCAATTTTTTCACTTATAACTCTAAATCATTATCTCTTTTCTTTGCATTCTCAACTTGATTTTTAATTATTTGTTTGTTTATAAATTCTTTTTGTTATTGCTGCACCCTAAACCAAGTGAATGATTTGGTTTTCTTCATAATACGAGTGCAAAATGCTCAATCAATGGCACTGGAGCAATCTTCTTGATATATATCTCTTATATTCTTCAAATCTTCCTGTAAAAAGATTAAGATAAATAAAATAAAAATATAAAAATATTAATGAAATTTTTATTTCAACTATCACAACTTTTAAAAATATTCTCTCTTACCATAATTTGGGCACCATTTGGAGTACACCATATTCCATTACATCTCATTCGTGTGGCCTTCCATATTTTTACAACATCTGACCATTTATTAGTTTTTGAATCTTCTTTCTATTAAAAATAAAAAAAGAAATAAACGATATTAAAATTACAATAAAAGATATCAATTATAATTCAACATCATCAACTTGAAAGATATCAAATATAATTTAACGATATCAAAACAAACAATAATTCAACGTCATTATAGACAAGCTACCAATTATAAATTTCAATAAAAGATATTAAAGTTATCTATTAGAGTTAAAAATTACTCATATTTTAGTCATAAACATAGATAAATACCATTTCAAATTACTGATATTATATATAATGCAAAAAAAATAACATAAAAAAAATATCATTTTAAATGCCTTTTGCACAATTGATTTTGTACCGGTGATAGATATAATTTCTTGCTTACTTCGATTAGCTTTATTTTTCAAGCTCCTCTCCTACATGAAATGAAAATGGTTTATTATTACAAGTATAAAGAAAATAAATAAACTAAAGTTATGGATAAAGAAGCATCTGTACCTAAAATTTAGAATCACTTCATTTGTTTTCTATTAACCAATTTCAATCCTCGGGAGACACATCATTTGGCCTATTTTTTTTTTTTAAGATATGCTCGATACAAATTATGATGTCTGTTCTTATATTGAGATTGCATTTGTTTCATGGCATATTCTTTAACTTCATCAGGCAAACATAGGATTTCCTGAAGTCATGTAAATTCATTAGTAAAGACAAATCAAAATATTATAAATCAAAATATATTGTTAGGTTAGAAAATATTGTATAAAACAAGTAAATAAGTGAAGTAATGTTAACCTTTATATGTTTCCGCATTGCATCTACATCATCCTCATATATTTCTTTTCAATTATTAACTTGAAGCGGTGCTCGTTGGTGTATACAAATAAGTGCTTCAGATTAAAAAAAAAACTTGCATGCTTTCCACAAAGTTTGTAGTATGGTAGAGGAAATTGGATATCAAGAGTCTTTTCCTTTGCCATTCTCTTTGTTTTTTTTGTTGGAGTCTTGTATTAATAGTATGTCCACGACCCTTTCTAATATTGCCTAAAATTATGGGAGATTTCACATATGAACATCATCATCTAGCACTAAAATTCATTAAACTCAAATTATCCAACTTCCTACCCACATGTATCACATATAACGACTGTGTTTTGAAGATTTAAAATTTAGGAGAAAAGCATTAATATGAATAATTATGTTACCATTATCAATTCAATTATTAAGTTAAAATTTGTCACATATTGTTTTACTAATTATGGTGAAAAAAAATTTCATACCTGTATTTATTCCAGCTTGTTCAACATTGATCACTTGTGAGTCATTAGGTATAATATTAAATTGAGTCTTGTTCACTTGTTTTTCAAGATGTGTAGTCACCATTTGTTAATACAATAATTAATCATAAAAAATATTTAAGAATATTGTTAGTCTTATTCAAAGCCATGAAAATAAAATATTTTTCACAAATATACTAATTTAACGATAAAAGTTGCAATGTTTAACTTTCTTTTTCGTGACCAATGAGCATTTTCAATGATAACTTTATCATCTTTACAGTACTCGTCTTCTTCATTTGAAGAATTTAATCTAAATTCTTCATCATCTTCAGGTCTGTATTCTTTATCTTATTCATCTTCAATCTGTTGATCTTCATGTTTTTTGTTCTTGACATTCTCCATTAGACCCTTGAAGAATAAAGTCATTTGAGACAATCCTAAATCTTCTAATTTTGCTTTATTCTCTGCAATTTTTTGCAGTCTCTCTTTCTCGTATTCTAACATAACTTTGTGCAAAGTGATACCACTTAAGAAATAAAAGAAAAATATCAAATGAATAAGTGGGTATAGAAATCCTAAAAAAAAACAAACAAACGAGGATATATAAAAGAGGAAAAAAGTACATCAAAAGGGAACAACAAATTGTATAAGAAAAAAAAAAGTTAAATTACTGCAGCAACTAAGATTATAATGTACACAAACAAAGAATGTTAAATATGCATTTGTAAAAGCTACAGAAGAAAATGAACCTACAACGTATTACAATACCTGGATATATTAAAGATCGTAGCATGAAAGATCTAACAAATGATTGTTTTTATACTTGGAAAAGTACTTGATGTGTGCGAGAGAGAAAGGGTATAATTGCACATTGGAAAAAAAGTCTTATAGTTTGTTCATACCTGAATATCTATAGCAATTTGAGCATAACTATTACGGAGTGCAATATTTCCTAAAATAATGAAAATAATATTCCACAATTTATCTGCAAAGCTTTTCTCCTTGCTTTTCCAAATCAAAAAGGTACTCCTCCCTTTTCCTGTTTCACTCTCTGAACTGTAGCAACTCCTTTGAACAGCAAAAAACGAGCGGGAAGATATATGAGTGTTAAAGTCCAGAGTGGTGAAGAAAGTAAAAAATGAGCAGGAAAAGATATGAGTGCTAAATTTTTTTTGTTTCCCAGGTATACACTTTTTTACAATAGTATTTTTTTTTTTTAATTTTTACTCCATGATTTGATCCACTCACAAATTTATCTGATTAATGGAGCAGTTTTTTCTGCAAAATAGTTAGAATCATGATTTCATTGGTAGTTACTTTTTTTTATCCCTTTTATTAATTAAAAAATTTAATTATATATGAAATGTTTTATTGATTTATCATATTAAATAAGTTTGTGTTTGAATTTAAATTTTAAACTTTTACATGATGGAATAATAATTTTTTGCATCTATAGTGAGTTTTTTATTTTTATATAAATTTTCTCTTATTTTAAATTATTTTTATGAGATAATTATACCACACTAATTTTAAATTATTTTAAATATAATTTTCCGTAATACTGTATATAGTCTTACGTACATAATACTATATATATTTTGTATATAATTTTATAATATATTAGATAATGCTCTTATGTAATATTATATATACTATATATAATTTATTTAAATAATATATCTTGTTACTGTTCTTGATATTGTATACAATAACAAACTTAATACGATTTGTTTTTTAATTATTTTTAACAAAAATTAATAATAACAAAAATTTGTTATTTTAGATAATATTAATTTAAAATTATAAATTTTAATTTATATTTAAATGAACAATTAATATTGTAATTTATGTTTCTATATTAAATAGTTGTTGAAGTTCTTCTAAATTGGTAAGAGCATTTATTAGTTATAATTATCTATTTTTTTATTTAATAAATTTAACTTTAATGAGCAATTACTTATTATTTTGTTTGATGTATATTTTTTGTATAGCTAAGTATGAGATTAATTTAATTTTTATTATATTTTATGTCTCAAGCTATAATATTTGATTGACATATAATATTAAACTAAAATAAAATTAATATATCTCAAGCTTCATTTAATTCAACATATAATATTTGATTGATATATAGTAAATGAACATCTCAAGCTTCATTTCATGTCTTCATCTTTTTGTTTTGGTACAACAATGATTAATATTATGTGTTTTTTATTTACAGATTCAACAAAAAGCAAATCTCTTTACAATCTTCTTGCACTTCAAACTTCTGTTTACGTTTTATTTATAAGAATTACTAATCTCATTCCAGTTCAGGTACATCATTCACGAACATATTGAGCTTCATTATGTGTTTTTGTCTTTATTAATCAATTTACTTTGGTATGACATTGATGAACATTGTGTGTTCTTCATCTATAAACATAACAAAAATTACAAATTTTCTTAAAATCTCTAATGTGGTGAGTCTTCATCCCTATATTGGTGACTCCACAAAGTTGTCAAGAAAATGAAAGTCTTTGTCAATCTATGTATATTGCAATTGAACTAGAAAATATACACTTTTTAGATTAGTTATCCTTAATCAATATAAATAATTATTTTTACATCATTTGTATAACTGATTTGAAATGTCACTTACTTATTATATTAATTGTATCTAAATTGATTTACTAACTGATGAAAAATGTCATTTTTAACCAATGTAATAAGTGACTTATACACTAATGATTCACAATGGGAGAATATGTTCTAACAATGTATTAAGAAACTTGGCAATTGTTAATTAAGGATACATCAACTTTAGTAACAATAGTTTTTGAAATATTTTCAAAAACAAAATGAGGCTACAGAGAAGGAGCACCATGTTTATTCTCTTTGGATCCTTAAAAAAGTGCAAGAGGAGTATTGACTTACTCTCAACTAGGAGAAAAAGCTTTAGTTTTGGAAGTTAAGAGAGAAATAGGTTAAATATGGAGATCACAATACCACTTTATTTCCTACTCAAGTTGTTATTCAAAGATAGAGAAATAAACTTAAGGATCTAAATACTCAAAAGGATGGTTGATGTGGATATTTTAAAGAAGAAAGCATTAGAGTTTTAACAAAAGAAAGTGACACTAAAAGGAGGTTCATTTTGAGGTTATACCTAATTCTAATATTGCCCAACTTTCTCAAATAACAATAGATAATTTGTTGTAACATATTTCTAAGAAGAAAGGTGATAATGTTTTAAATTTTATGAAGCCTTGTCAAATATAAAGTCATTGGTCCAAATGGTTTATATGTGAGTTTCGTTTAAGACTTTTTAGGATAGTTGTTGGGGATGATATTTGTGCCCTGGTTAATCATGCTTTTTTCATGGACATTTTAATGCTTCATTTGTAGAGATTTTTAATGGTTATCATACCTAAATTAGATAACCGAATTGACTTAAAGGATTATAAACATATCACATATGAAATTATTGCCAAGATTATTTATTACGTAAAGATTACATTTTTTATCATTGACGTTATGGGGTAGGCTTTAAGAGTATATTTGGATGAGGTATTCTAAGTGAGTAATTCTTTTTTTTTTTTTTGAAAGTTTACAAGTCTGAGTTAAAATTTTTTGTTTAAATATTTAATTTTAAAGAATTTAATATTCTCAGAATTTTTAATAAACTACAATCAAAGAATTATAAATCCTAAGAAAAGAGTGAGAATCTATAATTTTTTTCATTTATTACGTGTTTTATTCATATTTTTATTTATTTTTGGTTAATTTAATAATTTAAATTCCATATTTTTAATTTTATCAAATATGGTCATAGTTTTGTTTCTTTAAGAATATAAATAATTTAATTTACTTTATCCAAAAAAAAATTGAAATGAAAGAAATTCAATTATTATATCCAAATAAAATACTTTAAAATAATAAAAATTTATATTATTTAATTTAAATTTTTAAAATTGTTAATTACGTCATCCAAACACAACTTTATAGCTTCATTCTTGCTAAAGGAACCTCAACTATTATTATCATTATTCATTCTAATATTAGTGTTAAGTTGTACCTAAAAAAAAAAAACTTATGCTATAGTGAACTAAAAGCTACTAAAGCAAGCAAACACTTCAATGATTTGGTTTTCCTCCTATAAAAATCTTGATCATATTTTGTTTTTCCTATAACTTTACTAGTTTGTTGTGGAATAGTGAAAAACTTTCTTCCTTTATTAATTTTACGAGAGGATTTTCTCAAGAAAATAATTGTTGAGTTTTTGGGATCTCATCTTATGTAGAGAAAAAGTCTAAATATATTAATTCATTATGTCTCAATAAAACTAGTAAAGATAGGTAGATAGGAGATGAAAAAAAAAGAAGAGAGATTTGGTACAATAAAAATATTAAGAGAGAAAAGAGAAAGAGAATTTGTTATTTTTGTATATTACTGGATTGTTGTTTTTTATATTGCAACTGAAAAATCATTCGTCGTTGTATTAAGTTAATTTTTGGACAATAAATTTGTGACACGTGAATTTTCATTTTGTTTTGTTGGATTATCATGACAAAATTTGAAAAGGGAGAGAGAGGTTTCAATTTCTTACTTTGCAACTAAGGTCTTTTCATCTTCTTATCTCTTGTTTGTAACTATTGGTATTTTATTTGTCTTGCCTATTTATAAGCATAGTTTATGCATTTATTAGAAATCTTATACCCCTTATTGATCATAATAAATTATTTTTTTTAGTTTGCACAACGTGTAGTTTTTTACCCTTATTTTGAAGAATTTTTTACATTAAAAATTATTTTTTTATACTATTTTGTATTTATATCATTATGTTGACAATACCCTTCAATAATCTCCTTATCTATTATATTATGACTTTACTTAAATTTGTGGATAAATTCTTATAAAAAATGAATATTTTTTTTATAAATTAAAAATAAATTTTTTATAAAAGTAAAATGAAAATAAATTTTTAATATAAAAAATATAAGTAAATTTTAATTTATATAAAAAAATTATTTATTTATTATATAATTATTTTTCTCTTACAATAACTTATCTTTGAATGTATGCAACGTTTTTCTTTAATATATTAACGAGGAAGTCATTAGAAATTCTTGGTTGCCAACACGGTTGTCTAGTTACTAAAGGGATATTATATGTTTATTATTACATTTAGATGCACATTAAAAAATTAATTTAATTTATATGTTTATTATGCCAAAACATAAAGATATCCCTATTCAATCAAAATTCCACGAAATCCTGGCCCCAACGACCTAACTATTAACCGCGTATTTCGCCACCATTTTCATTTGGTGGACAGCAAGATCTAATTAAATAAAACTTAAGTATAAAATTTTAACATTTAATATTAATTAAAATTTATTTTAATAAATTCTATAATATTAAATGTATATTTTTTGACAACTTTTTTTTTATTTAAAATATTTCAAAAACTACACTTAAAATAAAAAATTACAATAAATTTTAATAAAATAAAATAAAACAAGGACCTTAGTCTATACGTAAAAAATTATAATTACTTTTAATCAAAAAAATAAAGTAGACAAAGACCTTAGCTATGCTTAAAGGTAGCCTACAATGACTCTACATTAGCGACCACCTCATAGCTAACATCACTAAAATAAGTAATTAGTAACCATTGTAACTATGTGAAAGCAAAACTATGTTCTCATTTTCAGATAAAAGCAGTATAAAAATTTTTCAATGATAAAATAGTGAGATTATTTTTTTAATTAATTGGGGATTATGATTATGACACGGTGCGTCATTTTCATTTGCACATACAGAAGACAACTGAAACCAAATTCACAAAGGACAAATTTATATATCTTTAGTATTATATTTTAATTTAAATTATAGTTTTATCTTAATAATTTATAATAATTTTAAATGTATTTTTTTATTGAAGTAATATTTTAACTTTGATTAATAACTGAACGGTATTAAAAATCCTAAAAACACCTACAAGAAATGTATATAACAAATTATTCAATTTCTTGTTATGTTTACATTTTTACCCTAAAAAAGTAACTCTTTTTTTTTATAAAAATAAAATGAAGTATTTTTTTCTTAATTATAAAAAACATAGGATAAATTTAAAATATACTAATTACTAAAAAAAATTTATACTATTCTTTTATTAGTATTATTATATATATAAGTTATCAATTACATTATTTAATATTATCGATATTTTTAAAATAAATTTTATATTTATAAAAATTATAACTTATTTAATTTTTTTTATCCTAATAACTTAATCTTTGTTTTTTATAAAAAAAAATTGAAAAGAATATTTTATATTTAAAAACATTTCTTAAAATTCGATTTGATAAGAATTTTTAACTTGCTTGTATGATAAACAAAACTTGTATAGCTTTTCAAACAAAAACACACATTTGAAGATAAATGTTCTCAGAAAAGTCTTATTTCTAGTTACACCCAATTTTGTTAACAATACAAACATGCATTAAAATGCATAAATTGATACTTACTAATTAGTATTTTTCTTTTTGCATGCATAAATGATTTTAATAAACACCAATATCTCTTGCAGACCAAAGGGTGCTTGCTGAATCAAATGATGATTGGTTTGCATACTCAACATGAAGCTCTAATTTTTAAAAGACTTCCGTCTAAGTATTCTTATTCATTGATTGATGCCAAACTTGAAAATAAGTATAAATAATTAAACCCTGTTAGAAGTTACATATATGTGATTATATTCTCAATAGATTATGCAAAAGAAAACATTTGAATGCAAATCCTCATATAGTAAATCTAACTAATGAGGGGCTTAATGGAGATTTGGTTACTTAATTATATGTGAGAAGCTTTAAAGGGTCAAAGGAGAAAGGGGAAACAAGTGAATTTAATTAATGGTAAAGAAAAAAGAGTGGAGTATGTGTTGATGGCATCAATATAAGAAGGGGAGGTTTTGTCGGAACAAGAGTGAACCGCTACGCGTTTGTTCAGTTTCTTTGTTTTTATCTCTCTCTTTCTTCAGAAAAGCAGAAAGAAATAACCCATTCAAATTAAGAAAGAAAGAAAGAGCAATTCCAATCACAATGGCAGATCAACTCACCGATGAGCAGATCTCTGAGTTTAAAGAAGCTTTCAGCTTGTTTGACAAGGATGGAGATGGTATCTTCAATTCTATCATTTTTCTGTCTTTTCTAAATATTCCTTTTCATATTTATTTCATTCCCATCATCATGTTAATTAGCTCATTCCCTAGATCTTTTTAAAACTATTATTGTTGTTTTTAGATTATGTGTTTTTGCCATTACCAGTGGTATAGTTTTTTTTGTGCATTTTTGGAATATTGTATGCGAAAAAGGTAAAACGTTATTGAAAAAAAAAAAGTACATACAATGTCACATATAATCTTAATTTTTAGTGATTCAAATAATGAAACTTATACATAACTCGTATAAAAAAAAATAAAAGAAACAATTTGCTTTTGTTTATCTTTTCTTTCATTTTGGTCTCAAGTAATAACAACAATACATCAAATATAATATGATTGTAGTAAAAAAGGGAATTTCAGGTCTTGCTCACGCTTATGATTTATATAAAACACAGAGACCATTTTAAAGAATATTTTTTTTCCAAATTCAAGAAAATTTCTTTAAAAAATATATTTTAAAAAAATTTATAGATCTTTCTCAAAATTTAACAAGATTTTAATTATGAGTCACTCAGATTATGATGAATTTTTTATATATTTTGCAGTTTAGTGAAATTTTAATTATAAACTAGTTTTAAAAACAAAATATGATTTATCTTTCCTTTATTCCCGGAAGGGATCTAAAAATCTGTGTTAAAACCAATTTGGAAGATTTTACTGCAGATTGCAGAACACTTGTCAATTTTTCTAATTCTATTTGTGACATTCCTATCAACACGATTAAGTGCATATTTGAAAAAGATTTCTTTTTAAATAATAGCTTATTAGCTCTTTGGAAAATGTCGAATATAAATGATTTTTTTT
Source organism: Abrus pulchellus subsp. cantoniensis (assembly GCA_024086825.1). Lineage (NCBI taxonomy): Eukaryota > Viridiplantae > Streptophyta > Magnoliopsida > Fabales > Fabaceae > Abrus > Abrus pulchellus. The sequence goes on from CM044050.1 coordinate 13,893,040, forward strand.
AAAAAATAAACTGAACTAAACACGCAGTAATAATTAATTTGAAGTGTATGTTATGAGGATGTGCTTAATTGGGATCTTCTTGTTGGTGTGTAATGAAACATTATAGGATGCATCACAACAAAGGAGCTTGGCACTGTTATGCGGTCATTGGGGCAGAACCCAACAGAGGCAGAGCTGCAAGACATGATCAATGAAGTAGATGCTGATGGTAATGGCACAATTGATTTCCCTGAGTTTCTAAACCTTATGGCTAGGAAGATGAAGGACACTGATTCTGAGGAAGAGCTGAAAGAGGCATTCAGAGTTTTTGACAAAGATCAAAATGGGTTCATTTCTGCTGCTGAGCTTCGCCATGTTATGACAAATCTTGGGGAGAAGCTCACTGATGAAGAAGTTGATGAGATGATTCGAGAGGCTGATGTTGATGGTGATGGCCAAATAAATTATGAGGAGTTTGTTAAGGTCATGATGGCCAAGTGATCATGCACCATCTCTACTCAATTCTTAATTAATGTCAGAAAAACATCTTAGGACATGGTTGACTTGTGTTATAGTATACCTAGTCCTTGCCCAATGTCCTTTCCTACTCTCTTTTTTCTAAATTTTTATTTTATGGTTTTTAATTCAACCTTGATCACAATTAGTGGTAAACTCTACTGCTAATGGTAATTGTGGTGGAATGGTGTCTTTCTAGTTTCTCTTGTTACTTGTGCCTCGAGTTTTAATGTTCATTTAACTATGTTTCTTCCGCTCTTAGTTCTTGGTTTCTTTTGGAACTCTGTTTCTTCAGAAACAACGTTTAAAGATGTCCCATTTCTGTTTGCATTTGAAATTGTGCGAATCTAAGCTTTTCTCATTGAGCTGATGTTTGTAGATGTGATTAAGGACTGATTCAAACTATTTTAAATTATTAAATAAATTTAAAAATAATTAAAAAACAATTAAACAGTTAATTGAAGAAATCCAAAAGCCAAAAAAAAGTATTTGGTTTGGTTTAGTTGCTTATTTTTATATTCAACATTGAACCGAATTAAATCTCAAAAATACTAAACTTCTATCACTTTTCGTATTCTATCTGCAGATAAATTATAACCCAAAAGCCTCTGTGTTGTTCAATTTTTTTTTATGAATATGTGTTTATGTTTTTAGAAAATTCGAGATTATTTTGCCATATAATTTATAATGTAAATAAGTTGTGATTTATTATATGATTAAATATCTAAATAGTACAAAACATTTAATTATTTTGCTAAATAAAGACTTTAAGAAGCAACGGCTGAAAGTCCTTTTGAGGATTACTTGGTCCATGATAATCTCCTTCATACCGAAAAGAAAAAGGTCTTGATGAAAATTTTAGATAAAAAATTGGATAAACTTTTGGACAAGCAGCGATAGGAGAATGAAAAGATTTTTAAAAAATAAAAAATATAAATTAATATTAACTTATAAAAAAAAATTTCTTATTTTTATCTTTTATAAATATTTTTGAGAATTTTATTTAAATTGTGCCAAATTCTTATTGTAAAAGAAGTATATTAAGTTTTGAATTAAACTATGATGTAAAAAAAGAACCATATGTAAATTGTATTTAGTTTTTTAGTAAAATAAACACCAAAATTTGTAAGTTATACTCCTTTTTTGTTTTACTAATAAAAATAAATTCCAGCGATCAAGATCAATGATTTAGGGAAAAAAATGTTTTAGTAGCAAGTAATTTTTAATATATTGATAACATTATATATCATTTTTTTTTCATAAACCTTAAATTCTTAAACAAAGAAACCAGTTTAAAAATATATATAAAAATCCATTTTTATTACATATTGTGAAATTCTACTAATATAAAAGTGAGAAAAAGTATTAATCAGTTTATAAACAGCTTATAACTTTCGCTCCTTTTAATTTATTTTAATAATTTTTTTAATATAATTTATCAAATTAAGTTATTCTACATAAATTATAATTAAAAAAAACTTATAAAATAAGTATTAGCTAAATTGTGTATCTAAACACACTATAAGTCCATTTTATAAACCATTTAGAGTAGCTAAGTTAGAATAAAAAGTTTAAAATTAAAAAATTGCAAAATTATAAAGGTTTAATTGAAAAAAAAAACATTTTAACAATTATCATGAATTGCTTAGATTACTGTGACTGACTAATAATATATTTCCTCGCATTCAGCTACACTTTTTCCTTCCTTTATCTTTTTGGCTTCATAACTCAAGTTAAACCTAAAAATCAACCCACATGTGCAGTTTGGATTCAAAAGAAAAATTGCAATCCCAATCCATCATACTGCACACTTTGATAAATGATTTGAATCCAAAAATAACCCAACTGGTAGACCATTCTTCTTCCCCAAAATATGAAAATTACCACCAAAAGATGCAAGACATGATAACTAACACAAGTCCAAACAAGTTCAATTTCATCCATTTACGGCCAATGGAAATTACTCATTATAAAGCAAATGTTGAACCCATCCCCCCCCCCCCCCCCCCCCCTCTTCTCCCTCCTTTTTTTTCCTATGAAATTGCAAAACTAAGCCACAAATAAAAAGTTCAATTATTGAACAACATTTTCACAATCTTTTCAAACTTTTCTTTCTAGCATCTATCTTCTTCTTGTCCACCTGAGCTTTTGCTTGTCCGCCTTCCTTCTTTTGTGGTGCAGAAGCAGAAGAAATTACTGTACCAGTAGTAGAACCATTAACTATTGTCTCAGTCAAAACTGCCGATGCTGCCTGTTCTTGACTATTTCCTCTTGTGACGGTGGTTGCAGGCGATGGTGATGGCAATGGCAATGCAGCACTCGCGGGTGAGGTTTTTACGTCAGCACTAAGCACTGAGGTGTTTGTCTGATCAACATTCAGCGCAGTTGTTGATTCAGATATAGCTCCACTTTTAAATTTGGGCTTTGGTTTTGCATGGATTCCAGTGTAGAGCCTGCATCCCACAACTGAAGCTCATCAAGTGCAAAAATTTTATGAATCAAATAGCAAGGAAACTTGCTCCCAAACATTTTTCAGTCAAAAATTTGTCAAACCCAAGAAAGAAACACCTGAATTTAAAATCAAGACAAGATTTGCGTATCCCTCCACAAACATGAGATATGATATGTCCTACAACGCATGGAATAACTGAAATTTCAAGTAGAATAGCTACAGTAACATAGCTTCAACAAGGTAGGTAAGCTCAGAAAGGTAACTTAAATCAGGTAACTGAAAAGATCTTAAGTAGATATATATGGGTGTCAGGCTGATGAACTTTGGCAGATGAAGAAAGACTAAGTTAAATAAAAATAAAAATGCTCAACATAATTCTTGCTTCAAGTTTAAATTGCCAAAAAGATTCCAGAAGAGGGGTTAAAAACTTAGGAAAAATGTTATATTGCCCTGCTTAAGGAAACAAAAGTAGAAAATATTTAATGAGAAGGAAGGAATTTTCGATATTAAATACACAAACCATTTAATACTTATACTTGCAAGTAACAGAAAGTATTTAATTAACCTATATAAAGGCCTTGTTTGGATGAACTTATAAAAAGTCCTCATAAGAAAAAATTAGTATAAATAATAGATAAAACTTCTTTCATAAGTAAAACGAGAGAGCTTCTCAAAACTTCTCAAAAAATAGAGAAGTATAAGTTGTTTTTAACTTATGAGAGAAGTTTCATTCATTTTTTATATTGATTTTTCCTCTTATAAAGGAATTTTATAGAAGTTTACCCAAACAGAGCCAAAATGCTCTATCACCAATCCCTTAGGTCACTCATTAATGAGATCCTAAACTTAGTAAAGACTCTAAGTTTCATGTTAATTTTCAAAATTCACATACAAAAGATTAACAGGAATAGCATCATTGGCTTAACTCACCTTGCATGTCTAGCATACTCCTCATAATTTTCAAGCAGCAGTTTGCCAGCCTGTTCATTAAGAGCTGATTCTGGAAATGGTTCAATCAATAGACACCTAACAACCTGTTCATTATGAGAATCAATGTTAATAAATACAAAGACCAACAAGTACAACTTAATTTGAAAAATCAAGAATATCTAAAACACTTACAATAAGAACATGTCGTAGCCCAAGGCTAGGATTCCAATCCTTTTTAAGTGTGTTGACACAAATTTCTCCATTGGTTGCAATATTTGGATGGAAAATCTTGGTCAGGAAAAAACCTACAACATTAAATTCAATAGCTTCACAAGTTTAACAGCTTTTCAAAAGAGAAAAGAAAGTACATTATTTTGTCAAATAGAAAAAATAAAGCTATACAGGATTGGAGGCATATAAGTATCTTTTGGTCAAATAATAAAAGACAAATTGCATCCAACAAGAAAAATCAAAAGGAAAATCAATATTCCAAAGGAAAAAACTAACAGTATAGTACTGTCTTAATAATGTAACCAGAAAATTATAAAATGGTCCATATGGGCAGTGTAAAACACACCTTTAGGGGGAGAATGTGGAAAATCATGGGACAGTAACAGCTTCATGCGGAAAACTCCATTCTCATAAGGAGTTCCAGCTGCACAAATATATTACTCTGGTTCAGCTTGAGCTTTTTACAGTATGGCAAGCACTAAATCACACAATAAACACATAAGGTTACTTACCCGGGCCATCAATGTCAGCATATATAGTTGAAAAATCATCATCATTTACCACAACTTTAATGCCCTCAGGAGGGGATTCATCTAGATTTTTCAACTCCTTGGCAAGTTGCTTTATTACATTTGGCGGTAGATTCTCATTGGTGGCCTAAAACAAAAGCACCATACTACAATGTAAGAACATTTAACGCCCCAAATGAAATTAAACAACTGTGAGCACGAATACATGCATATAAAATGGCAGATAACACATGATCTGTATTATGATAGCTACAGTAAAATAAGCTAAAAAATGCTTACCATCAGAACAAAGGCACCTGCTCTCTCTGTGTTGTTTTGCCACTGACTGTGAATGACCCTTCCCAAATAAATAACTGAATTCACAAATTTGGTGCTCAGAGCAAGAGATGCAACCACACCAAAGGAAAAGTTCCTGCAGAGATATATCTATCACAAATAAGTGAAAGTATAAATATTGTAAGGTCAGATCATTTTATCAAATTATTAAGCACAAACATGGGATTAAAAAAATAGTAAACTTAAGTACTAGCCGTAAACCAACAAACAATCTCAATAGCATTGTATGAAAACCAATATTCCATTTCTAGCTATCCCCTCATGAGAAAAAATTAACCAGTAAATTCAAATAATAAACTGTAAGCTGTTGTGAATCAAACTCATATTGCACAACCCAAAACAAAAATCTTTAAATCATAACCTAACCTAACCTACCTCCCCTCCCAAAAAAAAAAAAAAATAGTTCACAATTTAATACATGCAAATTAACACACACACCCACAGAGAAGGGCATATCATGGCATCCAAGGTTATACACACCGCAGAACGTAGAGAAAATTTATACTCCCAATCTGCTTCAGAAGTAGAACACAAACCCAGGAAATGAATTACCAATTTCAATAGTAAAAAAAAAAAACTTTTCAACTTCATAGAGTTCCTGAACATGAATTGTCTCATTTACCACAAAACCCTTGATATGCACAAAATATGCACAGGATAAAAACAAACCGTCGCTTTTCAACGCACAAAAAAATGAGAAAAAACTATTTTTTGAAACAAAAGAGAGTCGATCACACCGGCAAAAACCTACTGGGAAAAATGAAAGTTCCAGAATCTCAATATTCCTAACCTAACTCAAAATAAATTATTACCTATCAGATTGGAAAAACATCATTCTCAAGGCGATACAGAAAAATAAAAGTAATAACAATCTGGGTATCACCGAAACCCGAAACCTCCTTCAATTCAACATAGATTTTGAACCAAAAAAGAAAAAAAGAAGTCATCTTATCCAAATTCAACACAATTCCACACAAATGCAAAACCCACAAATGACAAATCAAAATGTATGATACCCAGATAAAAATTCACCTTCACAGAACAGAAGAAACTGAGAGCTTTGAGGGTGCAAGAGGAGTGAGAGAGAGCGAGAGCGCAAGAGAGAGAGAAAGAGATCCCTCCTTGGAATGAATGAATGATTGATTGGTTGAACTTTGAGGACACAAAAATCTAATATTTATTCGTAAGGTAGGAATGAAAATAGAGACCCATTCATTAATTAATTAAATTTAAAAAATGTAGAGTTATTTGACGAATTTGGATACTTTAATCAAATCATTAATTGCTTAATCAGAAATTAGGTCTAAAAATTATGATTTTGAAATGACGTGTTGCTAGGCCAGATCTTCTGGATTTATAGACGTTGGATTCTTCATGTCTACCTAAAATGGAAAGCTATTCCACGCGCTCTGGCTGAGTGTGATCTTCACTTTCTGTTTGGTTTACACGATTCATAACGGTATAATAATGATTTGAAAATAAAGTATTTTTTTCTTGAACTCGTACAAACTATTCATATACTATTGCACATTGTTTTTTGACAGACACAGGTTGCCACAATGATTAAGGGCTGTGCAAACCAATTTAAGCTAGAAATGCAATAAAAATTAAAATAAAAGTGTATTAATAACTTATTTATGTATGATACTTAGATTAGACCAAAGACAAAATAGATGGTTAAAAATATTGAGACACATATACATTATGTGGATAAGCCAATGATTTTAAACTAGGTGTAGAGTTGTTGTAAATTGGGTGTGAACCAAGAGCATTTTACTTCTTTGAACTGGTGTCATGATATTAAAAAAAATTAAATTAATAATATAAAAATTTTAAACTCAAACTTAACCAAAGCAAATCGTAATTCGAACGTTACGGGTAGAAAAGTAATATAAGGATTAGTTTTTATTTTTTATTTTTTATTTTTAATTATCCAATAGAGACAAGTATATCATTATAATGATATGTTGTCTCAGCTTATTTAATACATTTATCATACTTTATAATATAATAATAATAGTTATATGTTTAGGGACAATTATCTTTTACATGAAAATAACATTTTAAGATTGTAAATTTAATATGAATCTAATAATTTGTATAAAAGTAATAAATATGAACAAGGTAAAAGCTTTCTCTTTGTTTTGGCTACCAGAAAATGTATAAATCTTCTCTATCTAATAATAATACATTGGCACAGTATTAATGGATTATTAAACAGAGATTGAAATAATGATTTTTTATAAATTGATAAATGATAATTTGATTTTTTATTTTATTCAAACTTAAACATAAAAGTACAAAATTAATAAAATTTAATCTGTACAAATTTGCACATAAATAAATTAATAGTAATTTAATAAATCGTTTAAAACCAAATATATAACAAAGATAAATATGTACACTTCATGTACCAAAAGAAATACCTTCAGTTGTAAGCAAATTTCAAAATGATCTACTGGTAAGTAATTGACTTAAACAATAAGAATAGGAATAGATGTTTGTCATATTCGTTTCAGTGCTGCGGAGGTTTGGGTTATTTATAGGTTGAGTTGGGTAGAGTTTATTTAAAATAATTATTTTATTTGATTGGAATATAATATGTTAATTTTTATTTGTTAACAAATTTATGTGGATTATAACGAATCGGCAGAGATTGATTAATTAAATTTAGACTTATTTTTTAAAAAAATTATGATGCATAAAATAAACAATTATTAAATTAACTTAGAATTTTATTAATATTTATATAAAAAATATTAATTTATAATTAAACAATATATTATTTATTAATAATCACATTTAAGTTCACATATTAAAATGTTAAAATATAATATTGAGAGAAATAAATTGGGTTGAATTTAAGACTGAAAAAATAGATATCCAATCTGAAAATATTAAGTTTATAAGTTTTAGAATTTAATTATATCTGATTATTTGATCACTACTGCAAATTTTATCTTTCACAACAAATATTTATTAGCAATAAATTAATTGCTGGTACATTTTTATGAAGTCTAAAATTATTAAAACTAATGAATATTAGTCACTAAAAACATTATTTATATCAATATTATTTTAATTGTCAATATAATTTTATTTTATCTGTCAAAATTTACACTTTAAATTCATCTCATTCAATTATCAATTTCTTTTTTTTATACAAATTTATTGTTTTCGACTTCTGCTCCAAATAAAGTAGGGAGTTTTCTCTGTTCATTGTTAAGTTCATCACGCTTTTACTCTATTATGAGAATCAATTATTTATTATTCGTCATTATGCTCAAAATTTTCTTGGTTGATCGGGTTTTTTTTTCCATTTTGTTAGAATTAATATGCCTTTGTTAACACACTTTATGGATCATTATTTGCATTGCCGTTGACACAGGTAAATCAAGTTTTCCTTTGTGAATTTTGTTTTGAATGTTGTTGCTTGAAATCAATTGTGTTCATTTTAATAAAATAATTTGTGATGCTCAATGATGCACTAATTTTGGTTGTTGTTCTGAGAAGTTCAAACCAAATACTTTGATTCTCAGCTCATTAATCTCCAACCTAATTCCTTGATTCAAAACTTAATTTTTACTTGCCCATATCAATCGATGAATTCTTATTGTGATTATGCGATTAATCAAATTGATTGTTTATGTAATTGTTTAGATTCATGTATTTTGTGAATCTTAAATAGACAACTGGCTCATGATATAGGTAAAAATCTAGTTAAGTGTAATATGTATGACTCTATAACTATCTAGATTGTCAGTTATTGGTCAAGTTATTGATGTAAATTTAATTTTTCTAGATTGCTAACAATATATTTGCATATGTTCTTGCCAGAGCTGGATATTCATGCCCTATTACCACAGAAAATAAAAATAAAAATAAAACCCATCTAACTCAATGTCTGAAAGATAAACATACAAATGCTTAATAGTGATAAATGTATTGATGCATGCTTTCAAAAAATTTTATTAGTGTATGTTCCATTAAACATTTCCATCTATATGAAATTGCTATACTCTTACTTTGAAATTAGTTAGTGAGGCATGCTATTATTGTTTCCTGTTTAATACTTTTTGTTAGTCATATTCTTATAATAATCAAACTACTAAATATACAGTGTCCCTTTTAGCTACTACTAAAATTTGTTGCAGATTCAAAATTTTCTAAGATGAATACTGTTTAAAGAATTGTTAGAGTCAAGTATATCTATATCATAAAAGATATTATAACGAATCACTTACAGTATATCTGCATATACTCATTGTGTAATTTACTATCTTTATCCTTTTAATTACAGGAGAGTTCTTTGACATGCTTATTGTAGTGGCTCTTCAAGCAATAAGCTATCAAAGTAAGAACTATTTTCAGTGTTTGCCCTCTCATTCATTCTTTCTATTTTACCTATATTTTTTCTTTTATTAACCCTGTACATTTTCACTTTTGCAATAGACCAATATAAGATAATTCAATTGCATGTCATGTCACACATCAATTTATCTATCACCTAGTTTTAAATATGAATTAATGTACTTGTTAAATATAGTTGTACTTACCAATACATATAGGACTTAAATAATTTACTTATTGCTCTAAATTTAGTGTAATTAGATATTCCTCTTCCTCTTATTTAGTTGATATTGTTAAATAGCATCACAACAATATACTCCTTTATACTCAATGTTATTTGTCAAATACAATTTATTCATACATTACTTGTTTTTCAAGATTTCTTTTTTTCTTTTACTAATTTTTCACTAGTTTAATATTAACACCTTTCACTATTATTTCAGTTTTAATTCTTTTACTGATACTATTATTGACAATTTAGTTTAACATAGATATCCAATTCTAAAATATTAAGGTGGGTTGTTGTTTTTCTTTCATGTAATCCAATTTTTTGTATTTAATATTAAGTACCTTACATCATATTTTTATCCATTAATAAACACTACAAGATAAAGGTGTGATATAAAATTAATTTTTTAAATTTAAAAATTGTGCAAAATAAGTGTGTATTGTGTGTGTATTAATGTAATAAAATATATATTTAGTTATTTATATTAATTTATACAAATTAATGAAATATCACATTTTTATTAACTGTTAAATACAATTTTAAGATGAAATACAAGTGCAATAAATTTTTAAAATAAATTGATTCATTGTTTTTTGTTCTTTTGGGTATATTTCAATTAATCTTCATATTTTAACAAAATTGGAGTTGAACTATTTTAATTAGTATCAAAGTCATAAATAATTCATCATATATAATCTTCGAATTCAGATCTAGATCTACAAGGTATTCTCCATAGTTGGTCGTTACGTAGTCTTTTCAGGTTTTAGACATTGAAAATGATACAATCACCAGAAATAGGAGAATTTTTTGCTTCAATTATTTTATTTTTCTTTTCTTTTGAATTTAGTTTAAATAGAAAAATTCCTCTATCTCATATTACAAGTTTCATTAAAAAAAAGGGAACTATATATTAATAATAATTATAAAATCAAGGAAACTTATGGTAAAAATTTGGCTCTTAAAATTAATATTATTGTACCCTTTCAAATAAAATGTTTGCTTTGAATATGATATACAATACAAAACAACTGATATATCTAATCTTGTCTCTTATCACACTACAAGAGTTCATAAAAGCATTGTTATGCTTGAGACACAACGTCAATCATGATTAAGCTTAACAAGTTTAAAAATAAATTTTGAAGTTAAGTGAACTTAATCTAACAAATTAATTGAGGTATCTTTGTATGAAAATTAGATTTTGATTAGACAAGTCAAATTACTCGAAACAACATCCATTTTAGATTAAAGATTGTTTCATGTACGGCTTATAGATTGTCTTATGGGTGGCTCCAATTTGTTATTACCTGTAAATCAATGGTTAAAGTATTTTCAATGCAAATTTTGGTACAAATTTTAGAAGACTGAGTACTATTATCTTAGCAAGTAAGAAAGAAGAAATCTTATTTAAAAAAATTAAGAAAAGAGAAACCAATAGAACATATAAAATAAAATAAAAATAGAATAAAAACTATTGCTATTTAAATAAATAAAAATGTAACAAAAATATTTTTACTGATTCGAAGAAATAAAAGAGAAAATAAATAATAAGAAATTATATAAAATAATTTATAATTATAAATAAATTAGTTTGATAAAAAAGTATAACTATCAATATAATATTTTTCTTATAACATATTTTTAAATATTTTTAAAAAATTAAGAAAAGAGAAAAAATTATTTCCTTTTTATTGTTATTTTAAAACTGCTAGAGAGAGTTAGAGAGAAGAAAAAAAGATTGTAAGATACATTTAATATTTTTAATCCTTTTTAAAAGATATATTATAAAAAAAATTAATAGTTTTGTTATAAGTCACTTTTCTATTAAACATCTATTATTTACTTTAGCTTTTTATAAAACATTTTTAATTAAATTATAAAAAATAAGAGTTGATAAATTTAGTTTATTTTTTTAAAATATTATTATATAAAAATTTTACTCTCATTTAATATTACTTAACATAATTTCAATGTGAACATTTAATCTTATTAGCTTTCAAAATTTTATTATTTTTATAAGCTATTTTAACATTTTAAAAAATTATTTAATTACAAAACTGCATTATAAGATTTATATAAAAAATATATATATTAATAGTATTTTATTACTATCTTCTTGCTAATGGTTTTCTTTTCAAATTTAAAATCTGAAGGAAAAAAATGTCAAAACAAAAAAACAATCGAGAGCGAACATGCGAAGAAAAATTTACATAATGCAAGACAATAAAAATAACTAGGCTAAAGTAAACAGTATTAAACAGAGAATTAAGTTATTGGATCTTGAAATAGTTACAAAATATATGAAATACATACGTGTTACGTTCTGGTTGATTTCGTTTTTATTTTAGATAAAATAGATAAATTTTAAAAAAAATTATCTTTCTTAAATACGAAGCATAGTTTGATGTGGCAAAACAAGGAATATGTTTGTTTTTAATTTTATTTTAATAAATAATTATTAAAAACATTAAAAAATTATTAAGCCGTATATTTCATACTTGCATTGCTAGTTTTTCAAGTAATTAATCTGTGAAGTAGTTCTTACTCATACCAAACTTTGGGGCATCTTAAATTGCCAAATAGAGTTGGATGCTGTTCCCAAAGCCTATCCTTGTAGAATGGTATGTCATATCACACTAGATATTAGTTTACAGTATTCTTATCTTCTTCTTTTTTTTTTTTTTTGCTTAGAATTAGTTAATTTGAACTTGGAGTGATTTTGCATTGTAAATTAAGCGTCTATTCAATTATTTTTTTTAAATTATGGTTTATACTACAAATTAAACAAAACAAATCTTAAAATATTTTATTTAATTATATTTAAAAGCTATTAATAAATTTAAAACAATTGATGTGAATCATAAATTATTTTTTATAAATTAATTATTTTTAAAAAGATAAAAACTCAAGCTTGACTTCAAAGATACTCAGTCTGTCATGTTTGGTGATATTTGTTTAATATGAATAAATTTTTAATAAATATTTATAAAAAAATAAAATGATAAAATAAATCAAATTTTTTGCACATGTTAAAATCAGTTAGTGCACAATTTTTTGAAAATGGTAGATGGTTGTTTGAAAAATCATAAATTGATTTAAATTCATAAAATAAGTTTGCTTTAATTCTTTGTTGTTTTACAAATTTAACTATTTTTTATTTTATTTCTCTTTAACATTGTTGTTGTTAGAAGAGGAAAAAAGTATTATTTATATATTTTTTGTGACTTGAATTTTAAGGTTTAAATAATACTTATAAAGTTAATTATTGATTGTACACTAATAAAATTTTTATATTGACAGTGAAGTTTGAATTCATATTTTATGGAATATAAATTTAATCCTCGATTATAAATTGAACCAACCTTCGTTGTTGTGTTACTTTGATATTTAAAAGGTAGAATAAATCATCAATTTCTTAAAATTGAGTGGGAGATTATAGATTTTAGAAAATGATTCTTAGACGGAGAAATTATGAAAACCTCAGGCATTTTCAAATTTCTTTTTAATAACTAAACAAAGCGTTGTAATTTTTTTACTTCTTTCAATAAATACTTAAAAAAATTTAGACATTTTTCTCTTATAAATCTTTATGCAAACTCTAATAACTGTTGATTTAATGAAAGACATATTAATAATTTTGGGAAGTGTTAATGAAAATATAAAATGGAAGTTTTGTCCAACCATGGGGTTGATGGTGGTAAATATTTTTAGAGACGGTAAATTGGTAAATTTCAATTAAACACAATTTATTGAGTGCTAAATATTTTTAGAGAGTTGAATTTAGTTTCATATTTTATTAATTGATTTATTTATTGTAATGAAATTTTATACACAAATATAAATATTTTTTTGTATATTGTTTGATGAATGGTTTGCTTTCGATATAAATTTAGTTTTACTACTTTGTATATACTTTGTTATAATTTATAAATTTTAATAAATTAAAAAGTATTTTTTGTTAAATTTATTATATGATGTAGTTAATTTAAGTTTAATTTTTTTATGATGTATTTATTTAGATTTTATATTATATTTAAAAAAATATTAATAGTTTTTTAGAGTAAACATTGTATGATATATAATACTTTTTTATCGGGTAAAATTTTTAAATTTTAAAAAGTAAGCGCTATAATATAACAATTGTTCCAAAGTTGAAGATGGAACAATTTCTTAGGCCATATTGCATAGATGGTCCCATATTCAATTATGATAGGGTGCAATTTTTAGTATGTTGCATAGATGGTCCTAGTATTCAATTATGATAGGGTGCACTTATGAAATGTTGGAGGCCTGAGTTACATACATTCCATCTTTTGTATAGAGAATGTACAATTACATTGAAGGATGTTGTGTTTTCAGCTAGGCTTGTGTGTAGATGAGCTTCTTATGAGTAGCAACGTTAGAGCGTGGAAGAAATTTTATGATCGAGATATATAGGCATTGTGTGCAAATTTACTTAGAACAGTTCTAGACGAGAAGGACATAAAATAGATTCCCCATTGATACTTGTAGAGATTTGATGGTGATCATAGGATTTGCTTGCATTATAGGATATATGTGGACATTAATAATATGATAATCCATTGGAGCATGTTGATTCGTAGTTTCTAGAAAGACATATGTGTGCGATCCTGTCATCTTTCACACTTCTCACCGCTGCAATTTTTGACGTAGAGTGACACATATACTCCATTTGCAATTAATGTCAAACTTCACACACTTGTAATGAAATATTATATGGTCACACTGATAATATAATAATCCATTGAACCATGTTGATTTGTAGTTTCTAAAAAGACATATGTGTGCGATCCTGTCATCTTTCACACTTCTCACCGCTGCAATTTTTGACATAGAGTGACACATATACTCCATTTGCAATCAATGTCAAACTTCACATGTAACATCCTATGCTTTGTATCATGCCTGTAGTATATTATTGAGAAAAATCTATAGTACTTTGTGAGCAAAAAGAAACCGTGTATATACAGTAACTCCTGATATCAACAGTGACATAACGCTTATGTCATCGGCAACATCACGCTTATGTCATCGGTGACATCACACTTATGTCATCAGTGACATCATGCTGACCTCACGCTGACATAATCGCTTATGTCATTGGTGATCTCACGCTGACAACATCGCTTACATCATCGGTGACATCATGCTAATGTCATCGCTTGTATCATGCTAACATCATCGCTTACATCACATTGATACTGACATCTTCAAAAAAATTTCTATAAATAGGGGAGGCTTCACACGAAATTTTCATACCCATCCAAGGTTCTCAAAGGTTCTAAGGTCATATCTCGCCATTTTCTCCCATACTAAACCTCCTAAACTTATATTTCTCTTCAAATCTGTGATTCTACGTCCGTTCTAAAGGATTTCAAGTAAGTTTCTCTAAGTTTGAAGTTAGATTTACTATTTGTTTCTCTTCTTCTTCTTTTTTTTATAGATGTTCATGATGTTCTTAGGAAAACCTCCGTTCTAGAGTTAAATCTTCGGTTAAATCTTTGTAAAAGCTCTGTTTTGAGGTAAGGGGGCTCTACTTTATCATTTTGTTATGTTTATTACTTGTATTCTTATAGATCTTGTCATGTATGTGATTATATGTGGAATAATCCTTGTTTTATGAGAAATAATCGGTGAAAAGTGAGAATAATTGGCTGTTTATGTGATTTTATGATGAATACATGGTGAAAATGTGATATTATGTTCAAATAAGGCATGATAAGGTATATTGAGGATGGTTGATATGATTTTGTGATATGAAATATACAAAGAGATGGATGTTTCATATTTGAATATATTGTATTTCATGTTAAAATGATGTGTATTGTGAATATGCCATGGTTTGATGGATATGATGAAAAGTATGTAGAAATATAATGAAAAATATATGTGAACATGATAAATGACATATGTGAATATGCTCAAAAGAGTATGAAATGGAAAAGGATATAATGTAAATAGTTACAGAGATACACTGGGGAGTGGAAGATGGAGACGATATGGGATATCTTGGGAAAATGTAGGGTGGTGAGTGACATTCGGGATTGTGCATAGAATATTGTGTTCGAATGCACCACATGGCCACACACTCATTTCTCGACTTGACTCCTGACCATTACCTTTGCTAAGGGGCCGTCTGTTGCATGCGTTGTATCCGTATTGCATTGGGCCATCCGGCGACTATTGACATAGATGTGTAAGCCGAGTATAGAGGACTTTCTTCTTTTACTAGGCATAACCCTCCAAAATTTAAAGGAAAGTTTGATCCTGAGGGAGCTCAGAGGTGGATAGCAGATGTGGAGAAGATTTTCCATGCCATGGGATGTAGAGAGGAGCATAAAGTAACTTATGCTACTTATATGCTGAGTGGAGAAGCTGAGGACTGGTGGAGATTTGCTAGTCAAACTCTACTACAAGAAGATAGTTATATTCCTTAGGAGACATTGAAGGCAACCTTTCTGAGAAATTATTTTTCAAGAGATTTAAAGAAATAGAAGGCTAGGGAGTTCCTTGAGTTGAAACAAGGAAATATGTCTGTAGGAGAATATGCTACTAAATTTCATGAATTGATGAAATACTGGCCTCACTATCAACATAATGATGGAGAGGAAGATCTATGTGCTCAATTTGAGCATGGGCTAAGGTCAGATATTCGAGCTGCTGTTAGTGTATTCCAGTTGACATATTTACCCACTCTAGTGAGTAAATGCAGAATATTTAAAGCCAATACTAAGGGTAAGATGGTGGATACTAGAATCGGTGGTCCTATGAGACAAGACCGAAGGCCTCCAAGATTTTCTAGAAGACCTTACTCTAGTCCAAATCAGTCTCAAGTGAAGGGGACTGTATCTCAAGAAGATAGTAATGGTGGTTCTAGTTCTTTCAGAAGGCCACTAAAATGTTTCAAGTGTGGTGGACCTCATATTAAAAAGAATTGTCCTCAACTTCCACTAACATGTGACATTTGTGGGAAAATAGGACACTCTGCTAGTGTCTGTTGGTCTGCTCCACAAAAGAGCAAAAGTATAAGTGTGGAACAAAGACCTAAATCTAGAGCAAGCACTGGAACAAAGCCAAATGTAAAAGGCAAAGTTTTTGCTATGAGTGGATCTGAGGCTTCAAAATCAGAGGAGCTTATTAGAGGTAAATGTATCATAAAAGACCGACTTGTAGATGTGTTGTTTGATTCTGGTGCTACTCATTCCTTTATTTTTGTGGATTGTATGAGATGTCTAGAATTACCTTATCTGAATTGTCTTGTGATGTTATTGTATCTACTCCTACGGGTAAGCCCGTAGCAACTTCTTCTGTGTGTTTAGGCTGTCCTGTGATGGTACATGGTAGGATTTTTAGTATAGATTTGATTTGTTTACCTCTTTCCCAACTTGATGTAATTTTGGGAATGGATTGGTTGTCATCCAACCATGTTCTATTGGATTGTAATGAGAAAGTTTTGATTTTTGGCACTAAAATATCAGAAAGTGCTAAACTCTTAAGTCCAGATCCATTGGAAAATGTAATGAGTGCTAAAGCTTTCATGGTTCTATTTTCAATTGAGACTGAAAAGAGAATGAAGCCTGAGTATATCCCAGTGGTTAGAGATTTTTTAGAAGTTTTCCCTGATGATGTTACTGAATTACCACCGGAAAGAGAGATTAAGTTTACTATTGATCTTATTCCGGGAGCAACTCCTATTTCTGTTGCACCATATAGGATGTCACCAGTGGAGTTGGCTAAGGTAAAGAAACAGGTAGAAGAATTATTGTAGAAAAGGTTTATAAGGCCAAGTGTGTCACCTTGGGGAGCACTTGTTCTTTTGGTGAAAAAGAAAGATGGGAGTATGAGGATGTGTGTTGATTATAGGTAGGTGAATAAGGTAACAATAAAGAACAAGTATCATATTCCTCGAAGTGATGACTTGATGGATCAGTTAAGAGGAACTTCTATATTTTCAAAGATTGATTTGCGATCTGGTTATCATCAGATCAGAGTCAAGAGTGAGGATATCCCCAAGATAGTGTTTAGAATCCGCTATGGCCACTATGAGTATCTACTTATGCCATTTGGTGTGACTAATGCTCCTGCAGTATTCATGGACTACATGAATAGAATTTTTCATGAGTTTTTGGATAAATTTGTTGTAGTATTTATAGATGATATTCTGATTTATTCTAAGACTCACGAAGAACATGCCGAACACTTGAGAATTATTTTGCAGATACTAAGAGAAAGACAGTTGTATGCAAAATTCTCTAAGTGTGAATTTTGGTTACCACAAATCTAATTTTTGGGACATGTGGTATCAAAAGATGGCATTATGGTGGATCCAGTAATGGTGGAGGCAGTGGCTCAGTGGCCAAGGCCTACTAATCCAACAGAAATTCGCAGTTTTCTGGGACTAGCTGGCTATTATAGGAAATTTATTAAAGGATTTTCTAAAATAGTTTTTCCTTTGACAAAGTTAACAAGAAAAGGAAAGGAGTTTGTGTGGAATGAAGAGTGTGAAGCTAGTTTCCAAAAATTGAAAGAAAAGTTAACATCTGCCCCTGTCTTAGTTTTGCCTAATCCAGAACAGAAGTTTGATGTGTATTGTGATGCATCTGGGCAAGGGCTTGGTTATGTCTTGATGCAAGATGGAAGGGTAGTTGCTTATGTTTCGAGGCAGTTGCGTCCTCATGAAGTTAATTATCCTACTCATGACCTAGAATTAGTCGCAGTGGTCTTTGCTCTTAAGATATGAAGACATTATCTATTCGGGGCGAGATTTGAGGTGTTTAGTGATCATAAGAGTTTGAAGTGCTTGTTTAATCAGAAAGAGTTAAATATGAGGCAGAGAAGGTGGATAGAATTTCTGAAGGATTATGATTTTACATTGTCTTATCATCCTGGAAAGGCAAATGTGGTTGCTGATGCTTTAAGTAGGAAGTCCTTACATATAGCAAGTATGATGGTGAAAAAATTAGAGTTGATTGAGAAGTTTCAAGATATGAATTTGGCAGTGGAGGTGCGACCTCAGCATCTGTATCTTGAGACTTTGATAATCAACAATGATTTCTTGGTTAGGGTACGTGATGCTCAACAAGAAGATGTGTTCTTGTAGGAAATGATGAGGCAGAGGGGTGAAGGAAAGGATTTGGAGTTCCATTGTGATGCAAATGGACTGATTAAGTTCAAGAACCGTGTATGTATTCCTTCCAATGATGAGCTTAAGCAGATGATACTTGAGGAAGCTCATAAAAGTAGAATGAGTTTTCAGCCTGGTACAACAAAAATGTATCAAGACCTTCCTAAGAATTTTTGGTGGAATAGAATGAAGAAGGATGTGGCTAAGTATGTAGCAAAGTGTTTAACTTGTCAAAAGGCGAAGGTAGAACATCAACGTTCACCTGGGATGTTGTAGCCATTAGAAATTCCTGAGTGGAAATGGGATAGTATTTCTATGAATTTTGTGTCTGGTTTGCCAAAAACCAAGAGTAATCATGATGCAATTTGGGTGATAGTAGATAGATTGACTAAAGCAACTCATTTTCTTTCCATTAATATGAAGTACAAGTTGGAGAAGCTGACAGATATGTATGTGAGAAAGATAGTCAAATTGCATGGAGTACCAACTAGTATTGTGTCAGGCAGAGATCCAAGGTTTACATCGAGATTTTGGGAGAGTCTGCAGAAAGCCTTGGGTACTAAGTTAAAACTTAGTTCAGCTTATCATCCACAAACTGATGGTCAGACTAAAAGAACAATACAGTCCTTGGAGAATTTGTTGAGAGCTTGTGTGATGGAACAACAAGGAACTTGGGAAGAATGTCTACCTTTGGTGGAATTCACGTATAATAACAGTTATCATGCAAACATTGGAATGGCTCCATTTGAGGCTTTGTATGGGCGAAAATGCAAAACCCCTTTATGTTGGTATGAAACTGGAGAGGCGATCCTATATGCGCCAGATATGGTTCAGAAGCAACATGAGCAAATCAAACTGATCAGAGAAAAGATAAAAATAGCACAAGATAGGCAAAGGAGTTACTATGATAAAAGGAGAAAACCATTGGAGTTTCAGGTAAATGATCATGTGTTTTTAAAAGTTTCACCTGTAACTGGAGTTGGAAGAGCTCTAAAATCCAAGAAGTTATCTCCTAAGTTTATTGGGCCATTTGAAGTACTAAGTAAAGTTGGTCCTGTTGCTTATGAGATTGCTTTGCCTCCAAATCTCTCAAACTTGCATCCTGTATTTCATGTATCTCAGCTTAGAAAGTATATTCCTGACCCTACTCATGTGATAGAACCTGATCCTGTTCAAGTGAGAGAGAATTTGTCATATGATGTACAACCGGTGAAAATTGTTGATCACCGTATTAAGAAATTAAGGGGTAAGGACATTTCACTAGTTAAAGTAATATGGAATACTAGTGATGAGGGAGATGTCACGTGGGAAACTGAGAATAAGATGAGAGAATTATATCCTAATCTTTTTGTAACTTAGCAAATTTTTGGGACGAAATTCCTTAAAGGAGGGGAGAATTGTAACATCTTATGCTTTTTGTCATGCTTGTAATATATTATTGAGAAAAATCTGTATTACTTTGTGAGCAGAAAGAAACTGTGTATGTACAGTAACCCCTGATATCAACAGTGACATAACTTTGATGTCATCGGCGACATCACACTTATGTCATCGGTGACATCATGCTGACCTCACGCTGACATCATCGCTTATGTCATCGGTGATCTCACGCTGACATCATCGCTTACATTATCGGTGATATCATGCTGATGTCATCGCTTGCATCATGCTGACATCATCGCTTATATCACGTTGACGCTGACATCATCGCTTGCATTATGCTGACATCATCGCTTACATCACATTAACGCTGACATTTTCAAAAAAATTTCTATAAATAGGGGGCTTCACATGAAATTTTCATTCCTATCCAAGGTTCTCGAAGGTTCTAAGGTTATATCTCGCCATTTTCTCCCATACTAAACCTCCTCAACTTATATTTTTCTTCAGATCTGTGATTCTGCGTCCGTTCTAAAGAATTTCAAGTAAGTTTCTTTAAGTTTGAAGTTAGATTTACCGTTCGTTTCTCTTCTTCTTCTTTTTCTTATAGATGTTCATGATGTTCTTAGGAAAATCTTCATTCTAGAGTTAAATCTTCGGTTAAATCTTTGTAAAAGCTTTGTTTTGTGGTAAGGGGGCTCTACTTTATCATTTTGTTATGTTTATTACTTGTATTCTTATAGATCTTGTCATGTATGTGATTATATGTGGAATAATCCTTGTTTTATGAGAAATAATCGGTGAAAAGTGAGAATAATTGGCTGTTTATGTGATTTTATGATGAATACATGGTGAAAATGTGATATTATGTTCAAATAAGGCATGATAAGGTATATTGAGGATGATTAATATGATTTTTATGAGTTTGTGATATGAAATATACAAGGAGATGGATGTTTCATATTTGATATATTGTATTTCATGTTAAAATGATGTGTATTGTGAATATGCCATGTTTTGATGGATATGATGAAAAGTATGTGGAAATATAATGAAAAATATGTGTCAACATGATAAATGACATATATGAACATGTGAATATGCTCGAAAGAGTATGAAATGGAAAAGGATATGATGTAAATAGTTACAGAGATACACTGGGGAGTGGAAGATGGAGACGATATGGGATATCTTGGAGAAATGTAGGGTGGTGAGTGACATTCGGGATTGTGCACGGAATATTATGTTCGAATGCACCACATGGCCACACACTCATTTCTCAACTTGACTCATGACCATTACCTTTGCTAAGGAGCCGTCTATTGCATGCGTTGTATCCGTATTGCATTGGGCCATCCGACGACTATTTACATAGATGTGTAAGACCTCGAGATAGAGGCATCGAATAACTATGGCCACAGGGTACGGTAAGCGGGATAAAAGTAAAAGAAATTGTGAATCTATGGAATATAATATGACTTGAGATGAAAATATGCTTTATATGATACTATGATATGTAATGCCATGATGTTTTCTTTAATTGTGATAAGATGTGTTTTGTGATAAATATGTGTTATGTATGAGTGGTAGGATAGAGACTCACCCTTACATAATATTTTTCAGGAAAACAGGACGAATAGTACCAGGCTCACAGTGCATGGATGGATGAGAACTACTATAGGACTTAGTTACTTTGAGTTATGTAATGGATACTTTGAGTTTTATAGCATTCTTTTAAAAACATTTTAAAACTACTATTTATTTTTGTTGCTGATGAAAATTTTAGAATCTTTGTTTTTCCAAAATACTTATGAATTAATGAAATTTTACTCTATGAACCTTATATCATTTCCATGCCTGTTTCTATTTAGAGAGTTTTTGAAAGAAAAATTTACTCTAACTATTTAACTTTTTATGAAAATTTATTATATATTGAGAAAAGAAACATAAGGTGTTACATCACACACTTGTAATGAAATGTTATGTGGTCACACTGATAATATGATAATCCATTGGAGCATGTTGATTCTAAGTCTCTAGAAAGACTTATGTGTGCGATCCTGTCATCTTTCACACTTCTCACTGCTGTAATTTCTGACGTAGAGTGACATATATACTCCATTTGCAATCAATGTCAAACTTCACACACTTGTAATGAAATGTTATGTGGTCACACTGATAATATGATAATTCATTAGAGCATGTTGATTCGTAGTCTCTAGAAAGACTTATGTGTGCGATCCTGTCATCTTTCACACTTCTCATCGCTGCATTTTCTGACGGAGAGTGACATATATACTCCATTTGCAATCAATGTCAAACTTCACACACTTGTAATGAAATGTTATGTGGTCACACTGATAATATGATAATTCATTGGAGCATGTTGATTCTAAGTCTCTAGAAAGACTTATGTGTGCAATCCTGTCATCTTTCGCACTTCTCATTGCTGCAATTTCTGACAGAGAGTGGCATATATACTCTATTTGCAGTCAATGCTAAACTTCACACACTTGTAATGAAATGTTATGTGGTCAAACTCATAAGCTTTATCCTAAACACTTCTTTAAATGTTGTAATGTTTAACAACAAACATCACTTCATCTTTGTTGTAAAATACTTGGCCGAGTAGCAAATCATTATATCCCCTTATGCTTGAACGTGAACTAAACTCACTCACATTAAAATGCATTACATCTAAATCAACTATTAAATAGTGACTAAGATGTTATCAAGATAAGGATTGAGGCTGTAACATCAAATGTTCACCCAAATTCTGCACATCAAACAAATGTTGATCTTCTTCATCATAGTTTGCCGCATAATCAAGGTCCTCCTCTTCATCATTTTTTATCATCCGGGGTAGCACAATAAAATTAAAATCTTCAATCAAGCTACCTTGTGCTATTATTTGTGGATTTAGTAGTAATGACTCTTCAATGTCCAACAAAAGGTTTGAAACTTAGAGAACTTACCTCATCATGTGAATTGTGCACATCATGGCAAGACACCTCAAAGGGTGGGACTGCATTAGATAGAGAAAGTGATGGATCTAGTGTTAAACTTCCAAAGCTAAAAGGATTACCTTGGAGTTCAACAAATAGCTCTACTATACAAGCTTTAACGAGTTAAAATAATTAAACATGTAATAAATGTATTTATCGTTTTTTAATTTGCCACTTTTTATATCAGATACTATTTGGCCTAATATTAGATGATAACTTATAAAATATTTTTGAAATTTGTATGTTGTTTCCTTTATACTCCTCCAATATTCGGCTCTTCAATTAAACCAAAGTAATTGGTAGACATAAAATCAACTAAGCTTGATTCTCACTAAATAAATATATAAGGACATATGCGTAACTCTTTCATCTCATTAAAATTTTAAGATTCAATCTCAAATTTTTTTAACATAACAGTGAGTTATTTTGTGATTTTAATTTTATATTTTATCAGATATATTTTTCAATAATATCTTTTTATTGTATAATGTTTTATTAATTTATAAAAGAAAGTGATAGAAATAATCATTTTTACTTAATAAACTACAAGAAATAGATTAAAAAATAAAACTTAGATCTCAATCAAATATCCACTGTTTAGATTGTTATTTTTTGTATTTATCCCACTAAGTTTGCATATGTTATTTCATCAAATTCTAGGTAAAAACAAATTATTTAACAATGCTTTTTCTTAAAAGAATTTATATTAGTTTTTAAGTAGTAACAAAAATTTAATTATTATCAAACGGTAGATAATTATATTTTTTATGTTGTTAGTGAATCAATTATTGATTATATTTATTTTATATACCTATATTGTTGAGTTTGATCATCTCTAAATATATTTAAAATAATTTTTGACTAATAACTTAAAGATATTTAAAAATATACACATATTTAAATTATTTTAAGTGAAAGGTTAAAAAAATTAACAAATATTATTAACTTAAAAAAAACACAATATAAATAAGATTAACTATCCTATGATTATAAATGAACTGTGTAAAATTTTTAAACAATAAACATATTTTTTTATAAAAGGAAAAAATAATATATATGATCGAAAAAAAATAAACAAACATAAAATAAATTTTTTTTTGACCTTTATCTTATTTGTGTCATTCTCATTAGAGAAAAATAAATATCTAATTAGACTAAAACATTGGCTAATTTATTTAAATAATGTATTTTTAAAAACAAATTCTTATAATAAGATTTTTTTTAAAATTAATTTCTTATCTAGTTTAATTTTTGGCCAAGTCAGTAGCAATATCGCACTTGCATGTCTGATAGTATAATTTTTATTAACATTTAATATATTATCGTTCTCCATTAATCGATACTGGTCCATAGATAAACACGTTGCAAAAATTGAACATATATCGCCACAATAGGAGCGATAGACATTGAAAGATTAAGATATTGACGGACGTCCTCAACAACGTTGTATCAGAGCTTTAGTAAAGATAGTTATCTTGCTATCGGTTAACAGAGTGTGATACTTTTGGCTTTGTTGCACTCTGTACAATGGCATCAGGCTACAAACACTTCCATGCTAAGACAAAATTTAAAGATATATAAAATGAAGCAATAAATGGAATTGAAACTTAAGAACACATATTTACATGAAGTTTTACAACAATTCAATGCTCATCATTGTCCACCTATCCTTATTTCTAGCTAAAAATTGACAATATTGATGGGCTAATAGGTTCCAATTGATTGGATTTTTTTAATTTGTCACGTGTAACTCGAATTCTTTCTTCCATTGTCTTATTTGTATGAGTAGGAGGGTTTCCATTGTCATTTGCTGAAAAGGATGAAGAGGGTGCTGCTTCAATCTGTTCTGGCCCTGCCTCTATTAGTGTAGATTAGTTGGTTTTTTCATATGCAAGGTTAGACTTTTGCCTAGTAGATGGTGAATGGTTCACAGAACAACCCCTTTTTCTCTTTCACACCCAGTGAATAACTACACAACACAACATATTTTTAATCAATTAAATTAATTAATTATAATTTTAGTTATTAATTTGTCTTCTTCATTCTCTTTTTAATTTATGTTTGGGACAAAGACAAGAACAATGGTGGTTCTTTTGCTACCTTCCTCTAGAGCTGACTCAAAGTTGTCCTATTGGCAGGAGATGGAGGTTCCTTAACTGGTGATTTTGTTGCTGCAGTTTGGCGATTTACAGTTGCTGGTTGAAGCATACTTGGTCGTTGCTGTGATTTCAAGAAACAATATTCTTTTTAATGTAGGAAAGAACAAAATAACAATGCAAGTATCACACTTTGACCACAGGTATGACTATCATTCCTGGAGCTTCGATACAACCCTGTTGAGGACGCATGTCAATATCTTAACCGTCCAATGTCTATCGCTCTTATTATGGGGATATATGTTCAATTTCCGCCATGTGTTTACCTATGGACTAGTATTGGTTGATGGGAAACAATAGTATATTAAATATTAATAAAAATTATGCTATCGGACATGCAAATGTGATATTGCTGTTTACCTAGCAAAAAATCACACCAAATAGGGAATTAATTTTAAAAAATTCATAAGAATTTGTTTTTTAAAAATACATTATTTAAATAAATTAGCCTAAAACAGCGAAATAAGAGAAAAAGGAAACATTAAAGGCTTGAAACCTGTCCACATCACATGAAGAGTTATAAATATTCATTTTATTATTTAATTAACTTATTCATATATTTAATAAGATACTTAAGGTTTATTTATACAGAAATATAACTTTTTAAATATAAAATTATGCATGTGTCCTAAATTTTTTTTACATAAATGTCCTAAAAATCATAAGCAGAAGTCGATTACAAATGACTTCCCTATTACATTCAAATTTGGTTTTACCTCTAAAGAAGTTGACTTTAATCGACTTTCGCTCTTCAAAGAAGTCGACCTTAATCGACTTTCGTCTTCAATTGAAGTCAATTTAAGCCAATTTTCGTGGCTAGTTTGTGGATCTAAAAAAATTGATTATAATCAACTTTCATAGTACAACGAAAACAATTAAAATTAACTTTTGTTGATATTTAGAGACAATTATAATCGACTATTATATAGCACAAACGAGACGAGAACAGAGAGAAAAGAGTAGAGAGAGAACTAAGACTAGCGAGAGAAAGGGGGCCACAGAGTGATCAGAGAACAACAGAGACAGCGAAGACGATGGAAGTTAGATAACGATTTATATTAACTTAACTTTGTTGATCATATTGCAAGCAAGCTGTTAACATAAGTAAATTAATTTTTAAATATATTTAGTTAATTTATAATTAGTTATTTTTGTATTTAATTTGATGTATTATTAATTATGTAATTATGTGTTTAGAAAGATGTACAAATGTTAATAATTATTATCTTGTAAATTAATTGTAATTGTTTGTTATAATTATAATTATTATATTGAAGAATGCAAATAAAATTTATTATATATTTATAATTATTATGATAATTTAGTTTTGTATTGTTGTAATTTATAATTATAATAATTTTGTTATAATGTCTTGATTTAAATCTTGTATATATTATTTTGTTATTGTATAAAAAGCTCAAATTTTAAAAAGTAGGCATTATAATATGATGGTTCTTCCAGATTTAAGAATTGAACCATTTTTTAGGCAGACTGGTTTTTAGCATGTTGCACAGATAGTTCTAATATTTGATTATGATAGGATACCCATAAGTGCACTTGTAGAATATTGGAGGCCCGAGTCACATATATTTCATTTTCTATATAGAGATTGTATGA
Source organism: Abrus pulchellus subsp. cantoniensis (assembly GCA_024086825.1). Lineage (NCBI taxonomy): Eukaryota > Viridiplantae > Streptophyta > Magnoliopsida > Fabales > Fabaceae > Abrus > Abrus pulchellus. The sequence goes on from CM044050.1 coordinate 13,919,896, forward strand.
TCACTTTGAAGCATGTTGTGTTTCAGCTAGGCTTACGTGTGGATGGAGTCCCTGTGAGTGGTTTAATTAGAGCGTGAGAGAAATTTTATGATTAGAATATATGGGCATTATGTGAAGACTTACTTGGAACAATTCCTGATGAGAGAAACATATAATGATTTTCTGTAAATCTACAGTGGTTCACAAATATATTTGGAGCATTACCTCATAATGATGATGAACAAACTATTATCCGTTACACTAAAGAATAAATAATAGTTCTATTTGGTGGGGTATTATTTTCAGATAAATCAAGATTTAAGGTTCATATGAAGTGACTACCTCTTTTAATTGATTTTACTGAAATTTTAAACTATAGTTGGGGTTTTGCTGTTTTAGTATCTCTTTATCGTGAGCTTTGTTGTGCGATAAAATACAATGTCACCAAAATTGCAGGTTGTTTGTCTCTTATACAGTCTTAGGCATGGTACAGAATACCTCATTTAGCCTTTAGGCTCCATCGTCCTCTCACTTTTCCACTAGCATCGAGGTACATTTATTTATCAATATATTAATTTTTGTTATTTATATGTGTTAAATTTGAAAGTAAAAACTAATTATGCTTATTTTAGGTGAAAAAGTTTTAGGTCATCGACAAGATCATATACGAATAAATTATTGCGATATAGGAGGATCATTGATTCAATTGGCATTAATGAGGTAAGTTAAAACAGAGTGTATGCTACTAACTTTTGTTTTAAATAATTATATTTTTTGGTCTAATATTTATTTTTTGATTATTTCAGTTTAGGTGGATGCCCTACTGCAACAATAAGGTCAGAAACATTACACCTCCTTTCGTGTATGATGAGGCTAATGTTTGGATATCTGTGATTGCTCTTATACAGTGTACTGTGATTGAGTGGTACCATGTTTATTGTGTGGTTCGACAATATGGTAGAGCACAACACATATCAATCAACCCAATAAACATTGATCGATTGCATGATAAGGATAGGAGGGGTGATCTAGAGATATGGTAGCCTGATTATCATGTGACATGGCACGCTACATAGGAGGCACGTAGAGAGCGACGAGTTCAATATCTTTTAACTGATGATGATCATCCCTTTGTTGAGTATTTCCAGTGGTATTTGTCAGTCGCTAATAGATTTTTGTCATTTGATAGAGCCCCACAAAATCCATAGCTTAGGAACTTGCCTAATGGTGTACCACTACATGCTCTCCCAACACCTGACATCACACACCCTAATGACGTTCCAGATAGACGCTCTTTCAGCCATTGTTTGCATGCATGTGCTAGTAAATGCCAATACCCCAATGAGGCATGTATACCAGCCGACCTCCCAGCACACAATGTACAACCTGATGTAGATTCCACCGTACAACGTACATCACACCACGTATACCGCCGGACACCCATATATCCTAGCCAACACTTCATGTCAAGACCCAACCAATAACAATATATGTCTGACCCTTCTCAACACCAGTTCATGTCGAGCCTTAGCCAACCATGTATGACTCCCAGCCAGCAATTTATGGCAGGTCTTAGTCATTAATTTATGTCTAATTCTTTTCTTATTCTGAGTCTTACGCGGCATTTTGTCACAGGTCTAACCTAGAATGATATTTCACAACATATATCTTTTAGTCTACCTTTCATTTCAGATGCTGAGGTTATAGCATGGCTACATTCATCCGATACACATGCACCATTCAAGAGGTTTAACCACCAGATCATTTCTATCGACCATCGCCAATGCATCATGAGGAAGCAAATGAGCAAGATGAGCCATAAGAGGAAGAGCACATACATCACAGACTAGTGCGCAGATTATACATCATCGCTATGCAATAGGGAGTCACATTGCTAGCCCCAGACACAATAGGCATAACTCATAGTGTTTCAGATCGATATGTAAACATCATAAATAAAAGAGGTTCAATATCTTCAAGCGTCAGAGCAAGCAGCGAGTGCATAACGACATGGATAATTTAACTTTTAAAATTCTCCATAGTCACACCATCGCTCTGTTAAATGCACCCTGAATTTCTGTTGATCACGACTTCTCATGTTATCTCTTTCAAACACCAAGTATTCTAACGCATTGCGTGTCACTCGAGTGGTACTCATATTTTCAAAGTGTTTCCTCTGCTCCTCAATTGCATTTAACAAGGTCTGTGAAATTTTTTTTCCACTAGCAAGTTGCGTCTTTGCCTTTGTGCCCTTTTGTATAAACAACTCAATAAGACGATAATATGTTGACTTAACTATGGCTGTAATGGGAAGATTGCGAGTGTCTTTCATGACCGCATTCATACATTTAGATAGATTAGCAGTCATGTGCCCAAAACGACGACCTTAATCAGCATATTGAGCCCACTTTGCACACGATATGCTGTTAGCCCATATTTAAATTATTTTATTCATGTAAAAAATCTGATACTTAAATAAATTTTGTAATGGATAAAATATTACACAAAATAAAAAATTATATCTAATAAATTTTTATTAAAAATTAGAAAATAATTGAAATATATTAAATATTATAAATTTTTATAAAAATTTATCATATATAATCTATTATTTCATGTAATATTAGATAAGTTAAAAAATTATTTAAATTTTGTTTATTTCAATTTATAATTTCAAATAAATTTAAATTATATATACAAAATTAAAGAATATATATATATATATATATATAGATATACACAAAATTTACAGTCAATGTCAAACTTCACACACTTGCAATAAAATTTTATGTTGTCATATTCATAAACTTTATACTAAACACCTCTTCGTATGTTGTAATATTTAACAGTAAACGCCACTTTATTTTTTGTGCGAAATACTTGACCAAGTGACAAATCATTTTCTTGCTCTATGCTCGAACTTGAACCAGACTCACTCATATTACAATGCATTGCATCTAAATCAATTATTAAGTAGTGACTAGGATGTTGTCTAGCTTGAGATTGAGATTGGAATTGAGATCGCGATATTAAATATTCATCCAAATTATGCACATCAAACAATTGTTCATCTTCATCATCATCAATGTCCTCTTCTTCATCATTTTCATCATCCTGTTGTGCCACAACAAAATTAAAATCTCTGACCAAGCTACCCCTTCTCATTTCCTGTGGATTAAGAGATAATAGATTTTTAATGTGTCTAACAAAGTGCTCGAAACTTGGAGAACCTACCTCATCATGTGAATTGTGCATGTCATGGTGGGGCATCTCAACTAATGGGCCTGCATTTGGAATAGAAGGTGATAGATCTGGGACTAAGCCTCTAGAGCTAAAACGACCACTTTGTAATTCGACAAAAAGTTCTATTATACGAGCTTCAGCAAATGAGTTAAAATAACTAAACATATTATCAATGTGCTTATCTTTTCGTATTCACTACATTTTATATCGAATACTATTTAGCCCAATATCAATTGCCATCCTGTAGAAAATTTTTAAGACTTGTATATTGTTTCTCTCGTACTCCTCTAGTATTCGGCTCTCTAAGTGTAGTAATTAGTGCACAGACAACTAACCAAGCCTGATGGTAGCTATGAAACATCTCTCTCTCCACTGTGTTTACAATCTCACGATTATAATATATAAGTATATGAACATCATTCTCTCCCATTTTACTGAAAATACACTCAATCTATTGATTTTTTGAATAATTTAATGCAAACTCTGAAAGTTGTATGTTTATTTATAAGGAAAGACGAATGAGATGATTATTGAAATAAACTAAAATCGACTTTTAAATTAAAATATACTTGAATCGACTTTTGTAATGAACTGAAATATACTTAAATCGACTTCTGTGTAAAACTGAAATCTATTAAAATCGACTTATATATTAAAGTGAAATATATTAAAATCAACTTCTGCACATGCTGAAAGTCGAAATCGACTTCTGTACTAAAGTAAAACCAAATCAACACAAGTCGATTAAAGTTAACTTCTTGATAAGTTTTAAATGATTGAAATTGACTTTTGATCCAAAAACATTTCAAATATTAACCAAAGTCAATTTTAATTGACTTCAATTATTACATTTTTAAGATAAAATTGTAAATTTTTCTAAAAGAGGATATTTATATAATAAATTTTTAATTATTTTATTCATGTAAAAAACCTGATACTTAAATAGATTTTGTATGGAATAAAATATTGCACAAAATAAAATATATATAATAAATTTTTATTAAAAATTAGAAAATAATTTAAATATATTAAATATTATAAATTTTTATAAAAATTTATCATATACAATCTATTATTTCTTATAATATTAGATAAGTTAAAAAATTATTTAAATTTTGTTTATTTAAATTGATAATTTTAAATAAATTTAAATTATATATACAAAATTAACGAATATATATATATACAAAATTTAAATAATTAGAAAATCCTCTCTGCCTCTGCAGCAGCTGGCCGGTGGTGACCGTTGTGTTGTCTCCTTCCGCCATCCAACTAGCCGTTAATGCTTCTTCGCGTTTTTCCATGTTCTGTAACTTTTTATTTTTAAATATTTTATATGTAATTTTTTAAATATTAAATACTGTTTTATTTTTTTAATATTATTATCTAAAAAAATCATAAAAAAATATTTAATTTTTACTTAGATTAAGGTATCGTTAATTATTTTTAAAATGATTTTGAAAATCACTTGTGAAACGCCCATATTAAAAATTGAGATGAAAAAAATAAGATAAAGAAGAAATCAGAAATTAGATTAATAGGAAAACAATTTAAAATTTAAATTATAAACAAGTATTGTTAACTAGTCGGTAAACGAGGCCACGAAGGATGTTTGAAATATAAACAAGTAAAAAAAATTATTACAATAAAATCTATTGTTAATAATTTAAATTAGAATACATAAAATTTGATATAGAAATATTTTATGCATTAAATGATTGGGGGCCTTAGGTCCCATGACGCTGTCTCCTTCAGCTCCTTCATTATTTTTATCTATTTGTTTTAGTAGCCAAAGTAGAATACTAATTGTCACACTCAATCATTCAGATTCTGAAAACAGGGGTGTCTATGGTTCTGCTCTTATAATATATATATTAAAAAATCAAAGCTAGTTTGTTAAAAAAAACAAAGATGTAACATTTTAATCAAATAGGTGAACTTGTGAAAAAATAATAAATTCGTTGGTAGAAAAGGAAAAAAAACACATTCAATTAAGAGAAGGGAAAAATATTAATGCAAAGCAGTTATAAGATTAAAAAATAATTTTATATACAAATATAATAAAAATAACATAAAATTATTATAAATTTAATTCAATTTTAACAACAACAATCCAAAAATTGAATTGTATTAAAATTTATAATTTTTAAATTTTTAACTTTTTAATTTTTATTTTTATATAATTTAATAATTTAAAACAATTTGATTAAATTTTAAACAATCCTACTTCTAAATAGAAGCAGAAATTCCAGCAGTCCATCAAAAGCTTCTGGCGTGACTACCTTAGGCTTGATCTAACTTTCAAACATATTTATTATGTTAAATCGATGTCTTTTTTTATTCAACTAATAGGAATATTTTTAAATCTATTTAAACTTTTTTATTTAAAGACTAATCTATTTGAATTAATATAAATTATATGATAATAATAATTTTATTATTATTGCATTGAATGTACAGTGATATTGTAACGTTATGTGTTAACTTAATAAAAAATGAATCTCATCGATTAATTTAAAAGTAATTTAATAAGTGTATTTAAAAAGCCTAATTACAAAAAATTAAATGAACTTTTAAGACATTTTAAATAATAATCAAACATTAAAAAAAACTATATATTATTAAAATATGTTAAAAGTAAAAATTGACTTCACTTATGTGTACTCCTTGTAACACCTGAGAGAGAAGTTCTTTCTCTTTGGTTGAAGAGTTATAAAATACATTTACATGAAATAGAGAATTTAGTTTATACATTTGAGTGTCTAAATTCATATTACGGGTGGATGAACTAAGATTAACATGATTATTGTTAAGAAACAGAGTCTTTTATCACCTTTATCTTCAGAAATATTCACATAAAAAAAATAATTTTAATGTAGTTAAATATTTATTATTTATGTTTATAAATTCTCTATAAAATTTTATTAATTTTATAACTTTTGATGGAATAAAATTACAAACTATCTTATTTATAATTTGTAAATAAACAAATTCTAAAATTTTTCCTCACACAGGTACTAAACTCTGAATATATTCAAAAAATTACAATTTTTGTTATGATAAACAAGTATAAAATAAAATAACATATTTGTAATAATTTTCAACCTCTTCTTTCTTTAAATTTATAAATTTAAATAAATAACTTATTTTAGTCCAACAATTATTCATTCTAATTAACATGATATACAATAAAGTTCAAATAAAAAATTACTTAAATTAACATTTAGACTTTTATACGCAGAATAATAAATTATTAGCTCATGATTATTGAAACACAAAATAACAATTAATTGTAACTCAAAACATGCATTAGATAGTTTTAACACATTTCATGTTAGTTTAATTATGTCTTCTAATTTTTTTTCCCTTAAATTTAGAGAGTTATATTTTTATAAACAATGATTTTTAATGAAAAATTTATAAATTTTGAAAAAAAATCAATAAAAAAATGTATCAGTGGACCTTAAGTCAGTGGAGTGTTACAGGCCAATCAAATATGAAAGCAAAAGTATGACAATTCAAATTAGTTAAAAATCGCATTATGAATATAAAAGAAAGATAAAGAACATAATCAAATTCTAATAACAATTTAGAAGATTATAAACTGAATATAATTTACAGTATTACATTCTATAATAATTTATTTGAACAATTTTTAATAACTATTTCTAAAAATAAAAATACAAATAAACTAATTAAACATTTTTTATAGGTTAAAATTTACTTATATACCTTTATAAAAGTCAATTACAAGAGTGAGCTTCCAAAATGATTTCGGTGCTTGATCCTAATTTATAAAAATAATTTTGATTCATTTTTTATCAGTTATTATTTCATATAAATATTTATTAAATAATTTATTCAAACTAATTATTAATTGATTTTATTAATATATTAAATATATAAAAATATTTTATATTTAAAAAATTTCTTTATTTCTTTAAAAGCCAAAATAATGTTTTTACTTTTTTAAATAAAAAATATTTTATTTATTTTTAACATACCAAATCCATGGAATTGATATTAAAAAATTATGTAAACTAAATAAAATCAAATCAAAAGGAAGACATTTGCGTTGATGCTATTTGTAACCACTGGTTAAGTCGAACCCTCTATGCCAAGCTAGCCAACTATCATATGATTAACTTTTTGTTTGTGCATATAATTGCGTTCTAGGTGGTCCAATATCAAGCTCTTGATTAATTTCAAAACAATTGTTTATTTTTTCTTATAATCTTTTTAAATTTTAAAATAAATAATTGCTTTTTAAAAGAAAAAGTTTCTCAAAATGCACCAAGCCAAACAAAAAGGATTTTTAGAAAGCATGAATCATGGAAGTGAGGTGAAAAAAAGGATATATTTAAAAATGGGTTAAAAAATTATAAATATAATTTATCATTAAACATATAATCAGAATTAAACAACAATTTAAACTCTATAGTTCCAACTAACTGAGAGATATGATGAAAGGATATGAGTTTATTTAATTTAATTGGAAGGGAGTTTTTTTATTTCATTAACAAGGAAAATAATAGAAATATATATATATAAAAGCAGGATTTTCTTATAGTATAATTTTAAAAACTCTTATATTCAATTTGAACTTTTCATTTAACTTAAATCTAACAGGTTATAATTTATTACTTTATTGACTATTAAATTTAAGTTAAATGAAAGACTCATATTGAGTATAAAAATTTTTAGACTTACACTGACTTAAGAATATCTTTTTTTTCTTTCTTTTTATATATATATATATATATATATATTATTAATGAATGAAAGAAAAAAGTAAAATAAATTATTATTTTATTAACACTGTAAAAAGAAATTTTTTATATAAAAAATAAAATAAATTGGATAGTTTAAATACGTTAAGATTTAAAATATAAAAAATTCTAAAAAAGGAGAAGAAGAAAATTATTTATTTATTCTATTTATAATTACATACATGTTTACTTTTGTGTTAGTTTTTAGCATTCGTACATTTCAGTTATAAACGTTATTCTCAATAATTTCAAAATTACATACGCCCGAAAGAACAAATATTTATTATTGCCTTAGATAATAAATATTTTATATAAATAAAAAGTGTAATGATGAATAATAATTATTATTGCCTTAAACTTCTACGTAAACAGATAAAAGAACAAAATTCTTCTTCTCTCTCCAAACAAATAAATAAGAATAGAAGTAATATAAATTTGGACCACACAATTTATACAAAGACAAGAATGTAAAATAGATAATAAATTTAATAAAATAACATATTTAATAATATTTTATCAAAAATACATTTTATCAAATCAGTAGTTAAATTTAAAATTCTCATAAATATATTTACTTAACATAATTTCACATAATTAAAAAATTCAAGAACTCTATTGCATCAATTTATTTTTTATAAAAACAATAATACAAAATAATAATTATAATAGAGAAAATGAGAAATGTCTTGTAGAATAAAATTTTTGTACGAATAATAAGTAAAAAAATTCACAAAATATTCTAACCTTTTTTGTGTCAAAAGCCTTATTTTTTTACTTTTTTAATTTAAATTTTGTTCAATAAAAAATACACTGATTCGTACAATATTTGTATAATCACCTTTTACATTAATTAAAAATTCTATTATATTATCTTAAACTTTTAAATAAATAAATAATTTTTTAAGAATAAATAAATAGAAACACACGTAGTATATATATATGCATCAATTTTAAGTAGAGCTGATTAAACGGCTCAGTTGAACTAGGCTCAGCTGAATTTTGTCTTATAAAATGTAAGGTTTGAATTTTAAATGACTTTGAACATTATAAATTAATAAAAATTTATATTAATTTTACTTTTATCTTAATTAGAGAAATAAGTTTATTAAACTATCCTTATTTTTATTTTGCTTGTTTATTAAAAAATTCACTCACACAATACTCAAAATTTATTATTATATTCATGATTTATTTAGAGTAGAATTGAATAAAAACATTAATATTATATTAAAATCTTAAAACATGATTTGATATGAAATTTCTTTTTATGAAAACATCACTTAATTTAAAATAAATGAAACAAAGTGTAGAGGAGATAAGAGGCTACGCATGCACATTATTTCCCCAATTCTTAAACGACTTACTAAATATGTTAACGAATAAATGGAATTCAAATCCAAAGTCATTTGCATCGATGTTATATTTGTAATAATCAAATCTCATAATGATTAACTTTTCTTTTTTGGGTCCAGCATGATGGCTAACTTTTAATTTGAATGTTAGACAACTTTTGTCAACAAATGTATATACAACTTTAGGATCTTGTAATAGGAACATGGCAATTAATTGCGCTCTAATTAAGGCCCAATGTCTCATCAATTTGAGTTTCCTGAAGTTGGAAAACTCATGGTCAGAGTTTATGTAGCAGCCCACCAGACACCACAAAGAGTAAGCTTGCACGTGCAACACCAACCCACCATGTCCAACAACAGGGTTGTTGGAGTGCATTAAAAATGGAGGTAGGTATGAACAAACTCTACTTACATTTCACCTCTTACAATAAGTCAACTTCAATAGCTTGTGGTGCAGCAGACAGAGAAACAAAGATGGAAGGAGAAAATGGAAAGAAGCTGAAAATACTGTGCCTCCATGGATTCAGAACTAGTGGGAGTTTTCTTAAAAAGCAAATCAGCAAATGGGATCCTTCTCTATTTACTCAGTTTGATATGGTAATAAATGTCTTTCTCAATGTTCAAGTGTAAAGTGTAAATTATGTGTCAAGAGTTTTTAACTTTAAGCCCTTGTTCTTAGAGATTTCAACTTCTTCCTTTAGCACAAAACAATCACTATTAAGAACAAAACACTGATTGTATACAAGGTAGTGACAGCGAACTCGTGTTATAGATGGTAAAATCAGCCTTAATTGCTGTATATACTGCACTGTTGTTAGTGGTGATAACTGCAGCCATAATTTGAACTCCTTAATAATTGCAAACGCACTTTGGTTCAATGTACTACAATTTTTTTACATGTATTCAAAGCACAATAAAAATAATAAATAATAATTTTTTATTGAAAATTATAGCATTGAATTATGTGATTTTACTATATATAAGCTTTTAGTGTATGCTCTAAAATAAACTTTAGAAAAGCCAAATATAGTTTACATACCAGTAAGTATATTCTAGTCCTTATTTTTTCCCCCAAGTACAAAAGATATACATATGAAAGCAAAAGAAACAAAAAAAAAAAAAAAAAAAAGTCAATGTGTAAGATGGATTAGGATTGTCTCGTGAAGTTTTACAAGAGAGGTGCGTAGTGTTTAATTTCATCGTTCAATTTTATTAAAATAAATTATTTAATAAAATTTTATGTTATAATAGTATATATTCGATGATTAATATTTGATACAGTGGAAATATCACGTAAGACCTCAGATATGAAGCTTTTAAACTGTTAAATTTGACAGGTATTCCCAGACGGTAAATATCCTGCTGGAGGGAAGTCTGACATAGAAGGCATCTTCCCTCCACCTTACTTTGAGTGGTTTCAATTTGAGAAGGTAGAAATACTGTCCTCTCTTACATTTCGGATTTGGCTAATGGCTTAGCAATGAAATTATCAAACTTCACATGCATTTGGGTTAGAGGAAAAGAAATTGAAATTAACAGAACATATACACGACTCTTGTTTCAGGACTTCACAGTGTACTTCAACCTGGAAGAATGCATCTCATACTTATGCGATTACATTATAGCCAACGGTCCCTTTGATGGTTTCCTTGGCTTCTCTCAGGTAAACAATTCATAATTGCTCTTTTTAAAGTCAATCACTTCTGCATATAAGCCGTCTATATTCCAATCATGTATAAAACTAACTACTTGACTCATCTTTCTTCTTTCTTTTATGTAAATCAGGGCGCAACACTTTCAGCACTTTTGTTAGGTTATCAGGCACAGGCAAGTCATTAATACCATTAGATTTATAATTTAAATTCAACTACAAAATTCTGACTGATGAACATGAAATTAACAGGGAAAGTTGCTAAAGGAACATCCACCCATAAAATTGTTTATATCAATATCAGGAAGCAAATTCAGAGATCCCAGCATATGCGATGTTGCATACAAAGACCCCATCAAAGCTAAATCTGTTCACTTCATTGGGGACAAAGATTGGTTGAAAATGCCTTCTGAGGACCTTGCCTCTGCATTTGACAAACCCCTTATAATAAGACATCCCCAAGGTCACACTGTCCCACGACTAGGTATGCTATTGCTCTTCATGATCCTTAGTTATGTTTTACTCCAGAAGCTGAACTTTCCATGTCTTATCTCAAACAGATGAGGTGGCCACCAGTCAGTTGAGAAATTGGATTGCCGAAGTCCTATGCGAACCAAAAGTTGGTGTCTTGGTTCACGAGCATCAAAAAGACATTGAAGAAAATAAGTCAGAGAAGGGGAGCAGGAAAGAAGCCAATAGTACCAATCAAGACAAGGTTGCATACGGGGTGGAATTAAACAAGGGTTCTGAGACAGCAGGAGTGGCCCAAGCCTGAAGATCAGGACTTCTAAGATGAAGCGTGAGAATTTTATATATACTATGTATTATGTACGACTCGTGATTCGTATGGACCGGTTTTGGGGTCTCGTGATTGTTTCAGCACTAAAATAAAATTAGATTCCCTTGGATCAATCATGAATGTTTCAAACAATTATGTTTTATAAAATAGAACGTGAATCACAAGTTGGGTAACGTTTTGGTTCCACTATTGGAGCAATACACATCCCTAACTCTCCATAAAAGCTAATGTTAATTCACATGACAAAACTGCATACTGGGGGGCAACAAAAAACCGATCACTCTTCCGACTGGCCCTACGATTTAACCAACTCTGTTGCTGATAGCTTGATAAAGAGATTTAAGTTGTGTGTTCCATTTGTCTACGGCAGTATACTTTTTCATTCCTTTTGACCTGAACAATGCATTTTTAATGTTAATAAAAATACCGGCTTTTATTGAAACAAAATTATGAATAGACTAAATCCAGTGAAAAGGAATTAAACATAAAAACTGACCTATCAGAGCGTTCTAAGAGCCGGTTGACTTGATCAATGTGTCCTTGAATTCTGTTATCCAAAATAAGCGATACCAGTAGCTGCTCAACATCATGCTCAGGCACATTAAGTTCCTGCAAATTAATAGGTTATATTACATAAAAGCTATTAGACTAGCGGTAACTTAAGTGCCTCATAAAGTCAGCTCAATAAATAAACATTACTACAAAGAGAAAAAAAAAAAAAGCAACAACTTTCAACTTCACCATTTGAACCAGCGGACAGAGAGAGGCAGGATAGAGTCCACAGAATAATGTTGGCTTATTCTCTTCACAATGAACAGTCTTACCCAACTAACATTAGAGCATCCATCACATCACATCTTAAACCAGGGATTAGAGGGAATGCCTTTCAAGGTGTATTTGACTATTTATTTTCTTTTTTTATTCCATTAGTTTATGTGATGCACTGGAGGTAGGAAAAGGTCAGAAATGAAGCTGAAATACAAGAATTGTGGAGTTCATTTACCTTAGATATAAATGGGATCCTGATCCTTGTATATGGTTTGATAAGCTTCAGCAAGACTTGGGTCCTGATATTCTTTAGCAGATCTTCAATGTAATTTCTGATAAAGGGATCATCCATGATGGTTCTTCTGTTACTCTGAAAAAAAAAAAAACCAATATCCAATTCCAATAAATATTGGATGATAAATAAGATATATTTCAAGGTCAAATTAGTGACATATTCTCATTCTCATGCTAGACTCAATAACAGTACCTTCAGGATTTTCTCAAATTCCAATATTTCATTCCGCTGATATGCAGCTATTAAATTCGTCATTGCCAAAATTTCAGGGTCATTCTTGTATCTGCAATACATAATATATGACAGTGAAAACAGAATGAATGAGGGAGGGGATTGAATCAAAGAATGCGAGAGATAAAAAATGGTCAAGTACAGTTTTAAAAAATAAAAATAAAATAAATACAAGAGACTTACGGCTTAGCCTCTTGTCCATCAAAAGGATTTACTTCAGACTCCATCAACATGTTCGCAAGAACAAGGTACCTGACATGTAATAGCAATTATGCTACAAGGTGTTACACACACACAAAAAAAAGAGCTCCTTGAGTGATTTAATTTAAAGTAGTCAAGCACAAATGGTGATTCTCAGGAAAAGATGGATTCAAATGACAAGTATATATATTAATAAAAATTGCCACTAAAATTTATGATTCATAGTTAACCACATTTTTTGTAATTAACAATTGTGAAATGCATACATATCTTATTAATTGTTATACAAATTTTTTAAAACTAATGACTAAAAGAAAAAAACACAAAGAAAGCTTTGTTTCTTACTTCAAACATTGGATGCGCCTCTGGTTCCCAGCTTCATCATAATTCTTAAAGGCTTCAAAAAAATCAGTAGCAGCTTCAGCCCACTGGCGCTCTGCCATATGCATTTTCCCTCCACATTCATGGATTATTCCCATTATCCGTGGATGGGGAATTGCAGACTTAATAGTGAGTGCTTTCTGGTAAAGTTGCTGCATTTAACCAAGGAGACAAATAAATACTGGTAAACAAACTTCATAAGCATAAGACTAATTTAGAGGAACAAACTATATCGCAACCTTGTTTTAGAGTATGTGATTTTCTGGATTTAAAAGAACAACTCTCCATTGCATAAGAATTTATTTTCAAAAACAAATACTGACCTTGAGTTTTTTGTTGTTCTTGGTCTCTGTATACATTTGAATTTCTATTGCATAAACCTCCAAGAGTTGGGTTCCTTTCTTATGGTCATCTGTACCATCTTCCCTTTGACAAGATTTGTGAAGTTCCTTCAAGATCTGGCAGAGTTCAACAAACAATTAAATTACTCAATACTAGTGGATACCAATAGAGACACACACATGCATTCAAATTAAATGGAGTGTTGGACAAAATAAAAATATATCACCTTACTCATCCGCCCATATTCCCCAATATCAAAGAAAATCTTACAAAGCTTCAGATTTGTCTTAAACCATAATCTCTGCAAAATGAGTGACATACAAAATAAACATAAGATAGGATTAAGTGTAAATTCGATGGGACAACTATAATCTCTAAATGGATTAACCTCATTCTTTGCTTCTTCAAGGGCTTTCAGAGTTGTCTGGTAGAATTCCTGCAGAAGGCCAAAGTTCTGGCTAGCTGAACCTGAGACATAGTCCATAATGCTGTTTATGCATTTTTCACTATAGTTACGAGTCACTGCCGACTTAATATAAGTCAACATCTCTCTGTAGGCTTCCATCATCTCTTTATATCTTCCAAGTCTATAATAGAGCTTCACAGTTTGCTTTAGAGCTTTAAATCCCCTGGTAAATGTAAAATAAATATGGCATGTGATACACAGTGGCTTATATCACTGTGGAATGATTCTAAGCATATTATTGTGCATGACATGAATGATTACAATAAACAAGGCAAGGGAGGCATGAAACAAACATGTACATTGTATTTATTAAATGCAATCTTGCTTGACACAACAAAATGGAAACAGAAACATTATTGCTTAAAAAAAAAGCAGTAACAGATCACGGAATTAATGATACAAAAAGGATACAGAACAAAAAAAAAATTATGACCATTTAAGCTCTCTAACTCAAACATCCATATCTTTTTTTATTATGTAGCACTCTGAACAAAGTTCTTACCATTCTGCCTTCTCCTGTTCCATGCGCACTACCTCAGCAAAACCAGCAAGTGCACCTTCTGGATCAGTTTCAACCAAACCTATATACAAACGAAAAACAGCATCCTAAGAAGTCAGTGTGAAAAATGAACTAACCAGCTTTAAATTATAAATTATGAAAAAAGAACAATTTTACAAATTTGCAAAAGAAATTTAAATATTATAAATTATTTTGACAACTCACTTTTAATTCATTTCCATAAGGAAGAAACTCATCATGATTAAATCCATATAAACAAGATAATGAATCATATTTGTAGCTCTAACCATGATGCTTAGGACTAACACTAAGATCTAAAAAATAAACTAACTTTTCCCAATTCAATGAATTCATAAATGCTACAAAGTCCATTCCTTATGTTTTGCTGTCTTAACTTTTTTGTTTTGATTGAAAAGTTTTGTTTTTTTTGATATTCAAGACATATTTATATAATTTTTTTCGCACTTGTACCCTTATTTAATGGTTACGGATGAATTTCAATTTAACTAATCACCGCATATTCTCACCTACTTTTCTTTCTCTCTTAACATTATATGGGGGGTATGTCAAAATATGATAATATACTACATCAATTAAAACCTTATCTATGTTCAAAAACCTTAAACAACAAAATATAAGGAATGGCAGGAGCAGCAATTATTTTGCTTCTTGTAGTAAGTAGTAACAACTAACAAGAAGTAAAACTAATAATAATCGTAGGAAATACCCTTTGAATTGTAATACTGATTCTCAATATCAACATCTTGCTCCTCTTGCTCCTCATCTGAGTACTCAAATCCATAGTCCTCCATATCAGCATCTACAAAAACAGAAGCACATATTTATTTTCTTTAAATCAATTGATCAAAACGAAACCAACTATTATGATTAAATCCTTTCATGCCAAACCACAAAGTCAATGTCACATAATGTTTTGACTATTGATGTTGTGAAATGTGAATGCATCAAAGAAACATGACTAGCAAACTTCTTAGGAGAACACCCATCTAACTATCCAGTGGAATTAGCCTTCTTTCTGTAATTGTAGAATTTTAAATCTTGGAATTTGTGGTGTAAGGTTTATGCATATCACCTCAGAAAGGAGAGGACTAAAAGCAGGCATGCACAATGAACCCATGTCATAAAGATTCCACAAATTAAAGTTAATTGGCAGCTTTCTACACTGAGCCCTCTTTTACTCGAGGTTGGAACCATCTACACGAAGATTAGCAACAAAGCACCACATAGGAGAAGCTCCACCATATGGGATAAAGCTTTCTTGTTGTTTCTTATAGCAAACATGTTGAGGACACAAGATAAAAAAACATAAACAATAATCAGTCGCATTGTCTCCTAATGCAATCCACAGGAACATAAAAACACGCAAAAGATAGAAAAACAATATTTCGCTCAAAGCTTCACAGTTTCACATAAAAACATTGGGATTCTCATAATTGCCCTCAACATTGATCGGTATTGCCGCACACAAATGAACCACCAACACATCGTCATCGATTGAGAAAGCAAAGACATCGTTTGCGCTCAATTGCGCAAAAACGAAGAAAAGCTTCAGAATTCCCAATGTTCCTTAATATTTTCCCGTGGCATAAATCACGGATATGATCGAATCAGGATTTAAATTTCAAGCCTCTTCAAATCGAGAAAGAATATACAAATAAAAGAAGCGATATAGCTTAAGAGACAAACGAAAATTAAACAACAGAAGAAGATTATTGCGAGGGCACAGAACAGTGAAGGTAAGTGTTGGGGAAAATGGAGGAAAAGAGAGCGTACCGGAAGCCATGTTGTTTGAAATCGAGTGAGTTTGAGGATCCGAGTTAGGGTTTTGCGGTGAGAAGCGATGAGTCGGAATCCGAGTTGATAGTGAGAATCCGGCGAGTGAAGTGAAGGTGTAAGGGGAGAGATATAGCCTTTGAGTTTCAGCCTAGATTCATTGCATGTTGGGTCAGCCTTCTAGTTCTAGGCTCGCTTACAATTCCTTTCAAAATTCTTCTAAGCATATATTATAGGTTGGGAAAGGATTTTTCGGACAACAAAACATTGCTTTTTTCTTTTTAAAAAAATGCATGTATATAAAAGATATATATCAATGAATCATGAAAATTACCATATTATTTATAATTTTATTTTTAATATTTAAATAAGATTTATTCATTTTAAAATTTGTGATTTTTTTGTTAACTTATTCTACTTTTTTTTTATTTAGTTTAATTTAAATTTAACTTTGGTCGTGCACTTTATTTAAATGATACTGAGTCACTTATTATTAAATGAAAGTATTTTTTAAAAAAATAATTTTTTTATTATGATTTATTTTAATTATAAAAATAAAAAGAAATTTAAATTTAAAATATAAGATGATAAATTACAATTTAAGTCAATAATAAAAAAATTAACAAATCATTAATAAAAGAATCATAAAAATTAAGAAACTAAATTAAAAAAATTAAAATAAAAGATGAAATAAAATTTTTTAAGATTTAAGAATGTTTCTGCTAAAAGAAATATTAGTCTTCTGAAAATTCTTCTGCTATATTGATAATATTTTTGCAGGTACTTTTGATTCTCTTCTTTTTATAGGCACTATTTTGAATTAATAAACCTCGTGATTTAGCTTTGTATTAAGCCTTTCTTTTTTAAGTAAATAATTAATGATTATCTATTTTAATTTTATTTAGATATCTCTTATTTACGTTAATTTGTCATAATATTCGTTTTTATATCGAATGAGTATTTGGATTTCTTGTTTTACAATAGTAACCAAATAATATTTGTCTTATTCAGTACAAGAGATTTTTTAAATATATACTAATTTTTTATTTAAATAATACAATTAAAAATAAAATATAATACTATTATATTTTATTTTGAAAAACTGAAAATTTATTTCAACCGAAGAAGCAACACATGGAATAGACGAGTGGATCATGGGCTTGTGGCTTCTACAAGGTTTAGTTCATTTTTACCAAATTCGTTCACCTCTTTCACGAATGCACACCAAATTGTGATACTCTTTTGTACCAATTCATTGCCATTCGCGATTTGGGAAGAAAAACAGGGAAGCTTCGTTACTTCAAGGGTCTCAATATTTCAACTTGTTGCCTCAAGATAGAAGAAAAATGATTTTATGTGGCAGAGGGTTCTTTTAGAGAAGAAACTGAGTAGCTGATCTTTTACGTTAGAAAAGGAAGAGCCAAAAGAAGATCTTTACTTGAGCCTTTTAATGATTATTAAGAGAAATGTCCCACTTTTGGCACACAGTCTCTGTGATAGGTTCCTAAACGTGCTATATCTAGGGACAGGGAATGTCTCTTTTAGTGCGTCCACTCGTGGCTTGCAAGATAAAGATTGGAATCTCTCTAAGCTAGACTTAGTAGTTAATAAAGGTACTTAACAACTTCAAAAGCTTATTGTTTTGAAGACTTATTATTTGTAATGGACTTATTATTTGATGTTATTTCTTAGTTTTTATGGATGAATCAGAACTCATTTGCCTTTAATAATAATTTTGCTCAACCAAATATTTTGTTTCATGTTATCTATGTTCTTTCTTGTTTTAGGAGCTGTCCTGATGTTCTTTCTAGATTAGCCAAAGATCCTTTTATGATAAGACTTTTTTCTATTTTTAAGCAATTCAAGCTTGAACTAACTTCAAAATGAACATGAAAGAGAGTAAATTTGAGGAGAAAAAAGGGGTTAAATTTTATATGAATAAAAATAAAACTTATTTTTGAAATTGTTACAAATATATTTATAGAAGATATTTTTCTTAAAAAAAAAGTTAAAAGACTTGTTTTAAATATATAAAATTTTGATATTCTTAACTTACAAAATTTATTAAAAAATAAAATATAAATATTATAATTTTTAAAATTTATTATAACATATCATTTTACTAATTTATTTATAAGTCATATAATACACTATTTACTATAAGTCATTATTCAAAATATATTTCAAAATTTTTAAAATAATTTTTAAAATATTATTTTTTATTTTATTTTAAAAAAGTTTTGACATTGTCAAAAGAAAGGACAAAAATATGATATTTTAACAAATTTAAGAGTATAAAATATTAAAAAATTTAAATAAATTAAAATATAAATTGTAGCGGATAAGACATTAATTGGTTATTACCAAAGATAAAAGAAAATGAATACCTCTTTGGCCACACTTCAAGGTAAAGGGTACCCACACCTCTTTGGCCATACTTCAGGACGAAGGATACTTACACCCCTTCAATCACTTCAAAGTAAGTTAACAAGCTAATTAAAGTAATTAATCAATAAAGAAAAGGCTAATTATCCAAACAATCAAAAGAATAATTTAGGGCTGACCCATGCCCAATATTATGCCTATAAAAGGAAAGTAAGAATAATAGGTAAGGGTGGACTTCAAAATATTAAATAATATTTATTGTCCAATATCGAACATTAACTTAACCATTAAAGTGCCTTTGTAGGTATCCTTCCCTACTTCACAGTAGAGGAGAATCTGAAATATTCTACAAAAACGTCCCATTAGAAGACAAGGAGAGAGATTACAGAAGACGAGTGTATGCTTTGTAGGAATATTTTGGCGTCCACCGTGGGCCACAAATCACCTCAACCTCGAGCAAATATGGTACTGACAAGGAGTCAATAAGAAGGCACCAACCAGCCATGGGTAATGCCACGTCAACACAAAGGACAAGTGCAAAATCACCTTGTACTGGAATTTCTTTTTTAGAGGATAGGAAGATTACCTCTCTTTAGTAGTAAGACAGTTGAAGGCAGGAATGATGGAGATACAATGTCTCTGGAAAAGGGATGCCCTTGAGTTGTCTGCACTACGAAGGGAAAATACCAACTTGAGAAGCGAAATCATGATCTACATCCCCTCCCAAGTTACACCTCTTATTCAGGAATAGGAAGAGTCGTCAGCTCTATATGAGGAGCTAAGAACCATTCAACAGCAGACAAGGACTAGCCTTTTGATTGGACGGGATAGAATCTTAAGTTGTAGTCCTTTTGTCCAATCAATTCTGGAAGCGAAGTTACCAGACACTTGAAAAGGTATATGATAAATGCTCTAAATACTTAATCCTACATTATGATAATTGAGAGTTGTTAAGCTATTCATTGATAGATATTATTATAATTAATCTCATTTTGTTTATATTTCAGAAAAAAGGATCAAAGATATGAAAACCTTAAAGATATCAAGAATTGAAGAAAGAAGAACCCAAAGATATACATGGGCATATACACGCCCATGTATATGGTCATGTATCTCACTGAAATGCAAAGAATAAGGAAATATTCAGCCTGAGATATACACAGGCAGATACACGCCCGTGTATATAAACGTGTACATCACTGATGTTGTCAAGGAATGCATCATTTGAACCAGACATATACACGGTCAAGGTGCATGACCATGTATATAAGCATGTATTTCCTATAAAGATTGTGAAGACCAAGTATCACAGACCAGAGATGTACACGGCCAGATACATGGCCGTGTATATGAGCGTGTACTTGTCAGGAAAGGTTTGAAGGACACCTATTAGAAAACAGAGATATACATTGCCAAAGTACATGGCCGTGTACTTGGGTGTGTACTTTTTCACGCGTAAGAAATTTAACTTTTGCGAGAAAATTAACCCTAGGACAATTCCTATAAAAGGAGGACTGGACTTAAACCTGGGGGAGGCTGTTTTTGGAGATGAAAGACTCAGAGACTGCAGGAGGATGGGATCAAGCGTTTTAATTCATCTCTTTTGTAATTTTAGTTTCAAGATGTTTAGGTTCTATTTTTTTTTTTTTTTGAGTATTTAGACATAATGAATCCTAATTGACTAAATATTTTGGAATTCTTCTAATGCTATTTCATGTTCTTTTCCCTTGGGTTTAATTGAGTAGTATCAATTTTCTTCTATCTTATTTTCTTGTTTGAATTTGAGTAAAATTCTTGCATGAATTTAACATTGCTTAATTAAAAAGACTTGAATGTATTTCTAGAGATAGAAAGACGTGAGTTTTCTGTATTAGGATTAACCCTAATTATGAAATTCATAATGAACTTAATGCAACCTAGGGGTATTAATTAAGGAAGAGATTATGATTGATTAATTGAGGGTTAGGAATCATTATCCTTGAGAAAGGTATTGATTTAATTTAGAATTTCCTGTAACGATAAGGGTTTGGAACTAAGTAGTTGAAGAAGAATTTCAGTTATTTAGACATTAAGGAGGATTTATAGTCTAGATACTTGTCTATTTCTCTTGAATACCTTTAGCCATAATTTTTTATAATTTATTTTCATAAGAATATCTGTTCCTTTTTAATTTATTATTCTTTTACTTTTAGCAATTTCATCAATAAAATTTATTTTTCATATCTCTTAACAATTACGCAATTAAGGAAGAATTTCTTAATAATAGTCCCTGTGGATACGACACTTGGTATTTAAATTTTTATAATATTACTCTAACAACGGGTACACTTACCCAGTAATTCGTTTTTTACACATCAGTATAACATTGAAAAAATATGATGGAACTTCCGATCCAGAGGAACATGTCGACACATTCACTATCAAAGTAGGCCATTACACTGATGATGATGCCATGCTATGTCGAATATTCCCAACATCGCTTCAGGGCCCGACCCTCAATTGGTTCACCAAACTGCTGCCCACGTCTATTGATTCATTTGCGACGCTGGTTACATGCTTCAATCTACAGTTCGCTACCAGTCGTCCTCATCAGTTGACCTCAGTAGCTTTAGTTAACATTCATCAAGAGAAGAAAGAAACACTTAAAGCATTTATGGAGCATTTTGGAAAAGTGGCCCTTTCTATTCCGAACCTGGATTCAACAGTTGTTATGCATCACCTCACAATAGCCATAAAGGCAGGACCGTTTGTTAACAGTATCTGTAAAAAACCTCCTACTGACTCAGATGAACTGCGTTGTTGAGCAACTAAATACATGTAAATGAAAGAGTTGGCCAAGTTCTGCAACTAGGCTCAAATGAAACAAGTCCCCGCCCGAAGAGAATTTGATGGGAGAAAACGTGCAAAGAACAAACAAAAAACTAAAAATTGAAAGTTCGGAGTTGAACGACTCCCAAGAGGGCCTAGATATGTAAGTTATACAACATTGAACACTAATTGGTCTAGAGTACTCGAGCATGTCTTGGCAACAGAAATACTAATGATCTCAAATCGTGCGAACACTCCTCCTCGAGCAGATAAATCTAAAGCATGCCAATACCATCGAAACAGGGGCTATACCACTGAAGAATGCACAACCCTTAAAGACCACATTGAAGATTTAAAAAAAGTGGGACACCTTTAAGGTTTCGTAAGCAGACGAATAAAAAAGGGAAAGGACAATGGACAGATCCCCCTAAATGGCGTGGTGATAAAAAGGAATGACATTGTAGTAGGTCAAGGGAACGCCCCCAGGATTATCACGATGAACGTGATAATCAACCTTGCCGTGTTATTAATACCATTGCAGGAGGATTTTCTGGCAGGGGATCCACCAATTTAGCTAGAAAAAGACATATACAACATGTCCAATCAGTTAATAATATCTCCTTAGGGACTAGAGTCTGAATCTCACCCATAACATTCACAGATAGGGACTTTCAAGGGGTGGACTCGGTACAAGATGATCCTATGGTCATAAGTGTCGATGGTCACAATTGTACTATCAAAAAAACTATAATTGACCAGGGAAGTTTGACTGACATCTTGTACTAGAACACTTTCAAGTAGTTGGGAATTTCGTATGAACAGTTAAGGGAGTATGACAAACCACTTGTCGAAGTTTCAAGAGAAAGAGTGGAGACCTGTGGATGTATAGACATGTATACCCTTTTTGATTTTGAACCAGAAGGGAAGCGCATTAAGGTAACTTACCTGGTCGTTTATGCAAGTACCTCCTACAACATCTTGTTAGGACGCCTTTCCTTGAACAACCTAAAAGCAATAGTCTCCATCCCCCACCTCACTATGAAATTCCCCTCAGATAGAGGCAGAATCATCATTGTCCATGCAGATCAAAAGCTCATTCGAGAGTGCTATTTTGCAAGTCTACGCCTTTGTCCAATCCAAGTAGGGACATCAATATAGTCTCCTCTCGGTTAAGAGTAGACCTCTCGGACATGGAACTTGATCGAAGAGTGGACAAGGGGTTTTTGGTTGAGCCTAATGAGGAAAAGAAACCCTTTCAATTAAAAAGAATGCTCAAACAAGTCACATACCTAAGAGTTGGGTTATCACAGAATGAACAATAAGCAATTTAGAAGGTACTATATTTTAGGTGTCAGTTTTCGCTTATCTGAAAATTTACACAAAGTATTACTAAGCATATGTGGAATTCAATGTGAAAAAAAGAAATGGAGAGAGGTTGTAATGATATGATTTGTGGTAGTATAGACAATTTGGTTTAGCTGGAATAATATTCTCTTCAATAATAGTGTGTTAAATGTTAGTAAATGTTTGATTCTATTAAATATCATTTTTGAAAGTGACTTACAATAAGGCTTTTAAAAAGATCGATTGGACATGTAAATTTGATTAATGATTGTGTAACATAAAATGTTAATTCCTTTTAGAGTTATAACAGATTAAAGTATCATTTCAACTTTAGATTTATTTTTAATAAAATGTTGATATTTAAAAAATTTATAAATTTACTTGAAAAGTCTTATTACATGAATAGTCTTTTAAATAACGTTAATTCAAATAAATAAATCAAATTCAACGTTTAAATAAAATAAGCTATTCAATCTATTTTTACTTCTATTTATACAAAAAAAAAATCAACCGTGAGTTACAAAATGACAACATAGAAACTGTAATTGCACATGACTTAATTGAGAGAAATTATTGAATTTCATATAAAATTCTTATTAAACTTATGCATGAAAAAAATTATAAAAGAGAATATCAAAATAAACTTGAGTTAAATATAAACTTAATAAAATAAAAATGCTTAATACTCTGTATTGCAAATGAGATTCAAACATTAACAAAGTTACTTTTCTTTAATAATTTAATAAGTTTACTACATCTTATAATTAAAATTGAACGAGAATAATACATAAATTACATTCTTACATATTACAATAGTTTTACTTTATATATTTTTTAATTTTATTATAAATTATAATTGTTACTTAATTTTGTGAATAAATTTTTAATTTATAAAAATTATTTCAATTTTTATAAGTTTATAAAAATAAATTATAGTCTTTATAATTTTTAATTTATTTAATAAATAATATAATTTAAATTATATTATGTTATAAAATATTATATATTAATAATATTTTATTAAAAATAAACAACTAATTAAATTACTTACTTAAATAGATCATAATTTATAAACTTAACTCACTATAATCATAAATACCTAATATTTATGCATGCACTATTATATAATTATTTTTATTTTAATTATTAAAATAAGTAAATTATTATATTAAAGAAGACTAATTTGTTTACGATAATTGTTCGTGAAAAATTGTATTTGTAAAAAAAAACAATCTCAAAATATTATCTCACAGAAATTGTTCTCAATACAAGGAATATATTAGTTTATTTATTGAATTAAAAAGATGTATAATGAAACAAAATAAAGAAGGATTCAAATATAAAAATAATTCAAATAAAATAAAACAACAACTTATAACAATAAACTAATCAAGGTTAATTCTATTGGAACATGAATATCACACACATGCACATTTGGATAGAGACTACTCGAGAAATGATGAAGAAAATCTTATTATTCATCTTGAAAAATAATTGCACACTTAAGGGTTTATATACTCGATTTAGACTAACAAACCTAGATGGTTAGAAACAGACTGCACAACTGAATAACACCCTTCTTGTTATCTTTGAATTACATTTAACACCCTCCCAGAATTCAAAAATTTGAGATTTATGTCAATTCAACAACTCTAAGCTAACTCCTTGCTTCCTCGAATTTGCTCTTCAAAATTGGCTTGGTTAGCAAGTCTGTAACTTGCTCATCAGCTGGACAATGTTCTAATTTGACAAAACCTTTGGCAGCTTGCTCTCTCAGGTAATAGAAATGAGACTCAATGTGCTTACTTGTGCGATGAGAAACAAGATTGTTAGTAAGATTAATTGTAGATTGGTTGTCTATAATAAGTATCATTGATATCTTGACTTGAGTCTTTATGTCAATTCAACAAATCTAAGCCAACTTCTTGCTTCCTCGAATTTGCTCTTCAAAATTGGCTTGGTTAGCAAGTCTGTAACTTGCTCATCAACTGGACAATGTTCTAATTTGACAAAACCTTTGGCAGCTTGCTCTCTCAGGTAATAGAAATGAGTCTCAATGTGCTTACTTGTGCGATGAGAAACAGGATTGTTAGTAAGATTAATTGCAGATTGGTTGTCTACAATAAGTATCATTGATATCTTGACTTGAGTCTTTATCTCTTTTAGGAATGATCTCAACCATTTGGCTTGACATACAACATAACATGCTGCTACATATTCTGATTCACATCTTGATAGTATAACTACTGGCTGCAACTTTAAACACCAGGAGATTGGAGCTCCAAGAAACTTGAATATATATCCAATTGTGCTCTTGTAATGATAATTTGTGTCAATCTTGATTTCTTCCTTTTCACCAGCATGGTTAGCATCACTCCAACCAAGCAAATCACCTTTAATCTAGGTTGATCTTGTTGGGAACAAAATACAGAAATTCAAAGTTCCTCTCAAATACCTAAGAACCCTCTTAACAGCAACAAAATGTAACTCCTTAAGATCACTCATGAACCTACTTACAAAATCAACTGCAAAACTGATATCTGGCCTAGTATTGCACAAATATCTCAAATATCCTACTATTTTCCTATACTTGGTGCCATCAACTTGATTTCCTACATCATGACTAGTTAGCTTCACATTAGACTCAGCTGGAGTTGTTATTGACTTAGAGTTCATTATGCCAAACCTCTTCAAGATATCATTAACATACTTTCTCTGATGAACAATGATTCCTTCTTTAGTCCTCATGAACTCCATGCCAAGAAAATAAGCCAATTCTCCAAGATTAGTCATTTCAAATTCCCTTATTAACTTCTGCTTAAACTTTTCAAGTAGTTGATGATTACTTCCTGTAGTTAGCAAGTCATCTACATAAAGACAACACAACTATACTTCACCCTTTTTTTTTTCCTTACACATAAACACCATATTCTATTGAACATTTGTTGAAACCAAGTTTAAGCAAAAAACCATCAATCCTCTTGTTCCAAGCTATAGGAGCTTGTTTAAGTCCATACAAAGCTTTCTTTAACTTGTGCACATCATCTTCTCTTCCTGCTACCTTAAAACTAGGGGCAGTGTAACAAAAACTTCCTCTTCTAATGGTCCATTCAGAAATGCCGACTTGACATCAAGCTGCAGTAAGGGTCATTTCCTTCTACATGCAAGAGCAACCACTAGCCTAATAGTTTCAATCCTAGCTACAGGAGCAAAAACATCTGTGTAGTCAATACCTTCTTTCTGAAGAAATCCTCTAACAACCAATCTTGCTTTGTGTTTAGAGATAGATCCATTAGATTTCAGCTTGAGTTTAAAAACTCATTTAACATCTATTGCCTTCCTTCATTTTTTTTATCTTTTCATCACCAGCATAACTTTTCTCAAGTGTATCCCATGCTTCCTTGGCAAATACGATATTTGCAATTTTTTCAAACTTCTCATCATTCACACACTGATGAATCAGGTACAAAGCTTTATAATCTTTCTTCTTTTGTTCTTTGAATCCAGGTTTAACAGCATAAGAGGAACCCTTAGTTGGTTCTTGAACTTCGTTCTTGATAATCTTCATGACATCTTGAAAACCAAACAAAACCTTCATTTGTAAGCAACATCGCGACCAATTCTTATCATCGAAGATTGGCAAATTCCCTGGAAAACTACCATTGCCGTATGAACCAACCATAATGAGATACGCCTAAGATCACAGCTTCAATTAGACACGTTCTTTAGTTTCGTAGCAAAATGATGAAATCGAACCAGTGCTCTAGATACCAATTTGTTGGAACATGAATATCACATACATGCACATTTGGATAGAGACTACTCAAGAAATGATGAAGAAAATCTTATTATTTCCCTTGAAAAACAATTACACACTTAATGGTTTATATACTCGATTTAGACTAACAAACTTAGATGGTTAGAAACAGGCTGCACAATTGAATAACAACCTTCTTGTTATTTTTAAATTACATTTAACAAATTCTAGGACATATGAGTTCAACTTTATACTTCTCTATATTTAATTTTAGATTAATCTTAATTTTAATTTTTTTTATAATTGGAAATTACTAAAAATAAATCTATTGACACTCAATGGTCATTCAATGTTAAGAATATCTTTTCTAAGCTATTATCCCTAATGATCATGCAAAGTAAAAGGAAAAAAAATATAAATAGCCTATAATCTTGTTAATTCAATAACAATTGAAAGAGAAAAACTAAATTTGGTTAACTTAATTCTTTATCTTATTTTACACTATATATCCATTAACTATATGTGTACGATCACCTACAATATAATTAAGAGTTTTGTTAACCTCAACCCGTAAGACTGAGGATAAACAACTAATAATAGTAAAATTTTATTAGAAATAGAAATATTTATTATATTTTTATAACTTTAATATAATAAATGTGTACTTTTTTTGTAAAAACTTTTCAATTTGTGGATGCTTAAACTTAATCCTATGAGCTTAGGTTAACAAAACCCTATAATTAATTATGACATGTTTAAGAGTTGTCAATTCTAAATATACAAATTATAACGTAATAGGATAAACACCAATCAAGAAAGGAAATTAAAATATTATCAATCACAAAGATCACATAAAATCATGTAAATGATCCATCATAGTCCTGACTATGAATTTAATTTGACATAATGTAATAAAGAGCTAAAAAAATAATAAATCAATCTTTAATCATTTGAAAAGTAACTGCAAATTAAAGAAATCACCAATGAAGAAGAGATGAAGATAGTTATTAATCCCAAGACGCGCTCCAAAGATCCACAAGTCGTTAATGATTGGTCAAAACTAAGATCCCTAAGTTGTAGCACTCAAGGTTCTTTAAATATGATTTTAAAATGACACTATTTTTTTTTTATTAAATTTGGGTTTAAAATGCACTCAAAATCTAACTGTAACATTCTAATGTTAAACTGCACAATTAATATAAAAATTAGCATAGAGTTAAAATAAAATAATTGTCAAGCATGTATATATAGTGTAAAAATATATTAAAATATTAACTTATCAATGACTCTTAAATATATCCAAATTCTTTATGGGTACAAATTCTCAAAGCACGTTACAGTGAATTTTCATCAGTTATGAGACATGATGGCGTGAATCCAAAAGCGTCAAATTGGTGGAAGGATGTAGTGTGGGTATGTCAACAAGCTGATTTTTGGGTGGATATTAGTTTAAACTGTGTTATTGGTGATGGTAACACAGTGAGGTTTTGGGTTGACAAGTGGGTTAGAGGTGTTACTCTTGCAGAAATTTTTCTTAGACTATTTTCTATGGCTACAAACAAGGAATCCAAGATTAGTAAAAATGGTTGATTTGTTAAAGATGTTTGGATGTAAAATTTCCACTAGCGAAGACAAATCATTTTTTAACAGGAAGAGGCAATGATTCACAAATTTATAGGGCTTATTGATGGTGTACAATCGCGACTAAACATCCTAGATATGATAGTGTGGAACTGTAATACATCAAAGGCATATACGATGAAATCTGCATATGATTTTTTGTATAATTATTTTTCTGCAGGTTCAGCTATTGCTAACAATGTGGTGTTGACAATGCGTCATATGTGAAACGCACTGGTTTCTAAAAAGGCTAGTGTGTTCTCTTGGCAATTGTTATTACAAGCTTTGTCGGTACGTAAAGGGCTTGTAAACCATGGTATGTTGTTGATAAATGAATCTTGTGCCCTATGTAATCATGATGATGAAGAGGTAAAACATTTATTCTTGCATTGTTCTATTTCTAGCAGTATATAGTATTCGATTTGGTATTGGTTGGGCTTCTCTGCATGTATGCCAAAGTGTTTACAGGATCTTTTATTGGATATATGTGGTTTTGTGGGTGGGAAAAAGAAGTGGAGGTATATAGCAACTATTTGGGTAGCCGTGATATGGATCATTTGGTTACATAGAAATAATATTGTCTTTAATAATGGTGTGTTAAATATTAGAGAGATTACAAATGCTATCAAATATAGGTCCTGAAAATGGTTGTCAGTGAGTTTGAATTAGGGGCAACTAATATATATAAATTGGTTAAATAAGCCATTGATGTGTATTAAGCAGTTGCCTTGACAATCTATAGTACTCCTTTTTCTTAATAATATGTTTTTGCTTATTAAAAAAAATGACTCTTAAATATATTATTGTTTAAAAATAAAGACTTATATTTTATGTATAAAGATACATTAATTTAACAATTTTAACTAATATTTTTATTATTTTTTTGTAAAAATATAATATAATATAATTAAAATGATTTAACAAAAATACTGTTTGATTTGTTATAAAAACACCAATAATAATATGATTTAATTTAGATACATTTTATTGTAAACGTTTTTGCCCTATTAATAATTATATTATCAATAATTATGATAAATTGTTATCAATATTAAATTATATATATATATATTTTATGTAATTGAAATTTTTAATTTAACGATTAGCTTTAAAATTAAATTATCTTACAACAAGTTATTAAATGATATAAGAGTGAGTGCAATTTATATCGATGCAAAAAATATTGATTTAAATGGAAGTTACATAGAAGAGATGAAATTATATTTATTTTTACACTATTTAAGAACTTTTTATTTGATAAGTTAATTATAAAATTAATTATTAAATTAAAATTTTTAACCATAAAAATTATATATGCAAAATTTTAGATAAATTTAAAATTATTTGATATCTTAATAATATACAAGAAATTAATGTAATATATATTTTTAAAATGTGAGAAAGTAAAATTATTAAATATTCATCGCTTTACTTTATTTTAACACATAATTTTTAAATTCTAATCATAAGTTAGAAAGACAATATATGGTAATTTAACTCTTAAATAATAATTTTGATATTTTATAAAAAAATTTAAACGATATAAATATTTAAGTTTGATATTCATATCAATTAGTCTAATTTATATATATATATATATATATATATATATAATTATGAAAAAAGGGAAATAACAGATGTGACAAATGGCCGACATTGAAGAGGATGTTTTCAGTAGTTCACTATTCTAACCACACGCCAATGAGAAATACACAACCATTTCCCCTTTGCTTCCCAACCAAACCCAACCCATCGTTTTGTTGCAAAGGCAATGCCCACTCCCTTTATTATAACCGTAGGGGTCCAATTCTTCCTCATGAAAGCCACTCCGCATTGACTCTTCCTCTCTTCGGAACTTAAATATCTCCAAAAAATTCACAACAAAGAACAAAATATCGCTTTCAAATTTCAATAAACTAATATTCCTTTCGTAATTTTCATTTTCTTAAATAGAACAGACCAGAAATAGAAAAGAAAACAATAGTCACTGACAATTCAGTATCCTCAATTAAAAATTAAAAATAAAGACAAGGTGCAATAATAATTGTTAAACAAGGGAATAAGAATTATTACCCGCATTTATACTTTAATAAATATTATTGAATACTCACATTTTTTGTTTATCAATAAACACACACACCCCCAAATTTGTAATGCCCGTATTGTATTGTACAGTTCAGACTTGAGAGCATACTTAAAGGTAACGCGCATGAATGAACTCAAAAAGTGAAAAGCTCAGATAATAAAATGGACAAAGACACCATTTTCGTTTTTGCTATGGTTTCTTAATTTTTTGATGGGGTGGTGGTGGAAGCTAGCGGGAGCACCAGAACCTGTTGGATCAGACACTAGCAGGGTTCGATCTGCTTCTAATTCACGTACCTGATAATCCATAAATTTTAAATAAAGAAAAATAAAATATAATTTCGAGAGAGAGAGAGAGAGAGTGAGTGAGGAAAAGGAGCGGAAGATCTGAAAGCTTTGTTGTAACCACTTATAACACTCGAAAATGCAAGGTAACTACGCAATCCCTTCTTCTTCTTCTTCTTCTGCTCCTTGTTTTTCTGAACCCTAAATTCTCACTCCTTTGACTCTTCTTTGACTCAAATTCTTTTACTCTTCTGAGATTGACTCGGCTTGCTCCACATTATCTTTGTTTTTTTAATTTCCTATTTTTTTCGTGTCTTGTTTTTGGGGATTTATTTCAATTGTGGTTTTGGTGGCGTTCTATGAGTTCGATTAGTAACTTTTGGGGGGCGTGGAGAGTTTTTGCTTCGAGAAATTGATGTTGAAATTCAACTCTTTTTATGCAGCATAAGAGAAACTATAGGAGTTGGGGCTGTACTTCTATCTGTGAATTTTGGATCACCTTTTTTCCTTTTTACCATTTATGTTTATTTATTTTAGCTCCCCTTATTCATTTGGGGTTTTGGTTTTTTTAAGTATGACCTTGTTGATGAAGCTCTATGTAGTTTTTAAGTTTAAATGGACTTTTGGATATTTCTGTTATTTTGCTAAAGTTGTAGCATTTATCACACTGTAAACTTGTATAGTTCTTTAGTTCTTCAGGAACGTGATATGAATGGTCGCATCTACAGAGCCTCGTGGGACTTTGTGCTTATATTGAATTTGATGCGTCTGGGTTTTGCAAAATAAGAAGCTGTGGTCATTGATAGTTTAAGTTAAAACTTTTCTTTATATAGAGTTTTAGTTACACAATGATATAGTAGAGCAATACATTTGTTTTCTTCTCTTTTTTGCTTCTAGAACTTGTGGTTGGTATACAACTTGGATTTGCTGACCAATGACTTTTTGCTGTGACAAACATCTAACAGTAATAGATTGTGAGATCTGTTTACGTTGGAACACTAATCTTTTTCTCTCTCAAGTCTTGATCTGTGTATTGCTGTTCATAAAAAGTTCAATTTATTTGTGATTCATTTTGAGTTTACTGGTTGCATTGAATTTAGTGATTGACATTACACTATTCAAAAGGCTTCTATGTTTTTATACATGTCCCTTCTCTTGATATTCTTGGTTGAGGTGGAAATGGCAGTGAAATGGGTAAATGGGGTAATTTGATTTCCTAGATCTAAAGAATTAGATAAACAGGGTCTAAACTGGTTAAGGTAGTGGATTTTGCTGAGTTGTAAAGGTTACGAATTGGGGCAGATTTAAGCTTCCTTGCTCCATCCTAGTCCAATTTAATCTATGAATTATGTTTCACTTTTTAATGTTTACATATATTACGTGAGTTTTCAAAGGAATTTTATTTTGTTTTTCAGTTTATTTCAATACGTGTCATTTAATCAGTCGATAATATCTTTTAAGATATAATTTTGATTAATTTGATTTGTGATTTATGGTACAACAACAACAACCAAGCCTTATCTTATTAGGTGAGATCAGTTACATGGATCACATGATGCCATTGAGCTCGGTAAAAAATAATATTTTCAGAAATCTGATTAATTAAAAGGTCTTTTTTAATAATTTCGTTTAAGGTTTTTTTGGGTTTCTCTCAACTCCTCTTTACAGAAATACAAAGCTATGGAATCCACTTTCCTTATAGGTGTCTTCAAAGGTTTTCTCTGCTCATGAATGAACCACCTTAGACGATTTTCAGTTATTTTTCTTCACTATAGGAGTTACTCTAATATTCCCCATATAATATTATATCATATCCTGTTCTTTATCAGGTGTCCCCTCATCCACCTTAGTATTTTCATTTTTGTTGCTCCTAAATGGGTTTATTTTTTCTGATATTCTAGTATATAAGATTTTAGCCAGTATTTGTCAGGGAAGTACTCTGAAATGGTATATTTATTTAAACTGAGATGACAATAATGGAATTGCTTCTTCTTAAGCAGGTAGAAATATTTCCTGTTTATCTAATTAGACTATCCAATAAATTAAATTCTTGTTTTCCTGTTTGTCCTTGAATTGATAATGTGAAGTGAAAATTTGTTCATAAAGGATGGAGTTATATTGTGAGGACTGAGTATAAATATTTTGGCATATTTGGTGCAATAAAACTTTTATTTCCTGTTATTGAAATTGAATGGAAATCTCATGCAGCAAGTTGTCATGTAAGACTGAGGAAATTGCTTGGCAGGCAGTAAGGTTACTTATAAACTTTTGGTTCTGAGAGAGATTGTTATTTTTACTATGATTTCAGAATACATTGGTGAATTTGTTCTTTTGGGTCTTGGGAAGGGATGAAATGAGTGTAAGATGCTTTAAGTGCAGCTTGACCCTTTGATGTTTAGCAAATGGTAATATATGTATGATAATTAAGATCTATTTTGGAAAATGAAATCTGATTAATGAGTTTGAAAGGGACTCGTTACTGTGTGAAGTAGCTACTGTAAATTATTTCCTGTCCCTTGTTTCGATTTAGCTGTATTGTTAAGCAAGTAAATCAGCTTACACTGTAAAAAATTTAATATGAGTAGGAACAAATGCACCCACACACACAAAAGCAGTTTACATTGAAAAACTTATTTTTATTAAAAAAGACAAGGCAGGCTAGGCAGCAGCTTCATCACTGCTTATCCTTGTTTATAAGTGGAATTTCGGGTTGTAATTTTTGGCTTAAAGGGCTTGTTTGGTAGATGTGAAAATGGGATTTTTTTGGGCAATAGCCTGACATTTTTTTTTCTGGAAAGAATTATTGTAGAAAAGGAGATCTTCAACATTTACCATATTTCTCCTTATCTTGATCTCCAGTCTTCACAAAAGTGGCTTAAGCTTAGCAAGCATTGGGCAGCCCCAAATATCTGCTTACCATGTTTATCTGTGATTTGCTTACTCTCAAACTGTAGAAAGGTTGGAGACCCCTGTCAATGGTTCTATAAAGACAGAACGCCTATAGTTCAGGAAGCCTTATGTATAAGATCCACTAGTGAAGAGGATGACCCATAATATGTTTGCTTTGGTTGTGGGTGCTAGAGTACAGGACTACAGGTGTCTAGCTTTTATTGAATAAAAATTAAGAAAAAAGATGGTAATAAAGGGTAAGAAAATAGGGGTAACATACTAGGGTAATTTTTTCATGTTTGTGTCTGATCTATGCAAGAAAATCTCAACAGTTTGTTTATCAAGAGTCAAATAAGGACAGAAGAGTAGTTGTCATGGACTTATGTAATGTGATTTTTTTAAGCTAGAAAAATGACAGTTTCTGCAAAACTGTGTCTTGGCTTTATTTTGTTCTGGAACTTGCACTTGTAGTCAGTATAAAGCAGTGAGCCAGTGAGAGCTCATGAAAATATAGAAAGCAGAAACATCATCTGCTAATGTGTGTGCTGTGCAGCATATGAACATCCACTTTTTGCAAGCTGGGAACTGCAGATAACTAAATTAATATGCCTAGGACCTTCATTTGGGATATATATTATATACTTTAATTGGATTGAATTATCTTTTTTTTTTTTCCAAATATTTTTTCATTTTTCTTTAATTCTCAGTTTTTATGAAACCAAAACCGTGGTGTACAAGGTATTTGCTTCTGGAAATCGTTTGGTTGCCATATTTTGTTTTATGTGACGATGGACTTTTATGTTTAGCTTGTTGCTATTTGAGTCTTCTTGACTTATGATCAAATTGTTGTCATCTGCTGATTCAATTTTCTTGAATGATGGGCATCTTATCCTTCATCTGGTTCTTCTTTTTCCTTTGTTGGTGATGCTTGGCTTGGGTTGCTTACATTGGTATTATGCTGTTGGTTTACTGAAATTCTTCAGTGACTGAAAATAAAGGCTATCAAATGAAACTCCCTAATTATTGTGGGTTGTAGATAATTGTTTACATCTGGAACCAAATAATGGTTTAAACTTCTGACTTAAAGAAAGTACACATTAGATAAACTGATATGTTAAATCTGACCAGATAGTAAAAGTGGTATTGTTTGTCAAACTGACCTGTTAAAAAGGGAAGTGATGTGTTTTACCACCCTTCCCCCAGATCAAAAAAGAAAAAGAAACTTAACCCCATCTACTTTGGTTTTGAGAAGAATTAATTGGTCAGTTAGTAAATATGTGGTTATTACATGAGCTTAAATGGAATCTTCCAGAAGGATGTGTGATAGGTAACCCCCATTTTTAGTTATAGGTATAATTAGTTAGTGTTTCTTGGTTGTTGGGCTGAGATAGAGACAGAGAAGAATTCAGGCAGATTGCTTATGAATAAGAGGAGAGGTTGAGAGAGAGGAAGATATTGTCAATTGTGAGTGAGATTTGGGCATTGGGAGATGCATATCCTCGAAGTTTTGCAATACTATATAATCAGAGGAGATTTTCCCTATTCTTTGTAATATTATCCCTAGTTCTATCAGTGTGTCATGTTTGATCGTTTTGATCTCACTTCAATAAATTATATAGTGGTTGTGGGCTTTCACATCTAGTTATGAGTGAATGGATGCATCTTTTTTATTTTTCTATGTTGAATTTCTACTGTCAGTTTATGCCTTACTTTTCTTGTCTCTTAATTTCCTGATAACGGGAGAATTATTGTTATCTTTTGAGCTTAAACTCATGAATGTCTGATTTTACTATCCTTATATAAATTGAATACTTATAGCAATATTAATGAGCTTGGAAACTTGTTTACAGGTAGATCCCCAGACCAGGAATCAGTAGGGTCTGGGACAAAGAGGTCCAGTGTATCATCTGGGGGTAGGCCTCGGAATCAGAAGGAATTCTTCTATAAATTTGTTGAAAGTGATAGCTTGACTGCAGAACTTGTAGACTGGTTTGAATCTGTAACCAAAAAATGTGCATCAAAACAGCAAGCATTTGATGTTCCGTTTGAGTTGATTGAACTTCAAAAATTTGATTATGCATTGGAAGGAATTTCATTTCAGCAGCTGACACGCATGCCTAATGCTGTTCATGCTTCTACATCTGATGCTGTAGAAGCGACAGCTTATCTTGCTATTGAAGATTTTCTTCATGCTAGTATAAAGGGCTTGTGGGAGGGGTTTTGGAGTCAAGATGAGCCCATGCCTTTTTCTGTGGCTTGTCTGTATAATTCTAACTTGAAGTTTTATCAGGCTGAGAAGGCTATTGCTAATGGAAGGCTTGGAGGTCTTTGTGGCACTGGTATATTGCTTAATAATTCTAGACATCCTCATGGAAAATGGGATCATGTCCTTGAATTGGCACTTTTAAGACCTGATATTGGAGGTCTTGCTGTAGGCAGTGACCGCCAGCCTTCTCCATCAGTTCTTGGTGAAGCTCTATTTTATGCTCTTCGAATGCTGTTGGCAAGGAGTTTGAGTAGACTGACTTTCTTTCCAGATCCAAGCACAGTCTTTGTTCTTCTAGTTGATTCTCAATATGGGGGAGTTGTAAAGGTTGAAGGAGATGTAAATAAGCTCAATTTTGATGTGAATAATGTTTATGAATGTGCTGCTGAATGGGTAAAAAATCATTCTAGAATTTCTGTTTCTCCAATTGATAGGATCTGGAACAAACTTGGCAATGCAAACTGGGGAGATATTGGTGCTTTACAGGTACTATTTGCAACCTTCCACTGTATTATGCAATATGCTGGAATGCCCAAGCACTCTGTTGAAGATTTAGCTGCTGATCATAGTTCACGCCTCCAAACAAGAAGAGTTGAAAGGCAGTTAGGAGATACCAGTATAAATGGAAATGGCCTATTTCGATACCAGCAACGAAGTGTTTCCCCTGAAATTGTTGAAGTTCAGGATGATTCTGTCAAAGTTGATTCCAAAGAGTCAATGAGATTAGAAGAAGGATCCGTGTTATGGCTGGAAGATTCAGAGTGGCAAAAGGGTTATCAGATAAAAGAGGTAATCAGCACTGGTGAATTGACATACTACATTGCATCCTATGTTGAAGATCCAGGAAAAAATCTGTTTCTATATGTGGGCTCTCATCCCTCCCAGTTGGAACCAGCATGGGAAGATATGAATTTATGGTACCAGGTTCAGAGACAGACTAAAGTATTGACAATAATGAAGCATAAAGGTCTCTCAAGCAAATTTCTGCCTCAATTGAGTGCTTC
The DNA here is from genome assembly GCA_024086825.1 of Abrus pulchellus subsp. cantoniensis. Lineage (NCBI taxonomy): Eukaryota > Viridiplantae > Streptophyta > Magnoliopsida > Fabales > Fabaceae > Abrus > Abrus pulchellus. Next base: position 13,957,130 of record CM044050.1, read on the forward strand.
TGGCAGGATCATACACCCTGGTCATTGTCGCAGGCCCAGCTCAGGTGGAAATTGTGACCACCCTTGGTGTGGGACCCCTATTCTTGTGACCAGTCCAGTTGGTGAAACAGTAGCTGAAATGGTACGCACAGGCCAATTTGGTTTGGATGAAGCTATCAGATGTTGCCATGATTGCTTATCTGCACTTTCAACTGCTGCCTCTGCTGGAATTCGGCATGGAGACATCAGGCCAGAGAATGTGATCTGTGTAAAGGCTGGTGTGAGGCACCCTTATTTTGTTCTAATCGGATGGGGCCATGCTATTCTTGAAGATAGGGATCGCCCTGCTATGAATCTTCATTTCTCATCTACTTATGCACTTCAGGAAGGGAAACTATGCTCTGCTTCAGACGCTGAAAGCCTAGTTTATATGCTTTATTATTCATGTGGTGGAGTTTTTCCTGATCTAGATTCAGTAGAGGGAGCGCTACAGTGGCGAGAAACATCTTGGTCAAGGAGATTAATTCAGCAGAAGCTTGGTGACATCTCAACCGTGCTGAAAGCTTTTGCTGATTATGTTGATAGTCTATGTGGGACACCATATCCCATGGACTATGACATATGGCTGAGAAGGTTGAGGCGAAATATTCATGAAGACGATCATGGAAAGGAAATTGTTGCAGCAGGCTAAGCTTTCAAACTGGGTCCAATCTCAAATGAAAACTCTTCATCTTAACGTGTTTCTCATTGCAATGCTTGGACTTTTGGGTGGTAAATAAAACATGGAGGTCAATGGTTTTATCTTTGATGTTCAAGAATTTGTATTCCTTGAACAATTGGTTTGGGGAATGGCTAATGCATTCCCTGAAATGAGCATATCATGACTGGTCTTGTTGATAGAGGTTGGGCTGCTCTATCTTCTACAAATATTGAGACTTGATTGATGGCTTCTTGGGTATGTGAAGAATATTCATACCTTCATTTTGAGGAGCCAAAACATGACTTTAACAGCTTTCTTTCCATTTCATTTTTCTGGTGATGAGTTTATTATCAAAGTAATCATACTGTATTGATAACATCATTCGTTTGTAAAGAGAAAAAGGTCTTCTAGAATGCCCTGTTGCTTATGCAGTTGCTTGGTTCAAGACCTATCTGAATGGTACACACTGCACAGGGCATATAGCTGTATTCTGTAGAGTAAATGCGTTGTTTTTCTTGTGTCCATTGGGGTTTCTCTTTCATTTTTTAAATTGACCTATCTCCTTTTCGTTCCTTCTTCTCATATATGTGGTGCTTCAAGCCTTCAACTCCAGGTGGGAGAGGGATTTTGAAGGCTTTTTTTTTTTTTTCCTCTTAATCGCCATTTTTTCTTAATGTGGGATAGACTGAGAACATCATGGTACAACCTTGGAAGAAGAAAAATGTCGGCCAATGGGCAAGCTCACACTCAAGTCAAAGGAGTTGTACCTTTACTGTAAATGGCGAATGTGCTACCGTTTCCATCCAACTTCAATCAGTACTGGCGTTAAACCCCTTCATACCAGTTAAAAGGGTGCAATTGTAATGATGGGGTCGGATTTTGTTCTGTGAAATGTTTTACTAATGATAATTGAAAGGGAATCACTGATTAACACCATACATATTAACAACCTTCCTTTGCTTATATACAAACCAATACTGCTTACTACTTTAATCTAAGGCTTGCTTTTCTACTTTGGTTCGTGCATGCATTGGGATTTAACTTGAATAAGAATCACTGATGTTGTTTAGAACCCTTCTATCCTACTTCAAACTAAAATATCTTCAATTTATCATGCTACAAAGTATTGTTCATCAGTTAGCTTCCCTTCGATTTGCTCTCATCTTTGTTCAATATGTTAAAACTATCTTATTCAGCAGTGGCCCTCTTCCACACACACACACCACACACAACACACAACTGAACGAAAGCATAATTTTTCTTTTGGAAAACTATTATTTGACATTCATTAAACGGGTGGAAGAAAGAGAGAAAAAGAAGAAGAAATGCGATAGATAATGTAATGGAAAAGGAAGAGAGAGATAGAAAGATAGAATAAAAAAATTAATGTAAGAGAAATTGAGCATGAAAATATAGCAATAATTTTGTTAGTATTTTAAATTTAATGCAACATAGATGTCTCCGCATAGTGTACATAAGAATTCTTCTCTCCCTCTAGTCTTCGTTGGAATTACATAAGCTAAATTGATCAGTGCCAAATAACAGTTGTTGCTTTAACGGAAAGGAACATGTCTCGTGTCCCAAACCAAGCAAATAATTAAGCTTGGGTGATCAAACATTTAGCCTCCGTCACAGTCTTCCAAACTAATCAGAAAACATACCACCTCCACTCATACTGACAAAATCCATTGGGATTTACTTGTGCTTGAAGTCTTCAATTCACAATCTAGAAAGCAAAATAACAAACGCTATTATCCGTGTAAAAAATAGAGTAAATTATACTCAATTATGCAGAGATTTTTCTGAACGACAATGTACTCTAAACATACACAAAACATCCGGTTGTTTATTTCAGTGTTAATATAATTAACATATTCTAACAAAGCATGTCCTTTTCTTCTATACCGTAAGTATTAGTTGAAAAAAATATCATGTTTAAGTCGGGTAAAATTAGTGTAGACGATAAAGTTCTCTTTTTAGTGTCTAACCCACTTACATTCCCTTAAATATTATTTAACCAAACAATATTTAAAAAAAAGGATTCTAATAAAATAATATTAGCATGTTCTTAATTCTGAGGATGGCCTTGAATATATATAGTTTAGACGTGAGTGAGTTATGAGATTAATTTAATTACTCATAAACTATAAAAATGAAAAAGGTAAAAGAATTCTTAACAAGTTAGGAATATTCTAAAACATTTTCTTACATAACAAATCTGAATTTGAGCCGGACAACAAACCTAACATGCAAGGGAAATTGGGCTAAAATCTTGAATTTAAAGAAAATTTCTAAAATTGTTCCATAAGTAAGCTTCCGTTATTTGTTTTTTTTTCCCCATTTCCCACTGGTTACGTTTACCCTTCTCCTTGCTAGCCACGTGTCCTTCCTTACCTCCTCCTCCTCTTCACGATCCTCATTCTTCTCTTTTTCTCAAAACTTCTTTTTTATTAAATAAAAAAATTTATTTTCTCTTCTCATGAATGCGCACACTGTTCAAGCTTCTTGTTTTCGTGACGAGCCTATGTATGATACCATTGGTTTGATTTCGTGTAATGTTTGAGATGTGAACAGTGCATTGATGTTTATGTGATTACTTGGCTGCAACAATTGGTTTTTGTATTTAATGATCTTCTGAGTTGGATTATACGAAACTTGTTGAGTTTCACTTTATCGGTTTTTCTGGAATCACGTTAGAACAAAGCAAGTAAACGCCGAGGAATCGTGTTATTCTATAATAGTGCTAAGGAATACTATACTACACGTGAACCTGTGAAAGGTTTATTACTAAAAGAATTGAATCGTGTTTGTTTTATCACTTTTGTTGGTTGTCATACTTGTTAGAATTCATCACCGTATTGTTCACTCCTTTGTGTTGGTATGTTTGAATTTTTAGGTGTTTTGATTTGTTGTTTTATAGTGTTATTATGTGAAGTGAAGGAGATGGCTCTTTGGTGCAGTTTTAGGATAAGAAAAGAACTCATGACATGAAAGCGTTATACAGACAATGATGTGTCTTGTTTGTTTGATGAAAACTGAATAGATTCTATTAAATAAATTGTAGACAAATATTTTCTTGCGGAGGAGTTTTTCGCACTTTGAGTTCATGCTTTCTGGATTAGGGTGTTTGGGTCATGCAGTTCAAACTTTGAGGAATTTTTCACAGTTCGAGCTAAATATATTCTTGTTAATGGAAAGGATGGTTTCTGATGAATGTGAATTAATAGATAAGTGATGACATCGGAGTAAGAGTTTCACTTGAAGGTTAATTGGATGGGAAAGATTGTGAATTAGTGCTTAAAACAAAAATACTACAAGTTACTCCTCCTGGTTATATATTTAGGAAGCTTTATAGCCTAAATGCGTACGCATTCTTTTTCTACTTTTTCAGTTTTTAAGAGCTAAATGAGTTGTCCTCAGAATGCAATATTAATTAGCAGGCATGGATGGACATTTATTTTGTTATCTATAATCACATATATCCTCTGTTATGACCATTTTTATTTGTGTTATGTATTCCATCTATAATCACATATATCCTCTGTTATGACCATTTTTATTTGTGTTACGTATTGCAGATCATTTTTAGTCACACAAAAGACAAAAAAGAACATCCCGGAAGCCTAAAGGTCTTGTGACAAAAGATAACATCATAGTGCTGGTATTTTTCTTTCTTTATTAAGTTCAAAAGGTGAAATTTGTTTTTCTTGTGTGTGTTTTTTTCGTTCAAATGTGTAGAAACAGAGGGATTATATGTCTTGTTTGCTACGTTAATTCTTTCTGATTCTTCTTTTCTTTTTCAGGGAATCGGGGTTGGGGTGGGGGGAGGAGAAAATCTTGTTCTTTTTCCTCATGTCTTTGCTGTATTTATCACACAAAGGGAAAAAAATTATGCTTAAGAAATGTTTAGACCGTTTGACAAATGAGTGGATCACATTTTCTTGCCCTTTAGACCATGGCGACATGATCCAATAATAAGGAGAGAGTCAGTAAATAAGTAGAACATTATCAATATAAGTTTAATGAATTGAAAATGCTTCATCTTTTAATGATGTACAGATGAAATTGCACTATGGGAATTTTTGGGTCCAACTTAGCAGTTAACACCAATGTGCCTTTTTAAGTTGAATCTGTCTATTTAAGGGACTTTTGTTGCTGAATTTTAATTTCAAGCCTAACATTGGATGTAAGGTTTTTCCTTTTTTTTTGGTTGTTCATATTTCAGAATGTTTTAGCTTGATTGGGATTTGGAAAGATGTCATTTAAAAAATTGAAACCCGATGCAGCTGAAAAAACTTTATCTGCGGAAGAGCAGCAGGCCAAGGTACTTGACATTTAGCTCTATTTTATGAACATCAAATTATAAATTCGATGTGTATTGTTATCGTATATCAGTGCACTGGTGCAACCTCTTACGATATTCTTCCATCCAAAAGTTTGCATATACTCATATTATTTGTTAGACAAACAATTAATTTTTCTTAAAACCCCCAATGCCGAACTGTCAAATAAGGATCATTGATTCTCTTTCTAGTTTCTATTTGAATTTGAGTGAGCAGGAAAACTACCCTATAGCTAAGGGGTTATTTAATGGTAGTGAATGCATTTTATGGAGGAAATTTGAAGTGGAAAAATGTTTGATTTCCTTTGTTCTTTTAGATCGGAGAAGTCAGAAAGATAATTGGTCCAATTGCCGACAAGTTCTCTGCTCTGTGTTCGGATGCATCAGTGCTAAGGTACCTTAGAGCACGAAACTACAATTCTAAGAAGGCTGCAAAGATGTTGAAAGGCACCATGAAATGGAAGCTGGAGTTCAAGCCTGAGAAGATACGATGGGTATCAAATGCTATTTTTTTTCTTATCTAATTCATTCAGAAAAATGAAATAGAATATATTAGACTTCAGTCCTGAATATAATATAGCATGAAAATTGATTAAATATCCTAGTTTTATAAATGCTTTGTAGCACAGTTGGTGTGTAAAAACTCAAACTAAAAGAAAAAAATTAAAAGCAGTTAGCTTTAGTTTTACAGGTGTATTGACTATAACGAGGACAGATGGTAATGCTAATTATCAATGCAAGCCAGCAATTTCAGAGGCTTTATCATCGTAATTCATATTTTATTTTGTTTACCCGAATTACAGGATAGAATTCCTGGGAATGACTATATGGTTTTAAATAGTGACTAGTTGCTAACTGTACTAGATTAGTTCAACTGAAAGGCAATTTCCCTTTTTTACTTTTTATGCAATTAGGATGATGTAGTTCAAGAAGCTGCAAGAGGAAGGCTGTATAGAGCTGATTACTTGGACAAGCAAGGAAGGACTGTTTTTGTTATTAAACCTGGTATTCAGGTGATATAAATTGATGAGAATTCACTGTTTCACACATATTTCATTTGCCTTCTTGTTTTTTGGATGTCATTGGTAATACTATTGAAGTTTCAATGCTTTGACTGAGACTTTATTTTTATCCAATTTAGAGTACAAACTCGGGAACTGAGCAGATCAAGTACCTTGTTTACTGTTTGGAGAATGCCATATTGAATCAAAGTTCTAATCAAGAGCAGATGGTTTGGCTTATTGATTTTCAAGGGTGGAGCACATCATGCTTATCATTAAAGGTCACCCGGGATACTGCTCAAATTCTGCAGGCTCATTTCCCAGAGAGGTTGGGCCGTGCAATCTTTTACAATCCACCAAAAGTGTTCGAGTCATTTTGGAAGGTATGATCTGATATATTTCCTGTTTGTCACTGCAAAATTGTAAAAAGTAAGAGAATGTATTCCAACTAGAGTGAAATAATACTAGTTTCAAGTGATCTGTGATGGATCAGATGAGTCCTGTGAATTATATGCAGCCATGTAGTAATACAAGCTGGAATTTTGTTGGTTGCTTTCCTTTTCTGTTCAAATTTGTTCTTGGACATCTAAATTCAGTATTAAAAGCATGCATTTTTATTTTTATATTTTGTAACAGATGGTGAAACCATTTCTAGAACCTAAGACTTACAAAAAGGTGACATTTGTTTACCTTGACAACCCAAGGAGCCTCAAGATAATGGAAGAACTCTTTGACATGGACAAGCTGGAAGCCTCTTTTGGTGGGAAAAGCACAGTTGGATTCAACTATGAAGCTTATGCTAAAAAAATGAGAGAAGATGACCGAAGGTTGTCTGATGTCATTGATTCTGGTATATCGTCACCCAGTCTTTGGAAGTCTTTCAATGAATTACGGCATGCAGGAGACAATGATTCTGAGGATGAAACATCTAGTGATGAAGCTGTTCATTCAAAGTTGGAGGAAGATTATGTAATTAAACACGGGAAGATGTCCTGCTCCCAATATGAACCCAAGAATGAGGTTCATGAACCCAAAAAATGCTTGGAGAACTGAATCAGAAGAGACAGGTCACTGGCTGAGTTAGTTATGTTACTCATTCAAATTTTACACAAACCCTGAACCAGTGAACTTAAATCTACTATACTTTGAAAGTAACGTCTGAACCATTACTCTCAGCCAATGCCCCATACAGCCCACTGTCCATAGCAGCAAAAATCAACATTTGGGTCCATGCACCTCTTCACTCAAAAGTTCGAGGAAGTTTGAGTTGGCTCATCTGGCATGAGACAGACATGACACGGCAACACGGTAACATTGCACATTCTTAAATAAGACACACATGACACGGCAAGATTCCTTATGTAAAAAATAAAAAATAAATATTTTAATCACAAAATGAAACATCTTGAACATATAATCTCAAGTAACACATGAAGTCAAATTTTAATTAGAACTTACCTACTTTGAAATTTGAAGTAGATAGGTGACATCAATGAACACATTGTTCAAGCGTCGTCAACATGCCCGTAATGGATATGTATCCAATATGGGCACGTTAGCCTTTTAGGCGTATCTATGCTTCTCTCTCTCTATGTTGTAGCAGGGTTATCGTAAGGTGTATTTATGATTGTTATTTGGTAAATGTCACAAGCTATGATGAGAAATGCCACCAAACACCGTTTCATGTACTAAGGCCTAAGCACAAACTCTGTTCATTGCCTTAAATATTAAAACAAAAAATACTTGTTCCTTCGAGCACAAATTTTAGAAAAGAGAAAGCATTTTCGTCCTTGATGCATTAGTTAGTGAATGATGAGGTGTCAAGGATGCTGGATGGAGAAATTATACTATCAAATCAGCATTTTAGACTAGGCTTGTGGTTGTGGCGTTGTGCCTTTACAGGAATGGAAGCGCACGACTTTTGCAGGAAACATCTAACTCAAGAATTAATCATATCGATTAGTACTCTGAGATTCTAATACAAATTACCCTAAACTTTTCTCATAAGCAGGAAAAAAAGGGGGAGGGGAAAAAGGAAAAAGTTGCTGATGGATCCTTACCGAGTGTCTAACTGGCTTAGCATAATTTACAGACCAAAAGTGAGTGCTTTAGTTCTGTAAGGTCCTTTGTTGTTGGTAGGTTAGCTTATATAACATCTTGATCTTATATTCTGTAAGGAAAACAAGGAAATTGTCGCTTTATAGTATATGTTTAATACACTGAATGTAGGGTAATTTATTGGTAAATTCTAAAAAGACTTTCTAAATTCTATTTCACATGTAACTCACTGTCTAAACATTTTGTTAGTGTGATTCATTCGAAAAAGTATCTGAATTTGTCATCTATCTCTTGCTATTTTAGTACCTTTAGAGGGTTAGGTTAGTAAATGACATTTATACTAAAATGTTAATGGTGCCATGTTTTAATTTTTTATTATTATTAATTAAAATTTTGGAGGTTAAGTTCACTGACTAAAATCTTAAGAGAAAAATTGGTCGTGTCAATTAAATTTTAGAAGGTGAAATTTGAAAGTGCAATGCTGAAAAAGAGTTTTGTTTTTCTTTTTTAATGCCACTGAGTTTATATGAATCGTCAAATTTTCGCCTGTTGCTTAAATGTATTGTATCGGATAATTCAATGAAATATCTGTGTTCTACAGAGTGTAAATAAATTAATAATATTGAATAGTACGAAAGTAAATTTCGTGAAAATTACATGAACGTGTTAACGTGATAGTTTTAAAGTCAAATTATTTTAGTTTTAAAATTTTATTTGTATTTCGATGAGAAGAAATACCGACGCTGAATTCGTCACATTTCAACTTCAAAATTTTAGGTCAAAACTTTAAATTTTTTTTTTTTTGAATTTTGTTCCTAAGCTGAGTTTAAGTATTTATAAATAAATTTTTTTATGAAAAAAGTATATAATTATTATATTAAAATTAAAAAAATACAATAAATACTTTTTTTAATAAAATTTTACTATTATTAGCTATTTATTCTCAATCCTAAGGATTGAAAATAACATTTTTTCTTTATTTGTAAAAAAAACTAATATAAAAAGGGAGCATAATTGTGTAATGGTTTCATTGAAAAATGTATAATTTTTTTTAAAAGTTGGTTCAGCTATATTTTATTAATTTAAACCGTAATCATCTTACTGTAAAAAGTAACGACAAAATTTAAAATAAATGAATTTGTAAATATCTTTTATTTTGTAGTTATAATATTTTGAAACATTTCTCAACTTGTTTAAAGTGATTTCAATTCTTTTAATAGAATATTTTAGTTATAATGGTCACTTTTATTTTCTTTTTTGAGAAATACGTATGGCCTAACAAATTACCTATATGTACATTAAATCCAAATGACACTAAGGACCAAGAAAGTAATAATAAATAAAAAAAAAACTAAAATATCATAATTTAAACAAAAATAATTATTTTTTGAAATAATATAACATTGAAAATAATCATGTTTAAGTTAGATAAAGTTACTATATGTGATCTTTTTAAAATATTTAACACAATTGTATTCATTAAAAACTTAAATTTGAAACTATATATTAAACTGAAAATAATTTTCTCTCATGTTCTATGTTATTAATAACTTATTTATTTTACCATTAAAAAAATTAATTTAAACACTTTGTTAATAAAAATACATATTTTAATAAAATATATAACTTAAATTAATTTACACCCATATTTCAATCATATTTAATAATTTAAAATTAATTTCATAATTTTATATTAACATTAAAATATGAGTTTAATTTTTATAATTAACATTCATTAAATTAATTTTTATATAAAGAATTATATTTTTATACAAGTATATTGATATATTTTAATTTTATTATTATAATATTATTAATAAAGTTTATAATTTGTTAAGTTACCATAATTGAGTTAAGTTGCAGTTTTTAAATATTCTTATAATGATAGAAAATAAATATGATAAAATATTTATATAAAAAGCTAAATATAATTTTTTAAATACAGATTAATTTATAAATAAACTATTAAAAATATATTATAACCTTAACTCAAAGAAACTTTAAATCATTCTTCACATCCAAATGCAACTTTAATATTCTCTTTGTTAGTTAAATCCCTTTCATTGAGCTTGATCTTTTTTTTTTCAAATGTGATTTTCATTTGTTAGGAATATTAAAAGATTAATTAAATATATAAGAGAGTATGTTGATCCAACACACCAGCCTGGAAGAACAAAACGCTGACAAAATGGCATGTTTTAAGGAATAAATAATAATAATAATAATAATAATAATATGTCACAAAATCGAGGATGCAATGATCGTGACCAACATTCATCTTTAACTCTTTATTATTTTTTTATCAAATTTTTAATATATATATTTAAAGTCATGTAATAAAATTTACAAACAAAAAAATTTTATTAAAAAAATATAGTATCACAAATCTAATATGTTAATAATATTAATTATTGAAATTTTTAATAAATTTCATTATGTATTATTGTTTTTATTATTTATCATTAAAAGTATGTTAAAAAATTAATTTTATTTATAAAATATAAAAAGTGACTGTTATTATAGTCGGGTTGAGAAAATTCTTTTGATAACTCCTTAATAAATTTTTTTATTAGTATAAAATTTTTATCTTTATTTTTTTTATAGAAAAAATAAATATTATTAGAGAGAGTTTAAGATGAACTCAAAACTTATATACAAAAAAAAATTTACTTACTCAGAAAAATAGAAAGTAAAAATATACTTATATAAAACTAAGACGAATATAATTTCGTAAATTCAAATACCAATCAGTTAACATAATAGTTTTTCACTTAATAACAAGTTATAGTCATTTTGAAGATTTTAAAATAATAGAATAATAAAATTTAAAATTTTTCTCACATCCAAAACATCATTGAAAAGTACAATTTTATTTCTATGTAGTCACAAAAATCACAATATACTTATCCAAACAATTAATAAGTATATCTCAAATCATCTTTGCTTAATATATTACTCAATTAAATATTTCTTTCTTGCTCACTTGAATAAAACTTAATTTAGATTAAAATTGATTTTTGTTTGATAAATTTAATTACAATCATTTAAATAACTTACAAATCCCGTTATTTCAATATAGATAAATTGAATATAAAAATCGTATAACGATCAATTCCATTCAACAGGTTTTGGAAATCAATCATTTATTTTATATGCAAATTGTATAAATATCACGTAAAATACATTTGATAAAATTAACACATTTTTATAAATGAATTATTGGAGATTATTTTTACTAATAATTTATTGTAATATACTTGCATTATTGTTTACTAGCCATCAAATTGTATTTTCACTCTGAATTTGGGTAAAATATGAACTTGAGAATTCTCCTGACCTCATGATAGCAAGGTAGATCAAGAACACGATCAGTTATGCATTAAATTGAATATGAGAATGAGACTGCCCATACCCAAATCACCATGAGATGTCCCACAGATCATAACAAGAAAGCATGACAGAGTAAAAGGTTTCTTTGTAGAAAGCAAACATAGGGAGAGGAAAAAAAAAGAAAAATTAAAATTGTTGTAATAATGTAATGATAGCTTTCTATCCTTTTCATTTTTTTTTTCTTCTTTTTTCCCTTTCTCCTTCACCTTCAATCTTCCTCTTTCTCTTCTTTTCTTGCCGCCCCACACTCTCTTTGTCAAACCATCAAATACACATAGCCAATGCCATAACACACACGTTCAGCTTCCTATAGCTCCTGTTTTCCTCATAAAGTAAACAAAAGAAGAAACATAGAAAAGCAGAGGATTCCCAATTATCCTTTGTTTTCTTTTGTTTCCACAATCATATCTGGTGAGTCATTTCTCTCCAATTTTTTTTTTTTATTTTCATATCCTTATTCCTAACTGGTTATACAGTGATAACCCATCATTTTTTTATCCTGGATTTTGCGTTTTTGTTCAGGGATTAGATTGATCATTGTGATTCTGTGGGATTTATTTTGATTCATGTTGAGGTACGTTTAAGCTTAAATTATGTTAAATTTCGAAACTTTTTTCTTCTGTGGGAACTGTTGTTTATGGATCATTGGATCTTCTTATCTCGGTACCCATTTGTTTGTCTATGGTTGATGAATCACAACAGGTTTTAATTAGTGGGAGAGTTATCAAGGGAGAGACAGAGAAAGAGAAAGAGAGGAAGATGGGATCAGAGATTGGGATCAAAATAAGGAAACTTGTTGTGATTTCAATCGGAGGTGGTTACAGATCAGTTTGCAACCATCCATTCCTTGTGGGTTTTATTGGTTTCTTGCTTTTGTTGTACAAATATTTTCCTTTTCTATTTTCTGTTTTGGTGTCTGCATCCCCTGTTTTGGTCTGCACTGCTGTTCTGCTTGGGACCCTTCTCAGTTTTGGGCAATCAAATGTGCCCGAAGTTGAAAAGGAAGAGAAAGTTACTCATGGCATTTCGTCCTTCCAAACTGGGTTTTCCGAGGATGACACTGTTTTTGCTGACAGAGATGAGAGCTATTTTGTGAAAGGATATTCAGAAAATAAGAGTGATGTAGAAGAGAGCGGCATTGATGAAGCAAGTTTGGTGAGTGAGAAGGATAATAGGGGTGAGGAAGATCACGGCTTGCTTTCTGACGTGCCTCCCAATGAGGAAAACTTGCAGGATATTCAGCCTGAGAAGCAAGAAAAAGGGGAAGTTGAAAGGGAGTTCCATAGTTTTGAGTTGGGGAAGAGCAGGGAAGTTCATGAGGAGAACCTAAGGTCTGAAATTGTTTCGAGTGATGATGAAGCTATTGAGAAACAATATGTCTTGGTTCAAAAAGTTAATGATGATATTATTGAAATTGAGAATGAGAAAACTCCAGGAGATCCCATTGACTTTTTGGCCAGTTCATCTTGGAAACAGGAGGAGAACGATGATGAGGAGGAGGATGAATCTGTGGAGTCAGGGTCTGATGGGGCAGAGAGCTCTTCACCTGATGCTTCCATGGCTGACATCATTCCAATGCTTGATGAACTCCACCCTCTTTTAGATGTAGATGCCCCACAGCCGGCTCATGTGTCCCGTGATGGTTCTGATTCTGCATCTGAGAAGTCTCAAAAAAGTGATGATGACAGTGTTGAATCAGATGATGATATTGAAAACCACTGTGACGTGGAAGTAGATGATATTGATGAACGCGATGATGAAGAGGAAGAAGTGGAGGGTGGCAAAGAGGATGAAAGTAAGTCTGCTATCAAGTGGACAGAGGATGACCAAAAGAATCTTATGGATCTGGGAAATTTAGAACTTGAAAGGAATAAACGGTTGGAGCATCTTATTGCTAGGAGAAGAGCAAGGAGATTGATGACAGAGAAGAATCTAATAGACTTAGATGGTGCGGATCTTCCCTGTAACATTCCACCTATTACTACAACCAGGTGTAACCCGTTTGATTTCCCTGATGACTCCTATGCTGCCATGGGGTTACCACCCATTCCTGGTTCTGCTCCATCTATTCTACAGCCTAGACGAAACCCCTTTGATATTCCGTATGACTCAAATGAAGAAAAACCTGATCTTAAGGGGGACAGTTTTCAACAAGAGTTCACGGTGTTTAATCAAAAAGATGCCCTTTTTCGGCGGCATGAAAGTTTCAGCATCGGAACATCAGTATTGGGGATATCCAGGCATGAGAGGTATGATTGGAAACCCGTCTTTATATCTGAAAGGTTGGCTTCAGAGGGAACAAGCTATTCTTCATTTCAGAGGCAATCCAGTGAAGTAAGTGATTCAAAGTTGAGTTCTGTTCCAGATACTGAATCTGTGAGCTCAATTGATCAGGATGACAGGAAATTCAGTGAACAAGACCTTTCTCAAGAGACTGAGTTAATATCTAACAATGATCATGCTTCTGATAATGCTGAACATGGAAGCCAATCCTCTGGAGAAAATGATTCTGTGGAGATGATACAAGCTGCGGAGAGTGATGTTCACCATGATGAAGTTGAAATAGTGCTGGGTGGGGTGGAGAATCCTTCGGAGATGGAATTCTATCCTGAAACAGGAGAGGTTGAAACCCATGAGCAATTTGATGCAGGGGATACACAATTGAGAAGAGAACCAAGTGATGAGGAGAGCAGCAGCAGTAGATCAAGCCATTCATCTGTATCAGAAGTAATTGACAACATACCAGATGAAAAAATGGAAAGAGAGTCAAATTCACAGCAAGTAGATGATCATATCTCAGAATCTAGAATTTCAACACAAGCTTCAATGGAGGAATCAAACCGCCATCATGTAAGTGAAGTGGAAGACAATCAACACGTAGAACCTGTTTATGATTCTAGTCCACCTCCTTCTGAAAAGCTCCAATCTTTTCCTTCAGTATCTTCTTTTGATTCTGCAGTGGAGATTTCCGAGAGGGCATTGCCTTCTGCTTCAGTAGAAACGACTGCTAATGTGGCAGATAAAGAATCTGAAGTGCAAGATCACAAAGTGCAAGATAATGCTTCTGGTCCTGAAAATACCGAAGCAGCCTCTTCTGAATTACATGTGGAAGCCAAAAATGAATGGAGGTCTGAGAAATCTGAAGATATAAATAATGTCACTGCAAATGAGTCATCTGCAGTTGCCCCAAATTTTGTTGATCAGAATGGATCTACAATGGCTGAGCCTCAGGTTGTCCCTGTTTCCACAGAATCAAATTTGTCTTTGGATATTGGATCAATAAAGGATGTGACAAATTCAGGCTTAGTTCATGGACAGGATCTAGCTGACCACATACACACTGACTCTGAAATTTGTCATCAAGACACTGTAGATTCTTCAGATTCAAACTATCAAATGGCTTCTGAAAAGTCACATCCATCAGATAATGAATCCGTGGAGGAAGGTGCCCTGCCTAATGAAATATCAAGATTTGATAATGCAAATATGTCTGTGTCAGTCCAAGATGCAAATGAAATACCAGATTCGGTGGCCTCTGATGTCCACCATATTTCTTCTAATGGTTCATCTATGCCTGCTGCACAGGATTTACAGCTTCCACCAGCAGCAGGGCAAGTACCAGTGGTCCATCCTGTTCTACCTTCGGAAGAAACTGAACATATAGAGAAAATTTCATCAAGTAACAATGACATTCAGATTCAACAGGATACAGTTTTCTTGTCAAGTCCCATGGAGCAAGGTAACACTGAAATCCACCAAGATTTGGATAAGAATATGGTTGTCTTCACTTCCAATAATCAACATGAAATTGATGTGAAGTCTCCGTCTAACATGGAGAATCAGCTGTCAAGCTCTGATAAATTAGTGGTTGCACAATCTTCCAGTGATCATGATCAAAGTCAGGTAAGTCACATGACAATTTATGCCTTCATTAATCTAAATTAATTTATCCCTTGAAATTCGTTTGCTTTAAGGACCCAGTTTATTAAGGAAAAACACATGATGTTGTCCTAAAGGAACAATAGCGATGTTATTTGATTTTAACACATTCTATTGATTATATTCCCAATACTGATGTAAATCCATATGGGATTTAACATGCTATTTATTAGTATTTGCCACTGAAATTTTAGGATCGTGTCACTGTCAGTAACTGCTGTACTTCCAATAATTGGTGCATAGTTCCATACTGGTCTACCACTCTACCCTTTATCCATTTTATTTCCATTCCAAGGAAACACATTTTTTCTATTCCATGTCCCTGCAGATTCTCCATTAATGGGGGAAGAAAGAAAAAGTATTTACCTGCTTAACTTATATTCAGAATCTATCTTTCCCATAGATTCCCTGACATGACTAAGTTAATTTACCCTTCAATTTTTCCTTTTCTATGATACCCAGAAGGAAAACAAATATTTTCCTCCAATTTTCATTACCAACAAACCCATATTAACTTGTGGCCTTTCCTGATCTTTTTCATTGTATTATCGTTAAAATATGAACTCCCATCTCCTATTGTGACTGCCAATTCTTAAATACCCAGAAAATATTAGTCCAGTTCAGATAGGTTGTTCTTGTCAAATTTGTTAGTGATGACACAGAAGTTTATAGCCTCTGTTCCACCAAACAGAAGAAAACCCTTCTATAGGGATTTTGTAGAATGATGGCTTATGCAAATAGATGTCAAACAAATAGGATGCTTAGTAAGTATATATGTGAAATTCAGTTGCATTGCACTAGTAGATAGAATGTATTTCAAGGTAGTAATTGTTTGAATTATATATTCTTTGAGTATTTCTACATACACACGATCAATGTACATAAATTCTTTAACATTCTTTAGAGTTCTAATGCTATCCAGGTTGAATCTGCACAGGATTTTGGCACTTCCAATGATCAAGCTGGAGAATGGCATGATGTGACCGATAAATTTCCTCTAAGCATCTCTTTTGTGACCTCAGAAAAATATGAGACTCCTGAATTCAGTTCACCCTCTAGCAAAGTGGATTTGGAAGTTGATAGGCATGGAGAAGTTAAAAATGAGTACCAAAATGAAGCCCCAGAAAACTTGGTTCCTTCAGAAGGGGACTTCATGTCTCAGTTTACTGATCAAAACATCGATGAATTAGATGATATGAAGGAAATTGATGAAGGATTCTTGTCAGAATTGGACACTGTTGGGGATTTTAGTGTCAGTGATGCCGGTGCATCACTGCATACTGACATTGAACATGAGAAAACTAGAGATGATCAACTTAGTTCACTTCCTACGGATGTAAAGATAGCAGAGGTTGAGCAGGACGTCCCAGTTCTTGAAGCAAGATCACTTGACGATATTAACTTGGCTTTTAAGCAACTTCAAGAAGGAGTGGATTTTAAAGAGGTAATCCTTCCAAGTACGATTAAGGATCAGCTTGTTAGTGATGAATCTAAAGATAAAGATCACCTTGAAGTTAATTCAGACCCACAAGTTGTTGAAGCTAGATCACTTGAAGATATTAATATTGCTTTAAAGCAAGTCTCCGAAGATAACCAAGGGGAGCTGTCAAATCCTTTGGATTTGAAAGAGACTTCAGTCAAAGTGGAATCAAATGAAGTTGGCTCGGCCAAGGTGAATGAATCATCTGATGTGGCAACCGGTTCTGAGGAAATTAGCAGAACTACAGTGGATAAATTGGAAGATATACCCATTAGCAGCTCCGGTAAAAAGGCAAAGTCTCACAGTAGGAAATCTAGTTCCAGCTCCAGCTCGAGCTCGAGTGATTCTGATTGATTCTGAGGTCACTTTGAGCAAGATTGTAAGTTTCTTATTTATGTTGTTTCATTTTTTCTTCAGTGATGGGAATTTGGGTATCTAGCCGTGGCACCATCATGCATTGGCTAATTGATAGTAGTCAGGTCAGGTTTCTTAAATTTTCTTGGATTGGTTTCTTCAAGAATGAGTTTTTTGGTTTTATTTCTTGAAGCGTGCAGTTTTGTTCAATTTTACCCCGAGTGTGAGCAATTTGGCATATATAGGATGAGATTTTGTTTCCAACTTGTGCACATTGTGTAATCCAAAAAACAAGGATTATTGTACATTATACTTCGATTGTAGAAATGGTGATTGGACTTGTTTGTGTATATAGTAAGCAGTTCTTTTTTTTTTTATGGCTTCTTATTTCTTCACCTTTACATCAATAATCACTTTTCTGTCCAAGACAAAATATTATTATATCAATAATTATAATCTGTTTAGTTAATTGAGCAATGGAGAATGTAATTGTAGTTGTCAATTTTGGCTTTATGCCTCTATTGACCAAATCAATTGGATACTTATTGGTGAATAATGAGGACTCCGTCGAGCTTGTGTATAAATATTTACTGCATTTTCCCATCAAGTCCCGAATTTTCTTCATCTTATTAGTATGTGCCTGGGATACACGTTAGTCAAGCTATTATTAAGACACGTTCCGAAGTCCATAAGGTACTCGATATAGCGTTCAATTGACATACGTACATAGGACCAAAAACAAAACCCTTGTTAGTCTCTAAAATGTAGCTAGCACGTTGGATTTGATGCCTCTTTGAAACGATTTTATACTTGGTTTTGGTTATCCTAATTTTAGACCCCCAAATGTTTTGGCATTTCTAGTTGTTTTATATATCAGCTCTGGATATCTAGTTCTTTTGGGACATTCTAGAATGATTTCTATACAATTCTTACCAAGTTCCAGCACCGCGTGGCGTTTAAATGAAAAAAAGGTTTGACAAAAGGATACCAGAACGCTTAGAGAACCATTTTTTCATAGACTGAACCCCTTCAGTTTCAAAAATCTCCTTCAATGGCTTCCATCATTTGGACCAGATTGCAGTTGTTTAGAAATTAGAATCTTTTATGGTCCCGAATTTATAATTTTCTTCTGTACACCATGCAGATAATGGTTTGGGTTCCTATATCATCTAATATCCATGCAATTGGCAAAAGGTGAAAAATTCATGTCCTCTAATTTTCATGCAGTTCGCTTTGCCCTTCACAAGGTGAGAAAAAAAGTAAAAAGAGGGCAAATAAGACATGAAAAAGATCTTGTAAATTTCTTGTTACAAAATAAACAAATAGTTAAAAGAGCATCCTAAACACACCAATTTAAATCTTTACAACTACCAGAATGTTTACTCAATGGCATTAATAAAAGAATCATCAATACTTGGATTGAAATCAGTTATAGCATCCAATATATATTAAGGTAAATTGCCATTACAGCATATATGTGTTATCATTTACTAACTAACTTTTTATTTTTCTTGTTTTAAAAGGATGAGATATTTATCCTAATATTTCTAACTATCGTGACTTAGGAGCTACGGCATTAATTACAGGAAAACTTGCTACTGCTTTTGTTTCTTGTTTGCTGGCCCGGAAGAAGTCCCAACCTGCAAACACATTCGAGAATGAAACAAAATTAAATACAACACGAAAGACTTTGTCTGGAAAACATAACTCCTGTAATTTCCCTAGAATCCTCTCCTGGTATACACAGCATTACAATATGCTGAAAATAAACGATCAGTATATATATCATAAGTTCTGCGGGAACCTAATTCCTGCCATCTTTAAAATTACGTCCAGTATGGAGTTATCATTTTTTCACCTACCAGAAAGTGATTTATTAGTTATGTCCTGCAAAAGAATTACATTGGGACATAAATAGAAGTTTTTAGTGGTCCTATAACTTTTAACATCCATGCATCGAGTTGCATTGCTTACTGCTCTGGATATAATTAACAAATGAACTTCAAAATGTCTGTTTTAACTTGGCAGGAAAACATATATGCAGTAATAGATTGCTCAGCATCTTCATTTCTTATTAGCAAATCGGCATCCATAATTTTAATGGACTCAACTGCTTTTCCTTTCTTTTGTCAACCCACATACTATCCGACATTATCATAAATTCTGTATTCAGCAAACAGGTTTTCATACAAGGGAAACTCTCCATATCAATAAACTCTGATAACTTTAGGTTTAATTTTCCAATTTATCTTTCATCATAATCATGATAAATATAGAAGGATATCTTACAGCACTTAGTTGCTCACTGATGTATTGCATGGATCTCAGCATAGCCTCAAGTGTATCCCTTGTAAGCTGAAACTTTACCTCTGTTTCGCCTAATGGAGACTTGCTATAATCATGCAGCTATAAACGAAAACACATTACAGGTACATCTTTCATAGTATAACAATATTACAATGTTATATCACAACGAAAAAACCAATAAAATTATTTAAATACTGCATGTACAATGTGGCCCTTTAATATATCTAATAGTGCTAAAAATTTTTTTGGTAAATGCTTCTAAAAGTAGCTTCTGATTCATAATAACTATACATCATCATACATAGTTCCATACGAACTCATAAAAGCAATCATGCAATTGTTTTGAAAAGTGCAACAGCCCAGTACAGAAGACACCTCCAGCACTCAGCTTACAAATTACCAAACAGAATCATAGGCTAAACCAAAATTTGAAGGTTATAACTCTTCTACATGAACAACCAATCATGTATTTATTGTACAAAGCAATCTGCTCAATTATAGTTGTATTTAGCTTATGCATATTTAATTAAGAGAAGAAACATTTTTCCTCATTACCTTAAGGCTGATTACAGCCACTCTATCTGAAGGGGATGAGCCACGATTCTCCATGGTCCAAGTCATTGATTTGAGGCAAGGAAGGTTTTCCTATGATATTCAATAACAAAAAAGAAGGAAATATAAATATATAGCCCCCCCCCCCCCCCCCCCCCCAACAAAAAAAAAAAAAAAACCCTCTGATACACTATCTAAAAGTAAAATACCATTTTAGTCCTTGAAAAACTTGGGTTGGTCACATTAGTTCTTGCAAGATAAAAGTTCTCATATTTGTCTTGAAAGATGAAAAGATGAATAATTAAGTCCTTTATTTACATAATTTTTCAAGGACTTTACATTAGTTCTTAAAAGCTGGAAATTTGTCCTGAAAACACAAAAATGTCGATCAATTTAGTGCTTCTCGGGGATAATTTTTGGGACTAAATTGATTGACATTTTCATCTTCTTTCAAGGACAAAAATGACAATTTTCATCTTTCAAGACCAGTCCCAAATCTTTCAATAGCAAAATGGTGTTACACTCGTTTCACTCCATCTACTCTTCTTTAGAGTATACAGGAAAAAAACACTAGGTAGTTTGAAATTAAAACTCCTACAAAATGCAACTGTGGCAAAATTATTACTTAATATTAAGAAGAGGTATTTGAAAGAACTTATAAACTGCTTTAAACTCATTTTAATGAACTTTAAATTTTCAGCTTATCAAAATAATTTTTTAAAATTTATTTCAATTAGTTTTCATGATCAAATTTAAGTATATTTTATATAACAGCTGAATTAAGTATTTAATCAATAAACTCTTGTTGCAAAAGAAATGTATACTATAAATTAGGTGGTGAAACTTATTCACATGAGCTAAAAATAATTTATTCTAATAAGATATATAAAAAAGTATTAAAATAAATTGAAAAATCTTCAAGTCACCCTGTTTTCATAAACTCTTTTAAACGCAAAATCAAGTCCTAATGATCTGCGTAAACTCTTCCAAACGCAATCTCTATATATTAAACTGCTTATCCAAGTGCCCCATAATATCACAAGTACCTACCAAGTTATCAGCAGCAATATTATCACATTGGAAGCACGGAAGCAACCCCGACGCAGTAACATCAGGAAGAATCGGCGGTGCCGTTGCTAAATCGGCGCGATCGAGTGAAGGAACGGAGTCACCGTCATGGCGAGGCCACGGAGGTAGAAAAACCGAAGGAACATTGGTTCTAACCCGTCCCGGAGATATCTCCTCCTTCCACCGATCTCGGTTCTTCTGTAACAACAAAACGAGATTGCTTTGAAGTTCGAGCGGCAGATCCGGCGGAAAAAGCTTCAGAAGTTCATCGCCCGTGAGATTCTGATAAGCGCATTTCCTGATGAGGGAACGAAGACACGCCAACACCTAAATTTGACGTTGACTATTGGCACCGTTAGTCAGAATATTATAATAATTATTATTATAATTAATTTTAAAAAATTATCTGAATTCAAACGAACGCGTGCAGAGCACGAAAACTTACGGGTTCGAGTTGCGAGGGGGAAGGGAGGTGGAGGAGCGACTGGAAATCGGACTTGTCGGAGGGGCGAAGACCAGTTTTTCGAGTGGTCCAGAGAGTGCACAGCACGCGCTCCAGTGTTTCCTCCGATTTAATGCACGATAGCTTGTGTAGTTCATCTTGAAGCTGCACCACTCCAATCTCTTCCATTTTTCGGCGTTTTCGACCTTCTGTGGCTGTACCTCCATTTTGAAAGTGAAACCATGAGGGAAGATTCGACCCGAGATCTCCCGGGTTTGCGGGTCGTTTGAATGCAATAAGAATTATTTAATTTCAATAAAGTTTTTTTAATTATAAAACTATTATTACCTTACTTTTATTTTATTCTTTATTTTTAATTATTTGTATAAAGTTATTTTATAATTTTTAAAAATAAAATCGTAATGTTATAATTAAAAATTAAATAAAACAACTATTCTTGTTGTTCATTAATATATTATTTCTATCTTTTTTTATTAAATTCTTTATTTTTTAATTTTGATTTAATTTTTTTGTTTTTTTATTTATTTTAATGACATTAAAAATTGATGTGATAAGAATTAAATTATATTTTAAAATAAAATATTTAGAATAAATATATAAAAATTAAAAGTATAATTATATTATATTTTCTTAAATTTCTTTTTCATGCTTCATGTTTAATCTTTAAAATAATTTGCATTATATTAGTTTTAAGATCTTCCTAAAATATTATTACGTTTAATAGGTGAAAGATTATTTTCTTTAACAATTTGTTAAAATACTAATCTTTGTTCCTCCCTTTAATAGATATGTTAGATGAGTTAAGTACAAAGCAAACGAAACTACTCCATATAGCCTTACTATAAGTTATCTATGTAGCATACTAATTGTCAATTCATATATAGCTTGTGAAAAGTACATGTTTTAGGGCTCTTTGGTAAGACACAAATATAAAATGAAGTGACATTCAAGATTGAGATAAGTTATAGAGCATGAAATTTGCTCCCACATGTAAGGGTACTTGAAATCAACTATATTGCTTTAAAGACTTGCGTTAATTTTGTTAGGCTCCACCTGTGTTGGCGGTTTGAGTTAATTGCGGAAAAGGGTCTTTGGCAATTGCATAACCAAGGAGTAGCGGTAAACTTTTAGGCTGCAAGTGGATCTACTGAAAAATAAAAAAATGTTATCATCCTTAAAGTTGATTGTTTTTATTATACTGTATATTCAATTAACATGCAGGGGAAATGATTTTATTCTTTTGTTAATTGAAACCATTTTATTAAGCTTTTAGATAATAATGTTTTGTAATTTTTTACTTGACTTTAAGATGTCTAGATGATAATAAATAATTATTATTGAGAATGTTTACATCCAAAAAATAGAAAGATAGTACTTTACAAAAATTAAGGATGAAATAATGGTTGAAAATCTACTTACAAATACCAAATTTTGAAAAATATCATAAATTGTTTGATAAGTGTTTATCTTTTAATTAAAGTATTGTGTATGGCAGATTTAAAAGACATGTCATACATGTGTTTCATTTTATTTATGAGGACATAGATCAAGTTAAGGAAGAAATTTAAATCAACTTCAATTGAGTTAAAAAAAAAGTATATAAAATATTAGTTTAATTTAATAATTTATAATTTTAGTTTGAAAATTCATTTTTTGTTATTCTTTAATATCTAGTTTCATGTTACTATAAGAGATAATTGATGAAAAATGAAACAACCAATTGCAAACTTTTAATGCTGTAGACTACTATATTAACTTAATTTTGCATTATGCTCTACATTTTAAAGATGATTTTGAAGTTAAACATAGATTACATGAGTGTTTAAAAAAGAGTGATAAAAGACATGAATATAGTGAATAAGATTGATAGTCAATTGAAGTATTTTAAAACTAAAAAAGAGTTTTTTTTTTTGTACAAAAATAGCAATTACGGAACTAAAAGTCAAAACTCCACTATAGTGATGAAAATCTTATGATGGGCAATATCGAGAGTTGCAAAAGTTTGTTATTTATGTATTGAACTTAACATGTAACTTATCTAATTGGAAGCGTAATTGAAGTACTTTTGGAATGATAAGTAATTTCTTAAAATTATCAAATAAACTACTTTATTATTATGTTAAACTATTAATTAATTTTATTGTTATTTATGTTCACACCAATGAAAAAATAGTTTAAAGTAAAAGCTAATAAATGATATTGGCTCTATAATCAGTAACTCAAAATTGGACTAAGAGTTCAAGACAAGGAAAAAAATCTAACTTTGATATTGAAGATGTTGTTTTTTTATGGTAATTGAATTGTGGAGGACGAGAATGAGCTAATATCATATGTGGATACAAATAAAAACTTGATTCAAGTTGAAGAAGTAACGGTGTTAACAATGCATTTACGAATGATTTGGATACATTTAAAAACTTTGTGCATGTATTTTTTAATGATATATTGGTGTATAGCAAGGATTGGAAGATCCACTTACAGAACCTTGTTGGTACCAAAGATCAAGCTGATAAAGGAAAACAGAAACAAAGATGCAAAGAAGAAAGAAATTGGATTGCTGAGTATTGGAAAAAACTTTTTAAGTAAGTTTAAATTGACCATTACTTATGCTTTATATAGCATAGATTATATATAACTATAGGACAGAGTTCTTTAAATATTTACAACTAATAATTAAAACTAGCTGTTAGTTCTAACAAAAACTTAATCAGTTACAACTGAATTATACCTACAACCTATCATCCCCCCTCAAACTCACGAGTGATAAGGAAGGAAAAACTCTAAGTTTGCTTTAGAATTTGAAAAAAATAGCAGATGACAAGGACTTTGTGAGGACATTTGCTACTTGTTCTATTGAGGGAAGATCAGAAACACAAACTTGCTTCTAAATGACTTTGTCTTGCACAAAGTGAAGGTATAACTAGGGGTGTTCATGGATTGGATTTTCAAAAAACCAATCTCAATCCATTTAAAATCCAATTATATGGATTGGATTATAAATCAATCCATTTTAATTTTTCTAAAATCGGTTTAAATTTAGTTTTAAAATTTGAATTTGGTTTAAAACTGGTTTTAAACCATTTTTACATATGGTAAAAATATACCATAATTATTTTTTAATTATTATTAAATTATTATATTAAAATATTTAAATAAATAATATAACATTATATATATATATATATATTTGTTAAGCATCAACATTTATCAAAGATCAAATATGAATACAAATAGTACTTTAACACATTACATTAACAATACATGTTAAGAGAGTATTTGCATATATTTTAATTTATTAATAGTATTTTTTAATTTTATATTTTATTAAAGTAATAAATATTTAGATATATTATACTTTTTATCATCTATCCATCACACAAATTAATTATATGAGTTAAAATTTAAACTATTTTATTTTATTTTTTTAATCGATTCAAAAATAGTTTTAAAATTTAAATTTAGTTTAAAATTAGTTTTAATTTAGTTTTTGTTGAAACTAGTTTTAAATTTGGTTTTGCGTTGAATTAGTTTTAAATTTAATTTTTAATTTAAAATTAATTTTCAATATATTTGTGAATTATATTTTTAAGGTAAAACTAATTTATTCTACAAATGTTACATTAAAATAGTTCATTTCAAAAAAATTTTAACAATATTTATTAATATATTATATTTTATAGAAGTATATAAAATATTTATTATTATTTTTAACTTATTTTTAATAAATAGAGTTTATAATAAAAACTTGAATTAAAACCTATAAAAATAAAAATTAATAATATAAATAATAATAAAATTTTTATGTTATAATATTTTAAAAAATAAAAAATAAACATAAATATAAAAATAACAGTAGTAATCAATTTAAAAATATTTTTTATATTTTAATATTTAAATATTTTCATTATAAGAATTAAAATTAATAAAAAAATAGTAGTAAAATATAGTTACAATAAAATTTTGTAAATTAATATAATGCCAAAATTTAGTAAATAAAGATATAAGGTTGCTTCATACATATGGATTTGGATAACTAAAAATAAATCTAATTTTAGAAAATGGATTTAGACACTAAACTGGCTACACAAATATAATTAATAAAAAAACTGGTTTAATATGGATCTAGATTTTTAAACATTGGTTATGGATTGGATATATGAAATTGGATTTTTTGAACACCCCTAGGTATAACTCAAAATATTTGGACCTTTGATGAAGGATGGGGTTGGCAGACATGAGAACAACACTTAAATTGTCACAGAAAATGGTAGGTGGTAGTGAACATAGGACTTTTAGTTCTAGCAGTAGAGTTTTGATCCAAGACATGTCTGTTATTATAGCTGCTAGACTTCTAAATTCGGCCTTTGTGCTTGATCTAAAGACCATTGCAAGTTAACTTTCTATCATCAACATCAAACCCCCAATCTAAATCACAGAAGGCAAGCAGTCTCAGCTCCTTGCAGGGATGGAAGACCAGGCTATGATTAAGTGTCTCTACTAGATATTGAAGGATCTTCTTTACAACATTCCAATGAATCTCAAGTGGACTATACATAAATTGACTAACCTTGTTGACAACAAAGGATATGTCATGTCTTATTATGGTTGTATATTGGAGTCCTTCAACAATGGACCTGTAGAGAGATGGGTTAGGACAGGTTTTGTCTCCATGTGTTGAGAGTTTTTGGCCAGTTAGCATAGGAGTACGCATGGGTTTACCATCCTTCATTCTTACCTTAATAAGTAGATCTTTAATATATTTGATTTGGATGAGTTGCATAGACTTGGCAGTGGGAGATCTGTGAACTTCAATACCCAAAAGAAGCCCATTTGACCAAGGTCTTTGAGAGCAAATACATTATTTAGATGAGATATGAGTGTTGCAACTTCATTTGGATTTGAACCAGTGAAAAGTATGTCATCGACATATGCAAGTAGATATAGGACTGAGGTTGCAGTGAATTTGATGAAGAGGGATGCATTTGATTTGGCATTTGCGAAGCCAAACTAGAGAATAGTGGAGTTGAGTTTTGTGAACCAAGCCTGAGGTGCTTGCTTGAGGCCATACAAGGCCTTAGTAGATTTGCAAATACTATTGGAAGAAGCTTGGACAAAGCTTTCAGGTTGCACCATGAAAACTTCTTCTAAGTTCCCACTTAGGAATGCATTATTAAAATGAAATTGCTTGATATCCTAGCCCTTAGAGAGTGCAATAGACAATACAACCTTGACTGTGGAGGGTTTGATAACTAGGTTTTAAGCTTCAGCATAATCAAAATTTTCTCTTTGATGAAAATCCTTTGCTACAAGTCTTGCTTTATACTTTTGTACACTTTCATCAGGGTTTCTTTTTATTCTTAACACTGACTTGCACCTTATAGGCTTCACATTTGAAGGGGATGTAGTGCGATGCCAAGTGTTAGCAGCCATCAGTGCATTGTGCTCCTCTTCCATAGCTTTATACCAATATAGACTTTGCAGAGCTTGTGAGACTGTCCTAAGTTTGAGTGAGGTCAAGATTGTCATTAAGTACAACAGTAACATATGATCCTAATTTTGCCCTGGTCTGCAAAGGGTGATTATTAAGAGGAATGATGGCAGGCGGAGAGGACTGTTGTACATTATTCAATTGGTGTTGAGTCAGTATGGCCACTAAATTGAAAACTTGTGAATCATTTGGATGACAGGGTATAATCTCAGGGAGTGGAGCTGTGTTTGTAGGTTCTGAGACAGTGATAGATCCTTGTATAGCATTGGTAGTACCTGAACCTAGAAAGGAAGAGGAGCAAAATTATAAGATTCTACAGTACTGGAATTAACATGAGTGTAATTTTTAGAAATTTGCACATTATCAAACATGTATAGTCCTCTTTTAAGTCTACCTTAGAGTAAAGTTTTTCTAAAAATATGAGAATTTACATAGAAAGAATCAGGCCAGAATTCAAAGTAAACATTGTTGTCTTTTGCAAACTTGGATACACTAATGAGATTTTTAGTAATTTTAAGCACATGCTTCAAATTTTTAAGACGGAATTCATTAATTAACTTTGTGGAAAGTAAAGAAAAATTGCCAATGTGTTTAATGGGTATACTTGAGCTGTTTCTAACTTATACATTGTTAGCTTCATCAAATTCAGAGCTTGTGAGCAAGTTGCTTTAATCAAAGGTCAAGTGGTGAGTGGCTCCCGAGTTAGTACACCAAGCATTGTCTGTGGGAGTTATAGAAGTTGAAAGACGAGTGTATGGATTGTGGAAAGAAGATGAAGAAGGAGGTGGTCCATTTGCTGCCATCTTATTTGGATTTTGGAATGCTTGATCAAATCAATGATAGCACTGCCAAATAATATGACTTATTTTGCCACATAGTTGGCATTGGGGTTTTTGGTTCTACTACTACTCCATTTTATCTTCTTTGTTGATCTTGTCACGACCTCTTCTTCCTCCATTGCCTCTCTCAAAGCTTGTTGGCTGATATGGTTTCTGTTCTTTCAGATTTATTTGTGTAACATTGGCTTGTACCAGATTGACATATTTCTTGAGTCTTTCAAGGATATCCTTCTGAGCCATTAATAGAGCTTCGAGTTCATCAACAGAAAAAAGGTTATCTCTTGATATTACCATGGTGATGAATGAGTTGTACTCTTCATTCAGCCCTTCCAAGATTACTTCAATGTGCTTTTCTGTTGTTACAGGAGCTTCCACAAATGCAAGTGAATCTACTACTTTCTTTATTTTAAGAAGATATTTTGAAGCATTATCTCCTTGCTTTTTGATGGACTTTAATTGCATCTTCAGTTGCTTCACATTTGCATGAGTCTTTGAGGTAAAGAACACCTCCACTTTGTTCCACACTTGATATGTAAAATCACATCCCACCATTCTATTTGTGAAGTTGTTGTCCATAGAAGCTAGCAACTATGCTTCCAAATGGTGATCTTGCTGCTCCCACTTCATATATTATGTAGTTTCTAGTTCTGCTTCTGCATTTTGCTCTGAAGCATACTTCTTTAGCATCTTTTCTTTGTCTAGATGTTTCTGCAACTTGTTGGCCTTAATAGTGAATAAGGCTTGGTGCTTCCATGTGAGGTAATTTTTCTCATCAAGCTTGATCGAGATCAGACTTGTGAAGGTCTTTGGCACAAAGGTTGAGGTGCCTGTAGCCATTACTATGCTTGCAGAAGAAATGATTTCAGGTCCCATAGATCAGTTGAAGCTTTGATACCATGTTGGTACTAGAGATCAAGCTAATAAAGGAAAATAGAAAAAATGATGAAGATAAGAAATAAATTGGATTGCTGATTATTAGAAAAAACTTTTTAAGTAAGTTTAAATTTATCATTACTTATGTTTTATATAGAATAGATTGCATATGACTATAAGATATAGTTTTAGTTCTAACAGAAAATTAATCAATTACAACTGAATTATGCCTACAGCCTATCACACTTATGCCTTGTCCTCTAGGTGCTCAAAGAAAATCAATTTGTTGCAAATAAAAAGAAATGTAGCTTCAGAAAAATTCAAGTGGAGTATTTGGGCCACATTTTGTCAAATGAAAGGGTGTTTGTGGATCCAGCTAAGGTGCAGAGTGTTCTAAATTGGTCAAAGCCTAGAAATGTGAAGGGTGTTAGAGGATTTTTGGGATTGACAGGTTACTATCGGAGGTTCATCAAGGGTTATGGGCAGTTAGCAAAACCATTAACAAAATTGACAAAAAAAAAAAAAAAGCTTTGAATTGGGGACCAGTAGCTCAACAAGTATTTGAAATCCTAAAAAAAGGCAATTACAACTACTCTGATGTTATCCTTACTTGACTTTTCTCAGCCTTTTGCTTTGGAATGGGCTTGGACGCTGTCTAAATGCAAAATGGTAAACCCTTGGCTTATTTTAGCAAATCACTCTCTACCAATCACCTCTCAAAATCAATTTATGAGAAAAAGTTTATAGCAGCAGCCGTATTAGTTCTGCATTAGCGCCATTACTTGTTGGGAAGAGTGTTTATTGTATATTTAGATCAAAAAAGTCTCAAGTACTTATTGCACCAATGAGTAATTTTGGCGGATCAGCAAAATTGGTTGGCCAAATTACTTGGCTTCCAATTTGAGGTAATTTATAAACTAGGGCCTGAAAACAAAGCTACTAATGTAGTTTCTTGTTTGTCAATAAGAGAATTGGCTAGCTTAATTTCTTTCCTAATTTGGCAACAAAACACAAAATTTAAAAAGGAGGTGGATATGGATTCTAAGCTACAACACATTATTTTTTATCTCACCAAGGACGCAAAAAGTTGACCACATTTTTCTTTTCACAAAGGGGTGCTTTTCTTCGAAAATAAATTGGTCGTTCTGCAAGTCTGCTCTTATTCCTACTTTATTGCAGGAGTTTCATGCTACAACTATTGGGGGGCATTCTGGTTATCACCGAACATATCGCAGGTTAGTTGGCAATCTTTATTGGTTGTGAATGAAAAAATTTGTCTTGGAGTTCATAAGATCTTGTGATGTGTGCCAAAAAATGAAGTATGTTGATACCTTTCCAAGTGGATTATTGCAGCCCTTATCAATTTCGAATCAAGTGTGGGAGGAGATATCAATGGATTTCATTACAAGGCTTCCTCGATCCAAAGGAAATGATGCCATTTTGGAGGTAGTTGATAGGCTCTCTAAGTATGCCCACTTCATCTAACTTAAGCATCCTTACTCGACGCAAATTATTGCAACATTGTTCGTGAAGGAAATTGTTAGACTACATGGGTTTTCTTTGTCCATTCTTAGTGACAAGGATCCTATTTTTGTTAGTGTGTTTTGGCGGGAGCTTTTTAAATTTACAAGGTACATTCCTCACAATGAGCACAACTTATCACTCTAAAATTGATGACCAAACAAAAGTGATCTATTGCTTTTTGGAATCTTACCTACAATGCTTTGTTTCTAAACAACCCAAAATTAGTATTTGTGGCTGCCTTGGACAAAATTGTGGTATAATACCACATTCCATGTAACTACTAGTTTCACTCTTTTTGAGATAATGTATGGGCATAAGCCTCCATTAGTGATGAGGTACTTAGATGGAGAAGCTAAAGTAGAGGTGGTAGCAAGAGAACTTAAAGATAGAGATGAGACCCTGAAACAGTTGAAATTCAATCTCAATAAAGCATAAGAGCAAATGAAATGTTATGCAGACAAGTGGTGGAGAGATTTAAATTTTACTATTGGTGATTGGGTTTTCCTTAAACTGTGTATGTGGACACAGTCTTCTGTGTCCCAATGGATTTATTCAAAATTATCCCCACGATATTTTGGCCCTTTTCAAATCTTGGAAAAAATTGAAGCAGTGGCATACAAGCTTCAATTGCCTCCCACTTCTAGAGTTTATCTAATATTCCATGTATCACTACTTAAAAAGGTTGTTGGCCAGTATTCAGCTACTTCTAACTTGCCAAAGGATACGACAGTAGATAGTATGATAGAACTAGAAAATGTTTGGACAGTACGAGACAAAATAGAGGCAGATGACCTATTTAAGGTGTATCTAATTCAATGGAAAGAACTTGCAGCTAAAGACTCTACCTGGGAGGAAGTATTTTTCATGAAGAGTCAATTTTATCATTTCAACCTTAAGGACAAGGCTACTGTTTCAGCAGAAGGTATTGTTGGGACTGTTGACCCAAGTGATGAATTAAGGGAAATTGATAAGTTATTAGATCCTACTGAGAGGCCCAAAGTGTGGAGAGTGTATGTGAGAAAGAAAAAAAACAATGGGACAAAAAAGGAATTTAATGCATGAGTTAGTAAGAAGAGACATAATAAGAATAAAGAGAGAGGAAGAGAAATGGAAGTGATTACAATTCAGTTGGAGAGGGTAACAAGACAGAATTCTGGTGTTATCGGGTTTTCTATAGGAGCCATAGATTCTAGTTATGTGTAGTCACATTTTCTTGTTGATATTCAATAATATTTGCATCTCAGTTTCCATCATGTTCCAATAAATAGTCAAATTTATGGCATAAGCCCTCATATATGGTAAAAGCTTATTGAATAAATATTTAATTTATTTACCGAAATACACCTATTGTAACCAATTCTTTGAATAACAAGGAAATAAGAAAATTAATCCTAACAAATAATTTAAAATATGATAAGACTATATTTCCATATATTACAACATGTATAATTAATTTATAAGAATTTAAATCTAAAATTAAAAAGAAGTGAAGAATGACACAAATCATTCTCCTAAGACATACTACAAGATCAAATTACCCTCAAAAGAGTGTATTCTAATTTAATATACATGTATATGAGTTAATTGATAGGAGAATCCCCAGATCCTGCTTATATTGAATGGTTAAATGTGTAAGGTTTTTTTTAGCATCAATTGATTCCACATGTATTATATGTATATTAATTAGTTGTTTTAATGTTGTGAAGGTTGCACAAGATCAAATTAAGAAAGTAGTCAGTATCAGGAAGAGGCTTAACCAAGCTGCAGAAGACATAGATCTATCTCAACATAGTTTTACTCAACCTTCTATATCATTTACTCTCCAAACTAATGAAGATAATAACAAGAAGACAGCAACAATTGTCGTTGCTGCTAAGCTTGCAGCCTCTACATCCTCCGCCCAGATGTTTACATCTGTTCTTTCTTCTTTTGTAGCTGAAGAAGCTGCCTTTATAAATGATAGTTTAAATTCTATGGGATTTTCATCAAGATTACCTGTTTTCAACCTAGAGAAAAGCCCCAAACTTGAAAAATCAATGCCTATTCTTGATGTTAACAGTTTTGATATGGCAAACTATTCTTTTTTTGCCACTATGCAACAGCCATCTTTGGCTAATGTACCACTTGCACCATCAGTCAGCATGCAAATCATGTCTCAAGCTAATCAGCTACAAGCTACATTTGATTCAGCACCTCCTCCCCCACCTCATTCTTCAACAAATCAAACATCAAACCCATATGTCCAATCAACTGGTTTGATAGAGGGGAATTCCTTATGGATACTAATCAAATAACCTGCCACTACCACCTCCTTTGCATCCACATGTGGCAATGGGTTTATCAATGCCTAGCACTTAATCAGCACAGCAGCAACAACAGTTTTTCCCAGGAGGATTTCACAGGCGCTCTAGCACAGGGTTCTATGGGCAAAGTCACCCATCAACACCACCAACAGTACCTAGGTAGTGAGCATTATTTGAAGATCATCAGCAACATTACTACAAAACTTGTACCAAATTCCTTTGAGAAATTGCTGTATATGCTAAGGATTTTCCCAGAGGTTGTGTAATAATGTAAATCATTAGATAATTAGATGTGACCAAATTCATCAGTAGCCTTATACATACCTCCCTCATTTTCTTTTGCATACTGCCTGAAGTGTGAGCAGTGGTAGGCTTTGACATAGTAGCGATTCTTGAGGTCTACTTCACCATTTAACTATTTTGAAAAAGAAAACGCCTCATTGGGCTCTTATTGTTCTGTAACATCACAAAAGCCCTTGTTGTGCTGTACGTGGATATCTTATTTCTATGAAGCTGCCAATAGGAATATACATAGCATTTAGTGGATGGTGTTATTCACTTCATACATGACTTTTCAAAGTTTCACCTTGCTCACTGTATATTATCCTGGGAGGTTAATGTTAGCATATACTAATGTTAACAATATGCTTTTAAAACTGCTATCAGTTATTTTCTGTTATTTCAGTTTATTATATTAGTATCATAGTCAATAAGTTGTTTTGATATTTTAGAAATAATTTAGTTTATTATCAAATCTTTCAGTTACACAGTTAGTTTATATTTCTTTGACTTATTATAAATGCATTATTACTATTGAATAAATATTTAGTTCTTTCTCCATTCATTCTATTCACATTTTATTTTCTTTACTTTTTTTTTATCATAAAACCAATAAATTGATATCAAAGAGCTATTTTCTTACGCAAGTCGCTCCTTCCCGTATTTGATGGAGAAAATTATGATATTTGGGTTATCAAAATGGAGACTTACCTAGAGACTTTAGATCTTTGGGAAGCCGTTGAAGAGGATTATGAAGTTCTTCTGCTGCCGTATAATCCTACCATAGCCCAAATAAGAAGTCACAAGGAGAAAAAAAACACGAAAGGCAAAAGCAAAAGCATGTCTTTTTGCTGGTGTTTCAACAACTATCTTTACTGGAATCATGACTTTAAAAATAACAAAAGCAATTTGGGATTATCTTAAGAAAGAATATGTCGGGAATGAAAGAATTTGAGGCATGCAAGTGTTGAATTTGATGAGAGAATTTGAACTCCAAAAAATGAAAAAGTCTGAGACAATCAAAGTATACTCAGACAGACTGTTTGACATAGCCAACAAGGTAAGATTACTAGGTACTGATTTTCCTAATTCTAGAATTGTTGAAAAAATTCTTGTAACAATGCATGAAAGATTTGAGGCTACGATCACTGCCTTAGAGAATACTAAATACTTATCCAAAATCACATTGGTGGAACTCTTAAATGCCTTACAAGCATAAGAGCAAAGGTGTGTAATGAGACAAGAATGTGCTATTAAGGGAGCCTTACATATCATGCATCATGAAAGTGCAAGATACAACAAGAAGAAATATTATCCTCCATTTCATCATTATGAAAAAATTGGTCATCCTCCTTTCAAATGTTGGAGAAGGTCAGATGCTCAATGCAGTAAATGCAACCAAATGGGACATGAAGAAGTTATATACAAAAATCAAAACCAACACCAAGATGAAGAGACTAAGATTGCTCAACATGAGGAAGAAGATCATTTATTTGTTGCTACTTGCCTCTCCGACTTCAAATCAAATGAAGGTTGGCTGATTGATAGTAGTTGTTTTAACCACATGACTAATAACAAAAAAACTCTTTAGAGATTAGATGCCGACTAACATCACTAAAGTCAAAATAGGTAATGGTGATTTCATCCCAGTCAAAGGAAAGGGAACAATTGCAATAGCAAACTATTCAGGCACGAAGTTAATTCATGATGTTCTTTGGGTTCCTAAAATTAACCAAAATCTGTTAAGTGTTGGTCAACTGATTAAAGGGGGATTCAAAGTTATTTTTAAAGATAAACATTGTTTGATTAAAGATAAAGTTGGTCAAGATATTTTTAAAGTAAAAATAAAATAAAAAAATTTTACTCTAAATCTATTGAAGGAGGAGCAAACAACTTTCTCATGCAAAGAAAATACCACAACATTTCATCCTAATACCTTGAGTGCTGAAAGTAAGTTTTCTAGTTTCATCCATAATACAAATGAAAGAGATCTCAAAGTTGCAAAGAGAGTAGTTACTTATTTCAAAGATACTTATAACTCAAGCATCAACTTCAAGAGGGGTGAAAAAGTATTGGAGATTGAGATTGTAAACATGATCTGTTTCCTTATTCTAGATGGCAAGTCTTGATTCTAGGCATAAGTTTTGCATAAGTTTTCCTTATTTTAGTAGACAGATACTAATATGTTATTTGTAAACATTTCCTTACAAGAATTACGTGTATAGTTTTGGTAAGTTTAGGACTTTCCTTTTTTTTTTTTGGAATTTTGGTGTATTCCTTCTCGGTGTATATATTTGCAACAATGGGAATGAAAGAAGAAACAGAGAAAATTTGCCTCTTCTTTTACATAGTATCAAAGCATTACATCATCATGGCTGATAGTGATAAGAAAATATCTGATGGTGATAAGAAAACACCTGATGGTGATAAGAAAACACTGCTTCCTTATGCATTGACTTCAAATGACAATCCGACTAACGTAATTATCCAAGTTCAGTTGAATGGTAAAAATTACGATGAATGGACTCGTGCTATGCGTACTGCATTACGAGCCAAGAAAAAATATGGGTTCGTTGATGGATCCATCAAACAACCAGGCAAAGATTCACCAAAACTTGAAGATTGGTGGACTATCAATTCAATGCTGATCTCATGGGTGTTTAACACTATTGAACCAACACTTCGTTCAACCATTTCTTATATGGAGAACATGAAGGATCTCTAGGAAGATATCAAACAATGATTTTCCATTGGGAATGGTCCACGTGTGCAACAATTGAGATCAGACCTTGCAAACTGCATGCAAAAAGGGCAGGGCATAGTCGCCTATTATGGTCGGCTGAAGTCTCTTTGGGACGAACTGAACAATTATGACGCGATTTCAGTATACGAGTGTACTAGGTGCAGTTGTAACATTACCACTCGATTAGAGAAGAAGCGGGAAGAAGAGAGAGTCCATCAATTCTTGATGGGATTAGATGAAGATGGGTATGGGATAGTGCGCTCTAATGTCCTGAGCACTGAACCTCTACCGAACCTGAATCGTGCGTATGCTATGGTCATATAGCAAGAATGAGTACGGACCATGACAGGAACAAACAAAGAGAGAGGGAACCCCATGAGTTTTGCAGTACAGGTGGATGGTCGAAAATCAAGGGGAGAAGGAAAGGACAAGACTGTGGTTTGCTCAAATTGCAAACAGAAGGGACATGATGCTAATAGCTACTTTCAACTGACTGGTTATCCGGAATGGTGGGGAGACAGATCACGCACAACCACAGGTGGACGCGGTGGTGGACATAGACATGGGACCTAGCAGGGTACTGGTGAAGGACGAGGGCGCGGAGGGATTGCTCGAGCCAACGCGATCCAAGCGCCAAGAGCTAATGGTGAAAAACATGTTATGACTGATTCTGATAGAACCAGAATTAGAGGATTAAATGAGGAACAATGGGGCACATTGCTCATGATGTTGAACTCACATAAAGGTGGTGCCAGTGAAAGGATGACAGGTAAACAAAATTTTTCTCCATGGACTATTGACACAGGGGCTTCGCATCACATGAACGGCACATACAAATGTTTGAGTGATGTGCGTGATATTATGCCATGTTCGGTTGGATTGCCAAATGGTGCAAAAACCATAGCTCTAAAAGAAGAAACCGTGATTTTTGGAGAAAAATTGAAACTACAACGTGTTCTTTTTGTGCCTAACTTGAAGTGCAATATGATCTCTGTGTCGAAGCTACTTGATGATTTCAATTTTGTTGTTCAATTCACTAATAAAATCTGTGTTATATAGGACTGCACTTCGAGGATTCTGATTGGAGCAGGTGACCAGCTTGAGGGGCTTTATTTTCTCAAGAAGGTGGCTCCAGCTCATGCTCACAAGACAACTAGTATTGCATCTTTTGAGCTATGGCATAGGAGAATGAGACATCCCTCCTATAGGATAGTAGATTTAATTCCTGAAATTGACAACACTAGTAAGAGTGATAGTGTCAAGAATAAGTTTTGTGACATTTGTTTTCGAGCCAAATAAACCAGAGAAGAATTCCTTTCTAGTAATAATAAAACTAAAGAATGTTTTGTCTTGATTCACTGTGATTTATCGGGACCTTATAGCGTTCCAGCTTCTTGTGGAGCTGTTTATTTCTTGACTATTGTTGATGACTATTCTCATGCAACGTGGATATATTTGTTGAAATGGAAAGATGAGGTTGCTCTTATTCTTAAAAATTTTATCGTAATGGTTAAATGACAATTTGAGAAGGACATGAAAATTATTAGAAGCGATAATGGTACTGAGTTTATATGCTTAAAGAATTATTTTGCTGAACATGGAATTTTACATCAAACTTCTTGTATTGGGACACCTCAACAGAACGGGCGTGCCGAAAGAAAACATCATCATATTCTCAATATAGCAAGAGCATTGCGCTTTCAAGCACACTTGCCTATTGAGTTTTGGGGTGAGTGTGTTCTTACAGCTGGATATTTGATTAACAGAACACCACCAATTCAATTGGATGGAAAAATACCGTATGAGATGCTATATGGATAGGTTCCTACCTATAAAGACATTCGAACTTTTGGATGTTTATGCTATGCCCGTTGCCAGAATTGGGATAAAAACAAATTTGCTAGTCTGAGTCAAAAGTGCATTTTCATTGGATATCCATTTGGAAAGAAAGGGTAGAGGTTGTATGATTTGGAGACTAGAAACTATTTTGTTTCAAGGGATGTTGTCTTCATTGAAACAGTTTTTTCATATTCCACCAATAAAGTAGATTATTTCATAACCACGAATGAGGTTACGGATTACTCTATAGCCCATGAGGAATCGTCTGTAGATGATGAATTGGAGGAGCAAGAACCTTCAATCTTGAGTGTGGAACATGCAGTGAATATTGAGAGAGGTAATGATGCGAAGATGCCTACTAATATGGACAATGGAGTAGAAGACAGGGGGGTATCAACATAGAAGGGCCCATGGTGTTTGAGGAACAAATTGGCAGAGGAAAAAGGGTTAAGCAACCTTCTGTTCGCTTGAAGGACTTTGTGACACATACCATTCAAGTAAGCCCCTCAGCAAGTTCATCGTTCCAGTCAAAATCCTCAGGTATACCCTATTCTATAGCACATTATGTGAATTATGATAAATTTTCTGTACAACACCGTTCTTTTCTAGCAACTGTTACCACTGGGTGTGAACCTAACACTTATGCTGAGGCAATAAAAGATGAATGTTGGAGAGAAGCTATACGTAAGGAGATACAAGCCCTTGAGGAAAATGGAACATGGACAGTGGAAGACTTGCCACTTGGAAAGAAAGCAATTAGAAGTAAATAGGTCTATAAGATTAAATATAATTCTGATGGAAGCATTGAGAGGTACAAGGCATGCTTGGTGATTCTTGGAAACAAACAAGTCGAAGGCATAGACTACAACGAGACATTTGCCCCAACCGCAAAAATGGTTACTATGCGCACCTTTCTTGCCATTGCAACTGCGCGAAACTGAGAATTACATCAAATGGATGTACATAATACCTTCCTACATTGTGAGTTGAATGAAGAGGTATATATGAAGTTGCCACCTGACTTTGCTTCCCCAACACTTGGTAAGGTATGCAGACTGCGAAAGTCATTATATGGTTTGCGACAGGCACCCAGATGTTGGTTCGCCTAGTTGGCAGCAGCACTGAACAATTATGAATTTCAGCAATCATACTCTGATTACTCATTATTTACTTATCGAGATCAGCAAATTCAACTCCACGTACTCGTCTATGTCGATGATCTAATTATCTCTGGCAGTGATGGAGTGGCCGTTCAAAAGCTCAAAGGTTATTTGAGTCAGTGTTTTCATATGAAAGATTTGGGAAAACTAAAATACTTCTTGGGAATTGAAGTTGCACGCAACTCAGAAGGTATCTTTTTGTGTCAATGAAAATATACTCTAGACATCATTTCTGAGTGGGATTGTTAGGAGCTAAGCCGACTGGAATCCCCCTTGAACAGAATCATAGATTAGCACTTGCTGTCAATGCTGATTTGCATGATCCAGGACAGTACAGACGCCTGGTAAGGAGACTAATTTACTTGACGATTACTCGGCCCGAACTGTCCTATTGTGTACATATACTTGTGTAGTTCATGCAACAGCCGAAGGATGAACATTGGGAAGCAGCTTTGAGGGTTGTTCGATATTTAAAGGGGAAACCAGGACAAGGAATTCTTTTACGTGCTGATTGCGATCTCAAATTGTATGCTTACTGTGATTCTGACTGGGCAAGTTGTCCTTTAACACGACGATCCTTGACCAGTTATTTCATCTTTTTGGGCCAGTCACCAATCTCTTGGAAGACCAAGAAGCAACAATGTCTCGATCTTCGGCTGAAGCGGAATACAGATCCATGGCAACCACCTCTTATAAATTGAAATAGTTGAAAGCCTTGCTGTCTACACTTGGTGTGATGCATTTAGAACCTATGCATTTGTATTGTGATAGCCAAGCGGCTTTGCACATAACTGCTAATCTAGTTTTTTATGAACGAACAAAGCACATTGAAATAGATTGCCACTTTGTCCGGGATGCGGTCCACAACGGAACTATCCAGCCCAAGTATGTTCATACTTCTATGCAGCTTGCATACATCTTTAGGAAGGCTTTGGGCAAACAACAGTTTGACTTTCTCCTTGCCAAGTTGGGCATTCGGGATCCTCATGCTCCAACTTGAGGGGGGGTATTGGAGATTGAGATTGTAAACATGATCTATTTCCTTATTCTAGATGGCAAGCCTTGATTCTAGGCATAAGTTTTGCATAAGTTTTCCTTATTTTAGTAGACAGATACTAATATGTTATTTGTAAATATTTCCTTACAAGAATTACGTGTATAGTTTTGCTAAGTTTAGGGCTTTCCTTTTTTTTTTTTGGGATTTTGGTGTATTCCTTCTCGATGTATATATTTGCGACAATGAGAATGAAAGAAGAAACAGAGAAAATTTACCTCTTCTTTTACAAAAAGTCAAGTTGATTAATTTCTCTAACCGTAATGACTCAGTTAATTACTCTCATTTTCTATGGCAAAAGAAGATTCTATTTGATTTTAATTTGAAACAGAAAGAGCACACAAGATTCTTATTGACAACAAATCTATTTTCTGTTAGTAAATTTAAATAGAATTTACAGTTCAAAAAATAAAGAGGAATGTTAATAATATACTTTTGAAATTGCTATCAATTATTTTTTATTATTTCAATTTATTAGATTAGTATCATAATCAATAAATTATTTTAATATTTTAAAAATAATTTAATTTATTATCAAATCTTTCAGTTACACAGTTAGTTTAAGTTTCTTTAACTTATTATAAATGCATTGTTACTATTAAATAAAAATTGAGTTATTTATTTATTCATTCTATTTATATTTTCTTTTCTTCACTTTATTTTATATTTTTATCATAAAATCAACAACTAATACCAACAACAGATGTTGACATTTTTGTTGTTTCCTGGTAGTATGTGGATGGGGTGTTAGGGTCATTATTTATTCGAAGACTTTTTTTTTTTCCCCACATGCAAAGGCTTTTAGAGATTTGTGGTTCGCTTTGAGTGGACACGCTTTCCTCCGAAGTACTGTTAGTTCTTTTAAATGAAGTGACCACTCGCCCGAAATATTGCTTAAATTATGCATTGGAATATTGAAACGAGTTGCCGTCAAGTGGTTGGTTGTTTGCGAGGTTTAACACCAATTACAATACTAACTTGAAATGCCGCTTGATGTTCAAATTAAAGTTGAAAATAAAAAATAATAAAAATATGGTCACATATTTGTATTGGATTGCAGCGGCCAAAAAATATTACTGGAGAACCAGATCATACAAAAGGGAAAAACAAATAATGTGGTTGTGTTTTTGTTTTAGTAAAGCGGTTTGCTGCATATAATCAGAAGGTTCTAATATTCTGAATGCTCTGAATGTGTAACATTTGTGATCATTTGACACTTCTCAGAGAGTAATTTAAAATAACATGTATAAGTTTGGAACTTTCAAATTAGGTTCTTTGCAGTACTCATTCAAAGTTATTAAAATTTTATTTCTAACTAAATTCTCAATACAAAATATCAAACTGTACCTTCAGCACTTTGCTGCAAGTAATTTGTGACTTGTCTGTATCACGTCACTCGTAACGAATATTGTCAATGTCAGTGCTTAACGTGTATTTATACGATTAAGGGTGTAAGTATGAGTCAACCAGTAGACTTGAATAAATTAACCCCAAATCAAATAAACTTGTTTTAGTTTGGTTCGGTTTTATAATAAAAATACGCACACCCAATTAAACCAATTCCACTTTATTACATTCTTATTTATGATTATTATTATTGTTACATCTGTAAACATCTATAATAAATATAAATAATAAATAACAGTTGGTAAGTAGTTTTTTTAGAAAGTGACACATAATATTAATAAATATCAATACTAAAATAGAGTATAATGCCCAATTTTAAGCAACTATAAATTCCTTTCCATAGAAGCAAGAATTACAAGTTTCATTCATTTATTATTAACCCTTATTGTCAATGCATTTTCTTAAAATCGAATTGTTATTTTGCCTTGGCTCAAGTCAGTAGTTTGCACACCCAGAACGCGTTCGAGCTGGCCACGCTACTCTTGGTCTGGTAACACATCACAACACACATCATCCTTTCTATTCTTTTTTTTTTTTTTTTAATTTATCCTTATCAAGCACGAAAAGCATTATCTTTAGCAACAGAATTAAGCAAACTTAATTTTTTTTAAACCCCCAATTGTTTAGTTTTGTATTTCCATTCAAAGATTCCTTTCCCTCCTTGAAATTCAGGTATTATTTATATCACCCTAATTCTGTTGATTCGCATTTCAAATTGTTCGGTTCGGTATCAATCGAGAGGAAACAGGTGCAATTTTTACTTTTATTGTTATTGGTAAAATTGTCACTTTAGGGTTTATGTAATTTCTTTTGTTAATTGCGTTCTGTGTTGTTGGAGTTCAATTCTATTAGTTCATGTTGTTTATCAACATCTGAAACGGATCAGAATAATGCTTGTGACAGGGGTTATTGAAAAATTATGGAGTGCTAGCTAGTGTGATGCATGAAAATGATGGATTTTTGTTTTTGAACATTGATGATAATGTTCTTGAACTTGATGGTTTTGGGCTCTTATTAATGGTCCCTTTTTGACTTGTAGGCTGACCTATAGTAAAAAATCATATTCATGTCTTCAAGAACGTTGAGGAGAAGACTCCATCATGGGGATGTTGATGGCAAAAGGCAGGAGCATTTTGAGACTTCAGGATTAGATTCTTTGAGTGAGCCCTTGCTGGTGGAAGATGATTATATTGAAAATAAGAAGGTGTGAAATCGTGGTTATCTTTTTTTTTTTTTCCTGGGCAGTGGGGTGGGGTTGAATTCATTTTTCTTTTATCTGTTTTTACATTTTATGCTGTTACATTTTTCTGTCATACAGATTTGTACTCTTGAAGATTTATGGGACGATGAGAGGAAGAAGGCACAGTTCCATTGGACATTCATATTTTCAAACCTCATTGCAGAATGGGCTCAGTGGTTAGGTATGTGCATGACTATTTTGGTCTGCCTCTCAGATACAATAAAGCTGGATATTATGAATAATCGAGTAGTAGGTTGTATCACTTTTGTCAGCATATAGCAGTACCTCCCCATTTATTCGTCATGGATGGTTAGGCATGTGCTGTCTGACACATTTTCCCTAGCTTTCTCAGAGGAGGCCCTGCATTTACTGCTGAATATGATTCTTGTGATAATTGTTCAAACATTCCATGCTAGGTGTTTGTAAACATATTTTTCATTACTTGATGGTTATAGGGCGAACAAAATCCAATGCTTTTGTTACTCTTCAAAGTGAAAAAGGTCTATGATCTTTCTTTCCCTCGAGGTCTTATGTTTGGAGGAAGAATCAATCTTTTGGCTGTGAACTTTGCATAATTAAGCTCTATTTTAAGTGATTGTTGACTGAACTGATGGAGAAAGGTGATTGAAAATAAGCTAGGAATGGAGTTTGGTACACAATCACATGATGAATGGTGTAGTAACTAGTATTATATATTGGGTTTGAAATCTTATAAAGCATAGAGACAGAAAGGAACATTGCTTTTGAAATTTGTAGGTTTTTGAAAATACATGAACTTTCATTGGAGTGATTGCTTATATTATTAATTTCTCAGAACCATGTTTATGGTGCTTAGAAAAAAAGTGGACTTGTTCTATTGAGATTAGATAGTAAATGTCTTGGTTTCAAACGTGTTTTCTCTGTATCTGTCCTCTTTGCTGACTGATGTACAAGTAAGAAGACAAAGCATGCAGCGTGTCATGATTTTAATGGTGATTTTTTTACCTTCGCAGCAAATGTTGTACTAGGATCTGGATCTCTTATTGGGCGTCTCTTATCTTTTCCTTCTACTGCTCTAAATATGCAAAATAATAGGATGCTTCCTTCATCTCTAAGCCCTCTACAGGTATGTCTAGTGAAATCTTATTTTGAATGTTTTT
The DNA here is from genome assembly GCA_024086825.1 of Abrus pulchellus subsp. cantoniensis. Taxonomy (NCBI): domain Eukaryota; kingdom Viridiplantae; phylum Streptophyta; class Magnoliopsida; order Fabales; family Fabaceae; genus Abrus; species Abrus pulchellus. The sequence goes on from CM044050.1 coordinate 14,000,651, forward strand.
ACAAAAATCAAGTAACTGAAGTCTACTTTAATCCTTTGGGAAATGAATTCATATGATTTTAAATGCATTTTCTACAATACAAATGCCATAAATTTATGAACCTTATATGAAAGACAAGTGATCTAAAGTGAGAATTTGATAGAGATTTCTCAGCACACCATTTGAATCAATCTCCATCAAACCCCAGGTAACTCAACCACCCCCCATTTGAAAATGAAATGGTTCCAGGGCAATTCTGATAATAATCTCAATTATATGATAGCATATTATCACTGGACTTAGTTTAATGCTGCCACACCGTGTCTTGAATGTCTGTGGTAACGCACAGGTGGCTAGTGGGCAGTGGATATTTCTTTGAAATTTAATGAAATGTATTTGGTTGGATTGTAAATGGAGAATTTTGAAAGAAAAACCTTTAAGATTTGAAAACCTATTCTCCTCTTTTTTTATAAATATGTTTACTCAAACATCTGATTTCATTTTGGGTCCTTTTTTGAGCTTCTGTATTATTTTTTTGAGCTTCTGTAGTATTTTTTTGTTGTTCTGATTGTTGTGGTGTTTATTTGTTTGTTGTTTATTTTTAGAATATAAGTTATTTATTGCCTCTTGTTGTTTATAGCTTCTAACTGTCTGCTTTTCTTGTTTATAGCTACTTGTAGTTATTTCACTTGTATTTTTTTTTTTTAAGGAAGAAAGACTAAGAAACTTACGACAACGGCTTGAAGTCCCCTTTGATGGTTCTAAAACAGAGCACCAAGTATGTATTTAATGAATTTTTAAAACTTTCAAATCACTTTATTGACATTTGCTACTATATCCTGCATTCTAACTGTTTTATTTTTCACTTGTTCTGATACTGCTGTTGTCTCCATGAAGTGTACCTTTTGATATCGTTAAACTGATGATCTATTTTATTCTGCAATCTGCATGCGTGATTGATATTCAATCTTAATGTGTTTGAACTGGAAACTAATAGTGGAACATGGGCATGGTAAATGCTTGACTTGCAAATGCTTGTGTATGAGGATAGACAAAATTTTTAAATTGAGTTGCCTCCCATGAACTGAAAAGTGGACAAGTGCAATGACTATTTGCTGCATGTCTATATAGTGCATAGGTATCTATTCTACCCATGGGATGCTTTTGTGAATCTAAAATATAAATAGTAAATAGAATGTGTAATGGACATTTTCTTTTATTGACAGTAGGATGACATTTTCAATTTTTGTTTTCTGGTTCCAGGATGCACTTAAACAACTGTGGAAATTGGCTTACCCTGACAGAGAGCTTCCTTCACTTAAATCAGAGCTTTGGAAGGAAATGGGATGGCAAGGTTCAGACCCTTCAACAGATTTTAGGTGAGTGATCAAAAGCAATACATTATACTTCAAAGAGAGAGGGTGGGGGCTTCAAGATGGAAAGGGTTTTTTATTCAGCAACAAGTCAAAAACTCAATATTATCTGAGACCATTAAGACTTCGTTGGTTTAATGATAGGAACTTAGGAAGTGACTAAAGTTTTGAGTCTTTGACCCTCTTATGTCCTCTGTTGATTGCCATAATCATGGACTAACACACTGCCCTCATAGGTTGTACTTAATTCTAGATGTTTTGATAGTTTGATTTTGGATTTTGTGAGGTAGTTTCTTGTGTACTTGTGGAATAAATGGTTTCATATATACTCCCTTGGCATTTTCTTAATTCAAAAACACTTTCAAAAAGAAGATTTTAGGAACATTTGACTAATCTTTGTGTGTTGCAACACCTAGAAGAAAAAACTGTCCTATGAGATGCATAAGTTCCTTCATAGAATATAATAATGAAACAGTCTGTACTGATAAATCATTTTTTTGAAAATATCTCCTTGAACAAAATATTTGTCAATACTACTTTTGATCTTAAAAAAAATATTTACCTTAAAACTCTGTAATCTTTACTCAGTCAATTGTACTTTTTCTTTTTTTGGGAATTATGAATTTGTTAATATGATATTCTAACCATGGTCTGCAGGGGTGGAGGATTTATATCATTAGAGAATCTCATCTATTTTGCAACAAAGTATCCAGTAAGCTTCTTTCGTTGCATTTGCATCCATGCCCATGTTGCCCTTTCCGAGTAGGTTTCACATTTCTTGTCAACTCATTATTATTTTGATCCTCCTTTTTCATTTTATATGCACTTATAATTTGCTTATTCCATGGATTTATTTCTCAAGGCCACCCCCACCCCAGTAAAAAGAGCGCGCTTTTACTTTATAACTTTTGTGGTACAGTCTATTTACATCTTAACTGTCTTGTGGATAATTAAAATGGGCACATAATTGCTCTGCTTTGATTTAGAAATTACCAGATTGCTTTATAATATTCCACTGATTAAGAAAATAAGTTATATATTTTATGCATATCTTTGTCAAGCTTATATATTATACACTATCTTTTCTGGAAAAAAAAATATATCTTATACAACAAAAAGAGGAAAATACTGGGAGGTGGATGAGATATTACTGTGAAGGAAGAAGCTATAAGAAAATGGACAATACTAGATGACACAGGCTTTCACACTGAATAGCTTCCTGAGGTGACGTGCATCCACAGTCAATACTCTTTGGAGGCTAAAAAATGGAACAAAAATCAGTTCTCAGAAAATAGCGAGTCTAATGTTTTTTTTTTTTAAAAAAATCCAACATAGCTGTCCAATCTCTCTGGATATCATGGAGTGAAGCTTCCTTAAGAAAAATCTCACTTGCAGAAGACCAAAGAGAAGCCATCAGTAAAAACAAACCTATCACATGTATCTGCAAGGGCAATTTCTATGGAAATTAACAAAAGCATATGTGAGGGCTATGAAACAGCCTTGCAAAAGCATACCTTCTACTCTAATGACATTCACTTGAAAATGATATGAAACACAGCTTTTGCCTATTATTCTTTCTGAAGCTTTTCAAATAATCATGAAAAATTTGCTGAGGTTGAAAGGCAGACCCACTATTGACCTAGAACTCAACAGATTTCTCTATTTGAAAGTAGCCTTCTGCAAATGCAAAATAAATTGCCACCTTGTTCTGAATTAATCTCGAAACACATTTGGGGAAAATGGGAAATAGCTGTGCAAATCTGGTACATATCATTTTTGTCAATCCTATTGGGTATAATTGCCCAAACAAAGCGATCAGAACTTTTAAGAATTAAAAATGGGCTTGTTAAGGAAAAAAACTCCTGATTATGAGAATCACTAAGAAGGTAATCTCTGACTCTAGATCCAGATTCTTAAAAAAAATGAAAGCTTTGACGTATGATAAAACCTTGAAAAGCTTCAAAATTTTAGAAATAAAGTAAATTTCTTCTCCAAAATATCCTCTCAGAACTTAATATGGGAACCATCACTTTAACTCAAAGAAACTAGAGATCTAAATTACACAAAATTTCTTCTCCCCAATGATAATACTTCTGCTTGTAGCTTTGAGGGCAAAACAAACAGTCACCAAAAACACCTAAAAACATATTCCCATTGTATTTGACAGCTGGACCATGTAAAAACAAATGTAGGTGTTTCTGAATTCGTGTAGCAAATTACAGGCACATTTAAAGATAAAGTCACATTTGATTTAAAAAGACGTATTTTGAAAATTCTTATGTGATTTTGTTAGAACCATTAAAATTTATTTAAGAAACCTTTACGTAATATTCTTGATGTTGCACTGTTACATGTTCACCAAGTTTTTCTTGTGTTTGTGGTCCTCTTATTTCTCTCAATTTGTGTAAAATTTCCATTTACTGAAGTAGATTTTATGTTCATTATGCATATTTAAATTTTCTGCATCATACACTTGTTTGGGTGAACATAGCAGGTCTACACAATATGTTACACACTTTATTAAGTAGTATGATTTTGGTAAGTGAAACGCAATGCTCCTTGGCACTGTCATAGGATTCATTCCAGCGATTATTGCATAAACAAGATGGAACAAGGGCAGAGTGGGAATATCCATTTGCCGTAGCTGGAATCAATATTTCTTTTATGTTGGCGCAGATGCTGAATCTTCAATCAGGTAACATAACTTCTCTTAAGAAGAAATGCAGTGGTTGTCTTGTAATGATGGTATTGGTTGTCTTTTATATTAATAGGATCTTGTTTTCACCATGCCACCAGCCACTTCACAGATCTAGGATGCATTTGGGAATACAACTTGATTAAGCGTTTACTCAATAAGCTCTTTTTCCATGAGAATTTATCCTAAAATTTAACCATAAAACTTCTTTAAATAAGCTGAAAAATAGCTTATGGGAGCTATAAGCTCTTTCCATAAGTTCTTCCAAATGCCCCCTTAATATTATTTTGGGGGTTTCCTTATTTGTACTGAGTGTTGATGTTATATCATATGTAGATTAATGTGAAAACTGTTTTCTTCGCAGCATCTTCTTTGCCAGGAATCCGTTTCCTCCAGCTACTTGAGGAGGATGAAATGGCATTTGATATCCTTTATTGTGTTGCCTTTCAAATGATGGATGCTCAGTGGCTAGCAAAGCGTGCGACTTATATGGAATTTAATGTAATCTATCATTAAATTTTATTTGTTTATTGCTTATTTATTTTTATGATTATGTGATAGTCTCCTGATTCATTTATAATTTTCTTTCATTAGGATGTTTTGAAGTCCACAAGAACGCAGTTAGAGCGTGAGCTTGCTCTTGAAGACACCTCCAGCGTGAAGGATTTGCCGTCTTACAACTTGTTGAGATGATTGAGGATTGTCATTTAGTTTAACATTCTTCTCTCCTTTTTTATTTTGCAGAGAATGTTACATGAAGTGTATTTATCTAAAGCATTTTTCATAATATCTCTAAATAGAAAATGAAAAAGCAAATGAAATATCAGATTAATCTTTCTGTCCATTTTCATCACCCTTTGTATTTAAGCATAATGTATTTAGCATTCGGGAATTTTTTAAAGAAAAATTGTGTTCTCAATAATTACTCCAATTCGAGTCCATCATATCAAGTATGACACAGTTTGAGTAATGGAGTCTCCCCATTTGAGAACTTGTGATGAATTTATACCTTAATTTGCAAGCCACCCTTAGGTTTTTTCTTTTCACCACACTAATACAATTTTAAAATCTATTCACGGAAAAAAGTAATCTTTAAAACTTAACTAAAAAAATGAGCTAATATTACGGTGCCCTTTATGTGATGCAAGAATAAGATGTGTCATATACCAAATTGTCACATTATGGTGTGTTAATCACCTTCAACGGGGTAGTTTTTTAAAAATTTGTGAAATTATATGGTCAAGATTACTCATTATAGTATATATATATATATATATATATATATATATATATGGTCAAGATTACTCATTATAGTATATATATATATATATATATTCATATAAATTTACTTTTTTTTTAACTATAATAATAATTTTCCCTTCAAAGGTCATCAGATTAGGTGTAGCAATGCGTCACATCGCAGAATAGTATGGGGTGTGCTAATGATATAAAGATGTGTCACGTACTGATGTGGGTATTGGCAAGAGTCTGTTCGACAGCAATTTAAAATAACAGGCAAATTTCGCTTTCTTCCACTTTGATTTCGACCATTTCGTTTTTAAAGGTAGCAAGTTGTCTCATTGATTTCTCTTGCTGTAGTATTAGAATGATATTTTCTGCATTATTTTTCTTGATTTTATTGTTAACTTAAAATTGTGGCTATTATATTTTAATATAATACTTTTTATTTTTAAAATCTGTTTCTTCAGCATCGAAGTGGTGAGAAAAAAAACAAAAGACAAATGTGATCTCTTTGTGTGGTAATGAAGTTATTTTTTACGTAAAATAACTATATAAGATTCATGTAAATTTTTTATTGAATTAAACTGTTGAGACAAGAATATTCGATTAGCTTAATTGTAGAATTGTATAGCTGTACAAATATTGCACCTCCTTGATTTAGTTTTTTATTCTTTGTATATTTCCTTATTTAGTTCTTGATTTGTAGTAGTAGAATAATATAAGAACACAGTATCATGTACACAAAAATATCAATGAGAATAATTGAATTAGTGTATTTATCAATTTGGTGTCAGAGCTGAGGCTCTGTTTTTTTTTTTTTTTTTTCTCTTATGAATTCCTAAAGATCTTTGCCAAAAAGATGGCTGAAAAACTAGCTCCAGTGGTGGTCCAATCTAAAGGTGCCTTCAACGTTGGCATCATCCTCAATGAATCCAACTATGATATATGGTCACAATTAATGGAAATGCACATAGCAGAAAGGGAAAAATTACCCTACATCCGTGGGAAGAAGAAGTCTCTGGCAGAAAAAGATGAGGAATATGAAAAATGGTATGCTGAAAACCAAAAGGTGAAAAGATGGTTGCTGATGTCCATGAAACCAGAAATCATGAAAAGGTATCTTCGTTTATCCACTGCTTATGAAATTTGGGATGCTTTATCTAAGGCATTCTATGATGGAAGTGATGAGTTGCAAGTGTTTGTCCTTAATCAAAGGGCATTCACTGCAAAACAAAATAATAGACCCCTAACTGAATATTATGGGGAGTTGGTTGAGGTTTTTGGAGAATTAGACCATCGTGACAAAGTAGTTATGAAGGACCCTGAGGATGGAGTCATATAAGGAGTCAATTGAGAGATTGAGGGTACATATATTCCTTGCTGGACTGGATGATGATTATGAGCAAGTTCATGGGAAAATCTTGCGCAAGGAAGTGGCACCTGGTCTAGAAGAATGCTATGCACTGATCCAGCGAGAAACAGCCCGATGGACAATGTTGAAAACAGAAGATATAAATTCAGACTCCATAGCTATGATAACAAGGAAGCCAGTAAGACAATCAAAGAGCGTTGAAAAAGGTAACTACAGGTGTACCCAATGCAATAAGGATGGGCAAACGAAGGAATGATGTTATGAAATCATAGGATATCCCGAGTGGTGGGATCACAGCCGGGCATCAAAGAAGAATCTGAAAAAATACTCCACTACTGCTACTGTAACTGTCAATGAGAAAGAAGATGATAAAGGTATCGTTCTTGCTGCAACTACATGTAGCCATGATTCCAATGGTAAGGCCTTAATAAGCACATCTACTGTTTTGAATAATGCATGGATAATTGATGCATGCTCTGATCATATGACCTTTGATGCTAGACAAGTTAACAACCTTAAACCATCCTCACAAGATAGTATTTCCACAGCCAATGGTAGTAAATCCACTATCATTAGAGAAGGAAATGTTTCTATTTCAAATAATTTGAACCTTGATACTGTCCTTGTTGTCCCTCTCTAAAATATAACCTATTATCAGTCTCTCAAATAACCAAAGTCCTGTTATGTGTTGTAATTTTTTGGCCTGACTCTTGTGTTTTTAAGGACATTCAAACGAGGAAGACGATTGGTTGTAGTATTAGAAGAAGAAGGCTGTATTACTTGGACTTGACAGAAAAAGATTCAGAAAGACTTGGTCAAGCACTAGCAACAAAAGGGTCTCAAGAAATAAAAAAAAGTTGAGGACATTTGGTTATGGCATAAGCGTTTAGGACATGCATCTTTTGGTTACATAAAAAAATTATTTCCTAATGTATTTGACCAAATAGACACTTCAACTTTGTATTGTGATGTCTGTGAGCTTGTAAAGAGTCACAGAACATTTTTCCCTTCTATTTCAAATAAAAGTTCCATCTATTTATGATTATTCACTCTGATGTATGGGGCCCATCTAAGGTTACAACATTGGGTGGATCAACATGGTTTGTAACATTTATTGATGATTGTACTCGAATGACTTAGCTTTGTATGATGAAATCTAAAAGTGAAGTAGGATGACTATTTCAGAAATTTTGCAAAATGATTGAAACTCAATACAAAGCACAAGTTCAGGCATTGCGTAGTGACAATGGAGGGGAGTATATGCAATCTGAACTTCAGAATTTTCTGATAGCTAAAGGAATTGTTCATCAAAGATCTTGTCCAAATACCCCATAACAGAATGGGGTAGCAGAACGAAAGAACCATCATCTTCTGGAGGTGGTTCGAGCTGCTTTGATTGGAGCTCAAATGCCTGCAAGTTATTGGGGAGAAGCTCTCTCATATGCAATATACTATCAACCGAACACCATCCAGGTCTCTTGAGTATAAAACACCTCTTCAATCACTTATGGATGCAGTAGTAAGTCCTAGAATTGTTGAATTAACACATAGAATCTTTGGTTGTGTTGCTTATGTTCACTTGCACAAAAATCAGAGAAATAAGTTATCTCCTAGAGCTGAACGATATGTGTTTCTGGGCTATGCTACTCATCAAAAAGGATATCGATGTTATCATCCTCAATCCAAGTGAATGTTTACTACCATAGATGTAGTCTTTCATGAGACATTGATGTATTTTGTCGAGTCTGACATTCAGGGGAAGAATTGTGATAAAATTCAGACTCTTATCCCTCAAGAAGTTGATAATGAGGTCAGACTGGAGAAAGAAAGTTACGAAGTTGTACCATGGGATAATGAGAGTAGGAAACAATCTGTTGGTCCACAATCACATAATGAGGAAGAGGAACATCATGGAGGACATCATGGAGGATTTGAACAGGTTGATCAACAATCACATAATGAGGAAGAAGAACATCACAGAGGACTTGAGCATGTTGATATTGAAGTTTTTCCTATTGATGCTGAGAATATACCACACCAATCGTCCTCTCGAGAACCTAATATAGTCAGAAAGGTTCTACCAGATCGTGCCACTAGAGGTATTCCTAAGCCTACTTATGATCCTAACCTTACTAGTAAGACCAAATACCCCATGAGCAATTATATTTCTAACCATAATCTATCTAGCTCAAATAGCACATTTATAAGTCAATTATCTAGTGTATCTATTCCTAACAGTGAGCAGGAATCTTTAGCCGACTCAAGGTGGAAAGAAGCTATGAATGAAGAGATGAAATCCTTGCAAAAAAATGAAACGTGGGAATTGGTCGACTATCCAATTGGAAAGAAACCAGTAGGATATCGATGGGTGTATACAGTGAAGTTTAATGCAGATGGAACAGTTGATAGATTCAAAGTTAGACTAGTGGCAAAGGGGTATACACAAGCATATGGAATAGATTACACCAAAACGTTTGCTCCCATGGCCAAGATTAGTACAGTTCGAGTATTGTTATCTCTGGCTGTGAATCTTGATTAGCCCTTGCAACAATTTGACATAAAAAATGCCTTCTTGCATGGGGAATTGTCTGAAGAAGTTTATATGGAGCTACCTGAAGGATGTATGACCACTGATACCCATAAGAGGAAGGTATGCAAGTTAAAAAAAGTCATTGTATGGACTAAAGCAATCACCACGAGCATGGTTTGGAAGGTTCACTAAGGCAATGATCGCTTTTGGATATCGACAAAGTAACCAAGATCATACTCTATTTTTAAAGAGAAAGGAGGAAAAGATTACAATTCTTATTGTTTATGTTGATGACATAGTAGTCACAGGGGATGATATAGAGGAACACATGGCATTAAAAGAGTACATGGCAAAAGAATTCGAAATGAAGGATCTTGGTTCCTTGAAGTATTTTCTTGGAATAGAGGTCTCAAGATCAAAGTCGGGCATTTTCCTTTCTCAACGAAAGTATGCGTTGGATTTGTTAGAGGAAACTGGGATGACAAGATGTAGACCCGCAAGTTCTCCAATAGAAGGGGGATTGAAACTGTGCATTGAAGAAAATCAAACTCCAACTAACAAAGGAAGATATCAGAGGCTTGTCGGGAGACTGATGTATCTCATACACACTAGGCCTGATTTAGCTTATGCCCTTAGTGTGGTTAGCCAATTTCTGCACAATCCTGGCAAAAAACACATGGATGTTGTAGTGCGAATCTTAAGGTACATAAAGGCTGCTCCTGGAAAAGGAACTCTATTCAAGAAAAGCTCCAACTACCAGGATGTGATGGTTTATACTGATGCAGACTGGGCAGGTGCCATGGATGATAGGAGATCAACCTCTGGATACTTCACATTTGTAGGGGGTAATCTTGTCACATGGAGAAGTAATAAACAAAGTGTTGTAGCTAGATCCAGTGCAGAAGCTAAACTCAGAGGAATGGTTCTTGGACTCTATGAAGGTTTATGGCTCAGATTACTTCTTCAAGATTTGGGATATAAACATACACGTCCCATTCAGTTGTTTTGTGATAATAAAGCTGCGCGTGACATTGCTCACAACCTTGTCCAGCATGACCGTATGAAGCATGTGGAGGTCGATCGCTTTTTCATCAAGGAAAAGTTTGATAAAAATATTTTGGAATTGCCAAATATTCAATCTGAAGATCAACTGGCAGATATTCTTACCAAGGCAGTAACAAGTCAGACCTTTTTAAAGTTGTTAGACAAGTTGGAAATGTACGATATCCATTTACCAACTTGAGGGGAAGTGTTGAGACAAGAATATTCAATTAGCTTAATTGTAGAATTGTATAGCTGTATAAATATTGCACTTCCTTGATTTAGTTTTTTGTTCTTTGTATATTTCCTTATTTAGTCCCTGATTTGTAGCAGTAGAATAATATAAGAACACGGTATCATGTACACAAAAATATCAATGAGAATAATTGAATTAGTGTATTTATCAATTTAAACGACTATGTTTTACAATATTTTCGTATATACCTACCGGCACTTATTCACCAGTTATTGTTTTCTATCTATTGGTCGGTAAAGTATTTTTCACTGTTATTTTTAAATGAACAATATTATCGTTGATCAACGAGACAGAAATGTTTAAGGTTAATAAAATCTGAGAAAGATAAATTTTAAGAGTAATTAAAGTGACTTGTTAAATTATTGAATAAATATATCAATGTCGTAGTAAACTGATTCTGTGAGTATTTTACGTTAATGTATATTTAAATTTTTTAAACCTATTTGATATTTTTAAAAAATCATTTTCTTAGTAAATATGTGTTACGTTCAATATACATTTTATAATAAAAAAATGTTCAATTAATATGCATAAAAATATTAGCAAATGATTTAAAGTGTGTGTATTTTTATAAACGTGTTTGTTTTATACTTTAAATATGCTTATTTTTATAAATAACATATTAATATAATTAAGAATGTATTAAAACAAATTTAAAATGCATGCATTAATATTTTAAAATGATAAAAATAAATTGAATAATTTGTATATGTCTTGATAAAATTTTCAAACCTGTTTTATATCTATTTCATTTATTATTGTTCAATATTTGAAGTTAATATACAATATTAACTTTCATTTAATAGACTGCTACCTGTTACAAAATTATTTAAAAAAATAAATATATTTCATCATGTATATAAGTTGTGTAAAATTGCTGTTGAATTAAGTTGAATAAAATGAAAGTAAATAATATGTGTATAGATATTGCTTTTTCTGATTAAAAGTGCATTCTCATTATAAGAAATATTGAAAGTAAAGATGAGTGAGGTGTGTGTTATGACTGTGAGTGTCAATGTAGATGAATTAGTAAAAAAGAGTGAATATCTTCGTATTGGTGAATAAGAACGAGAGAAGATGTTAATGATAGTAAAGAGAGTGAGTTGTAATTTGATTACGTTAAACACAGAGTATCTCCCGTGGAATTGTCTTGCTCCCCAAAAAAGCCATTGCTATCTTCTTTTCTTTCTTTGCATTGTTAAATCACTATATTTGTTATTGCTCAATTTTGTATTTATCATTTCTCAGCATTCACATCATCAAAACCACAACCATTTACTTGTACCCTTTTTGTTTTATGTGCACTGTGTATTACGTGAAACACACACACACATATATATATATATATATATATATATATATATATATATATATATATATATATATATATAAAAGTTTCTTTAACTCGGAACTGTGTGTTATTCTAACATTTTTTAAAATTTTAAGGTTTATTTTAAATTGGAACTGTTATTTATTTTTTTTAATTTCATGATAACTTGTTCTTCTTTTTTATTTTATTTGTTTGTAATATTATAGGTTTTTTTTTTCTATTCTTTTGGATTTCACGTTTTTTATTTCTCAAGTTATGATACTATTTAAAAATTTTAAGAGTGAATGAGAACATTTTATTATCTAATAGAAGCAATGAGTATAAATATTTCAAGATTTTAAATTTTTTTTTTCATTTTTATTAATATGAGTAGAGTAAGATATATAAACCGCCTAAATATGTTAAAATATGCATGTTTAAATCATGTATATTCAGAAACAAAATTAAATTAGAACACTAACTTTCCATCATTTAAAATCAACTCGCACCATGCATAAACTTGTACGGTTTTAGTTTTTTAAATCCTAACTTATCTAAAATATGATGATGTTATTTTTTGAAGAGAGGAGCAGGTTTAGTGACCCAAAATAGATGAATGTGTGGTATTTATAGAATTCTTCTCATCATAGAGTTGAAAACGTGGAGAGCTTTGTGAAAACATGAAAATTTGCACAAAATCAAAACGTTAGATTGAATGTAGTATAAAAATGGACCACATACAGTTAGCAAACTATGTTCTTAAAAAATAGGATATAGGAATGGTGAGATGTGAATGAGTTTACACAATTTGTTAGACTCAAGAAGTTTCTAAGCCACAACTTTAAAGATAAGGACTCAGAAATAAAATTGCTAATATTCTCTGACTTGGTCTATTTATTCTATTATCAATTATAACAAAAAATCAAATATATAAATTATGGTAATAGGTCCTCTAATAGTGAGAATTATTCTTATGTATCACAATATATCAAGTCTCACAACACCAGCTCTAAATTAATGAAATCATATGTTTATTTTAAGAAAAAACTAAATGAGATTTCTCAAAATAAATGAACAAATATGAGTATAAAATAAATGAGAAAACATCAAACTGAATAAGTGTTTTATCAAAATAATAAATGTACTTATAATAATTGTCACGTTATGAAACTAAGTCTCATTCGTGTTATATAATCTTTAAAATTCTTTGATGGTATGCCTTTAGTCAAAGGATCTAACAATCATCAACTCAATGTTAATTTGTTCAATAACCACTTTCTTTTCCTTAACATATTCTCTAATGGCTAAATATTCAATGTCGATGTGCTTACTTCGACTTTCACTTTTATTACTATTAGTCATAAATATTGCAATAGAGTTTTCATACTACAACTTCAACGGCCTAAAAATATAATCCACAATTCTAAACCCAAAGATAAAACTCTTCAACCATAGAACATGTAAGGTAGCCTCAAAACAAGAAACGAACTTAGTCTCATAGTGAAAGTAGCAATCAAGGTTTGCTTTACATAGCTCTAAAATATAGCTTCACAAGCTTGCATAAAAATTAACTAAATGTAGATTTCTTGATATTAATGTAGTCAATAAAATCTAAATTAGAGTAGCTAATCACCTCTAAACCATTAATTCACCTATACATGAGTATGTAATCTTTTTTTTCTTGAGAATTAATTGTGACAAAAATAAAAACTCTACAACAATGTTCTGTAATTAAATGTAGTTGACAAAATTATAGAAATAATTATAATTGATTCTTAAACTTTTAAAATGTGTAAATTGGTATGAACTTTTTATATTAATCGTTTGTGATCAAGTTATTCTAAACGCTCCATTAATTAATCATTAGGTTAAATTATGTTAGCAACCCTTGAGCCATAGGAAAAGTTATAAAAAGGTTCTTAAACTTTTTAAACTTGTAAATATATCCTTAAGCTTTATAATAACTTGTAATCAGGTTCTATTAAAGTGCAGTAAGATAAGTATCTACCTGCTTGAACTCTAACTTCATCTCAAAACTTAGAGAAAATTTTACTATAAATTAGTCTAAAATAAAGAGTTCATTTTAAAAATTCATTGTTATAACTAAACTTTAAATGGAAGAAATTCCATCTTATCCAAATACTCTTTCTTGTCACAACTTTTACATAGTTCGGCCATGACTTTCTTCAACGAGTGAGGGTCCAATAATGAGCACTTGAAACTTTGTTTAATAAGGAATTTGAAAAGGAGAGGAGCTTCACACCCTTCTCCCAAAGTTGCTGAACTAGCTATTTAAAGAATCAGAGGTGGAGTTGTCATTCACTCATTCTCATACTTAAAATGTACCCAAAAAGCATATAATCATTACATCTTTAATACTATGTACTAATAATAATAACAACAATAATAATAAAACAAAAAATTCTAATTACAATTAAGTGTAAAAGTGTATGATTGATAAATATATATAGGTCTATGGTCATGGACTTCAAAATATTTGTGCCTAATGTGACTACTAATTGTGAAAAAGATACTAGTACTAAAGTTATACTTATTTGTCATTTACATTTTCACATTAAAAAGGCTTGCTTAAGTTATAGTACTTTGGCAAATCTGGAAGACACTAGTTAGTTAATATTCTTAAAGAGGTAAAGACTTGTTTGGCGAACATAATAAAATAAAAAATATAGAATATAAGAATTAGATGAAAATAAAATATAATAAGAAAATAATAAATTTTATTTTATTATATATTTAATATATACTAAAATACCAAAAAAATAACATTATATAATCATGTTTAATATTTAAGATAAATAAAAATAATAAAATAAGATATAAATTATATTTAAATGAAAAAATTATTCTTTTCTCAAAATTAATATAATTTCTAAGTATATTTTTTATTTAAATTTTTTACTTTTTAATAAAATAATATATATATATATTAAAAATAATTTGTACATATAATAATAAAAATTTTATATTAATTATAACAATTATTTAAATTTTTTATAATTAAAATTTTTTTTTGGTAAGAAATTATAATTAACAACAAAAGTAAATTATTAAAAAATTTAAAATCATATTTTATTAAATGAGTAAAATATTTTTAAAATATACTTTTTAAAAATATTTTTTGTTAAAAAAATGTTTATATAATATTTGTAAAAAATTTAAATTAAATTTTTAAATAATTATTTTTATAAAATACTTAAAAGGGTATAAACTATGAGTAAGAATATAATAGAAAAATGTTTTCTAACACATGTCACCCACTTCAAGAAAATAATTTGAACTATAAAAATAAAATATGATAACTTAACAAAATAAACTATTTCTTTAACAAAGGTTAAAAATAAAATAGGATAAAATAAATTATATTATCATCTCCTTTTATCACACCATCAAATAAATTTTAAAAATTAAAATTGACAAAGACTTTTAGAAAATCATCCCACCTTTTATTAGAAAATGAATTTGTTAAATTATATTTGATTGTGAGTACACTACCCGATATCTCATATATGCAATTCATTATATCAATCAATTGACGTGCTCACCTTAGCATTTTCACTCGTGCTCTCTATTGGGTTATCTCTTATGGTTGATGTATATTTCAAGTAAATGTCTTTGTTCTTAGAAATGTAAGAAACAATATTATGTTTCTAAAACTTGTGTTTGATGACATACTTTTATTTTTTTGGTAGATGTTTTTTTTTTAAATATTCATAGATTAAGAAAGTTTAATAATAGTTATAATCAAATGATGTTAAATATAAAAGTATTACAACAATGCACAATAAATACACAATAAAAAAGTTAAACATACTAAAATAAGTTTTTTTAAAAAAAGTGAGAAGAATTATAAGATATTTTCTTAAGCTCTGAATAACCTCTTTCAAAATGGGCTTAACAAGAAGAGAACAAGAGTGGTTTCATGGCAACAATGGAATGTGGAACAAGTATTGTGATGGTGCATCTTGTTAATTGCATCATGCATGCTGAAGCAGGAAACACGTGCATGGCTTTGGTCTTTTAATAAACAAGTTTTTTTGTTTTCTTCTCTCTTTATTCTATACCCTTCCCATGCTAACAATAGAATTGCTATTTAAATTGCAAAAATTGAAATTGAAATATGTATTTGTTCCATTTTTCAATTAAACAAATACATATTTCAATTTCAAAAATATGATTCAAATTAATTTATATTTATACTTCAATTATATTTAGCAAGTCGAAATAAATTTTCTTGTATTCAACTTAAACAAAATATTTATATATTTTGCATTTTCTTAGGTAAATGTTTTAAAAAATTGAAAATTTCACTTATTTCTCAATGTTATAAAAAAAATAAATAATTATTTCCTCAAACTAAACTAAATCAATCTCACACTAGATTTATATTTAGATTATCATTAGTATCAGATACGTGTTTAAAGTAAATGCCTGTAAATGCAAATAAATTTTTCAAACTTTCTTTTATTGTTACTCCTTCCTAGCAATTGTGAGTACCGTACTTGCACTAATTACAAAATTTTAAAATTAAGCCCCACAAACGTGTGCTATATTTGGATGAAGTAGAAAATAATTAATTAATTAATTAAAAATAATGTAAGAAAGATATATATGAAAAATAAGATGATAAATAAGAAGATAAAACAGTAAAAAAAATTACTCCTTTAGAATTTGGATAAATGAAAAAAGAGTAAAAAAAAAAAGTAACTTAATAAAAAAATTCATAATAATAAAAAATTTAATTTTAATATAATATTCTTTTTTAACTATTTCACATTTTTATTATATTTTTAATATTCTGATATTATTTTTAAAAAAATATTTTCAATAAAATATAAAAAGATACTGTCACTTTTTCATACAAAATTTCAGCATTTGTTAGAAAAATTATCTTTTTGACTGGTCGAACAAAATATGCAAACAAAAACTTTCTTTTCATATATTTTGAGATCCGTACGTAATTTTTTTAGCTAAAATAAACAAACGATCCACTAAGAAAAATTATCGGTACGAGAGAAACTATTCAACCCATTACAAAAAATCATTGAAAGTGATAAAGAAAATCCACCAATTTTGATTTTAAGACCTGTGATTGAGAAATAACCACAAGTCCGAATTGCTATCTACCATTGTTTTAGCTGTATATCACAATACAAAGGACCCAACTTATGACAGAGAAATTATTTGACATGTTTTGTTTCTCTTTCTTGATCAGTAGTGTCCAGCTTGGACCACCTGCTAACACGACTTTGAGCTATGGTAACCTGCACAGCATTAGTTGAGCACGTTTAATAATATCAAAATATTATGCACTCTCAAAGGCATGTAGTAATTGGAAGCAATCTTAAAGGTAAATAAGTCAAATACATACCTGTTCATCCCAGTTAGTTTTGTAGGTGATTACTGTTAACACTATAGTTTGAATCAATGTTCCAAACAACATTCCAATCCAGATTCCCTACAGTAGTGGAAAAAGTTTGTTCAATAGATAAAGCAGCATAAAGATGATGTGCAATTTAACAGCAAAATGACCTATAAGTAAAATTATTACCTTGACTTCCAAATGGAAAACATTACCAAGCACAACCCCAACAGGAATACCTATGACGTAATAGCACCCAATATTCACATATGCTACAATGCTTTGCCACCCTGCTCCAATAGCTACTCCTGTTGAAATCACATAATTTAAAATTTAAGTGTATATGACAGATTAATGCAGTTTTTGTAATGTAAAAAATAATCAGTATTTATCAAAATAAGTAACATAGAGAAAATGATGTAAATAATACCTGAGAGTACAGGTTGAACACTGTTGAGTAATATAGAGACTGATAGCAAAGGAGACAAGTCTCCAACAGCAGCGGCCACATCTTTATTTGATGTAAATATGTAAGCAAGTCTTTCCCTAAAGAATAGGAAAAATAAAAATAGAAAGAACCCTATGGTGAATGATGTGAGCACCGTCACAACAATAGAGAACTTTGCAGCTTTGGCGCTTCCTTTTCCAAGCTCATTTGCCACTCTAACACTGTAAATTAAGTAAAAGTCAATCTTCCATGGTAAACAATAAACACACCATGAAAAGTAAAATAAAATAAAGGGGAACAATGTCATTACCTTGCAGCTGCCATGAAACCAAGTGATATCATCATTTCCCATCCATTGATGTTGAGACTGTAAATAATCAATGATAAAATTTGATCTTTAGCATGAAAAGAGCAAAAGTCTATTATGCATCAAGCCAATTATATAACTAACTACATGAAGTAGAAAGCAAATACAAATTTCAACGAGTGCAGAAGGGTTACCATATAGATAGAGCATCAATTTCAACCTCCGCATTTTCCATGTTACCTGTCAAAAGAACCAATATTGTGTTGTACCAGAGCTCAAGACTGTAAATATATGACAGCTTCAAGTTAGGAAGACATATATTCATTTTTGCTCAAGAAAACTAACATTGTATTTGCAAGAAAGAAATCACACCATAACATGGCACCAGCTGAAAGGGACATCTTGACAACAGGCCAAAGCTCTTTGAATGCTAAAAATGAGAAACCTTTCCAAGTATCAGAGCACCAACCACAAGTA
The DNA here is from genome assembly GCA_024086825.1 of Abrus pulchellus subsp. cantoniensis. Taxonomy (NCBI): domain Eukaryota; kingdom Viridiplantae; phylum Streptophyta; class Magnoliopsida; order Fabales; family Fabaceae; genus Abrus; species Abrus pulchellus. The sequence continues at coordinate 14,019,060 of CM044050.1, forward strand.
ACAAATATAAGTTGACCAATGTTGGGAATCCAGTATGCTAAACTTGTTGAAGTCATGGCACCAGCAATGCCAAGATTGAATTTTATGGTCAAGAGCCAAGAGAGGAACACATGAATAATTATTGAGAATGCGGCCAAGAAGGCGATAATGACATTCTTGCTTTGAGATTGAAGAAATGTTTGACAAGTGAATGAGACGATGAAAGCAAACATAACCGGAATTGACCAAAGAGAAATGGTCCCTGCAACTTTTGCTATGCTTTCATCTTGGCCTAAGAGTGTCAAAATTGGGCTTGTGAAGATGAACACAGGAAGAAGAATAACTGCAGTTAGGAACAAAACTATCCACGATCTTTGAAGATACACTCCCATCATGCCATATTCTTTTGCACCATATGCTTGTCCACATAGTGTTGACAACGCACTAGCCATTCCTAACTACAAATCCCATTATACAAATTGTTAATTTGCGTTATCATAATAGCATTATATCCATCGAATAAATTATACCAGTAGGCCATACATAGATCAAATAAAACTATAAAATATTTTATAAAATGAAAGGGTACCCACTCCCACATATACGATTTTAAATATTGTTATAGCAAATATTCACAAAAGCTGCGACCTTTACAATAAAATCTATGCTTCTCTTATAACACGACTTTTATAATCACAAGAATCACTAATATCACGCCAAAAGCAATTTTTTTTTCTGATTAACCCAAAAAAAAACTAATCATAAAATTTATGAAACAGGGGAATAATCTCTCTTTGTTTTTTCTCAGGCAGAAAACAGAACATTTAAAAAAACAAGAATAACATACTGACACGGCAAAAGGTCGAGAATCAGAAACGCAGTCTGCAGATAACATGATACAACACAAGCATGCACAAATTGTTAAAAAGAATTATATTAAAAAAATAGTGAGAGCAGAAAAAGTTGTGAGAAAGAAAGATACCAGAATACCATTGGCGAAGCGTATAAGGACAGTGAATACAAGAGCAAAAGCAGCGAGTTCGGTTGAGCCAATATGACCAACAAAGGCTTGGCTTATAACATTGATACCAAAGGTAGAGAATCTAGTGAATATGGCTGGGGCAGCGACAACCCACATAACTTTGCTCTCATTCCACATCCTTTTCAGCAATGGTAGTTCCTCTTCTTCATGTTCTTCCTCTTGCGACGTTCTCAACAGCTTCTTCTTCAGGTCTTCCGCCATTATCGAACTGTGAGACGCCTTGGTAGGACTCTAAAGATGTTACGCCTCTTTCTAATGGAAAGGAGAACGAGTCGTGGCTTTATTAATAAAGTGGATTACTTTGATACTGACCAATCACTGGGCCCCACATTGCCCAAAAACACAGAATTGACCGAACCTTTGGCAAATCTACGATTCTCGGGACGGGACGGGACGGGACGGGGAGTTTTAATAATTCAAAATTCAGTTTTCATTTTAAAATACTACAACCATGTTAACATATATTTAATACGAGGTTTTCATTTTTTCTTAAATATATTTTTAATTCATATATTCAGATGTATTTATTTTCATTTTTTTAGTGTTGGTATCTGCTTTAAAAGAATTAAAGTTAAATAATACATTAAAATTTGTTACCATGGTATAATAATTTAAGGTTGATAAGAAAACATGTGGGGTTTTTGGACGGAGAAACGTGTTGTGTTTTGGGGTGTTGTAGTGTGGAATTTAGGCGTGTAGAGGCAATATTGAAGAAGCTGGGTGAGTGAGATCACGCATGATGTCATTGTCTTCGACGACCACGACATATGCAGGACAAGGATGGCGGCTCAGTTACATTCCTACTGCTCTGTCTCACGCCATCTTTAAAATAGCCATTCGTTTTCGCCACCGCTTTTGAGCCAGGGAAAAGGCTTCAAGAAATGCATATATAAAAACAGTGTTGTCATTTTTAATTTCAATTTTAAAGAAGATCATCATTTTTAAAATATAATTCCAATTTTCCCTTCTTTTCTTGAACCCTGATAATAAAAGCACAAAGCGACAACGACTTACGTTGTGAAACTTCCTCGATTATTGCACGAAAGGTGTGAGTTTTAAAAATAGCTGCTAAATTCAACCTTAAATGTATATAAGCTTTTGCATTTAAAAAATCTAAACTTGGGGTTATTAAGCTTTTAAAAAGACACGTGGGTTATAAACTTATGATAAGAATGTAATTTTGAATAATTTAAGTCAACTCTTCCTTGTTTGAGAATAATAGTTGTTCACTTGCATAACAGAGACACTGAGATAGATACAGGTACGCGTATCATATTTAAGTAGTGTTTTGCTCAAGAAATAGAAACACAAAAAATACATAGATACAAATTTAAATGATATCAATGTACTTTTTAAAAAAAAAGACACTAATATCTCAGAGATACAGAAGATAAATTTATAAAAACAAAAAAAAGAAAACACTAGTATCTCTGTCTTTATTGTCTTAATATTTTTGTTTCTAGTGCCAGGAACGATAACTATCTATGAACCTCAAGTGTTACAATTATTTTCTCCTTGAATTTGCAATAATAATTTATATATATCTTTTTCTTTATTCAGCTCAAGACTCCTTTGATTGTGTTTACAACATAATATAAAATATACAATTTAGTATGACAAATTTATTTTTTATTCATTGGTCACAACAAATATCAGAATCATTAACATATTTGCTCTTAAATGTTAGTGAAAGAAAATATTTTAAAATCAGTATACAAAAATGCAAAGGAAAAGAAAAAGATAAAAAAAAAACCAAAAAATTGCCGTAAGAGCGGTACACAGCTAGTCAACACACTCTTGTCCCTATACACTTCCGTGCACAACTTGCATTCTTAGTAGTAGACAACACCAAAAATTATAAATTGGTATTTAATAATAATAATAAAAAAATGACAGTTACAACTAAACTTTATTCTAGTAATTGAAGTCAACTACATCAGTCACACATAATTAACTTTACCTGATGAGATAAAAAAATTTAATTATTATTGTTATTTAAATTTAAAAATACCTTTTTAAATCAAAACACAAGTATTAATTTTAAATCGTGTTTGTAACCAAATTTTTAATCCAATTTTTAAAAACTTGTTTAATCATAAATTGGTTTTTAAATTTATTTTTAAACAAGTTGAAAAAATAAAACTACACTAATAATTAAAAAATATACAATATGATTTTGTAAGATTTTATTTGAGAATTTGAAGGGAGAAAGGAAAAAAATATTCAAATGGTAAAAGTAAAAGATATAATAAAAAAATATTAAATTAAAAAATAACTTAAAAATACCTAATTAAAAGTTTCATAAAAGCTCTATTTTTGGCTTAGAAAATCTTAAATGAAAGTTATTCCGTCCTTGCATCCACGTAAAGAATAACGGAATCGCCTTCTTAACCGGGGTTCTAAGGTAGTCCATGTTCTATCCTTAATTAAAGTGTTTCAATTATATTTTATAAAATATATATTAGAAATACATATATTTCTTATTTTATAGATATAAAATATATTATTTTTATTTCACGGAGCTTATTGTCCCAGCAATGGAAAGCTGGAAAGTGGAGCTTGTGGTGTGGTTGTGGACTCATCTACTGATTGAAATTGGAACCCACTTTTTATGCCTGGTAAACTGCTGCAAGGACCAGCAAAATAATTTAATTTAGATTTATATTTTAAAAAATATAATAAATAGTTTTTCTAAAAAATGAATTAAATATGTACAAAATATTAATTAATTTTATCTAAAACGAAAATGTAAAATATAAAAATAATTTTAAAACTTGATTTTGGTTGCTCTTGGAGAATGGCGATTGTCGTAAAAATCCTTTGATATCTGCTCTTGTTTTTGCCGGCTAAGATTTGAATTGACGTGCTGGCCTCCGCAAAACGACGTCATATCATTATTCTTTTAATAATACACATTCCCCTGTTTAACACATTTTCTTTTAAAAGAAAATAATTCTTTGATAACACAAAACACATTAAATACTTTCTTAATTTAGTAGTTAGAAGGATTTGTAAAATAAATTATTTAATAATATGGAATGACCCAAAATAGCAGTGGAAGGAAAAGGATTAGAAAAGTGATTGTTTGTTCTTTCCTTTAGTTAGCATTAAATTAAATTTAATACGTATTAATTGCTTGAGTTGTTACTATCTCTTAGACGCCCACTTTAATTATACTATAAATATTCGTTAAATTATTTTATGGGTTCTGGTGATAATTGGCAGAAAGAGCTAACATGATATCATTTATAACAATGGCTGCGAATTGAAAAATAAAAATAAAATAAAATAATATTGAGAAATTGTGGTATCCATTTCATGTGCACACCAACACCACCTATCATACAGTGCTACGACTCACTAGTATAAAACATTGGGGCAGTGTCTGTGTGAGGGAATAACAAAATTTTATATATAAATAACTTTTTTTAATTTTTTTTAGCCCTCTAAAATTTGAGTCATGTGTATTTTAATCTTTAAATTTTTAAAAGGATATATTACCTGATATTTTAATGTAAATATAACATTTAAACGTAAAGTTTAATGTTAAAATGAAGAATTCGAATTAAAGTCTTTTCAAGTAATAAACTTTATAATACAAGACTATTTGTTGAAGGGCATCATTTGAACTATAAGAAGGACAGCCCCTGAAGATATACAAGTGATTATTTGTTCTTCGAAAGAGGAGAAAGAGAATTTAACCCACGATTACTTAGTAAAATAATAAATAAAGAGAATAAAACAACATGACTTCATGTGTTGAACAATTCTAGAAGAAATTTATCTGTGAGAAGAAAATAAAATGGGAGAAATTCTAGCAAAAGTCTACTAGTATATATATATATATATAATGAAGAGAGAAGAGAACAAAAATATAAAATGGTAGATACTGTTTAGCTTGATCTGTGGTTTGATTCTTCGTTCTCAACCACAGCCCATTTGTTGACACGATTTCGAGCTATCTCTACCTGTAAGATTCATATATATATATATAATAGCATCTTCCCCAAAACATGGAAATTAAATCAATTTTACAATCATAGATATATATATATATATTACCTGCTTGTCCCAATCAGTTTTAAGAGTGATTGTAATAAGCATCACAGTTTGAACAAATGTTCCAAACAACATTCCAATCCAAACACCCTGCAAAAGTAATAAATATGAATTTATTTTGCTTTAAATGTAACACAATTTAAAGTTCATACAAATAAAATGATTTTAGTAATTGATTATCCCTCACAAAAGTCAAGACAAGATAGCTATCTCAGTTGTTCTTGACAGTTGTGGAAAGAGTTAGTAGATGCAATTGCAAAAGATAAAATAGTTACCTTCACTTGCAAATGGAGAAGGTTATCAAGCACCACTCCAACAGGGATACCAATCAGGTAATAACAGCCTATGTTAACGTATGCTACAACGCTTTGCCACCCAGCTCCAACAGAGACTCCTATTAATAATTAATATTTTTAATTGTACAATTAACATCATGCAAACAAATATAATAATAATTTTGATTAATTATGTACGTATCGTTTCAGTTTTGCTCCAACGAAAAAAACAATGAACATAAATTATATTTGAGTGTTTTTCAGAAATATATTTATCTCGTGATTTTCGCAAGATCAACAACTAATTTTATCCGTCTATTAATAATTTTGTGGCTTTACAATAAAAAAAAATTAAATTGGATTTTAGAGTCAATAATATAGGTATTTGAAAATTCGTTCTTTTTGTAAAAAAAATAGAATCAATTATAAATAATTCAAAATATTTATATTGGTAATATTAAATTTATATATAAAAAAAAAGATAAAATATCATTAGAAGACATACTCGTAGTTATTCATAATTATTTAGAAGTTAGTTCATATGTATAAAAAAAATCATAGCCATATGTTAAATAAAATATATTTTAAAATAAAAATATCATTTAAATATCTATCAAATAATGAGAATATAATTTTCCCTTAGTCTTGAATTTATATAATGTAGATGGGCCGGAAAGGTCAATAATCGATATACATACCCAGACTTGGGGAAATTAAACTATAATTAATAAATGAACTAAAAGAGCAAAATATTTAAGACATAATAATAATAGTAAAGATATTCATAAAATAATTGAATTTAATATAAATTATAAAATAAAAATTAAATTAACTGGAAATAAAACAAAATTAAGTCCATAAAAAATTGGGTTTATTTTAAAAAAATGATTCCATTTAATTTAAAATCAAACTTATATGTATGTAAATGTAACTTCATATAGAAAAGTTACTTTTTACTTGTATTTATATATTTATAAAATGGTAATATATAAAAATATTTTTTTCATGATTTTACTCTGAAAATTATATCTTATTTTTATGTTCTAAAAGATACATTGTATGATTTTTAATGTGTTGATAAATTTATTAGTTTTAATTTAATTTAAAGTTATTCTTGTGTCTCATAGTTTTTAATATATAAATTACGTTTTCGATAAAATATAAATAAATTGAACTAATCTAATCTAAACCTTGAAAATGTACAAACCAAAATATCTAATATAATCTAAACTCTTTTCAATTGATAATATGATTACTTTTTATCTAAAAAAATGGATTGGAACTAAATTATGAGCACCCTTTATAATAAAAAAAGATTAGAATACCGGAGAGGACAGGTTGGACACTGTTCAACAAGATGGAAAATGAGAGCAAAGGTGATAAATCAGCAACTGCTTGAGCCACCAGAGGGTGTGGAGTGAAAATGTAAGCAAGTTTTTCCCTCAGCAACAAGAACACCAAGAACAGCACCAACCCAATGCTCAATGATGTCAGAACTGTTATTACAATTGAAAATTTTGCACCCTTTGCACTCCCTCTTCCAAGCTCATTTGCAACCCGGACACTGCAATTATACTCAATATCCACCTAATCATTCTAACATATTTTAAACAAAAATGAGATTATGAAAAAATCAAGTACCTTGCTGCAGCAAAGAAGCCTAGGGCTATCATCATTTCCCACCCACTAATGTTAAGGCTGCAAAAATCATACAATGATACTATGCTTTATTATGTTAACAGTTCAACTTCAATATGATCAACAGATAAGGGGACCATATATCCCTTAAATCTTAACATGAAAGTGACGTTTCTATTGTAACTTCTAAATATCTATCATCATTTTTATTTAAGCCTTGTTTGTTGAACATAAACTTTTTCTCTTTTATAACTATGTTAATACTAAAGACATTTTAGAAGCAAAAGCAAGAATGAGGTATGGTACTGGTCCAAAAGAAAGGTACGAGACATATTTACCATATGGCAAGAGCATCAATAGAAACCTCCGCGTTTTTCATGTTTCCTGTTAGGAGAATCAAAACTGTGTTGTACCAGATCTCAAGACTGTAAAAGAACCATTGCTTTTTGTTAGTCCCTACATGTCTCTATTATTATCACCGCCATGTTTGGTTCTTATTATAATGCATCAAAATTTAGGTTCACAGAATTTTTCGTATTTTCAAACTTATGGGGTCTTTCTTTTTTCCTATGCAACACAGAATTATTGTCATATGGGACGCCTTCATGAATTTCACTAAAATTGAGTAATGATGTACCTTAGAAACCACTTTGGAAATACAGTAACCAGACCTTGGACAGTTTAGTTTAAGAAAATGTTTACTTTTTTAATTTTAAAATAGATTTTTAAAAATTTATTTAAGAAACACTATAAATAATAAAAAATAACTTTACTGTTTTAAAATTGATTTTTGTAAATAATCAAAAAATAGAAATGAAGTGATATTTTGATACTCACAAAAATATAAATAGAAAACATTTTCTTGGACTAAATGATCCCCTATTTTCCTAGGTCTTGACAGTTTAAACCAAAATGTTTAGTGCATGCTTAGATTAATTTATTTGAAAATATATTTTTTCAATTTTTTGTAAAAATTTTTTGAAAATAAACAATTATTTTCCTAAAATTTATCCAAATCAAACATGCACTTAATTACTAATGGATACCATATTGTTTCTTTTATAGTTTTACTAGTGAGCAGATATTATGACATTGGGCCAGAAGATGAGATCCATGTTTTGGAAATATGTCCTGTTCCAATACAATTTATAAATAATCCCAAAAATTTATGATGAAAAATGCTTAAATTCTTACCATAACATAACTCCAGAAGACACCGAAAGCTTGACAACAGGCCAAAGATCTTTGAAGGCCAAATATGAGAAGCCCTTCCATGTGTCAGGGCACTTATTCATGATATACACAAGTTGGCCCAAGTTTGGAATCCAATGTGCCATAAGTGTTGAGGTCATAGCACCATTGAGCCCAAACTCATACTTAACAGTTAGAAGCCACGACATGAAAATATGAGATGAAATTGAAACTCCTGTTAGGTAGGCAATAATCTTGTTCTTGCTTTGTGCTTGTAGGAACATTTGGCAAGTGAATGACACAGAGAAAGCAAATACCACACCTATTGACCAAAGAGAAATGCTTCCAGCAACTTGAGCAATTCTTTTTTCTTGGCCTAGAGCCTCTAACAATGGAGTTGTAAAAATGTAAATAGGAAGAAGAAACATAGAGGTCAAGAACAAGACTATCCAGGATCTTTGAAGATACACTCCAAGCATTTCATACTTTTTTGCCCCATATGCTTGCCCACAAAGAGTTTCCAGTGCACTTGCCATTCCAATCTACAATTTTCATTTGAGAACATTTGAACTACGTGAATTTTAGATTAGACAGAATTTATTGGCAACTTTTCATGTACATTTTTAGTACTGTTTTTCAATTACAATTTTATTTCGGTAGCATACATAACAAAAATTGTCATTTAAGATTGATGCAAATCACTAAGATAAAATTCTAATTCTAATTTCAATTAAAAGATCATATCAAAAGTATCTAATGAATTTTGTGTGGATTGAATTTGAGAGGAGAAAATCTAGATACACAGAATTAGGTGAAGGAAAGAGAACGCTTACCAATACACCATTTGCAAACCTGACAAGGACAGTCATAACAAGTGCATAGGCTGCTAGTTCAGTGGAGCCAATATGGCCAATGAAGGATTGGCTAACTACAGTGATTCCAAAAGTTGAAAACCTTGTGAATATGGCAGAGCCTGCCACCGCCCACATCTTCTTGCTTTCTTCCCATACCCTTTTCCTCAAAGACACTTCCTCTTCAACACCCTCTAAAGAATTGTTTTGCTTATGTAAAAGCTTCTCCTTTATCTCGTCTCCCATTTCCTCTACAACTATGGAGCTGCCAATGCTATTTTGACACCAAAATAATTCACATAATAGGTCATAGTCTCATCCATATAAATAACAAAATAATTGGACATTAATTCAAGACCTTATTGAAACATTAAGAAAAAGTATTAGTAAAAGAAATAAAAATAGCATCCAATCCCCCCTTAAAGTAAGAAGGGGGACACCAAGATCTTTTTGTCCTAGACATATATAGTCGCTTTCTTCCGTAAGGACACAAATGAGGACAACTATGCATGAACCTGCATGCCTGCTACATTTTATTGTTATTAATTCTTCCCATCTTTCTCTATACTTTTATTTTGACTAAAAGATCACCATCGTAATTATTCTTGAGAAGATGTTAACATGTATCCTTATTTTAGAGGGAAGAAAAGGACTTTTATGGTGAGCATGAGTCATCATAAACACAAAAAAATGCTATGATTTCTCTAATTATTCGTAGTATATCAATCAGTAATGATATAAAAGTTTACAAAATCAAAGTTTTTTTTTTTATAAATACATCCAAAGGCATTTAAAGTGTCATGCAGTACCCTAAACTGAATACATATCCAACGTGATTACAATACAACTATCATTTAGAAGTGTTTGTGCTCTTAGGTGTTGTCACTAGAAACACCAAGACAATGGTGGGCTTATTTATTTATTATCATTTTTTTGTTTGCAAATCATACACATGCATCTAGCAAATGTATTTATTGTGGGCTTGATTACATTGTTTTTTGTCTTTCTAACATAGACTGGATGCGATTTGGTCTCTAAGCATATTTCAAACTAATCAGATTTCTTTATTTTCAAAACTGTGTAAATTGATCCCTCTTTTGTTTTGTTTCTTCTTAAGGCCCTCAATTTGAGGGGTTTTTCATAAAATTAGAATATGGAATAATTGTAAAAGTTGAAAAAGAAGAAATCTACTGAAAAATTGATAAGATTTGATGGATTTTATAAAATGTGATATTAAGATTTGAAAAAGGAAATTTTCTAAGATATGTTTCAGTAAAATTTGATATTTTAATCAATTATTTTTGAGAAAAAATGTTTAATTAATTTAACTTATACAAATTTGGATAAAAGAAAAATATGAGAATTTAAGAGTTTTAAATAAAAAAAATGACCAAAAATAATTAAAAATAGAGACTTAATTAGTTCAAAAAATAGTTAAAATAATTCAACTTATAAATAATTGAAATTAAAAAATAAAAATAAAAAATATTTATCTTGTTTTTATTTTTTTAGAGTATTGAGAAACTAATCTCTCAAACATGTTTAAGCGCTAAAAAGGTAATCCTCAATATATAGATTGAATCTAATTGAAAATGACATATACTGTATACTAAAGGATCCAAACCCGTTTCAGTGATTATGGTAATTGTTCTTTCGTGTTAAACAAAGTTGAATGACAATTTTAAAAAATGACATAAAAGCAAAGAAAAGATAATGGAAGATGTTATAATATTGAATATACTCTGAAGGTTCAGTGTGACTAATTAATTAATTAATAAAAAAGAATGTTGGTATTAATGGTTTCCAAGGTGCTGTTCCTTATTTTATCATTGACTGTTCAATGATCAGTGACGTGACAAGGAAAGATAAATAAAATAAAATATAAACAGTGATATAAATATTATTCAAGTGTAATATTTCTTAAAGAACAATGATAGTATTAACTGGTAATCAAATTATTCCTTTTTTTTTTTAACAAACTCAAATATTTTTTCATCAATATAAATATAATATAATTATTGTATCAATTTTAATTCATATAATATTGGAATATGCTTCATCAATATAAATATAACAAACATATATTTTTTTGTTTTCCATTTTGATGTGAAACGAAGAATGGAATTCATATAATATTGCATAAACGTAAACTGCAAAAAGCTAATAATGTCACTGTCTGAGGACAATGGAAAAGAATAAAACCTTATCTTTGCAGAAAGCTAAAAGATGAACATTCACAGCACCTATAATGTTTTCTATGTCGTTTAGTTATCATTAAGGAGGACGTTGTAATGTTGGAATATGCTTTGTAGCTCCAACCCATCTACTGCAATTTTCAATATATTCAAATTTTGTCCACCGTAAAGCATTTTTGAAAGGATTTGATTGATATAAATAATTAGAATATAAAGGCTAAAAAATATCTTTTAAAAATAAAACAAGTTAATAATTAAAACGGAAATTTTGTAACATTAAAAATTTCAATTAGATGTACCTAGAATATTGAAAGCAATATCTGTGGAGAGAGCTTTCTCGACCTCATTTCTGGTGTGAAAGCAGTGAAGAATCTTTCTCTTTTTGTGATCAACTTGAAAGCAAAGGCAACCAACACTAATACGAAAAGGGTACTTTATGATTTCATCACCTTTTATTCTGATGCAATTCATGTGTTCAAGTTCTGTATATAATATAAAATGGACAAGATTTCGTCATTCTTAGCTCAATTGATACACAGAAATCTTCCTGTACATGTAAAATACTTTCTTCAACCTTACAATTAATCGAGGTAAGTGCTGTTTTTGATATATTCTAAGAGTTGAATTTTAAATAGGTGAATGTGAAAAAATAAATTGACAAATAAACAGGTTAGTTTTCGATTTTGATCCCTCCAGTTTATTTTATCCTATGACAAAAGAATCTTAATTTTAAAAGAATGTAGCAATCGCTAAAATTTATCTAAATTATAATGGTATTAAATTTTAATTTAATCCTTTTTAAATAATTTTATACTTTACTTTAGTCCTTACATATAATAATAATAATAATAATAATAATAATAATAATAATAATAATAATAATAATCTTGTATGGCCTTTTTCTATTTTGGTCTTAATATGAAAAACAAATTTAACATATTGTAATTTTAACAAATGACATAAACTAATTTATAATTAACCTTTTATGTAAAAATTAAAATATAAAAGCTTTTTCTTAAAAAAACAAAAAATGATAATAATTAAAAGATTAAATTGTTAGCTTCATCTTTCGAATATATATATATATATATACATACACCAAGAAAATCATTCACCTTTTGAATAAAATATGAAATTAATTGACCTTGGCAGTCTCTCTTTGCAGCAAAGCAAGGATGGTGTCAGTCTCCGGTGTCATAAGTCAAATGGGATAATGATGAAGCGAAAATGAAAGAAATGGAGAAAAAAATTAGTGTCAGATTCTTTAGAGAATCTTGAAAATTTTTAAAAATGATTTGTTTGATCATATTTAAATTGAAAGTAGTTATTTGTGAAAAGTTGGTGTGCCAAAATAAAATATTAATTTTATTTTTAAAAATTGACTATTGTTTATTTGTAAAAAGATTATGTATATAAAATAACTGAAATTATTCTTTTAATTCTTAAAAATGTTTCAAACAAGTCTTTTCTATTAAAAATTAAATCTATTGATATTTTTTTATCTTTTTTTTGTCACGTTTCATATATATATATATATATATATATATATATATATTATATTTCTATTGTTCATCTTCTTTATTATATTTAATTTTTTCACTTCCTTCTTTTTTTCTTCTTCAAAACTCTCACTGTTGAGGGGATAGATGTGGTGATTGTGACTTTAAAAATGTCATTGTTTTTGTCTGTGCCCGAAGCTCTATTGTTGATGCACGAGATTCTTGAGAGTAATGTAAAGTTTTGGGTGATGGAAGAGGAGGAACAATACAATAAATGTAAGAGAGGAAGAAGCTGTCTTAAGAGTAATCTCATGGCGATGAAGTTGGTAAAATGCATGTTGAAAAATGAGGAAAGAAGACGAAGAAGAGGTGGAGAAAAAAGTTAAAATCTTAAAAAAATAAAATAAAATGAACAACATACAAAATCTTAGAAAACGTCAAACAAGATACAAATCATAAAAAAAATAAAATTAATATTTTAATGAAAAAGATTATTTAAAAAAATTTAAAAGTTAAAAAACTAAAATAAATCAAAATAAAGTTTGAGAACAAAATTAAATTTGACCTTTAAATTAGAAAAAGAAAATACTAATTTTATTTATAAAATAATAAAAATTTTATAAAATATTTATTTTTTTCAGGTACATTTGGCATGGTGCTAGAAACTTGATGTTTTTCCTAGAATAGATGTAGATTTGGATGCTCAAGTAAAATTTGGAGTATTCCAAAAACTCGGATATGCAACTGCAAGAAGACAGATAGATAGTATGATGAGTTTTATAAATATGGTTAATTTAACCTCCCAGTCCTGCTGCATCAGCCCCGTGATTTTGAGATAAATCTAGAACCACGGATCTTGGCTGAATCTAGTTTGGTTTAGATTTTTTTTTAAAAAATGCAAGATGCTTTCTTTACAGTCATTGTGTATTTATATTTCAAAATATACATTATATATTTAAAAAGTTAAGAATAAAATATTAATTTTTAGATTATATAACATAAAAAAAGTTTGACATTGATAAAAGATTATTGAACATAAATAAGGCAACACCTACTGAAATCAGTAAAATATGATGTCACTGATGAAATAAATAATACATTAAAAACTAAATATTAACTTTAAGTAGATCAAATTAACAAAAAAATATGGTATAGCTAAAATAAAAGGTTATCGCATACACAAGTTGCTAATTGCTTAATTAAGCTTATCCATAAAACAAGTTAGTTTGCATCAGGATGAAAAACTGTTTAAGCACTCAACTTTGTGAAAGAAAAAAGGCATGAGTACTGGAACAGACCTTTTATACAATTCTATGGCTGACTTATAAATTTCATTACGAACATCTTAACGTGGGGATGAATATCTTGGTAAAAAAAATGTAAAGAAAATGTGTGTTTTCCACGAAAACCAGTTCCATCAAAACAATGATCACATGTTCTGTTGTGGACAACAAATGGGCAAGTTTATCTAGTATAAAGTTTTTGAAGAACGAAAACACAATCGTCAAGTAATCGTCTACAAAATGCTTTAAAGTGTATCAAAGCAGCATTGCATGTCGCTTAACTAAACAATTCATTACGCAATATTCTTCCATTTCAAAAGTGCTGGAAAACGATGAAGACATTGTTGTTATAAAACTTTTGATCAAATAATTTAAATGCTCACACTACGATACTTCTAATTCCAGGTGCCTGGCTCTTAATAATTTTGCAACTTACTCTCCTTTCAGGAAAATGGTACCACTGAAAATTTAGTCATCCCCACAAAAGCCATGCACGGACATAAAATCCGAAATACAATGCAAAATCTCACAATACTGACTTTCTTTTCAAGGAAATTTCGGTAGAATATTTCTTGGGCAACTCTTGCACCTTGCATTATGTTGCTGCAGATTAAACTGATATACTTTTGCAAAACTGAAAGCAAGCAAAAGGTTTCACCTTTTATGCAGACTCTGTTTCTGTGACGCCCTCATCCTCTTTACTGTCAGAAGATTCAGTTTTGGCTTGTTCTTCTTGAGGTGCTTCCTGTTCAGGCTTTGCAGGTCCAGGACCAGCTGATACCTTCACCATTGATGGGCGCAAAAGACGGTCACCAAGTTTAAAACCCTTTCTGAATTCTTGAATTATGATGCCATCCTCAAATTCAGTAGAATCCTCACGCATGATTGCTTCATGTAGCTTTTGCAAATAAAATGAAAATAATTTATTAGAAAAACACTTGCTCATTTTTGTCAATATCTTATACCTTCAGAAACTACATCATATAATTTCATGAAAATAGAGCCATGCATCTAGTGTTCTGTTCAAGGCCTTAGCTGACACAAAAAGTGAGTCAAAGCATCTTACAAGAAACCAACTGAATATAGTTCTCTAACTAAGATTATGTGACGAAGTTCTCATACACTTTTTGCTACACAGCCTACTTTTTTCCTTGACCTTTGTGATGCAGTTTTAAACTCGCCAAGTTGGCTCGAAATAATCAATAATTGCTTTGAGTTAAAAGCGTATCCAGGTCTTCAGGAAACCTGAACAAACTTGATAAAATGTTTGAAAATGTTCAGCAAGGACACGATTGAATTTCGAGCCAACAAGTTTGCGTGCCTGCATCAATCATAGATGACAGCATTATGCCAAAAAATTGAAATGTTGGGTCTAAAAATATTTTTAAAAACTTAAGATATTTTTTATGGAAGAGAAAAGAGACTTGAAATCTCAGAGCAATATTGCAATAATCCAAAGACAACATAAATTACACTGCAAAGGTGAACACAACTTAAGAGCAAAGTGTCCACTAACAAAATTGATAATTATACTGGTTGGTGTACAACAAAGAGACGTTATCTTCTAGCACTAAGACAATGTAATATAAAATGTTTGATGCATTCTAACCTTTAATTGAAATTAAATTTATTAGTTTTATTTTCAGATAGAATATAATCACCTGCATGATAAGATTTTTTTTACTTTGAAAAGTCAGATATATTGGAATTTTACTATAAATTGAAATGACAGAATGCTGATTAACTTACCAATGGATCAAAGGGTCTTCCTACTGTCTCCACTGGTTCAACTCCAAGTGAGGTTAGAATTTCAATGAACTGTTTATATATGCTCTGATAGCTGTTGTTTATTTTCTCCTCTGCCTCTGTCTCTACCTTAATCTGGGCTTTTGCTCTCTCAAAATTATCCAATACAGGCAACAAACTCTCCACAACTTCCCCCTGAGCATTTGTGACCAGTGAAAGGCGATCTCTCTCTGTTCTCTTCCGAAAATTGTCAAAGTCTGCACTAATCCTAAGAATCCGATCCTTTTCTATTGATAACTCTTCAGATAATGAAGCTATTTTTCCTTCAAGATCTGTTTTCTCTTCTTCAATGGATTGTAATGATGATTCCAACTCAGCAACTCTGACTTCATCATTGTTAGCTAATGCTTCTTTGTAAGATTGGAATAACACTAGGAAAGGTGAGGCAGGTGTCTCATCCACATCGCTAACCTCATTATCATTTGCACTGTCCTCTACACCTACAGCGCCATCTGAAGAGTCCTGTTACATTAGTGTATCAGAAAAATGGGGTGGAACAAGGAACTAATAGTAATACTAAGACTTCAAATTCCAAATGTCAAAAATATGTATTTGTTAAGGGTGAAATCATACTTGGTAAGGATTGGGTGGGGAAAAAATTGTGAACCAAAAATGAAAAAGAAAAAAAGGTGGCATGGATCCCAAAATCTTTTAAAGAGAAATCCAGAATCCATTGTGAAGAGTAAGATGTAGTAAAAAACAAACATCAACTGAGGTTTTACATAATTAATATGAGTTTTAAATTGGAGAATATCTTAAACTATCCTAGAGGATTACTTTACCTATTTCCCCATCATCTCTCAGGATTGACTACCATATTTTCCTCATCTCATGATTTGTTTCCCATTTACTTAGGATCATGATTAGTATAAGGGTTAACACTAGCTTTTATAAATATATCATCACATTGTAAGAATTTACATAATATAGGGATAATATCAATATCTTATATCTATTCTCTATTCTCTATTCTCTCCCTCTACTGCTAAAATCTCACAATTTCAACAGTTGTCAAACTAGAGAGTTCATGAAAACTCATGCAGGGAGAGGGAGAGTAAACTAGTTGACACAGGAGCAGTAGAAATAAAAATTAGGTTTAAATGATATTTTGATCCCTATACTTGACTCAAATTTGTAAGTTAGTCTCTATATATAAAAATTTGTAAATCAGTTCCTATACGTACATTGATTTTCGATTTAGTCTCTATCATTAAGTTTATAGTAAACTACTTTAAATATGCAAGAGACTAAATTGAAATAAATGTACTTATGGAAATTGAGCAACAAATTCTTTACATACAAGAACTAACTTACAAATTTTTAACATATAAGGATTAACTTACAAATCCGAGTCAAGGGTGTTTTTGTACATTTGCGAGACACTTTTGGTTTGCATCTTAATTTTGATGGTGTTGAAGAATTGAAGAAAGGTGTAGATAAATGCACATGCCATTCTGCTGCTAACAACCCCAATGAGAGCACATTCAAGGATGGAAAGGATTTTGATGAGAGATTGAGGTTTGGGGTGGGTAGGTGTGAGTGAGAGTGAGGGTCAAGGTGATGAAATGATTGAGGAGAGAAAAAAATTTAATGAAGATTGTTGAGAGTTGGTTGAGATTTGAATATAAGAAGCTAAGAGAAGAAGAGCCTCTAGCCTCCATTGAAGTTTACGCAAAAGAAGAAGAAGAAAAATGGAGAGAGTGGAATTAGAAGTGTGGGTAAGGGTGAGAGTGGTGAAGTAATTGAGAAGAGAAAAAAATTTGGTAAGAGTGGATTGAGTTTTGAAAATGGGAGGCTAAAAGAGGAAGAAAGACCGGAGAGAGTGAGAGTGAGATTGAGAGCAGCAGCAGCACAAAAGTTAGGGAAAAGAGAATGACAAAGTCATCATTTTGTTTATTCGTTTCTATACTTGACTCAAATTTATAAGTTAGTTTTTATATGTAAAAAATTTATAAATCAATCCTCATATATATATTTATATCAATTTAATCTCTTGCTTATTTAATATCGTTTACTTTAAACTTAATAGCAGGGACTAAATCAAGAATAAATGTAAGTATAAAGACTGATTTACAAATTTTTTATATGGAAAGACTAACTTATAAATTCGAGTCAAATATATAAACTACAATACCATTTAAACCTAAAAATTATTAATAGTGAGGTTATCTTTATATTTTCAAAATATTTGTTTAATTTTGGTTACTTCTGTCTCTCAGTAGTATTTTAGGTCAAATTTATGTTAAGTGTTCTAGTGTCTTACTTGTGAGGTTCAAGTACTCTAAATGAACACAGATTAGTAATAAATGCCAAAGATTACAATTAGGGAGTTGGTTTGTTGTAAATTGTGCCTAGGCCATGGCAAGTTCTAGTTTAATAAAAGTGATTTGGAATTCCAAAGGGATTGTTTAGGAGAGGGCTTTTGGAGGGGAGGGGAGGGGGTATCTTTTAATTTTAAATTAAGAGAATTATATACATCATTTATAATGATAAATGCATGATTAATATATTGAGTTATGTTAATTTATCATTTTAGATACTTTTTATTTTGAAAAAGTATTAATTTTAAAAACATTTATTTAAAATAGAAAAATTTTCCTCCCCTTTCGAAACAACTCCAAGATATGTTTGGAAATTGAGTTTCAGAGAAAAGGGGAAGAGATGACAAACTTCTTCATTTCTAATAATTATTCTCTAATTTGGTATTGTGTAAAATGAAAGAAATAAAATAATATATTAACATAAAGTCAATGTCTCAAGCTTCTTCTTTTTTTTTTTTTTTAATATATATAAACACTATATAACTCATGAATTTTATTGACTAAATCAATCTTTTGTTTTTCACTTCCTTTTTATAAACATTATATAATCAAATTAAAAAATTAGCTTTCCTTTTCTTTTTCTTCAAAATTTCTCTCCTAAACATAACCTAAGAGATAAGGTAAGACAATCATGGATGAAATCCGTATGGTCTCAGCACACACTATCAGAGCTAACCATCATCCTCTTTCTTTATCATCAAGAAGAAAAAACCCAAGAACTTTATCACTAGTTTCCCTACATTGCAGTACCCTCAACTCAAACACTAATTAGTAGCATAACACTTAACATCCAAAATGCAATCTTTGGACAATCTTCCGAGGAATTATGGTTCCAGGAGACAGTTTCTGTGGGCATAAGCGTGCAAAAGTTTCTGCAGGCCAAACAGAGATTGGTCCTCAACTGCAAAGGCTTGACTGCAAGACCCACCCATAAAGCAGGGGATGAAAGTCAGCCTTAATGATTTGACAGTACCGAGTAGAAGGACTGTCACTCAACGGATAAAAGTTACTCTAAAGATAAGAGGCTAATTTCCCCAAGAGCTCACACTGGGACTGTAGTATGTTCCAAAGGAGGTGGGTTGATCTAACTTAAAAGAGTTTGCTGCTAAGACTACACCAATAGTACTTTTGAAGGAAGTGGATGATTCAAATTTGGCTTAACTCAACCCAAAAGATAAGTCAAGGGTGAATAATTGCCCAAATCATTATATAGGATCTTAAAATCCACTCCTCACACTCTCGTATCAAATCAATTTCGATAGTTAAAAATGTATAATCACAGTAAGGCTATGTTACTATAGACATTTTAAAGTTCACCGAACAGCCTCTATCATTTCAATACGCAGCTCGCTAAAAAAATATTGCACGCAAAAAATGATAAAAAAATTCTAAAAAAATTCAAATCCGTTCCAATTCCTCAGCCAATAAACCATCAATTAAAAACAAGAGACAGAGCGAAAGAGAGAGACTAACCAGAACCTGAACCTCTGGTTCCTGAACTTGCGGGGCCTCGGTGTCGCCATCGAAAGCGAAGGGAACGAACTTGCCGAACCGTAGGGATGGAATGGTAGGGAACCGCAGAGAGTTGAGGGGTGAGGGTCTCCTCCTAGAGGCGTGTCTGAAAGACGCAACCGAAACGCACGAGGGTTTCGGGGACTTTGAAGAAACGCTGCATGACGGTGGCCGGAAGATGGGAGTTCTGAGGACAGTGGCCATGGCGAATGAGAGAGAGAGAGAGACAGACAGACAGACAGAGAGATAAGGGGCAAAGTGGCGAATGTGAAAAGCTGAACAATTGAAAAAAATGGTGGGAAAGTAATGTCCGTTTGATGGGTGTGTTATTTAATCGGACGGTTCTGGTTGAATCGCATTCGTTTTGGAGGAAACCCTTGTTGTTATATGAAATATCTGGAACAATCTTCAGCAGCGCCGTCTCTCCCAACTTAATTTTAGTTCTGTTGTTTTCATTTAAATATTATCTAAAATGTTTTTCTTTATGATTAAATTAATAACTTAGAGATTTTTTTTCTTTAGTTTTAGGAAATTTTATATGAAATGGAGTAATATTAATTTGATGTCTAAATAAAATTACTAACCCTAATCTTATCTTTGAAAAGAAAAGTAATAAATAATCTCTCTCCGCTAGTAATTGGCAATTGAAAGGTTAAAATTAAGATTATATAAAATTAATTAAGATTAGATTATCATTTTAATCTTTAGCTAATAAATATATCCGTGAGTTACACGGATTTATATTTTTATTAAATTAATTTATTTTAAAATATAAAATATATAATTTAAATATAAAAATAAATAAATATAGTAAAATAATTTATTTTTAAAAATAAATTTTTATTTAAAATTATTTAAAACATATATAATTTAGTATTTTTTAACATAAAAAATTAACATAAAATATTTTATTTTTAAAATATAAAAATAAAATTTATATTATTTCATGATATCATAAATCATTCATTATTATAAAATTTTGAATAAATAATAACAATAATAAATTTTTTAATATAAATTATAAAATTTAAATAAAAGGTTTTATAATTTTTATTTATGTATTTGTTTATATTTATTAAATTAAATTTATATGATAATTATTTATTTCTAATTATAATTTAAAATTATTAATAAAATATTACTATATAATTATTAAAGCATGATATTATATTTCTTAAAAATAACTTATCAAACTAATATATATATATATATATATATATATATAAAGTTGTATTTATTCAACTAATATATAAAATTTTAAAAATTTGCTTTCAATATCAATACATACAAAACTATATATTAATATTTAAAAATAAAAAAATAGTAAATTTTTTATATATAAATAAAATTACCATTAAAATTATTACAAATAAAAATAAATAATAATATAATATATATTCTGAATTAAAAATTTATTTTTTGATAAAAAAATATAGAATTAAAATTTTTTAAAATAATTAAATTATTCTATATTTTTATAACTTAACAGAATTAATATTAATTGATATTATAAATAAATTAATTTTACTTAATAATTAAGTATAATAAAATTATTTTGTTTAAATTATAAAATTAAAATAATAAATTTATTAATTTATATTATGTAATTTTTTTAATTTTTAAAAATAATTAATATAATTTGTTTATCATTTATTATTTTAATTAAGAATTAATAAAAATAATTATTGTCATTTTTAACAATATATAATTATCAATTCTAATAAATTTTTTTAAAATACAATTCAAAAGTAATAAGTATAAATTATTTATAATAATAATTCTTAAATTATGTAATTTATTATAATTAATTTCAATAAATTTTTATTTAATATAATTTTAAATTATCTTATCTTATATATAGTATTTTTATATATAAATTTGTATTTTTATTAAAAATATAATTTAATAATATATAATATCAACTAATAATTTTGTAAGTATAATTTTTTTATTTTAAACTAAATTTTACTTTTTAAAATATATATTAAACTATATATTATATTAAACTAATTAATAAAATAATTTGAGTATATAAATTTATCTTTTCATTAGAAACTTAATTTAACAATACATAATATAAATTAATAATTTTATAAATGTAATTTTTTATTTAAATTACATTTTAATATTATATATAAATATTAAAATATAAATTATATTAAATTAATTAATAAAATAGTTTACACTTTTTATTAAAAATTTAATTTAATAATATATAATATAAATTAATAATTTTATAAATATAATTTTTTAATTTAAATTATATATAAATATAATAAAGTAAATTAAATATAAATTATATTAAATTAATTAATAAAATAATTTAAATATATAAAAAATTATTAAAAATTTAATATAATAATACATAATATAAAGTAATAATGTTATAAGTGTAATTTTTTAATTCAATGTATATTTTAGTGTTTCAAGCATATATTGAATTATAGATTATATTAAACTAATTAACATAATAATTTAAATATGTAAACTTATTTTTTATTAGAAATTTAATTTAATAATATAAATTATAAATTAATAATTTTATAAATATAATTTTTTTAATTTAAATTATATTTTAATATTTGAAGTACATATTAAAATATAAATTCTATTAAATTAATTAGTTAAATAATTTAAATTAATACCATTTAAATTTAAACATAACTTAAAGTAAAGATATTTTTATTTTAAATTTTTTATACATATAACCATTTGTAATAAATTCTTCTTAAATATATTTTATAATAAGTATGATGAAATATAATTTTAATTTGTAAATTTTGAAAAATATTATAATTAATTTTAATAAATAGTAATTTAAGGTAATTTATAGTATGAACATTTATGTTGCCATTTGTAACATATTATAATCATCATTTTTAATAAATAATTTTTAAATACATTTAAAAATAATAAATATAAATAAAATATAATTTCAATTCGTAAGTTATATGTTTTGAATTTTAATATATAAAGTAATAAGTAAGTGAAATCAATGAGTAACTTTATAGATTCTGAATTTTAATGTGATAAAATATAATTTAAATTCGTAAGTTATACATTTCAAATTTTAATACATAGAATAATAAGTAAGTGCGGTTAATAATAGTGACTGTATAGATTCTAAATTTTAATGCATAAAGTAATAAATAAGTAAAATTATGTATATAAAAATAACTTTAAACTTTTTAAAATTTAATACATAGAGTAATAAATAGATGCAATATATATATAGATTTTGTTATCTTTTTAAGTTTATCCTCAATTTAATAAAAAACTATTTTGGTTACTAACTTATTAGAATATATTTTATGTGAATCTTTATTATTGGCCAATATTAATAAAAACTAATTAAATTATTTATATATTATCATAAGTTTAAAATTGACATGTTAACTAGAACATCTCACATCATAAGACAATTTTTAAAAAAGTAATTATAAAATTTACATTTAAGTTCACTTCTTTTTATATAAGACCCTAAAATGATTATCTTTTTTCTTATTTGTCTAAAATATTTGTTAATGTCTATTGTCTAAACTTTAATATTGGTATAATTAACAATTTTTAAACTAAGTTAACATTTACTATATTTGTAAATACTTTTTTTAAGCTTCATGAGTAGGCAGCACATGGTAAGAGATGGAAAGTATCATGAGTGTTATAACATTTTTTTATTTAGAGTCACAAATAATAGATTTCTATTTTCTATCATTTGTAAATTGCATTATTTTTCCTTTTATTGTCATTGATACTTAGTATGAGTAGTGTTTTGTTCTAATAAATTGTTGTTTATTTTTATTTTTACATATTACTAAAATAAAATATTAATTTGATTTTTATAATTAAGTTCAAATAATATTTTACTATAACCAAGTATAATTGTTATTGTAATTTATTATGCTAGTAAAATATTTGAAGGAGTGTAATGTATTATTAAGTTTGAACATAATAAAAAAAGTAATTCAAATTAAATGAAGATTAACTTATATAAATTAAAATAAAAAATTTTATATAAATTTGAAGGTTGAAACAAATGATATTGTATCTTAAGAGAATTTAGAAATGTTGAATGAAAATAAAAATTTGAAAGTGTTAACAAAGTAGAACAAGAAAGAAGAAAAAAAAATAGTAATTAAAAATAAATATTATTTGATCAATTATCATTCTTTTAAAATTATAAGTTTTCATATATCATTTAAGTTAGAATTTTCAAAATTAGTAACTAACATTAAAAAGTTTGCTACAACAACAAAAAATTTAAAATAAAAATAAGTTAAAGCGGTTATTCTTAATTTATACTAATATTGTTCCCTCAAGCTCAAGTAGGTTGAGTAATTAAAAATTGATCAATTATTTAAAGTTTGCATCTAAATCTTATACTTCTTAATACTATTGTTTGAATGTTAACAATTTGATCACAAGAAAGAACATGAGATATAATAAGACTTTTGTTTATATCTTTTTTCTTAACAAAATAAATATCTAACTCTAAATGCTTTTTAGGGAGTAAATAATAGGGTTGTGAGCAAGAGATATAGTGTTAAGGTTGTCACAAAATAATAGGTATTGGAAGAAGAGATTGATGTCATAAAATTTTTGTTATAGTTGTTGTCGTGTTACATTATCTAACCTATGTATTAGAAAAAATTACTAAAGTATGCTTTTTTAGACCACTAAAATACAAGGTTAAGCACAAAGTAAATACATGGATCAAAAGTGGATCTACAATTATTCAAAATTGATTCCTTATTAGCATCACTAAAAAATTAAATCATTAACTATTTAGAGTTAAAATTAGGTTTAAAGTGAAGAGTGCCTTTAAAATATCAAATGATATGCTTTACAAGTTTTCAAGACATTGAAAAGCCTTATTCCCACTAAAGCTAATTTTTGGACATATAATGATAGCATATTGGAGAATACCCATTCTTGATATGTAAAGATAACGTTCCTAATCAGTACTAAAATTAGAAAGTTCTTTACCTCTAACCATAGGTGTAGCTATGGTAACTATTAACATATTAATTTTTGCAAGATTATGAATATATTTTGATTGAGATAAAAAAAAAAAAAAACATTTACAAGACTTTTTACTTCTATTTTTAGAAAGTAGTCTATGTTACTAAAATGTTTTAAAATAAAGACATAATTTAACTTTCCTATAAGCTATTGAATTTGATTAGGGGAGTTTCCTATGATGAGAATATCATCTACATAAACCATAGTGTAGACACAAAAATTTGCAATGAAAAAGGACAAGCCACACTTATATGTTTTAAATTTAAAGTTGTGAAGAATAGTTGCAAGTTTGTCAAACCAAGTCCTAGGTGCCTCTTTTAGATCATAAATAACTCTATCAAACTTGCAAACAAATGACTTATCTACTACTAAATTAACCTTAGAAATTGAATCATGTAAACATCAATCATCATCATCAAGGTCACAATTACGAAATACATTATTGATATTCAGCTGTTGAATAATTCATTTATTAGTTAAAGCAAGAGTAAACATTACTCTTATTATTGCTAGCTTCACAATAAGAGAAAAAGTCTTAGTATAGTTAAAACTATTATTAATAAAATTCTTTGTAATAAGACTGTTTTATATTTATTAATAGAACCATTAGAATTCTCTTTAACTCTAAACATCTATTTATATTCAATAATTTGTTTGTTTGTTAGAAGGATGGTTAGTGACCAAATATTATTAGATAATAATATTGAGTGTTCAGCTCTCATTGTCAAATGCTACAGAAGATTAAAAAGAGCTTGTTTAAGTGAAGTTAGATTAACATGCGTTAAAGGAAGAGAAGGAAAGCATTTGAGTTTGAAAATTTCATATTTTGAGTGAGTCTACAATGAGTGGTGGAAGCTAGTTTAGAAGGTTAACTTATTTGCACAAAGGATAAGGAGTTTTGTTATATAACAAGGATAAGTTGTCTTGTTGGTAGAGAGGATGAAGGTCTCTATTATAAAATAAAACTAAGATCCGAGTATTTTGGTATGCAATAAATGTCTCCTTTTTAACAAAGACGTGGATTCAATATTTATATTGAGATGGGCATGAAAGGCCTAGTGATCACAAATGGTGAAGGTGACGATGATGGAAATTAAATTGAAGTGGTAGTATTGCTAGGAAACAATAATGAATATAAAAACTAAAATTCATTTAAAAGAACATCTTTAGAGACATATATGCTTCCGTCAAAAGACATAAACACTTTGTATTCTTCGTATAAACTTGACTATGCAAAGAAAATACTCTTCTCATACTAACATCACAATTTTGTTATAAAAGAAAATTCTAAAATGAAAATAGTTAAAGAGATTATTAGTAGTTTATACTAATAAAAGGTGTTGGAATAATTTCAAGAACTAACGACAAATGAAAGAGTAAAAAAGATAAAGAGAGAATTAGAAAAAGGCAATTGTTGTCATACTTAAATGTAGGCCCGAATCAAAACTAGAATAACTCAAATGGTTAATTGCATACAATTGAAAGATATGAGTTCTAATGGATTGGATTAGGGCTTGAATTAAATTATATTTTACCTAAGAACTTGAATTTTATTAGGTTTGAATGTGTTTGGGCCTTTTAGTGTGGGGAGCCTAATTTATGTTAGGACAACCTATTTAATGTTAAACTTAAATTTTTATGGGTTGGTCATTTATACATTTTTGTAAATAGTTTTTACCTAATTTTAAAAATCTTAATTTTTTTGATTTGCAACATAAGTATCTATTTCTTAAGTTCTTGAGTAAGTCAATCATATTTGATCTTATTAAGAGACCAAACTTTTGTGGTGATAAATCTTTCTCATAATTGTTGATTGTGGTATTGTCTTTTCATTTCTTTCATTTTTATATTTTTTTTATGTTAGTTGTATTTTATTTTGAAAGCATAAAATATGTTTGTTTATCTTATATTTTATATAACTTCTTTTAAAATTATTCTTAAGCCTAATTTATGTTTTAAAGCTTGTTCATTCACCATGATTTAGAAGCAGTAAATTTTGAGTTCCATAGCATCCACATGCCTTTATTTTAAACACAATCTTAATTTAATTGGTGTGATAATTTGATTAAAATTATAATTTTTAAGCAACATCCATAAATATTGTCATAATATCAAGTTTAACTGTGATATTTTTTTAAAAAAATAGTGATTTTTAAATATGCAATGATAAAAAATGTGATTATATTATTAGTACTTTTAACTAATTATCAATGACAATAATTAAATTGCATGCTGATATGGAATTGTGAATAATTCAACAATGTTACTTGAACCAAATGCTTTTAGTCATGAACTTCAAAGAAATATGAATGCAATAGCCTATAAATAGATAATTTGTAAGAAATGAGCTTTTAAAACTTACATCAACCTTTCTAATATGTCATTGTATTTTGTTTTGTTGTTGTCTTTTACATGGTTCCTCACATTATTTTTAGATTTGTAATTTCTTAAAATGAAATGGAAGGAAATAAGTTTAATTTAATTTTTTTTTGAGATTTTAAGTCTGATGTTCTTTTTTCTAAGTTTTTATTTTTTCCTTTGTTAAATTCTTTGATAACAAAAATGATGATATATATATATATATATATATATATATATATATATATATATATATATATATATATACACCTTGGATGGAATGAATAAATTAAAGTTGCATAATTTTTTAAAAATCAAGTTTAAATAAGTTTTGAAGAAATATTTTTTTTTGCTTGTTCTCAAAAAGATTAATTTTGATTTTTAAAAAATATTTGATTCTTAAAAATTGCATAGTAGAAAAAAATTACTTTTGTATGAGAAAGACTATTTTTCACGTATGAAAGGATATTTATTTTTAAATTATTAATTTTATTTAAAAAGTAATTTTTTGTTTAATTTTTTATTATAAATATTAAAAAGAACATTTTTTTTAAAATATATAGGTCAAACAATGAATAGAAGTATTTTAAATTTTAAAAATTTAATTTAAATTAGAAGAGGGTTATTTAAAAAAAATTACTTCTCTTATTTCAGAAATAAACTAACTTTTATCCAAGATTCAAGTTAGCATTATTACTAAATAAATCCTTGTGATTCAAATAACATTAAGGATGGATCCATGACTTAATTAATACTAAATGGTTATTGCATAATTTAAAAAAAATAAATTTACTCTTGCATAAGATTGAAGTTGGTACTCAACAAACTCTTACCATTTAAATAATGTTGAAGGTAAATTAACTATTTAATTAAGACTAATTAGTGAGTGGATTCTAAAAAATTATTTTTATTTATATATTTTATTTTATTTAAAAAAATAATTTTAATATTTACACATCATTAAATTTAAGTTTTTTAACTGAAATTATTCATACATATTATTTGCAATTTCAACAACAATAGTAAAATAACAATAACTATAATAATAAAATAAAATAAAGTATATAAATAAATAATTTATATAATATTTTATTTTATTCTTTATCTTTTGCATTATCATCATCGTCAAAGAATTGAACAAAGAAAAAATAAGAAAAAAGTGGAAAAAAGTGAAAACATAAAACTTCAAAATAAATTTAATTAAACTTATTTTTTTTATCTCTTTTTGCAATGATAAAAAAACAAAATACAATGACATATAAAAAAGATTAGTCTGAATTTTGAAAAAAATCATTTAACCATATTGAGAATTTGATTTTAGTTTTAGTTTTTGAAAGTTTTACTTTTTCTTTTTAATTTTTTTTAAAAAGTATATTTTTTGTATTTTATTATACTTAAAAAAATCAGACTGAGAATAAAATCAAAGTGAAAAAATAGTATAACACCATATAAAAAAATCACACAACTAAAAGAGTAAAAAATATAAAAAATATTATTAAATGTGTTATTGTTAGGATTTATTATTGTGTCATAAGAAAGAGTAAAATAGAATGAGAATACAAAAATAAAAACAAATTTCGAAACAAGAACAATCATACCATAAAAAGAATAAAAATATAAAAATAATTGTTTTCTAATCTTTGATTTTTGTTAAGTATTTTTTCTTACTTTCTAACCTTTGATCTCTATTTTTCTTATTTGTTAGTTTTTTAAACTTTAAATTGCATTACTTTTTTTTTTATCAATTTCTTTAATAATATTTATCGAGAAGTGTACTTTAAGAATAAAAATTTGTCTTAGAATTTTATTATTTTTTCTCTAACTCTCTTCTCCCTTTTCTTAATTTTTTGAAGGACAATTTCTCTCATTTACAATCCTTTTAAATTATTTTTTTATTTTTTTAAAGAACTTCCATCATCTATTTTTTCTTATTTTTTTTATAATCGCTTAGATAATTTTTCTTCACCATCCTATCTAATCTCCTAAAATATTTACCCATTATCTTTGATCTTTGAGTTTTTCACAATCGATTTTTATCCATTATTTTACTCACTCACCTAAACTCTAAAAAAAATTTACTTATTTTTATTTTTTACAATTTAAAAATTTTAAGTTTTGAATTTTTTTCAAATCAATTTTTATCCACTTTCTTTTTCACTTCAAACCTTAAAAAAACCTAATAATTATTTCTAATATTTTTAAATTTCTAAAATTTAAAATTTTATTATATTTATTATTTTAAAAATAATACCAAATAAAATTAATTATTCACATGTAACATTAAACTTTGGTAGAATTTCAAAAGCAAAAACTTTAAATTAATCATGATATTAGAACATTGTGTTTTAGCTTTTTGCCAAATAACCAATTGCAAAATATAATTAGTATCATGATAAAAGTTTATGAAAAATGTACATAGAAGTTATAAATAATACACATCTCTTATAAGAACAATTTTCTTAACAATATATTAAGTAAATATATCATTAACCTTATAATTTTTTTTGTAAATGTTACTATCAAATTTTTACTTGAAGTTTGCTAAGATAAATTATATAGGGAAGAGAGAATTTTCATTTTGATAAATTCTTTAAAAATGAACTTTTTTTCTTTGAATGCATCTATCTCTTTAGGATGTAAGTTTTTCGTCACCACCCTACATAATTAAGATCATGCTATTATTAGGATTATGATTAAAATAAATTGAAATACATCAAAAAATACTTTTTCTTTAAGAAAGTAATTTCAATATTTTATTATATAATTTGTTCAAAGATTAGATACAATATTATTTAAATAATTAATAACAAAAAAAAATTATTTAAATAATTATTTTTTTATCAAACAACAAAAAAAAAATTACAGAGAATTGAATAATTTGTTATTTCTCTGTCAATATTCTTTTATATCTATGGTTAGATTATATGTCCATCGTGGCTCTCTAAATGCTCTATGAGATCTATTTGGAGTAATATATATGAACAATGCTATTTGCATTTTGTTCAAGTTCAAGGCCACGAGAGTATACTATATTTTTTATATTTTAAATTTCATAGTTTAATAAGGCTATCTTAAGGTAACAAATTCAATTTTGATCATGAAAGCTTAATTATTATTCTAATTTAGATTATACAATTTGATCATTTATTAAGTTGATTATTGTTTGTGACTCATTGTTTCTAATATGTTTAGATATTTATTATGTTTAATATTTTAAGTTAAATTTAGTGATGTTTATGTCAAAATACTCAATATGATAAGAATAATGCTTAAAATTATTAATAAAGCATTTAAGTGTAGAAACTTTAATTCAATAATTTACTTAATAGCTTGGATGAAAAATGAATTTCAAGACATCTTTAGTATTGAAATAAGAGATATGGTGATTATTATAAAATAATAAATAAATGAAGCAAAAAAAAAAAACTTAAGAGCTAAAAAAACCTCACTTAAGAATTACAAAGTGTTTTAAGTATTATTGACTTAACAACTTAAAAGAATTCTCTTTTTACTTTGTATTAGCATAGAAAATTCACTTTTTATTTTTAATTACTCAACTTTATTCTCCTTAACAAATATAGTAACACATCCAATAATATCTAAATTTTTTATTTAAAAATAAATAAATTTTATAATGATAAAGGAGAAAATAGAAGACTTTTATTCTATTTTATAGCTCAAATAATTTAATAAAAGTAAAACTTACACTTCTATTCTAAAATTTTACAAAATTTTAAAAGAGTTTAAAACTTTCAAAGAATAATTTTGGGATTTTAAAGTAATGAATAAAATAAAATTTAAATTTACACCTAATAATTTATTTGGTTCACATTATATACATATAAGTCTAAAACATAAGTAATAACACTTCTTAGGAAAATAACTTTTCTTTTGTAAAACTAATTGTGAATTACTATAAAATAACTAATTTATAATATTACAGATACACTTCTAAAAATTATTAATTACAACAAATTTGTAACATCCTCAATTTTGTAGCTCTTATATGAAAAAATAAGAATTTTGGTATAGGATATCTTGTTGTAGCGAGAAAGAACGTCCAGAATCAAGTATTCTGATGCTCTCTCGCTGCAATCAGATTCTCTCACTGTAATGATGATGCTCTCGCTTTAGCGAGAATCTTTCTCTATAACTAAAATGATAGACAGCAAAAAAAATTTTTATCTATTTTTTTTGCTACAGCGAAAGAAAGGCTCACTATAGCGAGAATTTGCTCGTTATAATGAGAATATCATGAGTCAAGGGATATTTAAGAGCCTTCAATATAGAAAACTTGGATTAGAATCCAAAATCTCAACCCCCCCTCTCTCTGATCTCTCACTCTCTCTTCCCAGAAACCGTCATCCAAATTTCAATCTTTCTTCAAATCCAGGCTTGAGAGCTCAACCATTCAAATTTAAGTAAGTTTCTTAAAGCTTAGTTCTCCAACTTCATTCTTATTTCTATATTTTATCTGATCTAATGTTTTGTACTTTATGATACTTAGGGAAACCTAAACCCTTAAGCCGACATCCTCTCTCAGAACATTGTGTCTCTCCCTTGAATCTTTAGAAAAACTCGATCTGAGAGACTCATTTTCAGGTAAGGGGAATTGATCCCAAATCCTAAGTCTTATTTATGTAGTTTAACGTAGAAAACTCAACTACTTGATTCTAAGTAATAAAACTATAAGGTTTTTCCATAAAATCATGGTGTAAAAAACAAATTTCTTGTGAGAAAACCCTCTTTTGAATCCTAACTTTGGTATTTCATTTTGGGTAATAGAACCCTAATGATTTTCTAAATAGTATTATTAAAATGAAATTTTTGGTATGAGGAACCAATAATTTAATCCAAAGATCATTTATATAAAAATTTTATAGTGAAAAGATAAGTAACTAAGCTTTTAACAGATTTTTAAGATTTTACTACTATTTATGTATGAACAAGTAATATTGAACTTTAGGATATGTAACCTTATTAATGCTAAGAAAGTGTGTATGTTGGATTATGCGATTGAGTTGAGTTTGGGGGTGTCTGACCTTCGACACATTGTATTGATCTGTGTGGCGTGAAATTGTTTGAGGATCTTCTGTGTTAGATGAATATTTGTTGATGAATGAGGTATGTTGAAATGAGTGAAATTAAGTTATTAATGAAAGTGTTATATTGTTCTCAAAATTCGAAGAGAAAGTTTTATGTATAATAGTAAATGATATGACATGATGAAGAAATTATGAGAGATGTGATTATAATATGTGAATAGATAGATTGATGGATATTATTATGATACATGTGTTGTGATATATCGAAAGGTATATTCATAATACATGTATTGTAATACATTAAGTTATATGATCAAGACTTACTTATTATGATACATTAATCTATAAGAAAGATATGGAAAAGAATGAGAATAATATGAGAAATGCTAAGAATAAGTAAAGATAGTTACAGAGATACACTAGGGGTATAAAGTTATTTTGGAGAAAAGAAAGTGGTGAATGTTAATTGTAAATGAGTGCACAATGATTTGTTGAAAGTACGAGCATTCATATGTCACACACTCATTTTTTGAAGAAACTCATGATTATACCTTTGCTAAAAGAGGTCAAGTCAGCACACGTGTATCCGTGTTGCTGCGACTAACCATTAGCTATATATGTTATGAAGTCTTCAAGAGATCACAGGGGCAATGAATATGAAAGTGTTATGAATATAAAATTGTGATGAACATAAAGTAGTATAGATATTGTATGATTATAATATATACATTGTAACATATCGATTAATGCAGTTACGATATGTGTTATAATACATCGACGGGTGCGATTATGACACATGTATTGTGACATATTGATTGATGTGATAGAATACACATATTATGACATATAGATTAGTGTAAAAAATATATGTCATAAATAATTACAAAATGATTGATTTGTTAGATGTGTGCTCTGCTCTAATAATGATTTGCGTGTTTTGAGTGTTATTGTTAATTGATATGTGTTGGAAATGTATTAGCCACTATTTCTTATATTATATAAATTTTATGTCAAATAAAGAGATTTGGTGGGGCAAGAGATACGCACCATTACTAATATTTTCAGGTAATAAAAGTGAAGAGATAAAGAGGGCTGATCTGTTCTAAGATCATAATCCAGTGGTATTCGAAGGAAGACTGCTCTGTAGGGACTATAACATTTTAAGAAATTATAGTATTATTTTCCTAATTACATTTCATGTTGACCAAATTATGTAAATATTTCTTTAATGTCAAACTTTAGAATTTATAATGCTATGGTAAATTTTGTTGTAATAAATAATTTGGAGATGTTCTTAATGATATTCTAAATTTATAGATATATAATGTGAATCAAATAATTTGCTAGATATAAATTTAAGTTTTATTTATCACTTTAAAGTCTCAAAATTATTCCTTGAGGATTTTATATACTTTGCAATCTTATAATTTATTTTTTTTATAAAAGAGATGTAAGGTTTGTTTTTATTCAATTCTTAAATCCATGAAATAGAACAAAATTATCCATTTTCTCCTTTATTATAAAAATTTATTTAATTACTTTTATATGAAATTAAGGATGTTACAAAATTCATCAAAGTCTTATAAGTTCTAGAATTGACACTTAAAATATTTACATAACTTAGTCAACTTAAAATGTAAATCTCATAAAATATTACAATACTTCAAATTACTCTAAACCATACAGAGTAATCTTTTCTCCCAATAGAATTGGACTATGATCCTAAAACATATCAATATTCTTTTTATTATTTTCAATTTTGTCTCCTGAAAATGATTAGTAAGAGTGATTACTTCTCATCCCACTAAATCTCTTATTTGATAGAATAATTATATAATACAAAAAAATATTGTCTAATGCATTTATAACATACCTTGATTAAAAAGAACACTCAGATAAGACAAATCATCATTACAAAAGAGCACATACAATGAATCAATCACCTTTGCAATATTTATAACATGCATTTTTACACTAATTTGTATGTCATAATACATGTATTTTATCACATCAATCAATATACTATAATACATGTGTCCTAATCGCACCCGTCGATGTATTATAACATATATCATTACATCAATTGATATGTTATAATACATATATTATAATCATACAATTTCTATACTACTTCACATTCATCATACTTTTATAATCATTGCTCCTGTGATCCCTTGAGGACTTTATAACATAGATGGCTGTTGGTTAGTCGCTGCACACGAATATAACGTTTATCAACTCGGTTCCTTTTAGCAAAAATGTTGGTCATGGGTTTATATTAGGAAATGAGTGTGAGACCTGTGGTGTCTTTTCTCTCTATTTTCATTAATTATGTGTATTACATAGAAAAACATCCACTACCCTCATTTTTTTCAAGCTTTCACAGTCGTCCTCATCTTCCACACTCTTAGTGTATCTTTGTGACTATCTATACTTATTCTTAGCATTTCTCATATATTCTCTTTCTCTTTCTCAGTATTTCTCATTTCATTTCTACATTTTTTTCATCGGTTAGCATATCATAATATGTGAGTTATGATTTATGTAAATCCATGTATTAAAATACATGTATTATAATACACTTTTCGATGTACCACATTACTTGTATTATAATCACATCTCTTAATCTGTTTTAACTTACGTATTATAATTACACATCTCATAATTTTTTGATCATGTCACATTATTCACTCCTGTACATAATCCTCTATTTATCCAAAAACATTCAAACCTTTTTCATTAACAACATTAATCTACCAATTTCAATATATTTTAACTATCACACCACATTTATATATTTGCTATATCATCTAGTATAAAGATCATCACATAATTTCACACCACACAAATCAATACAATGTGTTGAAGGTCAGATACCTCCAGACTCAGATCAGTCATATAATTCAATATAATCACTTCTCAGCATTAATAAAGTTGTCTATCCTAGAGTTTAACATAATCTAATATTCACAGTATATCTATTATTTCAAAAATATCAAAGAGCAATCTTAACTATCTCTGAACACTATTTATTAGTAAAATTGTGATATTTCTCAAAAACAGTTCTTTCCAAAGGTTTTGTTACAAATTACTTTTAGCTAGTTCTGACAATAATAAAGAGTTTTCATGTCAAAAATTGCTATTTTCTACACTTGAAATTTTAAGAAAAACATTAGTATTCTATGGTTCTAATAGAAAAACTTAGTATTTTTGAACTAAGATACCAAAAAAGAGTTAGGGTTTAAGACTCGAGTTTTCCCAAAGATCCAAGGGAAAGGCATAACATCATAAGGGAATATATCATCTTATGGGTTAAGGTTCCCTTGAGTATCATAAAACATAAAACTTTTGATTAAAGAAAACTGAGCAATAGAAGTGAAGTAAGAAAACTAAGCTCCAAAAAACTTACTTGGATCTAGATAGAATAGACACTCGAGCTCAGATCTAGAAGAGATTCAAAGTTCGGAAGAGTTTTATTTGAGAGGAGAGGGTGAGAAAACAGAGAGAATGAGGAGAGAAGGTTGTTTGGTGAGAAATGAACGATTTCTATTCTGGAGTCTCTTAAATACCCCTCTAGGCTTGTGCATTCTTGCTTGAGCGAGCCTTACTCTCACTTGGGTGAGAAAACTAGATAGTGGAATTATTCCTTTTTTGCTATTCTTACTTGAGTGAGATAATTCTTGCCTGAGTGAGCTTCATCTCGCCTAAATAAGAATAAGTCCAGTGAGCACCCTATTTTTCCTACGACTCTTCGCCTAGGCAAATTCCATCTCGTTTAGGCGAGCTGCTTCTCGCTCAGGCAGTTAGAGCAACTTTATTCTATCTCATTTAAGTAAGATTCATCTCGCTTGAGCGAAAATGCTCCAGAATGCCTTTTTTTAGAAAACTTTATCTCGCTTGAGCAAGAAATCTTGCACCACAACTTTCTATTTTTCATTTACGGATAACAAAATTGAGGGTGTTACACATCTTACTAAAGTAGTTTTGCACTTACACTAATCTCCTTACTAATGATGCAACTGTTTTAACCATTTTTTGAACCTAGCTTTTGA
The DNA here is from genome assembly GCA_024086825.1 of Abrus pulchellus subsp. cantoniensis. Taxonomy (NCBI): domain Eukaryota; kingdom Viridiplantae; phylum Streptophyta; class Magnoliopsida; order Fabales; family Fabaceae; genus Abrus; species Abrus pulchellus. The sequence goes on from CM044050.1 coordinate 14,055,188, forward strand.
TATTATTTGTTCTATTTATAATTTTTTTTTCATGTACTTTTATTTTATTATCACTACACCCAAGAATAATTTAAACCTTTGTTATTTTAGTATGTCTTCCTTCTTTCTTTTTAAATAAAGAAACACTTTCAAATAAAAGCCCCATTAGAATGGCACCTCATAAAAAAAAAAATAAAGTGGAAACATGAGAAACAAAATGCACTAGTCCTCCTTAATGTCATTCCTTTATGAAAATTGTAAATGGCCCAATTCGTTCATCGTCAAGTTAAGTCGCATGGATTAGAGATTTTTTATTTATCTATTGTTATACACTTTACATGTTTATGAATCCGTTATTATTATTTTCTTGTAATATCTTTTATCAAATTTGTATTAAAACAATTGTCATTTTAATCACATTATTTTCTTATAGCTTAATGTAAAACATTTGAATAAAAAAAAAAGCATTGCTACTACTCGTTTTTAAAAAGAAAATGGCATTTTATCATTTAAAATATGAAAAATGGATTCTTTTGAATAAAGTATAATGACATAAATATACTATCCATTATTTTTAAAATTTAATTTACATGCTTCTAAGTAAAAAGATGAGAATTTCCTTCATATTCGTTTATACGTGTAATCTCTTAAACTACCAATAATCAAACATTAATTTCTTTTAAGGTGTAAAAATTACATCAATCAATTTTATGTCTTAAAACAATATTTTTCTTCGCACATAACCATAAATCAAATAAATGCTTAAACTATTTACTAAAATGTTAAATTTCATTTAGGCTAAAATATCCAAACAAATTTCCATCCAATAATGTGGTAATTTTTTGTGAGTATAGTAGAAGAGTATCTTCAATACTATATTGGTTTTTACTTTGGTTTAGGTAAGCAGTTCCAAACCTCTCTTGTCATTTCACACGCAATTGGGATATTAGCTGCTTATCTAACTTCCCTATATTCTAATCCAAGACACATAGATATACCTAACCAAGGAAATATTTTGAAAATTTTAAAATTGGCATCTACCACTTTTCTACAAATAATATTAACAACAACTATTGCATCTTCTGCTATGTCACTTCAAATATAATACCATTGAGTAGTTCAAACAATGCTCTTTTTCATTCTCTAAAACTTTCACACACTTTCCTTTTAAAATTTAATTGAAATAATCCTCTAAAGTTATTTTTGTATTATTGTTTGATTATAAAATATTATTTTATCTCATATTATCAACTTTTGTAATAATTATTTTAAAAAGTGATATTTATAGTAATATAAAAAGTTGATATTAATAGAATACTTATATAAGATTCTATTATATCTACACACGTAAAGTATCATATGCAAATTCTAGAGTCAGTAGTGATATATTATGAATTATGAGCTAACTATAATGGACTCTTTGAACTTGGAGACTGCTTATAGCCTCTAATATTTAAATTTGATATTTTATTCAAAAAATATATAAATAAATTTAATTAAAATACTAAATTATTCTACTTAATTTTATTTTAATTGATATTAAAGTCAATTTGTTTTGAGACATTGTTAATTTTAAGTAATTGTTTTTAATTTTAAGCTTAATAGACTTATTCACGCTAAAATAACATCAATTGTTTACATTGTTCTATATATTTTAAATGTCTAATGAGTAATTCATATTTATAACGGAATAAATGTTAGTTGCTTTGCTTTATTCTAATATATAAAATGTGAAAAATAAAAGATATATTTTAATCGTGATTAATAAAAAAATTCCTATAATAAAATAAAATAATAAAATAGTTATTAATAAAAAAAAGTGAATCACAAAAAAATACCAAACTTAATTTTTTTTAAAATAATAAATATCTATTCTCAATATTAATTATATATGGATTAAATATTAATTTTTAAATAAAAATATTAATAATATTATTTTAGAAATTTTTTTTTTCTATTTTAGAAAAAAATATTCATAATTTTTAGAGACCTTAAATAAAAACCTTAATTGCCTTATTCTTAAACCAACCCTACTTAATGAGTAAATATGTATATTTTTTTTGTCTTACTCTATTTATATTTCAAAATAATTACAGTCTACTTACAGTTTAAAATTTATATTCCTTCCATACTGATTATAATTAACTTTGAAATGTAGATGCATTACTTTTAAATAAGGAACAATTATCATTTAATTATCAAGCGTAAAACCGCCTAAATTAATATAACCTTATTTTAAGGAGAATTAAATTATTAACATAAATTTTAAAAGTTTTAATAATATAATGTATTATATTAATATCAATTTTTTTAACTTATACAACATTATATATAATGAAAATTAATACATATTTTTTTAAATTATAGTATTTAATAACATTAATATTTTAAAGTAAATTATATAATACTTACTAAAAAAATTATATTGATATTTAATGTATTGATAAAAATATATCAATATTCTATATTAATGAAATTGTTCATCAATATAACATCATACTGTTAATGCTAAAACTTTATAAAATTACAAAATTTTTGGTGAATAAAATATATAATTTTTAAATGTTTTTCTCCACGCGCAATTTTCTTAAGTATATTTTTCAGAAAGTAATGACAAAGGTATAATGTTTATTATTTCTAAATAAAGAATACAATTAATTAAAAACTAAAATTACAAAAAGCGGTTTAATATATTTTAGAAATATAAAATAAAAACTGGAAAAGAGAGCTTGAGTCCATTTCTGTTTAGTCACTGCCTGCTGGATTCTGACTGGAATCCTCAAAGTGGGAGCCCCTTGTCCCCTTATTCATTAAAAACGCCCCATTTTTATGTCAATTTTTTAAAAACAAGTAAAATTTTAATATTTTTAACTTAAATTCTTCATTAAGAATTTTTTGTTCGAGTTAGATAAATTTATTAAATTGAAAAAATTCTCACTATTAAAGAAAAGATCTCAAAAACTCATTTTTAGTTCGAATTTTCTAAACAAGTTGTAATTTGCAGAAGTAAAAGCGAAAAAGATTATAACGTTGGAACTTCACTGTTTCCGTTATACTTGAAAACTCATCCCTGTACACATGAAACTCGAATGCGATGAAATCTGTTTAAAGAAAAATACTAGCAATAATAGCGTTTAACTTATTTTATTTATTTCAAATAAACTAAGTTTTTAAAATGAAACGTAAATGCATGTTTTATTGCTCTCTTCTTCTGCTTCACTAGAAATTACAGTGTTTCGCGAACACTAATTCAGATCGAAGTCAACTCAACGTCGTCGTTTTGGCTTTGCAGAGCTCTCCTACCGTTGTTGAACTCTTTGCGTTGTTACAGTTTCTAGGGTTTTCGGTTTCACTCTGGTGATTGTTTCGGATATGGGAAGCAGAAAGGAAGAAGAGAGGAACGAGAAAATCATCAGAGGTCTCATGAAGCTTCCGCCGAATCGAAGATGCATTAACTGTAACACTCTGGTAAAATTTTCCGACTTTTTATTTTATTATTTTTTGGGTTAGTGAAAGTGTGTTTTTGGTTTCAATTTCTCTTTGTTTTGAGGTTTCGTGTAATGTGGTTAATTTTCGAAGTAGAAACCTTTGTGAAGTGGATTGGTTCAATTGAAATGAAGTTTTGAAGTGTTTTTGGAAGTTGAGTTGGACGTTGAAGTTTTCAATTCTTTTAATTACGCTTTTGTGAACTGAATCCTCCAAAATCAAAATGAATTAGATGAAATTAGCTCAATAAGTAAGTGTTTTTGTTGAAGATGTGATGCGTTCGAGATTTTGTGGGTAATTGAATTTTTGTTTTTCAATTTAACCTTTGATTTTATTTTCCTTTGAGAGCTTTTCAGGCTTTTATAGTTTTTTCATCATTACTTTTGAGGGTTCTTGATTATTTATGAATGTAAGCACTTTTCAAAGTTATGATTCCCAGTTAATTGACATGTAGCTTTATTTTATTTTTGCAGGGTCCGCAATATGTTTGTACGAATTTTTGGACCTTCGTTTGTATGACGTGCAGTGGAATACAGTGAGTTCCTTTTCAACTTATTAAATATATTTGCTCTAGTTCTTTCAGTTTAAAGAAAGGTGACTGTATAATTGTACATTTAAGTCATATGATTTTGTATTCCCAGGATGATTTTAGGTGTCTTATGGCTAGAATTTATCATGAACGTGTGAGATTTTTATTAGCTTTTAATATTGCTTAAAATTTTCATTTCTGAATTAGATAATGGACTTGTAATTAGAGAAAATTTAAAATCAAATTGGAATTCTTTTAAATTTCCGTTTTACTTGTGACTATGCTTGATGCATGATAAAATTGGAAAATGAGGATGCCACCCAAGTAATGGTAATTGATTTTAAAGGAAATGCTGATTTTTTATTTAATTAATTCCATGTATTCACATAAAATATAACCTGGTAACTAATTATATTCAAAACTATAAACCTTGATTTTGTTTCTTGAACAACATGTTCTATCTTCTTCACTTCTTTATGAGGTTGTATGCATATTTTTCATGCTTTAGCGGTAATAAAGTATTTATCTATTTTGGTAAGTCATGACATTTTGTTGAAACTGAATTAGTGGACTTTTTAAGTATAGTAGAAATAATGACGTTTGAACGTAGGATCTCATGTAAACTACCCAAGCCCATTACCATTAAACCAACCCTAGTGGCTTGAAGTAGTGGTTCTATTTGACTAAAATGCACAAGTCCTTAAATTAATTGTTTATCTTCATGTCATGCAGTCGTGAGTTTACCCATCGTGTGAAGTCTGTATCTATGGCAAAGTTCACTTCGCAAGAAGTTGACTCTCTTCAAAATGGGGGTAATCAGGTACAATGGTGGATTATATTCTTTTCAACCTTTGGATCCACTTTTATTTCCTTGTTAAAAAAAGATTTATCTGTGATTATTTCATTTCAGCGTGCAAGGGAAATATATTTGAAAAATTGGGACTTCCAAAGGCAGCGATTGCCTGATAGCAGGTTCAGTTTACTGTTAAGATTATAATACCAACACAATATTTAGTTATCTACATATCTGAAAATATAACTCCTTATGGGACACATCATGTTTTTATTTTGCAGTAATGTTGATAAAATAAGAGAGTTTATAAGGAATGTATATGTGGATCGAAGATATGCAGCAGCTAAGTCTTCTGATAAGCCTCCAAGAGATGTGCAGGCAATATACTTTTAGATGTTTATTTGTTAAGTTCTGGTATTATTTTTTTGTTTGATGGAGTAGGATATAAGACATTAGAAATTTTCTTCAACTTAATTCAATTTTAAATAAAGTGATCAGATTGGTTTTATTTCTTGTTTGTTGCTTATAAATATTTAATGGAAACTTTCAACATTGCATTGCATTGAGGTTAAATGTTCACAATTACAAATGAAATCTACTAGACATAATTACTTGCCCCAGTGTCCTTAAATCAGAATTTTTACTCTTTAGTTTAATGATAAACATTTTATATGTGCAACTGACTGTAGAGCCCTAGAATTCATGAAGATGATACAAGGCGTGCCAGTTCGTATCACTCATATTCTCAAAGTCCTCCATATGATTACCAATATGAAGATCGACGCTATGGAAAACAAACAGCTGCACTGACCAGGAAGCCTGGTTCAGATAAAGTTTGCTATGAAGGAAAGATAAGTAGTATTATTTATAGTCCTGGTCGCTTCAGTGATCATGCATATGATGACAGATTTGCAAATGAGGGGTCTGGTCCCAGAATCTCAGATTTTTCTGTGTCTAATGGTGGTGAGCAATTCAAATCTGATGTTCAGCGTTCTGGTGGCCATTCAAGTGAAGATGTGTGGTCTCATGCAATAAATACGTCTCTGGAAACTAACTCCAAGAGAGACGCAGACGGAATTCATCATCCACAGGTTTGTTTCTCTTGTTCTTGTTCCATGATATATAGAAAGATGTGTGCTTGCTTAAACATGATTTTTTCCCAAGACTTTTATCAATATTATGCAGTTGTTATTGAAGGTTATTTGTGTTTTCACTTTTCTGATTATATGATACTCTGAACCTGAAAGGTTAAAAATCCTTGTATTGGATAATATTGGTTCTGATAATTGGGTTGCTGCCCACTAAAAAATGTTTTCTCATCTAGGAATCAACTAACAAGATGATATATCTCAGTATTCTACCCTTAACTTTGGAGGCTGTAGATTTGGGATTTAGCCAAGAACCGATTTATCTTGTAGGCATTTAACAGTAAAATGATTTTTGTTGAATCGATACCTTGCTGAAAAGTCAAGGGATTGACAGAATCAGAGTAATTTATTATTGTTTGAGTTTTCTTGGTGATTATTAATTTATTTTGTTGCATTTGAAATGCTGTTGAGTGGTGACCTTATATCAGTAGCATGCATGCTCAGCATCCGACTTCATTTTGTTGATGACATTAATTTGGACTTTTCCCCCAGAGAACTACTTCACTGGGATCAACAGATAGCAACCTGTCATCCTTAAGATCTTACAGTTCTGGTGGCTTAGTTGATTTTTCCTCGGAACCTTTCCAGGCTTTTGGATCCCATCAAAATAAAGTGTCTTGTGCTTCACAACCTTTTGATCTGGGAAGTTCTGTTAGTTCAGATCTTTCCAAGACACCAGTGGCAACTGAACCATTCTCTTCATCAGCTTCATCTATTGACCTTTTTCAGTTGCCAGCTGTGCCCTCTCAGGCTACATCAGTGGATCTGTTTCAATCATCTGGTTTATCTTCAATTTCATCTTTCAACGAGAGTCAACCCACAAAAGCATCCCAATCCTCATCTGTTGACTTCTTTATGGATCTTTCTCAGCAGCCATCTGCTGCAACCTCAAATGAGAAGTCACTAGAGTTCTCTGTCCCCAAAAATGAAGGATGGGCAACCTTTGATATACCTCAGCTCACAACATCTACTGCACAAGTAGAAATTCCGACAGCAGTACCTTCAATTGCCAATCCCTTGCAGGAAAGATTTGATCCATTTTCAAACTTAAATGCAAATATGCAATGGCCATCTTCTGAAACTTCTAGTATTAGTGTTCTGTCTTCAGTTACATCCAATTTATGGCACGATGACATGTGGAATGGAGAAGAGCAAGTTTCTTTTATGGCAACAAACACTCAAGTAAGCACTAGGAAGCTTGGTGTATGTCTGGTTTTTGTAATACTCCATAATCATAAATCTTCCAAATTGGAGACACATTGGAAAAATTGCAACTTAAATAAGATTTTTTTCTTTTGAGACTGAACAGCCATGGAATGCATCTAAAGATTCCAGTACCTCTGTGCCTGTGGATGTCCTTAATCAAGGATCAGAAATGCACAATCTTTCATCAAGTGATGATCAGTTTTTGAATTTAAGAGCTTCTGAGGTTGGTATCTATATGCTGCATTACCAAGATAGTCTAAGTTTTTGAAAATAAAAGAAATTCTCTTGTTTTTCTTCTATCAGGGATCCAATAAAGGTGGGATGCAAGATGTTGCCCCTGTTGATGGGTTTGATCATGACCTTTCATCACATTTTGTTAATGGCCTACCATATCCTCCATCTGCATTTCCGCCTATGGTTTGTGACCTTAAATTGCTTGAGATTTATTCTATTTTGAGTGGCTGTTATGTTTTGTTTTCCCTTGTTTGATTGTAATTTTGTATTATTTTTTATTTCTTCTTTCAGGGAGAGGTTCAGCATAATGAAGTCAACTGTAAATCAACTAACCCATTTGATTATCCTTATGACTCAGATGTAGAACATAATAATTTGGTACGTCATGAACTGTGAATAGACTTCCATCTGTCAATTAGTAGGTGATTAAGGTTTAAGTGTATAGTTTTCCCAACCACTATTGCTCTTATCAAACTAGTTCCTAGTGATACTTATTATTTCTGCATGTTTGCTCTGGTACAATGATCATGATTCCTTTCATACACTTGAAATTTCCTGGTATGTGGTTAAGTATTTATGTTCTGCTCTGTGGAATGTACATAGTTTGGCCTTTCTAAACAGTTCCCTTTTTGTGTTCTGACTGTCCATAAAAAATTGTCGCAACGCACAGCTCCGAAAAGGCAAATGATATTTTTTATTTAGATTTTCTAGTAACTTTTTTCCTCATTAAAACATTTTCCTGACACTTTCTCACTTCTAAAACCACCATATGCATATAGCTCTAAAGCTCTCCCTCTATGATGTTTGAAATTTAACATGCTGAAAACTACTACCTAGTAATAGTCTTATGTGCAATCATATCACCCTAGTTTATTCTTGTACAATGCTTGTATTGTTGAACTTATTTAAATGCTATGTAGACGTTTTAATCTAACAAACAAAGTTACTCAACTGTTAATGCTACACACTGAAAAGATATAAATTTCAAAATGTGGATCTTGGGATATTAGAGACAGAAAGATAGTAACTTGTTTTTCAGTTTCCTGTTGTTTGTAACATGTGTGCAGTGCCAATTGCAATTCCTTGATGTCAGCTCTCTACAAGCTGCTCTGCCAGATTCCCAGCTATCATCCACCTTCCAAAGTGGTATTGACGAGCCATGGCTACCTCAGAATACAGTGAACCCATATATCTCCTCTGCAGGACAAGGTAGTTCTTAAAGACTCATACTGGAAGTTCAAAAAATCATATAATCATGGTCATTGTCTTACTTCTATCTCCACAGCTGTTAGAATCATCTCATTGGTGTTCACACGACTAAAATAAATGCTATTCACATATCTATTGGTAGGATTTTAATACATTTCAAATATTCGTATAGCTAGAATTTTCTTACTACCATCCTATTCTGGTTTTGGTTTATTTATGTAGGTGGTTTGACATTCATGGCTGCACCACCACCAAGTTCTCAAATACCGTAAGTTAGCTTACATGGCCTTTGTTTTTCTTTTATTTGATTCAGTGGTTGAGAACTGGGGATGAATTGCAAGTCAATGTGCGCTTACTCTGTGATAATAAATGATTGTTTTTTCAATTCATTAGAAGAATGTTGTTTGGTTTTCTTTCATACAAACTAGTATAAGGGATTAAAATATCATCATTATTAAATAATGGTGAAATTATGTATCTTAAAAACAAAAAAGGTAAAATAGATGTATTTATGAACTATTATAAAGATTCTATTTTATTATATAGGAAAAAAATTAAAGATACAAGACTTTTGAAATTGAGGAGAAAATTAGAGAGTATATATACAGTTTCATCTTCGAAAGTGGCAAACTATAGTTCTATATTGATTTGGTCCTTAAAAAGTATGTATACAATTTAGTCCCTGAATTAGTCTATCAACTTCATGACAAAATAGTCATAGTCTTTCTCTGTGAACCTAGCTTTCAAATTTGTCAACTTTATGACTATTTAATTCTCAGAACTCTGAACTTCATGACAAATTTAGTCTCCAAATTGGATTAACGTTACGTTGGATGGACTATTTTGTCATGGACTTGACAAATTTAGAGATTATATTGTGGACATTTAAACTTTTAGAGATAAAATTAACACATCACTTTTAGAGATAAAATTGTATATTTACTCTATTTAAATCAGATATACCATCTCTATGTATTAATTTAATACCATATCTCACAATTTAAAATTCAAATTTTAATTGGTTGAATTAAATAGAATTAATGAAATTTGATGGAAATAAACAATATAATAAAATAAAATGTGAGATACTTAATACAGGAGAAGTTCCATGGTTTATCGAGAAAGAGTATTTAAAAATTCTTTTGTTAATGAATATTCTGATTTATATTAGGCCAATGTAAAAATGGTCCCTATATTTTAGCACTTTTTTGCTTTTGTTCCTTCTACTTTTTTTTTATAATTTTAATCCTTACATTTTCACGAATTTTTTGTTTTAATCCTCTTACTAATGTGGTCTAATAAGAGATTGTCATATGTCATTTTTTTATTGGACCATGTCAGTAACACGGGGACTAAAATACAAAAAAAATTCCAAAAATTTAAGGACCAAAATCAAAGGAAAAAAGTTCAGAGGAACCAAAAGCAAAAAAGCATTTAAATGTAGAGATCGACTTCATATTTAAGCCCCTTTATATTACACTATGTGGATGTGTCTATGTATCAAAATTTAACAGTCTAAGATACTTTCGATGGAGGCCAGCGAATGATATTGGGAGAGAAAGACCTTCACTTAGTTGTCAGTAAACTTTGTGTGGTCCACCCTTCATTGATATCCTTGGGTATGAATGGCTATTAAACCTTATATAGGGTGTTGGTCACAGATGGATTCCTTGCTACTAATTTTGAAGGGAAAGAAAGTTGGCCTCTCGGTGGTCCTGAGTAAACTTCTTTATCAAGCGAGTGAAGCTTCATCATCTTTGTATTCCAACATCGAAAGGGTTGTACTGGGCTGTTGGCCGGTTTGGTTCCAGCTTTAATAGATATCCATTTGTGACATTATATATTATAAAGTTGGAAATTCTACACTACCCCTGTAAATCTACTCCGAAGTATGTTTTTTTATAAAAATATGTATTTAATATTGTAAAACTATTTGTTTATTAACTGTACTGCATTACATAGAATTAGATTTATATGCAGGAGCAAAACTTAATTTACACATCTTGTGTAATTATATAATTATAAGCATGTTCATTGACTTTTTGAGTTGATAATTTACAGGAACATCCAGACGCAGGGACCAGTTGCTTCTGTTGGGGGCAATCCCTTTGCATAGGATTATACTGCAAAATTTGGAGCCAGTCATGGGGAAATTTATGCATAGCTAGTCTAGTAGTTACTCATGACATTGATTTTAATGCTTTTATTCACATCAGATTAAAATGTTTCCCATTACTTCCACGGCAAGGAAGGCCTTGTAATTCATAGTCCCTGCCATATACTTGCCATGCGTTTATATTTTTGCAATTGGATGCCATAGTTATTGACAAAAAAAATGGCATTGTAGTTAGAATTCTTAAAATGTTTAGTTAGTCTTCTGGCTGGCAACGAATGTAAACAATTTGGATCAAGATAGACTGTTGATGGTATTCGACCTTGTTATTGTAATTGCTATTCTACATCCAAAGCTTGTTAATTGTTTCGAATTGCTTCTATGTAGATACTACCTCCTTCATCAAAGACGTGCATTAATATAATGGGTTTCATTAACCAAGATAATGTTGCTAACATTTAGGCCTGATTGTGAATAATGAGTTGAATTACTAGCCCATCCATTCACGCACTCCTAATTCAGCAAACTTACGAAATTTGCTGCTTTGGTGAGAAATTCTTTATAGTCACATGAATTGTGAATAAAATTTAATTTTATTCAATTTTTTTAACATTGTTTACTATGTTATGATATTATATGTAAAAATATAACACATTCTAATATGCAATAAAAATAAAATTAAGATTTTGTTATAAATATATTATCATTATTTAATAATTATAATATTTTACATGTAGCTTTTATCTTCATGTGAAGAAAAGATTAACATTTTATAGAATAATATAAAAAACATTCAATATATTTTTCTAATTGTGCGTTCTAACAATGGTAAATTTGATAACTATGTAAGAATTAGAGATGAATTAACTAAATTATCACTGTATGAAAAGAAGTTACATTAGAGGTCTCATCATGAAAATATTCATTAACTTAGTTGTCAACACGGATTGTCAACACAAATAAATATAAAATTTTCTCAATTATTTGCATACAATGTTAAATTAATTTTATCAATCAATCGATATTTTTTAATTACGATAATTCAATAATTAAGATGTTATTATACAGATCTCAAAATATCATGCGACTGTGTTGTGTATCATTATTTTTCTCTAATATTTTATAAAAAAAAATTATCATTCAATCTGATAAAATAATTCAATCGCTTATAAAAATTTAGTGCAAATTATGATATAATAAGTTAATTTAGAGAAAATTATATATTACAATTTGTAGAATAAGATCTATTATATTATTTTGGCAAACGCATTCTTTCATTCTCTAATTTTATTTCACACACACGATAACAAACAAATTAAAATAAATAAAAATATAGGATTAAAGTATTAATTTTACCTATTATTATTTTCCTATTTAACATTATATTGTAACAAAATCTATTTTTATAATTTATTAAAATTATTTTTTAAAAGTATACAAATAGAAAATAAAAACCTAATTAAAATTACATATGAGTGATAAATAAAAAGTTGTTAGAATTATAATATATTAACTCAGTTGAAAAGTATATAATTCCTTTGAGTTTTCAAGGGAAAAAAAGGAACATATTACGATGTTAACAACTTAATATATCGCCGCTAAATAAAATAGTCATGCATTACACGAAATTTATATAAATATAAAAAAATGGTCAAAATATAAAAAATTAAATTTATTTCTTATAAATGATTTATTGTAGATAATAATTTTAATATAAGAAGTGTAATTTTTTATAGATGTTAATAATATTAAGTATCAATTTTTTTAGTTAGGTTATGAACAAATATTGAATTAACTCATTAAATATTTTATTATAAACTATATTTTGATTATAGTATGTGTATTTCTCATCCTATTCATAAAAATAAATAAATAAACTCACCTTGATGGTTTACCTCTTGAGTCATTCACAATACAATGTATAACTAATTGAGTATGGTAAAATATAATTGAGTCATTGTTTCACATTCTATATTATTCTTGATCTTTTAATTTTGAAAAGAAAAATGTAATTATTGATTTTATAAATAATGTAGTTTATAAATAGTAAGTATTAAGTACTTTTTCTTAAATATTTTTCTCTCTCATAATCATCGTTAAAAATTAAGGTTATGTTTGTTTATTATTTGTAAAAGGGTTTATTTTAGTTTTTAAAAAGAAAAAACTCTTTCAAAAATAGTGAACAGACTGCTCTAAATATGTGTTATAAATAATTTATTCAAGAAAATTAATTATTTTCTTAAATAGATATTGATTTGTATTCTTAAGTAGATATTATCTTTAATTATATTATTTAATGTAAATATATATTATATTTAATAAATATATATAGTATTTAATGTCAAAAGTTCAGTCAAAGTTGCTTTTTAAAAAAATATCGTGGATATTGTATTTAATTATATTACAAAATTTAATAAAAAAATATTTATGATAAATAATTTAATCAGTAAAGTATAACGAGACATATATTAATGATTGATAACAATAAATTATAAATTGAATTTATCTTTGATTGAATTGTAATTTTCTTAGTAAAGTTATAAATTGTGATTTAGGATTTTAAAATTATCAACTTTAATAAATCACTTAGAGGTGATTCTACGTTGCTTGTGAGCTTATTTGCTATTTTTTACCTATTTAACTCAAATCAAGATTCCTTGCATTTTTTTTTTCACTTTTGCTTAAGCAAAAATTTTATTTTAAGCAAAAGTGCATTTAAATATAGTTGTTACAGAGGATCGTAATCCATTTAATTCATGCTATTGATCTAATACCCTTTTTATTAATCTGATCGATTAAATTATAATTATATATTATTTTAATTATTTTTATTAAATTTTGTTAAAATTAAATAATTATAAAATATTATTAATGACTTTTTATTTTTATATTTAAAAAATATATATTTTATTAATTTTAATATGTACAAATAATATATTAAAAAATTTTAAATCAATATAAATTTTTATAAATATGAAATATGTGATTAGAACTTTTAGTCTAATTGTTAATTTTAAAATCTAATAATAAGTATTAAATAATTTAAAAATAAGTATTATCTATTTTCATGTATATATTTTTATAAAAACGATACATATAAAGTGACTGTCTCTTGAGTCTTTTTAGAGTGCATTTTCATTATTTTAAGATTTTCCCTAAATTATATCTACCCAATAAAAAATTATAATACTTGACAACTAAAAATGTACCTAGAAACGTAAGATAACTAATTTATTTTGATGTTTTTTTAATCTTAAATGTGCTTACGAGCATTAATCTTAGTTAAATTTTATTTTAGTTCTACTTCTTTTTCCTACTGTACATATTTAAATATCATTTTAATTAAACTAGTTAGTAATTCATTCAATGCGTAAGCATTTTATTTTAACATATACATATATATAATAAATAACTATTCAAAATATTGACTTTCTTTAAAATTAATTTAATTATATAACCACGATAGTATATATCAAAATAAAAAATATGTAATAAAATTATGATAATTTTAAAATGTAATATATTTAAAATAATAGAAATAATATATTAAATATTATAAATTTTATATAAACAAAAATATTTTTAAAATTTGAAAATTTGTATGAAGTAAAAAGATAAATTTTATAAATATAAATATAAAGATTCACAAAAGAAATTGAAAATATATATAAGATAGTAAAAGAAAGTTAAGTACTAATTTTGATATTTAAAATTTAAAATGAAATTAATAAAAAAATGAGGTTAAAAAGAAAACAATTACAGGAAAAAGATAGTGTTCACAAATTATTCTCATATGATTTTAATCTTATAAAGTGCATGTGGTAAACTATAAAAAATAGTAACTTGTTTCATTTCTTAGAGAGTAGTCTCATTTATAATTGAGAGGTTACTAATAAATTAAAATTTTATTAATATATGTTTAAAATATATTAATATGGATTTAAATTTTATTACTTATGTTTTATAGAAGTAATAACTAAACATAATAATATTTTAAATATATTTTTAAATTTAAAGTAAATCATATTAGTAAATTAAAAGTATTTAAGAAATAATTAAATATTAATTTAATTATATTTACAAGCATTAACATTTAATAATCAATAAAAAATCTGAATAATTTATTATACGTAATGTTGATAAAATAAAATCAAATATTGATTGATGAAATTTTGAAAAGTTAAAATATCTTTTATTTTAATAACTGATTAAGAAATAAATTAATATTAATTTGATTTGAAGAAGAGAGAATATTATGCAATTTCATGATAAAACAAATAAAATCTCAAATTTAATATATAAACTATTTTATAATTAATAATTTTGACATTTATTTATGCGATATTAGTTACAGTAATTTGAAAAAAAATTATCTAATAAGATTTTTTTAGATTATTTTCCTAATAAGGATTTGGTTCAGAGGAATATAGAGAGTAAAAGATAAAGAAAAATTACTTATATAAATATTTCATATGCAATTGAGCTAAAATTGAAATTAAATTTTTGTATAGCAAAATAATTAAATTAAATTTTGTTTTGATATGTAGTAATTCAATAATTTATCTATATGAAATTATTTTGGATAATATGAAAGGTTGTTTTTTTTTTTCCAATGGTGGAATTTCATGTATAAAAATTCTTAAATAATGAGTAGTACATTAAGAAGTGGTTAAGAGAGATATATATTTTAATGCAAAATAACTAATGTGCTTAAAAAAACACTAATTTGTAATAGAAACAGAGGATTAAGGAAGTTATTTAAGCTAATTGACGGTTAATATATTAGGAAAAAATTATTTAATAAAAATAACTTTATTTAATAAGGTAGTTGAAATAAATTGTTATTGCTGTTTTTTAAGATTAATTTAACTTTTTAAAATTTTACTTTATTTGGAAGTGATTTTTTCATCTTTATTCATACTATTTTTTAATAATTTTTTCTTTTACCCCTTCAATTTTTAAAATCTTATTACATTTATTCGTTCGTGCTTAGTTTTTCTACACCACTTTCATCATTAAATCTTACTAAAATATAACAAGAATATTACATCATATTTTTTTTATAAGATAAAATCATCAAAACAGTAATATAAATATTTTAAAATAAAATTAAAGTTAAAAATTTACAATTTATTTAAAATATATAATTGCCAAGTTTCAAATTTT
The DNA here is from genome assembly GCA_024086825.1 of Abrus pulchellus subsp. cantoniensis. NCBI lineage: Eukaryota > Viridiplantae > Streptophyta > Magnoliopsida > Fabales > Fabaceae > Abrus > Abrus pulchellus. Next base: position 14,071,051 of record CM044050.1, read on the forward strand.
AAACTAAAATTTAATAATGTTCTTATTTATTGTTGTATATTTACCAGCCTTTTCAATAATTAATTTTATCAAATATTTTCAATTCAATTACTTAACTTTCAAGATTTAAATTTTTAACTTTTGGCTATATTTTTAGCCAACTTATTCACTAATTTTATCAAATATACCCATACTCTCAGTTTTCAAAGTGTTGATTAAAATAAAATGAACGTGTGATATTATTGATTTATATATATTAATAAATTTAAAATATTAAAATTTAAATAAAATTACCAAAAATTTATAAAATAAAATAAAATAAAATAAAATTTCTTTTTGAAAATCTTAATAAATTGATAATGTATTACATATTTGATAAAACTTTAGAGTGAAAAAATTAGTTTTTATAACTATAAAACTAGAAATATTAAATTAAAATAATGAAAATTTAGAAAATCAAAATTACACATAAATATAGAACTAAAAGTTTAATTATTATTTTATATTATTGCTAGTTAATGGCATGTATATTGCACATATTTTATTTATTATTATTCTTTGTGTTTTTATAGTTTTATTAAATTAAATTAAATTTTGATATTTTATATATTTTATTAGTGATAAATATTGTATTATATTAAATTTGAATAAATTATAAAGATAATTTTCTAAATCAAGAAATAAATTATAAGAATTTTTTTTTAAATTAAGAAAATTAAATAAATAAATTTAAATTAAATTAATAAAATTTATGAAATATTATACTAATAAAAATATTATTGTTATACAACTCTTTCTAACATTTTTACGTGATTTATTAATATTGATTGCAAGCCTTAACTAGAAAGACAAATTTTACCGTATATATAATGGATTCTTCATGATTATTCCAATGAAAATGGTAAAAGTTGGACGTATTAGGCAAGCGGTTGTTATTTATCACTTTTATACAAATAATTTTTTAAAAATTATTTTATTATTAATTTGGTCAATAATTTAAAAATATTTTAAATAAAAGTAAAAAGGTTTATTGTATTTTTTTCTATATACTTTAACAAGTGATTTTGGTTCTTTAATTTTAATTGCTATATTTAGTTTTTTAAATATTCTATTAAAGTTTTCTACTCTAAAATTTTAGTTAATAATAAAAAATTATAATAAAAATATGATATTTTTAATTAATATAAATAAATAATAAAAATATCTAAACAAAATATAATTAAAAATTTAAATTTTTAATAGGAGACTTAATTTAAATATTTAAAATTTTTTAAAAATATGAATGATTAAATTAAGGAAATATAAAAAATAAATTTATATTAAATTAAAACAATTTATAAAATATTTTATTACTCATAATACTGTATACAACTCTTTCATTAACATTTTCATATGATATTTGCCCAACATTTGTTAACATTGAATGCAAGTCTTAACTATATATCTCACATTATATGTATAGAATGGATCCTTCAAGATTATTTAAATGAAAAGGGTAAAAGTTGGACGTATTAGGCAGATGTTATTATTTATCACTTTTATGTAAATGATTTTTTAAAATAGCTTTATTATTAGTTCGGTCAACGATTAAAAATTATTTTAAATAAAAATAGAATTGCATTTTCTAAATACTCAATTTAAACTTTTTATTCTAAAATTTTATTTAATAATTAAGAAGAGAATATAATAAATATATTATTATTTTTACTAATAAAACTTAATTTAAATAATTAATTTTTTAAAAAAATATGAATTATTATAATAAAAAATTAAATTCACACGTATATTAAAATACGGGTAGTAAAAATCCAAAGTGATATAAGAAAAAGAAAGAGTGAAAAGAACCACACACTGTTACCTAAGGATGGGTGTGAATAAACATGCAATGGCTTTATGAGATTACCTAATAAACCGTTTGGAAAATATGTAAAGCCTTAATGAGTCTTAAAAGAAAAAAGCTACACTTCTTTTAGGCTTCCCAATCCACTTTTTGGGTAACATCACTCTTCTCTATATATCTCACTCCTTCACCACCCCTTTTCCACACCCTTTTGAGTTTTGAGCACAGCTTCTACAACAATTGGTATCAACATGAATCCTCTGATACAAGGTTGTTGCATCACCCTTTGGGTTGTTGTTGGACTCTCTTCCTTAGCATTTACAAAGTCAGTGGCTGTTTCAAAACAGTGCCAATTCCCTGCCATTTTCAACTTTGGTGACTCAAATTCTGACACTGGAGGCCTCTCTGCTGCCTTTGGACAAGCTGGCCCTCCTCATGGAGAGTCCTTCTTCCATCACCCTTCTGGCCGCTACTGTGATGGCCGTCTCATTATTGATTTTATGGGTACTTTCACTTCTCTTTCCTTCTTTCTTGTTCAGTTTTGTCTTTTAAATTTTTGCAGATTTAAGTTTATTTCATTGGCTATAGTTTTGGTTTGGTGTGTCTTGGTTGAATGTGTAGTGTTGGTTTTGTTATTGCATCAATTAATGCTAACAAACATGCTTCATGGTTTTTGATGTGCTTGGTCTTAATTATTAAAATTTTCTAACCAAAGTATGAGATCCCATTTGTGTTAATTTACTTTTTTTAACTTTGGTAAAGAATATTATTGTTTATATGTTGTTCTCCAAATATAGTGTTTTACTAAAGGGTCTCACAAGGAATGGAATCTTTATTATTTATTTATTTTGTTATGGTTTTTATGTGTTTTGAAATGTCCACCGACAGATTGAATGGGTTTTGTCATTACTGATGACAAACAAAATTGGTAAGCTCAACTATGTCTGCTGCTGCTACACGCACTTCAATCCCACCAAATCATGGAACATTATTTATTGTTTAGGTTTTGTTTTGCTTAGGGATTTGTTCATTAAAATTTAAAGTATTCATTTTCATGTATCACGTTGTAGTAACAAATCTTAGAATTTACTAATTTAACCTATTTGATTGATAGAGAATATTTGTTGTTTTAATCCACTCATTATTTGTTCATTTTCAAATATCATTGCCAAACATCATATCGCAATAGTACTTAATATTTTATACGTAATTTTGTTATCACTTAGTTAAATTATTGATTGCAATAAGTAATCTCTAATTTTGTTTCTAAATACATCCTCAACAATCGTAAATTCAAACTTACATATTAAATTTGAGACCTCATTCTTAATTATCATAAAATCATATCATTTTCTCTTTTTTATTTTCTTCTAAAAAGATTTTTTCTGTTCATAGCTTTATTAATCAATAATTAGAATTTTTAACTAAATTAAATATAATAGAATATTGTAAATTTTAATGAAGATTAAATCAAATTAAATATTAATATTAGTCATTAACTATAAGATAATTTTAATAATTTCTATAATCAATATCTAAATTTCTTTATTTAACATTAAATATAATATTTATTAAATTTTATTTATTTGAATAAAATTTGATATTTTAAAAGTTTATAACTTTTAATATATAGCAATCATTAAAATAATTATATATCGATTAATTTAATTTTATATCATTGTATGATATTTTAAATTTAATTTTTACGTTTTTGTATATATACACGGGTACTGAAACTCGATACTGACTATTTATTTGCAAAGAAAAATAATTACTTTAATTTTTAAGGTTAAGTTTAAACAATTAATAATAATAAAATATTAAAAAATATTTATTATACTTTTATAAATTTAATATAATAAATATTTTTAATAAAAATATTATTTTTAAATATTAAATTCAATTCTAAAAATTGAAGCTAACTAAAATTTGAAATGAAAAGAATTGACGATAAGTAAATAATAATAATAATAATAAAATTTTATAAAAAAATAGAAATATGTATATTTTTATAACTTTAATGTAATAAATATATTATTTTTTATTAAAAAAATTATATTTATAAATGCTTAAACTTGAGCCTTAGGTTAAAGTTAAAAAGCCCTTGACATATTTATAACCATAGGAGTGGATGACATTTTGTCATACAATAATTACATTAAAAACACAATTTAATATATTATTAACCCTTGTATCTTTTAATTTGATTGATGGCACTAGTACTATTGTTGAAATTTCCATGTCATTTCAATTAAAAATGTGTTGCAACTGGAGCAATTGGGTAACTTTTTATCTTGACAAATGCTGACTAATTTGAACCTTGATTTTCTCAAATTGTGAATCAAAAGCCAAGAAGCTGGCCCTGCCTTATTTGAATGCATTTCTTGATTCGGTTGGGTCAAATTTTAGACGTGGAGCCAACTTTGCAACTGCTGGATCCACCATTAGACCCCAGAATACAACTCTTCATCAAACTGGGGGTTTCAGCCCTTTCTCTTTGGATGTTCAATTCAATCAATTCAGTGATTTCCAGCGCAGAACACAAATTTTTCGCAATAAAGGTAATGACAAAGCATGGATTATATTTTCAATATTTCATATGTATGTTCTTCATGTTTTATAAAACTATAGATCTTAAGTGCCTCAAAGAATGATAACTCTTTTACTTATGTAGCATGTTGGAATCCAGCAACAATAAGATACAAATTTTTTAGTGGTTTCAGTTAATTCACCTCAATGGGTTATCAACTATTTTTCCTCTTAGGTGGAGTGTATAAAAAATTGTTACCAAAAGCAGAAGATTTTTCTCGCGCATTGTACACATTTGATATTGGTCAGAATGACTTGACATCTGGTTATTTCCACAACATGTCCACGGATCAAGTTAAAGCATATGTTCCTGATGTTTTGGCTCAATTCAAGACCGTAGTCAAGGTAATCCATTTTAGTGTTAGTGATATTTTTTATTTGCTAATAAAATGAGTGTTTGGAAGTGTTTTTAAAATATACCATAACTGCTATAAATCATTTTTAGACTCTGACTGGTTTATAGTTGAAAGTCGACCTCAGATGAGATAAAATTTATTGTTATTGTATTGGTTAATGGTTGAAATTGTAAGAATCGATTCTCGAAAATTAAAAAAAATCGATGCCACAGAAATCAAAATAGATTGTTAACTTATTTCAATAAATTCTCTAGTATAAACTTTTTACAAACTATTCCAATAAGTTTTTAAATAATTTTTTTCTCATAAGTTTGATGTGATAAACTTTCATTGAAAATACTTGAGTTGCTTACACAAGCATTCAAAGTACACAAATTTCTAGTATGTCATGACATGCATGCATGTATATCTGTTTTGTGTTGTTAGTATGCGTATGATCATGGAGGAAGATCATTTTGGGTTCACAATACGGGTCCTGTTGGGTGTTTGCCATACATCATGGATCTTCACCCAGTAAAAGCATCTTCACTGGACAAAGCAGGATGTGTAACCCAATATAATGAAGTGGCTCAGTTCTTCAATCGAGAATTAAAAGTTGCTGTGTTTCAACTTAGAAAACAACTTCCCTTGGCTGCCATAACATATGTTGATATTTATTCAGCCAAGTACTCTCTCATTAGCCAAGCAGGGAAGCATGGTAAACCCTTTGTCGGGGCTTGTTTGGTTCGTGAGAATACTTCCATGGTTAAAATATGAATTTGTTTTCAAAATTTGAGCATTTTTTCGCTTAAGGTCCCTTCAAACTATTTTCTTTGCATTTGGTCATATATATTTGCAAATGTTTTTGTTTTGGTTCTTGTCACTAACGTGATCTAATAAAAAAAAAGTGTGAATTCTTTAAGAACTAAAACAACAGAGAAAAGCTCAAAGGGACCAAAAGCAAAAAAATGCTCAAACATAGAAACTATTTTCATATTTAAGCCATAATTTTTTGTGCGAAATTAAGAATTTTGTTTGATAAGTGCAGGTTTTAAGGAACCTCTAAGAGCTTGTTGTGGGCACGGTGGGAAGTACAACTACAATGTACACATTGGATGTGGAACTAAGATTAAGATAAATGGCACAGAGATCCTTGTGGGAAAATCATGCAAAGACCCATCAGTTAAAATTAATTGGGATGGTGTTCATTACACTCAGGCTGCAAACAAATGGGTATTCGATAAAATCGTAGATGGTTCATTTTCTGATCCACCTATTCCTTTGAACTTGGCTTGTCATAAGCATATTTGAATGAAAGGATGCTAAACCTTTGTCCTTTCTACCCCCAATAATTTTGTCTTCCACAGAAAATACTCCAAGGTAAAAAAAAGTTACACCTCTCTATTAATTGAGAGAAGTCTCTCTTAGTTGATAGGATTCTATTGGAGGAATAAAATCGAGAACAGAGAGGATTTGAGTCATGCATGGTGATGAGGGGTGAGTTCACTTGTAATCTTCTCTGATTGAAGATGTTTCATTTCTTTCTTACTGAAATACTTAAGCTATAGTTGTGACTCGTGAGCTTATGTTCCTCTTTTTATATTTCTAGTCATTCACCCTAGCAAGATTTCAATACCTTTTCATTTTTGTATACATTAAAAAATGAAATTAAGTGTAGACCAGTTTAAAGCACTGGTATTTGAGAATCATAATACTTTATCCTAATATATTTAAAATACTTTATCCTAATGTATTAATTTGTATTATATTCACTCATCGAGTATAACATTTTTAGTGTTAAATGCGCTTTTTTCTCCTTTCTATCTTTTTAAGCTAAAGAAAATAAAAATATAATAGAAAGAAAAATATTTGGTAGTGTATTTAATACATAAATCTTTTTCTCCTTGCTATCATTACAACGTTCCATATACAAAATAAAAATAAATAATTATACATCCATTTGAGTGTAATGCAAACTCAAACAAAATAACAAAGTCTAATAATAATAATAAAGAGACTAAAAATTATTTATGATCAAGTGCCAAGAGAGAGTTGTTAGAAAGGTGTGAGATCCACTAATAGAATCAAGAAAATTGTGAATAATTTATATTTTTATAGAAATATAAATATTTATTTTTATTCTATTGACAATGACATTTAGAGTAATTAAATTGTGTTTTAGAATAAATTAGACACTTGGGTAAATGCCACCATTTTTTATTTATTTATGATAATAAAAAAAATAAAAACTGAAAATAGAAATTTGGCATGGCCGGCTACAATCAGAAAGAAAAAAGAGAAGCGTGAGTAGAAGGTAGAAGCAGCACTCCCCAACACCAACCTTCAGAAAGAAGAAAGTTTCAACGGGTTCAGAAAATGGTGTTAAATCGCTGACACAAAACAAAACCCAATCGATTAACCCTAAAATTTTTTTAAAAATGGAGTCGAGCGTTTTGGAATGCATCGGCGTTGAAATAATCGGAGTAATGTCTCCGGTTTCAATCTGCATGTTCCTCGTCGTTCTCCTCGTTTACTCTCTCTCCTCGCCGTCAACCACCCCCGACGCCACCATCCGCACCGCTGCAAACCTCGTCTACGCCGAAAACCCCTCCGATTCGGCCGCACAGAAGTTCGAAGGCGCGCTCCTAAACGCCGTCGTTTTCGTCATCCTCATCGCTATAGTCACCTTCCTGCTCGTCCTTCTCTACTACTACAACTGCACCTCCTTCCTCCGCCACTACATGCGCTTCTCGGCTTTCTTTGTTCTTGCTTCCTTGGGTGGATCCATTCTTCTCTCCCTCATTCAACGCTTCTCCATCCCTCTCGATTCCCTCACGTGCTTTCTCATCCTCTTCAATTTCACCGTTGTTGGCGTTCTCTCTGTGTTCGCCGTTGGAATCCCTATTTTGCTTCGTCAGGGTTATATGGTTTGTCTTGGGATAATTGTTGCGGCGTGGTTCACCAAATTGCCGGAGTGGACCACGTGGACATTGCTCGTTGCCCTTGCGGTTTATGATTTGGTGGCGGTTTTGGCCCCCGGTGGTCCCCTCAAGCTGCTTGTTGATTTGGCTTCGAGCCGGAATGAGGAGCTTCCGGCGTTGGTTTACGAGGCTCGTCCCACCATGCCGGTGAACGGCCGTGGCGGGGCTTCGACGTTGGGGTTTTTGGTTGCTGGGGTTTCGGAGTCGGAGAATTCGAGAATTGAGCTTCAGGTGGTGTCTAGGGAGAATATGGGTCGGAGAAATGAGAATGAGGGTGAATTTCATGGGAATTTTGGCCATGGAGATTCTGTTGCGGGTTTTAGGAATGAGGAGAGTGAGGGTGGGAGGGATGATGAAGGAGAAAGATCGCCGTTGGTAGCGAATCGGTTATCGGATTCGATGATTCAATTTGGTGGAAGGGAGAGTGAGGTTGTTGTTAATGACGAGATGTCTCCACTTGTGGAGATGATTGGGGTTGGGAATGAAGAAGGGGAAGGAATGAGGAGGGGTGGGTTGGAGATTGCTGATAGGGGAATTAAGCTTGGTCTTGGGGACTTCGTTTTCTACAGTGTGCTTGTTGGTAGAGCTGCAATGTATGATCTGATGACAGTGTATGCTTGTTACATCGCCATTATATCGGGACTAGGTTGTACTCTTATGTTGTTGTCAGTGTGCCGCCAAGCTCTGCCTGCGCTTCCTATTTCAATTGCATTGGGTGTTCTTTTCTATTTTTTGACTCGGTTGCTCATGGAACCCTTCATTGTTGGGACAGCCACAAATTTGATGATGTTTTGAACCGGCGTTGATTTTTGAGAGACACAGGCTAGGCTTTAGATGTGTTCTAATGCTTTCCTAGATGAGGAGTTTGTGTGTGGAGCGAAGAGGTAGTACTCCATGCTTCTTGTCACCTTTGTAGTTAGTAGTAGCAGACTTGATCTTGTCATCTTATTTTTCTAACAGATAGTGTTGCAACTAATAGTCATCAATCATTTTGAAATGCAACCCCCCTCTTCCTTGCCCTTTTCTTCAGATCCTGTAAATTTAAAAATTAACAGAAATAGTTGTGTTGATCCAAATGTCTTCCTTGGCTTTTTGACACACATGAGGTGCGTAGAGGAAATTATTGGTAGCTAAGCGATTGTTGAGAATATCACTTCTACCTGAGTATATTTTTGGATTCTCCATATAATTGTAATCTTCAACCTGCTTCCCTTTTGTGTTTTTTCTATGTTGAATTCTGTCCTTGTTTATGCACATAATAATGGAATTATTCATTTTTATGGTTCAAATTATCAAATATATCTGACAAGCCAAAAAAACAATTCAGAAGACTGTCCCGTGTATGTTAAAACTGTTAATTTGAACTAGGAGGGTATTGCCGATGGTTGATGGGGTTTATGTGTCATTTACGTTTAGATGTGCATGAAATGAGTGATCTGCATCATATGCTTGTACTATAATGCAGACAACCACACTTCTGTAACAAATAAATTGTAAGTGTTCACAACTATGCATGTATTTATGCATTGCTATTTGTTAGTCCTATGCAGATATAGACAAGAACTCTGTTTACTAAGATATGATTGATTGAAATCTGGCTGCTGTAACAGGCTGTCTTCTTATGCCATTGAATATTTGTTTTGCCTCTTTTATATTGCAAAATGGTTTACTTTGTTGAGAATAATTTTGAGTGTACTATGTCATGTCCTCCCTTGTTTTAGTCCTTTGGTTAGAATATTTGCAACTTCCTTTGTTGTAAGGACATATGGCATGCAGATCTGTCCATTTTCTTTCTTCTATTTAATGATCTACCTGTAATTTTCTTAGTAGTCTTTCAATCCACACAATCTATTTGCAAGTATCCATGCTTCTTGTAAAGCAATCCTCTTCCTGGTGATCCTATTAGATAGTTTAAAAATTCTTTAAGGAACATCAAAGTGTTTCGGTCCTTGTGTGTGCATGAATTGGCTAACCAAGCTTTGTGCAAAAAATAAATCTAGATAGTTATGAGGTAGATAAATCGGTCTGAAGTCTCCTTAACAATCTGGTATCCTTCGTTATTTAGCACTTCCCCAGTATCTGCATGTTGCATCTTTGTATAAGTATCACTAGGAGTTTCTGCTGCTTTACCATTAATAACCCGTTCTACTTTAGCAAATCTAGTACACAGTCAGTAGCGGCTCAAGAGTTTGTAGAGCCTAAAACAAATTTAAAAATAAAGTTTTTTTTATTATTAAAATAATTTGTTATTATTAGTTGAAAATTACAGTTCATTAAATATTATTTGTAATACCAATAAAAATTTAATAACTAAATTAAATATTTGAATTAAAAACTATTTTTAAATTTAATCTTTTTAATTTTTAAAAGTATATTAAAACTAAAAAAAAATTTTGGGGTGTCTGAAGCCCTTGCGATACTTGCTTACCTGCCTGGGCCTTAGGCCACCCCTGAACACAGTTCCTATCTTTTTCAAACTTCTGAGTTCAGCTTCATCACCACTCATCAATTTAATGCCATGTGCATAGACAATTAGTGCTGCAGTTTTCCTCTTGGCTCAGTGTCTATAGAATAAAGTATGATCATCCTGACTTTGGGCGACTGCCCCACCCTTTCAAACCATGCTTTAGGCGACTGCCCCACCCTTTCAAACCATGCTTTAGGCGACTGCTTTATTGCATGATGTATAATGGCCTTCTCTAACCTGCAGATTGTGCCTTTGCTAAATTTATCTTTAAATTTAGGTGGAGGGCTCATAAGCACCTCTTCTTCCAAGTGACCAATTAGAAATGCATTCTTCATATCTAGTTAACTTAAAGGCCAGTTAATGTTTATTCCTAGGAATAGCAGAACTCAGAATTGAGTTAATTTTTGCCAAAAACGAAAAAAAGGCAATAGTTACATGAATACCATTGGTCTGTGTAAAACCCTTTGCTACCTGCCATGCCTTGTGCTGTTCTACACTTCTATCTAATAAACAATGGTAACTCAACTATTTCCCAAGTCCTTTTTTGTAAGAGCTTTCATTGCATTACTATCATTTTTCAATTCGATCATCCAGTGAATCTGGGATGTGTCTTCTTTACTCTTGGCCTCAAAACATATTAAAAATTCTAGGATTTGCTTATGGTTACTTGACCGATTTTTGTAGGACATATGTTTTGAAATGGGATGAAGAGAACATGTTCTTACTCTATTTCTTGACAAAGAAATGCTAGCAACACACTAACACTCTTTACTATTGGTTAAAATTTATTAAAAATTACAGAAGTATGACAGGAAAACAATAATTTGAGAGTGACAAAGAGTGTGATTTACATTCAATAAATTTTAGTCAACAGTGAAGGAATGTGTTAAAGATATTTGTTACTGACAACATCTGGTGTTCAAAACCTGGGTAGTCTGACTGGTCTTGTGTCGGTATGACTGACTGACCTTCATCAATTTCTGTTCCCCTTTGAGAGGAAGCCAGGAGCTCATGATTCGTTGTGATGCTTTGTTCAGCATATTATCTTCAATTTCTTGAACATGGTTTTTCTGATCAAAACTTGAACATTGGTACTTCTCCGTCTATGCGCACCTGTTTTCTTCTGACACATTCTGACCACCTCTTTTAAGTGATACTGTGCACTTTCTTTTTCACATATTTTGCTTCTTGACTTTTGTCATTACCTTGTTAATTATGCCACAGATTGATGTTTATTGTGTGTCTGGACAATGAATTTTGTTTTACAAATGTATCTTTTTGTAAAAATTTTATAGCATTTTTGTGTAGCGTAAATCGTTTATCTTGTATCCACAATCTTCAGTATAGTAGCCAACCTACGTATTGACTTTGGGATTGGCTATTTTAGATTGACAACTACGGTTGCTTCCAAAAGTAATTTGAAACTTTGAATTTCGAAAAATTCCATTTATGAAAATATTTCATGGAGAAAATATTCATGCTCATATTGATTTTATTTTTATACACCTTATATTGATTATTCTGAAGCTTCACATGTTTGAGTTCTGTTGAAGCTTGCTACATGCGAAATTGCGGAACAGTATGTTTGATTATAGGGACACAGGGAATAAATGGGATGTATGGCGATTCTTGTATTTAATATGATATTCCGAACTCATCAAATGTTCAGCCCCTGAACATCACAATAGAGAGTCGCCAGGGATGATGGAGGATGGATAGGTTATAAATATATGATCAGGACATGAAATAGAACTACTAGCGCCTGGTTCACGCAATGCAATAGAGTAATAGATGTAAAAGTTTTTACTGGCAACATTTCAGCCATGTGCGTTACTTTAGTAAGAATATGATCATGTTAAACATTTATTAGGTTAATGTGATAGCATGCTTGATTTCGGGCTTATTTTTAACATTATTAGTTATAGTTTTCTCATTAAATTTACATTTGCAAGTTTTTTATTGTTTATTTTAACCGTTATTAGTTATAGCTTCCCTCGTTATACTTACATTTTTTAACCGTGTTTTATGTCGTGAACATACATTTGTTGCTTAAAATAATGAGGCGATTTTACATTACTCTGTTACCATTTTTTCCTCTTTGAACCCATTTGAAATTCAAATCCCAAAAATTAACGTCATTTGCACAATACCAATTCTTATAGCTCGGTTATTTCAAAATTGAGAAGGAGGGTTCCAATGGACGATCATCGACTAAAACTATTAGCTTATTTTCTGTTAACAATTAACATTTTTTTTGGTCAACTGTGAACACATCATTTGAATACCCAAACGCGACCTTAATTCTACATGCGTCAAGAAGATGCACATGGATTATGCCACGTAAGAGTCCACCAGACTGAACATGAAGGGAGCTTTGTCCATTTCATCTATTCATTAAAATATTAACACATCTAATGGGAGGCATTCATTTGGGCAAATGCAAAAGTCAAGATGAAGCTCAAGATCAAGATCGTCAAGACCTAGGTCATACGCCACCTTAATTTCCCTATAATTCTATCACTGGCTTTGATTTTGTTTCCAAATGCAAAAGTCAAGATCAAGCTCCTCAGCCGAGGAAGTTGCCGGAAGCATAGACACTCTGTCGGAGATTCTTCTCCGACTACCGGCGAAATCCCTTCTCCAATTAAAGTGCGTGTGCAAGCAGTGGCTAACCCTCATCTCCGACCCAAACTTCTGCCACTCTCACTCCCTCCACAACTCTACCCCTTGCGCCCTTCTTCTCTCTTACTCCCACAACCTCTACGTCCTCCCTTTGACCCCAACCTCCCCCACACGCCTTCTCAGCCTTGATTTCCTCAACCGTCCTCACATTTCCGTTGTTCGCTCCTGCAACGGCCTTCTCCTCTGCCACTCCAACTCCACCTACTTCGTCTGCAACCCAACTACCAGAAAGTTCCACACTCTCACTCTCCCTTCCCCGCAACAACCGCGCGCTCTTTATCTCGCTTTCGACCCTTCCACATCGCCACACTATCAACTCCTTTCACTTCAAACACTCCATAGCCAAAATTCCCACCAAGTCCCTTGCGTCTTCCACGTGTACTCCTCCAAGACCCGTTCCTGGGCCCACCCCCAAGCTTCTTTCACTGCCCCATCCGAAATCATTACTGCTTCTGGGGTTTATTGCAAGGGTGCCATTCATTGGTGCAACGATGCTGAGAGTTCTCTTTACTTTAACATCGATGACATGTCCCTCAGATATTGGCCTATGCCTCTGTCTGATGATGAATGGTGTAATCGACGAGTTGACTATTTTGGACAATGTGGGGGGCGTTTGCATTTGATAATTAGTATCATTAATCAACCTTTGGAGTTCCATGTTTACGAGGGAAAGCAAGATTACTCGGCTTGGTTATTGAAGCACCATGTTGATGTTAATCCCATGAGAGTTGAATTTCCAGAGTTACGTTAGGATTGGGCCCTTCCCTTTTATATTGCTTGCCCTGTAGAAGAAGAAAAGTCGATGTTGATATTGCTTCTTGGTGGAACTGTCCTATCGTATTGTCCTTGGAATCGAACTTGGAGAAAAGCGTGCAAGTTTTGGCCGGGTATGACCATTTATGATGCCATGGCTGTTTATATGTTGGGTCCTGTCTTTCAATATTTTGAAAACTTTTCTTCTCTTCAAACTTAGTGTGTTAACTTTTAGGAATTTAAGTCTTTGATTTCAAATTTAACGACACAGTTTTATTACACTGATTTTCTTGAAAGATGAAACTCCTAAATACATGAAATAAAAATTTGGCTATTAAATTTAAAATTAATGGCTTAAATTCAGCCAAAGTCAATAGCTACCTAAAGGTGTAGAGAATCCAAACTTTCAATGGGGGTGAATCCGTTTCATTGGCAGAATATCTTGATTCTTGGATCTCTGATTTTTGGTTGGGTGCTGGTTTTTAAAACGTATCTTTGTTGGTTATACATGTGGATAAATATATTGACTACAAAGTATATATATATAGATTTAGATTTGATTAGACGCCACTGCATCTATAAAATATTCATATGTTGATATCATATTATATGATGTTTTGGTGGATAATTTAGAAACTACAGTTGTAATAAATCTGCTTTTAGAAAATACTGTAGAAACGTAATGGTCAGCTAGTGAGATAATGAAAAAAATATTTTTTTTAACATCTGTTTAAGGATACAATAAAAAACTAAATAGTAAATTTTATTAAAAGTTGTAACATTTAAGTTATTAATGCATTGAATTTTGTAATGTCTTACTATTTCATTTCTGAGAAATAGTCTTTGAAGTTAAGGTTGTGAGACAATAAATTATCTTCGTTTTTATTAAAAATATTATAATTTTTTTTAAAAAATTACTTTAAAATTGTAAAATGACTATTATTATTTTTTGGCTAAAAGAATATTTTTTAACAAAAAATTATTATATAATTTTTTTATTATGTGTCTTTAGTCATATTTTAAAAAAATTGAATAAAAAAAATATGATTGTTTGAAAACTCTACCTACCCTAATGATAGATGGTTTCACGGTGATTCTAATTTGTTCTTTGGTAGGGGCAACCCAAAAATATAGTTGTTTCATCAAATAACCAAACGCTACTAAATATGACATTTTGTCAATAATGATTTACAGTAATAAAGACAGCAGAAAATAGTTATATTTTTTAGTATGGTAAATGGAATGTAAAAAACAATATATATATATATATATATATATATATATATATATATATATATATAATACAATCATAATGATACGTCTCTCTAAAATATACTCTATCTAGTCTTTTTTATAAGAAATAAAATAAAATAATTTTTTTATTATAAGAAATAATAGATATAAGATGCATTAATAGTTAAATTTTTTATATTTTTATTAATATCATTAAATATATAAATTATTAATTATATTATTTAATATAATAAATATTTTTAAAATAAAATTTATATTTATTAAAAATATAACTAACTTAATTTTTTTTAATCTGATGATTTATTCTTTTTATAAGATATAAAAAGGACCGGAAGGATTAAAGTCTTTGCAAATCTAATTGCACACTTGTATAAAACGTGGCATGCCATGCTTGTCTTTTTGCAAGTGATAATGAATGTAAAGCACGATTTTTGAGACACTTTTAATGGAGTTATATGAAAACAAAATTTTCATATATTTTAAACCCAAATCCAAACAAGCCATGAGTATATTCAATTTTAAACGATTTCAAACTTTTCAATGCATTAACTATGCGTGTTTTATTTTTTCTTCATTATCATTGTACTGTTTCTTTCCTTTTCTTGTACTAAATTTTCTATTAGGTGTTTTTTTTCTATGGTGACTTCAAGCTAATAGTTTAATTATATTAGAGTTATTTTTCTTTTTCATTTTTGGATTTTTATGTATTTAAAATTACATCCAATACTTAATATCATTATGCATATATGTTAAAATATTTTATTTTTTATTTTTGATCTTGTTTCACGAAATTTTTACTCTAAATCACACCTAAAAAAAACCATTTGAGTTATCTTTTGTTTTGGCATTTTATTCTTACGAACTGGTTAGTCAAATTAGTTGAATCGAGAACTGGCCATATGACCATTATAAATGAAACTCAAAATCGGATGCATACAAAATTAGTCAATAATCAATTGAAGCGGTTAAAAATTGGTCAAATCAATAAGAATTAGTGGTTTAATGATCGTAATTAGTTGATAATCAACTGAACGAGTAGAATGACAAGATAGGGCACAACATGCACAAGGATGACAATAATGCTATTTAATGTTGGATATTGACGACAACAACATGTGTTCAAAGTGTTTTTAGAGAAAGACTTTTGAGAAAGAAGTGAGAAACACAAAGTTTGATGTTAATAGAGTATTAAGTAGTGAGAGGGAAATTAAGTTACATTCATTCAACACTTACACATACTTGCCCATGCCAAGTAGTGAAAGTGCAACCCTAGAACAATTCACATCTATTTTATGGGCTTGGGCCATATAACTACTACATGTTAAGATACTACTTTTTGCAAAGCATATTTTCTTATTCAAACCACTTTGTTTTTTTATTTTGGAAATTTAATTTCTAAAAATATATTCAATATGTTTTAAAAATTAATTTTCAAAATTCATTTATAAGTCACTTACAAATTATTAAATTTTAAAATAATTTATATTAAACATACATTTTAAAATTTAAATTAAAAAGTATGCGAATAACAAGAATATATGGTGCAAAAAGCAATTACTTGCATGTTATCATATAGCAATGAGTTAAATTTTTCTTAAGTTGAGTTTATGTTCATAGATTGAGCGTATTGTACCAGAAATTTGGGCACCATATAGTCTTTTATGGTCTTCTCTCAGTTTTTTTTTTTGTTGAGCCAACCATCAGTGATTGTCTTGTCTCAATTTTTACCTAAAAAAGACTTGAGTAATAACAAAATATTTGAGCATTTATAAAACTTCAATTGTAATTTAGATAGTATAATATTTTTTAAAAATGTTTATTATTATTTCATTAACTATTATTATATAATTCCGAATACTTATATTATTTTTTATTATTTATAATTAAAATATATTTAATAATATTGTTTGATTGTATTTTAATCACAAGTATACTAAATTTTAAAATAGTAATAATATAAGTAATGTAAAAGTTAGTAGGTTAATAAAAGATGTTAATAGTTGATTTTATAAAAAAATTGAAAAGATCTAAATTTTGTAGTTGAGTTATAATATGTTTAAATTATATAATTAAAAATTTTTAATTTTTGAATAATATTAGATCAATGAATAAATTCATTGTCTCATTATTATTAGTAATTTTTATCATAATTAAGTTCCGCGTATGCAAGAAGAATGAAAGTATGGTTATTTTATACTAGAATAATAAAATATATGAAAAAAATGATAGTATAACTTTTAAAAAGAATAAAAAAATTATTAAGATAAAACGTAAGATTACTTTTAAGTTGTTTAAAAGAATGATCTATACAAAGTTAAAACTTTTTACTAGTTACGTAATTTCTAAATTGATTTTATCAATTTTAATTGATGTAAGTGATGAACAACACAAAATTTTGGATATATATAATAATAAAGACATTAATTTTTTAGTAAATGCATGTAAACAACTACAATAAAGAAATATAATTAAGTTATATGTAGATGTTGTAATTTTTTATGTTGTTATATAACTGTTTGTATTAATTAGGATGAAATTATAAAATCTAATATGTGATAAAGATGATTTCATATGATAAATTAAACTTTAAGTCCTAACTTTAAATATAATAAATTTTAAAATATATTATACTAAATATCATCTATTGGATTTTTATTTATTTTTTTATAGGCAAAACAAATCTTATTAAAAAGAGTTCAAGGAGAACTCAAAACTCATATACATAAAAAATTACTTACTCAGAGAAATAAAAAACAAAAATATACTTATACAAAATTAAGACAGATGCAATTTCGTGGGTTCAAATACCAATCAGCTAACATAATAGCTTCTCCCTTACTAACAAGTGATAACCATTTCTAGGATTTCAGAATAATAGAATCTAGGACTTCCCTCTCATCCAAAACACCATTGGAAAATATAATTCTATTTCTATGCAACCATAAAGACCACACTGTACTTACCCAAATAATTAATAAGCATATTCCTTCTCTTTTACTACAGCCAACACCAACCCAAGAAAGTAAGTGAGTCGATAAATCTGAAGGCAGAACCAGTGAGAATCTAAGCCAACGCGCAGTAAAGTACCAGATTTGAGATGAAACTGAGCACGTTAAAAATAAATGAGTTGGAAGTTCCTCCAAACTATGACAGAAGCAACAAGTTATATCATCAATTTGAACACCACGATCAATCAGTAAACCTTTACAAGGAAGTGCATTCAACAACAATTGCCAAGAAAAAACCAGACACTTAAGAGGGACCTTCCCTCTCCATAGCCTTTGCAAGGCATCTGCCTTACACTGATATACACTATTAGGACCAGCAAAAAGTTCAAATAGCCATGAATACGCAGATTGCACTGAATAACAACTTGAAGAATCTGCCCTCCATACCCATTTATCTTCTTGTAGTAACTTAATAGAAACTCCATCCACAAGCTCCAACAAAAGATTAAAGCTCAAGATCTCATGTTGAAAGAGTCCTCTTCGCCAACTAACATTCCAAACCCATCTAGTGTCATCATGAAAATCATTCTCCAATACACATGATTCAGCATTTCTCGCCACTGCAAATAATTGCGGAAATGTTTCACACAATCGCACCCCTCCTACCCACTTATCTCTCCGAAAAAGAGTGTGAAAACCTGCACCCACACTTCTATCAAACTTCTCATCCAGCCATGAATTCTCTTGATGAATAACCTCCAACAAATCACGCCACCACAAAGAACATCTGTTGTGAACTGATGAACGCTGAAGAGAAGAAGCTAATCTTCCATATCTAGATTCCAACACCCGCACCCACAATGAACTATAATAGTTAACACCTCGCCACAACCATTTATCAAGAAGCGCCTAATTAAACCACTGCACATTCCTAATGCCCAAGCAACCATTTTTTCGCGGTCTACATACAGTTTTCCATTTCACCCAGGGGAGTTTAGATCCATCCTTAACATCCTTCCATAAAAAATTCCGTTGGATAGTGACAATTTCCTTTATTACCGACTTCGGCACCTTAAAAAAGGATAACGAGTGCAATGGCATAGAATTAAGAACGACATTAATCAAAGTCACCCTACCTCCAATCGATAAATACCTATGCTTCCATGATGCTAACCGCTTTTTAAGAGCCTCTAACACACCCTTCCATGCATTAGGCTTTCTCGGGTTAACACCTAACTGTAACCCGAGATACTTTAATGGGAAACTACCAATCTTACAATGTAGGAACTCTGCAGCCAAGTTTTCAAAGTCATCACCAGTGTTAATCCCCAATATAAAAGATTTATGAAAGTTAATTTTCATACCTGACATTAATTTAAAGCTAAGCAATACTGCTTTCAAAGTCCACAAATTCTGCACCGAAGCCTCTTCTATAATCAATGTGTCATCCGCAAACTGCAGCAAAGAAATATCTGGTCCCCCTTCCCCAATCGTCACACCAGAGAACAACCCACAAGTCATTGCCTTCCGCATAAGAACTCCTAACCCTTCCGCTGCCACAAGAAAAAGAAAAGGGGCAAGAGGATCCCCCGGTTTTAAGCCCTGCTCAATAATTAAAGCTGATAGACTTCCCCCACACACACAAGCTTCCATCCAACTGACCCATTTGTTTGAAAATTCAAAGCTACGTAACATAAACAAAAGATATCCCCACTCTATCGAATCATACGCCTTCTCATAATCAAGCTTTAACACAAAACACCTCTTATTATACCTTCGCACATAATCAACTGCTTCATTAGCCACAAGTACACTATCTAACATGTTCTTTCCCGGGATGAAGGCTGATTGTTCTTATGAAATTATTGAATCCAAAACTCCTTTCAACCTATTTGCCAAAAGCTTGGAAACAATCTTATAAAGACAACCTAATAATAAGATAGGCCGAAAATCAGATATCTGTTGTGGGCAAGACACTTTTGGCATAAGTGCTACAAAATAAGATAACAAAGACCTAGGTAGCTTCCCATTTCTACAAAATTCAGTAAACATACCCATCACTTCTTCCTTGATCACTCCCCAAAACCTCTTAAGGAACACAAAATTGAAACCATCAGGCCCCGGACTTTTATCACCCTCACACTCCAAAATCATCTTTCCCACTTCCTCCTCCGAAAAAACATTAACAAGCTCCTCATTCTGTAGAACAGAGACTATTGGTAAATTATTAATATCAATAGTAGGTCGAAGCCAACTTTTACTACTAAAATGAGCCGCAAAATAGGACACCACACCTGTTTTAATCTCATTAACCTTTTCGACACATCTCTCTCCAATTTGGAGCGCATGAATATTATTTCGTCGCTGCCTCCCATTAACACATAAATGAAAGAACTTTGTATTTAAATCACCCTCTTTCCCCTATCTCACCTGAGCTTTTTGGGCTATGAGACTCTCTCTATTCTTCCTAGCCTTCTAAATATCACCCACCAAAATTTGTTGACGCTTTTTCTCCACATCGGAAAGTTCTATCACATAATTTTTATCATTAATCAAACTCAACTCAGTTGTCAAATCAGAGATCATCTTATCAACATTTCCAAATACCTCAATATTTCATTTTTTCAATGCAATCTTAACATTCCTTAACCTCTGGCTAGCTCTCTGGGCAGCCCATGGAAGGGTAATATCTCTTTTCCACGCTTCCTCCACCACCTCCACAACTTCTTTATGAGTCAGCCAACAATTATTAAATCGAAACGGCTTCGGACCCCAGTTAACCACTTTGTGCTTAAGAATAATGGGACAATGATCAGACACATCTCTGCTCAGAACCTGAATAAAACCATCTCCCTAGTAATCAAGCCAGGAACTAGAAACAAGGACTCTATCCAGCCTGCTCATCATAGAAGCATCCCTTTTTATCCATGTAAATTTTTTACCCACAAGTGGAAGATCCACAAATTCCATTTCCTGAATGAAAGAATTGAAGCCCTCAATTTCAGAGATACCATAGTCTGCCTGACAACCCTTCCTCTCTGTCACTTGTCTCACAGCATTGAAGTCACCCAATATACACCTCATAAATTTGCCAAGACCCTTTCTTGTCATGAGCAAATCATCCCATAACTTTTTCTTCTCACTTAGTCTACACGATGCATAGACATTCACCACAACACATAGGTTTTCAGTAGCCAATACCTGCAAGCAAACACCTAGGAATCCAGTACCAGAAAAGGATAAAAGTATTTTACATTTGGAAGTATCCCAAAGTGAAAGCATACCCCCACTTCTGCCAATGGAAGGCAAGGCACACCAATCAAAATTCAGAGAACCCCACAAACGCGTACATAAATTACTATTACATATTTCAAGTTTTGTTTCCTGAATCGCCAAGAACTCCAGAGCTTCAGAGCGAACAATCTCACACACCTTCTTTTGCTTTACCGCACTCCCCAGCCCTCTACAATTAAATGAGCCAATCTTCATTTAGTATCAAAGCGAACCCCATATTCTTTCGCAATCGTTCTATCACGTACCTCCATCTCAATCAATTTCTCTCGAACCTGCTCATCATTCCCATGTATAACCAAACTAACCTTCTTGCCAATGTTTAGTAACTTCGATGCCATTACCTCATCATCACAATCTGTAGCAACCATTTACTCCCCCACCTCCACTGAAGGATTGGAAGGATGCGAGTTGTCGGAGCTCTTGGAAGCATTAGCTGAGATTTCATCAGTTAGCGATACCTGTCCTCTAGGTTGCGATGGCATTGACGCTTCTTTATTATGATTCTTAGGGTTTTTTCAAGAAGGTTCTATGAAAACTGCGCTCTTATGTCTCTTCCCTCTTTCATTACCTCAACTACCTTTCACAGAGCGTGCCTTCCGAAGGGATTCACGCACATTGACCCTCTCTTTCTCATTTTTGGATTGAACGGGATCGACTTGCGTTGTTCCAATTGTCTTCATATCCCGTGTTTCTGGATTTTTCCAAATCAATGCATCTAATCCAAACGGGTCTGACAAATTCAATCTATCTCTTACTATTTGGACTCCCCTCTCCACATTTTCAGAAGGCTCATTTACAGCATCACAGATAGCCACCGTTGGACCCATAGCATCCACACCACTAGCCACCAAACCCTCGTCCACCAAATACCCTTTTGCTGACACTTCACCCCTAATCACAGAATCAACCACACGACCCTTACTTCTGATATCACCTTCCAGCACACCCTTCTCCTCACTAGAATAGTTATCCAACGCTTCCAACTCCATTGAACCAACCTCAGAAGAGTCATTGCCGTCCTCAGAAGAGTTAGCCACACCTTCCTCTGTTGCGGCTAATACGTCACAGGCATGCTCTTCAAGCATGACTATTGAGTAAAAACGGTCATTAATTTTCACTGTAATGTTTTGCTTGATAAGCTCAGCAATGGTAGTACCTAATTGTATCCTCCCATAATCCAATCGTCGTCTTTCTGCCGTGACTTGGTCTATCTGGATAAAATCACCAAGCAAAGAAACCAACTTACGGAAGAATAATTTACCCCAAGCATGCAAAGGGACCCCATAACAACGTACCCAAGTCACCCTCCGCACAGCTACCATACTTGGTTGCCACTCTCGTAGATCATAGAACCATTTCTCCCACCACAATTTGTTGAGCGATATTGTATCCGTTAAATCTACCCCCGCATCAGATTCCACCAACACCATATCATCTCCCATGGTCGTGAGATTAATATCCAACATACCTTCTCGCAGAAGAGCCCCGCTAAATCTTGTTTTCTATGAAGGCGTCCAACCATAGCACCTCTACACTTCTCAATTCGCCCTTCATCACCTCAAACTCAAGGTGAGCCCAAGGTTTCTTCTTTTCCACCCACTTATGCCCTATGTGTGTGTCAACTAGACGGGGTGCTTTAAGCTTTTCCGCATACGTATTCCCTGACGTTTTTGTAGCTCCTATGACAAAGGAGTGTCTCGTTTCACTGCCCTTCGCAGACACCTTTGTTTCCACAGTTTTTTCCCTTGCATGCCTCGTCAAATTGATAGACAAGTGCATTTTGCCAATGACAATAGATCTAAGTTTAGCCTCCAAACTCTTGGCTTCCGCCATATCCACAAAACATACAAAACCAAAGCGACGTCCTCGTATATCACTCTTTTGAGGTATGAAATATCATCTATTGGATTATTTATCATTAATCATTCTCCCTGACAACCATTTATCAAAAACAAATTTATTTCACATTAAAAATAATTATTTTCATTAAAAATTAACGTAACCTAATTTCATTGAAATAAAAAATTTAATTACTGAAACATACCAAAAATTATACAAATTTTTCTCAAGTATCAAATTTATTTAACATTTCAATAATTTCAATTCTACATTATTCACTTTTTAGTTACTTTTAACATTGTTTAAGGTAAATCGACGCACAAGGCACAACCACTTCCTCTTTATTCTTCTTCACAAATTTCGTTCAACAACCACCTTCTCTTAAAATTTTATACTATTACAAAACTGAATTAATACAAAATTACATTTAAAGTAAAAATAAAAAAATAAAATTTCTTCCTACTCATGCAATGCCATCAACAACTTGGCTAAGACAAAGCAACTGAAAGAGGGAAAAGCATATGGATTTTATTTTTTTCAGCAAACTTGAGCCCAAAATCAAAGATGAAGAGGAAGAATGAAGATGAAAGGGGAGTGAAAGGTTGGAGCTGCAACGTGACCCTTCAGGGAGTTGCCATGTGGACCAATCGCTGCAAGTATAAGTATTGTTATCGTCTTTGACACAGTAGACATATTCAAGATGTTGCCATATTCCTAATCGTTGACGTAATTTTTTGTTTTCTAAATATTTTTGTCATTTTTTGTGTAATACATGTGTCAGCCAACATAAATGTCGGCATTTATGGGCTTGATATTAATTTTTTAAAAATAAAAAAATTCTCATATATATATATATATATATTTATAAAAGTCTCATTTTAGTAAGGTGTTTTTAATTTTACCCTAACTAGCTAAAAGAACCCCCACAATTGTGTAATCTATTTTGACTATTCACATTACATCAAAATCATTTGTTATATTTATAAATTGTTTAAAATAAATAACCCATTTTTAATCACTTTATTAATATAATATTCCTTAAAGAAAATGCAAACAATTCATTTGAAATTGTGGGTAATTTTGATTTTCACAGTATTCTAAAGAGTTTCACCTTTAAATTTTACTTTGATTAATTATTATGTTTAATAGTTTATGTATAAGAGACATATAAATTTATTTTTGTATATAGTTAAGATTATAATTATTCTAACTGAGTTTAACAATCTGTTTTAATTATATAAAAGAGATTTACCCTATCTAATTGAAATGAATCCTATTTACAATTACAATTATGTACGGAATGAACACAGCACTAAACTAGATTACAAGAACAGAGACGAGACGAGAGCTTGATCGGAAAGGTGAAGAGAAAGGTGTGGCAGAAGAAGTTGTTGGATTTCCGAAGATGTCTTCGCTTCCAGACGAACTGTGGCGGCGAATTCTGGAAATGGGAGTGGAAAGTGGGGATTTGAGTTACAAGGAACTCTGCTGCGTCTCCATCTCATGCCGCCGCTTCCATCGCCTCTCCTCCGAAGATTCTCTCTGGAACCGCCTTATCTCTTCCCACTTTCCTCAAACCCAACCACTCCTCCTTTCTCCCCCTTCTTCTAAATCCCTTTATAAATTAAGGTTTTCATCTTTTTCGATCTCCCAAACACCCTCTCTGGCGTTTTTGTTCTATTTTGTTATCTGGGTACTTGTAAAGTTCTGATTTTTATTTGTTTGTTGAATTTTTGGGTGGGTGAGGTTCGAGAGAGACAAGGAGAGGAGAATAGCGGCTCATAGGAGGGTTCTATTCAGAAAGCAGAGCCAGATTTCCGAACATGCTAGAAGGCTCAGAGACATTGAGACACGTGTGGCTCATGAAACCATCAAAGCCAAAGAAACTGCTCAAGAGTTATATAATTTGCGTAGGGTCAGGTACTTCACCTATTTAATCATTTATCATTCACACAAATTAAAAAAAAAAAAAAAACTCTTTTTCGCCCTATCAGTTCAAGTTGAATGAACGCTATGCTATCTTTTTGGTGCTTTGTATGCTTTAAAGTTATGATAATCGTATGATGTTTCTTTGCTTTTATCATAGAAAGGGGAACGGGTGGATTGGATTTTTCACTTCCTATGTAGCTTCTAGTTAATGTTGCACTTGTTAAGTTAGAATTATACCCTGCATTTATTAACTATTGTATTGTATCAATTCTTAATTTGTACTATTGCTTCTTTTTTTTGTGTTTTCTATGGGTCCTTAGTCTTTATTTATTAGCATTGGTATCCTTAGGGTGTATTTTGCCCTGTTGATAAGGTTTTGTGATTGGTTTTTGCAGACAAGCCTCTGTATCTTTGAATGTGTGGCAACCGGAGGTTGTCCGGGGTAGGCAAAGACAGATGGTGGAGCAATGTGATGTACCTGCAGAATTTCGGATACGTGCAGTTGAGATGGAACTCATGCTCTGTAAGCAACAGATTGTGGGGTTGGAGAAGTCCTATGTAAGTGTTGATATTTCCATATGACATTTAAAGGTTCGATGGCTTGTTACTTACACAAAATTGTGCCAGAAAGATGAAAAGCGCAGGCTTAAGATTGCAAAAGAAGAGTTGGCATCAATGAATTATCATCCTGTCCAGCAGCACACCCCTTTGAGTGGAGGGGAGAATGAACACAATGTTAAGCGGAAGAAGTTGAAAATTTGTAATAGCTGTAAGGCTTTCATTTTAATTCCCGCAATAATATCTGTATACAAAATCTAAACTATTGCTTGCTCAAGAATGCTTTTTATCCCCCGGCTTTTGGCTCTTGACTTGCATCTTTTAGTCTGTTAAATTTCATTTGTAAATAATGCCCTTGTTCCTTAGTTGTTGTTAGCATAGCAATTGTTGTCAATATGCAATTACGATATTGGAATTGCCCACCCTTTTGGTTTTTTTATCTTAATGTTCAGTTTGCATGCAAAACTACTAATGTTTTTCTCTTGATTGTTTGGTGCAAGAAAAGCAATACAAAATGCCATAGATGGATATGCATTATGCAATAAGTACATAATTATGTCATTTTCCATGTTACAAACAAACATTATGGTTCGGATTTGTCGGTGAGGTGCTGATCAACTGTCTATTGCAAATTGATTAGCTTTCTGTAAAGAAGAGTAGCCTTCATAGGATTCTTTACATATTAAAAACCGTATATCTTGTATCAGTAATTGATGTGTTTATTGTGAGGCTCAGGGGTCATCACAAGTGTACTGTCTTTGGCATTATCATTTTCCAACAATATACATAAGCAGAGGGGAACGTTTTACTTGTCTAAATTTGATGTTGATGCAACACAATTTATACTTTTTACTCTCTTCGTGATTTGTGGATCTTGATTTAAACACCTGCATTGTCTGTCTTTAATTTCAGCAATTGGTTTTTGATAAAACACAATGACCGCACTTGATTTATGTAACCAACTCCACGAGTGGGAAAAGCCTTTGGTTAATCTTTTCTTCATCCATGATTATAGATATCAGAATGTAACTAGTTGATAACAAAAATTGATTCATTCATTTTGTGCATTTTATTTGGAACTTGTAAGTTGAAAGCACTTGCATTGTCTATCTTTCATTTCAACAAGTATATTATATGTTTTGGCAGGAAGACATTGCATCGGATGACGAGTTGAAGTTATGGGAAGACGAAATTTGCTGGTCTTTCTTCCATTGAAAAGTTGTTCCTGCCGCGAAGACTGACTGTGTGAATCCTCTGATCATTGTGGATAGGATTAAGTAGCAATAAGGATAATAAAAACCTGATGAGCTAGAAACTTAATGAAAAGGGTCTTAGAATCATTGTGTTACTTAAAGAGTTCAGATAGCCACTTGATCACTCTCTTTGGACTTGGTGGAAACCTTGTGAGCTAGAGGGAAGCATGATCATCATAGGACGGGGCATGTTGTATACTCAATATATTTTGTTAGACCTTGATGTTCTGCCAATTGTCGTTTTCTTCTGGTTTCTCAGATTGAGCATTTATGATTACTTACTGCATCCGTATCCTCCATTGAAGGAAAAATTCATTAAAAAGCATTACTAGTTATTAGTTGGCATAGATAGTGTTTTTATTCTGCGTATATTTTATTGGACCTAATCTACTGTGTCTTAAGTGTACACGTCTAGTATTGTTGAGAGCCTTTATTTTACTATTATATTGATGTACTTTTTACGTAGCTTGTAAAAAACTGGGTATTAAGGTTTGTTGCAGGAAGTGTTAGATTGTGTCAGTTTTCCATGTTTACTAAGGTACAACAACCAAGGCTGCAAATTGTTGTCTCACGAGTACAGATGACAGATGGTGTTTGTACATTTAAATATAAGCACTTAAGCAGTATTGTACCACAATGCACGTCCCCTTATATTATAAGGTACCAATGAGATGTATTAGGGATAACCAACCAGCAGGGTAGGTCATCTTTTAATATTTGGGTTTTAACTTTGCCCTTTGGTTAGACTTGATTTTAGGTATTCAAAAACAGTGAAAAAATTTTAAATTAAAAGTGTAATAAATATTTTTTTTTACTAATATTAAAAAGATATCAGATTTAACTTTTAAAGCTGAGTTGAAGTATTTTAAAGTAATACATTTTTATGAAAAAAAATATTTATCACACCTTTGCATAATTTTATTATTTTTGAACCTTTAAACTTAGTTTTAAAGGTTAAAGTTAACAAAATTTATAAAAGTTAACTATTTTTATATGCTTAAGTTTCATTTTGATAAATTTGTTTAATGTTTTTTTTTATAAAGAGAAAGAGTTAATAAAACTTTTTGACATTTTTAATGATTGATCAAGTTTTTAAAATGTTAAAGTAATTTTTAAAAAAATGATGGATTTGAAAGATAAGTATTTTGATATTTTAAAAAATTAGTCAACCAGGTAAAGTGTGTAGCAGAGTGTATTATTAGTGCATCTTTTATATAAATTGTGACTTAGTTCTTATTTTGTCTGTATCTAAAGCTTTGCTTTATTGTCCCCCTCATCCCTGTTGTTGTTTCTTGCTTTGCATTACATCGCTATGATTCTTCCCCTTAGCGACTCATTTTGGAACAATTGAGGAGTGTTCTGAAGTCAAATAGGACCGTTTAGCCGTTACATTGCAGATTTTGATTTACTTTTTCATGGATCCATGCACTTTACAAATATTGATGTTGTACCCCTTTTCATTCATTTTTATTTTACGATTAAATTTGACCACTTAATAACAGTAAAATTTGATTAAAATAAATTAAATAATGTATTTATTATATTAAAGTTATAAGTATAATAAATTGTTTTTTGATAAAAACTTCAACAGTTTTCTTTTATTAATTAAGTATGCTGCTTGTAACATAATGATGGACAACATCTGCTTTTTCTTATAAACAAGTTCGAGAAATATTGCTACTTATTTTAATTATTTTACTTATTTTAAAATTATTTTTAATGAATTTTAGTCTATAATTATGTATTAAAAAACGTTAATAAATTAAAGAATTTATTGAAAAATTAATTTTGTATTATACTTTTAGTAGAAAAACTTAAAACTAATTTTTAAACTTAACTACGCTTGTCCATACCATTGCACTTACTGGTTTTATTAAATTTAATTACACTTTATTTTTTATGTGCATAAAATTACTTTAGAATAAAGGTTAAAAAAATTGTTCTTTTAATAAGAATCAAATTATTAGCTGAAAACATAGATATATAGTGTAACATATTACATTAATAAATAAATTTTTAATATAAAAGAATTGACATGTTATACAGTTTATAAAATATATTGGATTAATAGTGTAGCTTCACTACATTTATCTTAACAATTAATTTTATTTTAATAAAAAAATCCTAATATAATAATCTAATGTTGGATTTACACGTCTTGTTTGTTATACGTGAGAGAAAGCCTAATGTTACGTTGCATACCAATAATTATCATTTCATGGAAGAATAAAATTCAATTGAATTGGACAAATGAGTTGGACCTTATAATAATTCTTTATATATTGGTAGCTTTCAGAACAATATGCAACGTAACAAATATTTTGATAAAACACTTCATTTAAAATATTATTTTTATAAAGTATTAATTGGTATATCCCTCCCCCTTGCATAATTTTTAATTTTAAGTTTAATGAGTATTAAAATAAATTGTAATTAATGGGTGATCGGTAGTTAAGAATAGGCTGAAGATAATTAAAATCAAAATTAGATAAGTTTGCTAGATTTGATAAAAGAAAATGATTTTGTTAACATCATAGTCTATTTAATTTTAAATTCTTAAAACATAAATTTTTTTATAAAATATTTTTTTCTTATAAAAAATTACTAATTTTATTTGCTTAAAATTAGTCATAAAGATTGAGATTAATATTCTTTAGTAAAAAAATGTGTCACTTTATAAAATATATTGATAAAAAGATATATTAAATTTCATTTAATGAAAAATCAAATAATCTTTCTAGAAACATGTCCTGACAATCTCTAAGACTAAATTCATCTAAACTTCTACTAACAAAAGCAATGCTCAATTTACAAAATAAAAGTATAAGAAAAGGAAAAAAAGTTCCACGTATTAATTGTAACTAATGTTTAATGACGATTTGGACTTAAATTAATATAATGATAATATCACACCAGTAGTGTAAGGTGTGACCTATTTGGACGCTTAATTTTTTTAAAACGTTTTAATTAAAATTGAAAGTGAAATGTAGTTGCCATCTAATTAATGCTATATAACGACTGATCCAAAATGTGAGAAGAATATGTGATTAACATTGCTCTAGCTCATATTATAGTCTGTGATGCGTTTCGATATCATTTCACTTTTTTTAAAAAAAAATTTTAACTGCTCTTTATATTAAGATTTATATATTTTAGATTCAAATATTCATTCTTTATAAATATAGTGATATCTATTTACTATATAGAAAGGAAGGTTATTTTATATCAAGTTTCAATACTCCTGGTTTTTAGCCATAAACACTAGAAACCTTATTAAAAGAAGCCAGTATAACATCTGGTAGAGATTGTCTTCATGCATTTCTTCAGACCTAGAAAAGGTTGATGTAACCTATACATATACAAAATAAGTGTATTTAATAGACAATTCTTTAATTGTCTACACCTAATGAGATAGATGATATGATAAAAGAGAAGGATAAGGAATGAGGAATATTAATTAAATAAGCATTAACACTGTTTAAGTGTTTTATAAATCAAAGTTGTAAATTAAAGAAATTTTTAAGTGGTAAATGATAACATTTTTTGATTCTTTAACTTATGATTATGAGGATTCTTTAACTGTTGTTTCTTTTTATATTTTTAGGGTGTGCTACCATGCTATTAGTCCCCTCAAAGTCGGTCCACAAACAGGCTTTGCGTGTATGACCAGATTAAAGAAATGGAATCACAAGAAAAATTTCCTTTCATAATTAATGAGCCTTATTATTCTTAACATTATTTGCATATCAGAATTCATTACACCACTTAGCAGACCTTTTTATCTTATAGCCAAAAGAAAAAATGATGGGTAAAAATTAAAACTTTTGAAAGCACATGAAACAGTGACAGTTGGATACAAAGTGAAATACGTATTGGAGAATGGGTTTCTTACGTAGTAGATATTTACATAAAGGTCAATTCCATGTGGGGTACACACGTTTAATGATTTTAATCAACACACATTGAAACTCATCTCTAGAAGAAGATGGAGGGTTTCAAGCTTGCTCTTTACTCAAGGGACACCGACCAGTGATATTCATTTTAAGAATGCATAATATAAATAAAGAAAGGATTTCAATAATATGAAAAACACTTTATTTATGTTTCATTTAAGAATTAATGAAGCATGCGTATGCTTTTTGTTATTCAATAAATTCGGATATAGTCACTTAATCTTTTCTTCTCTTCGATAATTTATTTGTGATTTTCACTAGAATTTGTGCATAGTGGAGGAAATCATGAAAAGGAGCAATGAGTAGTAAAGTATATGTAATGTGTTGTTTTGGTGGATGTGAATGAAACCCACACACAGAGTAGTTACATATATATCAGATCGTTATCCTTTCACAGAAGAGGGAGTAATTAAGATCCAAAGAAAGTGACAGAAACTAAGTACTAACACACCATTTCAGTACATGCCACAGCTTGGACACATGCTTAAGAGGAACTGCTCGCTGCTCCTCATAAAGAAGCAAATACACACACACACTTGCACTCTCTCTCTCTCTTCAATATATTAATGGGTTAAAAACAAATAAATTAATTGAAAAAAATTAGCAATATACTCTTTATCCATTTTTTTTTTTGTAATTGGCAGATTCTTTTTTAAAGTGAAATCAATTTAAAGAAAAATCAATTTATAAGATATAAGTATTTTAACTTTTTTAAAATTTGACTAATTATAAAGTGTGTTACTGGCATTTCTAAGGGTTAATTATGTAAGAGGTTTGATAAATAATTTAATTTTTCACTTAATAAGTTCTTGTTATTTGCATGAGGGCTTATACTATAAACCTGCTACAAAACCTGCCTCTGTGGCCACGTAAAACTCAATATTTTGAGTATGAAACTTATTGTAATAAACTAAAAGATTTATTTTAATAAGTTGAAATGAGAAACTTACTGAAATGGTTAACTTCAAAAAATTATAAGAGTTATTAAATTAATGCTTGATCTCAACACTTTGTGTAGGGGAAAAAGAAAAAGGAGAGGGGGGAGGTGGGGAGAAAGAAAGAAAAGAATGTTCTGAGATGTTTATTTACATATGAAAGAAGAGAGAGAAAGGAAATAAAAATAAAAATAAAAATTCTTAGATGCCCAAATATATAAACCAGCTTTTGAAGGGATTGTAGCGCCCCTTTCTTATCCAAATGACATACATGAAGTTGGCTACCTAAAGAAATTTGAGTTGTTTGTTTGAGTAAAATTATGTGAAAAGATAAAACAAAAAGAAGGTGAGTCCCCCCTTTGTAATCTTTCCCTAAAAAATGGAGAGAGGGGAGGGTGTGGGTTTATGTGTTTTCATTATTTTTATGTTTTTAATATTTTATTTAATACAAAAACCATAAAAATAATTTATTAAGAAAATAACTATGATAAAAATTTTAATTTTTATTAATTAAACTTATTAGTATAATTGTAACTTTTAATAATTAAATAATTTTTATTTTTATTTTTACTCATCAAAACAAAAGTAGTAAACTTTTTTTCTATTTCTTTCTTTTATATTTCTACCCATTTAAATAACATATATTTTTTTACTTTATTTTTACTAAAATTTTCGCTTTTTATTTTTTTTATATTTTATCCCTAATCCAAATAGAATGTAAAATATTTAAAGTGTTAAGCATTTTTGGATAAACAAGTTATTTAAGCTAAAAATTTATTGTCTTACTTTCTTGTGATTGTAGACAGGACCACAAAATGGCACCCACAAATTTTAATACTCTTTCTCTCTCTCTCTCTCTCTCTCTCTCTCTTTTGGCATCTTAGGCAACGAAAAAAGGAATGAAATTCTCATGAAACAACGAATAAGGTGTATATTGAAAGAAAATAGAACTTTCGAAGCAATCTTTGATTATTTTTGGGTTTTGCTGAAGCTAATCAGATCAAGCCAAAAAAGATAACACAAGAGGCTGAAATTGGAGACTACTAAAAAGCAAAACGTTACTGCTAATGGAAGGTGAAGGATGAGTAGTTCTTTTCAGACGATCGACCTTAAACTGTTTCATATGAATACAATAATCGATTCAGGGGTTGAATTGATCTTTGCAAACTAAAAGTACAAATTAAATATTTATCCTGCACGATAAAAGACAAGTAACCACAAATCATTGTTCATTTGTTCCAGATTCTCTAAACATTCCCCAAAAGCTAGCAACAACCTTTACCCAAATCTCAAACCTCTCTGGGTATCCTTACAGTATTTTCTGCTCTTCTCTGCCAAAATTTCATTTATTGTTAGCCGTCCACTAAATTTTGGCAGTACCCCACATTCAATTTTCCTGTTTGCTGAGGGAAATTAAAAAAAAATTGACATGAAAATAAAAAATCAAACTATTCGTTGGAAAGTAATTAATGTCGTAATTAAGTTTCCTTTGAATTTTTATGTTTGGTTAGGGACTTCAATTTTCATAAATCAGAAGAATAGATTCGAAGAAAACTATACACTGCGTACTCTTTGAACCTCAATTTATTAGGTGTCGACCAAATTTAAGTAAAAATAACATGGTTATTAGTGTGCTAACAATATAGAGGCACTCTCAAGCAAACACTTCAATAAAAAATATAAATATTAACATTAATTATTTTAAATGTTTTATTAAAATATAATAAATATTTTTCTAATAAAAAATATTTAACGTCTTTTACATTATTAAGTGATATGATATAATTACACTCAAAATATTATTTTGAATTCTATAACTAATAATTGTAAATTTTAATTTAATAAAAAATAATTTTTAGTGTAATTACATTATATTATTTAATTAATAATACAAAAAAAAGTCAGATTAAAAAAAAAAAAGGTAAGAAAAAAATTAAATTCTATTAACTTTTGGTGACAAGGTGGCACGTGACTGAAAAAGGGAAAAGAGAAAAAGGCTCAAACTCCTGGCTGACTTTGGTTTCTACATTGACTGCAAAATTATAAAGGCAGTAAAAGAGTTAGGTGACTTAGGAAGGTAGATGAAGGATAGTAAAAAGCTTTAGTTCCCTTTGTTCAAAGTCATCGAGTATATAAAGCACTCACATGCATTGGTACTATTTGCAAGCTCTCTTGGGAAGTTTAGCTTAGCTAGAAAAAGGGAGTGAGTAGAGAGTTTTGAGGCAGAAGGTGGAGTGAAAATAACCCATGGGGAGGCCTCCTTGCTGTGACAAAGTTGGCATCAAGAAGGGTCCATGGACACCTGAAGAGGATATCATCCTTGTCTCTTACATCCAAGAACATGGTCCAGGAAATTGGAGATCAGTGCCTACTAATACTGGTAAATTTTCAACTGTTTATTTCCTAACATGTTTAAGTTCTTTTCTTCTTCTGTTTTTTTTCGTAAGATGTGATATATTATTATAGCAATGCCTTCTTCTTCTTGATCTATATGTATAAATATAGTTTTGTCTTTGAAATCAGTTACTACAATTTGAATCAAACTGATCATATATAGTTCAAACCTTTCTTCTCGAAGGGTTGTCAAGGTGCAGCAAAAGTTGCAGGCTTAGATGGACAAATTACCTCAGGCCAGGAATCAAGAGAGGAAACTTCACTCCCCATGAGGAAGGAATGATAATTCATTTGCAGGCTCTACTGGGTAACAAGTAATCCTCGCATCACATGTCATAACCCTCTCTTTTCTCAACAAAAAATGAAATGAAGAATGAAATCAATCTTGCTGTTACTTCCCAGTCCATCAAATACCATGAAAATTTTGAACAGCAAAATTCAGCCACATGATGGAGTTCATATATGTACTTTCATCAATTAATTAAATTTGATACAAAATTAAAACGACTTTTTTTTTAATTTCCTATTTTAGCATATTCCTATGATATGTCTGAATTTGTGAAGTTGTTAATTCTTGTGCAGATGGGCAGCCATAGCTTCCTACCTTCCACAAAGAACAGACAATGATATAAAGAATTATTGGAACACACATCTAAAGAAGAAGCTGAAGAAATTTCAAGCAGCCATGGAGCCCCACTCAGTATCAGACTCAACAACCAGTGGTCAATTTTTACCAAAGAGCTTTAATGACAGAAGAAATTTAGATATCAGCAACAACATTAATCATGCCTCATCCGTTAGGCTTAGTCAGTCTCAGTCCTCCACATATGCCTCAAGCACTGAAAACATTTCAAGGCTCTTAGAAGGTTGGATGAGATCTTCTCCAAAGCCACTGAAGAGAACCCAAGATGAAGAGCTTCAAAGCAATGATGATAACTTTGGAAACAGTAATAAGGTAGTGAAGTCAACATCAGTGCCTGCTTTGAACCTTCAGCGTCAGCACAAAAGAACCAAAGATGAGCAAGAGGGTGGAGGAGATATAGTGTCTCATGACGAGTTTGATTCTATTCTTTCATTTGAGAACCTAAACAATGCTGCTTGGGATAAGTCCACTTGTGATTCTATGCCTGAAAAGAGTTCTGAAGCTGCTCATGATCATGATATAGCTGCTGAGAGGAATAGGCAAAAATCTGAGAACAATAGTGCTCCTCCATTGTCATTTCTTGAGAAGTGGCTCTTGGATGAAAACGTTGGTCAAGTTGAGGAGATGATGGAGTTATCTCCTATGTTCTAACATGGAAATCGCCAATCCCTATAAATTTGGGATGTGACATTCATATCACATGAAAAGCCAGAGGGAAAGAAGAGAAAGGAAACTCTCTTTTCATTTGACTAGGGTTTAATCCTTTACATGGGTTGAGGTTCTGTGAAGCTGGGATCTCTAATCTCTTTCAACTTGTAACTTGGAAGTTTATGAATATGGTTTAATTATTTCAAGTACTATGCTTAGTGCATGTTGCTCTTTGTCTTGTAGAAAACTACAAATGTTAACTTGAGTCCAAATAATAATAATACAATAACAATTATATCTAGAGATTTGACAAAATTTTATTTTGCTGGCTCAAATCATTAATACCCTCAATTCTAAAATATGTGCATTAAGGAATACTTTGAATTTTTCAAGCTTAATTTATATTGTTTCTCTTCCATTTCTGATCGGCAGTAGTGTGTAACGATATATATATACATACTAGAAGAGAAAAATGGAAATGAAAAAAAATGAAGGATAATTTATTGGAGAACGATTATTCATCTTAGTGATAATGAGGATATATCAGCTCAGTTGTCAATAATTGATGTGCCCAGAGGAAAATTTGATGTGACCAGTGTCCAAGTGTACAAGGTAATGGACACAAAAATCTTTCGATGTTGTGGCCAGTAAACTTCATCATCTGCTAACGCTTTGTTTCGTTAGGCTAAATCACAGTTGAATTATTAATTATTACAAAACCAATCAAATACATGGAAACAAACCGTTGCATCTTTTTAATTATCATTGCCATTTTTTCGATTAATAGTTTAGAGAGAGGACATTTGAATTTCAGATTATATGAGGGATATTTCGGCATCTCTGGCAGAAAAAATAAAAAATGAATAACCAAATACTTTTCTTTATTTATTTGGTTGAGTAAAAAAGTAAGAAAAGTGAAAAGTAAATGTAAAACATTTTTATTTTCTTTTCCCTTTTTCTAAATTGTGAAAAGAATAAAAAATCACAAAATTTCGTCATAATTTTTTAAAGTGTTTCTGATATATTTCTAATTAAATTGAAATGTTATCATGCAAATGATTAAACTACAACTTTAATTTTGAATCAAGAGAGACAAAGAATACTGAAAACATTTAACATATGATATAAATTTTGTCTGAAAATAAACTTGGGTCTCACACTCTTTTTTTTTCTGTCTATCTTCCTATTTTCTCTCTCTCATGTGAAGTAAGAGTGGTTCTATTTTATTATCCTTTTATTTCTCTCCAAACTCTTTATGCCTGGTTTCAGTTCACTTATACCAAACAATATGCATAAGATCGTAGCTTGAAGCATCATATTGTATTATATATTTTTCTTATGTGAACACGAATTATATTTTATTAACTATCAAGCATGAAATGAGGTCTAGAAAAGAGGAAGAATAGCCATATATGAGTGAAACATGATGTTGTCACGAAAGTCTTGCTAGCAAATAAGGCAAATGGGTGCCTAAAACTCCTTTCCTTTTGGAAAAAATTCGTATGGGAAGCATGTGATCTTCTTTTTACCTTTCGGTGTGAGAAGCTGGCTACCATTGCTAATATCATGGATCATGGCTACCGTATATGCTTATAACTTTCACAGGATGCAACAAATAGGGCTTCAATCCTCTGCTGCTGGTGCATGTGAACCATCAATTCTCATACCAATTAGCTGCCAATCATATCGTGTCATTGTTAAATACCTTTTTCTATTTTAAAGTATCCTATCATTTAAGAAGAAATATCAATAGTTTCAATTATAGAAAAGCATATTTAATTATTATAAAATGTTGACATCATACTTTCAAATTGATTTTAAGCAACTAAATATGATAAACTTTTATTGAAAGGATTTCTTACATCCATAGATCCAAAGTGTAATAAATAATGTCAACTTTTTTCAATAAAAATATTAAAAAATTAAAATCGTAAATGAAAATTTTATTTCAGTTAAAAAGATATAATCATTAATTATATAATTAACTGCTAACATTTTGATTCAAAATGTATATATAATAAATGCATAATTATTTAAATTTTAAATACTTTCTATTTAATGACTAGAGTATTTACTTTTAGAGGAGTGAAGTTAAAAAAAACAAAACATCTCATAATAATGCTGATAAACAATGAATAAATAGTGATTAATAAGAACAATAGTAAAAGCCTCTAAGGGCAATAATTTTTTTATTGGGTAATAATAATAGCAATAATTTGATGTTAAATTTGTGGATAGCCCACCTTGACTTTAAGACTATATTTAATGCAGCAGCTTTAAGACTAAATGCGGCATGTTGTGATTGGCAGTGGACAACTAGAGATGAGGTGCATCATTTAATAATTCTAATAATTTATTTTGCAAGCAAAATAATGTAATGAGAGAAATTTATTATAAGTATGAGAGTGAAAGGTAAACGTGAAAACAATTATTTCCAATGGAGTAAAACCAGTAGTAAGTAGTAACCTATCTTTATTTTCACATGAAATAACATTTTCCCAATAGAAATAACAAGACAAGACACTCCATGACAAACCAAAGTTACAGAATTGACACAATTCATTGCCTTTTAAATTTTTTTAATCTCTCCCTAAGTAATGGTAGGGATGGTTACATAATTAGGGTCTTCTTATAGCAAAAAATGTAGCATATAGGAAAGAAAATTGCAGCATCTTGTGAATCTAAATGAAGGACAGAGAAAGCATGTGATTGAACTCAAAAGTAAAAAAGTGAAAACTCAAGTAGTAACGGCAAATAAATGAATGTGTAGGGGGTGTGATGGAGGAGTGTTGGATCATTTATGTTGTTGTGATGAATATGCCCCGTAGGCCACACCTTTTCTTCATTGCCTACTTTTTTGGGTAATCAAAAGTGGGGTTCTCAATTTCTCTGCCCTAATAAAATGTTGTTTTTCTTCTGTTGATGCTAAATTTCCTCTATCTCTTATATGGTACTTATATTTATTCATTCTGACTTATTCCGTTGTAACCATTAATATTATAACATAGCCAATTCACTAACTGCTCCTCACATTCAAGACATTCAGCCTCTCACTTTGCCTCTTTTACCCTATGTATACACTTTTATTGCTTTTACAATATTGCAATACTTTTATCTGTCAAATAAACAAATGCTTATTAATTACTAACACTTTTTTTATCTCATGAATTTAGGGTGTGAAAGTAATGCTACCTACATAATTACTAGAATTACCTTCAAAGTATGTTTGGTTTCTTAATAATTTGCAAATTTTTAAACAAGTCTCCATGTTTTAAGATTTAGTAAGTAGGCACTTAAATTTTAAATTTTTTTAATTAAGTCTCTTATTAATTTTTGTCAGAATTCCGTTAAGTACCTATATTTAGTTGTTTTCTTTTGAATAATTCAGGAATTTACTAAAGAATTAAATTAATTGCCTAATCTCTAAACTATCTAATTTTTTAATTAGGTCCATGTATTTAATATAATTCTCAAATAATTTAAGGACCTATAAGTTAATTCAAGGTAAATATATATATTATTCCTTGAAAGTGACATTCGATTTATTTTTAGCCCCTAAATGTACAATTTGATCTTTAAAAGTGACACTTTGTTGAGCCTTAAAAGTTCTCAAACGAAAGTTTTGTTTAGTACAGTTTAATCTTCAAATATATTAATTTGCTCACTTTTTTTATCATTCTTTCACAAAAATATAAGTAACAGTTTTGAGGACCAAATAATTCCTTAAAAAGATTAAAATACAAAAAATTCAGAGACTCAAAAGACCAAATTATAAAAAGCAAAAGTTTTAACAATTAAAAGTAATAAAACATCACTTTCAAAAACCAATTTATGCATTTGCTCTTGATTTAACCTTCAAATAATAACGTATGACCAATAATCTTATATAAAAAAAGTCTCAATATATATGCATTGTCTATCACAGAATTAGTGTCAGTCTCTGTCATCGGAGAAAACTAGAGTGACACTGTACGGTTTAACTGTCTATCATTTCAGGAGGAGATCCCAGTCACAGATCTTCCTCTTTGTACCATTTATACACTGTCACAAAACATATTCCTAAGATTACCCAAACCATTTCTGTTTCTTCGTTGGATTCTCTTCAAGACATAAATTATAAATATACAATTTTCTTCCCGCTTTTTGAGGTTGTGGAAAATCCTTTAGGATATGCTGGGGAAGACACCCATTTTAATTAATGAAGATGAAGACAGCATTTAGTTTCACATGACAATTAAGAATTAAAAAAAACCAAAAAAACAAAAGATTTGTAAAATATGTCTAGTGTCCGTGCAATTATGCAACTTCTTCCACCATTTTTGTAAGTATGTATCAATAATACTAGTTGTTTGCTTTTAATATAAGGTCATGATGTCGTATAACCCTATCCGTATGGGATTTCCCTATTCCAATCTCAAGTTAAAAATGAACTTTTTTTAATTAAAATAGTGATATAAGTAACAACAAAAGTCATCTTTGTGCTAGGTAGGGTCCATAGCAAAATTACATGTATAATAAAAAAATAATTTAAATTAAATAAAAGGACTTTAAAAAAATTTAAAAATTAGGGAACACACTTAAGAATCGTTAAGATGGAGAAAAGAGAAGAGAAAGGAAAAATATTTAAATTTGAGAAGTTGTCTCATTTGATTGAAGAATAAACAAGGAAGGAAGGAAAGTTTTACAAAAAAATGTTTTGATAAATTTTTGAGTTGTTTTGCCCATAATTTAACAAACTTTTTCCTTGTTTTCTTAATTTTCTTTCTTTTTCCTCTGCAAATAAACAGTGGGTTAGGGTGGGCTTAAAAAGGTTTTTTTTTAATTATAAATCATACAAATATTTTAAGGTTATTGAAGTTAAAGTTTAAAATGAAAATAGGAAATTATGAAAAATAAAGGTTTATATAAATCTTTAGTTCTTAAAAAATTTACAATTTTTATATTTGGTCTTTATTTTTATTTTTTTCAAACAAATTATTAATTTTGAACATGGTATTATTATTTGGATTTTAGTGGATGAAATAATATTTTTAAACATTTATAATATCATCTTTGAAACCTAATCTTGACTTCATCTTTTGAGGTCCTAAAGATATTCAAAATTAATATATTAAGAATCGAAGAAAAAAAAAGAGAGTTGACTTTAAGTTCATTTATGTTAAAATAGATTATATTGCACATATCAATTTTTGAGGGCAAAGGGGATATAGTTTTAAATTAATAAAAAAGTATAATATAATTTAAACATCTCTCAAAAGATAAGAGCACGATTTATTTAAATAAAAACTTTATTAAAACTCGTAGAGGATGGGTTAAGTGAAAAAGTACTTTTAACTTTAACAAAAGAGTCCCTTTCCTCAATGTTAAAGGTTCAACTAACCTCACACGAAAACATCATATGTGAATGTTTTATGTTCAAAAGGTATAATAAATAAATAAATAAATAATCTAAGTTTTTCTTTATTAACTGCATGTAAATGATTTCCCTTCTCCGGAGTCACTCCTGTTTTTCTCTCTTTGTTGTGTTTAGTAGGAAGAAGTAATATATATATATATGAATAAAAAAGAAAGAGTTGTTAAATACAAATTTAAATTTTTTTCTTTTCTCGTGTATATATTACACAATTAAGAATCAAATTCTTATTCGCATCAAATAAAATCCCCTATTAGCATGTTTAAGTAATATAATTATTTATCAGTTGTATTAGACTTTATTTTGTAATTTGAAAATTTCCTTGCTCTTTTGATGCTGGATCAAACATAACTGCCTGTAAATTGCTTCCATTGTCTAACAAAGTATCCTCTAAAATGTAACATAAAATTATGGGTGTTTTTAATTAAAAAAAATTACAGCAGTACAATTGATTTATGATACACATACTTTAATGACAATTCAATAAGTTAGGTTACTCATTTTCCGATGTATAGACATTTGCACACATATTTAACAGAAAAATCCAGGAATAAACATAATTAAAACACAAATGTATCTTTGAATTAGCCTAATAATTAAGCAAAGGTTGATGCTAATCGTGTAAAATTTGACACCGTTAAATCCATTTGCAACAATAATGCTATTATAAATTGTACCTAACATTGCATGGCTGTCATGAGAGATAAGAGCCTCCATTTGTTATGATCCTCATGAATAGGGCTTCCATTTTGTGCAAAACATAAAACAAGTCCACACATGGGGACCACAACAAGATGCTATGTGAAGCTTCATCGCCCCATACTGCACATGTTTGAAGGTGCTTGGCATTTTTTCAATGAGGCCATATGAAAAACATAATACTGATTTTCTCTTTAGTTGAGTCTAGATTGAAACAAGTCAGCTACACAGGAATCTTAGCCAATTGCATGGAAAGACTAAAAGGGACAACCTACTAAATCATTGTTATTGCCCAATTACTATGTGATCCCACTGCCTTCAATGCAATTTAAGTTTTGTCCTGTTCCTAATATAAACCATTAGTCTCTCTCTCTCTTCCCCCACCCTTCTCTTGCTTTTCTCTCTCTTTCTATTGTAAATCAACATCCATGCTATTATGTGGAAAATGAAGTGGTTTGCTTACTTCAACAAGTCCACAGCATTTAATTGGCCTTCAAATTAGGCTAAGCATATGGACCAGTGACGAAAGGAAAGGAGTGCCAATTTCTTCAAATTGTGATAGGTGATAGGGATCATAATATGAAATGGAACCAACCTAAGAGAAACGAACGTAAGTTTCAGCGATAATAAAGATTTTGTAAGTGTTAACCTTGTACTGTACTTGCAGTATGACCAAAAGGAAGAAATAAAAAAAATGCCACTCGAATGGAAGGAATATTTAAATTTGAATTAAATTTTCGTTCATCTGAAATAAAAAGTAATGACTGTACATAGCTGGTTCCTCCATTTCGAGACCTAGAAAATTTGTA
The DNA here is from genome assembly GCA_024086825.1 of Abrus pulchellus subsp. cantoniensis. Taxonomy (NCBI): domain Eukaryota; kingdom Viridiplantae; phylum Streptophyta; class Magnoliopsida; order Fabales; family Fabaceae; genus Abrus; species Abrus pulchellus. The sequence goes on from CM044050.1 coordinate 14,113,246, forward strand.
ATAATATTTTTGCTTGATTTAAGGGGGTGAAGTGCTAATATTCTGAAGTCTGAGGAAAAAATGCTACTTGTCTTGTTCAGAGGAAACTATTTCGTCGATGTTTTGAAAATATAGCTGTGTATGACTATGATAAAAAATAATCGAAAACTTAATATCAGATAAGATGAAAAAAAAAAAAACCAGTAAAGATACAAATATAACCCTAAATTGATACAATGGACAATTCAAACCTAAGCTGTAGCGTTCCGACCCGAGAGTCAACCAAGAATAGGTCAACTATGAAATCTATAACTTTTCTTGATGAAAATTAGTATAACTTACAAGCCTTTCTGAAACTGATTCTGTAACAATTTATTGAATTAAAATTTATAACATTAACCACTATAGCAAATTAGGAGATATAAGTAACTACCGCAAGAGTTTCCTCCTTACACTCAATACTTTGAAACATAGTCCTATGTTATTTTAAGAAGGAATATTTAATCTGTACAAAAACCAATTCTGCTGAATAAATAATGGTATTGGCAGTCTAATGCTCTCCATATATGTATTGTATATATATGATACATTGTCGAATAATAGTATATAGAAAACATGTCAATAATCCGATAAATCATAGGAATATTGTTCATCATTGATAGGTGGGGAAGGAAAGGTGAAGAATAATATGAAAAGAATAGAATGGAAGGCCACACTAGATCACCCATAACAAAAGTAAAAAAAAGAAAAAGAAAAAAACATTGTACATCAAGTTAGTACCCTTTTTGCTTCATGTCCACCTCAGCTTCAAGAACTGTGCCTTGTCCAAATAAATAGTGCTTCTGATGCATAAATTCAAAAGATTAGAAAAATATCCGGAAGCCTAATTTGTCTTCTGATACTGATTCTATCCAAGAACTGTGTGTGTACCTATACAAGCATAAGGACTTTCTTGAATGGCGGTTCCATGAGAGCAGCTGCAATCTCCGAAAGTCAATTGTCCTCATGAAGGAGGTTTACATTTTCAAAACCTCTTCATAGATAGAATGGAAGAGGGCAGTAGAAATATACCTCTCACCAAAACTGGGAAAAATAACCTTCAAAGATGAAAAATAAAAGGCATAGGAAAAATCAATAAGCATTATTAAAATGAGTAATTTATCATGGAAAGTAGTAAAATACAACATCTAAATTAATGAAATATGTATACACTTCAGCCCTCCAAATTTCCACTCTTGCTAATTATTGGGCAACATCATTGTTAAGTTTTCCTAGGCCTTTATTTGTCATGTTGCCACTTCTGTGAAGGGAAGCACAGAAACCCAACGTCATCTAAACCCAAAAGAATATAATTTGCTTCTAGCCACTTGTAGTTCTATAAACTGAATGAAGAGAAATCTTAATTATAAGAGGTTAATTTTGCAAAGAGTTATAATGATCTAATTAAAATGGAGTACCAAAAATAAGCGTGCAACATAACTTGGGTGCAAAGATGATGTAGAAAAAAAATGAACTATTGAGTTCAACATTCAACCATTGCTAATCATAAGACTTGAGTAAACAGAAATATATCTCTAGGCGCAACACCTATTAGTTGTGAGAAAAACTCAGCTTAATTTTATTATATCAACATCAATGTTATAAATATTTGTAGAATAATTAAACTCACCACAATAAGTTTCCCGGAATTCTCTGGCCGTCTGGCTAAATTTATGGCAGCAGCTGCTGCAGCTCCTGAAGAAATCCCAACCTTGACAGAAATTGAACTAATTATGATAGAACCTATTCTAAAAACCATAATCAAACTACTCTGTTGTTTAAGGTGATATTGTAACATTCAGCAACACACAAAGCTAAAGATGAATAATGTCAAGCCAATAAATAAATTGAAAATTTCATCTAGAATATACACACTAAAAATACGATTGAAAACTAAATGCAGATTACACACTTCAGTGCATATGTAAAACAGTAAAATTCATAATGCCAAAATATTGCAAAATTTCGGCAGATAATTGACATTAAAATATGAAGCATAAAACATATTATATATTCAAATATATAACTTACCAGCAAGCCTTCTTTCAGAGCTAATCTCCTTGCCATTTCAACAGCTTCAACATTGGTAATCTGTGCTTTCGCATATCAAGTTAATTAATAATGGAAAATATACATATAGTCATACACAAATATGAAGTTAATGACACTGCATTATTAGACACAAAAAACCACCAAAGTAATAACTGCAAAGCGTTTAGTGGACGAAACTCCACAGAAAACAATCAAATCATATGTAGATGATTCCAAAATTGTACCCTTTCACCCGTTAAGTATAAACCTTGTTGTTTAGTACAGAAATACCGAAACCAAAAACCTCAAGCAAGTTATTCTGACCAGAAATAAAGTGGTAAGTATACAACAGAGGAGGAATAACTTTTTTTTTTTTTTGTTTACCTTGATAACCTCGTCAAGCAGTTTGATATCCAAAATGCTTGGCATGAAACCTACAACATACTCTAATACAGTCAACAGCTGAGAAGAAAAATATGATTCAAGTGGATATGGTCCTTGAAACTAACGACATAAAGAGGGGGGAAAAGATCATTCATCAACTTCATAAAAGATTCATACCAGGATTGTCTCCTGAAATTACACTTCTATCTGCAGGTTCCACCCCAACCACCTAAGCAAGACATAATATGCCAGACATAAATGCTAGGTTAAAGAAATTAGAACAGCTAAAGCATCACTTGCACTTTAAATATAAGAAGCACGCAAAGTATACATCAATAATTGTCTATCAGATGCCTAATACCCACACTTATGATGCACAATTTACGTTGCTTACTGTTTATGGTTTAGTCAAACATGCTAGAATAGACAAACTAATATTCTGTGCCTTCTGGATTCTTTTGCCTTAATTATTCTATCTCCTCCCCTCTCCCTCTCTCCATCACAGGAACACAGAAAAATAGAGTCAAGTCCCTAAGGGTTTAGAATATGAGAAATATAATGCACAAGCCACAAGCTGTCATCATACTGATTCAACAATTACATGTAATTGCTTTTAATACCAATGAAGTGCATATCATGGAAATTTGAAGTCATGAGCTGATATACTTAATAATGGAAGTAAGTGCCACAGGACCACTACATACCTTATTCAATTTGAAATAACAACTAAATGCATATCAAATGAATAATCAAACCTGTATTTTTTTGTTCATCATTTTCAGATAACGGCCAGTGCCAGTAATAGTGCCACCAGTTCCAATCCCAGCAACCAATACATCAACATTACCCATGGTATCCTCCCATATCTCCGGCCCTGTAGTTTCGTAGTGGATCTGTAATTTGTGCATTTAAATCTTAATAACATGTAACTTAATTTATGTTGAAAAATTTCTATTTTCACTGATGCACTAAATAATTCGAAACACAGTGATTGATAAAGTCAAGGTCTTATAGGAGATCCATTAAGACCTAACCTTTGTATTAGTCATGTTATCAAACTGTCGAAACATGTAAGCATTGGGTGTGCTGCGAACAATTTCTTCAGCTTTGTCAACAGCCCCTTTTAGCCCCTTCTCAGCATCAGTCAAAACAACCTCGGCACCAAATGCACGTAAAAGGACTCTCCTCTCAATATTAACGGAAGCAGGCATCGTGACTATAAGTTTGTACCCCTTTGTTGCTGCAACAAAAGCAATGCCAAGTCCAGTATTTCCAGTTGTTGGTTCAACCAAAGTAGTCTGCAAAATTACAAGCATTGGGAATTTAAGGAAATCCAAGATTCAATACCTTGGCTTTGAACAAACATTACATCATAGCACTATAAGTTTAAAGATAGCTGCAACAGAAAAGACTACATTGATCTATACACAAAAAATATTCACAATGTACCTTCCCCGGAGAAATTGCCCCAATCTCTTCAGCATCAGATAACATACTATAGCCAATTCTGACATTTTAAACAATAACAGATGTTAACACGTGATCTATCTCCTAGCTGGGCATCAAACTCAAAAAGCACATTTCGAAGTGCAAATCATGGAATGTGGAAAAATTTCTGACAAAAAAAGTTGTACTAATGACCAGGCTTATCTAACATCTGACAAAACCAACTCTAACATAAATAAAGAATATAAAGAAGATAACAAGATAATGTCATTTGGTACAAATACCTTTTCATAAAAAGTGTACTTTTAAACAAATCAAGAAAGTGATAGCATGAGTGAAGAGAAAAAAAGCTTTTCAAGAAAGATAAAATTTTACTCTAGAGTGTTCACACTTCACAAAAACTGTTATGTACCCTTCAGCATTTTCATAATAGTAATAATAATAATAATCCCCACTTCTGACAATGTCTCATTCATTCATACATTTTTACTTCACACTATCTTCATATTCATTCTTACACACATTATTATTGACCGAAATTTACTACAGGTATGTTTCCGAGAGGGTCTTTGGAGGGGAAAAGAGGGGAGGGCATATTTTTAAATGATTAATACATTAAATTTATGTTAATATATCAATTTATATCTTTCATTTTGAAAAAAAAATTTAAAATATATTTATTTAAAATAAAAAATTTTACCTCCCCTCACCTGCAACTCACAAAACTATACAAGTCTCACTTGGTATTACCGAGTTTCACTCATAATTTCGAGAATGGTAATAAAATTAAGCCAAAAGTGAAAAGCATGTCAATAGCATGTTGATGTTGTGAGTAATACCTGTCCTTGACACTTCGGCAAGGCTGCATAGACTCGAGTTTTGCAGCAATATTTGCCACACATCCTACTGTAACTTTGTTGAGGTATACCATTGGCGTATTTCCAATCAGCTACACCATTTCAACGTTTAAATTAAAAAAAAAAAAACCCTATAATTATGATTCTTATTAAAAGTAGAAAAAACAAAAAGTAATTAATGGGAGAAATGGAAGAACCTGGGTGACATCTTCGGCAATGTTGACGGCGTCAAAGGCTTGTCTGGTAGAGTAGAGTAACGGTGTAGAAGCTCTTAGGGTGGGAAGGGTATAGGGTTTGAGGCTAACAAGAGGGTGGCGTTGGAGCTGAGTAGTAAAAGGAAAACACGCAGTTGAACATGATATTGATGATAGCACCATTGTCATCCTTCAACTCGCTCACATCTTTTAAGATTTAAGATGGGTTTTATAATTTACCAGTTCCAGGTTGGGCTCTAATCTTGGGCTTGTTTATTGATAAAGAATCGTAGGCCAACAAAATAACCAGATTTTTAATAATTTTCTATTTTTTTATTATATTTGTTTTCTGATTCATATAGTCACATGATCATTTATGCAATCAGAAAATGTATATAATGTTAAATTATTATATAAATTTTAAAAAATAAAGATATTGAGTAAAATTTTATTGAACTTCAAGAAGTAGTATAATTTGCCCAATATTATAACAACTTACTAATTTTTATGTCAAATTTACATTACACCGCCTCTAAAATCTGAAATTTTTAATTACTTTGAATAATATTCACATTTTTTTTTACTTTCCTTTTTCTTCATCTCACTTATTGACTGGCACATTTTAGTTTCATGAGTATTGACTGAAAATTTACATTTTTTTGACCCTCAAGATTCTTTTGTTACATTATGCAGTCAGTTTTAGAGGATTCTTTTTTCTTTACATGAACTGGTTTTCTAACTTAAAACGAAAGAAGCCTTAAAAATGTTTTCATTATAGATTCTTATACATTTTCTTTTCTGGGTTCATTATACTCTGGGCTGATTATTATTCCATGAAATGCTGTGAGAACAAAAGGCTAAATGGTCTTCTTCACATCCAATTAATACACAAAGAATTCTTGTGGAAAACACAATTAATTACAGTAGTTAGTGAGACATCTGAAATATTGTTGAAGCTGAAAGCAACATGGAATCTCCAAATAAATGGGAAATGACTCAAAGCAGAACCAAACTAACAAATTCATGATGACATGTGGCCAATTAGTGTGGTGTCATATCGCTTCTTGAAAGGGTTGATCAAATCAAGAACAAAGTTTTCAATTTTCATTGTATACGTACCCTCAAGTCCAACCACAAGTATATAACCAATTTGCCTAAACCCTCTTTCCTATCATAGTTAGCATTTTTACATAATATATCTATGAAATATTCTTACATGTCTAGGGTCATATGCCATAACCAATGGTTATGAGGTGCACAACTCTAAACAAAAATTATTTATTTCTCACGAAAATTTAGTACCATAAAGAGACCTGAAAAACCTTCTAGACCTGTTTGTTTTCAATTTCATGAAAGGAACCTTACGTGCAACAGCTTGCCAAATCATTTGGACAGCATCACCTTCCCTAGATGGGAACTGAAACTCAAAGAAACTTTGAACCTCTTTCAACATGTTCCACATTCTAGTCCACTCATCCTTGTCAATACTCCTAATGAAGTTTATCAGAAACTTCTTTTTGAGAGCATCCTTTGTACGAACAAATATGCAAAATTGAGAGTAGTCAAGCACATCCTCATATGGCAACTCAATTTCATCACTGATGATAACAGGAACACAGTGGCTAGTAATTGCATCAAACAAGCGGTTTGATGAAGGGGTGTCACCAGCTATGTTGAGGCAGAACTTGGAAGATCGCATGCCTTCAGTGGCCTTTTTTACTCCACCTTTTTGAACACTCCCAAATGAAAAATGCACATCTTTTTCATGTTTTAAAAGATTAAATAGTTCTTGCCGTACATGACCTCCCTGAGTATATAGGTCTGAAAATTATTAGGCATATGATGACATAACTGCATATATGTAAGTCTGAATTTTAAAAGAGTACCTACACAGTCTTCAGCATTAGCTGAAAAATGCTGAGGATAATAAAATGGCAATTGACTTCACGTGACAAGTGTAAAGAGATATAAGAAATTAATGAAAGACAAGTATAGGAATTCAAAGAAGATGCTTCTAGTTAAGCAAACTACACCTTTTTATTGTGAATAAAAAATAAAGATTTATGAATTATTACAGTCAACCACATAATCCTGAGGCACCCACGATTAAGCCATTACCAAAACATGAGACTGTTCCATCACTTTCCTCCTACAGCTATGAGATATTAAATTTTATGGAAACACAAATAAGACTAGGACCCACTTTAGCCCTTGTGTATGTGATGCAATCTAAGCAAGCATTTGAGAACATAAATTCCTAACGACTATCTCAAGATCACCATGTGTTTATGATCCTAAACTATCATCATGCAACATGACATGAAGTTTTAATTAGTTTTTATTAATTAGTAAACATAATCTCATATGTCACATGATAGTTAGCCGAGACCATAGGCCCAAATCATCTATAATATTTTTCCTCCTCTCCATTGTTTAACTTCCAAAATCATTTCATGCCACCACATGCACATGTTCCAACACAAAATATATGATTCAAATTATTTTAGACACTTATTTTAATTACATTATTCAACAATTTAAAATTAATTTTATCAAAATAAACTTAACTTTAAAACACAGAAGTACCGTAAAGGAAAAATTAAGAACTGTTATCTAACTCATAGCTTCAGGATGTAATTGAAGACCTCTCAAAAGCGAATTGAAAGAAGCAACAAAACCAAGATATTAAAGAGAAAGAGGAACATACATCTTTTCTATGTATTGCTCCTTGAAAGTAGAGCAATAATGGACGGCTATCAAAGGTGGATTGATCATTGACATAGGGTGCAACTACATGTTTATAAGGTGCAATCACATCTTTCTCAACATTGGCTATGTTGGGAGGGTACCTCCCAAAATCTGAGAGTATGAAGGTAGCAGGCCACAACTTCATTCTCGCATCCGACATACTATTTGGATGATGAGCCAAGATCACATGGTCCCTTCCCCCTGATCTCTTCCATTCCCCTTGAGCTGTCAAATACTTCACCAACTTATCTTGCAACACCTTGTTCTTGCTCTTCTTTTCATGTGGACTAGTTCTTGAGCACCGGTTATAACTCAAAGAAGAAAAGAATGGCACAAAAATAACATCAGATTCACTTGAGTTTCTAACTCTAATTACACTCCTAGCACTGGAGCCTTCAGGTAGTTCTGACGCAAGAAGATCCAAAGTAAGCCAATACTCTATACTATGCTGCAAATTCAACCCTCCAGGGTAACTGGGTATTTTAGTTCTTATATCTGGCCAAACACTGTTTCCTTCAGGTTTCCAATCCAAAAGTCCAAAATGGAACTCAGAAGGCAAATCATGCATGAAAACTTTCAGAAGAGCTTTGTCACGTGCCATGCAATTCACACCTTTTTCTTCTTTAGGTTCTTGTAGTTGTTTCTCATCTTCTTTTTCGTTGTCCACGAGTATTGCTCTATTGCTAAATGAGGGTTCCACGGTTTTGTCATGCACCTGATCAGAATCTGAGTCACTAAAGGAAGAGAAAAGGGTTGGATTTTGATGAGTGGAACTGGTGGAACGCAGAATGAACAACCATGACAACACGAACAACAACGTTGTCATTGCGAAGAAACAGCACAAGGACTTTCTAGAAACAACCTTGATGGTAGAGGCTGACACGGTTCTATCTCCCATTGTAACAACAGCATTCCAAGGGATCAATTCTTGAAACCATGCACCTTGAACTTAGTTGTTTGAAACAAGCACATCACAAACAAAATGGTTGCATTGTTGTTTTAGTGTTGTATGTGTGAGTGATGTGATATGAGTTGGAAGCGTTGGAATAGGGTCTAACTGTTGAAGCGTTCTACTCAGCTTAGAGTTCTCCACGTTTTCGGCTTTAACTAATACAAACGAATCAATCTAAACTCTCTGCATCGTTGATTTTAGTATTCAACCACTTCTATCATGATATCAGGATAACATTATTTCGGGAAGGTAACAAATTATTCTTTATCGTATTGGTTTCTTTTAACCAATTCCCAATTCTAAACGAATTTCAACCTTTTTATCTGATTTATTTATTAGAGTAGATCAAATTTTAAAAACCTATTTAACGAAAGCAAATTTATATGCACATATATTGTTTTAATTTTATAAAATTAATGTATTAATCACAATTATATGTGTATACTTAAAAAAAATATAATAGTTATTAATCTGTGCTCTTTTTTAAAAATATTACATCTTATTAGTAAAATGTATTCATAAGTCTTGTTAGTTCTGAACCAATTTGGCATTGTTCTTGTGCCTATGTTTTTCATTACTATATATATTTTGTTTTATATTTGACAAGATTCAACAAAAAAATTATGTAATTGAATAAAATAAGACTTATTTACAATCTTTTAATGAAACAAAACAAAAATAAAATAAAATTATTTGATTTAAATTACTCTGAATCAGATTGGACTGGATCTACTTTCAATTTAGAATTAAAACAACCTACAGTGAACACTGCTAGCGCTAGCAATGACAAAGACTAAGGTACTAAAACTACCATGTTCGTTTTCTTGTTTTTGGTAAATTGTACTAAAATGTTCGTATCCCTACCTTTAATTCTGGATCAGCACAAGGCCTGGCGGCTAGTCATAGAAAAAGCATACCCTAACTAGTTTTATGACTATTTTGTTCCAAAAAAATTGACCCAACCAAAATACCACAATACGATGTTAAAAATTAACCCAATCAAAATACCATAATAGGATCACGTTCACTCCAATCTAACTTGGCAAAGAACACTTCTAAATGAAAGTTCTTCTGTAATTTCTGAAATGACTTTCATTGGTAAAAATGCCTCAAAACAAAAGTGGACTATATAAAAATTAGAAAAACCACCACTAAGGTGCCCAGCATTGACTGGCATTCGTTTCAGACTTGAATAAACTCTTACCTGAAAATTAATCGTTGATTTTAACTGAATACTTTTGTGTCTGTTTAAAATGTATGTTTGAAAAATAAGGCTCAATTGACGACAATTTTAGTCAACAAAGTTTAAAAAGTCTAATTCATATTTTGCAAAGCACATGGTCAATGTATCATTATCATACAAGCAGCAATTATTTCAGAGTTCAACTCTGAAGAATGATATGAAACTAAATGCACAGTTGATCCAATGCTTCTTCACAGATTAATCGCCAGGAAAAACAAGAAAAATCCGCGATGTGTTTTTCACCAAGGCCATGAAACGCAATGTTAAGCACTCCATCGAAGAGAATCAGAACTGGAACTGCATGTCAGGAGCATATCCAAGGGCATTAAGGTGATCCTGCATGGCCTTGTTCATAGGTGGTGGTCCACATCTCAATATCTGAAAATCCTCAAGTATTATTTCTAATCATTTATCTTCCTTCCACACGATGATTAGCAAAATTAAAACATTGATAAACTCATTTTGGAGGAATAGGTGAAATGATGAAACAATTACCTTCACATCATGTACTGGAGCAGGGCAATGGGTTTGAATCATCTCCTTTGACACAAATCCAACACCACCATCCCATACTTCAGGAGGCTACAGTGATTACATAATTCAAAGGTGCAACATAAAAAAAATGATCATTAGTCATAGCTGTTAAGAATTATCATATGTTTAGGGTTAACGAAGAAGAAAACAAATTATTTAAATTGCTTCCCCAATTCAATAACCAATTGATTCCAAAATATATTCTCAAGACATCCAAATATTCCGTGACAGTGACAAAAAATCATTCAGTAAGCAGAGAGTTGAAATATTTTCAGAAAGCATAATCACGTCAGCCATGGCACACTGTATATGATTAAATGCAGATAGCCTCAAGAGGGCAGATGCAGAGGACCACCTGCAATGCAATATATCAGAGGCCTAGTTCTGTTGCAATCTTATTCATTGTGAAAGCTTAAAAGTAAGATACTATAAACTTCACTCACATTATCCAGAGAAAATACAAGTAAATGGGGAGCATTCGGCAGTTGACAAACTTGTAAAGACAATTGTCCACTGTTTGGCAGTTAATTGGATAAGGAAACTCCAAAAGACTGGCCAACTTCCACTAATTTCTTCCAAAAAAGTTCAATGATGTTGTCCATGTTAAGGACTATAAATGAATTATCAACCAAACATTGAATAGACACTAGCATTTTTTAATCTTGTTTGCACTTTGTTATTTGATGCTATCAGGATCAAGTCTTTGCATGACCACTCAATAAACAAAGCAAAAGCAATAGCAACTAACCTGATTTAGCACATAGTATATTTTGAATCGAGCTGGATAGTTGGTGGCAAGGCCATCAAGTTCTTCCTGCACATGCAAATAAGTGAATTTTGAGTAATGAGTCTAATGACATGCTTCAAAATGCGGGCATAGGCCAATAAGAGGAATGGAACACAAACTTATTCTATAATAACATTGCCACAAGGAAACGAACAAAGGATAACAGTTGAGAAAAGTATATATTGCCGCTACAGGAAAACAGGTCTTCAATTCTTTTACACTATAAAATTCCTGAATAGATTTCTATAATGGTGGGCAATTTTAAGGCACACACAGCCCCCTTCATGAGTTTAATGTTTATTCCATACTACAGACAAAATTTGTATGAAGAAGAAGGGCATGATTACTTTGAGAAAACATTTTCTAATTTCATTTCTTATTTTCGTTTTAAATTACAAAAACATGACCTTGTTTTTATTTTGTTTTCTGTTTTCAAAGATTTATATAAAAACAGTGACAATAAAATAAAATGTGGTTTTTATTTCCCATATAAATCTTTGAAAACAAAAACAAAACCAATGTGGCATTGTTGTAATTAAAACTAAAAACTGAAAGTGAAAATAGAAAACATTTTGTCAAACCACACAAGCTCTAATATTTTTCTTGAAGGAAGATATAAGTTGCTAAAACAGTTTGTAAAGTCTCCCACTGAGACAAGTATGTAGGAGGGAGACATGATCTAACTGCTCTCAAATGGATACATGCATTCAACACTCACCCCCCCCCCCCCCCAACAAAAAAACACCCCCCGAATTATACATATCCTATCTATGACTCCTAAGAACAACTTCAAACTTCAGCAAATTGACCTGGGTGGGCATTTTGGGACAGCTATCATATACTGTCAATCTGCAGAATTAATCCTAGTGTCACAAAAAGATCATCAACTGTACAGTTCAATACTTCAAGGCAATACAAAATGTTAATGCATCGGCATTCACTCACTAAGTTTGTCAAACAGTAAACACAAGAACATAGAACTTATAGCTGGCATGAAGCAATGGATTAACCTGAATCAAGAGTCAAGTGCATAAATTATTAAATTAAGTGAAGAATATCTTCTATTAAGTTAAACGATAAATTTTAATTACCTTCAAAAGAATGTCCTCATATGTAACATTGGCATAGATAAGATGCACCTTGGTCCTGTCATTTGGGTTTTCCAATATAGCTCTAGCAACCTTCAGCAACAAGCAAGCAAATTAGGCAACAGAAATTCATGAAAGAAATTTCCTCTTAATGAACAGCATGTCCTTAATGATATACTTGGAACATTGGGGTAATTCCAGACCCTCCAGCAAGCATCCCAAATGCTCTAACATCACCAGGTTGGTACCTGAAACGTCCCTGGAAGCAATAATGTTTTAGCCCATTTATCTAAATAACAAGTCGTTCATTTGGCATAAGACATTATGAATTCAGAAATGCATATAACTACATTACACAATGAAAGAAAGAGGGAAATGAAAACAAATTCCTTTCACAAGGAAAGAATGATAAAAAATATATATATATATTAACATCAACCTCTAGAATTGATTTTTAGCATTAAAATGTAGAAGTTTTGTTGAGTAATGTTATTAATGGTGGATAGCCAAAAAACTGCCATAAAATTATGGTGGATGCCATTGCAGTTTATGGGGTATCATGGAAATTATTAGAAATATATATATATATATATATATATATATATATATATATATATATATATATATAGAGAGAGAGAGAGAGAGAGAGAGAGAGAGAGTGAGAGAGAGAATAAAATCAAGAAAGAAAAAAAAGAGAGAAGGAATGTCAAGGAAAGCTGAAATAAGAGGTTTAAACAATAAATATAAATATATAAGTCTAACTCAATGCTTAGACAAAATAAATAAATAAAAAACAAAATAACTGGAAACTAAAACCAATAAAACACAGTAAAACATTAGAAAAAAAGAAAAGGACAATAGCTTGCCAAAAAATAGCAACACAAAGAAAAACTGAGCATTTAGCAGAAAATACAGGACAAGGGTCAAAGAACAGTAGTTTCCTTAAAACACCAGAAAACACCAGTAGCTCACCCCAAAGCCACCAAAAAGAAGTTTTAATGAGTTGCAAAAGACTAAAAAGGTTAGAGAAAAAAAGGTGCAAAAATGCAAGAAGGCCCAATCAGTTTTTTTAAACTCATTTGAAACCTTTTTAATTTTGACCCAAAGTACCCCCCATAAATGGTTCTGCAACATTAAAGACATTTTCGGGTCAACGAAAAAGCAATTTCCACTGCTACAATCGCTGCAACTGCCACGACAATGAAATGCAACATGAACCTAGGTTTTAGGGTTTTTCTTTTTGTGGGTCACTCTGGACCAGGTTGGGTCAGAGGGCCAGTTCACTTTTTTCCTCAAAATCCAACACTTTCCGCCATGGCCCACGATCCAAAATCCACCATTTTTCTAGTAAAGCAAGCTATCAACTTCGATAGCATCCCTATTGAAGTTTGGAAATATATAGGAAAACAATAATCTTGCTGGCACACTAACCTATTTAATAAGATTTAGAGAACTTAGAATATGTCAAATCAGTGAAGGAAGAGCACTGTAGTATTTATATACAAAAACAAGGGCGATATTTAGAATTGTGTGCTGCAGCAAAATAAAACTTATGTATGATTCATACTAAAAATTTAATGAAAAAATATCAATATAAAGAAAAAAACTTACATATGATTTTTATTTGTTTGAAAAAAAAAAAAACATATGAATCATGTCACTAGCAAATATTCATTGCAAGTTTACAACTAAAATTACCGCTGTAGTGATATCCTAAATTTAGTCCAAAGGTCACTACTTAACTAGGCGGAAACTTTTTTTTAGTAACAATAAGGTGACAATTGCCTTGACTTTACACATAAACATAACTACATAGAATCAAAGATATATAGAGTAGAGAGAAATGGCTTCTAAAATGGAAAGTCCCAAAACACTGTTTAATTAACTAGAATAAAAATGTTTTGAAAAACTAACAAAATAAGGGCTTGTTTGGTTTGAGAAGATGTTTTCATTTCCTATTTTCACAAATAATTACAAAATTGTTACCTTGTTTTCAATTTGTTTTCCATTTGTAAATATTTATTAAGACAATGGTGAAATCAAATATTAAAAAGCATGAAAGAAATTGGAAACAAGGTAGCATTTTTGAATTATTAGTTAAAATGGGAAATTAAAAAAAAATGTCCTAAGTTACTGAAACAGATCTGCTCCTTGGGCTAACAAATTTAACATGATCTTGACTTCTTGGTGCAAATCTCCTCTGCCATTTTATGAAAATTTAAAATCAATTCAAATATACTGGAAAAAATAGTAGAAATGTCTAAGACAAGCATCTGGGGCTCTGGGTACAACAATTATATGTGACCAAGAACGAAGCATCAATGTTACAAATTACAATGAAAAATTAAGAAAATGGAAATACTGAAAAAAAATTGTATTCAAGTGTGTGGAAGAAACCTATACCTTGGGTCCTTTCACAGCAAGATAGTCACCAACACGCATCTCTCGGAAATGGTGTGACATCCTTCCTTGTGGGTACATCTAATAAATGCATATTTTAGAAAGACATCCAAATAATCAAGAGACAAAACAAAAAAATAGTGCACACAATATAGAACAAGCATAAGGATAAAATAAAATGAATTTTGAGCATACCTTAATAACTAGCTCAAAATGTCCAACATCAGAATCCAAAGTAGTAGGGGTATACGGTTTTATAACCTCTTCACCTTGAGCATCCTTACCCCTGTTTGAAAAGTTTCCAGCTCACAATATGACGACAAAACATTGACAAATAACGAAAAAAATGGAATGGCTTCTATTATACTTATTAATCATCACAATGATTGAGAGAACAAAGTGAGCAGACAGCAAATCAAACACAAATATACACTGAAGTACTGAACTGATTACAATGACAAGGAAAATAGGCACAAGAAAAACAATCAGTCAACAGAACCTGCAACTTATGTGTTGTCCAATTGGAAGGCCCAAAACAGAAGTAGGTGTTGGGAGCTCAAATTTGAACTTTGCCACATTGTGGCTAAGCTGTGTCCGCTTAACAAGTTTGAACTGCTTGAAATTCTCTGGGTCCAAGCAACCTATAAGCACATGGAGGATGTGAATGATTATTCTAACTAGATAGTAGATACAATAAGAGCCAACTTTACATGAATAAACACCAAACATTGAGTGCATTGAATTTAACATAATCTCAGGCTGCCATCAAGGTTCACTTTACTATAGTTTCATAATCAAAGTTGTAATTAAGGTCTTTCACTTTCTCTAGACTAAACAAGACTCCATATGATGAAAAAACCTAGTGTTAAGAACTAATGCACTTTGATAAGAAGAATATTTATAATAAAATGTGTTTATAGTATTACAATAGAAAGTATCTAGTAATAATCAGTCAGAAAATGCCACTGGCAACTTTACAACACATAAGACGGTCACCCATCTATAGTGATAAAGCTTTGCTATATCCCCCTTCAAATCTTCCTACTACTTTTCAAAGCATGAATTAAATGAAAACGTCATGGATTTATTATCTTAAAAACATAAAAAGAAGAAGTCGCATCATACTTTCTTCTGAACAACCCTTAAGACACTCAAAACATGAAATCTGACAGTGGAAACTCTAATTAAGATCAACCACCATGTAACAAACCTAGGCAACAAGGCAGAGCAAGTTGTCTAGAATAAGGAACCGGGAAAGTATCCAGCTAGTTCCATAATGTTAATATTCGAGAATTTCTAGTGTGGGGAAGCATAATAATAAAAGAAAAACCTAAAATCCGAAAGTCATCAAACATGCCTTTGACAAAAAAAATTCAGCCTGAATCATTTGACCAATATTTCTTAACACGAATCCCCACCAAATTAAAAGGATGTGTTACTAATTAATCACTCATCAGAAACAGAAACAGTCAATAGTGGAGATAAACATGCAACATCAAACAAACAGAACTGAAGCCCAGGATAGCTCATATCACGAGCCATTCCAATAAAATTCAAATTAAAGATGCTACACAGATACAATGAGCATTTTCCATGCAGTAACTCACGCCAAATTAATGCTGGTAGGAACACACACTATTGATCTTTCCTAACATACAAGGACCTACCTCCATATCATTAGCAATGTTAAATACGTGAACAAAACTGATTAAAAACA
Organism: Abrus pulchellus subsp. cantoniensis; assembly: GCA_024086825.1. Lineage (NCBI taxonomy): Eukaryota > Viridiplantae > Streptophyta > Magnoliopsida > Fabales > Fabaceae > Abrus > Abrus pulchellus. Next base: position 14,129,645 of record CM044050.1, read on the forward strand.
ATATTTGAAAAAAATAATTTAAAAACTATATTGTTGGGTCTTCTCTTGCTAGCAGAACCAAGACAAAGAAGACCCAAAATTCAAAGTCCCTAGAAAATGAAAAGTCATTGGCAGCATCGCCCCAAATGCATAAATCAAAGCAGAAGCATGAAATTGCAAATGGGAAACATATGAAATTGAAAAAAAATCAAACCTTTGGTCTTCTTAGACGAATAGAGATAGATAGCACCAACCCCAATGGCTACAACAGCCACAGCCACACCCACAAATATCTGGTTTTCTGGTGTTTGTAAAAAATCCATGATTTGAATAATGGAAAATGGGTTTGTGAGTGAGGAAGGAAAAAGGGAAATGGGAAAATATAAGGGAAAGGGTGTTGGTAGGTGGAAAGGGTTTAGAAGGAATTGTGGGTAGTGCCGAGGGATCTGGTGCAACTACCAACCTCTCTCTCTCCCACCCTTATTTCCAATGGAGAAGTGTATACCAATTCAATGTCATAAATTTTAGTACATCTTTCTTACCAGCTAGCAAACACACTTCTTTAAAGACAATTTTAATTATTCATTGAATTTTATTAAAAGTATAAAAATGCAAAATAAATTAATTGAGAATAAAAATTACTCCCTCCGATTTTTTTAAAAAAACAAAAGATTAAATTATCATGATTAAAAAAAATAATTAATTTTATTATATTTTTTATAAATATAAATTTTATTATAAAAATATCCATAATATTAAATAGTATAATTAATAATTTATATATTTAATGATACTAATAAAAAAATATAAAAAATTTAACAATTAATGTATTTTAAATTTTACTTCTTATAATAAGGATAAAAAAAATGTTTCATTTATTTTTTATAAAAAAAATTGAAGAGAGTATTAAATTAAAAATAAATTTTATTTTTTAGTAGTTTTAATTAATAATAAAATTATAAAAATATATGTTATTAATTTTTTTATAAATTTTATTAATCTCAAATTTTAAAAAAAATTACTATTATTAATCATTTAACTTTCTTCATAATTTTTTTTATCGGTTTTCCATGTTTGACCTTTTGAACTGAGTTAGTACGTTTGTAAAGTTGAAATAAATGAATTCCTCATTTGAAAAAAGAGTGACAATGTCGTCAGAATGGGTTCACAGATATTGGAAAGCTTTTGTAGAGATAAACTATACACGTTTTATTAATATTTTAAATAAGTATATTGCGTCTTAATTAAAAGTAAAAACCTTTTAGTAAAGATTATGTTAGATTTTTTTTATTTTAATTCTTTAATCAGTACTCTTATACATTTTTTAAATTGATGAAATAAATTTTTAGATAATCATTTAGGTACAAATTTAAACTTTAATTTTAAATAGTTTATATAGTGTGAAATTTGTTTTTGTATTTTATATAAAAAAAATAGATGAAGTGAAATAGAAAAATCTTAAAAAAAAATATTTTAGATTAATAGAAGTAAGAATGAAATTTAAAATACAATAATACACTTAAATTGTATATAAAAATATAATATTCCTATAAAAATATTTAAATAAATCATTTTTCCAGAAAATGTACGGTAGTGGGGGCTAATTTTACTCCTTCAAATTTTAATCATTTATACTTCAATGAAAATAATAATTCTTGTTATGCGTTTAAAGATATATGTTATAAAAATTTAAAATAATTTTTATGAAAATTATATTACTTAATATTATTTATTTTTAATAAAATTTATTGTCTTTAAATTTTTATTATATAGTTTTGGACATGCTTTAAAAAAATTATTAAATAATTTTATTTTTCATTTAATATATAACTTATTGGTTTACTTATTTAATTTTATAAATATTTTTTAAAATACAATATAAATTTAAGATATATAATAAAAATTTTCAGCCTATTTATTTAGCTTTTAAAATTAAATTTACACATCTTTCAGTATGAATAACTTTTTCATAAACAAAGATTTATCGAAATTATAATGTGTCATAAACTGGTTGAGGCGCACGTGGTTTCATAATTGACATCGATAAATTAATCATTTTTAAAAGATGAAATAGAATTTTTAATAAATATATATTTTTATTGACATTGATAAATTAATTATTGTTTTTATTAAAAAAAAAATAGAGTATTAAAGTATTGAGGCGCACGTTGTTTTGGCTTCTAACTAAATCCACTTAGTAGTCTGTGACGCAAGTGGTTTTGCTAAACCCGCATGCAGTTGTGGTTGTGTGAGCTGCATGCATCACACCCTCCAACGACACTTTAAATAGTATATATATATATATATATATATTAATTTCTCATACTTTCAAACACTTAAAAATTACATCAACCACATCAATACTGTACCTTAGAACATGAACTTTTACAAAATTTTTGAGGTTTCCACCTTAGATTAATGAAATGACTGGTGATAATCATGAATTCTGCTACTTTTACATATCTATAGTAACTAATTTTAGTAATACGATAAGTTTTATTTATTTTATATGATTAAATTTTTTGAAAATTTAAATTTTCATATTGAATAAACTATATCCACACCTCATCTTCAATAATACTAAATTGGTGCTCATGTACCATACTAGTAGTTGCATTTATTCCTCTTATTTTCTCATTACAATATCTAATCTCAAAATTAGTTAATGGATTACTTAAAATAGATTGGAATGGAGTAACATTTTGCTTCTTTGTGTAGCTATGTGCTTCTTTCATAAGTCACAATCGGGGGTGTATTCTTAAATGGCTAATGCACCTTTTTTAATTAGTAGTAAATTTGTCTTTATAATATTTGCAAACAATTTTGTTTGCACTTTCAATTATTTTTATTTCATCAAAATCTGTTAAAAGCATTGTGAGTATATAACATCTAATTAATAAAATTCGACAAGTAATAATGAGCAAAGCAAATGAAGCAAAACAGGTGGGGGTGCTATTAAAAATATCATTCATCAAGGATAAATTTGGAGCTATTAAAAAAAAATCGTGCAAAAGTTTAAATTGTCTAATAATCATGTTATTTATAAGTTGACATTACAATTCTTGATAGATATAAGTAATAACAATACACTGCTTTAGATATATGTAATAATATTAATTGCATAATTAATGAGTATCAACAATAATTAATAAAATTATACTTAAATTATATGTTGATGTTGTCAGTGAAAGTTTTTCAGTTTCATCGTAATTATTGAACTTAAATTTGTCATTGTAAAATGGTAACGTTAATGAAGACAATGATTGTGCATTGAAGTATTGAACCACATGCAGGAGTTAAAAAAGTCACATTTGTAGTTCCAATTGTTACATTTTAAATGCTAATAAACTTTTATAAAGTATATGTTTACGTTATGACAACTTAATATTAGGAATTTATTGCAACGAAGAATTTGAATTTGATGATCACGATGAAATTTTTTCCTTTCCCACTACTATATGATATTGGAAAGGAACAACAAAAATGGAAAAAAAAATTAATAAATTCTTATACTGATTCGAATGGTAATTTTAATTCAAATTTTAAGATATCTAATATTAGGAACTTTGTTTTGGTTGTTCTCCCACTTGCATCTCATCAAAGCCAATTAATACTAAGTAGTAGGAACCAATAAGTATGAGTGAAAAGCATGATATATTTATATTTTTAGTGATTTCACATTATGATATTTAAATAGTAAAAATTATATTGGTATAGTTGTATTGCAGGTGAATTTGAAAGTTTATTTTAAAATTTAAGTGCACACTATATTTATATTAATTTGAAAACAACTTGATAGAAATTAAGAGATGGATTATAAAATACTTATTATTGGACTCTAAGGAGAATGATCAAATGCTATAAAACATGATTAATGAGAATACTGTTAATTCTTTTTATGGTTGATAACCAGAGTAATGTTGCCAAAAAAAAATCATGCTTATATCGAAATAAGATTGTACACATACATATGTCGATTCTTCAATTTCTCTAGATCAACAAAAATTAGATTCAAATAAAAGTTCATATATTCTTACTTTAACATTGATAAAGTTTGATATAAATTTTTTAGATTGCTATGATGATTCAATAATTGGTCAAATAATAATTTTATCTAATATGTTTATTATTTAAAAATAAAAATAATATAAATTTGTGTGAGTGCAAAAATTTTATATGAAATTTAATAAAATTACTTGAAATTAATTTATTACAAAGCTAAACTCATTTTATTTTTAAATAATGTTTGACATGTGTGTATGTAGTTTTTTTATATTTACAATGAACAAAAATAAAGACGTTGTGCAACTAAAAACATTACTTATATTTTGTAAAATCATATAGTTAGCCTCATTCATTTCGTCATCGTAATGAAATACTCTTAAAAATATTATGAGTCAATACATATTTATTAATCATTTCAAATATAATAATTAAACTTACATGAAAATATACAATAATTCATTAAAATATTATATTATTATTTTGAAGTTTCATAATGTCTTGACATGCATGGAGGCTTTCAATTCATTTATCAAATGCAAAAGGGCTCTTATTTGTAAATTTTATATTTCAACAGGCTTCTTTTATATAGAAATCAAAACATTAAGTAAGGAATTAGAAATAATTTTATATTAAAATATATTTATAATATGTATTTTAATATTTTTTTAAACATATAAAAGATATATAATAAAAACATATTATTAATAATTACTTATATTCAATCCGAACATTATCCTTCTCTTCCAACACATAATTGTCTCATGTCCTGCTTTCTATAATGATAACTATCAGCTTTCTTACAGAACTTTTGTACCTTAACGACATGTTATATGTTTTAGGTTCATGTGGTACAATTGTAATTGTTATTGAAAAACATGGAGTGTTCTTTATTTCTAATTGGTTATCGCCTATAAACAAATGACAACAAGGCAGTTTTTTTAGTGTGTTATCAGCACACAACAAAAATTAATAATTTTCACTGTTTAATATACTAATAATTTTAAATATAATTTTTAATAAAATTTTACTATTTATTAATTTTTTTTATTGAGTACCTTAGACACATTAAAAAAATTATTAATAATATAAGGACTTCAAGACATATTTTATTAAATAGTAGCAACATTCTTTGATGAAGAACTTTTAATGAATTTGAGTGTTGTATAATTGAAGGAACAAACTATTCTAAATTTAGAAACTAACTAGCTATTATTTGATAATAAAATTGATTATACAATGATACTCCCTCAGGTTTGAATGTGGATATCTAACATTCCAAAGCTTGAATTTCAGATGTCTAAAAGGAACAGTAGTTAAGAGTTTTGTCAAAATGTTTACAATTTGAAATTTTAAGGAAACAGGAAGAAGGTGAATGGTTCTATCTTGCACTTTGTTATGAAAAATATGATATTCCAGTTCAACGTACTTTGTCCTTTTATGAAATACTGTATTAGATACAATGTGAATTGCTGCTTGATTATCATAATAAAAAAAACTATTAGATGTGCAGTTGTGATGTAGAAATCTAAAAGAATATATATGATCCATTAAGCTTCATAAGTTACTTGAGCATGAACTCTATACTCAGCCTCTGATGAAGATTTGGATGTAGTGGTTTGTTTCTTACTTTTTCAAGATATTAATGAGTTTCTAATAACAAAAAATAACTTATAACATAATTTATTGTATCTAAATAAGATGCCTAGTTAGAATTACTGAGTCCCCTTGAGCTTAAGTTCTGATTTAACAGGAAAGAAAAGGCTAGTTATTGGACAACCTTTCAGATATTTTAGAATACACAGAGCAGCTTCACAATGAACTATAGTTGGAGAATCTAAGAATTGACATAGATGATTTATAACATAAGAGATATCTAGTTTGGTGCGTGTCAGATATAGCAATCTCCCTATCAATCTTTTACATAATGAAATGTCAAGAAATGGAGAGCCTGAATGTTTGTGAAGTTTTAAGGTTGAATCCATTAGAGAATTACATAGTTTTGTAGCTAAGATCAAAAGTCTTAAAATAGGTCCAAGGTGAATTTCCTCTGATATATAGATTTATGCCTTCAGATGATCTAGCTACTTCCAGCTCCAAATTTTTTTTTTTCAATTTGCTTAGGTTTTTGATGCTGAAATGTTTATAAAGGGACTGTTTGTAAGAATAAGAACAATGATTCAATTGGATTGAAGCACACAACTTCATTAATTCTAACATTCTTTAAATACAAAAGAAGTCATAACTGAAAATTGCTAAAAATTATTTTTGAAATAAAACTGAAACAGAACAATAACAACTCATAATTCCCTTATTAGTAACAACATCTAATTATAGAAAACCAACAATTGTAACTGATAAACTTTAATAGTAGATGTTGATGCATATTCTTAGCGCTCCTCCTTGCATCAATAACTACAAACTCCAAGTTTCTCCCTTAAGCTTTCAAACCTTGCTCTTGGTAATGGCTTTGTAAAGATGTTTGTCAATTAATCTTTCATGGCACAGTGTTGCAGTAAAACTTCGCCTTTTTGTTGAACTTCTTTGAGAAAATAAAATTGACATTAAAGTGATTAGTCTTTCCATGAAAAACTGGGTTGGTGGAAATCGAAATTGCAGCTTAATTGTCCACATAAATCTTTGTGTTTCCTTTTTGTTCAAGCTGTAAATCAATTAGTAACTTTCTAATCCATAAAGCTTGATTAATTGCTGCAATTGTTGCAATAAACTCAACTTCTGCAGTGGATTGGACTATAATTTCCTGCTTCTTTGAACTCCAACAAAAAATTCTTGAACCAAGTGAAAAATAATAACCCGAGATGCTCTTAATGTCATCAATAGAGCCAGTCCAATCACTATATGAAAAATCATGAAAATTAAAATCTTCATTTTTCTAGAACATGACACCATAGTTAACACTTCCTTTTACATATCTTAGCACCTTTTTTGCTGCTCTAAAATGCTCTTCACTAGCCTAATGTAAGAATCTAGAAAGAACATTAACTGCTTGCAAAATGTCAGGCCTAGTAGATGTGAGACACATCAAACATCCAATCAAACTCCTGTAAACAGTCTCTTCAACTTTTTCAGATCCATCTTCTTTGCTAAGCTTCTCTTTCTGATTCATAGGAGTGCTTATAGACTTGCATCTACTCATATTGAACTTTAAGATTTCTTCAGCAAATTTTCTTTGAGAAATAAAAATTCCTGAATCTATTTGCTTAATTTCAATCCTCGAGAAATATGACATCTGACCAGGATCAGTCATCTCAAAATTGTTCAACATTTTATTTTTGAACTGATTGATGAAATCAATATTATTACCTGTCACCAAAAGGTCATCAACATATAACGATAAAATCAAAATATTAGTTCCTATTTGCTTAAGATAAAGTGTTGATTCACTAAGACTTTTAGTGAAACCAAGACTCAGCAATATATTGATCTATTCTACTATACCAGGCCCTAGGAGCCTGCTTTAGGCCATATAAAGCTTTTTTCAACAAATAAACCTTGTCTTCATGGCCTCTTATAGTAAATCCTTCTGGTTGCTCAACACAGATTTTCTCCTGCAAAAAATTACTGAGAAATGCTAATTTGACATCTAATTGAAACACTTTCCAATCCTTTTGTGCAATAAGGGCCAAAAGCATTCGAATAGTGTCAAGCCGAGCTACAGGAGTAAATGTTTCTGAAAAATCAGCTCCATACACTTGAGCATAGCCTTTTACCACCAACCTGGCCTTATGCTTGTTGATAGAACCATTTGCATTAAATTTGGTCCTAAATACCCACTTCACTCCAATGACATTCTTGTGTTGAGGCCTTGGAAACTAACAGCCATGTTTGATAATTTTTAATCATACTAAGCTCCTTCTTTATTGCATCCACCCATTTTGGGTCTTCTTGAACTTCTTTGAAACTGCTATGCTCTAACATAGCAACATTGCATTTATTATAAATATCAGAAAGTAGTCATGTACCTCTAACAGGTTCAGCATCAATGATGTCAGTGTTTGATAATGAAATATCTTTGCTCTAAAATTATATTTCAGAAGTTTTACCCTTTTAAAGACTTAGTTTTTCTTCTTCCTAATTTCATTCATGCTCCTCCTCAAAGTGCACATCTCTACTTATAAGTGTTTTTCCAGACTTTGGTTGAAAAATCTTGTAAGCCTTTGCAGTATTGTTATAGCCAACAAATATATTAGGCTCAGCCTTTTTATCAAGCTTATCACATTTCACTTGTGGTATGTGAGTAAAATATACACATCCAAAAACTTTTAAGTTAGATAACAAAGGTTTAAATCCATACCAGCCTTTGAATAAAGTTTTTCCTTTCACAACCTTTGTAGGTAATCTGTTTAGCAAAAAAATTGCAGTACTTGCAGCTTCAACCCAGAATTTCTTGGGAAGATTTTTTTCATACAACAAACAATGAGTCATCTTCATCACAATTCTATTTTTTCTCTCACTAACCCCATTTTGCTATGGAGTAATAAGCTGATGTTCAATTTTTGCCTCCTCACAGAACAAATTGAACTTTTCTGATGTATATTTAGTCCCATTATCTATTCTTAGAATTTGAATCTTTAGTCCACTTTGATTCTCTAACCAACTCTTAAACTTTCAAAATATTCCAACAACTTTTGACTTGAACTTCAGAAAGTAAATTCAGCATATTCTAAAGAAATCATCAATGAAAAGTACATAATACTTACTTCCATTAGATGATGATTCACTCAATGGTCCTCCAATATCACTATAAATCAGCTGCAATTTACTTGTTGCTCTCAAAGAATATTGTGGGAATGGCAATCTAATTTGCTTTCCAAATTGACAAGTTGCACAACTTGTCATATTTTCCTCCAATGATGGTACACCTTCTACCATATTATTTTTCTCCAACAAACGCACAGTTTAATGGTTGAAATGACCTAACCTTTTGTGCCAAATTTTAGTAAGAGAAATTGAGCTCATAGTAGCAGCTTCTTGAATTTGCATTAAGTCTAATGAAAAGCTTTTGCCTTTAATTTGTATCTTAAACAAATCTTTTCCATCAATAGTTTGAATCAAACACATCTTGTCTTTAGTGATCAACCTGTACCTTTCTCGAGCAATTGTCCAACACTCAACAAATTTTGATTAATCTTAGGAACATGCAAAATATCATGAATAATTTTTGTTCCTAGATTAGTCTCAATTGCAATAGAACATTTTTCTTTAACATCAATGAACTCACCATTTCTAATTTTGACTTTTGAGACAGTATCCTTGTTAATTTTGCTAAAAAGCTCAATATCATACGTCATATGATTGGTGCAACCACTATCAATTAACCAACTCTCACTTGCATTAGAAGTTGTTGAATATGTTACCACAAACAACTGGTCATTCTCTTGATCTAACCTGAGCTTCAACTTCCTTTTTCTGCTCTTGAAATTTGCAAAAAAATTTGCAATATGACCGAGTTGGTTACATTTGTTGCACTTCACATTTGGCCTCCTCTAGCATTTGAAAGAAGCATGACCTTTCTTTCCACAATGCTGGCATGGTGGATAGCTTGGTTTGCCTCCTGAATCTGTCTTACTACTTTCTTTATCTTTCTTCTATTTCTTCTTCCCCTTTTCTCTTTGGTTGAGTTGCAACTTTGCCTGCAAAGCCCCTTCAATTGTGCCTTCTTGTCTTATGGGTCTTCTCAGCTCTTAAATTTGTAAATCACCTAATAGCTCTACCAAGGTAATAATTGTCATGTCTCTAGTGTTCTCCAAAGAAGAAATTGTGGACTCAAACCTTTTTGGAGGTGACCAGAATCTTTTGAACAATCCCGGAGTCTTTAAATTCCTGACCAAGTAATCTAACTGGATTCACTATGCAGAGAAGTCTATCAGAATACTCCTTCATTGTTTCTGATTCCTTCATCCTTTGCATCTCAAACTCCTTAATTAGATTCAACACTTTTATCCCTTTGATCTTCTCATTGTTTTCGTATTCTTGCTTGAGAAAATCTCAAATTTCCTTTGTTGATTTAAACGTCATGATTTTGGTAAAAATTTATGGTGATACAATATTAAACAAGTATGCCTTTGCCTTCAATTTTCTTTGCTTCTTCTCCTGATGGTTTTTAATTTGTGCCATTGTTGGGTTGTCTGATAAATGAGGTACTTCATAATCCTTCTCAACAGCTTCCCAAAGATTTGCAACTTCTAGGTAGGACACCATTCTAATTGACCAGATCTCATAATTCTCACCATTGAAAATTGGTGGTGCAACAACTGAAAAAGAGGTTTCAGATTGCATTTTTTATTTTGGTGCAGACCATCAATCTCACACATAGTCCCTAAAAAAACAAGCTTTGATACCAATTGTAAGAATAAGAACAATGATTCAATTGGACTGAAGCACACAACTTTATTTATTCTAACATTCTTTAAATACAAAATAAGTCATAACTGAAAATTGCTAAAAATTATTTCTGAAATAAAACTGAAATAGAACAATGACAACTCATAATTTCCTTATTAATAACAACTCTTAATTATAGAAAACCAACAATTGTAACTGATAAACTTTAATGGTAGATGCTGATGCATATTCTAAACATTGTTTGACAAAGCTTATTTCATTTAAGTCATTTCTTGCTAACACAAGATCATCTACGTAGATTAGAATCGTAGTGAAACCAGTTATAGTTGAGTTTGTGAATAAAGAATAGTCTACTTAAGATTGTAGGTAATCATACGAAATTAGGGTGCTAGTGAGCTTCTCATTCCATTATTTGTTGGCTTGCTTTAATCCATATAATAATTTGCATACCAAAATTTTGTCAGAAAGTGTAGGTCTGGGTGGAGGATCCAGGTGTACTTTTTCATGTAGATCATTGTGTAGAAAGGTTGTGTTCACGTCTAAGTGATGTAAATGTCGTTCTTTTGCTACAAGAAATAAAATGATTCTTATTGTCATAATTTTAACAACTGGTTGAAGGTTTCCATGTAACCAATTTCTTCAGTTTGAGCAAAAATTTTTGCTACAGGTTTGTGTTTGATTTTGAACACCCACTTGCCATAAAGATGTTAATATCTATGTTCTGATTTTTTTGAAGTGCTTCCAACTCAGCTTATATAGCTTTCTGGGCATTCATTTGTCATGCCTTCCTTGTAAGATTTTGGTTCTGTAATTGTTGACAAGGCTATAGAATAAGTTTTGCGAGAGTTTGAAAACTTTATATGTCAAAGTAGGTGATAAAGGATGCTTGACTTTCTTTGAAAGTTCATTGTCATTTGCCATAGATAACAAGCAGTGATAATCCTTTAAATAAGATGGAGGATTCCTTAGTCTACTGAATCTCTTGACTTAAGAATCATTTTGATTATGGTGATCTTTGTTGATATGGGTTGAATAGAAACTGCATCATCAATATTTTGAATTTCTACTTCAACTTCTCCTTAAAGAGGTTCTTAATAAAGAGCATCAAAAGTTATAGGCAAAATTCTACATATGTTGGATTTTGTTTCTACATCCTTGGAAGTTTCAAAAAAAGGAAATATGTGTTCATAAAATGACACATTCCTTGAAATATACATATTTCTTGTTTGTAAGTTGATAATGATATATAACCGTTAACACCAACCCTGTATCCAAGTAAAACTCTTTTTTGAGCTCTTACATAAGCTTCTTTCTATGATTGCTCAGTTAAGATTTCTTTGATGTAATTTCTATCACTTGTTATTCACCATTCCGACTTGAATTCCACGGTTTTCACATCTATTACAGTTCTTATGCAATAAAAAAATTAAGAAGTCCTAACAGATCTATTAGTATGATCTCCCTTTTGTTCTTCTTGATCTCTTAAGATCTTTTCCAACTCTTCTTTCCTTTTTTAGTTTCCCTCTAATAGTTGAGAGAAAATTTTTCTTTAGTCTTTTTTAACTACCATAAGACAATAAAAATTGAGAGTGACTACAATCCTTATTTTGGTGACTACTCTTTTAATTATGCTAAGGAGAAGGGAAAGTTTTCTTGTAATTGTATTAACAATTATACTTCCACTGATTCTATATTTTAGAATTAGCATTCATCTCGAACTATAAGTTACATAAACCACTAAATGTATTATTAAAATAATTTAACATAAACAACTAAACACTTAGATTTTTTTTAATTCAGTAGATCACCAAATAAAATTTTACAAGGTGTTTTGTTATTAAGGAAATGAGTAGGCAATCTATTCATCAAATAAAATGCATGCCTTACAACAAAATTTCAAAATGTTTTAGGTAGATTAGATTGGAAAATAAGTGCCCTGGTAACTAATAACATGTGTTGATATTTTCTCTGTACAATCCTATTCTGTGGGAGTGTTTCTACACATGTCATTTGGTGAATGATTCTTTTTTTGCAATACAATTCTTCTTGATTAAACTTTGGATCGTTATCAGTTCTAATGCACTTTATTTTTACATCAAATTGAGTTCCAACCATAGCAATAAAGGACTACACTAAATTTCTAGTTTCTGATTTCTGTTTCATAAGAAATAACCATGTGTCTAGACTTATTATCAACTACTGTAAAAAACTTTCGATGGCCTTGTATCGATGGTAAACTAAATGGAGCCCATTATATCCATGTGTAGTAGATAAAAAATACAAGAAAACTTGGTATAACTATCTAGAAAAGGCGTTGTACAGAATCTTTGGCTCTTCCATATGTATCCCTAATTGTCTTTCTTCTGAACTAACAATAAAAATACTTTGTTTATGGTGGGAAGAGCAATCTAATGACATAATCATTTTCTCTATATCCCTTTTTAGTTTCTAGAAGACTGCACGTGCAAGGTGCCTGACACTTACAAATTGGTATGAGCTTAAAATTTTCAAGTGAGTGAAATACGCAGTAATTGAGAGATTGCCTTGCTTATATGAATATATTTATTCTTATAACTTAAAGATTCAAAAAATATCTCCTTGATAATACCTTTCTTTTAGATCACTCTAAACGTCCAGTGCAGTTTCCCTTCAAAGAACACTCTGATTAATGGAAGGATCAAGAGATTGATTTATCCAAGATAGTGCCGTTGTGTTACATCTATCCCACGCTCCATATATGGATCACTAGAATGAGGTTTCGATAGAGTTTCATCGACAAATTGATATTTGTTCTTTGATTTCAAAGACATTATCATAGCTCTTGACCATGAATGGTAATTCCCTCCTGTAGGTGGAGCTGAAACAAGAATTGCACCTTGATTTTTATTCACGTGCATGTAATAGGGGCTCAATGGATCCATTCCAGAATTTGCCATGTCAAAATTTGATCAAGAAACAGCAAAATAACTTTCTTTTACAACAACAAAAATAGAGATTAGAATCAAATCAAAGAATTAATGTATTTTTTCTAGGAAAATAACTTTTAAAAAATAATAATAATAGTGCGCAACAGAGCTCTTAGCTGCGAAGCTCTGATCCCATAAAATGGTAACAACATTCTTTGATGAAGAACCTTTGAAGAATCTGAGTGTTGTATTGCAGAAAAATAAAGTTGGTGTACAGAGTAGAGAATATTTAGATACAAGTAGTTGACTGAAAATTACTAACTTAAGGAACAAATTATTCTAAAGTTAGAAACTAACTATTACTTGATTTATTTGATAACAAGATCGACTATTACAATAACATATTTATGTCAATGAAAGCATGCCTTGGATATTATTTCTGAGACAAGTTTGCTGGTAGCTAAGCCTGCAAGTTCTCTTGAGCAAAATTTGCAGTTTGACTCTTGCAGTCAGAGATAAATTTGAGGATCCTGAAAAATATCTACAACTTGTTGGGAGATTGATATACTTGATCTTAGTTACTATGTTTGCACTTTGGTTTAATTCATGCAAAGTCCTTTGCAAGCGCATTGGGAAGTTGCAATGAGAGTGGTTCATTATCTGAAAGGCATCTCAGGACAGGGAATTTTCTGCGGTCTAATAATGACTTGCAGTTCTATGCCTATTGCGATTCATATTGGGCTAATTGTCCTCTCACATAACATTCTTTGACTGGATATTTTGAATTATTTGGCATATCTCCTATTTCATAGAAGACAAAAAACCAAGTAATGTCTCTCATTCATTTGCCAAGCCTGAATATCGCTCAATGACAACCATAACATGTGAGTTGAAGTGACTTAAAGTTGTCTTGCAATATTTAAAAGTATTGCATTCTCAACCAAATGAGATTGTTTTGAGATAGTCAAGCCACTATTCACATAGTTGTCAATCCAATTTTCTAGGAACGAACAAAGCATGAGATGAATTGTCATTTTGTTCATGATGAAATACAGGTTGATAATCTTAGAATAATCCATGTCTAGTCTAATGATATTTTAACCAAATCGCTTGGGAAGCAACAATTTTAGTTTCTACTCAACAAATTGGGCATTTGTAATCTTCATGCTACAACTTGAGGGAGAGTATTAGACAGAATCAATCAATCAACAAGCAACAGATCTTATACATATCCTTACAATTACCTTTGTACTTAGTATTTGTAAATTAGGATATATTTTTGCCACTATCAAGAGATATTGGCAGATCTGTAGGCAGTATTATGGGGAGCTGAACCAAATTTTGTGTATAAATATTTGCCTCTTATTATTGTGAATAACACACATTTTCATATCATATTCCTTTAGAAGCCTTGTACTCTATCAACTTCTTCTTATCTTAAAAGAGGAATTCTATATCTTCTAAGGAGTAATACACAAATTTACTCAAATCATAGTTTGTGACACGAAGTAAATTTTTGTGGTTGGATTGATTTTATAGTATCTTGTAATAAAACTTAAGGCATGTAGCTGATTATTCTTAACACATAAAAAAACATAAAATTAAAATGATAACCTATATCCTAAATATGTTATTAAAGTATATTCATTGTGATTTTTAATTATTATTTTTTTGTTCTGTACTTAAGACACTAATTAGCAAAACTAAAAAAAAATTATATTTCGTTGAGCCTATTTTTATTTGACCTCTAGATCCTGTAATAATATTGTAAACGTTTTGCTATTTGTAGACTAAGTTCCAATCTTTCTTATTCTATTTTAGTTCTCACTCAACAACTACAATAAATGATACAATTTCAATGATTCCGCTCACCCCACTTCTAAACACATCACTAATAAATGCAAAGGATTATCATTTCATTTCTTGCCAGTTACCCAAAAAGAAAATTCCATGTTTTACCACTGATATTTACTACTTTCAACAAGAAGATGCCCATATATGTTCCAGACTACTTGCAAATTCCTTCTCTCTGCCGAATAGTACAGTGCTATGGTCTGCATTTGGAATGACGTTGATTTGAGCATTTGGAGCCTTCAACTTGAAGTTACTGCAGCACTTCATTGGGACAACTTGATCTTTATCACCTTGAATAACAGTTATTTTGACCCCAACTTTGGTCAAAATTGACAAGTAACTATCCACAAATTTTGCTCCCCCACATATCACATTATGCATGGAACTCCAAGCTGAATGATGGGTGTGCCTAGTCAAGTCTATGGTCAAGAAATGAAGATTCCTGGAAAAGGAGACGAAAAGCATGCATATCATCTATGTGTCCTAAGCAATATAAGAAAAAAAACTAAAACTCCTGTGGTATATCTTCTATATTACAATCTATTAATAAATATTATTGTAAATACATTCTCTAGTATACTTTTTCTAATATACTCACTTATTGGTTAAAATTTATTAAAAATTATAAAAGAATGAGTGAGAATTGTTAAATTAAAAGTAAACACACATAATTTTTGTGATTTCTAATAAATTTTAACAAATATAAAAGTGTGTCTGAGAGAATGTACTGCTAACATTTCTTAATATTTTATTACCTCTTGCAAGTAATGAATTTTAGAATGCTCTCCCATATCCTGTGATTTCGGCAATAGACTAGGCAAACGGTTCGACCCAAGTGCTCATACCATGACATAAATGAAGAACCAAATGACAATGGGGACCACAATTTCTTTCCAGCAAGCTTTGATAGTGCATTTATACAAGCGTCATTTCCCTCAGAAGAAGAATATGGCTGCCACCAAAACCATAAGGAGACTTCAGAAATTCAGGAGAATCCAAATTACCAATATGTTGGCAGTAAATTTCGTTGGTTAATTGACCGTAAATATGTTGCACAAAAATTATCAATTTGGTGCTGTGTAGTTTGTTCTCAAAACTCAAAAGCAAAATTGTACTTACAGGCGCAACAAGGGTGATTGATTTTACACACTCGGGGTACTTTGCTGCCAAGGCCAATGCAATTATGCAACCCATAGAGTGTGCAACCAAATGAAAACTACTTAACTGCAAAGGATGAACCACAGATTTCTCTATCATTTCCACATGATCCTTCAAAGTATACAAGCAATCTCTTGGCTTTGGACTCTTGCCAAATCCCAGCAGGTCAATGGCAATTAATCTGTACTCATGATTCACTTCATCAGGGAAATATTGAAACACTGTCTGAGTCCAAAATGAGGAAGAACATAGAAATCCATGCAAAAATATGACATTCTCAAAAGGGCTTCCACTCAAGTTCTCATCACTGGCTGTAAAACATAAATTAACAACAAAATCATTCACACACAAAATAATAATAATAATAATAATAATAATAATAATAATAATAAAAATAAATAAATAAATAAATAAATAAATACAATGCACAGAAACATAAAAAGGATCACATCAGAAAACAATAGTAATCAAACTAGTAGAATTACCCTACCCATTAAGGGTTCTTTCACGACAAAACGAAGTTTATAGTCGCTTTCATCATTCACCCATGAAAGGCAAGACTCACAGCCACAATCGGACCAAGACTTCACTGACTTTTCACCATCTCTACCATATTTTCTATTGGAATCTTCCCTTTTTCTCCCAAATTGAAGGAACCCCATTTCTCTGAAAATGTTCTTCCTTTCATATAAACTATCTGATACACCATCATCATCATCGGTCACATTCATCTTCTTTTGTCTTGCTCGGTGAGAGCAGCAACAAGGTGAAGGCTCCCCTTCAATGCGTTCATCAAGGTATCTATAGATAACGCAGAAGACAGCATCAAGAAGATCAAATATGAGGAAAACAACACAACATAGAATTGAGTTGAGTAGTGCAGTACAAAAGCTCAACCAGTTTGGTGATGAAACTGGTAAAGACAAGAACATGGATAGAAAACGAGAGATGGGGTTGGGGGTGGATGGAACAAGATTCTGTTTTTTATTGATCAATAAGACACTTGGTGGGGTGAAGTTGATTTATTGGATGTGCTTCGAAGGCAAACTGGTGGTTATAGAACACTCCTCAACCTTGCTTACGTCAAAAAAGTGCATGCTTGCTTAGATTAATTACAAAAATTAAAAAATATAAACTTTGTTGGAATATCTCGTGGTGCTTTTAGGATATATTTTGTTAAATTTTTATGCAAATTTTATAACTATTTTTTATTAAGCAATTTTTAGTTCCAATTTAAAACTCTGAAAAATTCATCAAATGAATTCTATAAGTTATTCTACATTTTCATGTGCCATCAACATTTTTTATTTTAAAAACTAGTACCTAGACCTTCACTTTTTACTGATTTTTAGTTTAAGTAATAATTGCTTAAATAAATAAAATATTTTTATTTAAAATTAAAGTTCATATCTCTTCAATAATAAATTTAAATAAAGACAACTCATGTCTCTCTAATAATAAATTAAAATAAACTCATATTCATATGAAAAAGTAACTTAAATATCCTCGTTAGAGGTGCTCTTAGTAGTTTAAGCATGTAGGTTGTAGCCCTGGAGACTGAACAAGTGGAATTGGGTTTGTGGATTTGTAGAGATATGAAAAGGTGATTGATGTTGGGCCACGTAACCTAATAATTGAGCAGCCAATTTCTGCGGTGTCTCTTTTTGTTTGTTTTGCCTGTCTCTGTTTTACGTAAGTTTTTTCTTGGTCATAATCATACAGTAATTTGCCAATGGTCAGTTGATTTAACAGGATTTTAGAAGAATGGTAAGCAACTTTGATTTTTAAACATAGTTGGTGTCATCATTACCTAAGTTGGTGTCATCATTACCTATTTCATTTTTTATTTTTTTACTTTTTGCCTATTTTTCTCCTTTCATATTGCATTATTTGTCATATTTATTGCTTCTCTCATTTTTTATTTCTTTGTCTCTCAAAGTGAGATGTCTACCAATACTTTCCAGTAGTAAAAATTTGTTAGGAATTAATTTTGATCAATTTTAGCTGTAACGCAGTACATATTTAACTTTCTGTGACTTGTGGGATGCTTTCATTGCATTGGTGCAACATTTTAAAATACTTAAGAAAATTTCTTACGAAAATTGCCTTTCCTCTCGAAAAATATTCCGATTCTGATTACATAACACTCAATAACCATTGTCTCACTTTGCTTATTTTAAGAAAATGAAGGGAGCTTTTTTGTTTTCTTCTAGCTGCATCCTTAACTCAGTATATCTTCATAAAGAAATTAAAAAAAAAAAACTAAATGTGCTTAATTTTTTTTTATAATTAGCAATTTATTAATTTTATTAATTTTTATGTAATTACCTTAAACCCCGTGTCTTTTAAGGAACCAACACTTCTCAATTTATATACCAAGTAGAAGAATTTATAATGATAATAAAATGCGGAAATATTATCTATTGAATACCTACACAAGTTACTCCCTAAAAGTAACACTGTTTACTTTTGATCTCTGGAAGCTTCGCTTTCTATAATTTGGTCCATAAATGTATTTAACTTGCTCAAAATTTTGTCCTTCTGGGAACTAATTAATCCCCAAAAATATCTGCGTATATGATCCCCAAAATTGTTAGTATTACTTACATTCAACTCCCACTTTGCTTTAATTTTTGTGAGAAAAGAGATTCAAAGACTAAATTGTACAAAATAAACTCTTAACTGAGAAAAACTAAACCTGATGTCACTTTGAAGGATCAAATTATATATTTACTCATTAATTATTGGATGCTAGAGAGTCGATATCTGTATTAAAAAATCACACCTAGTTTAATCCTAAAAACCAAAGTTTTAATTATATTTCCACATTCTTGATAGAAAGACCTGACTACGAAAATATGGTCTTAAAGCATCACTTATTTCTGAAATTTGACAAGCTAGTCCCTCAACATGATACAAGGAAAGGTCCCCTCAACAAAGATAAATACTTGATGTCAAAATTCACTTACAGGTGAAAACAGAAAGGTTTGAGTAGTAACGTTTTCCATCATCTTCCCTTTCCTTTTATATATTTCCCAGCAAAATTTTAACATCACATTGAAAAATGAAACAAATGGATAGATAATAAACTAATACTGCTAATACTCTTCAGCTACCTTCATTTTCTGTTTTAATCGGATCTGAGTTCACAGTTGGAAGATTTCGTCGGTACTGCTGAGATGTCAATCTCCTTTCCAATGGTGTCTTCCTCTTGCTTACAACAAATCTGTTCACCCCTTTGCGCATAGGCATTATTGAAGGAAAATCCTCATCTGGAATCTGACTGAGCTCAGAAATATCCTTAATCTGTGCCACTCGACGGAACCACCTCTCTGCCTTTGCCTCCTCTGACATGTCCAGGGGATCTGGTTCCTTCACGGCAGACCCCTCCAAACTCTTTCCTGTCCACTCTGATCCAACACTCTGATTCTCAGATTCTGGGCCCGGGGATGCACTCCCTGTTGTCAAACTTGGAACAGGATCTTGATTGAAACTTTGCCTTGAATTTCCACTGGGTGTTGCCCCATAAAGAGAACCAACATGATTGTTATTTGAGCTCTGTTCAGAAGGTTTTGGACTATGATCTTGATTGAAACTCTGCCTTGAATTTCCACTGGGTGTTGCCCCATAAATAGAACCAAAATGATTGTTATTTGAGCTCTGTTCAGAAGGTTTTGGACTATGTCCAGGTCTAGCTCCATCATCTAACATCTCCGCAGGCTTCTTGGCCACCTCAGATATGGAAGATGAATCATCATTGGACCTATCTGTTGAATCTGTTCCACCTGCCTGTTGCTTGTCCTTTTTGGCAAAGTAATCTGGGGGGAAGGGGACGAAGGGGACAAAATTGGTATTGCCAGATTGCTCCATGGCCAATCGTCGTTTGTATGCTGGTGTTGTCAAAGAACGATCTTTTTTCTTGCTAACAACAAATCGATTTTCTCCTTTACGCATGGGCATTATGTCAGGGAAATCCTCATCAGATACAGCACTTGTTAAATCTGGAACATCATGCAGCTCGGCAACCTTTCTAAACCATCTCTCAGATTTTTCAGCTTCCTCTTTCTCCTTATCTTTGACGATATTTTGGTTTGTAGAATTATTGTTAGAAAGCTGTGTACTGCCTCCCAAACTAGTATATCCAACATCAGTGTCTAATACCACCTTTTTGCTCTCCTCTCCCTGCAAGTTCTCAGACTTTTGGGCAAACGCGTCTACAGACAATGGAACAGGAATAACAGTACCAGTGCTGCTCCCTCTCACATCTTTAAAAAGTGAAGTATTGCTAGCAAATGAAGGCAGGCTGTCTCCACTAGCCTTTTGTTCGGCAACAATGTTCTTATTGTCAGATTGAGGAATGCCGGCTGGATGACCTAGAATGTCATCCAGTGTGTCATGGGAGTTAATTGAATCCCCAGCTTCAGAATCCTCAATCCCGGAAGTGCCATTATTGGCCAAGTTTTTCTTGTATTGAGCATTAGCCAACCTCCTCTCTAATGGAGTTTTCCTTGTGCTCACAACAAATCTATTCACTCCTTTCCTCAATGGCATTATTTCAGGAAAATCTTCATCTGCTATCACACTATTAATATCAGCACTGCTGTCTAGTTGAGAAACCTTGCTAAACCAACGCTGTGCCTTCTCTTCATTAGTAGCTAACCTAGCATCAACATCAGAATTGTTTCCATTTTTGTATCCCACATGTGACATGGTATTGGTGGCATCCACAGATATTTGTCCAGGTCGCTTGCAATCACACCTTAAACAGGTCATATTTCTCCCGTAGTTATAGAAATCACACCTTCAAAAGGAAAATCCTGTTAATTGGATGTCTAAATCAAAATTTAGGTGGGAAGACATTTTAAAGGGAGGAAATTACTTACTGAGGACATTCCCATTCACCTCCAGCCAGTTGTCTTTTTGGCCTTGCTTCCTCACACTCAAGACATTTGACGTTTCTTGCAAAATTCATGAAATTACACCTGCTCAGTATTAGAGAGTATGCAGACTTATCAGAATAATACTTGAAGAAACAAAACTAACTACAAGTCTACGTCAATTGCTCCACACTCACACTACGGTGTTCCAGCATTACACAAAGTAATATAATTCATCAATATTCAATTTAAACTAAAAATAATAACAAAGTACCTAGGGCAAATCCAATCACCCCTTTTCATTTCAATTTTTTGACCAGCAGGCTTTGCCTGTCCAAATGTACCAGCCGTTTGAGTTTGCACTGAATCAAAAGAATTAGGTCCAGGTGCACTATAACTGAGCTTGAAAAGTTCAGCAAATAGATTTCTGACAGATGATTCCACAAGATCTGTGTTACAGAGCGTGTTCCTTTCTGAAGAGACAAATGGGATACTTGCATAACTCAGCATAAACTTCATTAGATCAACAGTATTTGCTCTATCAGTGTCTATCACCTATGAAGAACATATCAAACACAACTAGATCAACAACAGTTTCAATGTACTTGTCAAAATTTGAAATTAAGCGTTAAGACATGAAACAACATATCATAACGCCATACTTCAAGTTACACAGAACCAATGAAGCAAACAACTTTCTGGAAAAAATATTTAATGCAGGCTTTGTGATGAAGCATGCCAGGAATATACAAACAACTTCACGAGGACATTAAGCAACATTAGGCTTGGATACATACTTATGGCTTACTTTCACAGCACATTAAGGATACATTGGAATAACTGCTTATTGAATAAGCTCTTTCTAAAACGATGACTTGTGTCATAAATTTAATGATGAAACTTATTAGGATAAGCTGAAAACAACTTATTTTCATAAACTATACCAAGCTTAAGAGAATCATAAGCTATTTTCCATAAACTGTTTATAAGTTCTTCCAAACAGGCCCTAAGTAAAACACAAAGCGTTAAAACATTGCATCGTGATTTTTAGAACCACCACAGAAATGATGAGTACGATTGTGAACAACAAAGAGGAACTTGGATTTTGAACGATGCAAAACAGAATAACTAAGTAGTTAGTTAGCATAGCACAGCATACTAACATTAGCGTTGCAATTGGATAGAAACGACTTCATCTTCCTCACGGAATCCTCGGCATCTCGGAAGAGAAACGGAGAGCAATGCTCAACCACCAAAGCAATGTCTCTCGTCGAAAGCAACCTACAAACCATTCAATTCCTTTCAGATTCAAGAAAATTGAAGCACGTGATTGAAGTTGGAAAACGAAAAGAACCTTAGGAGGTTAGGTCGGTCCCGTGCGAAGGCCAAGCAGGCGGCGGCGTCGCGGAGGAACGGTTGGGGCAATTCGGCGGCGAAGGAGTGGTCGGAGAACGAAGGGAGGTAACCGGCGGAGGAGACGTGAGAGAGGAATCGAGACCACTCGGGCCAGAGAGAGGTGTGAGATTGGGTGTGAAGGTGGTGTTGTTGTTGTTGAGAGGCTTTGATTTTGAGTGTGAGAGGTGAGGAAGAGAAAGGAGAAGAAGAGAAGTAGCGGTGGGAAAGGGATGAGGAAGAGAGGAAGAGGAGTTTGTGGTGGCGGTGGCTGTGGCTGTGGCGGAGAAGAGGGAGCGGTGTGGAGAGGAGGAAGAGGAAGCGTGGGGCGGCGCCACCCATTTTTGTTGGCAGCGTCAAATGTAATTTCATTTTACATACTGATTACTGACTTAGGCTCAGATGAGATGAACCCCATCACACCCTGTTCCAAACATTCAGATATTTCACAATAGATAAGATGGTATTTTATTTTTAAAATAAAATTATGGACACGTTCTTTAACATATTTTTATATTAATTATTAATTAAAATTTATTAAAAATCATGTATATTTTTTTTATAATTCTAATTTAATAATTTTTTAAATGTTTTATTAACTTTTAATAAATTTTCATTAGTAATATAAACATATTAAAAAAATTATGTTGTTAGCATTTTTATTTTAATAGAATTTTTAACTTCTTTCTCATGCAACAAATATGAGCTTTAAAATTGAATTGAATTATCTTTAAATTATCAAATTATTCTAAAAAATTTAATAATAAAAAATATATTTATATTGTAATTTAATTTAGTTTTTAGTTTTTATTAAGATAAAATTTACTTAACTCTGTAAGAGAATTTAGTATTTTTTTATATGTAAAAAATTATTATCTTAATTTTATATTAATAATAATAAAGTTAATAGTTTAATTGAGAAAGACTAAAATCAAGCTATTAACATTTTGATATTAATATTAATTTTATATTAATAAATAGTAAAATTAATAATTTAATTATACGTGTTTTGAGCATTTTATTAGATTTTGCGGTAAAAATATCAGAAATTAATGAACTAAAAAAGTGAATGACGTAGAAGAAAAAACGTGACCAAATGAAGGAAAAGAACGATCTATTTAGAAATTTTTTAGTTAATTAAATCAATATTTTTCATATTTTTAAGTATATTTTATGGATAAAACAAATGTTCTGTGTTAAACGGGTTTAACAAGTCATAAACAAGACAAGAAGAAATTTTCAGTAAAAATTTTACTTGTAAAATAAAACATGTAACTGTAAATGTCGTTTTGAGGACTAATTTATTTATTTATTTATTTTAAATAAAACAAACTTGAAAACAAAACTAGGATTATTTTTTTATACACAGTATCTAAAAAATAATATACACTAAAATAATTTTTTTTAAATTATAAAAATATGAAACACAAAAATTGTCAATGATATAGTTATAGAAATTTAAAGATGAAACAACTAAAAATTATAAATTTTAAAAAGTCAAAATTAGTTAATAATGATTTATTAAAAAAATATCTTTTTACAAAATAAAAAAATTGCCAATGAAATCTTTTGAAAAATAAAATTAAAACACGAATACAAATATATCTTATATAAAAGTCCTGAGAAAATACTTATCTTGCTATAATTATTAAGAAATAACAAGTTGACGAGAGCAAAATCAAACCTTTTGCATTTTCCTTCTGACCTTTATAAAACACGCCTTTTATCCTTCTAATCCTCGAATTGGATGCCAATACGCTAGTAATAAGCTCATTGCAATTGTAATCCTTAAAAGAAATAAATTAATGCCAACATATATATGCACATTAACATAGAGCTGATTATTTAGAAGATACAAATCACTTCATGATTGAAAAAGAAGTGGTCAAATTGATACAGTAAAATAAATCCTCATCACAAATTATTTGCCTTCCAAATAAAAAATCAAGATTAGGCTGCACCCACTTAATAGCTCAGGAAAGAACAATGGGTTTGCCACACAATTGCTCTAACTCATCTTCCAAAATTTTATACAGGTTTGCCTTGTTCCTCCTATAAATCCAAGCTTTAGTATCCTGATCCCAATCAAATCTTGATGGACCACTGCATAAGAGATGGAGTCATTAGGACTAGACTTATAAGAGATCATACAAACGTGTCATCTTGATCACTCATTATATATTGGCCCAGGTGCAATAAGTAGATTGAGTAGACAAACAGAAGAAATGGATTTCAATAAATAGAACTGTACTTAAAGACTTGGAATCACACAAAGGGCTCTAAAATATCATAGCAACATTCATCATAACACTTAAGGCGTAATGTGTTCAGTATTTATTGAAATGATGATAGAAAAAGTAGCAGGGAGGGGAGATGCCCTATGTTGTTGTACTGACTGCCTATATTGGTCTGAATATATTCTTGATAAATACAATTATACTATCTCCACATTCCAAGGACTATATTTATATCCAAATAGAATTGTAAATCATAAACAATGATACTCCTCCCTGATCTCAGTTTACAAAAGGATAGCACGTTGATAAGAAACTAGTATCTTTAATGGAAATAGTGGGGAAGGACTACCCAATTTACAAAATAGAGCACATAAACCCGACTACAAAACTTCAAGGGTCTGTATCTCCCAATGATCAAAGGTTTCAATTCTCTCACGAATGACAAGTTGTCTCTCTCTTAACCTCCCTCCTTATTTAAAAGCAACATGCCCTATTTCTTAAAACAACCAACTTGACTATCTATGTGACTAACTAACTAACTAAATGAACCCTGACAAAAAAATACTGCATTTATTCTCCCACTACAATATAACAATTTAAACAAAGAATTGAAACTAATAGGAGAGTTAAATGAAGTTCCTCCAATAAGATAAGACAACTCAATATGCAAAAGGCTTCAATTACAGAATTGTCTCAATAAACGCACCATTATTAATACTTAAGATGCATATTCGAATAAACGATAATGTTTGTAACACCAATTATGTTGGTTATCACTAAATATTCACTTTTCTCCAGTTCTTTCTCTTGCATTAAGATAACAAAGAAGCATAAGTATCTGCCTGTGACAAATCTTATTCACATGAAATCTAACGGCAGATAATTCTCGAGCAAAATCTACCTCATTGGAGAAGACAGCCAAAGTTGTCTATTTGGTGTTTGTTTGTTCAATACATAGGTTCCAAGATCGCCAAGTTTTACAGTCAAAACATCATTCTGAAATGCAAACCCATGTCAAAACAATTAACACACCTGCAAGGAAGCTACTTCAAACAAATATGAAGAAGTTCTTAAAAATCATTAAAATCGAAGAAGGACAAAACCAAAAAAGCAATTTCTGTTTTTTTATAAAATAATTACTGAGTTTCTTTTAAACAAAGATGG
The DNA here is from genome assembly GCA_024086825.1 of Abrus pulchellus subsp. cantoniensis. NCBI lineage: Eukaryota > Viridiplantae > Streptophyta > Magnoliopsida > Fabales > Fabaceae > Abrus > Abrus pulchellus. The sequence continues at coordinate 14,155,580 of CM044050.1, forward strand.
TTATCAAGTTAAAAATCTAATTATTAAAAAAAATAAGTTTACACAACAAGTTAACTTCATATTCTTCTAAATTAAATTAACTGCAAGGATAATTTGGTTTTAACACATAATTGTTATGAATTCTTTACAACCTATTCTCACAAAAAAATCATTCTCACCCCATAATCTATGTCAAATCCATCAACTTCAACAGAGTCTCCGTAGTCCTGCCAAACAACAAACAAAACTAATAACACCCAACATTATTTAAACTTAAAATAATATAAAATGAAGGATTGTGACTGTCAACTTTCCACCACACCTAAGACTGCACATTTGTCAAACAATGTGGGTCGTCACTAAATCATGGGCAAAATTTGTGTGTATGTCATCTTTGATTGCCATATTACAAATTTAAGTTGGTGCAAAACACAAAGCAGTACTAGAGATACCTCTAATTTCTCTTGCAGGTTATGTATTGTGGAATCAGCCAGTTTGTGGAATTCACCCTCCTGTAGTAGAGAGCTGCATTCGCATTAATGGTTAGCAACATCATTTTTACTCACTTAAAACAAAAACAGAACAAAACGTTCCAACCAAATTTGAAATCATACAACCTTTGAGCAATTAGCATGTGATCTGACATTTGGATTCTTAGAAATGTTGTTTCAACAATCACAAATCCCACTGTCAAACCCCCAACATAGCTCCAGAAATGCTTTGAATCTCAAATTTTAAATTTTTTAAAAGAAAACAATAATTGAAATTTAAAAGCTATTTTTTTATTACCAAAAACAGTTGTATTAAAGATCAAATTTTTGTGATTTCCAGGAATCAAATAAGAACATAATTGATGAGAAATAAGAAACAGCAAGTCATACCGGTAATCAATAGTCATGGGGCCTTGAGATTCATCAGGAAGATTTGAACAATGAGAGCAAAAGTTTCTAGAAGAAGATGAGAGAGGCGGAAGACAGGCATTCCCCCTGAGGAGAGACACAAATGGTGAAGCTTTTACAGTAAGGAATGGAGCCATATAGATGGAGGAAGGTGGTGACTGTAGCAAAAATCTGAGGAGCCTTCTCTGCAAAAGCAGCTTGGTGGCCATAGCTTTTGTCACCTTGGCAGCAAATGTGAAAAATAAAACTGATGAGTAGTCATAATAAATTACACACTAACAATGGTATTGATGTTGTTATCTTAATTGATGCGTCAAAAAGAATAGATGAAAAACAGAACCAAGGTAACACTGTAAATGAAGAAATGAATTAGGCATGACAACAAGGTCAGTTTTGGCCTCCCTGCCCCAACCTAGCTTCTCCAAAACCACCTGAACCTGCCTAGGGGTGTGCATGGATAGTTTTGGCATAAAAGAAAGCTAAATTCATTTATGAATCAATTATATACACTGGATTTCAAGACCAATCCCCTTCTTTTTTTCTCAAAATTGGTATGGTTTTGACCAACTGATTCAGAACTAGTTTTAAATTTGGTTTTGGCTCAAATTCGTTTTAAATGTGGCTTCTTAGACAAATCCAGTTTTATAGGTCAGGATAGCTTATTTCTATGTTCAATAATGGATCCAAATTCCAATTAAAACAGAAAACATAAATCCACGAGAAACAATTGAACTTTAAGAAGCAGTTAGCAGAAAAAGGTAACCAGAATGCACAAAGATAGCGTTTACATCATTTTAGACGAGGTGGCTACGAAGGTTAGGAGAATTGCCAAGACAATTTTGGGTGAATATAGAGGCTTATAGCTTACTTTCACAGCACATTAATGATACAGTGGAATAACTTCTTATTGAATAAGCTCTTTTTAAAACGATGACTCATGTCATAAATTTAATTATGAAACTTATTAGGATAAGCTGAAAACAACTTATTTTCATAAACTATACCAAGCTTTAGAGAATCATAAGCTATTTTCCATAAGCTGTTTATAAGTTCTTCCAAACAGGCCCTAAGTAAAACACAAAGCGTTAAAACCTTGCATTGTGATTTTTAAAACCACAACAGAAATGGTGAATACGATTGTGGACAACAAAGAGGAACTTGGATTTTGAACGATGCAAAACAGAATAACTAAGCAGTTAGTTAGCATAGCATAGCATACTAATTAGCGTTGCAAATGGATAGAAAGGACTTCATCTTCCTCACGGAATCCTCGGCATCTCGGAAGAGAAACGGAGAGCAATGCTTAACCACCAAAGCAATGTCTCTCGTCGAAAGCAACCTACAAACCCTTCAATTCCATTCAGAGTCAAGAAAATTGATGCACGTGGTTGAAGTTGGAAAACGAAACGAACCTTAGGATGTTAGGTCGGTCCCGTGAGACGGCCAAGCAGGCGGTGGCGTCGCGGAGTAACGGTTGGGGCAATTCAGCGGCGAAGGAGTGGCCGAAGAACGAAGGGGGATAACCGGCGCAGGAGACGTGAGAGAGGAATCGACCACTCGGGCCAGAGAGAGGAGTGAGATTGGGTGTGAAGGTGTTGGTGATGTTGTTGAGAGACTTCGATTTTAGGTGTGAGAGGCGAGGAAGAGAAAGGAGAAGAAGAGAAGTAGCGGTGGGGACTGGCACCCTACTCTCTTTAATAAATAAATAAGGCTCAGACATATTTTTTAAGGTCTGTTTAGGGTTTAAGTATACAAAGCTGATAAGTTTAATAGGCTAACTTTTATATATATATAACTTATTTAATAATATTTTTTTTATATTTATATTTTATTTAAAATAAAAATATTTATATATTATTATACTTTTTAAATAAGAAATTTATTTAATAAAAAATTATTATATTTATTATATTTAAATAAATTAAAAAAAATTGTTAAATTTTAAAAAAAATAAAACACAATTAAAATTAAATGAAATAAAATTTATAAAAAATAAAACACAATTAAAATTAAATGAAATAAAATTTAAAAATAAAATAATAATATTATATTAATATAATTTTATATTTTTAATTTTATTATTATTAATATTTAATTATTATATTAATATATTATGTTTAATTATTTTTATTTATAATAAATAAAAGTTACTTAAATATAAATTATATTTTATTCAAAATTAAAATTTTATAAAACAAATGATAAAAAAATAAAATAAAAAATTTAGTGTACTATATATATATATATATATATATATATATATATATAATAGAACTATATAATATATAATATAAATAATATAATTTTAAAAAAAATTATATATAATAATATATATATATTTTTTAAATTGTTTTATGTTTTATTTTTATTAATATAAATTTTTTGAGTAAAGTATTTATAAAAAAAGTTTAAGATATCAAATCTATCACAAACATATACATATTTAAATATAAATATGTAAAATTTTAAATAATTATTTTTAGTAAAATTAATATAGATATAAATAGATTTTTTTAAATATATAATTATTAATATACATTTAAAATTTAATAATTAGTAAATATTTATATTAAAAATATAATAAAATATTAAATTTTTAATTAATTTATCAATTTATATATAATATATAAATATATATTTTAATGTATTATATCAGTAATATTTTTTATATTATATTAATGTTATAATGTAATTAATTTAACGTATATTTATTAATTTAAAATAATAAATTAATAAAATAAATAAAATTAAATATTTTATAATTATTTTTTATAATTTAATAATTATTAATATTTATTATATTTATTTATTTATTCATTGTATTGAGTTCAAATTTTTATATTAAGTTTTATTACATATTTTTTATTAAGATAAAAATTTAGAAATATAAATTATTTTAATTTAAATATAAATTCTATTAATTCTTATTATGTTCATATATTATTTTTTTAGATTCATAAATTTTATAATATAAATATTTTATATTTACAATATTTTATAATAACGATATTTATTTATATCATATATTTTATATTTATATTTTAAAATTCTATCATCCAAATTCTCAACAAGTAAGATCTATTTTAACTTCTTTATGTTTATTTATATGTCTTATTTTTAATTTCTATGCATTTTGATGTGAATAATAATAGTAGTATCAGAGCCTGCAATTAATAAAAATTTTAAGAGGGGAGTAGTGGTAGCAATGAACTAATGAACTAAACTTATTACTGCTTAAAAGAAGCTATAAAAGAATTTAAAAGACAACTTAAGTATGAAGAAGATTTATTAACCTCCTCTGTTAATCTTTCCTTAGACCAACTTGTGGAAATATTTGAGATCCAAGATACATTAAACTTTGCTATTGAAGAATTAAAAATAAGACTAAGTGTTTTAATTTCGTGATGAATTATACTTATTATTATATAAAGAGATCAAAAATTTACTTTGAAAATATATTAAAAAGAGAACGTAGAGAACTAGAAGAAGACCTTGACCAATTAGACTATGGTATAGTAAGACATAGATTAAATTATATAAGCATTTTAAAATTTATGATAAGTGATATAAAATCAGACTTAGAAAAATTAATTGCTTAAAATGACAAAGTTATATCGAGAAAAGTTAAAAGAATCAAAAACTTTAAAGAAATTATTAAATCAAACTAAATTTCGATTAAAACATGCAACTACTTATCAAGATATAGAACTCTATTTTTGGAGAATTTATTTAATACAACAATCCTTGAAAACTGTTAAGACTGAGTTAGAGGTTCTTATAGCTTAATTTATTTTATTAGTTTGAAGTTCTTAACTTAGAAGAATCTGAATAAGTATTTTTAGTAAAAACTCCAGATTAGAGTCTAAAATCCTTTATAGGTAACTGTGAGAGCAGCTCAGACGTTGGTCAGCCAAAAGTGGTCCCGGTAGTAAGTCCTAAGGGAGAGGCAGTGAAACCGTTGGTCAGCTAGGTGGTCCCGTCGCTCAGTAAAGGAATAATAAAACTCTAATATGGCGAATTTATTAAAGACATTAAATCATATTAATCTAGGAAAAGAAAGTCAAATTACTAATAGAACATTAAGCGAAAATGAAGCCTCAACCAGTAATAGCAGTAATAAACATCAACAAATAACCATAGAAGAAATAGAACAATCTTTACAAAACTGGTCAATCCCTGTAATAAAAGAAAAAGACGTATATAAAAGAAAAACTTTTTAGAATATTTTTAACTCTGAGCAAATTCATAAAATGGAATATGATATACCAGGAACAAGAGAAAAGTAAGAAATTCAATTACTTGAAAATGATATATTACAAAAACATAAAAAAGATGGATTTAATTTTATACATATAGGATTAATACAACTAGCAGTGGTACCAAATTTTAGAATAGGAATAAACCTTCCTATATTAATAGTATTAAGATATATGAAATTTAAACAAATAAATGATTCCCTAATAGCAGTATTAGAATCAAATTTACATGATGGACCAGCCTTCTTTAATTGTTATCGGAACATTCCTATGAGTTTAAATTGTGACAAAACTTCACAAGCCTTAAAATTTTTTATTAATATACCTGATAATATAGTAGATGAATCTTACCACCCTTTTCATTTAATATATCGAATATATTACAAAATTACTAAAATAGATTATGATTATCAATGTAAAAGAATTAGTAATAAAGGAGAAACAATAATAATTCAAGCTAATTTAAATAAAAGTTTAGCACAAACACCTAAGAAACTTTTACATCATGAATTAAACTTCCCGGAAAAATAGGAATTAGATAATCCTCAAGAAGAAGAAAAAATTAGAAATACAAATATAAAAGAAATAATTCAAGAACCCAATAGTACAAGTTTTAGATTAAGAATGAATAGATCCTCTTCGGTAAATTTTAGAAATCCTCATATAATAAGGGAACCTTCTAGACATTCAATAGATGGATCTAATATATCTGCAAAATTAAAAGGAATAGATAATATTAGTCAACCAAAGATATATATACCAATTTATGAAAACCAATCTGACAATTATAGTCCAACCCCTTCTCAAGTATTAAATACTATTACAAAATGTGAAGAATTTGAAATAGATAAAAATTGGATAAGAGAAGATATAGATGCAATTTATAATAAAGATATAAAAACATGATTTTTTAATAGTGAAGAAAGAATTAAAATAAGAATTGAATTTTATAATTATCTAAAAAATTTACAAATTAATACTTATTTTTTCCCATGGCTAAATCAATATTGTAATAAAAATAATATAAATTGTCCCTATTATACTATGAATCCTTTACACAAAAATACAAAAATATGGAAAACCAATAATGATAAAATAATAGAATCAGAATATCCACCCTTAGAAACTGTAACTATAACTATAGAAAATGAAGAAGTTTATGCTAGTCCTTATAAAAAAATTGATAGTTTAAATAATAATCTAGAAAAGAAAGATATAGATAAAGTACATCAACAACTTAATTATTCAAACACAATTCTGAATACTATGACAAAACAATTAGAACGAATAGAAAACAAACCAGAAAGTTCTAATAATACCAGAATCCCAACTTATCTAGAAAAAAAATTAACAAAACCTATGGAATTATCCAAATCTACTATAGAAGAATTCCAAAAGAAAAAAGGAATTGAATTAGATGTAGAAAGATTAAAAGAAAGATTAGCTAGTTTACAAATTAATAAAATAATAAATACTATAGATTCTACATCAGAATTAAGTAAAATAAGTTTTAGAAATAATTATCCAAAAATAAAACCTTATTATAATAGACCCTCATTAACAGATGTCTTATTAGAACAAAGATCAAATTTAGTCCAGAATTCCTATGGAGGTTCTGATATAGTAGAATGGAATATAGATGGTATGAGCGAACAACAAATTTTAGATTTAACTAATCAAATGTTAATGGCTGTACAAGCTTATAAAATAAAAGGCTTAAATGAACTAGCTGCTGTCGAAATAATAGTACAAGGATTTACTGGATAGTTAAGAGGATGGTGGGACAATATGTTAAATGAAACAGAAAAAACCATAATTAAAACACATGTTAAACAAGAAAATAATGAACCAGATTCAATAATAACTTTAATATTTTCTATTATCCAATCCTTCATAAGAGATCCTACCCTTTTTAGAGAAAGAGCAGGAATACAATTATCAAACTTAAGATGTCCAACAATGTCAGATTATCAGTGGTATAAAGATATGTTTTTCTCAAAATTAATGTTAAGAGAAGATGCTTCGGCATCATATTGGAAAGAAAGATTTGTAGCAGCTTTACCAACGTTATTCTCTAAAAAAGTATTAGAAAATATAGAACAAAAACAGGGAGGAAGTATAAATTATGATTCCTTAACTTATGGACAAATCCATAATATAATTGTAGATACTGGATTAAAAATATGTACTGATCATAAAATACAAAATCAATTACAAAAAGAAAAATTATTTAATAAGAAAGAATTAGGAACATTCTGTGAACAGTATGGTATAGAAAAAATACAAGCTCCTAGTAGACAAATTAAAAGACAAATAAAAAGAAATAAGAAAAATAAGCAAATTCCTAATAATAATAATCAAACTACTTCTACTATGAAAAGATCAAATAGATTTCATAAGCAGAATTCTACAAATACTAAACCTTTTCAGAGAAATAATAATAATAATAAATATAAAATAGTATGTTGGAAATGTGGCTGTTATGACCATAAAGCTGATACATGTAGATTAGAAAAGAAAATAAATACAATAGAAGATGAAACTTTAAAAACAAAACTAATGGAAATACTAATAAATTCAGAACCTGAAGAATCTGAAAGAGAAAAAACAGATGAAGAAAATACTCTAGATAATGAAATCTATCAATTAGATACAAGTACAGAAGAATCAGAAATAGAAAATTATTGTTTAGGACCAGGACTATGTAACTGTGATAATTGTCAAATTCCTCAAATAAACGTTATAACAAAAGAACAAACTTATACTTTAATCGAAATAATAGAAAAATTAGAAGATTGATCATTAAGAGATGATTTCATTAGAAAATTAAATGATCTAGTAACAAAAGAGGAAGAAAATAAAACCTTAGAAGTAAAACCTTTAGAAATTAAAGATGTTTTTAAGATGTTTAAACAACCACAAGTAACTATAAAAGATTTACAAGAAGAAATTAAAATATTAAAAAAGGAAATAGAAGAATTAAAACAAAATCAGTCTATTTTAGAATTTAAATTAATAGAACTAGAGGGAAAAAATCTTATAGAAAAATAAGGACAAACATCTGAAGTAAAAATAGATCAAGAAATTTTCAACTTAGATCTTTTAGCGTTATTAACAGTACATAAGTGGTATTGTAAAATAACGTTGATAGTTAAACAAGAAAAATTTGAATTAATAGCCTTAATAGATTCAGGAGCAGATGTAAATTGTATTCAAGAAGGAATAATTCCTACTAAATATTATGAAAAAATAGCTGAAAAAGTCTCAAGTGAAAATGGAACTAAAATGGATATTCAATATAAATTATCTTATGAAAAAATCTGTACTAATAAAACATGTATAACCACCTTATTTGTATTAATTAGAAATATGACAAATCAAATGATACTAGGAACCCCATTTTTAACACTTTTATATCCATTTAGTATTAGTGATAAGGGAATAATTAGTAACGCTATACCAGAAAAAATTATTGAATTTAAATTTTTACAAACACCTAGATTAAAAGAATTAAACCAACTTCAACATAAAAGTATATCTGAAATAAATATAATACAAAGAAAACAAAATCAAATAAAATTATTAAATGAAGAAATTATTTATAAAAAATTAGAAAAACAACTAAAATCTACCAGAATACAAAATCTTATAAAAAAATTTGAAATAAGAATTGAAAAAGAAATATGTGACACTAATCCAATAGCTTTTCATAATAGAAAGAAATATGAAATTTCTTTACCATATGAAGACAATTTTGATGAAACAAAAATCCCTACTAAAGCTAAACCTATTCAAATGAATCAAGAACAGCTACAATATTGTAAACAAGAATTAACAGAATATTTAAATAAAGGATTAATTAGAAATTCAAAGTCCCCTTGGAGTTGCACCGGGTTCTATGTCAATAAGGCATCAGAACAAGAAAGAGGAGCTCCCAGGTTAGTAATAAATTATAAACCTTTAAATAAAGTATTAAAATGGATTAGATACCCTATTCCAAACAAACAAGATTTAATTAAAAGACTAATACATGCTAAAATATTTTCAAAATTTGATATGAAATCAGGATATTATCAAATCTCTGTAAAAGAAGAAGATAGATACAAAACAGCCTTTGTAGTTCTTTTTGGTCATTATGAATGGAATGTACTGCCACAAGGATTAAAAAATGTTCCTAGTGAATTTCAAGAAATAATGAATAATATATTTTATCCCTATATGAACTTTTCAATAGTATATTTAGATGATGTTTTAATATTTTCAAAAAATATAACTGATCATATAAATCATTTAAATAAATTTATAGAATTAATAAAACAAAATGGATTAGTCGTATCAGCAAAAAAGATGAAAATATTTCAAGAAAAAAATAAGGTTTTTAGGTTTTGAAATATACCATGGAAGTATAACTCCTATACAAAGGTCTATTGAGTTTGCCGATAAATTTTCAAACCAAATAAAAGATAAAACTCAATTACAAAGATTTCTAGGATGTCTAAATTATGTATCTGATTTTATACCCAATATAAGAACTATATGTGCACTATTATATAAAAGATTAAGAAAAAATCCTCCAGAATGGAATGAAGAAATGTCAGAAATAGTTAAAAAAGTAAAAATCATAGTAAAAACTCTACCATGTTTAGGTATTCCAAATCCTGATGCAGATCTTATAGTAGAAACTGACGCATCTGAATTAGGATATGGAGGGATATTAAAACAAGTTTTACCAAATTCTAAAATTGAACAAATTATAAGGTATTATTCTAGTATATGGCATCCAGCTCAACAAAAATATTCTACGGTTAAAAAAGAAATTTTAGCCATAGTATTATGTTTACAAAAATTTCAAGATGATCTTTTTAACAAAACATTTTTAATAAGAACTGACTGTAAATAAGCTCCATCAGTTTTACAAAAAGATGTTAAGAATTTAGTATCTAAACACATTTTTGCAAGATGGCAAGCATTATTATCCAATTTTGATTTTACTATAGAACATATTAAGGGTGATAAAAATTATTTGCCTGACTATCTTTCTAGAGAATTTTTGCAGGATAAAAATGTCTAGAATGACCAGCGCCAATTATATAAAAAAGAAGGAAGAACCTCCTTCTCCATCAACGCCTTCAAAATTAGACAAAGGAAAGACTCCTATGACAGCCTTGCAAATCCTACAAAGTCCTCCAAAACCTATTACCCCCTTAGAAATAAATACTTCCAAAGTCTTTGCTAACCTTGGCAAACCCACTCTTACAAAAACCCAAGTTACAAATCCTTCCACAAAATCAGAATATTTTGACAAACCAGAATGTATACCTATATTACCCATTGAACCAGAATGGTTCTCATTACCCAGACATGAAATAGCTGCCAAAATCTTTCCAAAAGATTGCCACTTTATTCCCTCTTCTTCACAACAAAGAAGAGAGTTCTATGAACTAATACTAGTTGATACAAATTCTATCGAGCTAACTCACCAACGAGATAGTTCCAATAATATCAGTTTTTCAAAATTGAAAATTATCAATATTATCAGCTTACAAGATTGGGGCCAACCTTTGGTCTCTTATAAAAAATTTACAATAGATTACCAACCTTCACAATATAATTATTTTGATTACATACAAGCTTGGACAAATATTTTATATTTGAAGCCCGCAAACCATTCTTGGTTTTTGTGGTTCAGAAAAGGAATATCCTTAAAATTTCCCAAATGGTTCCATTATTGGTTCCATGATTTCGGACCTGTTTTGGAAATATTACCAACCGAAGCCAAAGTTTCTTTTCAATATTTTACCCATAATACCAATTTTATTCCAGAATTCCAAATTATCTCATTCTTTGCTAGTTTTGGAGTGTCCTGAATAATGTCTTGGGAATACACTTCAGCTAAAATGACTGAACAAATGTCCATACAATTTCTCTCAAGAAATATAAAAGTTAAATGGTGGACAAAATATAATCTTGAGTTAATCTGTCAAAATAGAATAGCTCAATGGTTACAAAGTCAAGGTCGGTCTCCCAAAAATACCCAGATAGATAAAACACAAACCTTCTTAAGCCAAAAAAGTCAATTAATGGCACAACTGGCTGCAATAAAATCAGAAGAAGAACTCAATAATTTACTAGCTACAATTTCTCCAAAAAACTCAGAAGATAAGAGCAGAAGCCCAAATTTGGAAGATTTTCAAGATTTTTTAGATAATGAAGACGACTGTTATGGGATAACCCTCCCATTCTCAGAACGGTAAAAAGATATGACAAGACAAGATTACTAGTACGACAAAACCAGCTGTAAAGATTTGACAAAAAGAAGACTCAGACAAAAGAAGAATTGACAAAAAGAAGCAATAATGGCAGACAAAAGAAGATCGACAAGATTAAAAGCAGACTGAAAAGACAAAAGCAAAGATGATAAGATTTAAAGCTTATCTCTTCCGCGTCAAAAGTTTTTCCCGTCTTAAGAAAAGAATCTAGAATAGTAAAAAAAATGTCTATATAAGAAGAACAAATTGTAAGAGGAAGGCATTCGGAAAAATATACTCAAAAACCTTTCCTTGCATCTTTCTTTATCCTCTCAATATTCTATGTAATCTCTTGTTCAAGAAAATTACATTCAGTGTATCATCAATCTCCAGAAAATCAATAAATTCAATGTATTATATCAGTAATATTTTTTATATTATATTAATATTATAATGTAATTAATTTAACGTATATTTATTAATTTAAAATAATAAATTAATAAAATAAATAAAATTAAATATTTTATAATTATTTTTTATAATTTAATAATTATTAATAGTTATTATATTTATTTATTTATTTATTCATTCATTGTATTGAGTTAAAATTTTTATATTAAGTTTTATTACATATTTTTTATTAAGATAAAAATTTAGAAATATAAATTATTTTAATTTAAATATAAATTCTATTAATTCTTATTATGTTCATATATTATTTTTTTAGATTCATAAATTTTATAATATAAATATTTTATATTTACAATTTTTATAATAATGATATTTATTTAATTGTTTTTAAATATAATATTTTTTAACTGATTGAACAAATTTTATTAGTGTTATTTTTTATTATTAATTTTATGTATTTACTGTAATTTTATTTATTAAATATAAAATATTTTTATACAAATAAAATATAATTATTATAAAAAATAATTAAAATTTTTAATACTTTAATAATTTTATAAAAAATTAAAAAAATTAAAAATATAAAAATTTATAATATAAATTTATAAATTTTATAATAGAATTTTTAGCTTCTTTCTTGTGCAATAAATATGACTTTAAAATTAAATTAATTTTTTAAAATTGTCAAATTATTCTAAAAAAATTAGTACTAAAAATATATTTATATTGTAATTTTATTTTTTAAAATTGTTTATTAAAATAAAATTTATAGCAATTTTTAATTAAAAAATTTGAAATTTTTATATGCATCAACTATTACAGTTAATTTTATATTAATAGATATTGAAATCAATAATTTAATTAAAAATAATTATAATAAAATTATTAATATTTTAATATTTATTATTAATTTTATATTTATAAACAGTAGAGTGAATAGTTTAGTTATACTTGTTGACATTTTGATAAGTTTTCGGTATAAACATCTAAAATTAATAAATTTAAACACTCGATGACGTTAGAAGAAAAAAAAGTGACCAAAAGGAAGAAAAGAATGGTCCATTTGAAATTTTTTTTAGTTAATTAAATCAATATTTTTTATACTTTTAAATATATTTTATAGATAAAGCATATGTTCTATGTGTCAAACAGGTTTAACAAGTCATAAATAAGATAACAATAAATTTTTAGCAAAAATTTTACTTGTAAAATAAAACATGTAACTGTAAATGTAGTCTTAAGGATTTATTTATTTATTTATTTTAAATAGAACAAACTTAAAAACAAAAATAGGATCGTTTTTTTATACATAGTACTTAAAAAATAATATACACAAATAATTTTTTTTTAAAATTATAAAAATATGAAACAAAAAAATTGTCAATGATGTATTTATAGAAATTTAAAGATGAAACAACTAACAATTATAAATTTTAAATAGTCAAAATTAGTTAATAATAATTTATTAAAAATATTATTTTAAAAATAAAAAAATTGTCAATGAAATCTTTTGAAAAAAAAAATAAAACCACAAAGTGAAAAATATCATTGACAATTTTAAAAATTTTCATATTTCTGTATTTTATTTTCAAAATCCCATATTTTAGTTTTTTAATTTTTTCCCATAATAAAAAATACCTACAAAATTAATATAATTAAAATGATACTCTTATCTTTATATATATAAAATACCTTTTAGATGACTTGAATAATTCTTGTAATAAAGTGCAAAACATCCTCAGCGCATCATTAAGGTTAACAAGAGCTAAAATCAAACCTTATGCATTTTTCCTTTAACCTTTATAAAACACAACTTTTATCATTCTAATCCTCGAATTGGATGCCAATACACTAGTAATAACTTACCACAATACCAAATATTTAAATACACTCTTGAATCACAAAAAATCATATTACTTATTAAGCAGTTTGAAGACAACCTCAATCAACTTACCTATAATAATGTAACAACAACAAAGTCATTCACCAAATCTTAGACATTGTGAATGAATTACATTTCAAGGGCAACTCCTAACACAAATGAATTAGAACACATAATTGGCAGTGACATTACATAACATCTTATTTTGTGGACAAAAAATACAAGTAAGCTCTGTGGAGGGAAGAAATATGCTTTGACAATCCCATTTCTATTAATGACAGAATTTTTAGACTAATATAAGGTGAAGTATTCCTGGCATACAATAGACTAAGATGATGTCAAGCTTATATACATTTTTAAAGCATATAATTCTTTGAAGACAATTTAGAGTCCAGAATAGCCAACCAATTCACATATGGCAACCAAAAACTAAAATTCAATCAAATAAAAGTATTGGTTGCTTCCACGGGTTTGCAATACAAAAAATTCCTAATTTCACATTATAATATAAATAAACGTTAAGGTACTCATGGAGTGATGAAAGTATTCAAATTTGAAATATTCAGCTTGATTTCTATGCATAATAAGGAAATACATTCATGGTCTAATTCCACACACTTGTGTTCATCTATTTACTTGGTTATAAAAAAGTTGTCATGATATAAATTCTAATTTTTTGACAGTTCAAGTTGGAAGCAATAAGATTGGTTAACTTGGCTAGCTTGGCTTTTTATTATAAAAGATGCAACCAAATTTTTATATAAAGTCCAAAAGTAAGAAATAATATAATCCAAAATATTCATAACAAATAAGAAGATTACATAAAAAAAAGTCTATTAAACAATACAAATTAATAATCTAATATAATGTCAATAGGACATGAAATACAATCATCTAATGATTTATATATATTCTTTAATCTTCTTCAAGTATTCAAATGACTTTATGATCACATTGTTACATATTACGTTGTAAGGCTTTAAAGTCAACTTTTAGGCAATATGTAATCTTGTTCCATCGTCAACTTCTAAACAAAAACTCTTTTCAATAATTGTTTACTATTGGATTACAATTGCAAAATATCATGAAATTTTTTTTAATCTTACATGTATTCTATATTCATTCACATCCATTTGCATCATCCAACTTGTTACTCAAACAGCACAATCATTCCTACATTTATTGATATATCAGATTGAGTTTTACTTTTTAGTATAAAACTAGGAATAGTTGATACAAAAGACTTGTCGCTAATCCTTATCAAAATTTAAACATAAATTAATGCAATATTAGGGTGCTAACCTAGGTCGTCCTCTTGTGAATCATTGAGTGTATGACTAAATATCAAACATGTTATGAATAACTCAGAAAGCAAATGAAAAAGGGGGGAGGTTTATGATTTCAAGTTCAATCTACTTAAATAGGAAATTTAATTCAAAGTCTAATCAATGGAATGAGTTAACCCCTAACTTGTCCATATTGATTATATTTCAATTCCTCTCAGGATTTAATACTCTCCCCCTTTTCTTGAATTAGTATAATCAAACAAGCGAAAATGAACCCTAAATTCTCATACAAAATTAAGCAAATTAATAGGCTCCAATCTCTAATCCTTAGGATTAAGCAAACTTTAAAATTAAGCAAACCAAGTTTAGAACCCTTGTTAAAAACACACTAGAGTTTGATTAAGCAATGCCCTCTAATCAATTCTTAACTTAGTTCAAGAGCTTGAGGAAAGAAAGAATTCATGAAAAGAGATTTGTATTAACATTAAACCCAAGAATTCAAAAATTCATATGAACTTCACTAGGGGATTAATAAGAAAATTTAGCCCTCCATGAGGATGGGTTTCACCATTACAAGCATTCAATACTTAGAAAAATAGAAAAACAAAGTAAAAAGGGAAGAAGAAATAAAAACCCTAAAGTGGAGTTCTTAGGCAACTACCCAAAACTCCTATTCTAATCCTATGAAAGTGGAAAAATAGAAAATTACAAGAAATGGTAAAAAAGTCCTACCCTAAATGGTAAAAATCCTATTTATAGTAAAGTTGACGCCTTCATAGTAGTTACTATCATTCAGGATAGTGTTTATGCGCAGCTCCATGAAGTTCTTTCTCTCTGTAGTGATTACTATTATGCATGAAAGTAGTTTCTTTTAGTGCGCTTAACCACTATTGACTGCAATAGTAAACACGCTCAACATGTTTAACTCTGGGGCTCGTTGTAGTGTTTACTATCATTCACGATAGTAAACACGTGCAAGTTTGCACCTCTCCTTGGCTCTGTAGTGATCACTATTGCTCTTGAAAATAATTACTTTGGCTTGTCCCTTGAAATTGACTTGCTGTAGTGATTACTATGGTGTATGAAAGTAGTTACTTTCACTTCATATTTTCTAAAGAGCCAAAAATCTATGGAATTTGTCTGAAATTTCCTGCACAATTATTCAAATGATCAAAATTACAAAATATATTTACAGAAATTAGTGTAAATTGAACAAAAATAAAGAAAGCTATGATAATTGACCTAAATGAGATTTTTATATTATTTATAATTTCTATGTCCATTTTTCTATTAAAAATCTATAAAAGATAAACAAAATATCTATGAAATGTGGATTGATCAATAGTCAGTGGATTAAAGTATAATAAATTACACTTATGAGTCAAGCCTTTGAATGCCTATCCCCTTAGGCTGCATAATTCTTTATTTTGAGATTGAATATCTATTTGGCAAATCATAATTGTAAAATGATTCATACTGGAGTAGTTCTTCCATATATATAGCCTTCAAGATCCAAATTTTATTCTTTTAAATCAATGAAATTGTGTTAATAATGATGGTAGATAATAGTTATCACTTTCTTGACACTTGTCTTACATGGTGGATAATAACGAAATTTTATTTGTTAAGTGGTAAATCTCAGATTTGGTGAAGGAGATGGGGAAGTACCTTAACGAAGTGCAACTGGAACTTCTAGTAGCAGACTTTATGGAGTGGTAGATATTTGCACTGTTGTTACGTGGTGAATCTTAGCTTAGGTGAAAGAGATGAGGAAATGTTTTGACAAAGAGTAATTGAAACTTCTAGTAGTTACACGAGCTTTAAAAAATGATAAACATTTGCTACTGCTTTTACATGGTGAACAAAGCATTAATATGGGTCACAAGGTTGTGGAAGCTCTTAATGCCTAGATATACTATTACGTGGGTCATTAAGTTGAAAAAGTGGAAGAAATATGAAGATGAGTGAAAATTATTCGTGGGTAAGTGTACCTGTTAGGCCTATGTTGAGAGTATACTTATTTTCTATTGGAATTAATGATGTATTCATTTAACTACGACATCCCTATATTTTGGATATGATGTTATATATTAGTGGTGGTGTGAAATGATATGAAACTATGTATATATAAGTTATATAGTTCCTAAGTAGAAGTTTAATGCATGTTATGTGAGTTAGAGGGTTTTAGTTAATGTTGAGTTGTAAGATATCTCGCTGTAGCAAGAATGGATCATCCAGAACAGGGCATTTTGGAGCTCTCTTGCTGTAGTAAGGAGGTTCTTGCTACAGTAAAAATGACAAACAGAATAAGGGTTTCATTATCTGGTATATCTCACTATAGAGAGGATATTGCAAGCAGAGGGGTATTTAAGGGGACTTTGAGCTGAAAACTTCATTTTCTCATCAAACCACCAACTCCTCTCACTTCTCCTCCATTCCCTCACCCTTTTCACTCACAGAAAACACTCTCAAGGACAAACTTCTTCCAGATTCAAGTGAGAACCTCTACCCAGTGCAGATCTAGGTGAGTTTTAAGGTTTGGTTCCCCTATTTCATGCCTTCTTTCTTGGTCTTTCTTCTCAAGAGTCTCTATTTCATGATAATAGGGAGATATGAGGATTTAGAGCCTTATTTTCTCTTAGTAATGCACAAAAACTTCAATTTAAGAAATCTCATTCTAACTAAGGAGAGCTTACCTGAGCTGACTTTATTCATTCGTTAGATATGGAGGTTCTTAGATGTATAATTTCATTTTCACTGAGAATGAATTGATGGAGGGATAGCCCTAAGGTAGAACACCAAGTATTTCTGTGATTGATTGTGAAAGTTAGATTGTTGTGCTAGGACATGTAGCTAGAGGTATGTAGTAAAAACTATAAAATATTTAACATATAATGTGAACCCTGGGTGTTGAAAGGAATGGATAAATGTTGGTTGATGCTATAATAAAAAGTTATAAGTGTTGAGTTGTATTATCATGCTGACATTCATCATTCTAAAGCCTAGCTATATATTTAGGTAAGGTAGGCATGTATTGATTTGATAACATGTTGAGCTGTGTTGTGCTATGTATCTAGATCCAGGTATCGGGATGGGTTGCTTCTAAACCAGAGAATTGTAGGTTGCTTCTGTATTATTAGGCTGTAAAACTAGTTAGAATTAAGCTGTTGCATCTTGTATTAGATGGGTTGCATTACTGTGTTGTGTGCTGAGAATGTTGAGATAATGAGCTGTATGAATATTTATATTCATATTTTACTTCAATAACTATGATTGTCATTTCGTAAGCTCACACTTGCAATTCTGTCTATGTTGGGGTGTATGTGTTTTGCAATGATCGTACAATAATACGTGAGCAGATATAACAGGTAATGCATCTACTTCTCAAGCTGAACGGTCTAGCTGAGGGACGTCGAAGTTAACATATTTTTAGAAAATTATAGCTTTAATTATTTTGTCAGTCTAGGTTTTAGTAATAAGTTTAGACTGTTTAGCTACAGTTTTCAAGGAATGTAAATATTATTCGGAAGCTTGTATTTTAAGCTCCATTTATCGCAATCATTGTATATATATGTATATATATATATATATATATATATATATATATATATATATATATATTGGTATTATATGAAAATGCCATTAGGACTTTGATATTTTGTTAATTGAAATGTTGAGGTTCAAATTCTGAAAAATTATATTCCCTACTCTATATATGTATTATCTCATAAATAATTGAATTAGGAACAATAATGTGCGATGTCATTGATCCTTTACAAAAAGGGGTCGTGACAATTTAGTGGTATCATAGCGTGGTCTATGTAAAATTACGAGGTGGGGTTATTAGGCTTCAGTTGCGTATTTTGAGCAGGCAGTCTTGGCTGTAGATCATGTACCAAAATTCTTTAATCATTTAGTTATATGGAGAATAAGATTGATTACCTTTATTCTCTAATATGACTAATGCAAAGGATTTTGGCATATAAGGCCTAGGTGAGCTTTAAGGAAGTCATGTGGTCTAGATATTATGTTGCGACATCGGGCTGTGATGGAATATTCAAACAATTGTGTTTATCACCCATATGGCTTATGGATATTAATGTTATGCTAAATAAGTTTAACTGTTGTAATATGTTTTGTTTTAACGCATTGTTGTATGCTGAAATGGTGTATGAGTTGTGTTGTTATGTGCCGAATTATGCTGATTTGTACCTATGTTGTGATTGGTAGATTGTCTGTGTAGCTGAATGATTGGTTTTAAGATAGTATTTATTGTTAGTGTTCTAAGATAGTTTTGTTTTGTGTTAAGATGGCAAGACCGCCAAGAAGACCTGCATCAAATCCTCCTCCACCTAACGTGAACCAGATGGCTCACGCTATAAAGGCTTTGGTGACAGTCGTGAGGCAAAGTTTAGAAGTTGTTAAGCAGCAGCAAGCTGTAAATCAAGCAATTTGCTGCAACTCAGGCAGCAATAGCAGCTACTGCCTCAGTAGCCCTACCGCCTAAGTATTAAGGCTATCTGAGTTTCGAAAGAGTGAACCCCCTCAGTTTATTGGAGTTGATGAACCAGATGCAGCTGACCTTTGGATCTAAGAGATTGAGAAGATCTTCCTCACCATGGACTATGCTAAGGAGAGGAAAGTTTTGTATGTTGCATACATGTTGATAGGGGATTGAAAGACTTGGTGGCAGGGAGCTTGTGATATGCTAGAGGCCCGAGGAGAGACCATTACTTAGGCAGTATTCAAAAGTAGCTTTCTGAAAAAATTCTTCTTACCCCATATTCGTACTATGAAAGAGAACGAGCTTCTAAGTTTGGTGCAAGGAAACTCATCCGTGTATGAGTTCGAGCTTTTTTATCAATTTTATTCCCACCTGACTTCTGAGGAGTGAAGATGCCAAAGGTTTTTGGATAGATTGAGGACGGATATTAAGAGGATCTTGATTCCACTTATAATTATCAAGTTTGTTGACTTGTTGCACCGGGCTACCATTGTAAAAAGCCTTAATTAAGAGGATGTTGGTGAAGTGGGAAAGGCTCAACCTAGCAAGCAGAGCAGTGGTTAGGGGAGAAATAAGGGTGTCAGGAAGGGTCCCTTATAACAGACCTTATTCAACAACAGCAATCTTGACCTTTTTATTCTAGGGGAGTAACATCATCAGTTTCTCAACCATTGAGAAATGCCACTTCCACCTTCTAGTCGAGAGGGGTGAGTGCACTAGTTTTTAGATCTCCATCACCTTCAATGATTAGATGCTTTAGGTTTGGAGGACCCCATTACTTGAGCCAATGAACTCAGATTGATAGCAGAGTCTGCTTTGCTTACTAGCAGCCAGAACACCTCATTAGGGATTATCCTACCTCATGAAGTAGAGAAGCATCATCTTCAGCCAATGCCTTACACACAGTACGACCAGAGTGGTTAGGGCTCCACAGATGCCTAGGCCTAGAGCAGAGGCATGTGTTTAAACCACTTCGGCGATGGAGGTAGCTCAAACCGAGGACCTTGTTTAGGGAACATAAGTGATAACAAGTACCTCCCTTTCCATATTCTTTGATTCTGGAGTCATACACTCCTTTATTATTGATACGTGTGTGTGGGACTTAAAATTGTCTGTGTGTGACTTGAGGTGTAAATTGGTGGTAGCGACCCCCACTTTGAATTTGATAACGACCTCAACTGTTTGTGTTGGATGTCTTATAATAGTTGAAGAGCAGGAGTATAAGATTAATCTTATTTGTATTCCTATGTTAGGCTTAGACGTAATTTTGGACATAGACTAGTTGACTGCCAATCATGTTTTGATTGATTATGTGTGCAGCGACGCTTGATTTTTTTCGAACAACAAGAGTTAGTGGGAGTGCCTTCTATACTCCAAGTAGAGACATCTATCGACAAAGGTGCTTTATGCTTCATTTTTCTAGGTGTGATGAATGTAAAGCGGAAGCAGCAGCTTCTGTCGTTACTAGTGGTGCAAAAATTTTCTAAGATATTTTTGGATAATGTCCTTGGAATACCTTCACCTAGGGAGGTGGAGTTTGGGATAGACTTAGTTCCCAGAGATGAACTAGTATAGATAGCACCTTATCAGATTATGCCGAAAAAACTGATGGAGTTAAATGATCAGATTGAGGATCGAATATAGAAAAAGATGATTAGACTGAGTGTATTACCCTGTAAGCACCAGTTCTATTAGTGAAGAAGAAAGACGAAAGTTCTAGACTTTATGTGGATTATCATCAGCTGAATAAGCTAACCATTAAGAATAAATACTTGTTGCCGTAGATTGATGACTTGATGGACCAACTGAGAGATGCTAAAGTGTTCTCTAAGATTAATCTGAAGTCTAGATATTATCAAATTTGGGTGAAAGATGATGATATTCTGAAAATGATTTTTTGCACTCGGTATAGGCACTATGAGTATGTGATAATGCCTTTTGGAGTTACCAATGCCTCAACAATATTTATGGACTATATGAATCGTATCTTTAGGCCGTTCCTAGATTAGTTTGTGGTGGTCTTCATTAATGATATCCTCATTTATTCCAACACACTAGAGGAACATGCAAAACATTTGAGAGTCATTTTGAGGAGTTTGAAGGAGAAACAATTGTGTTTCAAATTGTCTAAGTGTGAATTTTGTCTCGAAGAAGTGAGGTTTCTTGGTCATGTTATTTTAGTAGAGAGAATTGTAATTGATCTTTCAAAAGTGGAGTCGATGTTACAATGGGAGAGACCCAAAACAATCATGGAGATTCACAGTTTTGTGGGCTTAGCAGACTACTATCAAAGATGTAGGGGAATTTGCAAAGATCGTCTCACCTTTAATGCAATTAACTCGCCAAGACTAACCCTTTATATGGACAAAGTAGTGTAAGCAAAGTTTCATTAAGTTGAAGCAAAGATTGATGACCTCTCCAATGTTGGTTCTCCAAGACACTAGCTGACTTTTTGAGGTGTACTGCGATGCTTCACATCAAGGTCTAGGGTGTGTAATAATGCAAGACAAAAAGGTGGTAGCTTATGCTTCACGTCAACTACAAACCCACAAGCAGAATTATCCTATACATGACCTCAAGCTAGTTGCAATAGTTTTTGACTTGAAGATCTGGAGACATTACTTGTTTGATCAGCGAGAGTTGAATATGAGGTAAGGGTGCTGGATGAAATTTTTTAAAGATTATGAGTTCCAATTTCAATACCATCCAGGCAAGGTCAATGTAGTAGCAGATGTCTTGAGCATGAGTGTAGTTCAGGTTTTCTCCCTAAGAGTTAGCGAGTCTTTTTTGGTAGAGCAAATTCGGGACTTGAACTTGCATGTGGACTTATTGCCTAGGAATATCAGTTGTGACAAGATTATGGTGACCAGTGGATTCCTATAATAGATTAAAGATAAACAATTGTGGGATCCTAGGCTATGCCATATTGTGTTCCTTTTAGGCATAGATCGAATAGTGGGTTTTAGCAGATGTGCAGACGGTATTCTGGTACATGGACTGAGTTTGTATTCCAATAGGTGCTCAGTTGAGGAGAAAGATTCTAAAGGAAAGGCATAAGGGTAATTTTAATCTCCATCCTGGAGTAACAAAGATGTATCAGGACTTGAAGCAAATGTTTTGGTAGCATGAAATAAGAGGTGAAATAGCTAGATTTGTTAAGGCTTGTTTAACTTGTCAGAAGGCAAAAGTGGAACGTTGCAACCCACTTGGGGAATTGTAGACCATAGAGATCCCTGAGTGGAAATGGGACAGTATGATCATGGATTTTGTATCCCATTTGCCGAGAACTCCTAGGAATCATGATGTTGTTTGGGTCATAGTTGATAGGTTGACAAAGTGTGTGCACTTTTGGCCGATTAATATGACTTATGCCATGAAGAAACTTGCTAAGTTATATGTTAGAGAGATTGTTAAGTTACATAGAGTACCTTCTAGTATCATCTTTGACAGGGACCCCTATTTCACTTCTCAGTTTTGGCAAAGCTTTCAGGAAACTTTGGGTACCCAATTGAGGTTGAATTTAGCATATCACTTACAAACTGACGGCCAATCGGAGCGGACCATTCAAACTTTGGAGGACTTGCTGCGAACTTGTGTTATTGATTAGAGGGGCGATTGGGATGACATGCTTTCTCTAGTAAAATTTACTTATAATAACAACTACCATTCAAGCATTGGCATGACACCTTTTGAAGTCTTGTATGGCAGAAAATGTTAGACACCTATCTGTTGGTTTCAAGATGGAGTTCATTTGATGATTGGACCTGAGATGCTTCAGAAAACTACATAATAGATTGAGCTTATGAAAAAGAGACTGAGAACAACTCACAGTCGTCAGAAATCATATATTGATCGATGTCGGAGACCTTTGGAGTTTGAGGTGGGTGACCACATGTTCTTGGGGTGTTACGAACTATGGGATTGGGACGAGCTTTAAAGGCAAAGAAGCTAACACCTAAGTTTATCGGGCCGTATCAAATACTACATCGTAAGACCTGTAGCCTACAAGTTAGCGTTTACCACCTCATTTAGAAAAGCTACATAGCGTCTTTCACGTGTCATAGCTGAGAAAGTACATTCCCTATCCAACTCACGTGATTGAATCGAATGTTGTACAGATACGAGATGACTTATTAGTTGAACTTCCAGCTGCACGCATTGAGGGCACCAAAGTTAAGAAGCTCAGAGGCAAATCCATCCGACTAGTGAAAGTTATATGAGATCCAGTTACTAATGATGTGACGTGAGAGTTATAGGATCAGATGAGAGAACAATACCCTTATCTTTTCCTTGGTGAGTGAATTTTTGAGGACGAAAATTTATTTTTGGGGAAAGAATTATCAGGCCTATGTTGGGAGTATACTTATTTTCTATTGGAATTAATGATGTATTCATTTAACTACGACGTCCTTATTTTTTAGATGTGATGTTGTATGTTGGTAATGGTGTGAAATGGCTTGAAATTATGTGTTTATGAGATATATAGTTGATGAGTAGAAGTTTGATGCATGTTATGTGAGTTAGAAGGTTTTAGTTGATGTTGATTTGTAGGATATCTTGCTGTAGCAAGATATTTCTTGCTCTAGTGAGAATGAATCGTCCAGAACAGGACATTCTGGAGCTCTCTCACTGTAGCGAGGAGGTTCTCGCCAAAAACTTATTCGTAGGCAAGTGTAGCTATCAAAAAAATGATAAAGGATTTTCGAATTAAAAGTTCTCAAGTTATCATAACACAGAGATTATTTTCAAGTACCAATAATAACTTAATTTGATTGTTTAAATGTAAAGGGAATTTGATTGTTTAAACGTAACGAGATTGTAACGGATAAAAAATAGAGTTTAATATTAATAATAAATTAAAAGAACAATAATACAACGTATGAGAGAGATTGGATGAGATGAGCTTACGACTTATGAGTTCACCTACTACACTTCTTTATGTTCTAATTAATTTAATCCCAGTATTGGTATCCAAATATTTGCCAACCACTCATAATTAGTTCTATTAACACCCAATGATTATGCAATGTCAATATTCTTTTTCCACTTCTCTACACACCTTCTTCCCTTTCTTAGTCCTAACCAAACTCGTCTTTAAGAGTCATTGGAGACCATTGACAAGGATGACGAGCATCCCCTTGGAGTCCAAGCAAGTGATTGTGCACCCTTCGCAGAACGAGAACTCTCTTTGTCTTTTACCTTTATGGGTTTCTTTTGTTTGAGTTTTTATTTGTGGTTGTGGGTTTATTTATCATGTTCTTCGTAGTTTATTTTGTTATGAGTAACTAAACCCATAGCTAAGGCTATGACAAATCCTACTACAAACCCTTATGTTGCAGCAAAAATGAAATATAGTATAAGGGTTCCACTGTTTGGTATATCTCGCTGTAACGAGGATATCGCGAACAAAGAGATATTTAAGAGGACTTTGAATTGAAAACTTTATTTTCTCATCAAACCACCAACTCCTCTCACTTTCCCTCTGTTCTCTCACCCTATTCACTCAAAGAAAATCATCTCAAGGCCAAACTTCTTCTAGATCCAAGTGAGAACCTCTACCCATTGCGGATCTAGGTGAGTTTTAGGATTTGGTTCCCATCCTTCCTTTCTTGGTCTCTCTTCTCAAGAGTCTTTATTTTGTGATAATAGGGATCTAAGATTTAGAGGCTTATTTTCTCTTGGAAACTCATGAAAACTTCGATTTAAGAAATCTCATTCCAAGTAAGGATTTTCTCTTGGAAACTCATGAAAACTTCAATTTAAGAAATATCATTTTAAGTAAGGGGAGCTTACCTGAGCTAGCTTTATTCATTCATTAGATATGGAGGTGCTTAGATGTATAATTTTGTTTTCACCGAGAATGAATTGATGTAGGGATAACCCTAAGGTAGAACACCAAGTATCTATATGATTGATTATGAAAGTTGGATTGTTGTGTTGGGATATGTAGGCTGAGGTATGTAGTAAAGACCACAAAATATTAACACATAATGTGAACTCTGAGTGTTGAAAAGAAGGGACGAGTTCTGGTTGATGCTATAATAAAAGTTATAAGTGTTGAGTTATATTATCATACTGACATTCATCATTCTAAAGCCTAGCTGCATATTTAGGTAGGGTAGACATGTATTGATTTGATAACATGTTGAGCTGTGTTGTGCTGCATATCTGGATCCAAGTACTGGGATAGGTCACTCCTAGACCGGAGAATTATAGATTCCTTCTAGATTATCAGGGCTGTAAAACTAGTAGGAATTGAGTTGTTACATCTTGTATTAGATGAGCTGTATTGTTGTGTTGTGTGCTGAAATTGTTGAGATAATGAGCCGTATGAATATTTATTTTTACATTTTACTTCTATAACCATGATTGTCATTTCATAAGCTCACCCTTGCAATTTTATCTATATTGGTGTGTGTGCGTTTTGTAATGATCTTGCGGTGGTACGTGAGCAAATATGATAGGTAATGCGTCTACTTTTCAAGCTGAAAGGTCTGATTGAGGGATGTTAGAGTTGACATATTTTTGGGGTATTGTAGTTTTAATTATTTTGTCAGTCTAGGTTTTGATGATAAGTCTAGACTCTTTGGCTACAGTTTTCAAAGAATGTAAATATTATTCAGAAGCTTGATTTTGAGCTCCACGTATAACAACCATTGTAATTTTTGGTATTATATGAAAATGCCCTTGTGGCTTTGTTATTTTGTTGATTGAGATGTTAAGGTATTATATGAAAATGCCACCTACTTCAATGAAAGGCATGAAGCTCACCTGAGCACAGTAAAAAGTCAATGGAGGCCTACCCTTTTAGTCTTTCTTTCTTATCGAATTCAAGTTTATATTCCATACTCTATGTATGTATTATCTTATAAATAATTGAATTAGGAACGGTAATGTAGGATGCCATTGATCTTTTACAAAAATGAGTCATGACAGAACCCGTCAAAAAGTAATAAATAATTTTAAAATTAATTTATTAAGTTATCATCCTATAAAGATTATTTTTAAGTAGCAATAATACCTTGATTCAATTGTTTAAACAAAAATGGTGCATAATGACTTAGAAATCACAGAGTTTAAATCTAAAAAGTAATTTAAAAGGAATGAAAGTAATTTTTGACAATAATTGGATGAGAAGAATCTAGAGCATATGGTTTTACCTATTACCTTTGTATATTTCTTTAATCTCAATTAATGTTAATTTCTTTAGTGTTTACCAACCACCCATACTTAATGTATTAACATCCATTGATCATGTAATGTTAATATTCTTTTTTTCCTAGGCGATTGCCCCCAATGATCAAGCAAGGCAAAAGATAGAGAAAATATAAAGAATCTATGGGTTTATTAATTTAACAATGGTTGGAAGAGAATTATTAAGTTTGATCCGTCTAACCCTTTATCCTGTTTTATCCTAAATTTTCATTAATTATATGTAGTACGACTGCCACAATACAATTAACTATGAGATGTTGAGGGTGATTAGTTCTTAACATAAAGAATTCAAATCAATAGGATACAAACCAAACAAAAAAAAAAATTACTATTCAACGTAAAAATCACAAAGTATGCAATAGGATCTGCCATAGTCCTACCTATAGATTTAGTTACCCATAACAAAGTAAACAATGAAAAACATGATAAACAAATCCATAAATATAAAGGAGAATTCAAACAAGAGAAACCCAAAAAAGAAAAAGATGAAAAGAGTTTTTGTTCTCCAAATGGTGCTTGATCACTCGCTTGGAGAGCTCATTGTCTTTGCCAAAGGTCCCTAGTAACTCTCAACAGTGAATGAAGTAGAAAAATGTGTCAAGTCAGGAGCATAAAGTCTCTATATAGGGTATGCCCTAAGTTCCTGATCAGTGAAGCTCTATATTTTTCGAATTGGTTTTATCCTCCACCAAAATTTTTATTTGAACTCCAAATCTAAATATGGATCAAAGCTCCCACAAGGTTTGAATTTGAACTTATTCTCAAATCCATTTTAGTACAATCATGCATCCTCATCTAGCACGTCTATGATAGACAACAAAGCATGCCCATATCAAGCATGAAGCACGATCATGCTTAAGTGTGGGACCAGTTAAAAATATCTAAATTTGTTCTCATAATATTTTTAAAATGCACAAATGGTTCTCTTATGCTTAACTTCAAAAATTAAAATTAAAACTAGTGAGAAACATCCATAAAATAAGCTTCAATCACATAAATATAGGTTGTGAAACACATCAAAATATGGATTAATAAAAAATAAAGATGTGAGAAGTAATATAATCCATTGATTTCTTTAAAATAAAACCAACAGTTATCATAACAATCAATATTTATTTAGAGATTAAACTTACTAAAAAATGAATATTAAAAAGAAAAATTATTTCTACCTACATAATTTAAATGTTTTTAAATAAGATTTAAAATTTAGTTAATATGTAAAATTAACAAATATATATAAATAATTATGTTTACCAAAATTTATATTTTTAAAACTCACTTATATATTAAAAATATTTTCTATAATATATATATATATATATTAGTTAAAATATTTTTTTTATGAAATATCACTAATTAAAATAAATTATAACACTTAACTTTACAATAAATTTAGAATTTATCTTTCTTAACTAATTCAACTCCTAGCTAACAACTTTTTATTAATAACTATTTTTAAATAGAATTCGTTTATCATATTTTTGGATAATAAATTTTTGTTATCAATTAAATGGTGTTAAATTATAAAATAATTAAATTCAAATAGTTATATATTTATTAACCTGAGTAAATTTTATTATTAAGTTTATAATTTTTATTTATATAAAAAATTAAAACATAAATTAATAAATTTGTAGCATTAAAATATTATTTGAATATTAATTTGTAAAATTTTTCATATTATAAAATATTTATATTATTATTATTATTATTATTTACTTTTATAAAATTATTCAAAATATTAAAACTTTTGATTTTCTTTTTTGTGAATATCATATTTTTCTTGTGTATAGACATCTTATGTTCAATAATAAAGTCATAACAAACCTATAAAGTTGACAACAAAAAGATACACCAATGAATTTGATTAAATAAGATAAATAAAAAAAAGTCTCCTCTAGAGTTCTCTTAACCCCTTGCTGTGGAGGTTTCTCATTCAGCATGAAGGCTTTGGTTTCCATTGAGAAGCTATTAGGAGGGTTTCTTGCTTGAAACCCCCATCATGGAGAAGTCGGATGTGGACAAACGCAAAATGGAAGAGATGAATCCGAAGTAAGAAAAAGGTCAAAATGGCTCCATCTTCTCAAAAGACCATTCTAAAACTGGACATGTCAGAGCATGAAGGTTGTGAAGACTCAACTGATCAAGTGTCATCTAACCTTAACCCTTTCGATATCTCTTCTTATAAGGACAAGGTTTTAACTTATTTAGATCTTGATTTATGTTGTGATAATTTTGAAATAGTAAAATCTATATTAGACAATTTTGATATGCCTGTTGAAAATGATGAATCTGATGTCCTAATAGATAACTCTTTGAATCTTTGTCTTGAAATCAAAGTACCTTTAGAGGATTATAAATCTTGGTGCTCACTCTGAAAATGAACCCTAATCGTTAAGCTTTTAGGAAAATCCAATAAGTTTAGGTTCTTAAGTCAAAAACTTAATAATATGTGGGGGAAAAATGGGTCCTTGGTTATCTTAGATCTAAATAATAATTTCTTTCTTGTTAAGTTTGATAACTTAGAGGATTATAAATTTGCTGTTTGATAGGCCATGGCTCATTCTCGACCATTATTTTCTTGTATAGAGATGGATGTCTCTTTTCAAGCCTAAAGAATAAACTCTCAAGAGGGTTTCTTCCCAAAAACCCCCATCATGGAGAAGTCAAATGCAAACAAACACACAATGGAAGAGACAGATCTGGTTGTCCAAAGTAAGAAAAAGGTCAAAATAGCTTCATCTTCTTAAAAGACCATTCTAAAAGTGGACACGTCGGAGCATGAAGGTTGCGAAGACTCAGCTGATCAGGTGTCATCTAACCCTAACCTTTCTGGTACCTTCTCTTATAAGGACAAGGTTTTATCTTGTTCAAATCTTAATTTATGTCTTGATGATTCTGAAATAGTAAAATATGTATTAGACGATTTTGATATGCTAGCTGAAAATGATGAATCTAATGTCTTAATAGACAACTATTTTAACCTTTGTCCTGAAATCAAAGTACCTTTAGAGGATTATAAATCTTGGTGCTCACCCTGAAAACAAACCCTAATCGTTAAGGTTTTAGGGAAATTGATTAGGTTTGGGTTCTTGAGTCAAAAGCTTACTAGTATATGGGGGGAAAATGGGTTCCTGGTTATCTTAAATCTAAACAATGATTTCTTTTTCGTTAAGTTTGATAGCTTAGAGGATTATAAATTTGCTTTGTTCGATGGGCCATGGCTCATTATCTTTATGTACAGAGATGAAGGCCTCTTTTCAGGCCCAAAGACCAAACTCTTAGGATAATAGTTGTTTGGGTCTTTATACCTGACCTACTCCTTGAGTTGTATAATGAGAACTTTCTCTAACAGGGTGAAACATGTTTGGATTTCATGTTTAAGATAAACTGCCATACTTCTCTAATTTCTAAAGGCAGGTTTGTTAGAATTTTGTGGAGCTAGATCTTAAGAAAAAACTCATTCCCTCCTTTAAAGTCTTAGGTCATGAGTTTAGGGTAGAATATAAGGGCCTACACCTAATATGCTTCAACTGTGGGAGATATAGGCATATAATGGACTTGTGTATAGAAACTACATGGGTTAACTCAGAGACCTGTGTCCCAAAAGAGAACTAGAACATCCCTATAGATATAGCTATTAGTGAACATGTTTTCCCACCTAACCTAATCAAGGAGGACCCCTAGGATACTATAAATAGTAGTCCTCCTGAGATACAAGGCAAGTTTGGTCTTTGGATGCTCGTTAAAAGCCTATGAGGAAAAAGCCTAGCCAATCCATATCTTTAGGGACTTCTAAAGCTAGTGAGAAGAGGCATTTGTTCCAATCTGGATCTAGATTTGATATATTGGAAACTCCCAACTTTGATAAGGAAATAGACAAGCACCTTGGCAAGTTGAAGGAGGTTAAGCAACATGACCAAGAAATGTTGCACAAAAGTGGTCAATTTGCTCCCTACATAACCAAGCATCCAAATAAAAACAATGGGGACCCTAAGTTAGGAACTGGAAATAGGAAGCCTCAGAAAATAAAATCTAAAAATAAATTAGACAAGATAGAAGGGGATAGGGAAACTCATACCCAGGATGAGGATCCTCATTCCCCTAGCTAACTTACTAATTTCCCACACAATACATGCAAATTGCTCTACCCTATCATATGCTTGTCCATATTCTCAATCTCCTTTGCCTTAATACAATAATTTACCTATCAAAAGGACTTGGTTCGTCACAAATAGGGATAGGTAAGGTTCAATTTGATCAAGAAGGGTCAAAAGCTCAAGTGAGTTTTCAAGATACAGGAATCCTTTTAAGTGAGTGAATACAACAATTAGAATTAAATACATCAAATGAGGTAGCCTAAAAGGTTCAAGCATTCTTTCACCTTATTTTTCATCATTTTTCATTATGTGAAGATCTCTTCAATCTCTTGAACCTTGCTTCATTTTATTTTCTTTCCTTTTTCATTCTTTCTTTTATGATTTCTTGGACTTTGGCAACCATTATTTTTCTTTAAATTTAAGCAAATTTTTTTTTGACATGTATTAGTAACATGTATGATGTCTATCATCCCAAACTTGAAAGGTTGCTTTTGTCCTCAAGCAACTACAGTCAAAATCAACACCCCAAACTTAGTGTTTGCATTCACTCTTGATGTTATTCAAAAGAAATACGTTCTTGATGGAAGAAAAAAAAATTTGGCAGATTAAGTTTGGCAAAAGAAGGGAATGTAATATAATAAGGTGCAAGGGTGGGCAATGGTGAGTGGGTGTGTGTAAAGGAGGCCTCAATCATCTAGATAAAAATTGCATAATGCATATTTAACTAACAAACAGGGCAAGTTCTAGAAGATAGATGCAAAATTACATGGAATATACACACAAAAAGGAAATTAGGGGCTCAATTCTCTACCATGGTAAAAATGGTGATAACTACTTAACATTATGTGAGGATAATTCACCTTGTAAGAAAAGATATTCAACATGGCATGGAGAGAGAATTATTTACAAAAGTAGAATGTGTTCATGAATTGAATGAAAATTGCAGTAAGAGTCTAGAATTAGAATTACAAAATTAGATTCAATAAAAAAGAGAAAGAATAATGAATTATTTTTATATTTTGATGTATAATTGTGCAGGAAAAATGAGTTTAAGAGTATATGAAATAGAGACAAAGAACTTCACCCCCCCTTTCATGAATGATAGTGCCTCAACTCATAGGCAAAAAATGATGCTCCTCTTGATGGAACTGAGGGCATTCTTTGCACAAAGACACAATAGATTCAGCACCAGAAGAAGCAAAATAAACTCAAACTCAGATAATATATATATATATATATATATATATATATATATATATATAGCATAAAAGAGTTGATTTGTTGTTCATAGTAGAACCAATAAAGGAAAATTAAAAGCAGGGAAAATAAATGGAAAAGTGTACTAAGTACAGGGAAATTAGCAAAAAAAAATATGTATAATGAAATGGAAAGATAAATAAATAACATAAATAGAAATTTAAAACTAAATAGCATCCTCATCAGAATTGGAGGAGAGATCATCATCAGCTGCGTTAGTGTCTGTGTCTTTATCATCCTTCTCCTCTATTGCTGCAACTGAGTCTGGTACTTGCTCCCCCTCTGAGCTGCTATCTTTCTCTTCCTCATCCTCTTCTGCTGTAGGTGTGAAATGTGGAAGATCATTCTGAACAGCTACTCTAAGATAAGGGATTGAGAAGGTGAGAGCATAGTAAATATGTTGTGCAGTCATCTCCATCTTCTTCCCCATGTTTAGCAACATTGTCTCTGTGAGGGTCAAAGCAGCCTTCTGACCAGCATGTATGGCATCCTGTCATAGAGCTATTTACTTCAACTGGTCCTTCATGTTAGGAGGGAAGCCTTTCTTTCTTGCAGCTTGAGGAGGCACCTATAGGGCTAGACTCTTTTTCGCCTTGAATAACTCCTTCACCATAGTTGTGGTGATGCAAGGAGCTGCTCTGATTTTCTGCTGATATTCCCCAAAATCAACTCCAGCATCCTGGGAGAGCATAGTAATGATGGAGGAAAAACCTATAAAATCCTTCTTCCGAGCTAGGATCTCCATGATGACATTGTTAATAACATCGCCAACATGGATGGGCATCCCTGTCATAATAGCATAGGCTAGCTCTGCTCGCTGCACTGCCAAGGTAGATGAATGCATAACTGGCATGAAGAAGCTCAAGATGAAGATGCTCCAGACCTTAGCAAGTGGAAGGAGATGTTTTGTAGTTAGATTCTTGGGCTGGAGCTTCATATCAAATTTCCAGTTCTCTCTAGCCTTGCATATCTCTTGGAGGATTGGCTTGTAGTCCTTCTCCTCCAAGTAGCTGAAAGTAGTGTAATCCAGCTGCTCAGTCCTCTTTTCAGGAAGGGGAATGTTGAGGATCCTCTGGATGTTGGCAGGGTTGAAGTCTATCACCTTGCCTCTGACCATGGAGTGTTTGTATGGGAAATTATCTCCCTTAACCTTGAAGGCATTAGCATAAAACTTCTGGGTGATGTCCTTCCACCCATGCCCAGCACATGTGGTAAACAAATCTCACCCCCTCCTTTGGATTTCCTGCTCAAATTGGGGGTAGGTTCCCCTTTACAGGTCAAAATTCCTGTCCTGCACAATGTGACGCCTCAGACTATTTGCCTTGAAGTAATTCTCGTGGGCCAGGGACCTGAATCTGGGATCATGAATAGGCTGAGGCCTGGAGGAAGAAGCAGCAGCTATCTTGGCCTTCTTGGCCCTAGGTGTGTTCTTCCTAGAAGTGTTTGCCATTAATTTGCATATAGAAAAATGGATAAATAAGTGATAGTGCAGAAACAATCATGTAGCAAGAATTTCACACCATTTGGAAATAAAAGAGAGAAAATTCAAGCAATTTACAGCACTGTTGCAGAAGAAAGTAGTTACTTTTGTAATAAAGCATGACAGAATGCAGATGTAATGGTGTGAGCATAAATTGATAGCAAGTGTGCATGAATTAGAGAAAATTGAGGCAAATCAGAGTAGTTATGTATACAAGAGTAACTACTATGCTAGTTGATAGTAACTACTTTGACAGTTACAGAACAAACAGTTAGGCACATGCAGAGGAAATGAAATGAATCATGCAAGTTTTTGCAATGTTGAAATGATAGAAGTGGTCACTATGAAAGTGGACACTTTTAGTGAAGCTTATCAACATGTATATAGCATGTAGACACAAAACACTGTCAAATTCAAGCAACAAATTAGGTCCAATGTAGAAGGAAATAGTTTTCAGTTCACAGTGATCACTATGTGTTGGCAGGTAACTACTATGACAGCAAAAGCAATTTTAAGATGGAATCCATAATTCATGTGTTTAAAATGTAGAAAAACACATATCCTATATTGACTCATGGTCTACAAAAAGGTTCATTTGATAGTAGTTGAATGTAAAATTTAAACACAGAGTGCATTTCGATCCAAATAAACTAATTCTCAATTTTTAAATCAATCTGTAATACGTGGAATGCAGAAAACAACTATGCACAAGATGAATGCAACTAAATCAGCTAAGGTAAAAAGTATGTGCAACAATATGGGTCCAATTCAATGCAAGTTTCTAAAATTCAAAACATGGAGTGAGTGAAAATTTGATTACATAGTAATGCAACTGAATCAGATCAGCAAATAAGTGTAGAAAGTGAGCAGAACACAAGGTATTCACAGAGAGTGGTCACTATGAATGTTGATAGTGACTACTCCAGAGCAAAAACACTTCAAATTTACAAAGAAAGAATGCAAATCAATATCTAATCATGGGAATTGGAATTTCAATCATAGAAATCACATTCAAGACTAAAACGAACCTAGGGGGAGCAAAATTTCAGCATTACACACAAAGTAATCACTATGAATATTGAAAGTAGCTACCCTAGGGTTTAATCATGTCAATTTGCACAAAATGAATCAATTTAATCATCCCACAAACTTAAAATCATGTAATTATCCTTATAGAAATCGATTCTAACAAGTAATTTCAACAGAAAATAGTTCTAATAAAAAATCCCTAATTTAAAAATGAAAAATCCTAAAGCAAAGAGTGAGGAAGAGGAAATTACCTGGATTGGAGTTCGAATCAAGTGCAAAGGTGCAGGAAAGTAACGTTCGAATGCAAGGAATCAAATTCGAGGGAGTGGGTGCTCAGAAAATTTGAAGGGGAGTGAAAAATTCTCAAAAATGAAAGTGAGAATGAACATGAGAGGGACCCTATTTATATGAAAATGATGGGTGTGATCACTCTCAAGAACTATAGTAGACACGCGCAAGGGGTTTTGCAAAAATGGAGTGCGCGTGGCTACTATGAACTTTCATAGTAATCACTACAGGGCAGCTTTTCTCAGTTATTTCAAAAGAGGTTATTCGTGGCTACTATGAACTTTCATAGTAGCTACGCGTCAAGTGTTCAAAAATGTGTTCTGTAATGTTTACTATGAGAATTCATAGTGATCAGTACAGAGGCTCATTTTTTGTGTATTTTCCAGAGTGCTGCGCGTGGCTACTATAAACTTTCATAGTAGCTACACGCAAACCAACAAATTTAAAAGCCTTCAAAGTGGTCACTATGAAAGTTGAAAGTGATAACTACAAAGAGTAAAGTCACATACCTTGGTGGAAAGTGATTACCTTCATGGCAAACCTCAAAATTCTTTCCTAAAGTGAATGTTTGGTGTCATGAAAATGATTATTCCTCCTTCTCCACTTGGACTTCCATGAATATATGTAGAAATTAATTATTCCTCCTTCTCCACTTGGACTTCTATGAATATATGTAGAAATTAAGTCCAAATAAAGCAATTTTTTCTCTATAAAAATTATGAACAAATCATCAATCAAATAATGAGTCAAGTGTAGAACAAAGTGTTTGTGCAGCATGAACTAAGCAACATGAGTAGTAACACAGCTCAAATGAAAGAATGCTTATTGAAATTAAAAGAGAACTAGAAAGTGTTATAAAAACTGTGAGTTGCCTCTCACAAAGTGCTTTTTTAACGTCACTAGCTTGACATTTTATAGAGCTCTCACTCCGAAATAACCAAAGAATCAAGAACAACTGGAGGTTGCTCTAGGAAAACTTCCTCCACATTAGCCTCAAGTGTAGGATTCTCATAGAAAGGCTTTAAGCGATGGCCATTCACTTTAAAAATCTTGTTTGTGGATTCACTTTTTACTTCCACTGCTCTATAAGGAGAAATGGTGGTCACAATGAAAGGTCCAATCCATCTAGATCTGAGTTTTCCAGGCATGAGCTTCAAACAGAATTGAACAAGAAAACTTTTTGACCTATGAAAAACTCCTTCCTTGCTACCTTCCATCATGAAAGGTCTTTGTTTTCTCCTTATAAATTCTGGAGTTTTCATATGCTTCAAGGCGAAGTTCTTCTAATTCTTGCAAGTGCAGTTTCTTTCGTTCCCCAACTTTGTCTTGGTCCATATTGCAGGCTCGCACTGCCCAATAAGCACGATGTTCTACTTCTACTGGCAGGTGGCAGGTTTTTCCATAGACAATTCTGTAAGGTGACATTCCTAAAGGAGCCTTGTATGTTGTTCTATGGGCGCAAAGAGCATCATCAAGATGCTTGCTCTAGTCTTTCCTATTTGGCTGAATAATCCTTTCCAAAATCTTCTTAATTTCTCTGTTATTGGTCTAGGGATGATAAGGTGTGGATACTTTTTCAGTAGAGTCTCAATGGTTCTATTGCAGAAGTGGGTACCCTAGTCACTAATCAAAGCTTGAGGTACTCCAAATCTACAAAACAAATGAGTACGCACAAAATCTGCAACCACTCTTGAATCATTAGTTCTTATGGGCTTAGCCTCTATCCACTTAGAGACATAGTCTACAGCAAGCAAAATATATAAGAAACCAAAGGAAGGAGGGAAAGGACCCATGAAGTCTATACCTCAAAAGTCGAATACATCACAGTATAAAATGGACTGTTGAGGCATTTCATGCTTCAAGGTGATCACCCCTCCAGTTCTTTGACATCTCTCACATGTAGAACACACTTGCCAAGAGTCCTTGAAGATTGTAGGCCAATAAAAACCTGCATCCAATACTTTCCTTGCAGTCCTTTAGGGCCCAAGGTGGCCTCCTATAGTGAATGCATGGCAGAAATGCAAAACTAATGCAACTTGTTCCTCAGGAATACACCTCCTAATCACTTGATCACTACAGAACTTCCACAAATAGGGGTCATCCCAGAGGTAATGCTTGGCATTATTCTTTATCTTTTCCCTTTTAATCCTTGGTGCATCTGCTGGAAAAATCCCTACAACTAAAAAGTTTACAATGTCAACAAACGAAGGCAACTTTGAAGTACACAACTCTAATAGTTGCTCATTGTCAGGCTTCTAATTTATTATTGAGTAATCTATAATATTTTATACTTGTTCAATGTTAATTGAAGGATTATTTGGTATTGGAATATATTTAGATGGAGTTAAAAAAAAAAACTGAATAGTACCGTGTGAACAGTGCAACCGCGTATGAACAGTGCCAATGAACAGTGCAACCGCGTATGAGATGTCAAGGTCGAGTTTGTGTCCCTAGAAATACTGAATTAAAGAGAGCAATTCTAGAAGAAGGACATAAGGGTAGTCTCAACATTCATCCTGGTGTTACCAAGATGTATCAAGATTTAAAGCAGATGTTTTGGTGGCCAGGCATGAAGCGAGAGCTAGCTGAGTTTGTTAAAGCCTGCTTGACTTGTCAAAAGGCAAAAGCGGAGCACCAAAGCCCTCCAGGAGAGTTACAAACGATGGAAATTCCAGAGTGGAAGTGGGACCATGTAACTATGGACTTTGTGTCCCATCTACCTAGAACAGTTAGGAATCATGATGCAGTGTGGGTCATAGTTGATAGGCTAACCAAGAGTGCACATTTCTTGCCAATTAACATGACCTTTAGCTTGGAGAAATTAGCAGAATTGTACATTAGAGAGATTGTCAGGTTGCATGGAGTACCTTCTAGTATTATCTCTGATAGGGATCCTCGATTCACTTCCCAGTTTTGGCAGAGTTTCCAAGAATCTATGGGCACACAGTTGAGGTTGAGTTACGCATACCATCCGCAAACGGATGGTCAATCCGAGCGTACTATTCGGACCTTAGAAGACTTATTGCGGACTTGCATTGTAGAGCAGAGGAGTAATTGGGAGGATATGCTTCCTTTGGTAGAATTCACTTATAATAATAGCTATCATTCGAGTATAGATATGGCACCATTTGAAGCTCTGTATGGTAGAAAGTGTAGAACCCCTATCTGTTGGTTCCAAGATGGAGTACATTTGATGGTTGGACCTGAAATGCTGCAAGAAACTAAGGAGAAAGTTGAACTTATTAGAGAAAAGCTAAGAGCTACCCAAAGTCGACAGAAATCTTATGCTGACCGACGCAGAAGATCCCTAGAATTTGAGGTTGGTGATCATGTATTCTTAAGAGTATCACGCACTACAGGTGTGGGGAGAGCTTTAAGAGCCAAGAAGTTAACACCTAAGTTCATAGGACCGTATCAGATATTACATCGTCGAGGACCAGATATTCCATGTGTCGCAGCTAAAGAATTATGTTCCAGATTTGTCTAATGTAATTGAGCCTGATGTTGTGGAGTTACGAGATGACTTGTCTGTGGAGGTCCCAGTTGCTCGTATCGAGGAAACTAGAGTTAAGAAACTTAGAGGTAAGTCTATTTGGTTAGTAAAGGTTGTTTGGGACCAAATAACTGGTGATGCCACATGGGAGTTAGAAGAAAGAATGAGAGAGTTGTACCCTCATCCTTTCTCTGGGGAATGAAATTTTCGAGGACGAAAATTTATTTTCGGGGGGAGAATTGTCAGGCTTCTAATTTATTATTGAGTAATCTATAATATTTTATACTTGTTCAATGTTAATTGAAGGATTATTTGGTATTGGAATATATTTAGATGGACGGTGCAACCGCGTATGAACAGTGCCAATGAA
This sequence comes from Abrus pulchellus subsp. cantoniensis, assembly GCA_024086825.1. Classification (NCBI taxonomy): domain Eukaryota; kingdom Viridiplantae; phylum Streptophyta; class Magnoliopsida; order Fabales; family Fabaceae; genus Abrus; species Abrus pulchellus. The sequence continues at coordinate 14,194,277 of CM044050.1, forward strand.
CAGTGCAACCGCGTATGAACAGTGCAACCGCGTACAAACCGTGTATGAACAGTACCAACCGCGTATGTACAGTGACTGCTGACATCATCGGTGACGTCACATACGCGTACAGTGCGTGTACAGTACGCGTGTACAGTATTTTCCGGCGTGAACAGTAAGGCGGTGAACAGTGTTTCCGGCGATAAATAGTAAATTCCGTCGTAAACAGTAAAGTTCAAAAATTTTCTATAAAAAGGGGGTTTCACACGAAATTTTCATTTCTTCACCTCTATCCAAGGTTCTCAAAGGTTCTAAGGCCGTAAACCACTATTTCTCTCATACTAAACCTTCCTAAATTTAGATTTCTCGCCAGATCTGAGATTCTACATCTATTCTAAAGGATTGGAAGTAAGTTTCTTTAAGTTTGAAGCTAGATTTACCGTTCGTTTCTCTTCTCCTTCTCTTTCTTATAGAAATTCATGGTGTTCTTAGGAGAAACTCCGTTCTAAAGCTGAATCTTCGGTGAATTTTGTTATAATCAAGTAATATTCGATAGATCTAGTGTGAATCATCTTTCTGAGGTAAGGAGAGTTTACTTTAACCTATGAACTATGTTTTGAACGGTTTAATATGCTATTTCAAGATATTTTGATATGATTTTGTTAGATCTATTGAATAAAAGCTATTTTCTAAGTCAGAATCGTTGTTAATTAGTTTAAAATGCTGAGATTTTGGCTGATCTATTATAAACTTGCCGTAGTTGAGCTGTTAAAATAATTTTGGTGGCGTGCATCATGCTGAGATATATGTTTTGCATCATTATAGAGCCGAGTTACATGTTTAGGTAGGTAGACATGTAACGGTAAGTTTATGCTGAGCTGCTGTGCTGTGCTGTCTGGATCCAGATACCGGAATGGGTCGCTCCCGGACCGGCTCGGTTCCTTCTGGATTACTTAGGCTGTGAAACCAGTTGGAAGCCGTTTTCATGCTGTGCATTAGATGGGCTGAAAATGCATGGGGTTATTGCTGTGAGAAATATTTTGCTCTATATATATATAATTTTATTTTATGTTTGGTAAGCTCACCCTTGCATTTCTTTCTATGTCGTTGTGTGCGTGTGTACTGTGATGATCGTACGGTGGTACGTGAGCAGATGTAGCAGGTGTTGCATCTACTTCACAGCCGAGGGCCAGTGAAGAAAAGTTAGAAGCTGGAGTTGAGTAATAATGCATCAAAGTCCTTTTTCTTTATATATGAGACCTCATGTCGAGGGAATCACGTATTATAATTTTTTTTGTATTTTGAATATTATAAACTAAATATAATATTATGTTGATCTGTTGGATATTTGTTGTAAGAAACTTCATTTTTTTTTACTTTGAATGAGAAGTGAATTTTTATACTTATATTCTCTTTTTACTTACCTATTTTAAATAAGTATGTGGTGTAGAAACAATGTTCTCGGTCCCTTATAAAAAGGGGTCGTGACACTCATCAGGAAAATGATCTTTTAAAAGAGTGAGTTCAGAGACTCCCTCTATCCTGCTCAAATGATCTGCCATCAAATTTTGTGCTCCACTTCTATCCTTTATCTCCATATCAAATTCTTAAAGTAGAAGCATCCACCTTATCAGCCTTGGCTTCAAATCTGTCTTCTTCAAAAGGAACTTAAGAGCAGAATGATTAGTAAACACCACAACTTTTGACCCTAGCAAGTATGATCTAAATTTATTTAAAGCAAATACAATGACCAATAGTTCCTTTTCAGTTGTGGTATAGTTACACTGTGCAAGATCCAAAGTCCTAGATGCATAATACATGACATGTGGATCCTTACCAAACCGCTGTGCTAAGACAATACCCACAGCAAAATTGGATGCATCACACATGAGCTCAAATGGAAGTGTCCAGTTTGGTAGCTGAATGATGGGAGTTATGGTCAAGGCTGTCTTTAGGCAATCAAACGCCTCCTTGCACTTGGCTCCAAACTCAAAATCAATATCTTTCTGCAGTAACTTGGAAAGAGGAAGGGCTATCTTGGAAAAATCCTTGATAAAGCGCCTGTAGAAACCTGCATGACCAAGAAATGCACGCACCTCTCGCACACAAGAGGAGGTAAGAAAGTTGTGAAATGACATTAAGCTTAGCAGGATCTACCTCAATTCGCTTCTCAGATATTATATGTCTTAAGACTACCCCCTACCTAACCATAAAATGGCATTTCTCAAAGTTCAGAACAATGTTAGTCTCTATACATCTTTGTAAAACTCTATCCAAATTTCCTAAGCATGCAGAAAATGATGACCCATAGACAGTGAAGTCATCCATGAAGACTTCAATACAATGCTCAACCAAATAAGAAAATATGCTCAATATGCATCTTTAGGAGCATTGCAAAGTCCGAATGACATTCTCCTATATGCAAATATACCGAATGAGCATGTAAAAGTGGTCTTCTCCTGATCCTTAGGAGCTATGTATATTTAAAAATAACCAAAAAATTCGTATAGGAAACAGTAGTGAGACTTACCTACCAGACACTCTAGCATCTGATCAATGAAAGGTAGAGAAAAGTGGTCTTTCCTGGTCGCCTGGTTGAGCCTCCTATAATCAATGTAGACTCTCCAGTTGTTCTGCACTCTAGTGGACAAGAGCTCATCCTTTTTAGTCTTCACCACTGTAATCCCTGACTTTTTGGGCACCACCTGCACTGGACTCACCCATGTGCTATCTGATATTGGGTAGATGATGCCTGCCTAGAGTAGCTTGGTGATCTCCTTCTTCACCACCTCCAAAATGATCAAATTTACCCTCCTCTAGGGCTATCTTACTTGCTTTGATATCTCTTCTAACAAAATCTGGTGCATGCACAGGGAAGGGTTGATTCCAGGGATATCAGCCAAGGTCCATCCAATAGCCTTTCTATGCTTCTGAATCACATCGAGCAACAGCTCCTCTTGGTCCTCAACAAGCTCAGTGGATATGATCATAGGGAGCTTCTCACCTGCTTCCAAGTAAGCGTATTTTAAATGCTCAAGCAAGGGTTTAAGCTCTAAGGTGCGAGGCTGCTCAACTGAAGGAAGTGGTTTAACACTCTAATTTGAAATGATCTCTACAACATTTAAATTATAAGGGTTAGATTCAACTATACTTACTGTACTCAATGAACCACATTTTATCCCTTTTGACTTTTCAATGTCATTAATGTCAGAAGTTGTAGAATTTAAATCCAGAAAATCAGAAATACAATTATCACACAAAGATGAATTAATATAATATTCATAAATTTTAGTATCTATAGTATCTACACAATCAGAAAAATCAAAGGAAGAGTCTCCTAAAAATTCAACAAAACTATCATTTATCAAGCTATCAAAAACATCAATGTGGAAAACTGAATGCTCCTCAGGTGAGTGCTTCATAGCATCTAGTATATTAAAGTTAACCACACTCTCTCCAAACTCTATAGTGAGAGTCCCAGCATGCACATCAATCTTGGTCTTAGCTGTCTTCAAGAATGGCCTCTCCAAGATGATAGGTGTAGCTCCTTTTATTGGCTCTTTTTCTTACATGTCCAAGATGTAGAAGTTAACAGGAAAGATCAAGTCATTCACTCTAACTAGAACATCCTCCACAAAGCCGGCTAGATTAGTGGTGCTCCTGTTTACTAGCTAGATGATGACACCTGTGGGCTGCAATGGTCCAAGAGACAAAGATGTGAAGATAGATAAAGGTATAACATTAATAGATGCACCTAAATCAAGCATGACATTATCTATCCTATTGTTTCCTATAGTACAGGGAATAGTAAATGTCCCTGGATCTTTGCATTTCTCAGGCATGAAAGTTTTTTGCCTCTTAAAAAGGGTTGATACATTTCTCCCCATATTCACTCTTTCATTACCCTTTAGCCACCTTCTATGAGTGCACAAGTCCTTAAGGAATTTGGTGTACTTTGGGATTTGCTTGATAGCATCTAACAAGGGGATATTGACTTCAACCTTTCTGAAGGTATCCATAATTTCTTTGTCAACCTCTTCTTGCTTCTTGCTGGGCTGAGCCATTCTTTGAGGGAAAGGAATAGGAATGGACCTCTCTTCTTTGTCTACCACTCTTGGTTGACATGGTGTGGGCATAGGTGTAGGTTGCTCTTGGCACTTAATCTCTCCTCCTTCATCTTCTGTAGCTAGAGTGCAACTAGGATTCTTTGTCTACCACTCTTGATTAACTTACTTCATGCTATATATAAGTTTATAATATAAACAAAATAGTCTTTCAACATATTAAATTTCTAACTAAGGCTGGGTGTAAATTAAAATTTAAATAATTAACTACTAAATATTACACATATACTTTAAATTGTTATTTACAATAAGATTTATCAAAATATTATAAATTCTAAAATTAACATTTATAATATTTACATATCATTGTTAATTTTAAATAGACATTTAATCAATATTATTACAATCTTCAAAATAAATTAAATGCTAATAGAGCAATTCTTTTCCTTACAATCCAACTGAGAATATGATCTTAGAATATATTAATCTTTTTTTTTTTATTATTACTTGAAAATATTTGTAAGGGTGAACATTATTCGCCCCATTAAATCCTTAGTTTATAAAATAATCAAATAGTATAAAAAAACATTAATTAAACATAAGCATGCATTAAAACAATAACAATTCATTCATATAACACTTCACCCAAAAGTCACTAAGGCATAGTAATTCACATAACCAGATCTAATTATATCATCCTTGAATTCATATCACTTTGATTATTTTAATTTTGATAGACCCATTATTTATCGGTACTTTTGATACTCACGAGCCTCTAGATCATTACCAACATACTTTTTATAATTATGGAGGACTTACACCAACATGGATAGTTGCTAGTTAGCAACCATGTACGGATACAACATGTGCATTATATAACCCTCATAGCAAAAGTATTGTCATGAGTTTAGTCAGGAAATAAATGTGAAGCTTTTGAATGCTTTCACTTTCAATTGTGTACACATTAGTAAACTAGCATTCACCATCTCCATTTCTCCAAGATTTTTACAATCGACTTTGAATTTTATAGTTCTAGTATATCTCTATAACTATCCATATGGGAACTAAATAGTAGCATACATTAATATCACTATTTACACTAATCAATATTGTCATAATACATGTATTATAATCACATCTGTTGATGTATTACAATGCATATATTATAATCATATCAATTAGTGTATTTATGACACATGTATTAATCACCCTTAAGTTAGGATGGTTCCTCCAACCGAGATTATATCTATTAAAAGATAAATCCCAGCTTTGTTGTTGTTGCGACTGCTGAAAAGGAAATTTATTAGTAAAAATATTAGCATCATAAGCTTGAGGATTACCTTCTGAATATTCAGTTTCTTGTAATGTGGAGAAACTATCAGTGAAGTAATCCGTAGATGAACAGATCCAAAAAAGCATGGCTGGAATGGATGGAAGCGGAGGTGTATATGCAGCAAAATTCTTTTGGATGGATGCCAACCGTTTTACCATAGAAGCCAACTCATCTAGCTTATGCTCAAACTTGTGTGAATCTGAAGTTTGAATTTCATTGACACTTCTGAACATGATGGAATTTTGCCTTGTAGCAAACTGTTGAGAGTTAGCTACCATATTCTCAATAAGGTTTCTAGCAGCTACAGGAGTCTTACCAACTAGGGCTCCTTTGCTAGCTGCATTGATTATGCTCCTATCTATTGGGTGTAACCCCTTATAGAAGTATTGGATTAGCAGCTGGTCACTTATCTGATGATGGGGGCAGCTAGCACATAGTCTCTTGAAACACTGCCAATATTCATACAAACTTTCCCTCTCCAGCTGCCTAATACCATATATTTCCTTTCTTATTGAGGCAGCCCTTGAGGCAGGGAAAAATTTTTCCAGGAATAATCTCTTGAGGGTGTCCCAACTTGTAATAGAGCCAGGTGAAAGATAATACAGCCAATCTTTAGCCAAATCCATAAGAGAAAATGGAAAAGCCTTCAATTTCACATGCTTTCAGGCACACCTTGTGGTCTCATTGTAGAGCAAACAATATAGAATTCCTTGAGGTGTTTATGTGGATCTTCACCTGCAAGACCATGAAATTTAGACAAAAGATGGATTAGGCCAGTTTTAAGAACAAAAGGGGCATCCACATTTGGGTATTGGATACATAATGTCTGGTAAGTCACGTCCAGTGCGACAAGCTCCTTAAGTGTCAGGTCATTTTCTACCATTTCTAAAGGTTTAGAAATTAAAGAATGCACAGAAGAATATATGGAAGATGGAAAAGATGGTTCCTCAATATGTGCAGAGTTTTGTCTATTTGTCCTAAGGTTCCTAAGATTAATGTCCTATCAATTTCAGTATCTAGAGGATATAAATCTCCCAGATTTGATTTGGTCATTCATTAGGAATTAGCTATGGAAATTGAAAAGAAATTGAATGAATGAGGTAATTAAAGTGCATATTATGGAGGAAACTATTATGTAGAAAAATTAAATACAATGTGCAGTCCTATTGATTAAATCTTGCATAATTATGCAGCAGAAACAGAGCAATTGTGCAGTAAACAAAAATGAAGTGCAACAAACTAAAGTGCAGAAATCAGAATTCACTAAACATGCAGAAAATAAAAATGAAAACAGAGCAAATAACATGTTTATGAAAAACCAACACCAATGTCCCCAGCAACAGTGCCAATTTGATGAACGGTTTCTTGTTGTGTTTAAAATTTTTGTCGCAAATCCTCATCAAAATTTAAACAAATTAATGTAGTACTAGGGTTACCCTAAATTATCTCCCGTGAATATTGGCTATTAATCTTCATTAAATATGTTGAAGGCATTAATTGAACAAGCAATTAAAATGGGGGGTTTTGTGGTTTCAAATCAATATAAAGAGCAGCAATCAAACAAGTTTAATTAATTCAAACAATAGAAAGTAGCAATCCTTAGTTCATCCACATAGATTCTATCCTCATTCCAATCAAGATTAAACACTTATCATCTCTTCCATGAATTAGGTTAATTTAACAAGCAAAAATCAACCTTATGGTCCTAACAAAATTAAGCAATTTGTTAGGCTCTAATCCCTCATCAAAAGATTACACAACCTTAGAATTAAACCTAGGATTAAGCAATCCCTAATTTAGAATCTCCTTAAACGAATTAGAGTTAATTAAGCAATGTCCCATTTATTCACCATTAATTTAATTCAAGAGGTAAGGAAGAAGTAATTTATGAAAAGAAAGGAGTTATATTATCATTAAAATCAAGAAACTCAAGAATCCATGTAAACTCACTAAGGATTACACAAAATTTAGCCCTCTATGGAAATAGGGATAAAAAACACAGCTTGGAAATGCAGAAAACTCATCGGCATTAATGTAAAAGTAAGACAAATGAGAAACCAAACCCTAGGTTGGACCCTGGCTGTAACCCAAGGTTACCCTAAGCTCTGGAAAATGTCCTAATTTAGTAAAAAAGAGAAAAGATACGAAAAGTGTAAGAACTCTTTGCCCTAATTTGACAAAAATCTATTTATACTAAGGTTGGCGCCCTCTAAAGTGATTACTTTCATTCTTTCATAGTAGATACGCGTAACATCAATTGGTTTTTGTCTTTCTATAGTGTCCACTATCAACCTTGATAGTAGACACATGCAGCACTGGTACATTTTGGGCACTCTGGAGTGACTATTATGAACTTTGATAGTAGCTAGGCGCAGTACCTTCAATTCTGCACACTTTGAAGTGACTACTATGAACTTTCATAGTAGTCACGCGCAGGCTTAGTGGATTTTGGGCTGTTGTAGTCGTCACTTTTAGCTTTAAAAGTGATCACTTTGGTTTTTTTGCTAAAAGTAGCTTGTTGTAGTGGTCACTATCAATCTTGAAAGTAGTTACTTTCATCTCAAATTCCTCAAAATCTAATAATTCTTCAAAATAAGCTTGGGGATTCCTGCCATATTATTCAAATGATCAAAACATGTAAAATAAACTATCTAAATTAATGTAAATTAACCAAAAACTAAGAAACTCTAAGTCTATTCTTTTCTATAAAAAGTAATAAATGATGTATAAAAATTTAGTAAAATGTGAATTCATCACTAGTCCCTATGATAAACTTAGATATGAATTTTGGCATGAGCTGATCACTCTTAGTACTTCTATTCTAGCCCCTAGGTTTTAGCTGGGGACTTTAATTTGATCTTATTTGATTCTTAAAAATGTTAGGGGTAGACCTGCCAACCCAAGTCTTTCTAAAAAATTTGTTGACTGTCTTAACAAATGTGAGCTAGTTGACCGAGGGTACAAAGACAATCTTTTCACTTGGAATAAAGGTAGTCTTAAGGAGAGAATTAACAGAGCTATTGCCAATGAGGTTTGGAGTTTAACATTCTAGCACAATTATGTTATCCATGTTCCAATCTCTAAATCTAATCATGTGGGAATTTGGCTCAAAATTAGAAATCAGGATTCTATCACTAATCAAAGTAAGTCTTTCAAATTCCTTGCCCCTCAGATCTCTCACCCAGACTTTTTCAATCAGGTCAAGTATTCTTGGAAACTTACTAGCTCTTGGAATGAAAATATTAATAGAATTAAGAATAATATCTTCACCTAAAATAGGGAAACTTTTGGAAACATCTTTAATAGGAAGAAGCGCATTCTTAGAAGAATTAAAGGAATTCATAACAAGCTAGGTCATGGCCATAACCCTTTCCTTGAAAATTTGCTCAATACTCTTCGGCAAGAATACCAATTGATCCTTAATCAAGAAGAAGTTTTCTGGCTTTAGCATTATAAAAGCACCTGGATATGCCTAGGTAATAGGAACACTAATTTTTTCCATAGAGACACTGTCCAACGTAGACGTAGAAACCTCATTGAAGCTTTACAGGATGATAAGGGTAACTGGGTTTATGAACTTGCCACTCTTAAATCCAAGGCTCTGAACTACTTTAAAGACATCTTTTATGACCCCGACCCTCTGAATTGCTACCTACCATGTCAAACTTCCTTTCCTCCTTTAAGATTTTTGGTGATTACAAAGATTTGTCGCTAATCTTCATATCAATAATTAAAACAAAACTTTAAGAATCCATTATGAACTACACAAAGGAATTAATCCTTAAAATCTAGCCTTCCATAAAGGTTGGATTCAACATTACAAGCATTCAATACTCAGAAAAATAGAAAAACAAAGTAAAAAGTGAAGAAGAAATGAAAACCCTAAAATGGAGTTCTTGGGCAACCACCCAAAACTCTTACCCTAATCCTATGAAAGTGGAGAAATGAAAAATTACAAGAAATGGTAAAAAAAAGGTGCTACCCTAAATGGTAAAAATTATATTTATAGTAAAGTTGAAGCCTTCATAGTAGTTACTATTGTTCAAGATAGTATTTACGTGCAGCTCCATGAAGTTTCTCCTCTTTATAGTGACTACTATTGTGCATGAAAGTAGTTACTTTCAGTGCACGTAATCACTATTGTCTGTAATAGTAAACACACAACATGGTTCACTTTGGGGCTCTTTGTAGTGTTGACTATCGTTCATGATCATAAATACGCATAAGTCTGCACCTATCATTGACTCTATAGTGATCATTATTGCTTCTAAAAGTAGTTACTTTGGCCTGTCCCTTAGAATTGGCTTGTTATAGTGACTATTATGGTGTATGAAAGTAGTTACTTTCACCTCATATTTTTCAAAGAGCCAAAAATCCATGGAATTTATTTAGAATTTCCTATATAATTATTCAAATGATCAAAATTACAAAACATATTTATAGAAATTAGTGTACATTGAATACAAATTAAGAAAACTATGATAATTGAACTAAATGGGATTTTTATACTATTTACAATTTCTAACTCTATTTTTCTATTAAAAATCTACAAAAAGATAAACAAAATATCTATAAAATGTAGATTCATCAAGATTCTCATAGAAATACCCTCCTCTTAAATATTTCCTTAAATGAGGTTAAGGTTTCCCTCTTTAGTATAACTAAATCTCAAATACCTTAACCCTAATGGGCTTTATGCCATTTTCTTTAAAAATGAGTGGCAGTTCTTAGCCCCCCATATTTTCAATTTTGTCTAGGAGATTTTCCTTAATCCTTTTAAATTTCCTCTATTAATGAAACTAGGATTACCCTTATTTCCAAGTTTGATAGTCCTGAACATATTAAGAATTTTAGACCTATTTCTCTTTGCAATGTGAGTTACAAAATTGTTACTAAGGTCATTGATAATAGAATCTGAGGCTTTTTGGATCATATTATTTTCTCTAATCAGTCTAGTTCCATCCCTAGTAGGCAAGGAATAAATAACTCCCTAATCTGTAAGAGCTAGTCCATTCTATGCACAAGTTAAAAAGTAAAAGAGTATTGGTGATCATCAAACTAGACCTCAAAAAAGCCTATGATAGGCTTAGAGAGGTCGTCTGTCTCCATACCTATTTGTCCTTTGCATTAAGAGATTGACCCATGTGATTACAGAACAGGTCATGTGTAGGAATTGGATTCCTTTCTCCTTTGGCAATTAGGGCTCTAAAATATCCCACTTGTTTTTTGTTGATGACATTATCCTTGTGACTGAAGCTAGCTTGCAATAAGCCCTTACTATTAAAAATATTATTGACTTCTTTTGAACTGCCTCTAGGCTGAAAGTTAACCATAGCAAATCTACCTTGGTTTTCTTTAAAAATACCAAACCTGATCTCATCCAAGAAATTAGTAACACTTTAGGAATAAGCTCTTCTAGCCACTTAGGCAGGTATTTGGGTATCCCAATTATCCATATGAAACCTAACAAAAGGGACTTTACCTTTCTCACAGAAAAAATCAGGAAAAAACTAAAACTCTGGAAGTTGAACTCTTTGTCCCTTGCTGGGAGGGTTACTCTGGCTCAAACTAGCATCTTGAGTATTCCTCCTTATGCTATGCAAACTTTTGGTATTCTTACTTCAGTTTGCTATGAAATAAATAATATTTGTAAACACTTCATTTGGGGATTCTTAGGTGATAAAAAGTGTCACCCCATAGGCTGGTAAAAAATTTGCAAGCCCAAAATTGATAGGGGTCTCAGATTAGGGACCTTAGGACCCTTAACAAAGCCTATCTAATGAAACTCTAGTGGAGGTTGATTTCTACTCCTGATTCTTTATGGGTCCAAGTCCTAAGTAGCAAATACAAATTTAAGATAAGGGAAGATCTAAATCTTAGTGACATCCACCAAGTCTTCCATCTCTGGAAGGATCTAACTTTTGTTTGGCCTTTTTTTGGTCAAGGGTTAAGTTGGACCCTTGGTGATGGCTTGACTATCAATTTCTGGTTTGATAATTGGGTTCTTCATTGTCCTAGTTTAGCTAATTTCTTCAAGTTCCCTGTGTCTGTTCCTAATTTAGACCTTTTAGTAGGATTTTTCTCTTCTAATGATAATTGGGACTGGGCAGAATCACCAAGTTTCTCCATGACCAGGTTTGCCTAGCTTTAGCCCTTATTGGAACAGAACTAGTAATGAAACATTTTCTATCAAATCTACCTATAATATGCTCTACAAACCTGCTCATATCCCTAAACATAATCAAGATATTTTTAGGTTGGTTTGGAAGTGGGATGGTCCTCCCAAGATAACCTTTTTCCTGCGGAAGGTGGCCCATGAGAGACTCCTCACCAATGAGGAAAGATGTAGTAGGAACATGACCACCTCCCCTTCTTGCCCTAGATGTGGGGAGGCCCCTAAGTCCATAATGCATGTTTTTAGGGATTGTTTTTATGCCAAGTCTGTTTGGGATCATTCTGTCTTTCCTTAACAATGGGTACCTTTCTTTAGTAAAGGAACCTTCGATTTGTTGGTCTTTAACTTATCTAACCAAAACTACAACCTTCTCCCTGATTGGCAGAATATTTTTGGAATCATAATTTGGAATTTATGGAAAGATAAGAACAATTTTGTCTTCCAACAGGTGTTTACCCAACCCTCAAGCCTTATTCAGAGGATCTATTGTGATTTTAATTATATGTTTTCTTGCAGTAGGAGCTCCCAAAAGCATCTTAAACAGAAGCATTCTAATCAAAACCTAATTAGCTTAAAGCCTCCTTCACCTGACCAAATGAAGTTAAATATGGATGGTGCTGTTTCTAGGCTACATGATGATTCTGCTTGTGGAGGGCTAATTCGTGACTATAGAGGTCAGCTAGTTGTTGGATTCAATAAGAAAATCAGGCCTTATTAACATTTGGAAGTTGAGATTTGGGGCATTTATCATAAGATTCAGCTTGTTCTGTAGCAAGGTTTCCAATGAATTTGGATTGAAAGTGATTGTAAATAAGCTATATGCCTCATCCAGAATGTTCAACCCTAGTCCCATCTTTTGATTGATGTAATTCAGGAAATTAGAAATTCTCTTACCTATATTAAGTGTATAAGATTAAGCCTTATTTGTAGGGAGACTAATCATTGTGCAGACAACCTTACTAAAGCTTATTTGGATAAGTTTCTTAACAATTCTATCTTTAAAGAAGCCCCTTTCTCTCTTTTCCCCTTCTTGTGTCTTGACTCCCTAGACTTAGAGACCTTTAGATAGTTAAATAGTTTGTGTAATTGTTCTTTTGAGCTTTTAGCCCCTTTATATAGAAAAAAAAAAGTTAATATGTTAAAAATAAATAAATATTGTTATCATAAAAATTATAGACATATATTTTATAGTATAGAATTTATGAATGTACAAACATAGTTTGTGAATGAATGTTTGTCAATTTAACTTTTGATTTATTTTAATTTAATATAATTTATTTTTTAATTAAAATAACATATTTTTAATTTTTTATCTTAAAAGGGATTTGGAGTAAAACTTAGTAGAATTGTTCTTTCTTATTTAGTGATGTTAATTGATTCATAACCCATGGGTTTCAATAGGCACGGGGTTCTAAATTATCTTTCCTTTGTATCAAACCTTATCCATGATTGTAGATACTTTGTCATGATTTTTGTTAGACTTTGTGGTAAATGATAGTCATTAACCCTTGCTCGCCCTTTTGAAGGGTTTTAGAAATTTTTTTTTATATATTTGATTGACTATGTGAATTGTGATTAGTTGTAGATGTTTTCTTCTTTTAATTCCATTCGTTTTTAAAACGTAGACAGCTCTGATGTTGCGAGTGTTCACTGTTCATCTTCAAAATTGCTCACATTGATTATCCCAAACAGTGGTACTTTTTGGACATTTATTTCTTTGGAATTTTAATTATACGGAGATTGGGATCAATTATTGTTTGAATTTATATTCAAAATATTCATTTGTGTACGATAGGATAGTGTTTGGTTGGGCAAATAAAATATTTGTAAAGTCTTAATTAGGATATACTAGTCATCTTTCTGTGCCTATGTTACATTCTGTTCATACTTATTAGAATCAGAGGTATCAAGAGCTTATATAGAATACGTTGCATGTCTTGGTATAATTAAATAGTTTCTTCATAAGTATAGCCCTGAGTAGCTAGCCACGAAACTTCTTAAAGGTGCAATTTAGTGGACATTTTGAGTCCATATTATTTGTAATTATTTTTAATTTAGTAGAACTTGTGCTATCATTTTTTTAAAATCATTGTGTGATATTTATGATTGTTAATAAAGACCTAAGTGAAAATATACATTATGGCTCTGTGCTGAAAATAAGTCTTTGAGATACCATTATGATGATGACTTTAAGTTAACAGAGTACAAATATTATTCTATGTTTGCCAAAAAGGGGATATTTGAAATGGATTTTGGTATTATTCTATGTAGTTAAGTAACTATCTTGTGAGTTATATCCATATTATTTCGTATTGGTATGGTGATAGGCGTGGTTCGGATTGTGCAAATTAAAAGTACCAACCGTGACATATTCAAATATAATTTTGATGGTAACTAAACTAAATAAAAGATTGTTGGGAGGTAACATTTGGCCTCGATAGTGGTAGGATTAAAGTTAAAGGCAAACCACATTAAAGTAGTATGAAATTGCTAGGATTGGAATGCATGAAGCTGAATATTAATTGGTTGCATGATATGTTTTTTTCCATATAATAGTTGGATTGTAAGTTTCATCATATTAAAGTAGGAAATATCTAGATCATTTTTTTACTGTATCTGATGCATGTTTGCTAACTGCTTTCTCATATGAATTATTCATGTTATTTTAAAATAATGGTATACATAATAATAATGGCTTAATTTTTGGGATTTTTCTTTAAAAATTTACAACATATTTTAATTAAATCAATCAATTTTTTATTTTAACACTTTTTAGAACCATATTCGATATTACCCCATAGCAATACATACCCAATACTATTGGATATATTCTATAAATGGTGCCTACTTATATATTTCATTTTACATTATTCTAAAAACAGATGTGTAACAAAGCAAAGTACATAACCATGCATGATACAGTATGTTTCATTAAGTACATGTTAGTAGCATGTTTCTTATCCTTTTTGTCTTATATTTATAATAATCAAAACTTAACACATTAAATCATTGGGGTAAACCTATTTATATATAAAAAAATTCTTTTGATGATGACAAATTATTTTAAAAAATTGTTTGGTCATATATATGAATGCATGCTTATATAAACATACCAAATGAAAAAACATATTCTTTTTTTAAATTTTCTGCCACCAAATTGACATCAACAAAGTTGTTTAGGAAGGTGAAAAAAATTAAGAATGGAAATTATTTAGGGTTATTTTGTTCATTAGTTGCTATTTTGGTTTTTTTTTTATTTTGCAATAATTTCATAGTTGTCACTTATATTCTTTCTAATTGTTGTTTTAGTTGGTAAATATATTATTGTGGCTGCTTTTTCTCTCTAGCTAGTTGTGTTTTACAAAGTTTTACAAAAATTTTAACATCAATCAATATTCTAATTGCTGAAAGAAGATTTTTCATCATCTTCCTAACAAAATATAGATATAAAATTTTAAATTAAATTATCCTTAAATAACAATTACAAATCTTCGAGTCAATCAATTAATTAAAAAAAATTCCTAACTATAAATAGAAATAGAAACCTAAAACTGAATCTCCTTCAATATTAATTATACATATTTTTTAGTCAATCAATTAATTAATAAAAAACTAATCCCATATCCTCTTGGTATAAAAAAATAATCATATATTCAAATTCCACATACATAAATAGTAAAATTATCATAAAAATATAATAAATTTAAAAAACGGGAAGTGCAAAAAGAAGAAAAACATACACTTTTGCCTCCTTACTTTGTTTCTCTAAATAAAGATCACGATACCAAAAAAAAAGAAGGATTATCGAAACTTAAAGGACTTGCTATTTTCAAATTAACGGAACTCCTCCTATTTGACTTACCATATCGTTCTAAAATGAAATATAAGCATATTATCAAGATATTGAATATAATGCATCTAATGCTTTCACTCTTTAGCGCATCAAGAAGCATAACAGCAATAATCGTTAAACATCAATAAAAACATACAACATTACCTCATGTTAAATAAGTGATGCTTGATGAAATTCTTGTATCTTGTTGTATATATCAGGTATTTTAATAAAAGAATCACAAGATGTGTAAGTGAAAAATGTTTACTTTCTTTCGTTAATATGAGAAATGAGGGTCTTCGTTGACATGTTATACTTCAAGTCAAATAAAAATGAAAACCAAGAGATATAAAACAACAATTAAGATCTAGGTTTCTTCGTTTCTCCTCAAAAAAATTATGCAAATAATCAACATATAAACCTTACTATTTAACACTTGAATGCATGCACATATCATGTCACGCCCACATTAGAAGTCAACAAAAGGAGACATGAAAGACATTTGAAATAAAGAAGATAAATAATATAAATTATTAAATGAAAAAACAATTACTCAAGATAAGTCGCAATGATTTAAAAAAAATAAAGATTATATAAACTCCCTCAACGAAAGCAGTTATTGTGAAATATACGGCCTCTTTTAAATACTTTTTATTTTTATTTATACACTCATTTTGTTCTTGATTCTTTACTAAATTATTTGTAACACTTTTAAAGAAAATATATTACGTAATAGTTTTATTTTTTAAACATAAATAATGGATAGCTAAAATACTTGGTAACCCAAAAGGATGACATGGGAAATGTTTTGTATATATACACTATTAGTAAGAGATAATTTTAGGTATTTTTTGTATTTAAAATGTGTGTATATTAAAAAAATAAAAAGTAAAAATAACAATATATATATACTAGTATATCTAATATTAGATATAATAGTATTATTTCTAAGCGATTCAAATACCAAAATCTGACGGGACATGAGTGCATGTCATGCTCACACACAAGAACTAATGGGACAAATTTATATGTCATTTCTCTACCATATAAATCCACCGCCCAAGGTCGAACTTTTGTGCCACCACTGCCCCCATCTGTGACTCGTTACTTGTTTGGTCGAACATCAATTATTAGCTTCTCAATATTTCATTTTTTGTCCATCCATTACCTTTCAAAGCATGGAATCAATAATCAATAATTAACCACATTCCACAAACATACCAAATAACCTTCATGAAATTGTGGTGGTGTTTGATCCAACCCAAGTCATATGACAAGACTTCATAAAAGTAGCAGTAAAATTCTCCCTAGGATTAGCGCTAGAAAACAAATAATTGATAGCTACACAATCATGTTATTGTTCCCATGCCTATATGATTTGTGCCAAGTCATTAAAAAAAATTGTGATGATTGAGTTATTGAGCTCGTCATGATCATACACCACAACATATTTAGTGCTGTTTTACATCAGTCAACACAAGGTCAGAATCTAGCTAATTGATTGCCTTAAATCCATCATCAGCACCCTTAGTCTTTGGAAACAGAGCTTATTCATTCTTCATTATCCTATGGAAAAATTTTCTTTTAGTTTGTTTTTATGATAATAAAATCAACTCTTCTCTTTCCTTAAACATTTAATTCAAATTTGTTTATTGAAATTAGTATCCACTATTCTTATTTTATTAATTTTAAGTTATAAAGGTACTTTATATTAAGTTATTTAATATTAAAAATCATCGCGACTTTCATCTAAATTAAAGTATAAAAGTACTAACATTAATTTATAAAAACTTGTAGGAATTAACACACTATATAGAGATAGATAGATAGATACATAATCAGTATTTTTATAAATCAACTCATTTGAATAATTAATTATATAAGAGATCGTGTGATAGGATATACAAACGCTATATTGTTACCAAAGGCCAAAGCACAGGATTTGGAATATTAGGCTATTGTCCCTAGCATAACAGGCTGTAACTACCTGAAAGTTTACAAATTGAGCATTGAAGTATATCATCTATATATACAAATTGGTCCTAAAATCAAAATATCCTTTATGTGACACCTAAGAACACCCGTGAACTCTTCTAGTGGTTTCTGATCCATGTGGCAAAGTAAGGAGGAGTTTAATTGGCAGCAATTTTGAATGTATCCAAAACTGTTAACTGTATTATTATCAGAAATATATAAGACTTTAATTTTTTACTTGTGCTTTATATTTTCATTTTTGTAAAAAATAAATTTCTATAAAATTATGTAAAGTAAAGTGTTAAAAATAAAATAAAATACAAGCATAACATTATTATGATAATTTTAAATACTTATAAAATAGCTCTTAGATCAATCATGTGGAGAAGGCACATTGTGCTATAAGGTGAGGCAAGTGGAAACACGTCCACACCTTCTTTATTAAATGTTTTGTCTTAAGGAATGATAAAAATATGTAAAAGTTGAGTTGACTTGGAGCAATAGTACTTGGGTTGTCCTGTAATATTCAAATCAATTAGTGTGTCTTCAGGAATTTCTATATAAACAGCATCTTCACATGTGTTCTCCATAAACCACCTTCCTCAGCTTTCTTCTTTGTCAGCTTTTAGATCTATCTCCCTTTTCTTCAACATGATGTCCAAATCTCTCCTGCAACTTCTCAACATCCTTCTGATTTTATCATTTGTTCTCTCTTCTGCCACTGTCCAAAATACTAGTAAGTATGAAATTAGACCTTTTTTATAATTAATGTGAAAATATTCCATTTCTCCTCCTTTTCGGTTTATTTTTTCATAATTACTTGTAATGGTATATTGAAGTTTCACTGTCTGCAGGAAGGCTTTTGCCCAACAGCGAAAAATTTTCAACCCAAACTACATCAGTTGAGGTAATACCGTGGACCCGTGTGAACATAATTTAATCTTAGTCCTCCAATATAATCTTAAATTCTAGAGTTCCTCTATCAGCATAAAGCCCCTTATTTTGGTTTTAATTCAAGTCCTCTCAGCATAAAATAAAGGGGTCTAACTGAACACACTTCTGTGTCCATAGTTGCAGGGTTCTACTTCTAAGGAATTTAGAAATGATGAAGAAATGTTTGATATGGTAGAAGGGTTCAGGGTAGAGGGAAGAATTTTTTTGGAAAGTAATGATTATCCAGGGACAGGTGCAAACAACCGGCATGATCCAAAGACACCAGGAAGAGCTTGAAGAATACATAAATTTGTACAGATTATAAGACCTAAGAGAATGCTTCAAAACTTGGTATGGGATTTGCATATTGTTTATTCTTGCTGTTAGAATATTCCTTCATCCTATGTTTTGTATTGGATGAATGTGTTTGTCTGTAGCGAGGTTGCTGAGTTATTTCAATTTAGATATGTGGGGTTGAAGCTCTTTTGCTTGGCAGAATTTGTAAACTTCATAGCTCAAGCAAATATTAACAGAAATTCCAATTCGCTAGAGCAAGTTAAGCACTTATATATTATTTGGCCAAACTTGTTTTGATGATAGAATCAGGAGATTAAAAGTGTTATTTTCATTAAAAAAATGTTAACCTTATCTTTTAAAAAGTTTTATTCATCACATTAATGTCATAAATATTTATTTTTTCAATTTGAACTGTTAGTTTTGAAGTTAAGAAAATCGCTTTATTTGAATCAAGATTTTCAAGTGTTATATCGGAAGCTGTTACTTTGTTATTCTTTTCCAAGATAACTGATATAGTGTTATGCAAGCAACGTTCAATAAAAGATGAAATTAATGTTATTAAGTAGTTGATTTGACTCTTTGAGGAACTATAGAAGAGAGCCCTTTGGGTTTTGAAATTGGTATGAATTTTGCGAGTTGCATGGAGAAAAAACATGATGAAAAGGGGTCAAAGAGATTAAAAAGTGCAAGAAAGAGTGCATGCCTTTGCTTCACCGCTAATTGGCGGTGAGAGATGAGAAATCGAAAAATTAAATCCACTATGAAAAGTCGCACAGCTAATTAAGGTAAACGGTGGAGCTGAAAAAGTAAATCACAATATTTTAACATTGAGGGGAAGAAACACACTTCTAATTATTATATTCTTTTAGTTATTCTGAAAAATTGTCTGTGAGAATAAAAAAATAACAAAATTTGAATTTTTTTTAAAGGTCATTTAAGTTCTAAAATGTTATTAATTTATGAAGTTGAAGTAAGTATTTTAATCTTTTATAATTAATTAATTATAAAAATAATATAAATTTAAAAGAGTGTGTTGATAAGATTTTTTTTTTCAAGTGATTCGATAAATGAGATTCTCTTCTAAGTTTGGAAGAGGGAGATCATAGTTTTCCTAAATAACAAATTTCAAGTCAGCTGAAGTTGTGATTTCCAAGGGCCAAAAGGACAGAAGTCAACAAAAAACTTTTCTTGAGCTTTATTTTTTCAAAATAATAAAAAAAAATAAGCTAGCTATTTGACTGAACAATGTGAAATGAATAATTTCCTATGTGTCCGAATCTTTGGGATAAGCATTGTAAACTAACATCAATTAAATAGACAAACAAAGAAAATATCCGGTCGTAAACTCGTCAGCATTTGAACAAATTATAATATTATGCAAACTATGATATCCATCATGAGTATAAATACCTTTTTGAAATTTAAATTCTATAATGTCTTACTAAAATGATTAGTTATCTGTTAAAATTATGGTAAAATATATGTATATATATAAAATAAATTGTGATTGTGAGGTTATTAATCTGTTCATTACGTTTAAAATTCATGCTAATATATTATTTTCATTTAAAGGAGTTAAATTCAATACCTTCTAATTGGTTGAATTTTTTTAGGCATTATTTCAATGGAAAAAAATATAATTTTAGCTCATAATTTTGGAGGGAAAAAGAGAAGGATATTGAGTAAAATGAAATGTATTCTATTAAACTTTTATATTCCATTCTTATTAGAATGAGTTAAGTGATGAAAGATAATATAATTTTATCTTATTTTATTCTCTTATATGTTGGTCTAAAGTTATCCCTAAAGTAAGAGCTCAGAAGTGAGTGAAAAATTAAACGAATTGATTTTAATATTCTTATAATTTTTTGTACATAATATGTTGTATTGTGATTTTCATAAATAACGTTTTAATAAATTATTATAAATATTCAATTTGAGGTCTCAAAACAGTGGTTTGAGAAATGTGTTCCATGCCTTAAGGATTTCACGTGGCGTGCCCCTTTAAAATTGCCGAAAGAGGCACTTAGTTTTGATTGATTTAAAAGATGATCCAATAATTCATCTGATATATATATATATATATATATATATATATATATATAGAGAGAGAGAGAGAGAGAGAGAGAGAGAGAGAGAATAATTCAAAATAAATTTGTAGATTAGGAGTGTTGGTAAAGAATATATGAGAATAGGGTTGTAAAAACTACAAAACTTAATTGAACTAAATAAGGACACGTGGCCGTGTGAGATTTATTGTTCTGCATATGCATAGTCTAACACATGTTGCCATTTGGAGATGAAAATAAGCTTAAATATCGATTTTTTATACTTTACTAAGGACGACGCTAATATGTGAAAAGGAATTTATTTATTTATTTATTTACAGGAGGGGATCTTGTTGTGCCAAGAAGAGATCAAAGTAGAGCTTTTGCTGATCAATCTTGTTGTGCCAAGAACATTATTAATAATATAATTTGTTAATTCAATTTTTTATTAATTACAAAAAGTTAATTGACATAGAAATTTAAATTAAAAAATATTATTGTTTAAAATTTTTTTTATAAACTTTAGTTAAGTCAACGATAATTAAAAAATGTGTAGTAATATTTGCGATGTCATAATATAATAAAATTTAAATAATTTTAAAAGTATATTAAACTTAGTAACATAATAATTCTTGAAAAAAAAATAATGTTTAATTAAATTCTATATTAGTTGTAAAAAGTTAGTTGACATATTATTTTAATTAAAAAATTAATATTATTCAAACAAATTTTTTATAAAATTTAGTTAAATTAATAAAAATTATGAAACGGATAGAAATATTGTTGATATTATAATATATAAATTTTTAATTAACTTAATAACTATATTAAATTTAGTATAAAAATAAATAATAAAAAATAAGTTAATATATTATATTAAGTATAATAATTAGTAAAATGATATCAACGTTGGTATAGTTTGTGATTATAATATTGAAAAATAATTGAGTATATTATATTTAGTATAATAATTAGTAAAATAATATTAATATCTTTGCTTAGTATAATAATGGGATAATACTATATTAGATTTAGTAGTAATTGATTGTATTTAAGAATTTAGTATTTTATATTATAAATAATATGATGTTTTAGAATATAATGATATTTAAGTGATTGATGTGTTTTGTAATTATACTATTATCATAAAAAAAATTATAAAACTTAATAAGTATATTATGTTTAGTAACATAATAATATTTGTAAAAAATATATGATATAATTAAGTATATTATATTTAGTATTATGATTAGTAATTTTAATATTAATGTTGTAATATAAATTAATTTAGTACATATATTTAGAAATGTGAAATGTTATATCATGTTTAAATATGAAATTATAGAGTAGCAATTTAAGTAATTGTAATAATTTTTAATTATGATAATAGATATTTTTTTAATACATTTGATTTGTGTTATTTAATTATTTAATTTAAAATTATAATTTTTTTTAATATTATGATAAGATGAATGGTTTTATCTACATCATAATCATATATTGTACCAAATTATTCTATATTTAAAGCAAGCACATGTTTTAGGCATCGCACAATTGTCGTTTTTCAAGCTGAAATTGTACTTACTTTAAGCATTAATAAAGATGTATTTGACATACATACTTTTCATCTACCTCTACAATAATGTATTATTATAGTGCAAGATATTTCTATTCAAAATGGTCTACATATTGATAATCAATTAGTTATAAGAAATACATCAAGTAAAATATAATTAGTACTTGTTAAAAAGTTATTGAAAATATCACTTCCTAAAGAAGAATTGCAAAGTAGATCATTGATAAAGAATTCTAAGGTTATATTGAATGTGTTATTTTTTCATATCAATCAAATAGTAAGGTATTATTGAGCTATCTTCATTTATTATGTGATCCAGATTAATATGATGAATATAGTTGGTGTAGCTGTAATTACAAATCTATATCAACAATTGTGTGTGCCTATAAATTATGAGAATAAAGAAATGTGCAGTTTAACACAATTAATTCAACTATAGGCATATGATAAATTTCCATGCATTACACCAACGAATCTTTGAATCTTACACCCAATACAATCATATGGTAGTAAGTATATTTTTGTAATAATAAGTTTTGACATATATTTTACATCACAATGGCTTTTGGGAAAAAAAAAATTCACAACCCGAAGAGAATTTTTATGTCCAACCCTCTACTTATCTAGACAATTTAGGTCATCTAAATTCCTACAATTGGGGTCAGGCTATTTTTTATTAATTTGTGGATAGGATTAATTTTGTTGTGACCAAACCAGGCAAAGCAAAAGTTCGTATCAAGAGTTGCACCATTGCCCTTCAAGTAAATATACATCTTTTCGTTAGTTTTGATTACATTTTATTTTATCATGTATAGTTTAATGATATTGATTCTATGTTTAATTAAACCAGATATGGGCCCTTGAGCATTTTTCAATCTTTCAGAGGCAATGGATGAGTGACTTTCTTTGCCTTTTACATTGGTCAGTTGTCTACATAAGGGATTTAGAGGCAAAATGTGTCTTCCTTGACACCAATGAGGTTATAATTTATATTTCTAATAAAATGTTTATTTATTGTTTTAATATTCGCTTCTTTTTTTGTGTTAGATTATTGATACATTGGTTCCATTCTCAAATGAGAAGAAACTTGATGTAATCAAGGCGTATGGTCTTGAAGATGTCGATGTTGGTCACAACGATGATGGTAGTACGTATCCACTTGCTAACTTCACTATCCCACTTCATGCTAGTAATTATTTTTTATCTTTTATGTTCAAATTATTATTAATATTTTTTTAACCTTTTATTATAATTATTTTTTTATACTGATAGGTACAAAAACCATCTCATATGTGGTTTTTAGGGTTTAGGGTTTAGGGTTTAAGAAGTATAGGAAGTTCAAATAAAAATAATAATTGATGAATTTTGTATTTTGTATCTTCAATCTCCTCGAGTACAAGTTCTTAACCTTTTTTTATCTATTTTTTCAAAATTTATATGAAGTTGTATCTTGATAATATTTATTCTTAGTTCATCTTG
Organism: Abrus pulchellus subsp. cantoniensis; assembly: GCA_024086825.1. Lineage (NCBI taxonomy): Eukaryota > Viridiplantae > Streptophyta > Magnoliopsida > Fabales > Fabaceae > Abrus > Abrus pulchellus. Next base: position 14,217,967 of record CM044050.1, read on the forward strand.
AATTTTATATGTTGATAATATCGAGGACATCTCTTCCAAATAGACTCGCCTATAGGACAAACCCTCAAGAAACAAAGGAAATAGAGTCACAAGTCCAAGACTTATTGGACAAGGGATGGGTACAAGAAAGTTTGAGCCCTTGTGCAATTCTGGTCTTTTTAGTACCAAAAAAGGATGGCACTTGAAGAATGTGTACTAATTATAGGGTAATAAACAATATTACAATCAAATATAAACACTTAATCCTTAGGTTAGATGACCTCTTGGATAAGTTACATGGGTCCAACGTTTTCTCTAAGATAGACCTTAGGAGTGGATATCATCAAATAAGGATGAAAGAAGGGGATGAATGGAAAACGGCCTTCAAGACCAAGTTTGGTCTTTATGAATGGCTAGTGATGCCTTTTGGCCACACAAATGCCCCTAGAACCTTTATGAGACTCATGCACCATGTCCTTAGAAATTTCATAGGTCACTTTGTTGTGGTGTACTTTGATGACATTCTAGTATATACTAAGAGTCTTGGAGAACACATTACTCATCTTAGAAAGGTCTTAGAAGCCTTAAGAGCACATCGTTTATATGCCAATATAAAGAAATGCTCATTTTGTTTAGATAAAATTGTGTTCTTAGGTTTTATTATGAGCTCCTATGGAGTTCAAGTTGATGAGGAGAAAGTGAAGGCTATCCAAGAGTGGCTCACTCCTAAGATTGTGGGAGATCTAAGGAGCTCCATGGCCTAGCAAACTACTATAGGAGTTTTGCTAGAGATTTCTTTACCTTTGCCTCACCATTAAATGAGTTAGACAAGAAGAATGTGGCATTTGAATGGGGTGAGAGACACGAAAAGACTTTTCAGGTCTTGAAAGAAAAGTTGACTAATGCACTCATTTTAGCTCTTCCAAACTTTAGCAAGTCTTTTGAGTTAGAATGTGATGCTTCCAATGTAGGTATAGGGGCTGTGTTGTTGTAAGAAGCTCACCCCATAGCCTATTTTAACGAAAAACTCAATGGGGCAACCTTAAACTACCCTACCTATAATAAAGAGCTCTATGCTCTAGTTAGGGCCCTATAAACTTGGTTCTATTACCTCCTACCTAAGGAGTTTGTAATTCATAGTTATCATGAGTCTTTAAAGTACTTGAGAGGCCATGAAAAACTTCATAGAAGACATACTAAATGAGTAGAATTTTTAGAGCAATTCTCTTATGTAATCAAACACAAACAAGGAAAGACTAATAAGATAGCTTATTCCCTCTCTAGGAGGCATACATTGCTTTCTACCTTGGGTTGCAAAGCTTTAGGGTTTGAAAACTTTAGGGAGTTGTATGGATTGGATGAGAAATTTGCTCCACTTTATGCCATGTGTGAGGAAAAGGCTCACAATAGATACTTTAGGCATGATAGATACCTTTTAAAAAATGACAAAATTTGTGTGTCTAAAGGATCCATTAGAGACCTTATACTTAGGAAATCCTATGAAGGAGGACTAATGGATCATTTTGGAATTCAAAAGACTTTAGATACACTCCATGAACACTTCTATTGGCCACGCATGAAACATGATGTATATTAACTATGCACTAAGTGACTTGTGTGTATGTAAGCCAAATCTAGGACAATGCCTCATGAATTGCTCACCTTGAGTTTACTTAAGTATGAATTTTATAGTAGGATTGTCACACTCAAAGGGGTTTTGATTCTATCTTTGATGTAGTGAATCGTTTTTCAAAAATGACTCACTTTATTCCATGCCACAAAGTGGATGATGCTAGCAATGTGGCAAGACTATTCTTTAAGGAAGTGGTGAGACTCCGTGGTATGCCTAGGAACATAGTCTCTGATAGAGATACTAAATTCATGAGCCATTTCTGGAGAACATTATGGAATAAACTAGGCACAATATTACTCTTTTCTACCACTTATCACCCACAAATTGATGAGTAAATAAAGGTTGTAAATAGAACTCTCACAACAATGTTTAGGACAATTATTAAAAAGAACATAAAATCTTGGGATGAGTGTTTGCCCCATGTCAAGTTTGTTTATAACCGCATCATGCACACTAGCACTAGGTTTACTCCTTTTGAAGTTGTGTATGAGTTGAATCCCTTAACCCCTTTAGACCTTTTGCCTTTACCTAATCATTCATCTTTGGTTAGTAAAATCGGTAAGGCTAAGGCTGAATTTATCAAGAAATTACATACAAAGGTTAGAGCATAACTTGAAAAGAAAGTAGAGCAAGTGGCTAGATTTGTGAACAAGGGTAGAAGAGAAGTGGTGTCGCAACCAAGCGCTCGCAACGGTACAGTAAAAAACATTTTCATAAATATCAGAGGAGAAAAAAAACTTTAAAATAATATGACCTTTGAAACAAAACATAAATTCGGAAGTTATTTACCTGTAGGGAAGGTATTAGCATCCTACAACATCCGTTTAAAAAATGGTTACCTTAATTAATTATACAAATTTATTGTAATTTTGAAAAATATTTATTTAACCCCTAAAAAATTATTATTATTATTATTATTATTATTATTATTTATTTTAAAAGAAGACAAATTATTTATTAAAATGTTAATAGATATCTAAAAAAAATTATTTTTGAAAATTATTTTGACTTGACAGGTCTGGCTCCCGCTCCTACGTATCTCTGGGTGCAATGTAAAACTCAAAACTACGTAATTCTATCTAAAAAGTTATGAAATTAGTTAATTAAAATTAAGTTTAGTAAAAAAAATTATATTAAAATTATTTTTGTAAAATTATAATATTTAGAATACAAAATAACGCGGTTATACATGTACTCTACGAGAAATAATACAGAAAGTAAAGTAAGATCACATAACTATACTGCAAATCGTTAAAAATTATTTTTATTTGTAAATAAAATATTTGAATTTTAATTTTGATTATGATTAATGTTAAAAGAAATTTAAGACAGCGTAAGCTATACATAAACTTCTTATAATTTATTGGATCATCAAAGGTAATGTAAAATCGCACATTAATTTTACAAAAATTTGTATAATAAAATGAAATGATTGGTTATTTAATTTATCAAAACCAGAAATATGACTTAAAATTAAAATTAATTTTATTTAATGAAAAGAATAAATATATTTGAATCAATTGAAATAATTTATTTGATAATAAGAAATAAGTTAAAACTTTGTTTAATAAATTTATGTTTTATAAAACCTAAGGTAACGTTAGTACACATAAGTTCTAACAATTTATAACAAATAAAGATAGAGTCGTTACACATTAGCATTATAAATTATTTTCTTAATAAAATAATTTAAATTTAAATTAGTTGATTGATTAATAAGTAGTAATTAGAGAAAGAACACATTTTGATTTATTATTAAGATAATTATTTAATTAATTAAAAATAACATATGATAATTTATATTGTATAAAGCTTAGGTAACATAGGTACACGTAGGCTTTATCAATTTATAATACATGACGATAGTGAAACTATACGTTAGTATTATAAATTGATATTATTATATTATTTATTCATTGCATTAAAGAAAATAAATCATAAATATAAATTTAAATTACATCAATACTCAATATTAGGAAGTAAACAATCAAAATAATAATTAAAACATAAATAATGAAATAGCATAAAAAATATTAAAGAAAATGTATTGCTAATGTTAAAATAAAATAAATTTTATAAATAAAAGTACAATTTGCATATAATATAAAAAAAGTGTTTAATAAATTTGAAAAATTTTATCATAATTTTTCTAATTATCATTGCTTAAAAAATATAAATGAAATCTAAATATTTAAATTAAAGAATAAATAAAATTAGACAACAAATAAGTAAAATTAAAGGCTGGAAGAAAAGAAAAGAAAAAGAAAGAAAAAAAGTAAAAAAATAAAAATAGGTCTAGACAAACTAAAAAAAAATAAAAAAAAAGTCAAGCCTACCCAATAATAATGCCCTATAACTAAATGGAAGAATAAAATAATAAAATAACTAAAGTAAGATCAAGTTAATCAAATAATACGTAGGAGCAGACTTCTTGAATTGCATATTTTGCAACGTCTAGTCACATCAATATAATAAAATAATGGTAAATATTAATAAATATAAAATAAAAATAAAAAAGTGTGATAAAAGAGACGATTGCATTAAACACCGATGCTCACATTTTACACATCTATTAAATCAGATTGAACGTATTTAATAAAATAATATTAAATCAAAGAAAAAAGAAAAAATGTTGATTTAAACATATCTTTTGTGCTAGGAACATACATATACACATAATGTAAAAAAACAATCAAAAAGAAATAAGCTTAAGAAGAGCAAGTTTTTAAAAAAAGAAAGAAACGAGCTTACATAGACCCATGAAGAAGCTATAAGTTTTCCAATGCAGTGATTCAAACAGTGAAGTAGTAGTTAACGGTATACTATTTTTTTTTTTTTTCGTCTCCTTTCCTTTTTGTTTAAGACTTAGATCTTCTTCTTAAGAAGCTTTTTTTTTTTTGCTCTCTCTAAAAACTAGTTCCCTTCTCCCTTGAAAAAAAAAAAAAAAATCCTTTCAGATCCCTTACTTGAGTTTTTATACCCCTTAAATTTCATATTTTAGGGTTTTTCTTTTACAAAATGACAAAGTTTTGAGTTTTCCTTTGCTTGCCTAATGCAGGATTTCTATTTCTGGGGGCTAAATCCCCTTTTTTTAAAAATTTTCTACTTTTTTGTAAAACAATTTTATTATTTCATTTTTTTTTAAAAAAAATTTGAAGGCAATCCGAGAGAGACAAAAATTGATATTCACAGTTGTCTCTCTTTACTCAGTTCCTATCAATTAGAGATATTTTGAAATTAAAGCTGATGAGAATTGAGTAAATAAGTGAATCAATTTTTGTTTGAAACGAACAAGGTGTACGTATAAGGAATACAAAGACAAATATAGTGAACACTCAGTTGTTTGAGAAAGTCATAATTTATGACGATTTGTGTTAAACGAAATTGTGAAGCGATATGACTTTTAACTAAACACAAAGGTTATCAGGCAGATGCTGGGCTTAAACAGTAGAACAAAAAGGTAGAAAGTGTTAATCAGGTTCTAAACTATGGAAGAGAAGTAAAAGGTGCCATTTAGATGCTGGACTTTGATAAAAAAAATAAAATGTGTCAGTTTGGTTCTGGGCTTTAATAGAAAAGTGAAATATGCTAGGTTAGTTCTGGGCTTTAACAGAGAAGTGAAAGGTGTCAGTCAGGTTCTGAACTTTGATAAAAAAAATGAAAATGTACCATTCAGGTGCTAGACTTTGAGAAAAAGTGAAAGATGCTGTCAAGTTTTAAACTTTGATAAAAACATAAAGAAACTTGGACAAGAAAGGTAAAAAGAAAGACAAAAAAATAAAAGGTATACAAGATAACGTGTGCGTATGCAAAATAAAAGACAAAAACTTGGACAAATCGGAAGAGACAAAAATTGGTATTCACAAGTGGTATTTCAATTTAGAGATTAGGTTTGTGTTCATTTGAGAAAGGAAAGATTTCCTTCTCAAAAGAAGTCTAAACTCCAACCTAGGAGTGATGGACCATTTCAAGTAATTGAAAGAATAAATAACAATGCATACAAATAGACCTTCCTCGTGACAGTTCTATAAGCACTACTTTTAATATAACTAACTTGACTCCTTTTGATGTAGGTGATGATGATCAACAGTAGGTGATCTTGGACAGTCAAAATTTGTGACTGAATTCTGCTTAAGAGGGAGGGGATGATCTATCTCATTGAGACCATAGGATTACTCATGTATACATTTTTTACTTGCATTGTTTATGTTTAGAATAGGATTTTGGACCTTGTATTTTAGTTGTGGGCCTAGGCAGCCCATTGGGCTTTGGGGTAGAGTCTCTTGTATTTTTATTTGAGCTTCTATTGGGCCATATTTCAAGACATGTATTTAGTCTAAATCCTTCTCTCCTTATTGCTTGTTGTTCACAACCCATTAGAAGAGTACTTGGGCCTTGAGTTAGCTTGCCTATAAATAGGCTAAGCCCCTTGTAAAATACACATGAAACTTCATTTGTTTAGATTTCACACTTGCTGTGAGTTTTGAGTTCTCTAGGGATTCTCTTTAGAATTCTTTAGGATCCTCTTCTCTTAGCATGAATTCCTCCATGTGGTGAGATAAATAAGTTTATCCTTATTCCTTTAGGATGGTGCCATTAAAGTATAATTACCACTCTTTCCCTTCACTTTTTGAATTCTTCTTCTCATTCTTTTTGGTTCCTTCCAATCTAAGATCTATTCCATCCAACTCTATGTCATTTGGTTTGGTTTCTTGGATCTACACAAGCAGAAATTGTTGCTCATCCTCTTAAAGATATGTTTCATAGGACTTTCTTGAAGAATATTTTCAAGGGACTCATGACCTTTACTCTACATTAGATGATTTCCACATATTCTCAAAATATAACACAAAAAATTAGCTTATTACCATTATCTCCACCAAAGAGTAAAAATTCAGGAAATCACTACAAAAGTATTGAGATTTCGAAGATGTCTGCTTACTAAATACTAAGAAGAAAGACTTATATTGACAATCATATAAGGAGTTAATAAACTTTGAAAGATATGGAATTTCTCCAATCACTATCAAGATCTCCAAAGCATTCACTACATAATGCAAATTAGCAGAGTTTATTATTTACAATATACAAAACATGTGTCAAAAAATATAAGTCAATTATATACAAGAAAATATAATCAATGTAAATACAAAAATAAAAAATCAACATACCTTTTTCTTTAAGAAAACTCTATCCAATGATATAATGTTTGTCAAGATTGTGTGAAATATAAAGGTGTCATAGGGAAAAAGTTCCTAGGTAATAAATGTAAATGTTGAAATAGAATTCAAAAACAATTTACCAGCCTCCTTGAAATTTTGAGTAACCATGCAGCATAAGTCTTCATACACTTTCAACCTTTTCTTTCTTCCCTAATCACCACCTTCTTCAAACAAGTTGTCACCATGATACAAATAGTATATACAAAATACATGATCATGATGTTATTTAAATCAAAATACAACTGCACAAAAATACAAGAAGAAATACGATATTAACTACTTTCAATAAAAATATTCTAGTTTCTAACAAATATCTTACAAACAGTTACAACTAATAGTAGGAACATGTTATTGGTTTAGTTTTGATAGTAAGATTAAAACATTCAAAATCATATGAAATCGGTTGTTCATTGAAACATCAAAACAAATAAAGAAATACTAAATTATATCAACCAACACTCTTATAAAATCAGCAATTTAAACATTCTTATACAAATAATAAAATTAAAGTTTGGTATTTTGCATTGAAAATGTGATACTAGTGAAAGCAAAAGTAAACTAGACATAAATTACAATAACACATTTAACAAATTTCAAAAGGTTTGTGTTTTTTTTTTTTCAACCATGTGCAGATTCACCTAACGAAGCCAATGTAAAGATATGTGGGCTGAAAAAAAAAAGTTGCAAAGTCACTAAATGTACCATGGTGATCAAAGATTAAAATTGCCACCGCTAGTCATTTTAAAAAATGTGTCCATGTGATCTATGCTACATTTCTCGCAGAAGCCTTTACTTTTCCATTAAAAAAAATAAAGAAAGAATTCCTTTATGCATATGTTGGGAGTGAAATATTAGGATGCAAAAGAGTAATTTTAAAAGAAAATTGTGTTATTAACAAATCCATCTAAGCAAGGAAAACGAACAAAGCCTAATTAGAAGGCGTGAATAAATGATACCTAGGATTTAAACCAAGCTAAAAGTTAAAACCCATAAAACTAAAATGTGCAAAACAAAGCACCGTAAATTATATCCAAGTGATTTCAGGGAATCATGAACTGCAACTTAATGCGAAACAACAAATAATTTTCTTGAATAAATAATTTTTTTGCAAGCTCTATAAATATTACACGTTAAGCTTTAGAAACTGCAACAATGATTTCTTAAGAAGCTTAATACAAATGACAAAAATAATTGTGATGTAAACAACAAAGAAAAATCAACAAAATACTCACCAAAAATTCCAGCAACAAACTATTAGAGAGAGTCACAGTACAAAAAAGGTCATTATACTGGAAGCTGCTCTAGTCACAAGAGAGTTCTTACAAACGAAAGAAAAAAGTTTTTACAAAAAATTTTCTTCATACTGTACTCTCACTATTCTAACCCACTTTTATTTAGGAATTGTACTAGTTATGGCTAACAAGTCATGTTATAAAATGGCTTGATAAGAAAATAGGGTAAAAATATAATTTTAAAGGTTAGCTCATAGATTTTAATTTTATTTGCCCGTTATAATTTTCAAAGTGATGTTTTGTGTGAAAATATTATGGACAGAAAATCAAACATTGAGTGGGAACAAATTTCATTTTCTTACAAGGGAAAAATTAATCTTCTTCGTTACTATTCTTATAATCCCATTATTCTTTTCGTGCAGAGGATTTATATCTGGTGATGGATATGTTTGTTGGGAAAATTACGCCAAATTTTCTTGTAATGTCAGATTTGTGGAAGTGAAAAATAAATGTGGAATATTGCACACACAAAATTGATAACGGAGTTCGGCCAATAATGCCTACGTCTCCGGACTGCTGCAGATATATTACTGAAAAAGGGAATACACTCAGTGTTTACAAAACACTCAAAAATGACTCACAACCATTCACTGAATATTTTCAGTTGTTCTACATTTTTGCCTTTCATTGCTTCCTTTATATAGGCAAATGAAACCCTTAATTTCAAAACGCGTTAGGCACCGAATTTCAAAACGCGTTAGGCACCAAAATTGTACGCGTTTTTCTGTCATGCGCCTTTTTTTTTTTTGACTTTTCAACAATCTCCCACTTGAAGACTGATTTCAATCTGTCTTCACACCTCAATCAATGCAGCAGTCTTTTCTAGTCTGTTATTCTAGCAGGCCAACTGAAGTTGAACACAACTTCAGTTTGTCAATGGTCACCACCTTTGTTAGTATGTCTACTGGGTTCTTACTTCCTACAATCTTCTTCAATGTCAACACTTCATCCTCAAGCAGAGATCTAATGAAATGATAACGTATATCAATGTGCTTAGTTCTAGAGTGATATGCTGAATTCTTTGCCAGATGTATTGCACTCTGACTATCACTATGCAAAACACTCTTTTCTTGAGTGAAACCCAACTCTGCTAACAAATTTTGAAGCCATATCAATTCTTTATCAAGCTTCGTCATCGCTACATACTCGGCCTCTGTAGTGGATAAAGCAACAATTTTTTGTATCCGCGACATCCAACTAACACCGTAGTTCCGACAGTGAAAACATAACCTGGTGCTTCTTCGGTGATCAACTTCACCTCCAAAGTCTGCATCTACGTAGCCCTATAACTTTAGATCTCCTTTTCTAAAATACAGACATTTTTCTGTTGTTCCCCGTAGATACCTTAAAATCCATTTGACTGCTTCCCAATGAGCTTTTCCTGGATTTGACATAAATCTGCTTACAACTCCCACTGCATGGCCAATGTCCGGCCTCGTACATGCACCATTGCGTACATCAAACTTCCAATGGCTGAACCATAAGGAATCTTAGCCATAAACTCTTCTTCTTCCTTTGTTTGAGAAGACCGATCCTTGGATAGACGAAAATGACCGGCCAAAGGTGTACCGACCGGCTTGGCCTTATCCATGTTGAATCTGTGCAAAACACGGTTGATGTACTCCGCTTGAGATAACCGCAAAACTCCTTTTGCTTATCTCTTGTGATTTGCATTCCAAGAATCTTCTTTCTTTGGGCCTAAGTCCTTCATGTCAAATTCTTTTGACAACCGCATCTTTAAATTTCGATGTCTTTCATATCCGATCCTCGCTACTAACATGTCATCAACATAAAGTAGCAATATGATATAGCTGGACTTATACCTCTTGAAGAAACAACGGTGATCAGCATTGCACTTCTGGAAACCTTCCTTGTGCATAAAGCTTTCGAACTTCCTATACCATCGTCTAGGAGCTTGTTTCGTGCCGTACAAGCTCTTTTTCAATTTGCACACCATATCCTTCTTTTCTTCGAAAAACCTTCAGGTTGGTGCATGTAGATCTCCTCATCTAGGTCTCCATGAAGAAATGCAGTCTTCACGTCTAATTGCTCTAGGTAGAGCTCTTCACTAGCCACAATACTTAACACGGTCTGATAGTATTGAGCTTTACAAGCTGGAGCAAAGATCTCGGTGTAGTCAACTCCTTCTTTCTGCTTGAAATCCTTTGACAACCACTGGCTTTATATCTTGGAACCATCATGGTCTTCCTTCACTCGATACACCCATTTGTTGTGAAGTGCTTTCTTTCCCATAGGTAACTTGACTAGTTCCCATGTCCGATTGGAGATTAAAGACTTTGTCTCATCTTTCATGGCAAGCTCCCACTTGCTAGCATACGTGGTCCGACAAGCTTCCATATAATCTTCGTGCTCCCTCCATCGATCAACAACATATAGTCCATGTATCTCCTGTTAGGCACATGGGGCCGAGAGGACCTTCTCAATACGGGAGTTGGAGTAGGAGGTTACGATTGCACATCGCTTTCTTCATTTGATTCCTCCGACCGAGGACTCCTTATCATAGGACTTTCGGGATATCTTCCACCTCTCGCATAAACCGGCCCACTCGTTTCGAGTTGCTGGCACCTATATTATATCTGTCCTTATACATCATTCTTTCATTGAAGATTACATCTCTGCTGCGGATCATCTTTTTGTTTTCATCATCCCATATGCGGTAGCCAAACTCATCTTCACCATAACCAAGGAAAGTACACTTCTCTCGATTTTGGGTCAAGTTTGTTTCTTCCTTGATCACCGATGTGCACATATGCTACACAAAGTAGAAAACTCTAAGATGTGAGAGTTTTACTTCTTTTTCGCTCCATACCTCTTACGGTATCTTGTGCTCCAATGGTACCGATGGACTTCGGTTTATCAAGTAAGCCGTCGTATTGATCGTCGCCCAAAACCGCTTTGGTAAGCCCGACCGCACACACAAGCTTCTCCTCTTTCGATCAACGTTCGATTCATACGCTCAGCTACACCATTGTGTTGAGGCGTACCAGGCACGGTTCTCTCCATTCTGATCCCGTGCTCATAGCAAAACTTCTTGAATCTGGTGTCTACATATTCACCACCATTGTCGGATCTGAGCTTCTTAATCTTCAATCCTGTTTCATTTTCTACCATAGCTTTTCAAATCTTGAAAGCCTCAAATACTCCTGACTTGTGTTTCAGAAAGTAAACCCATACCTTTCTGGAGTGATCATCGATAAAAGTCACGAAGTATTGCTTTCCACCAATGGATGAGACGGTCGTTGGACCCCAAACATCAGAGTGGATGAGCTCAAGCTTCTCTTTCTTTGGAGTTCTTCTACTTGTCTGAAAGCTGACTCTTTTCTGCTTTCCAAGTATGCAGTCTTCACACATGTCAATTTCTACTGACTGAAGACCTGGTAATTTTCCTTTTGAGTGCATGATCTTCATCCCTTTCTCACTCATATGCCCAAGTCTTTGGTGCCATAGATTGGGATTTTCATTTGCTGCAACTGCAATCAAATGACATGCTCCTGCTGTCTTGTAAAGAGTACCACTCTTTTTGCCTCGAGCAATTGTCATCGCACCCTTTGAAATCTTCCAATCATCACCGTAGAAGATTGTTGTGTAGCCTTCACTAGCTAGCTGGCCCACTGAGATTAAATTCTTTGTCAGGTCGGGAATATGTCTGACATTTTTCAATTCCCATACAGACCCATTCAACTTAATCTTTACTGCACCTTTACCTACAATCTCACACGATTGCTCATTACCAAGGTAAACCTTACCAAGTTTTCTGGGAACATAATTGTCGAATAGTTCCTTCTGTGAGGTAGCATGAAAAGATGCTCCAGAGTCTAACACCCAAGACTCCTCTTTTTCTTTAAGAGAGCATATCAACACCTCGTCTTTTCCTGAGGTGGAGGCTACGTTTGCTTCGTCCTTTGCTTCTTGATTCTTCCGTGCACTCTTGCACTGGTTTTTGTAGTGCCCGGTCTTCCCACAATTCCAACACTCGATCGACTTCGAGTTTTGGGAACCATGATGATTTCTGGACATGGATCGTCTGCTCTTTGATTTGCTGCGTTCTCTTCCTCTGGTTGAACTTCTGCCTCTTGACTCTGTATGCAATACTGAAGAGGTTGATGATTCACCCGACTCTCTACGCTGGATCTCTTCACTGAGAACCAAATCACGAACATCATCAAATTTCAACTTGTTGCTTCCCGATGAGCTACTCACAGCTGTGACAGTAGCATTCCAACTCTCAGGCAAGAAAGATAAGAGAATTAAAGCCCGTACTTCATCATCGAAATCGATTCCAACTGAACTCAATTGGGTTGTGACAGTGTTGAGTTCGTTTAGATGTTGTGCTGTTGAGGCGCCTTCTGCCATCCGTAAGTTGAACAACCGCCTCATCAAATGAACTTTGTTTGAGGCCGACGGCTTTTCGTACATGCTTTCAAGAGCTTTCATAAGATCTGCCGTAGTCTTTTCTTTTGCTATATTGAAAGCAACATTACGGAATAATGTTAATCGGATGACTCCAAGAGCTTTTCTGTCCAGAAGTTTCCAGTCTTCTTCCTTCATAGACTCTGGTTTCTTGCCTGTAAGAGGTTCATGCATGCCTTTCTGATACAAATAGTCCTCTATTTGCATCTTTCAAAAGCCGAAGTCTATACCATCAAACTTCTCGATTTTCACCTTTCCTTCATCTGCAGCCATCACTTCAACTCTGATCTGACTTCTCCGCTGGATCGTTTCTGACAATTTCTGTGAACTACCGTGTTTCAGAACACGTCTGTAGACAAATTTGTAGCGCCGACAAAATTTGCACTATTCACGTTTTCACTATTCACGGAATAGTATGTTACTATTCACGGAATAGTATGTTACTATTCATATGAATAGTAACACTACAAAAATTGCAGAATTAACAACCAGCTCTGATACCAGTTGTTGAGAAAATTACGCCAAATTTTCTTGTAATGTCAGATTTGTGGAAGTGAAAAATAAATGTGGAATATTGCACACACAAAATTGATAACGGAGTTCGGCCAATAATGCCTACGTCTCCGGACTGCTGCAGATATATTACTGAAAAAGGGAATACACTTAGTGTTTACAAAACACTCAAAAATGACTCACAACCATTCACTGAATATTTTTAGTTGTTCTACATTTTTGCCTTTCATTGCTTTCTTTATATAGGCAAATGAAACCTTTAATTTCAAAACGCGTTACGCACCGAAATTGTACGCGTTTTTCTGTGATGCGCCTTTTTTTTTTTTACTTTTCAACAATGTTATCAATTTTTGTGAAGCAGCTTTTTAGTGGGGGTGTGATCGAAGATGGTGTCAATTTCATGCTTTTTGGTTTCGCTTCTTTCATAATTTTGAGTAATATAAAATTTGAATGGAGAATGCAAGTGATTCCAAGCGAAGATCTTAGAGAATAGGAAAGGATTTTCATTAAAAGTAACAACGCATTGTGTTGCTTGAATGAAAAGATTATAATAACAGTAGAAATCACATGTAATTATAAGAATGACAAACTTTAAGTGATATTGATACTGTTTATTAATAAAAATTAGAGTTTTACTTCATTAATTTACTATATCATTAAATACAATTCTTTTATTAAATAAGCTGTGTGATCGATAACATTCCTAATTATGAATTAAAGTCATTGTAGAAGTGACCACCACAACTTCAATGTTGCTATAGCTTCATCACAGTTGTTCATGGCTTATTTTGTTATGTGCACTTTAGCACTTTGCTCTTTGAACCTTTAAAATAGAATCTTTACTAGAATTTTACTTCAAGATTTTGCAGGGATTTTCTTAATGATTTGTAGTCTCTTCTCTTCCCTCCCCAAATTTAAGACTTTCAATATTAAAGTGTTATTTTGATTTTCTACTAATTGATTCATGCATAAAATAATTGTCTTTTACTTTATGCTTCCTACCACTCATTTTACTCCAAAAAGATATCTGCAGATATAGATTTAACTTAATACGTGTTTAATTTAATTTTTTTAAATAATCACTTTTTCAATATTTTTTCAAGAAATATTTTAAAAAATAAAAATTTCAAATTTGATTGTATCCAAATATGTTAATTCCTTAATCCATAAAAAATACTGAATTTTCGTGACTTGAATAATGGTGATTACTCTCTTTATTTTTTATTAAATTTTTTATTTTACAATAACTCATCTAACGGTTTACACAAATTGAATTATAATTATTTAACATGAAATTTTTTTTTTTTTGTAATACTAGCAACATACTCTTTATTATAGCACATTCTTTTATTAAAATTTATTAAAAATTATGAGTTTTATTTTTAAATTAACGTTTCTTTTACATACTACTTTGTTTTTGATAAAATTTAATTAATGATAAAGAGTATATTATAGAGAATGTATTGGTAACAAGTAGTAGTTTAGTTTAGGTTTTTTCTTTTTTTCCCAATCAGTAGAAGTCTAGTTCTTATTGCTTACACTAGCACTCGTATTTATTAAAAAATAAATAAATAATCTATCAACATTTATTAAAATGTTGGGTTTTACCTTTTTGGTTGTTAAATGCTGGGCTCACTCTTTCAGAAAAAAAAACTTCTGGGCTTATCAAAATGAGATGTCTAGTGTCCGACAAGAAGCTTGACATGGGCTCCAAGAACCCAGATTTGCACGATTAGAAGGTCATTTTCGAAATTACAAATTCCTGGGATTGACCAAAATAAATAAAAATAAAAATAAAAAACTACTTACCATTATATGATTTCTCATATAAAACATTGTATTTAAAATGTTTGAAAATGCTGTTTAACAAAATTTAAAATTCATAGTAGGTGCATTGATTGATGAAAAATAAATCTTTTAAAGTATTTTACTATTATTTTTCAATATATTTAAATAGTCTTTAAAATACACTGGCTATTTGAATCTATGATCTTTACTTTCATTTTTAATTGTTCTAACCTTCTGAATTAAACTCAAGTACGTCCAAATCCTCATTTGAGGGAGTAAGAAAAATCAAGTAGACACAATACTCCTTCCCTATCTCCATCACCAGCAGATCCCATTAATTAATCATTTCCAATCTTTGAAAAACAAATGCTAGCTCCAAATTTTTGGAAAAGTTAAATTTGCTAACAATAGAGAAGTATAATAAAAAAAGGATTATAGCATCTATTAAATCATAATCTTATCAGAAATAGTATATTCTAAACAATTAAAAACAAAAATGTAATCTTTTAAAATATATTAAATATTGATCATGTTTTGAAAGTAGGAAAGATCAAACATCCAATCAATGTATACGCGATGCAACCTCTATATCACTTATTGTCTTAAACTTATCACATATCATGACAAAGAAAGCACAGATAAATATTCTTTCGCTGTCTTCAGCGATTTTCCCACGTTACGCATACCATTACAACATTTGAGACTCTAATGTAATCAAACTACCCACCCACCAATGCAAAAACATTTCAACCTAACCTAAATGCTCCCTGGATGTATAGGCATTCTGTACAAAAACACCAATTTCTGGTGCTGAAAACTTTCCCTCAGATCTTTTATAAAAGCTCCCTGGATGAACGAATCTAATCTCCGCATGGCAAAATATGAAGAACATATATCATGTTGTGTCAATGGAGTTCATTCATTCCTGAATTTTGGGGAACCACGCACGTTGTTATGATATATGACTGTCAAAATCATACTGCATGCAGTTATTTTTATAAAAAGTAATTATCAATTTAAGTATAAAAAATAAGAATTTATTCTCATTTATATTAAGTTTTAAATTCTTATACTTTTATTTATTAAAAATTTTGTGTTAACGAGACGTTTACTAATTATTTATATACATAGATATACATATTTATTTAATATATATAAATTATTAATTTAATCATTTAATATTATAAATATTTTAGTGCTGACACACTGGGTTAACCTAACCAATTTGTTTTAATGGTTAACAGGTAGTGATTTTTAGCGGATCAAACTAAAAAGGAGTAAACTCTAATATTAGTCCGTGAAACTGAGTGTTTAAGTAAAATAGTCATTGAAATATTTATATAGAACTTTTAGTCATTAACTTTATCAAATGTCACATACTTAGTTCAACTAATAATTTTTCTCATAACAGTATGAACTATTTCATCAATTAACGCATGAAATGTCTAAACAACATCGTTTCTTTCTCTTTCATTCAATAATAATTGTTATTTTCTTCCCCTATCCACCCACTACTCACCAGTCTCCACCTCCGGCACCCAATCTTCTTTTGGGACACTTTCATCTTTACACTTTTCAACAGCTCTAGTTCTTCATTGCAATTTCAGAAGACTAGGCTGGTAACTTTCACATATCTCTCAAGTTAGTTCTTGTGTGAGAATGGGTGATTTTTAATCTTTCACTTTTCTTTTATTGTATTCCAAGGTTAGGAGTGAATTCAAATTAACATAAAAATGATGGAAAAATTAATGCATAAAACTAGTATTAAATTTTGAGGATGAACATGGAAGAGGCACAACCCTTCCACTTAGGATTTGAATATGGAAATATTTGCCTTATGTTAGCAAGATCTAACACCCCTAAAATAGCATCGATCACGTAATGATGCAGAACATTCCCTAAATCCAATGATTAATATAAGGCTCATTATCGTACTCTTAAAAAAATTGAAAGTTGAAAGATTAAAAATAAAAAATGCAAAAGTGGTTTTCAAATTTTTATCCCTTTGCTGTTGATATCTTATTTCAGAGCTTGGAAGTTGAAACAGCTGGAACATGAGCAGAGTATAGGAAAGGATTACCTCTTTCCAAGTTCATGAAATTTTGAAAACTAATCTCTAGTTATTGTCATTGCAAAAGCTCATCCTCATCCCATTGTAAAAAAGTTATTGAAGTTTGATATATCAATTTTTCAATTGCGATTGCATCCAAATCATTTGGTGACGGGAAGCTCCACTACTACTTATGTTTTTACTTCAACATGGGAATAGGGAAGTTATAGATGAAGCAATCACTTCATTGAACAAAGTTATTAAAGAGTGTAAAGATGGTGATGTTGCAAGAAGATTGTCATAGTTAGAAACTAGTGAGTGGTGAGGAGGAAGGGGAGGAAAACAACATTGTTTGGGGTGAAAAGGAGTGAAATGATGGCCTTTTCACATTTCACATGTATATTTGATAAAATTGAAGACTAACGAGTTTATATAAATACTTTAGAGATTAATTTATCTTATGTTTACAATTTCAGAAATTAATATAAAAGTTACTAAACTAATTCAAATCAAATTTAGACTCGTAAGAAATAGTGTCTAAAATGGATAAAACCTATTTTTTTATGAGCTTTAGCAAATTTAGTCTACATCGAGCTTGATTAGATCAAGCTAAAAAAGTCAAATTTAATTCAGAGTAATCTAGTTGAGCATATCTATTTTTTGTTTAATTTTAGATATTTTTAAAATATAGTATAAATTTATGATATATACTTACATTAATTTTAATTAATGAATGCTTTTTTTTCTCATTAAAAAGGGAATGCAACATATTTGTTTTGCTAGATAAAAATATGTGAAGCAAATCAGATTAAATCGTTGTTCCGTTGTCATGGAACTTGGGAATTTGGGGCCATGATTGAAGTCCAAGTGATGTCAACAAGGGCCATAATATCTTGCGAATTTACCTTCCTCTTTTGTTCTGTTCTCCTTTTTCTTTTTTTAAGTGGGAGGCACTGGCGACTAAGTTGCGTTAAAATGGAAAATGAATATGATTAAGATTAAGATGTTCACTCCAATAATGAGGTCCAATGCAATGTTATGTATATAGCACTAGGTCTAAATTGATATTCCTTTTTTGGTTCTCTCTCTTTTTGGTGGATTAATCGGTGTTAAAACTTAAAGTCAATTATGACAGCGGGTCATCATACATAAGTAAAAAGTAATTAAAGAAGAAAAAAGGACCCAAGAAACAAACAAAAAAAGGAAAACGAAATTCAAACTTATAGAAACTAAAATTAAATGACACTTTCAGAGCATTTCTTTTACTGTGCAGGGCAATTATTGGTATGTACATAGATGATTCACATTTACTTTATTACGTTATGCTACTATGTAACTATGATTCATTATTATGTTTCTCTATGAAAGGGAAAAGAAAAAGGAAAGGAACGGTATTAGTTGAATGATTGACAATTGGAAATGCACTGTGCTAATTAGTTGAATCTCATAGAATGATATAATTAAAGTGATGATTTTTCTGTAGCAGTTAAGTACATTAGTAACGTGGGTATCTAAATGTACAAATAATCATAATGCTCGTATGTATATGAAGATTAAAAAAATGAAAGGAGCTCCAGGAGCATAAGGAAAAAAGTGAACAAATATGTCTCTATCAAGCATAAAATGAAGTGCAAAAACAGAATGTTCTGTTTCTCGTACACCCAGAGATAGGTAGTTCAACTTTTCATTAAACAATGTTTTACATTAGTCTTATATGTTAATTTAATTTTCATTATTCTTAAGATCACCACTATTGATGTTTTGAAAAAAATGGAGACAAAAAGGAGAGAGATCGATGTCATCACAGAACGCACGAGAGCCAATTGCAGCTGAAGGAAATGACAGTGATTTTCACCCATAACATTTCACGTGCAGAATTAAGTATGGGCCCCGCGATTTGGCACATATTATTAGTTAAAAGAATGCACATAATAATTAATTTTAATAAAATAATGAAAATTTTTAATGAATATAATTTATTTCTTTAAATAGATAATAAAAGAAATAATAATATAAGAAAAGAGGAATGGATGTGGAACCAAAGTCCCTTCTGTTGTCAATAAAAGCTGCGCTTTATGCTCCTTTTTCTCAATTGAGGAGAACAAGCTTTAACTAATCTCAAAAAGGTGTCACTAAAATCCACAAAGACCACACTGTCTAGTAAGTTGTGACCCAAGAAGACCCTTAACTTCTTTTTTTAGGGAGGTGTGTGTGTGTTTGGATTTGTTTGATAAGGATATTTAATTTGCCAAGAAAAACCAGTTAAGTATCTGACAAGATCTTCAAACCATTGACGGTTTGCCATAACTCATTCATCAAATTTTGAACACATTAGTGGAAGCTTGTGATCATGGAAAGCATATCCATTATCTAATTGTATATTTGTAAATGTGATCCTCATTGGAGCTCCTACATTAATAGTAACGCCTGTGTTTGTTCAAAAGCAAGCAAATAAAGAGGAATCATTACAAGGTTTCAATTTCATATGTAACTATTTGATTCACATATATTACTGTTTGGCCTTACAAGTGATAATTTTTCAACCCTACCAAGACTTTTTACACACATGAAATGAATCACATCTTCGCCATCTTAATTATATTCAGTTTTCTCTAGTTTTGATCATTCTAAAGCGTAGCAACACAGTATATTAACATGTAATTAACAAAATTACTGTTAATTATAATCAGTATTGTTAAGAGTTCAAAAGTATTTATTATAGTCAAGTATTACGCACCCAACTATTACTTTAAAGATGTGGTCTTTCTTGACAAATAAAAAATAATAATTTGGAAAATAAGTAGATTGAACTCACTTTGTGCATTGCATTTATACATACAATCATTAAAATAAATAAAGTTTTATTAACATTTAAAGGATCTGTTATTTTTTTTGACAATTAACAAATGTTGATTTATAAAAGATTAGAGATTGCTGTAAAGATGAAATTAGAGATGAATGTTATAATTTAAAGATAAATTTTGAAACTTAAAATTAAAATATATTGACTGTATTAGAATGTAGTAGAAATTCGGTGATCACAATAATATTTTTAAGTTCCTTTAGTCGTGAATTTCATGATTAGTTAAGCATAATTTTTAATGTGAACTTGCCCCACATACAAATATGCAATATTAGTTAAATTTAAATATTGCATGTTAATTAGTTGTATTATATAAATTGTAAACTTGATAGATAAATCTGATTAGTAAAATATACCTTGTATGAATACTTTAGTGATAGGTTTCTTAATTTCTTATAAATTTTTAGAATTAACAATAAATAGGTACAATGGTGAAGTTATGTATAAATGTGACGGATGTGAATAATTTTGTGGTGATTTGTATCAATCTTTTTTTTTAAAGCGACATGCATCCTTATTTTCAGCTTTACTGATCCTTATTGTGGGGTCAATTGAAAAGTTAAAATATTTAGAGATTGAAGAAGTACTAACGATTTAAGAAGGCATGAAAAACTCTTACATGGTTGTGAAGAACTCTTGCCACTGTTACTTTCATGTATTTCCATCATTGTCTATTCTGATGCAAGACAAAGCTTTAAAGTGTTTCATCCCATTCTCTAGTCCACACAGATTAACAGCTAACTACCACGATGGTGACTGTAATTTGGAGTGTGCTTGCAAGATAGTAGCCAATTAATTACTATAAGAATGTAGAACTTGTACATGATTTCGTGCAATATAGCCGACAATATTGAGACCGAAACGGAAGTGCTTGGTTTCCTAGGCAACCCTAATTAATTATACACCAAAGTCACAAAGCGACATCAACCCTTTGATGTGATGGCAATACTCTTATGCTGTTCAGTATAGATTATTAATTAATTACGTAAAAGAACTGTTTAGTTAATCAATGAATTTGGTTAGGTAATACTGGACAAGTAATACCTAATCTTATTTAAGATAATCAAATAACTAGTTAACCAAAATTAATAAAAAGTAATTATTTATCATAAATTTATACTATATCTTAAAAATATTCATAGTATTCAATAGTCACATTAATGCGTCATATGTTAAATAAATAAATATTGTTAATATTTTTATTAATTTATAAAATAAATAAAAATATTTATTTAATATTATATATATATATATATATATAAAATATGTTAAACACTTTCTTCATTTAGTAGTTACCAGAATTTGTAGAAATAAAAGGAAGGTGAATTTAGCAGTATTCTTAACACAAATCATAAAATAAATAAGGAAATAAAAAAATTAATAATTAATACATTTGAAAAAAAAAATTTATATTTATGACCAAAAAAATTTTAGTAGTTATTTTTTAAAATAAAATCAAGAGTAGAAGTAGTAATAACAATAATAATAATTTTTTATTAAAAATATAATTGAAATATATTAAAATTTGTAATAAAACTATATTAATAATATTATATATTTTTATTTTTATTCCTAATTAATATCATTAAAACATTTTATGATTGAGCATGTGAATCTACTCTTAGAAGACAAAAAAGTCTCCAACAAAAGATACCTTTAGTTTAAAAAGAAATATCATTGAAACACTTTTTAACATTTCCTTAACAAATTAATAAATAATTTTTATATTGAAATAATATTAATAATTAAAAATAATTATAGACATAATATTTTTTTAATTTCTATCATTTTAATTTTTTAATCACTGTCCAAACATGTACCTTTCAAAAATTAGAAAAGTAATAATCAATACTCTTAGGACAATAATTAAGAAATCAAAAGTTAAAATTGAATTAAAAATATAATAATACATTTATTCTTTTGATTTTTAATATAATTATTATAATTTGGAATAAAGTTGTTATTTATTTATTCTTTAATATTCTTAAAATAAAAATATAAATATCAACGTAGGCCTTGTGCTTAGAGTTTGCCGTTCTGACCATAGGGGTTCCTTGAAATTTGAATCCATTGATGCTTTGAACCTGTACGTTAATCCAAAAGTGGTTAGGTTTCCTAATGGAGTCACTGTTAACAAGAATTCAGATATCCACAATATCTTGGTCGTTACCGTAGCCTAGAAGTAAAAAGTGACTCATTAAAATCCATGTTTAGTCGTGTTTTTTTTTTTTTTTTTGTTATGTGTAGTTTTATTAGAATTTTAATTAAGAAAGATAAAAAAACTTAAGCTGTGTTTTCTAATACTTTTTATGTTGTTTGTCAATTAATATTATTGTTTTATTTTAATAAAATATTATATTTAATGTTAA
The DNA here is from genome assembly GCA_024086825.1 of Abrus pulchellus subsp. cantoniensis. Lineage (NCBI taxonomy): Eukaryota > Viridiplantae > Streptophyta > Magnoliopsida > Fabales > Fabaceae > Abrus > Abrus pulchellus. The sequence continues at coordinate 14,240,107 of CM044050.1, forward strand.
CTTGAACCTGAATTAGCGTTACGAGGTTTTATACAAGAAAAAAAATTTGAAAATGAAATTTCCAACACGTATACCAAACAAGACAGTAATAATTTTTTAGGAGAATAAAAGTAGAAGTCCAATTCATAGAACTATTATAAAGGTTTAAACTACAAGTTGCTTTATTTATATTATTATTATTATTATTATTATTATTATTATTATTATTATTATTATTATTATTCAGATAACAAGAAATTTCTCTAGAGAGAGATGCCCCATAGATTTTAAATAATCTCTCAAAAATTGGTGCCCATGCCCATAGAAAAGGCAATCAACTACCTTAATCTTCGTGGAAGCCAGTTACGGTTATATATATATATATATATATATATATATATATAGCATTATCGCATATAAATATTCAAAATTATGAATTCGAACTTCTTTCCGTTACACATATTGCAAGATTATTAAATAATATTTTCATAAATAAATTATTTTACATTTTATGTTATCAAATAAATAAATAAATAATCCATAAAAATTAGTCTGAGTGATAAGCGATTTAATATTGTTTAAATAAAGTTTTAGGTTTGAGTCTTTATGTATAAAAAAATTTTAGTTATAAACTCATCTATTATATTTAACTGTACAACTTGGATTAAATTTAGGTTACATTAGATAGAAAATAAAAAAAAATTATTAATTAATTCTCATATGTTAATAATATGCTAAGAAGATATTTTAGAAATTATTTCCATACCGTAGTCCATTGTCAAAATGTTTTTATTTTCTTGCGGTGTTAAAATGAAATTTACATTTTCTAGTCGATGGTCTTTATCCCAACTCTACCACGACCCTAAACGAAATTAGAAATAGTAATGGTTTTGTGGTTTATGGGTCTCCCGAATGGTCAAAATCATAAAGCGATTCATGCATGCTTACAACAAAATCGGGGTCAGTTATTATATCTAAAGACTGAAAAGACAAAGGAAATTTTTAGACAAGAGAATATTGGGTGGGACATTGGTCCTTGAAAGAGACTTTGCAAAGCCTTTGTTAACGGCATTGCTTTGCCTTTGGAGTTACTTTAGTAGGATCACTGGATCATAAAGGGAAATATTATATATACTTTCTGTCGCTTTATCATTTTCTTTTCTTTTTCACTTCACAGTTTTTATCATTATTAATAATAATTATTATTATCTTGTAAATACTATTGTTACATTCTTTATTTAGAAAATATGTGATTAAATTAATAAGATTTATGTATGATAGAGATGATAATATTGGTGAGAGAAATGCTGGCTAATTTTGACACTTTGTCTTGAAGCCACAGCACTCGTATATTATTGTTTCTTTCTCCTTTTAGATTCGCAACAACGTCCACAGGCAGCAACTTTAGTGAATGAAAAGAGCTTTACCTGACCAGGTGGTGTCACTTTAATCTTGTAAAAGAAATTTACCTTCCCCTTCACTTGAAGCACTGATAGATGTGTATATGTATACATACAGAAATTGTATATTTAATAATGAGACATTAAACTTTATGGGCATATACATTACTTCCTAACAATTTCCAAATAATTATGCAAAGACTGCATGTTCCCAAGTTAGGTTAGGACATTTGTCCTAACAGTTCAAATGTATGTTTCAAAGTAAGTTAAGGAAAGTGGTTTTATTGGAATGTGTTGTATAGTATTAATCGGTCATTATTAATAGAAAAAAAAAAAAAAAAGTTTAGCTCGATGAGTGCCGTTCTGAGATTTCTTTCGGGAGTGACTTTGATGATTTAATTTGCTTCTTAAATTTTTCTGTTAAAGAAAATGTTTTTTTAGGATATTAAATTTGAAATAAAGACAATAACATGATAAGAGTAAGATATTTTTTTATTTTATTTTATATTGTGTATGTATTGATAATTTAATTATATTATGTTATTTTATTTATTTAATTTTAATTTAAGTTTTTCTTTTGCAAAATAAAATTTATACCAATAAGTAAGATAAGACAAGTCTTTAAGATAAATTAATGTATCATATTTTAATGGCTAAACAAACACTTAAAATAAAAAGTGATAGAAAATATCTTATTTTATTCTTTTATTATATTAACCCAACTTATCCTTAAAAGTATATCTGAAAGTTAAATTTTAGAAAGAATGAATGAATAATTTATTTTTTAATTAAGAGGGTTAAATAATATTTTAAAAATGAATAATTATAATTTTGTAATAAGTGCTGAAGACATACATTAAAAATTTATATAAAATAAACTTTTATTAAATATTATAAGATTGTATTCATAATATTAATGGAACAATTTTAATAAAACTTACTATATATTAAATTTTTGTCTTTGGACACATTAAAAAAATTAAAATTTCTTTTTTGTCGTCATTTTATTTCTTTTATTTTAAAATTATAAAAGTAAAAAATGTTTATTAAAATACAAAAATTGTCTTTTTTTTAAAAAAAAATTTAAACTAACTTTCAAACATACGTGTAGTTAAAAAGGTATAAATTTTTGAACTTTTTAAAAAAATGTTATCTATAAAATATGAGAAAGAAAGAACTCGAGTTGATGGGAGAGGTAACCTCGCCCCCTTTTCGGGGGTTTGTACAATACCCTAAGCGTGGGTGACAATATTACATATTGTCTAACAGTTTTTTTTTTTTCTAACCAGTATAATTACATATTTAGTGTATACTTTAAATTATTTATACAATTAATATAAGTTATATTTCTCAAATTAATTTTTTTATTCTTTTAAAATAAATTACTAAGTTGTATATGGTATATACAATTTACATATTTTAAATTAAAATTTACATGATTGTTAGCTAAAAAAAATGTGTCATATACTAATGTGCTAGGGATCCAAGAACTCTCTATTTCTCATTTTTTAAGAAAAGTTAAGAGAGACACTACTAAAGTTCCTCCTCATAGCATTCCAGTGAGGGTCGTGAGGCATCAGTGACTTAGAGACTCCTCTAAAGTGTTACTTTGCATCCATTGCTCTAGTGGATCTGAAGTGATGAAACGCCATAAAATTAAGAAGCAATTTACAAAATATCTAGATCTGATGAACCATATCCCCAAAAAGACATTAGCTTTAGACTAGGTATTAGACATTTTTCCCATTTTAGAATTTAATGAGCAGGATTATTCTTTCTTAATTGATAAAATTAGAAAAAAAAAAAAAACTTTCTCTCTGAAAAATGAATTCTCTCTATGGTTGGTAGGAACACTCTTGCTCAATTTTTTTATTATGAGTATTTCTGCCTATTTTATGCCATCTATGCTCATCTCTAAATCTGTTTATAAAAAAATAGATAATATTTGTAAAAAGTTTATTTTAAGTCTTTGAGAGGTAAGAAATGTCATTTAATTAATTGAGAAAATTTGTAAGTCTATAAAAGAAGGAGCCTAAGTTTTAGGGAAACTCACCTTGTAAACAAAGCCTATATCACGAAATTATGCTAGAGACTCATAACCTCCCCCAATGACCTGTGGGCCTAGGTCATATATAGTAAGTATAAATTATCTCTTGGTAAGAACCTTATTTATGATACCCACCATAATTGCTCTCACCTTTGGAGAAATATTTAATCTGTGTGACAATCCTTCTATAATGGTCTTACCTAGATCCTAGATGATGGGTTAACTACTAGATTTTGGGAGGATGACTAGAACCACTCCCATCAAAACCTTACTCGTTTTGCCCTTTAACCTGTTCTTGAGTCTAATTTAAATGAGTTAGTGGTATTGTTCTCTCATAATGGCCATTAGAATTGGCCTAGGATTAAATCCCTATTCCTTGATCACATATATGCTTCAATCACTTAAATTAATCCCCTAACCTTAGAAAGAGAGCGAGATCTATTTTTACTGTAAAATCTTCTTATAATTTGATCTCCTACCTTGATAAGGATCAGATTCTTCTCAACAACCTCTTTAAACTTGTTTGGAGTTGGGCATGACACTACTCAAAAACCTGTATATATAGACAGATTTACAGACATATTTTTAAACCATTATAGACGATTTTTGAAATTACAGACGGACACAAACCATCTGTAATACCCTCGTCGATAAAAAATAACATATGGATTTTTCCGTCTGTGATATATTTTACTATTATTGGTATTTTTTATTTATAGAGATAGCTATTTGTACTTGTTCTTGATTATCACAATTTATAAACATAATAAAAACTATAAATTGGGCATCTAAACATTCAAAAATGATTTATAAAATATAAAAATTTAAATGTCATCTCAAAAGAAGACAAAAGCATCCAAATAAATAATGTTAAAAATAAAATACAAGTGTTTATCATGAATAATCTGTATGATCATCATCCGAAGGAGTATCATCATCAGTAGACGAGGAGTCAGAAGAGGAATGATGCATGGAGTTAAAAACCAGTGGTGCTGGAGCAAGTGGGAGAGGAGGAAGAAGTGTGAAGTTGCTTGCTCTCATGAGATCAAAATAAGCATGCATCTGCATATGTTGTTGCTTCATCTGCTGCTAGACCTCCCTTTGCATTCTTAATGCTACATTCTTCTCTATCTTTTTCTCTATTTTCTTTGTTCACTTCTTCTTCCATGCACTTTCCTTAGTCTTCCACATCTCTTCATTCTATTTCTGGAGTTCTTCATTAAAGGTATGGACCTGAGTACGAACCATGTCCTCCACTTCCTCAGGTGCAAGAGAAAGGGCATCTCCGGTGACAGATGAAAGGGACATGGAGTCTGCAAAGTGGCCCCTCATGCCATAAATACGACCTTTATAAAGGTCACCCACTGTCTGTGACTACATAGCATCCTCATCAACTGACTCTAAATCCTGCGAAAATGTCTCCTCAAGCCTTTGAACATAGTTATCCTACAGTTTAGTTTAAATAATTAGATATTAGTCTGGAAAATTATTTAATAAATCACTAATAATAATATATAGTGTCAATAAGAATGACTTATATATGTTGCCTGAGATCGTGTATCAACCTACAAGTTTTTGTCTCCCTTGCGAGTACGTGTCTCCTTGAACTACTCTCCAGTTGTAGGTGGCCTCTTCAACGACTTCTCCTACAATTCGAAATAAATCACAATCTCAAATATGAAATTATAGATAAAGTAAAATGAATTTTAAAATCATCTACCAAGTTCGCCTTAGTGCCAGCCAAAGTCGTAGATCCACCAGTATACAATGATCCCCCCTTATTAGATGCCCTATTTATCTTGTTCTTTACGGAGGGATTTTTAAACTCATTTGTACCCAATACTCCTGCAAGGTATGAAGAAAGTTGGGTGTTATCCAATCAGCAGTATAAGGGTTCTAACAAGCCTCAGTGTACATTTGTCTTAATTGCTTTACAGTGCGACTCTTCTAGGCCTTGAAAATCATCTTTTTGTCCTGAGGGGAATGGAGAAGTTGTTCTGTATAAACACAATTTCATTAGAAGAGGTACAAACAGTCATATGTGACTACACTTAGTTAAAATTAATATACTATTATTACCTTCTAATATTTGAATCATTCCATCTTTGTATCCTTCGACACCTTTGCAAAACTTGTGTAAGACGTATCATACATCTTCTTAATGGTATCTGTGACCTGGTGAAGACCTTTCTGTGGTGGCATCAAACTGATAACACAATAAAATAAAATAATTATTATAACATTCATATAAAATACGCAATATTCAACATATTTTGAAGGAAACTTACCAAGTGGACCCATCTCATCTCAAAGTTTGTAAAGATCTCGATGATGTCTATGTCTGTGATGACTGCTGTCCACTTACAGCTGGAACAACAGTGGATCCCTCTCCTGTGTCCTGTGTAGTAGGTGACTGTGTGACCTGTGCAGTAGGCAGTGCAGAATGTGAAATTCGATGTACTGGAGAAGGAGGAACAATATACTTAGGATTGAGCATCATGATAAATTGCTCATGCCCCCTAACTTGGGAGGTCTGCATTATAGCTGGTATAGATGTCGAAGTGGGAGCGGTGGGTGAAGAAGTATTACCACGATCAGGACGTTGAGCAACACCCTTCTTACCTTTACCTGTCATATCTGAATCAAATACAATATATGTTTAAAGACAAAAACCATAATCACTAGAAAATATGATTAATATTGGAGACTCCTTTAAGGTGTTACTCTGCATCCATTGCTCTAGTGGATCTGAAGTGATGAAACACCACGAAGCTAAGAAGCAATCCACACAATATCTAGATCTAATAAACCATAGTCCCAAAAAGACATTAGCTTTAGACTAGGTATTAGACATTCTACCCATTTTAGAAGCTAATGAGTAGGATTATTCTTTCTTAATTGATAAGATTAGAAGAAAAAAAAATTCTCTAAAAAATGAATTCTCTCTATGGTTGGTAGGAACACTCTTGCTCAATCTTTCATTATGAGTATTCTTGCCTATTTTATGCCATCTATGCACATCCCTTAATCTGTTTGTAAGGAAATAAATAATATATGTAAAAAGTTTATTTTAGGGTCTTTGAGAGGTAGGAAATACCATTTAATTAATTAAAAAAAATTGTAAGTCTAGAAAAGAGGGGGCCTAAGTTTTAGAGAAACTCACCTTGTAAACAAAGCCTATATCATGAAATTATGCTAGAGACTCATAACCTTCCCCAATGACTTGTGGGCCTAGGTCATATATAGTAAGTATAAATCATCTCTTAGTAAGAACCTTATTTCTAATACCCACCATAATTGCTCTCACCTTTGGAGAAATATTTTATCTATGTGACAGTCCTTCTATAATAGTCTTACCTGGATCCTAGGTGATGGGTTAACTACTAGATTTTGGGAGGATGACTAGAACCACTTCCATCAAAACCTTACTCGTTTTTCCCTTCAACCTGTTCTTGAGTCTGAGTTAAATGAGCCAGTGGTATTGTTCTCTCATAATGGCCATTAGAATTGGCTTAGGATTAAATCTCTATTCCTTAATCACATATGTGTTTCAATCACTTAAATTAATCCCCTAACCTTAGAAAGAGAGCGAGATATATTTTTACTGTAAAATCTTCTTATAATTTGATCTCCTACCTTGATAAGGATTAGATTCTTCTCAACAACCTCTTTAAACTTGTTTGGATTTGGGTAGAACCTTCCAAAAATTACTATTTTCCTTTGGAAAACAGTTCATGGTAGACTTCTTACAAATGATGAATAATATATTCATGAGATGACTAACTCTTCTATTTGATCCAGGTGTAAAATGGTTGCTGAAGCTATTATTCATGTCCTTAGGGACTGCTAGTTTACCAAGCAGATTTAGAACCAGTTTTTTCTCCCTAACAACTAAGTTTTATTTTTCAATAAAAGGCTTACTTGTTGGCTTGAATTTAATTTATTCAAAGCTAATTTTCTTTTATATCTTTATTGGAATTTATTGTTTGGAATAGTCATTTGGAACTTGTGTAATATCAGGAATAAGGAGATTTTTTAGAACTCCCATGTGTAAAATTTAAGTTGACCTTGACTATCTTATATTTTTGTGGCAAAAATAATAATAAAGTGGGATTTGGTTGGTTAGGGTATGAACAACTTACTAAATGACATCCTCCTATAAGCCTGCAATTAAATATCAATGTTGATGGAGCTATTTTTCAAGCTACTAGGATGATTAGCTGTGAAGGACTCGTTAAGAATAACCATGATAAGTTGATTACTGATTTTCACAGAGCTCTAGACCGGTATTCCCCCTAACTATAGAGTTCTAGAGAGTTTATTGGGTCTTTAACTTGTCATATCCAAAAAAATCCAATTAATATGGATAAGATGTAATTATTATTATTATTATTTTGTAATTAGTGAGATAGAAGGTTAAAGGTTAATAAAAGGGATTAAGTTTATTAGATTTAATCATGTCCTAAGAGAAGTCAATTAAAGTGTTGATTGGTTAGCTAAACTCTCTCTTTCTCTCTCTCTCTCTCTCATTTAAGTAAGGGTATCCATTGGATCTAATAAACCAATAAACCCAATGATCCAAACCAATCCAAATCAGAAAACGAACCCAAAGTGATTTTGTTTGGATATCGGGTTAGCACAAGTCAACCCATAAACTCGATGATATACCTGATTAACCCATTAACTTGCATTGACTTTTTTTTTAAAAAAAAAAACACCTTCACATGCAATAAAGTGTGTTTTGAATTGAAATTTGTTTTGAATTTGTGTATTTGTGTTGTAATGTTGTATAATTACGTTGAAATGATGTGTCAAAAATTATTTGAATAAAAATAATTGATATTTTCTATTTTTTTTATACGTTTTTTATTTTAGGTTATTTAATCAGAAAATCCAATGATCCAAACTGAATCAACTCATTCGGATTGGTTCGGATTTTTAATTTCTTTTGCACAAATCTAAATCAAACCAAACCAATCTATTTTGATGGGTTCGAATTATTTTTTCTCTAAATTCGAACCAAACCGACCCATGGACACCCCTACGTTTAAGTCTTAATTATCAACAAAAAAAAATAATTACATATTTGTATATTAAAATTAATAAAATAAAAATGCAAAAATTTGTATTTTTTTTTAATTTTAACTTCATTCATATTTAATATAACATTTTTTATTTATCAAAATCATTAATAATATCTCAAATACTAAAAGTGACGTTGAGAATTAATTAATAATATATTAAAAATTTGCAATGTTATTTATTAATAAAAATAACATCGTTGTTATATTTATTATTTGTATCATGAATTATAAATTAATTACATATTTATTTAATGATAATAACATACTCAATTTACTTTCTCTAATATTTTATTTTTTTTAAATATAGCAATGATAAGTACACAGATAGTTTAAGTGTGTAGAGTTTATTAACCTCAACAATAAATGAATAAAATGAATATATAATTGCAACAATTGTAGTAATATGTATGTATTTATTTTAAATAAAATAGAATTTAATTTTGCCGTCAATATTAAAATTTTATACTATCAGTGTTATTAATAATGTGTAGTTATTAATAATAATTTTAGTGAAGAGAAAGAAGAATAATAGGCTAAATATAAATGAAGTTAAAATAAAAATATATAAATATAAATTTTATATTTTATATTTTTTTAATTCCATATATATATATATATATATATATATATATATATATACATTAAATTAAAATGTAAAATTCGTATATGGCATATATAACTATTATATATTTTAATTTTAAAATATATAAGTCATATATGACTTACTAATTTATTTAAAAAATATATAAGTAAGTCTTACACTTACATAAATAATTTAAAATTAAACTTTCACCAAACACATAATTTGGATTTTATATTATACCAGTTACGTAAAAAAAAAAAAGTCCATTGTCAAATTTAACTTTCTTTGGACAATAAGAAATATTTTCTCTTCTCGAGTTTGTCAGGATTAAATAAATATTATTTCTAAGAAGGAAATAAGTTATTTCTTTGGACATGTCTTACATAATGTAGTTCTATGTTGTTGGTTTTTTATATATACAAAATAGTGTTAAAATAATTTGGTGTAAAAATATAAACACCTGTATTTAGATTTGAGTCTAATTTCATTGATGGAGCAAGCCCAAACCCAGATCCTTCATATAACCAAGTGTTCTAAAATATTTTAGTGTTTGTTGTTAAGGTGAAGCTACTTTAATTTGTTACTGGATTGAGATAAACTGCACCTAAACTCTATACAAATAAAAAAAATTTACTATAACTCAACAAAATTAGTTTTTTCTTAAAAGCATTTATGGTATGAAATTAAAAAATAAAGGAAACGAAAGGATTAGGACCAAAGATTTTATGTTTATATTTCATTAAGAAAAAATTACAAAGTTCTATTTTTCATATCACACATTTGGAATATAAAATAAGAGAGAGAGGGGGGGGGGGAGAGGAAGACTATTAAGTACTAAATGTATGATGTAGATAAAATATAAAAGGACAAAAATACAAAATTTACATTAAATGTAAAAAGAATTAAGTAACTTTCCATTATAAATTTTTATTATTATTATAAGAAGATAACAATCACATTTTTTTTAAAAGAGTATATATTTCTCTCTTGTATATAAGAGAATATCTCTTAAAAACTCTCTAGACAATTTAATGAAAAATAAATTGAAAAAAATTATTTTATAGTGAACTTCTATAAATCATTTGTAATATGAGGTAATAAGTTTATTTATCTCTTTAATAAAAAAATAATGGTTTTTATTACATAAGTAAATTCTTCATTTATTTTATTCTTCTTAAATAATTTTGACCACAAAATCAACTTAATTATTTTCACAATTTTTCACTTAAAGTTAATTTTGGTCAATTTTTTCAGAAACAACTTCATTTATTATACTATATAAACTTGTTAATATTGGACATGCATATACTGGGTCCACTTAAGACTGCCCAAATAATCATTTATTCAAAATCCATGTATTATTCCTTTCTCTGCCATTAGACCTGATGAACTTCAATGCAAAGAATTTACTTGCTAATGCTTATTTGGCAATTGGCAGGAAGGATAAGATAATATAATAAAAAATTTCATAACCCATTTCACATTTTCTTTAACTAATATCATAAGTTCATTCTATGCGCTTATTTTGTATTTTCTCTGTGGTAATAAAACTTATTATGTAAGATTTTGTGTTAGAAATAAATAAAATAAAAGAGTATATTCGTTAAATATAAAATAAGTGTATATTATGTCTTTTTATATTTCTTGTATCTCATCCAAATAATATTTTTCGAACGTTTTTTTATTTTATAAAAAAATTATTATATTTTATTCTTATGTATATTTTTTTTCTTCTCAATCTGTTATGTTGATCAAACCAGTTATTGTATTCTTATTATCTCTCTTTTCCTTGTTTGAAGACTAAAGCTTTTTCTAATATTATATAATTTTATCTATTTGGTCAAAATCTCTCAATACTTCTTGTATTATTTTATGGTTTATTTAGTTGGTGTATGCCTACGTCATTGGTCAAGATAGAAAATTAAAAGGCTGAATAACTATATATCACTTATATGCTCAGACTAAGTATCAATAACCCTAAACCCTAAACATTTAACATATAAGATTATGTGAATTTTAAGATAATGGAATTTCTATCTACATTAGATTCTTCAATTACTATTATGTAAATTCTAAGACAATTTCTTATGAATGATTATTTATCCTTTTCTGTTTTTAAACACATAGGCGTACTTCAGTAGCAATGTGACCTTTTCTTCTATGTTCGTTTACTCCTATTTATGGTTGTGTATGCTGAATTTATTTATAAAATTAATTAAAAATTTTAACTTAATTTGATAAATATCTAGCTTTTTGATTTTTGGTCTAAAAGATCTCAGTATTATAAAATATTAATGCTGGCAATGTAACCGAATATTTTCAACATTAAATCATCATTTTATTATGATGTCAAAGTTTTAAAATTAAATAATTTTAACATTTTAATAAAATATTAATACAATGTTTTTGTAATTCATCCTCATAAAAAATCGCATTTGTTTATTCAAATAAAAACCAAAATTGGTTCCATATTCTAAAAATTATTTTTTTATCAAATAATCCCAGCAATTAATTATTACAAATAATCTTATATTTGTTCATGATTTTGATATAAAATTTGTTCAGACATTTTAATGAATATAAATTATTTTTTATCAAATATATTATAAAAAAATTATTTATATAATTAATAATATAAAAATAATCATTTATTAAAACTGCTTCTGAAAATAATAAAAATTTAAACACATTATAATCCTTAAAATTAATAACCATTTTGTTCTCGCTCATAGTTATAACATGACGTGAGGTACAATCCAATCACAAAACATTTTACACACGCTTAGTGGATGCTTCTGTCTTGCTATCGAGGAGTCAAAAGTAATATGAAAATTAAAATTGTTGGATGAATTTATAGTTAAAAAAATATATTTTAAATAAAAATATTTTTAAAAATATTTCAATGAATAAAAATAAATAATTATTTCTTTCATATAAACTAAATTAAATTCACATTTATTATTGAACCAATTTAAAAAGTAATTGGATAATTTTTATAGCTGAAAATCAAATTCAATAATTAACATTTTGGCATCAGGAATTATTGTCCAAAACTAAATGTCAATTATAATTTTTTATTACAATTTATTATTATGTGCAAGCTTATATAGGTTAATCTTAAGTGGTTAATATATTTTTAACCAATTAAAAAATAGACTATAGAAAATAATAAATAAAAAAGTAGATAATTTTTTAATTAATTAAAAGTGCTTAACTAAATTTTTTTTAACTTGCACAAATATTGAGCCGAATTAAAAATTATTATAATAAAAATTTATAAAAAATATAATATTTAATATTGTTAATACATTAAATTTTGTAATTTTAATAAAAGATTATATAATTTTTTATTCATACAATATAATATTGTGCTTTGTATAATTGTATTTAAATAATTACTTTGACTGCTAAATCACCAATTATCTGAGATAAAAAAATTAAGATAAAAAATGAAGATAAGAATAGGAAAACATTCATAATGAGAGGAAGAAAAGGGTCCTGAGCTGGCTCCCCCTCTGTGCATCTCGTGCTTCCGTTACTCATTACTTGAAATCGAAACCGTTCTCTTTTTTCATGGTACAATCAAACCGCTTCCTGTCATAGCGCTTCCTTTCTCTTGTCTGAATCTGATCCCTCACGCGTGTGCCTCTGCAAACAAACCAAACTTGCTTTCCTCATTTGTCCATTTCTTTTTCTATTTATCTTTCTTTTGGTTGAATCTTGTGTAACGCTAAAACTTAGATGAATGTATGCTTTATTATTATGATACTTTGGGCGTATTCTGAACTATAATAACGGGGACTCCCCCTCTCTCCTCTGCTTCTGAGATTTTGGCCAATGAAAACAAGATCTTTCTTTTTTCTGGTAGAATCTTTTCCCTATTGTCACCTTTCCACCTTTCTCTTTTTCGTTTCCTTTCTTTTCCTCTGCTTCTTTCCCGCCAATTATAATCATCATTTTGGTGATGTTCAACCCAACAAGTTACTTCATCCAACCACCTTAATTATAAATCAAGCTTCTTCTTTCTCCTTGTCTTTTAAATTCTCAATCACACTTTAATGATTTTACATTTCACATTTTTTATGTTTCTCTCAATTTATAAAGTAATAATATAATATTATATTTGTTATCTATTATCACAAATAATTTAAAAATGTGAGTGTAATTTTCTCATTATTTTATGATTATTAATGCTAGCTCGCTCCACTTTCTAAATTTCTTTGAATATTTCATTTAAGATGTATACATTCTGTTGAAAAAAAGAAATAAAATTATTTCAGAAAAGAAAAAGTAACGTTAAAATGTCAGAATCTATATTTAATTATACCATCCTTACACTTAAGTAGCTAGTTCAGCGAAATATAATCATTACATTGGTAGAGGTCGAGAAGTACAAAGCATACGACAAGTCAAAACTGATTCTTGACAGATGATGATAAATGTATATTGTACGCTGTATTATGTTCACACCAAAAAGACGTACATGATTAACGTTAGTAACGTCGCGTATATTAATATTATTATAGAACATATATATTATGTTATGTGGCAAGGTGGGACTGAGAATGCAGGAATTTGTAGGAAATGAGTGACATGTCACGTGTGATAATTTGGTCATTTGCAAAGAAATGGCAGGAATCTTGAGGTGATAGGTGTGGGACATGAGTCAGCCAAACAGAACGCGAAAACAAGAAATGCGTGTGAGGATATGCAAATGTACATTCACTAGCCAGCCAGGAAGATGAGGAAACAAATGGTGTTAATGTCTCGTATACATGTTGCATTTAATCTCTTCAATGGTCAAACAAAGTAAAACCATCATTTCGTACGTTATTTTTTCACCTCTGGAATTAACCATTATTTCCCTTTGAACCAAACCGCGTAACTGTGTTTTCTGACCCTCATGCATTTGGTGAGGTCTTCCATTTGCCTCATCCTCTTTTTATCTTATGCTTATCTCAATGTGCAATATTGAATCAGTAAAGTTACCTATTATGTGTTTATTTTTTACCATAAAGGGAAAACTCGGCCAAAGGTTCTCATTATTGTATTAACTTTACAATTTTTTATACACAAAAAGTTTGAAATGAGAAAGGGATCAATTTGAGGCCTGCTTGTATATTTGGCAAAACTATTGCGGATTTCTTAAAATTGAAAAAAAAATCCTTTCAATAAATTTAGGTTAGAAATTTATTTTGTGCCTTAAAATGTGCAAACTTAGTTTTAAAATAGCCATTTCATCAATAACTTAGCACATTTCTGATTTAGCATATACATGTTTTAAATTGGTATTTTTTGAATGTTGCACAGTGTAATTTTAGTAAGTTTGATTTGTATATGTTGCACTTTGATTTCATGCTATTCAAACACGTTGTTATAAATTTAATTATTCAATTATCTCATAGAAAAGAGAATGAATCCATTCAGATCATGGATTTCTTGATATCTGATTCTTATTTCATGCATCTCACACTTTTTATTAAACAACAATCATTATGTTGATATATATCTTCCTTTACTTCAAAGCGATCAACTTAATAATTCCAGCATGATCTGCTAATTTATTAATTTATTGGCTTAATTTGAATGATTATGAGCATGTGTCACTTGTTGTAATGTTTACAATCCCACCCCTCCGTGCGCATGCAGCTAGCTTGGATTTCTACAATTATATGTAAGATGATTTTAATTTCATTAATCTATAGCAAGTGGCTTAACTTATACAAAACATTTTATAAATGCTATTGTAGTGGAATACAGTTATGTATAGTCTCCATATATTTTAAAATTGGGTCTCAATTGATGATACAAAGCCATTGTGTCAATACTTAGGCTAGAAATTCTCGCTCATTAGTAAATAAAATAAACAAAAACATCTTCCCAGTATCCTCCCCTTTAAAATTAAGGATTAAATATTTTTTTTAATGTTCATGTCTTAATAAATTTTTAGTTTTACTTCTTTTAAACATAGGTTTTTTTTTTCATGAATTTTGTTTTTAACTTTTATTATTTATTTAATTCACTAAGATAGTACTTAAATGTCAGTTTTCAATTAGTCCATATAAGCTAAAAAGAATTAAAACAATAATTTATTAAAATATTGGGATCAAAACTAATTTTTTTAAGGGATTAGAATATATTAATAAAATATGTTAGTAAAATGATTATTTAAAAATATGTTATTAAAATATGTTAGACTTAATCTAATTTTAAATTTTAGTTTAAAAAATTATTTAAATTTTATATAAAAATATTTTATTTTAATTAATGTATGTTCTTTTAACAAGGTCTAGAGATGGAAACTTTTGAATGTTCTGATTTCAAAATAAGACATGTAAATGAGTATTTGTAAAAGATCTGCTAAAGATTTAAAATAAAAAAAATTAATTTTAATATGTTTATTCCTTAATAAATAAATTTCTTCAGTATTAGTTGGCATGCAGAACAGTTAAAACTGATGTTGTTTGGTCAATAATTTGAACCTGGCAACTTGATTACACACTAATTAATACTACTAGCAGTTAATTAATGCAATGATAAATAAGCAATCTGAAGAAATAAATAAAGAAGAGATGGGTGAGAAGGAAAATGGATTGTAGAAAGACGTGAAGGTACAGGTGGTGAGATTGATGATTTTAACTTTGTTTGTTGGCTTTGAATTCATATAATTTCCGTTTCCTTTGAAAAAGCAGAAGGCTTCACAAAGAGACAAACAGATTCTGGTTTTTTTAGCTCAAAGCCCGAGAGAGTGTGCAGAGAGTGCAGCAAGAAAAAAACAGCAACACCCAAAACACCACGCATTGCATTTCTTTAGTTTAGTGACAACCCACACGAGCGGTTCTCGAACTGCATGCACTGCACATCATGGACTTTTCTAGAGAGAGAAACCCAACCCCCCCCCCCCTCATTCGTTACTTTTTCTTCCTTTTCTAATTGTGTTCAAGAATTATATATTATCATCTAACTATTAATAAAAAAGGTTTTTATAATTAATATAAAAAATATATCTTTAATAATTTTCAATTAATTAATAATGTAAACTAATAATATTTGCAAATTTTAATATATTAATAAGGCCTTAAAAAAAGTTATAATTTATTAATTGTTTAATACATATTTTTAAACATATGTTAAAAAAGTATTCTTTTTATTTTCCGTTCTCACAGAGAGAGACTGCAAGATCAGTCTCAAAATAAGGACCCCTCCTGATATCATTTCCTTTCTTTCTTCACAATGAAAAGAGAGAGAAAGATAAAAACATAGTGAACAGAATCGTGTGGATTTGCATCTTTTCTTAACTTTTTGTTATTGCTGCCTCTAATGCTCCCTTCCTTTCTCTCTCTTCTATGTTTCAAAATTCCAATTCCTATTTCTCTTCTTTAAAAGGTTGCTGTTCCTTCCCATTCTTGTAACCCAACCCCACCCATCGCCCTCTCTCTTCTGTGATTCAGTCTCACTCAAGGGTAAAAGCTTAAGAGAGAGAGAATGAAAATACAATAATGATGATGCTATTAAATCTTCTTCTCTTCTGATTTTCACACCCTTTTCTCTATCTATCATCTTGTAACTGTTTCCATAACATTTCTATGCTTCTGGCATTGCGTTAGTTCCTAGGGGAGAGAAGAACCCGTTTTGTGGTTTCAAAGTTGAACTCTCTTGGTTGTCTTTAATTACTCTTGTCCTTTTTGGTCTCAATGAGTTCACTTTCACATCACTTCAACAATGGTGGTGAAGGTTTCAGTAGAGACATAAGTTTTTTCCCTTCTTCTCTTCTTTTGAGTTCACAAGCTTCTCCTTTGTCCAAGACTACAAGGGTCATGAGTGATGCTAATGGGGTAGAGGCTCCAAAGCCTGAGATGGGTCTACAGATTTTGAGCCCTCCAATGTTCCAACCACAAGAGAGCAGGGGAACAAAGAGACCCATCGATGAAGGGGGTGGGTTCTTAGGGGTTGAGAACAAAAATTTGTCTTTGAAACTTGGGGATGAAGTTGAAGCTAAAAGCTCTGCTTCAGGGAAAATTGGGTACACCAAACTTTGTGCTAGAGGTCACTGGAGGCCAGCTGAAGATGAAAAACTCAAGGAGCTTGTTGCTCAATGTGGTCCTCAAAATTGGAACTTGATTGCGGAGAATCTCGACGGAAGATCAGGTAATCCACACCCCATTTCTAGAAAAATGCTAAAAATTCTATATTTGGGCTTAATTTGCTTTAAAGGTTGTTTCTTTAGTATTATTTCTAAACTTGAATAATAATATCTTGAGTGTATCTATCATGTAGGGAGGGAAAATCTGTGAATAATTTTCACTTATGGGAGATACTTTACTAGTGTCATTGTATGGAAAGAATCTAACCCTGCATGCAACTTCTTCTTTTCTTTTTTTTGAAAAAATTGTGATTGCAGGGAAAAGTTGCAGATTGAGGTGGTTTAATCAGCTAGATCCTAGGATCAACAGAAGGGCTTTTTCTGAGGAGGAAGAGGAGAGGCTTTTGGCTGCGCATAAAATGTACGGTAACAAATGGGCTATGATTGCAAGACTCTTCCCTGGAAGGACAGATAATGCAGTGAAGAACCATTGGCATGTGATCATGGCGAGAAGGCACAGAGAACAATCTAGCATGTATAGAAGGAGAAAGACCAGCGTTAGTGAAACCATTCCGAAAGGTTTGAAATTGACTCTCTCATCGAACAATGCTGCCAGTGAGTCAACCATCTCAAGCACCATTGACGAATCTGCCTCAACTTGCACTAACCTCTCCCTCACTCCCTCTTCAGCCAAACTAACTCCTATTGGACCTTTTGATAAACCAGGTCCACTTCTGAATCACCAAGGCCTTGGATCACTAATGGGTATGCTTGGTCCTCCTCCATTAGGCCTATGGAATTTCATGTTTTACAATTATTACTTTTTCTTTCATTCATTCATTTCTATTGTTATATATTATATTATATGTTTATGTTGTGGGATTTCAGGTCAATCTAAAGAAAGTGGGGTGGCAACAAGGGATGTGAACTATGACAAGTTTTTTGGTGCATGGAAGAGCACATGTAAGGCTGAAACTGTGGGAAAGCTGAAGGGGGTGGTGGTGGACCAGTCCAATTTTTCAGATTCAAACTCAGAAGTATCAGTATCTGAGTCAGTTGCCACCAATAGGTCCAATCTCTCAATTTCTGGGGAAAGTGAAAATGTGGGTGACAATAAGCTTAACATGCCATTCATTGATTTTCTTGGAGTAGGAGCTACCTAGCTAAATTGTTGATACAAATCTTCACCGAAAGAAACAAAAAGGCTGAGGGGGAGTTAGGAAAGTGAGGGCACCATTGGGTTGGGTGGAATTGGGTCTGCTATTGTGCATTCCCTTGTGTACAGTTGGTTCCATAAAAGGCAAAAAGTAAAAGCTGAAATAAATAGAGGAAAAAAAAGAAGAAAAAAAAGAGAGACATAAGTTAAGTAGAGAGGAGACAGGGTATGTATCTGTTATGAACTCATGAGTAGTTATGAGATTAAAAAAAAGTATAATAATTTTCAAACTCTTGGTTTTGGACTGTTGTTCCTGCATCTGCAGAAGCTGAGCTTTGTTAAGCTGTGGGGCTTTTGGCATTTTGTTATTCAGAAGCCAAAGTGTCATGACTTGGACTCCTCTTTCCATGAATTAACCGACCTGTTTTGAATTGAATTGCTCTTCTCATTGCTGCTTTGTGTCTTTGGTTTTTGTGCTCTTTTGTTTGGCTTTGTGTTTGGTATGAGGAGTTTGACCATACTTGACATGCATAGGCAATTATTCTGTCTTCACAGTTTCATTAACGCTTTTTCAACGTCTTTTTTTCATAATTATTGAAACTAGTTGTTTTTCTTCATTTTTTTATATTCTTTTTAAAAAGTTGAAAATTTTGTTTCCTTAGTTTTAGCGACTGAAGTTAATATTTAAAAATTATTTATTATTATTAACTTTTACGATTATTTTATAAATAAATAATCAGTTTTTTTTATTAAAAAATTCATTTAATCATCCACTAGACATGTCAAGTACCAAAAATCTGGTGGGGGAGGGATCGTTTTCTGCGAAACGTGACATAGGAGTTCAGCTTTGGCGTGAAGTAGTGCTTTAATTAAATAAAGGAGATTAGGCGTGGTAAGTGCCAAAAATTTGGTGACTCAGAAAATCAGTTAACAATTAATTTAATTAATATATTTCTTTTAGTACATTCTTTCTTAAAAAATATATTAATAATCTAAACTCTTAAAATTGAGTTTAAACATTTAAAATATATTTATTATATTCAAAATATAATACATGTTTTATATTTATAAAATTTTATTATTATTATTATTAAGCTAAACTTAAAGCAATTGGCTACAATTAAAGTAAATTATAAATTCAGATGATTTTACCCTTGATGTGAGTAGTTGAAATAGAATATCTAGTAATTCATTATATATAGACTAAAGAGTGAACTATGTTTTTATTATGAAAAACGTGATACAATAGTTCATTATGATAATTTATGCCCATTTACATGTCACATGTCCATGCAAAGATAAGATATATATGGATGTAAATCCAATTGTATCTATGGGTTAAGAATAGTAGGTTTCATACCCTTCTCTTTGGGTTACCCAGAATCATACAAATAGGATTATCTACTTAAAAGTTGAGAGAAGAAAATATGGGTAGGTTTTATTAATTACCAAAAGCATGCTGTATCATTCTTTTGGGCCTCTATCTTAGTTCCGAAAAGGTCCAATTGCTTGGCCTTTTATATAATGGAGAAAAAGGTTATTGGGTTTGTTTTCTTCTTGTTAAGTGCAAAACTCTAGTTGTAGCAATAAAAGTTATTAAATTCTTCAAGTCAATTTCTTGAAATTTTCTTTGTTAATTGATAGCATATAAATTGTTTAGCTTTTATTGGGACACTGTTGATTACAGCCTACAGGTAAAGTTTTATTAATTTTTTCAGCTAAAGCAATAGTTACCAGAATAATTAGCACAATTCTATCAGTAATCTATACATTTAAAATGAGTTCAGTTTTTTTTTTTTGCGTGTGTGTTTGGATATGTTAACTGGGATTTTATTTTTTCCTTTCATAATTTCTTTTATATTTTCAATTTTAAAAATAAGTCTAATCCTATGTTTCAGTAATTTTATGTTTTAGTGAAATTTTAAGGTTAAGACTACATTCCTTTAAACTCCTATCATCTAGAGTGGCCTTAATTTTTTTAAAAATTGAATAATAAAACAAATTCACACAGCATAGGTTTTTCAAATATAATGTTTGTTGTTTTTGGGAGATATTGTAGTTTAACAGAGAGAGAGAGAGAGAGAGAGAGAGAGAGAGAGAGAGAGAGAGAGAGATTTTAAAGAATAGAGTAACGTTAAGAAGGAAAAATAATTTATTGCACGTTAAAAACTAGAGAGACAATTTAATTAAATAAACCTAGGAGAAAAGCAGTTTAAAGTATCTAGAGTGAAAAAATGTTAATTTAGGAATACAAATGTTTTAAAATTAAGAAAGATAATTAACATCTATTTGATTAAAAAAGCGTCAATTTAAATATTTATACTGATTATTAGTATTAGATAAGAAGCTAACAAGGATAGAGATATAATGAAGCGTATCTTTAGGAGATTAAATTAAATCTATATAGGATGTTCAAAATTAAATTTTAGCAACAACAATTCATTAACATGTTTTGCAGTGAAGACGTTAAGTGATCTAGCTATATTTTCAAAATAATCAACTAATTCAAAATTATTGTCAAAGAAGAGATCCAAGATCAATCTAATTTGTGCATGTTTACTTTTATAATATTTTTAAATTCTTTAATCGATGTCTACAAACACAATTAACAACATTCTAAAAATAAAACATAAGGCAGCACATAATAAAACAATGCATTACTCATGAATAAGTCATAAAATTGGAGCAGTGTAGATCAAATTCACAAGCTTCATAGTTCACTCAAATCAAAGCAATTCCAGCTGGAATTGATTGAAAAACTAATGCCACCATTCACAACTTAGGCCCTTGAAATTAATTAAAATTGATGACTTCCATTAAAAAAATTCCATAGACATGCATATCGTAATTCCCACCTACACGGACGTCTAACCTCTTTCCTGATCAACAAAATCTATAATCCTTAACACCCTTAAAATAATCACCTCAAAAATGACTCATCTAGAACACTGAATCTAACAGAGATACAAGGTATAAATTAGTATTCTTGTCAACCATTAGAACCTTTATATCCTCACATGGTTTTTCTAAGTTGGTGTGCCCCCTAATGTTTCTCATATTATTAAAATCATCGAAAGAATCCAACACTTTATCACAAACATCCGTCTGATTTGCATTGGTTATGTTGGTCGGTGAGGGTACCAAGTTGCAGAATCATTACAATGTGTAGTGTTCATGCCTTTCCATTAAAAACTTATACTAGTTTTAAGTGTTTCAAAAATAACAAATTCTTCTTCTGCTCACTGTGCATTTATTATATAACAATAATAATATTTCTTAATAAAAAATATCAAATATTAAGATAATTTTTATTAGAAATGTTTTTCTAATTAATAAAAATTGATGTTAATAAATAATATAGCATATCGACGCTTATATTTTAATAATATATAGTAGTGTTTTATATCAATAACATTATTTACTAGTATTGTATTATAATTTTAATACTATCCCAAAATATTTATATTAGTAATTTATTTTAATTAAAAAATATACTAATAGAAGTTAATTTAATGTTAATTTATTATTAAAATATTAATTTATCATTAAATAATTTTTTTATTGTATTTGACATTCATCTACAAACAAAAATGAAGACGGGAAATGGAAATATATAAATCCAACAAAGTTGGCTTTGCATTAAGGTAAAGCTCCAAAACAACGGTTTATAGCCCAAATTTACGTAGACTCCGAAATTGTAAAATAAAATAGTAATAGTGTCGTCTAGTGTGTGTTGATATGCGCACAACAGAAAAATATAAAATTTATTCAGTCTTTTATCTTTTGAAACAATTTAAAATTTTAATATGATATATTTGAGCTTTCATTCATTAAACTAATTATAGACACATAATGGAATTCTTCTTATTTAATTTGTAAATATATAAATATGAATTTTACATATTATTTATTTCTTAAATAAAGTGATTTAAAATATTATGCAATGTAAAATAGATATTGTAAATTTATTTGAATGCTTAAAAAATTATTTAACTTAATTTAGATTAGTCTAGAGTTCAATATAACATCTAAATATTGAAAAATTAAAAAAAAAAGATAATTAAAGATTTTATTTTTACTTCTCATGGTGGTATTAACTATTTAACACCTTTTGTTCACTAAAACTAGGTCAAGTCAACATGTTTGATAAAATAATAAGGATTTTTTTTTATCGTATATCTATGTATATACGAAGTGAAAAAATTTAAGATGTTAAATTATTTGTACAAAAGCATTAAAAATTTATCATGTTTTTATATAATAAATATTTTATTTTAATAAAAAATATTTATATTTTACTTCGTGTCATGTATAAATAAATGCACATTAGAGAAATTGAAATATCAAGTATTTTTGCTTTTAATTATTTAATAAATCTTTATTTTATTTAGATTTTTATTATCATCTCAAATTATTTTTAATTATTTTTACAACTAAATAGTTAATTAATAATATATTAACAACTAAATTTTTTTCAAAGGATGTAAAAATTAAGATTTAATTGTGCTTCTTTACCATACAATATCAAGAAGAGATTAAAAGTATATAATCAAATTTCATAGAGAACATAACATATACACGAATGAGAGAGAATTCAAATTGTGAAGTGAATATTAATAATGATTTAATTTTTAACATAGATGTTATGCGATTGAATGAGGATGAATTTGAAAATGAATTTGACTGAGATGGACCTTTGTTAGTTAAAACTTATGAAGAAGGGAATTGGTGAGACACGAGAGCTGATAAAGGATTATAACAACTCAGAATTATTGATAAAAGACCAATCAGAGATAAGGATGTGACATAAAAAGAGTTGATTATTGAGTTTTCTTATGAATCAGACGAGACTAATCATGTATTGAGTTTATGACTAGATTTCTCTCAATCCAATGTTGTTGTTGAAGTAGTCGTACATAAAAGAATTAATATTAAGAGTGCACTTCATAAGGAGCAAGAATCACGATTTTAACTCCAAGTTACGGGTTCAATTTAAATATATAAAAAAATTTCTATAAAGATATCAAAGTTTAGGCTAAATGTTTGGGATAAGTATTTTGAAAGTTGCTTGCAATACAACTTCTAGGTAGATCGATTATGAATTAGATTCATGATTTATTAACATATATTGTTAATTTCTTTTAGAGTTGTAATGGGTTAGAGTACCTTTTTTATTCTAAATTTATGTTTAATAAAATGTTAATATTTAAAAAAAAGAAAAGATTTTAATTTTGCTTCTAATCTCATATTTATTATGTACAATTTAATTATTTTTGTTGTATTTATTTATATTCAATTCTAATAATTTTTTAATTATAAAATTAATTTTCATATTTCAAAATTCAATCAATGGAAATAAAATATAAGTATGACATAAAATTGATTTATATAAATTTAAAAATAAAAGAATAAAATATTTATATAAAAATGACATTATTTATATTTTATTTTTTATACTTTTAAATAATTTTTACATTTTTACTGTCAATTTATATGAATCAATAACAAGTCATGTTTTCAATCTGTTTTTATTAATTATTAAAAATAATTTGGGATGGGAAATTTAATTATAATAATTAAAATATTAAGTATAAATATTTAAAACTAAGAGAAACAAAATTGTAAATAAATTATAGTATAGAGTAAAAGCTCTATAATTTCTAAAATTTTCTGTACTTTTCCTTTTAACTTAATATATAGTTCTGAAAACTCTCCCTCCCTCAATGTTATTTATCTCTTCCTCTGCTTTTTTTTTCCCCCCGAAAGATCGGTTCCACTGTAAGTAACAAAAATAAAATAAAATAAAAACCACCCAGTTATAAAATTATATTTAAAATTTTGCATCTCAATAAAATAATATTTGTATATTTTAATTGTATATATTGAAAGAGTTAAATTTATTAATATTAGATGTCAGATTTTAGCACTTATATTATTTAATAGTTATTTATAGAATATGAAATTAATTAATACAACCATTTTAATTTGAAATATTTTTGTCAAGTAAATTAATTTTACAATTTTTTTAAAACAAATTAATTAGTACTTCATCACATTTATTTATTTTAATGAATAATATATTCTTAAAATATAAAAAATATTAAATTTAAGATAAAATATTTATAAATATTTAAATAGTGTAAAATTTAATATATATATATATATATATAGTCATAAAAATAATATAAAATTATTTAACAATTAGATTTGTCAATCTTGTATTTTATAAAAATTATTAAGTGAAATAATTTAATAATTTTTTATTAAATAATTTAATCATAAAATCAATTGTTAGATTAAAAGTTTTAATTATAAAAATTATATTTACATAATTTTAGATTAATTCAAAATTATTTAATTTTTTTATTTTAGATACATTAAAATTAATATAATATATATTTATAAAATATATAAAAGTAAAAATCATTTGATAACATTTTTATAATTGTTCAATTTTAATAAAATTTAATATAAATAATTTAAATAATATATAATTATAATTAAAAAATTTGATTGTTAATTTTTTTATATTAAGTTATTAATAATATAAGAATAAATATATTTTACACGGTGTAATTTGATTTGTCTCTCACATATACATTATACCTAGAAAGAAAAAATTAAAAATTTGTTAACACTGAATTTTAAAGATAAACACTATATCATTCAATATGTTTTTATAGAATGTAAATTAATTTAATTATTGATTTGAAAGTTCTTATTAAATAGATTAGTTTTATATAAAAAAAATATTAAATACTTTATCGCATTACTTTATTTTTATTGTTAAAATGTTTTTAAATTATAAATAAATATTAAAATTTAGATTAATTAAATTTATATTTTATAATAAAAATATTAAGCGATAAATATTTAAGTTCTGCACTTACTATCAACAAATATATATAATTCGTGCAAAAATATTTAGGTTGAGTTCAAAACAAACTTTAGATATTAAATTGCAACACTACCTAAACATAAATTTGATTTACATCATGCCAACATCCTTCATTTAACATTAAATAAAAACAGTGTACTAATGGCAAAAAAGTGTTTGGGGAAATAACTGTTTAACTTGATATAATAATATTGTTTTTGTTATATGATATAATAATCTTTATATGACAAAAAAAAAATCCTTTATATTAGATAAATTAAATTAAATTGTTAAATTAATTATTATACTAATAGTACATTAAATTGATGATACATATCTATTTTTTTGTACAAAAACATGTTCTATAATTATTAAATACATCATATTGTTAAGGTTAGAGTTTTTTTTTTGTATTTTAATATTAATATATCATTTTTGTTAAAAAAATTATTAAAGTAGATTGATAATATTTATAATAAAAGATTGATTTCTATTAAATAATTAATTTATTAACGATAATAAGCACAATTTTTAACCGTTAGCGTATGACATTTTTAATATAAAATATGATTAAAAAAATATAAGGTGCTATATTTACATTCTTCATTTTTTCTTCAAATAACTGTGAGTATTACTGTGTGTACATATTACAAATAGAGGCTTACACATTTAATATGTGGGGAGGAATGAAGTGACCGTAAATCATTTTAGAATATTCTCTAATTTTCTTTTAATCGAAGGACGAAATTCTAGTTCAATAGGAAAAAAAAAGTGAATTGTAAGAGTTTCAAAAGATAAGATGTGTCATAATTTATGAAATAGACGAATAGTGTGCATATTGATTATGAAAATTCGATTTTGCTTTGACTATTTGTCTATCTTTGGCGGTTTTCCTTTCATAATCAATTTGATTTAATCAGAAAAAAAAAATACCTTAAAAGGAAGCATATGGAGTGCCACATTCTATTTATATCATAAAGTTTCAGACGAAAGTACGATTCAGAATAACAGGAGAAACAACTATAATATTGACTAATATATGAAGAAGCTACGAAACCAACCACACACACACACACACAAATCTTATTTTAATTGAAAATAATACCTTTGGTAATAATATTTCTATTGCAATACTCTTTTTGTGAATAAGCATTAATACAAGGTCAGTTGGATAATTTCCCCCGAAAAATGGCATAAAATCCCCTAATCTAGTTTGCATTTCTACGAACAAGTGTTCAATTGAGCACTCCTTTACTTTGTAAGAGAATCACACACAATATATAACTATTGTCATCATTGTCACAAGCGTACATAATTAACTTTTATTTTTATATAATAAACATTTAGCTTGGTAAATTGGGTCTCTAGAACTCATTAATGTTTAGAACACGTTTTAAAGTAAAAAATAATTAAAAATAGTCTACAATAAAGTATTCACGCTGGGAAATTAACCATCCCTATATTATTCTACCAATGACATTCAAATAGTTCTAGCTAGTTACAGTAGATATATAATTTGAAAGGGAATTTGTTTAAATTGCTTAATGAAATTTTATTAATTTTTTATAATTAAAATCTCATTAGTCCACTTAAAACCTTGAATATTGGTAATATTTATGTACCATGAAATTGTTGTTAATCCAAGAACTGTATTAATTATTTTCTAGACGGAACCGCTATCCAGCAGTATGCCTCATCACTTTCCACTACATGGGTAGAGCATTGATTAGTGATTGCTGTTTGCATGGAAAGAAACTGAAGATTAATTCAATGAAGGTAGACTTCTTAAGGGAGAGACAAGTTGCTGTCTGTATGATCGTTAACAATTGTCAGCATTCCCCTATTTTGCTCCTTGAGAATGGAATAGATGAGGAAAAGATAGACAACACAAGTCAAAGAAAGTTAGATATGTTTCCAACCAAGTGCTAATTCAAACATTCTGTTTCACTTTTATTTGTTAATTCCCCACCCCACTTCCTTGTCGCTCTAGCTCTCTATGATCTTTTTATATAATGACTGAAAAGTAGCATTTCCATGTGATCTTCATTATTTGTTGTTCCATAATTATTTATCATTATATGAAATTGCTCGTTGGGAAACAATATTTAGGTTTTGACCGTTAATTAACACCGCCAGTATGGAGGGAAAAACAGCAGGTACCATGTTTTAAATCAAGTTATGAAAATGTTTTCCCAATCTATTAAGTGCTAAAATACATGATTAGTTGAATTATTACTTGCAGTCCCATGTTATTTATGTTAATTGAAAGTGAAGTTAATTACTTCCATCACAAAAATTGTTCAGATGCATACCAAAGAACTGATCATTGATATATATATATTTGGAAGATACATTGCACAACTTGATATATATAGTCTTAAAAAAACATGTTTGTGCTAAAACCAAGATAAGAAGGTGCAGTATATATAATTGCTAAGGTAGATGTTATGGACTTCTATAATCACATAATAAATTATCTCTATTATTTGAGCCACATAGGAAATTACGAAATTGGTAAAAGTTAAAAGGACAAGAGGAGCAGCAAAGGCATTAAGAGAACACGTAAAGGAAGCTTCCATTGCTGCAAAGCTGATGTGTTCATGCTTGTGTTGGCTTTGATACCTGCATAAACCAAAATTTATGAATCATGATTAACATGGAAAAAATATTCTGAGAGAAAGAATCCTTAAATTAACGTTTCTAAGTACAAAGAGGAGAGGAAAGAGAGAAAACTAGGAATTAGTAGTGCATGATAACACAAGAATTTGGAATAGAAGCAGTTGATTTTTGAAGATATGTTGTGTGCCAACCAGAAAATAGCTTTCACCATGCTGCAAGCTCTGCATCAAGAACCCAAATTCATTGGTGGGAACTGGCAATCCAGAGGAATGAACTAACATTACATCTTCTCCAAACAATGTTTTCATATCTATTGGTCCCTTTGGAATATCTGTTGCAATCCCATTGATAAATACTGTGATGAATCCTGAATAATTTGGGATCCCGTATCCTACTACAAAACAATAAAACAAAAATTATAACATATTCATATTTTGTCATCTAAAATAAGAAAGTCATATTTTAGTCATTTCAATATTTTAATCAGAAGGTGAAGCAAAGCAAGCTGGTCCTATTAATATATCAGCAAACGCTTTGAAACTCCTATTGCCAGTTACTGAAAAACTGCGAAATAAGTGATAGCTTAGTAAATGAAATTCAATGAAGTATATAAACGGTCGCCATGGCAGCTTTTTAATGAAGACCACGTCATAAGAGAGCGGTGAATTGAATAATGATAATAATAATGCACTATGAAAATGATGAACATTATAAAATCCTTTAAACTAATAAGAGGTGTATATCCAGGGAGGGATTAACCAAATTACCAAAAAGGGGAAACAAACAAATAACATGAAAATGAGGAAAAAAAACAATAATCTAGGGTTTGGAAATCTTTGTATAGTTTTGAAGAAACCCAAAAAAGAAGTGAGAGAATAAAAAGGAAGGAACAGAAACTGCAACCGGAAAGTAGCCTCATGTTTTTCCGGAAAGTACAATTTTCATGCAATTCAAACACAGAACTATCAAATCAGGTAAAAGGCTGTTACTTTAATCTATAGCCCACCCAAAACCTAATCAGCCGAAAAAGAAGAACTTTTACACACAAAACACATTAAATATACAAATAACCCTTTAATTATAAGTTCTATTTTATATATAGTACTCATTAATTTTAAGCCCCAGGTTGATCTACCCTTTAAAAAAAATTAATGTCTGAAAGAAATAAAAGAAAAAATAAACACTGAAAAATTAAAGAAAAAATGTATCTTAACTATACTTTTAATGACTTATATAAAATCTTTTTTAAAAAATAGCCAGTAACACAGACAACCATGCAATTTAATTACCAGGGTGGAAGCTCAAATCAGAATCATGGGGAGGGTACAAAACTGAAGATGCAATTGAACCCTGATCAATTATTCCAGGGAAACCCATTTGAGAAGAAACCGAAAAGAATCCATCTTGGCCACCAACTGCACCACCACATGATGAAGAAGAACCATGTAGATCATAACTGATAGAAGAAGAAGAACCAAAACCCATGGTTGAAGCTTCAGTTGCAACAAGAAGATTAGCCTGAGTTGGAGTATTCACTTGATCATGTGGAATTGCACCATCAACAACAAGTTGAGGTTGAGGTTGAGGTTGAGGGTTATGTGTTGTTTGATCAAGGGTGGCGGTGGCGGCGGCTTGCTGCATCATCTGGCGCTGGCGGCGGCGAGATCTTGAACGGCGGTTTTGGAACCAATAGAAAACGTTGGCATCACCGACGGTGCCGAATTTCTCAAGGAGTTTTCTTATTCTTACGGTTTCGTCCTTTGGGGGGTTCACCATGCCACTGTTGAAGATGGATTCGAGTATGAGGATTTGTTCTGGCTTTGGAGTCCACCTTGACCGAACCGGTTCACTCTTCTCGGTGCCATGGCTTGGACTAGTGTTTGTGTTTGGGTCCTGTTGCCCCTGATCCTCCATTCCAATGCACACAACAAGGAATATGATATGTTTCTTGAAGCTGAAACCTAGGTAAAATAATATTAGGGATATCTATATATAAATAAATGTACACGGAATACAGTAAACTCTTCTGCTTTATTTCAGGGAAAAGGATTTCTTTTTTTTTTCGACACTCAGTTTGGGGTTTACACCTCATTGAATAGAAAGAGATAATAAGTTAAATGATAAATAAGAAATGTGATAAATGATGAGATAATAAAAAAAGAAACTTATTAAAATAGTAATAAATGTAAAAAATATGTATCAAGACGTAAAATTGTTAGAATTAATTGAACTCACAGAGGGTCAATAGCTTAGATAAGTTCGGTCCACTTTATATAATTTCTTTAATAAATAAGAGAAAAATAAAAAATAAAAATAAAAATGAGTAATGTAATAAAAAAATGTCATATAAGTTATTTTATAAGTTTATTATATAAATATAATTAACTCGTAACGCAATTTATATTACAAGTTTGTTTGTTTTAACGTTCTACAAACAAAGTTAGCAAGATTAATGGCTGAAAATGTGTGTGGCACATGATACGAAGCATGTTGAATGAGAGTGAAATTTTTTGCTGTCAATAAAATCGATTTTAATTTCTTAACAAATAAGCTTTAAGACGTAAAACTTAATGTTGAATAGTAAAATTACACAAGGTCCTTAGCTCTCACCCTCCTAAGGTTTTATATATCATTCTCTTAAGTCTTAATCAACCATATATAGCCCAAGTCAAATTAAAAGGTCCATAGAAATCTTAAGAGATCGCTGTAATGTCTCTAGTTCAAGGAAATGCAATTTTTAAGTATATATTTTATCAATTTATTTTAAGAAATAATTGTTCTATTTTAAGTTTTTGAAGAAACTTAAAAAGTGATCGTTTATGAGAAACAATGCATGTCAAAACATGTCACAACATGTACTGAACCTTAGCACACCAACTTTAACATGCTCATTCTCAAATGAGATATCATTTCTGAAGTTTTTAAGTTTAAAATATAAGTTATTCATCGTCTCATATGAAATGAGTGAAGCAACTCTTATTGCAACTCTCATTTTGCCATACAAAACGTGTCTAGAAAAATTAGTAATGTGTATATTATATATTATTATGACAACTTAGTAAGGCATTCTTTGACGGATCAAATGGTCCAAATCATATCTGAACACTCAGAATGTGTTTAAACCACAGTCCACGAACCGTTGGTCAAACCAAGAATTCCTTCAAGATAGTAATTAGGGATGAGCGAATTAATTGGGGGAAAGTGGGGCACCAGTCCCATCCCTCATCTCCTCATTTTGTCCTTTACTTTTCAATTATTTTAAAACTTATATAAAATTCTGTTTTACTGTATATATTCAAAGGTTTCTCTGATCATTCTCCTTACATCCCACCCTTCTTCTCTTAGCTACCAATCCTATCAACATATTTTCAAAAACAAAAAACAAAAATAAAAATTCATTGATACACCTACAAAACATAAGAATAAAGCTTTGTTTCCTTTATTACTTTATGTATAGAACGAAAAGATATGTATACTAATTAACTGTAATTTTGTCACTCATATATTGCTGTTCTAACAAAATTTTGAAAATTTAAAATACAGTAAAATATTTTTTGAATTTGAAATAGTTTTCAAGTATTAAGAAACCACGCATGCTTCCTTCTTAATTTTCAAGTAAGGCCATTTTCGTAAGTTTCTTTTTTTAGGGTTTGCTAGCTCTAGAGTTTTTGTTATGATTGTGCCCAAGTTCTTTAATATATATTTTTTTATAATAGAACCCGTTTAGGAAAAAATAAATAAATAATTTACAAAAATATTTATGCAACAAATATGTACAAAATTTAAAAAAGACAGGAAAAAAAATGATAAAATGGGTAATAAAAATTTGTTATAATAATAGTATAACTCTTTACAAAAATGGTAACGCAGAATTCCACAAAATCCGTATTCAAAGCGAAATTCCGTAACATCATTACGACAATCTTCATAATAGGTCAAGGACTCATTGCTTTTGAGACGGTCGAAACTTTATTGTTTATATTTTATTAATTCATTTTTTTAGAATTTAATTTAATTTATTACTCCATACGAATATTTTAATTTGTGTAATAACTAATATAAAAATCATATTTACAGTATATTTTAATATGTAAACTGTGTTATATTGATATTATATCAAAATTAAACTTTTTATAATGTGTTATAGGACATATTATAAAAAAATTATAATTGATACAGGACATTGTAAAAAATTATATATAGTAAAATATTACAAATTTTAATGCATTAATTATATTAAATGTTATAATTTTTAATAAAAAATTATCATTTATTAATTTTTTCTGTGTTCTTGGATAATTAAAAAATAGTTACTAATTTAAGCTAATGAGCAAGAAGGAATTGATAAAGTCGTTTTCATACTCGTTCACAATGAGATTTAAGAATATAATATATTTGTCATTTTAAATCGGTATTAATAGAATTCAAATACATTCGATATGTTTTTCATATCAATTATGTTTAAAATGTCTTTAATTACAATTTGATGGGTCAAAATAATATTTATAATTTATTTTAATTACTTGAGAAGGAAAATATCTTCTTTTAACTTTTAAGATATTAAATATAGGTATTTTACGTTTATATAATAGTTATAAACTTAATTACATAATTCTATGTGACTCTAGTTACATCTTCTTAAGAGGGCATTACTGTTTTGAATAAAAAATATTATAATTAAACGTAAATAATTGTTCTTATTTTATGGAAAGAAATTTTAATAAGCAAAAGGGTTTTCTTAAAATAAAATACCCTGTCACTGGAAATTTTATATTGAGGTTTGAGAGTGATGCATGCTTACTTTTTTGTTTTATTTTAATATTGAAACTTCCTCACCTCAAAATAATTAAATTCCAAAATAATATGCCTAGAGGTTACAGTATTTTTTTTTTTTTTTGGTTATGTAATTACGTAAGAGCAAAAAATATTTAGTTTAGAACGAGAAAAATAAAAAAAACTTAGACAACTTTTAAACGACTTATGTAAATTAAAGTTGCTTTAAAAGACTACATTTGTCAAATGTGACTTCTAATTACGATTTCAGGTTATTTCCTACGTAAAAAATAATTATAATATGAAAACTTATTCTTTTTTGTTGCTGTTAATAATCTGACGTTAGTTTTTATTTCACTTTTTTCTATCACGTCATGATTCTGCAAGAGTGCAACATAATCTAATCCATGTAGACTGGTAACACTAGGGTGTAGTTTCTTTCTTTTTTTTTTTTTTTGAAACGATTTAATTTGGATCGCACAATCCAATATGATAAGCAAGTTTATTATCAAAGATTTTTTACATACATAAAAAACTTAAATCTGAAATTTTATTTAAAAAATACTGAACCACTTACTGCTCAACTTCTGTTGGTCGATAAGGTGTAGTTACTTTAAACTATTATGACGAATTAAAAATATATATTTTTGCTTAATTTTTATTATGATTGATAATAATGTCTAACATAATGAAAATATTTGGACTAACAAACTCAATTTGCGTATTACTCTTACATATATGATCTAGTTTTCTTCAATATTCTCCTGAAACAGTTGAATTTTTGTTTCTTGTTGTCCACGTTATTCAATCATGCAGAAACATGCTTTATGTGGTTTACGGGGAATTGTTAATTCAAAAGTCCTTCTACACAGCGCTTGTTTTCAGGAACACCATAATTATCGATCGATGAATTAAGGGAAGCTCAGGGCCAAACGAAAAAATAAAGTGGCTTTGACCATGTTACTTATAAATAATGATCTTACACACTAATGGTTTGGTGCTAAATTAACCATCGTTAATATCATTTTTATATAACAAAAATTAAGCTTTGAATGTAAACACTGTATGCTTAATTATACTAACAAATAATTTTAATTACTAATATAAAAATATATGTTTTAATAAAACATTAAATATAATATTTATACTTACAAATTAATTTTATTTACACAAAATATATATAAACAAAATCACTATAAACATGTAACTATATTCTGTCGAGGTATATATATTTACCGCTGGAGAACATAGGGTCAGAGTTGGTAACCCTGTCGCTTTTTTTTTTTGTCTCTCTTTTCCACCTCCATAATCATTTCCCCTCAAATTATATGTTCGACTCTGTCAACAATATATAAGTACATGTGTTGTTATCTGCCACATGCATGGCCTGGCTATAAATTATTTATAGGATTATATTAATATTGATTTTTGAAG
Organism: Abrus pulchellus subsp. cantoniensis; assembly: GCA_024086825.1. Lineage (NCBI taxonomy): Eukaryota > Viridiplantae > Streptophyta > Magnoliopsida > Fabales > Fabaceae > Abrus > Abrus pulchellus. The sequence continues at coordinate 14,274,142 of CM044050.1, forward strand.
TTAAATTTATGTATCTAAAAATATTATTTTTTATTAAAAATATTAATTATATTTATCTTAATATAATAAATATTTTTCAAAATAAAAAATATTATATTTAAAAATTTGAAATCAACAATAAAAAATAAAGATAATAAAACTATATATTAATTATATACTTTCTCTAAAACTTTTTAGTGATATTTTTTAAAGCATTTATACTTTTTATGAACTAGTTATTATATATTTTTTATTTTTGTAATAAATGAAATTGATAAAAATTTAACCGCGTTTATTAACTTACATTATTTAGTTATATATATACCCACACGGATCCCATTCATGGTGATGTTTGGTTGGTGGAAACATTAGTTAGGTTGAACAGTGGAATATGGTCAAAATGGTAAAGGAAGAAATTAAATATATAAGCACAAAAAGGGGTAAAAGAGAAAAGAGTAGAGAAGAAGTGAGAGGAGGTGTGAATGGAAATAAAAGAAAATTAAAGTGGGAGGAGTTAGCTGCTAGCTAGGGTTTTGGGAAGTGCATGTGATGATATGCATGGAAAGGTGGGTCGCAGTAAAGGAAGGAGCAAAAATGATGTTAGAAAGTAATAAAAAAGAGGGAACAATCCAAAGGGTAAGTGAAGAAACTGTGCAATAATTTATTAGCAGTGACGCTAAGCAAACACAGGTTACAGTGGCTCTGCGTCTGCAACCTTCCCCTTTCTCTGCAACCTTTTCTCTGCAACCTTTTTATAATAAACGAAAGGAGGGAAAGGGATCTCTGAGGTTGGCTTAAACCTCGAACACTTTGCTGCCACCTCTCCCTGTACTTGTTATCCGTGCATTCTGCCATGCAAAATTGTTTTTCTATCGTCGTCTTCTGCTATTTCTTCTCCTTCTTACACACGGGTCTCTTCCTACCATTAATATAACAAAGGGTTTCATTCAGCGTTAAAGGGTACTACTCTATTTCTTGCACACATATAGATATATATATAAATGCACATGCAATGCCTTGACTGTGCGTCTTTCTTAAATACCGATGGGGTACAATAGCATCTGTTCTCATTTTGTATTTTTAAAAATTATTCATATTTATTTTTATACGTACTTTTTAGATATTTAAATCTTCAAATACATACTTATTATTTGTAATATATTTTAAAATATAAAATTTAAATTATTTTTTATAAACTAATAAAGTATAAGCGTTATTATAAAATAAAGATTTTTTTTTTCAAAATATTTTGAATGAATACATAATTATAAATAAACTAATTCATCTCAAGCCAATTAAAATAAATAAATTACCAAATTATAATGCAATATATTTACATAATTATAGTAAAAGTACTTATTTAAAATTTTAATTTTAATTATGTCCACACGCACACGTGCTTATGATAGTTGTGTTCACATGTATTAATTTTTTATAAACTACCGCAGGTAAATAGACATAGGTATTATAATATTTCTGTAATAAATGTGAGCATTTATCCATATTTAGACTTAAATTTATTAATAAATATTTATCCTATCTATTGTGAATAATATATATATATATATATATATATATATATATATATATTTGCAAATACCCAATAAGTAGTATAAGATTCATTGTTTTATCTAGTATGAATAATATCAATATAGGAGAGTTGAATAATTTTATTTCCAATTTTTAATTATACACTTAAAGCACAACCAATACTGCGATAGTATCTTATTTTTCTCTATAAAAAATAAAGAAAATTTAAAAGACAGTGCACATCTTCTTTCTTTTTCTGTTAAATATAATAAATAATTATAAGCAACTTATTTTTTTAATTTGAGAAATGGTTCCTCTTACTTTTCATAATAATAAAAAATGAACTTAAAGAAAAAAAAAAAACTCCTGCTAAAAAAGAACTTGGTATACTGACACAGTTAACGGGATTACCAAACCAGCTGAACGAAAATTTAATTTCTCAAAACAAAAAATTTTTACGTTAAATCAACCTCCATTGTAACGTTGAAACAAAACTACCCTTATTTTTTGGTGGTGTTAATTGATTCTCTATCACTTGTTAGTAAGAGAAATGGTTATCACTTATTAGTAACAGAGAAGTTATTATGTTTGCTGATTGGTATTTAAACTTACGAAATTATATCTGTCTTAATTTTGCATAAGTATATTTTTACTTTTTATTTCTCTAAGTAAGTAATTTTTTGTGTATATGAATTTTGAGTTCCCCTTGAACTCTTTTTAATAATATTTGTTTTGCCTATAAAAAAAATGATTCTCTATCAATATTTTGCTACATATCTTTTATTTTTAAATATCAGAAAAGAAAATTTAGTTGATTAGTTTAAATAAATAATCTTTCTAACTAAAATGATGATGTGTAATGCATATAAAAAATTAGAGTCAATTAGATTAATTCAAACAATCAGCTTTTAATTAAAATGACTACGTATTAAGAAAAACAAAAGTATTTAATTTATTAATAAGTGGTTAGATTAATTACAAATTGTAAATCATATAATTCAAAAAAAAGATATGGTTAAATTTGATTAATTTGGTTGAATTTTGATCCAAAAATATATTATGTAGGAAGAGGTTTTAAAAGTGATGTTAGTCCATGTATGTATATAGGTATATTTAGGATAGTTTTTTATGTGACATTTATGTAGCTTTATAAATGGATGGAAGTACTCCTTGTATTTCATAATAATAAATATTTATCTTATTGAAAAAAGTTTCAAATTTTCAAGAGGTAACTTTTAAAAGTTTTTAGGATGTTGGGTTGCCAGAAGAAGTTATAGCCTTCTCATAGCAGGTGATGAAATTAAGAGACAATTTCATTTACACCGAATCTTTTAAAAGAGGATTGTTAAAAAGAGATAACAAGACCTCTCCTTTTTGTTCACTTGATTATGAAGCTTTAGCACACATGCTTTTACGTGCAAAATCTTGCCTTATGTGCAGTTTCAGGTTAATGAATGTCTTGGAATCACTCAACTTCAAAGAGTCCTTATCTATACAATTGTGTGTTTATTTTTTTAATCATCAATATGTTTAGATAACGACAAAAGGACTCCACAATTAATTAATTAATCACTCGTCGTTTCACCAATTTCACCCCTATCCTCCTCTTTCTTGGACAAAAAACATTATTTAGGTGAGGAGGCATTTAAAACTGGAATATAGTGATCTGCGTGTTCGATAATAAAAATTGAAGATGCTAATTTGTCTCTTCAAAAAAAAAAAAAAAAACCCGAAATATATTTCGAATGAGATTAAAGAAATATAACTATTTATATATAATGAATTACATGTCAAATTTTATACTATTTAATAACTGTTCATAAAATAAGAGATTAAACAATCTAAATTATGATTTAAAAAGTTTTATCTAATAGATTAATTTTATTCAATTTTAAATATATTTGTCTCTCATGCTCCTCGTACCGCATTTTAAATATTTACATTTTCATATTCTATAGTCTTGAACTTCATATTTTATCACTTTCTAGTATTGACGGGGATGGTTTTACCATAATATAATTGAAAAATCAATACGTTTAATTGATCTAACCAAACACTTGTTATAGACAGCTATAAAAGAAAGTGAAAAAGTAACAGTAAAAATATATGAATATACTTTATGGATGCATTAATATTGCTCTCACATCCACGATAAGCATTGTCCGGATTTGCAAGAATTAAGAACACTCGTTCACACTAAGAGTTAGAGAAGATTTGGTAAGGAAAGAAGAGACCAATTTATATTAACGACACCGTATAGTTAATTTTATATATATTTATTTGTTTAAAATAATAAATTCATAAAACAAATAATGTTTAGAAATTCATTTAGTCATGTTATACAAGGCAACACAAATCTTGAATAAAAAATGGTTCAAGGCAACACAAAGCTATTGCTCAAGTACTAGGTTAGGACTAAACGCCCATGTAACAAAAAAACAAAAAACCGACAATGTGAAAACCTTGTAAGTTTAAAATGTCCACTAAATTAAGTCGACTAGGTTTAACTCATGGGTCATCTACCTTTAAAAAATTATTATAATCAACTAAATATGTTTAACATATTTTTTTACTATAAACTTATAGATAAATAAAATTGTTGAAAAAATATATGAAGAATAATTAAATTTAAATATATTTAAAATATATTATTGTTATTAAATAATATTAAATAAAATATAATTTTTTTATTAAATTAAGTTATATATATATTTATCTAATTTTTGCTTATATTATTGATAAATATTAATCATATTAATTTTGTTTATTCATATTATTATATAAATAATTTTATAGCACATTGTTTTATAATATTATTTGAGTATAAACTATAAAATTTTTTATATTTTAATTTTTTAAATTATTATTTTTTAATTTAGTTTTATAAAATTATTTTAAGAACATTAATAAATATTTTTAAGTTACAGTAAATACATAAAGTTGACAACAAAAAAGAACGTTAACTAAATTTGTTAAGTCATCTATTATTAAAATGCTCTAAATAATTTTTTAAATAAAATATAATATGTTAAAAAAGGTAAATGCAACCACATCATCTTAAAAATCATAAACATATAATACTTAATATTACAAATTTTATGTAGAATAGTAACTTGTAAACTTAACAAAAATTAATGAATATTTAAAAATTTAAATTTTATCTCATCTTAATTTAGTAGATTTATTTTAAAGTGAAATAATTTCATTTGATAGAAGTTTTTATTTTTTAAAATATATTTTTAATTAATTTTAAATAAAATAATTTAATAAAAAATTTAAACAAACACGTGTCTTTTACTAAAAAATAACATAATAATTATTAATTATTTTTTTAAAAAAATGAGATAACTTACCTTTAACCCTAATCTAGCCCACTTTATTTTTAATATATTGAAACCTAAGGTCAAATTGTTTAGTGGATTACTTAGGATGAGCTGTGGATTATAGTTTATATTAATAGAACTAACCTATAACATATTTTTACTCACAAGTATTTTTAAATTTAAATAATTTTACCTTCTCCTATTGATATGTCATTATACATGTTCCATAATTAATTAATTATGATAAACTCAATAAATTAAAGACTATATATGAAATTAGAGACCATATATGAATTTGTCTTTGATTAAGGACTATGACAAGTGGTAAGAACTAATGTTAAGGTCCTTAAAGTAGAAACTTTAAAAGATGCACTGCGGTTCAACTTTGGTGAAACATAAAAACACTACTAGAAAAATGATATATACAAATGGATCAAAATCCGTTTGTACAATTCGTCTGTAGTTTGCCTGCCATTTGGCGTAAAATCGTATAGATAGGAATTACAGATGAATTTTTCCATTTGTAATTTGAAAATAGGAGGAAATTTTATAGCGAGAGTTACAGACAAATTTATCTATCTGTAACTATGGCTGTTTTTAACCGACCTTTCAGGTGGCAAATTACAAACGAAAAAATCTGTCTGTAAATGGACTTGAAGAATTTACAGACAAAAAAATTCGTCTGTAATTTGCAACCTGAAACGCACCGTTTCATTAAACCCTTTACAGACGGATTTTTCTGTCTGTAATGACAGAAACCCATAAAACGCCACCTCCCCCTTCTCCTTCCTCATTTTTTCATAACTCTCTCTCTCTCTCACTCTCTCTAGGAGCTCAGTATTTTGGCCTTTGCCAGTAATTGGAGCATCCATTTGAAAGATTTTTTACATCATTGTATTCCTGGTACGATACTCTAACTTTTAATCTGTTTAGTTTTTTAGTTTTTTAGTTTTTTTTTTATGTTTTTTAGAGACTTAAAATTTCTAAGATAAAGTGGTAGGATTAGAGATTGTATGACTGGGGGAAGGACATAGAGGTCCTTCTCCGAACCTGATTATTATGTGCTGTAAGATTGTTTGTGTTTGTGGAGTTTATAGAATATGCATGTTGTAGAGTTACAAGGGGATGTGCTCTAAAACAGTTTAGGATTGTGATGTGTTTATTTTTTATGTATCGATTAATATATTGTTATATAATATATTAGTTATGTGTGGTGAAATTTTGATTTTTGAAAAAAAGTGGTAAACAAATGTAAGGAAATTGACATGTATTAGGGGAGATTCTACCAAAATTTATATTAAAAATTTGTGTAATCTATAATAAAAGGTTGATACCACATTGTATATTTGTATTAGGTTTATATAGTTCTTGAGGAAGATGTTTCTCAGAAATCGTCAGTTGATGTATGATAGGTTGCACCCAAGTCGGAGGAGAATAAAACCTGAATTCTTTGAGGGTTTAGAGGAATTCATATGTGTCTGTTGTAATTCGCAGTAATTTATCACCAACCAAAAAGTTAGATGTCCATGTTCTAAGTGTAAGTATAGAAAGTTTTTGGATATTGATTCAATTAGATATAATTTGTATAAGTTTGGATTTAAACATGATTATTGGATATGGACTGAGTATGGAAAAGTAGTTAATTTAAAAATTCAAGTAGGTAATTTAAATATATTGCAATCAGGTGAGGATATAGGTAATATAAGTTGGGAAGAAAGCAATAGTCGTTATCAAGAAATGGTTTATGATGCTGTTGGTCCTCAATTTGGAATTTTTCATGATTTTGAAGGTGAACAAGAACCTAATGGAGAGGCAGCAAAGTTTTATAATGTTTTAGAAGCAGCAAACAAGCCTTTATGGGATGAGTGTGTGCATTCAGAGTTATCTTTAGCAGTAAGAATGTTAAGTATAAAGTGAGAAGATAATCAAAGTCAGAGTTTATTTGATCAATGGGCTACATTAATTAGTGAGCTTAGTCCCTAACCTGACTCCATCCCAAAGGGCATTTACCAACCAAAAAAATTAGTTTCCAAACTTGGATTAAAAGAAGTTAAAATTGATTGTTGTTTGAAAGGCTGCATGTTGTATTACAAAGATGATGCTATTTTGACCAATTGCAAATTCTGTGGAGAGCCTAGGTTTAAACTAAGAAGAGGTAGTAGAAGTGGTAAACATAAAGATGTACCGTAAACCAGAATGTATTATTTGCCTTTGATTCCTAGGCTAAAAAGGTTGTATGCGTCTATGAGTTCAGCTCTTTACATGATGTGACATGCTAAAAATAAAAGGAGTGATGGGATAATGACTCATCCATCTCATGGTGAGGCTTGGCAACATTTTGATCAAGTGTATCCTGAATTTGCATCCGATCCTAGAAATGTAAGGTTAGGGTTATGTGTTGATGGGTTTGCTCCAAAAAATCAATTTAATAAACCATATTCTTGTTGGCCTATTGTGGTTACACCTTTTAATCTTCCTCCTGAAATGAGCATGAAAAATCTATATTTATTCTTGACTTGTATAATTCCTGGTCCAGAAAATTCAAAGGCTAAAATTGATGTATACCTTCAACCTTTGATTGATGAGTTGAAAGAGTTATGGTGTGAGGGTGTAGTAACTTATGACCTATCAAGGAAGTAAAATTTTATCATGAAAGCAACATTGATGTGGTCAATAAATGATTTTTCTGTTTATGGAATGTTGTCTGGCTGGATGATTCAAGGAAAGTTAGCATGCCCAATTTGTATGGAGGATACAAAGACATTTACTTTAAAACATGGAGGAAAAAATTCATGGTTTGATTGCCATAAGAGATTTTTAGATATGGAACATCCTTATAGGCGTCAAGCCTACAAATTTAGGAAAGCAACTGTTGAGAATGAGGACCCTCCCGTCCATTTAAATGGTCATCAAGTATGGGATAGAGTTAGACACTTGCCAAAAATAACAGAAGTAGGAAAATCTATTAGGTTTCCTGGTTATGAGATGACAAACAATTGGACCAAACAAAGTATATTCTGGGAGCTCCTATATTAGAAGGATAACTTAGTTCGTCATTATTTAGATGTGATGCATGTGGAAAAAAATATATTTGACAATATCATGAATACTGTAATGGACAATGATCGAACTAAGATAATGTAAAGGCAAGGCAAGATTTAGAAGAATATTGTAGGTGTCCAGAATTTAGGTTAGAACAACTTGCAGATAGTCGATGGTCAAAGACAAAGGTAAGTTACATTCTGACTTTACCACAAAGACAAGATGTGTGTAAGTGGGTGAAGGACTTAAAAATACCTGACAGTTATGCTTCAAACCTCGGTCGTTGTGTGAATGTTGAATAAGGAAGATTTTTTAGAATAAAAAGTCATGATTGCCATATATTCATGGAGTGTCTTCTACCTGCTGCATTTAGGGAACTACTAAACCATGTTTGGAAGCCATTGACTGAGTTAAGTGAGTACTTTAGGGACCCGTGTTCACCTACTCTTAGGGTTAAAGATCTATTAGTTATGGAGAAAAATATTCTTGTGATTTTGTGCAAATTAGAGAAAATACTTCCCCTTGGTTTCTTTGATTCGATGGAGCACTTGCCTATACACTTAGCGTATAAAGCACATGTTTGTAGACCAGTACAATACAAGTGGATATATCCATTTGAACGAGAAATTGGAGGGTTCAAAAGGACTGTGAAAAATAGAGCTCAAGTGGAAGGATTCATTTGCTAAGCATATATATCAAAGGAGACATCAAATTTTTGCACATATTATTTTGAACGTCATGTTCAATCTAGGAGAACTCGGGGTGGTTAAAATAATGATGGGGGAGAAAGTAGTAATAAACCAACTCTATCTATATTCAACCAAGCAGGTCGTGTATCTAGGAAATGCGAAAAACGATGGATCTTAGGTGATGAATCAGAGGTCGCACACTTGCACATCTTATTAAATTGTGATGAAGTTCAACCATTCAGAACGTAAATGAGTTATGATTGCTTTAATGACTTTTTTCGATTATGGTGATTCAAATCTAATTAATGATGTTGCAATGTTTACAAATATTTTGAACAATTATATGGTCATGAATCTCTTAATCAATTTCTATCATGGTTCAAAAGTTATGTACGTCATGAAATTTTCCTAACATTTTAGTTTATCGATTTTTGAATATTATTCTGTATTCAATCAATTGACATATTTAATGGTATGTGCAGGTGCGTGATCCTAGTAACGGTATCACAGATCTTGACCTATATAACTTGTCCAGAGGTTCAAAAAATAAAACATATTGTTGGCCAATTTACTTTGTTAATAGGTATAAATTCTAAACTATTGAATCATGTAAAGGGAGAAAAACAGATAATAGTGGAGTTAGTGTGAGAGAAAATTCAAGTGATGGTGACTGTGATTGGTATGGAAAACTTCATAAAATAGTTGAGCTTGAATATGCTGGTGAAACTATAAAAAGGATTGTTTTATTCAAGTGTGAATGGTTTGATCAAACACGCCCAACAGGGACACGTAAACATAACCATTATAATATAATTGAGATCAACCATACCAAAAGATTTAGAGGCTTTGACCCCTTCATCATTGCACAAAATGTAAGACAAGTATATTTCTTATTTTACCCTAGAAAATGTAATAAAAGTTAGAAGATTGTAATAAAAACTAAACTAAGGGGTCGAATTGAAAGTGATGAAGTAGATGATGAAGATGCATATCAAATTGATGACTCAATCCCTTCACATGTAGTAATAGACACTGTTATCCCTCCAAATTTATCTTCTCCTTTGAATGAAATTGAAATAATTGACCCTCCTACCCAAGTTTCGAGAAAATAATGAATTGGATGACATGACTGAAGATGAGGAGAAAGAATTTATGGATGAAAATTCATCGACTGATGATGAAGGTAGTCTTGAACTATCAGAGTGACTGAGGTAAATTAAGTAGGTTTGTCAATTTACTATGTTTCCATGATTATTTATATTGAGTTATCACAAAAATTAATTATATTTTCTAGCGATTATAGTATTTGTCACTAAACATATATTGTATTTGATTCAGATATGGCAGGTAAAGGTAAGAAGGGTGTTACTTATCGTCCTGATCGTGGCAACACTTCTTCATCCAGGGCTCCCACTTCGACCTCCACACCAGCTATAGTGTAGACTTCCCAGGTTAGGGGACAGGAGAAAATTATCATGGTGCCCAATCTAGGGTATATTGCTTCTCCCCCTCCAGTATAGCGAGTTTCACACTCTGCATCGCCTACTACACAAGCCACACAATCACCTACTACACAGGGGACAAGAGAGGGATCCACTGCTGTCCCAACTGGAAGTGGGCAGCAGTCATCATAGACCCAGGCATCATCGAGATCGTTACAAACTTTGAGATGGGATGGGTCCACTTGGTAAGTTTCCTTCAAAATATGTCAAACATTGGTTATTTTATGTGAATGTTAGTCTTGATGTTTTATTTTATTGTGTTATCAGTTGGATACCACTATAGAAAGGTCTCCACTAGGTCACAGATACGATTAAGAAGATGTTTGATGTGCCTTACACAAGTTTTGCAAAGGTGCCGAAGCATACAACGATGGACTGGTTCAAAGATTGGAAGGTAATAATAGTGTATTAAATTTAACTAAGTGTAATTACATATGACTGTCTGTACATTCTCTAATGAAATTATGTTTTTGTAGAGCAACTTCTCTATTCTCCCCAAGATAAGAAGATGATTTTCAAGGCCTGGAAGAGTCGCACTGCAAAGTGACTAAGACAGATGTACACTGAGGCTAGAACTTTCTTCATGACTTGCAGGAGTATTAGGGTACGGATGAGTTCAAAAATCTCTCCATAAAGAACAAGACAAACAGGGCATCTAATAAGGAGGGTCACTGCATACTGGTGGGTCTACGACTTTGGCTGACACTAAGGCGAACTGCAGGAGATTGTTATTTATTTTCAATTACAGGAGAAGTCATTGAAGAGACCATCTATGACTGGAGAGTTGTTTAAGGAGACACACACTCGCAGGCAGGACAAAAACTTGTGGGTTGATACACGATCTCAGGCCACATATGTAAGTCATTAATATATTGATACTATATGTTATTATTAGTGATTTATTAAATAGTTCTCCAAACTAATATCTAATTATCTGAATTGAACTGTATGATGATTATGTTCAAAGGCTTGAGGAGACATCTTTTCAGGATCCAGAATCAGTAGATGAGGATGCTATGTGGTCATAGACAATAGGTGGCCTTTATAATGGTTGCATTTATGGCATGGGGGGCCACTTTGCAGACTCCATGTCTTCTGCATTTGTCACTGGAGATGTCCCTTCTCTTGCACCTGAGCAAGTTGAGGACATGGTTTGTACTCAGGTCCATGCCCTTAATGAAGAACTCCAGAAGCAGAATGCGGAGATATGGAAGAGCAAGGAAAGTGCATGGAAAAAAAAGTGGGCAAAGAAAATGGAGAAGATAGAGAAGAAGGTAGCCTCGAGAATGCAAAGGGAGGTCCAACAGCAAATGAAGCAACAACATATGCAGATGCATGCTTATTTTGAGTTCATAAGAGCAAGCAGCTCCATACCTCTTCCTCCTCCTCCACCAGCTCCAGCACCACCAGTTTTCACCTCCATGCATCATTCATCCTTCGACTCCTCGTCTACTGATGGTGATGCTCCTTCGGATGATGATCATACAGATTATTCATAATGAAGACTTATATTTTATTTTTAAATGTATTTATTTGGATACTTTTATCTTCCTTTTTAATAACATTTAAATTTTATAAATCATTTTTAAATGTTTTGATGCCCAATTTATAGTTGTTATTATGTTTATAAATTGTGATAATTAGGAACAGTCAGAAATAATTATCTATATAAACAAAAAATACTAATAATAGTAAAATATATGACAAACGGCTTACAGAAGAAAAAATTTGTCAGTAACTTACAGACAAATTTTTTCGTCTGTAATTCCTTACCAACGACGATATCACAGACGGTTTATGTTCATATTTAAATCCGTCTGTAATTTCAAAAACTGTCTGTAATGGTTTAAAAATTCATCTATAATTCTGTCTGTATATACAGACTTTTTAGTAGTGAAATGCCACTACAATCATAATTATAATATGTTTGGAAGAGTTTAACGAAAATAATTATTTTTTAAAATTTAAATATATGATTGGTCCTTATAAATATAATACATTTTAAGATAGATTCATATAAAATTTTTTGTTAGGATTTAATTTCTAAAATGTAAAGAAGATAGGATTCAATCCTACCATCAACTTCTTCCTATTAAATGTTGAATTAGTTGACAGAGTCAACACAATACTTTTACGTGACATGTCATATTATTTAATTTTATAATATTTTATTTAAAATTAATATTTATAAATAAATCCTTGAACATATTCTAAATATTTACAGAAAGTTTCTTTCTCTTTCTCTTTTCCTTCTCCTTCCCCTCTCCCATATTGAAAGTAAGTATTTCTATTGTTTTATTGCAAATTTGTTTACTAGACAAATAAAAGTTTTAAGAGATTGATGTTTACTAGCTTTTTTAGAGAAATGATAATTCATCTAATATATTTCAATATAAATTATAGAAAGAAAAATAGATATACAAATAAAATGCCATATATTTTATCTTTTTCAATAAGTCAAGCTTATTTTTACAGCATAAAAATTCGTGTTTTAATGATTTCATAGAAACATAATCACTATTATTATTATCAATGTTATTTTCTATTTAGGGTAAAAAGTGAGGATCTGATTTCATAAAAGAAAAAATGGCTAAACTATCACTCAAACAAGCATCATCTAAGGATAGAGAGAAAGATTTCAAAATTTTAAATGTTTAGTTGACTCTCAAACTTATTTTAACAAGACCATCTACAGCAATATTGACAGATTTATAAACATGTTTTAACTATTCAATGCTCGGACAATAATGCTTATATATTCTACACAAGCTCTTCGTGTATGTTAAATATTGCAATTAAATTGAAGTTGTGTAACTAAAATGTATCAAATGAGTTAGATTCACAACCTGTTTAAGTAAGGTAGAAGTCATTGTAGAAAAATAATTTCAATTACCATCAATATTAAATTTGATTTCATTGTTTATTAATGACTTCTAAATATTTAATTCTTCAGTGTTATTTTAAATAGTTTTTAGCAATAAACTATTGATTTATGTAATCCTGGACACCACCTTATAATATAATTTAAATCTATAAATTTAATTTTTTATTAAATATTTTAAATTATTTAAAAAGTTTGTATTAAAATCTAACTATATTTACGGACAGATTTTTTTTTCTGTATGTAAAATAAATAGATTTACAGACAATTTTTCTTCCATCTATAAATGCATTTGTATTAGAAATAGAAATAATCCGTCAATAAAATTTATCTGCAATTCATGTATTTTTAGTAATGTCTAATAAATTTCAATATAAATGATAGAGAAAAAAGTAGATATATAAATAAAATGACATATAATTTATTTTTTCAATAAGTCAAGCTTATTTTTAAAATTTCAAAAATCATGTTTCAATGATTTCATAGAATAATAATAATAATAATAATAATAATAATAATTATTATTATTATTATTATTATTATTATTATTATTATTATTATTATTATTATTATTATTGTTGTTGTTGTTGTTGTTGTTATTTTTTTAGAGTGAAAAAATGATAATGTAAATTACATAAAATAAAAAATTGGCTAAACTATCACTCAAAATAGACATCATTCAAGGATAATTAAAGAGAAAGACTCCAAAATTTTAAAGGTTGCGTTGACCATCAAACTTATTTTAGCAAGGCTGTAAACACGTTTTAATTTAAATATTCAATGCTTCTACAACAGTGCTCATATGTTCTAAACAAGCTTTTCATGTATGTTTAATATTGTAATTAAATTCAAGTTGTATAACTAAAATGCATAATAAATTGGATTCACAACCTCTAGTTCAAGTCAGGTAGAAGTCATTATATAAAAATAATTTCAACTACTATTAATATTAAATTTAATTTCAATGTTCATTAATGACTACTAAATATTTAATTCTTTAGTACTGTTTTAAATAGTTTATTATAACAAACTATTAATTTATGTAATCATAGGTTGACATCACCTTATAACATAATTAATGTCTATAAATTTAAATTTTTTTTATTAAAATGGTTATTTTTATAATAAATAATTTAAATTATTTTAAAAGTGTGTATTAAAATAGTTTTATGAGTTTAGTATGCCTAAATGTTTTTTTTATTATATTATTACAAGTTTTAAGATAACTTTAGTAATTGTAATTGACATAATTTTACAAAAATTGATATGTCTTAGTCTTTGAGTTAATAATTATGTCATCATTTAGCGGTTATTAAGAATAAAAAAATGTTAAATTTTAAAAATATAAAACTAAAGTTAAGAAATTTTTTTGAAAAGATAAAAATAAAAAATTCACAAAAATATAAAATTAGAAAAAAATACTTAAATTGATTTAACTGTAATAAATAGTTACTTTTCTTATCAATATTTTTATTTTTATTTCTTTTAACTAACATTAAAAATACATAATTATTTGAATTAAATGACTCTAATTAACTATAAATTAATGGGTTCAAATATCCTCCAAAATTAAGAATGTAAGTAATTAGCTAAAAGTTACGCTGTTGTTGATTGAATATGTACATTTTTTTCATACTTTTAAGGTATGTGCTGTTGTACTCTAAAATTTTTTTATGGGTATTATACTAAAAAAAATTATATCAAAAGTGACATATAATAAATTAAAAAAAATTATTATATATAATTTATTTAAATTTATATTATTTATATTATTTGTTACATAATTTTATTATATTCATATATATATATATATATTTTATATATTTAATTTTATATTATTATTTTTATAAATTTTTAGTTTTAAATAAAATATAATTAATATTTAAGTAATTTTTATTTATTATAAATAAAAATAATTATAAAATAATATATTAATATAATAATTAAATGTTGATAATAATAGAATTAATAATATAAAAAATATATTAATATAATATTATTATTTCTTTTTAAAATTTTAATTAATTTAGTTTTAATTTTAACTTGTTCCTGCTAAAAAACTTAATTACTCTCTAACTTATTTAAATGTAACAAATATAATAATTTATTATTAAATAAATTTATTATTTAAACATGTGTGTAAATATTTTTAGTTTTAAATAAAATATAATTTCTATTTATTATAAATAAAAAAATTATAACATAATATATTAATATAATAATTAAATAATTAAATATTAATAATAATAAAATTAAGAATATAAAAAATATATTAATATAATATTATTATTTTATTTTTAAATTTTAGTTTATTTAGTTTTAATTGAATCTTAGTCCTATTTAAAGATTTAATTATTTTTTAACTTATTTAAATATAATAAATATAATAATTTATTATTTAAATATATTTTTAAATATTATTGATTAAAATTTTTTATGTACGATACTCTAAATTTTTTTAAGAGTACCACAAAATTTATCTATTTTTTATTACATTGATTTGTTTATTTTTCATTAATACATTGTTTCTTTTTTTCTCTTTTTTTTCTCTTCTTTTTTATAGTTTTCTAATTTTCACTTTTTATTTATTGTATACACTAAAAAATTAAAAGAGATAATTAAAACTTGTCCCTCCAAATTGTTAAAATATCATTTGTCTTGAATCACATTATTCTAACATCCTCCAAAACCATATGATATTTTCGCAGGTGAAAACTTGTCACCTTTTATTTATGAAACCATACTTTAATTAATATAGAATTACACGATAATTTTAATGCTAGTTACTTATTCATGCTAATTCATATAAATAAATAATGAACAACACGGAAGAAATATATGGTTTTTTATGGCACACAAGTTCAATTACTTATTCCCGCTTTAGAGTGAAAGAGAATCAAGAACAGAACAAAAACATAGTATAACAACTCTCACAAGGCTAGCTCCTAGCATTGTGTATTCTATATTATTCTAGCTACGGTTATTGAAAGCCGAGCATTTCTTGCGAATTTCTCCTTGATTTCCAACAAGAACATCTATCTTCCCCATCTTTATCATTGCACTGGCGAAACTATTCTCAAAACGATCCTCATTTGACGCCAAATCTGACACAAAGCTCTTGGTGCTTGTATCCAAGGCAAGTTGCTGATCAATCTCCAACACACCTCTCTTAACAAGAATCTGCTTATAGAACTGATTATCAACAAGAAAAGATGTCTGCTGGTCCAAAGGTGTCGCTGGGTCGGCAGTTGAATTGCACAGCTTTATCAACTTAGCACTCAACGAAGGGTCCATTGTAGGGTCAGGTTTCCTTTGGGAGTTGGAAAGTCTATCAGAAAAGAAACTACAGTGCGCAACACCAACGGTGTGAGCACCAAAAAGGGTCACCATTTCTTGTGTTGTTATGCCTTTACTGACAAAAAATTGTGATATTACGGAGACGGGATTGCTGGGTCCTGGAATCTTGATATCGTTAGCGTTGGAGACTAGGCCATCGCGTCTTCCTGTGGGAACATCGTATTTGGGTCCTCCAGATAAGGCCACGGCATCTCTTGTAGCCAGTGTTATGATATCTGCACATGACACTGTTGAAGGACATGCTACTTCAAGGCTCTCCTTCACCTCATCGATCAGATCGAATCCTCGTACGCCATCGTTTGTACCTGATTCTTTCTCTGGCGTGTCGTCCGTGGAGTCTATGAGAATGGATGCATCACAACCCTATTATTTTAAATTAAGAAAAAAAAAATGCTTGTTACTAGTTCTGAATAGTTGTTTACTTGGTTATGTTATGACAGTCTTGACATATCGTAAACTAAAGCTAAGATGAATTGTATCTTACTCTGACAGCACAATCATGAAAATGCAAGCGAAGTAAGGCTGCAGTAATGGACTTGTCACGACTGAACCGCTTCTGCACCACTTGCTGCACAATTGACTCTGCTTTCGGGCACGAGGAGTCATAGAATCCAACCTTCAGGTCTGCAAGTGCCAAGGGAAGAACAAAGCAAAAGAAGAGTATTATGATCTTCATTTTCGATACTCAACTTCTTACTTCTTCAAAACACTGATTAATTTTTGTGCCTCTCAGAATACGATTTGACTATATATATAGACAGTACAAAAGGCTACCTCAGTAGAAATTGCCGCCCTATGTTGACTTTGAACGCTTTGTATTGCATAGCATGCAGCTAATACACCCAAAATAATTTGGATTGTCTTAGAAAATTTATAAAATTAAGGTAATGCTCAAATTTGTACAAATATGTTTATTTTTCTTGAATGGGTTATGGCAAGTTCCTAAACGTCCACCACATAGGTACAAATTATTTCATATATTGATTTGTTTAATTATTATAACCAATGACCATATAGTATTGAAAGGCATGTGTATAGTGTATCGCATTCACGAAGAAACTACTTAAAACAACAAAATATGATGCAATAGCAATCACTTGCCAGTTGTTTCTGCATGTTACAATTTGTATCACATTGATCTACAATTAATTAATGGCCAGTCTTATTCACAACAATATGTAAATCTTCGAATAATCCGCTTGACTATATTTAACCAAAGCCTGCAACTTCTAACGTATAGGCTATCTTTTTGTTTATTTATTTATTTTTTTGCTATTTGTCTCTCAATTTCATTTTTCTTAAATATAATTAATTTTTATCTTACATTTTTACAAGATTTTAATGTTGTTCGTTTACAAAAAATAATTTTACATTTTGATATTTTTAAATTCAATACTTTTGCTCACCTTTCTTAATTAATCATATTAACACCAAAGACTAAAAATATTAAATTTTAACAAATAAAAATAATATAACACTTTATTCTAAAAATTAAAAGTAAACTATTACAAAAGAATTAAAAATATATTGAAGATAATTAATTTTATACACCAAAGATATCTTTAATCGAACTATGCTCGACATGTTTGATAGATAATTAATTTTGATCTTTTTGTAGGCCTAAAGAAAAAATAATTATTCCTTTCAATTAAAAAATAAAAAATATTTAGTAAAAATTAAACCATTAATTTAGACATTGTGGGGTTTTAATAGTTAGGCATATTTTGTGTAATTATAATAGTATGATGTAACTGATACTAAGTATATGTAAAAATTATATATCAATAAAATTACTTATGTTTGATTGTACTTTTAATTTTTATTTTGGATTATGTGTCATTTTATTTTATTATTTTTTAAAAATTAATTAAGTATTTTGCTTTTAAAATTATGAAAGTTTAGACTATTATCGATTTCTTTTTACTTAAAAACTTTAAAATTTTCTTTCCTTTTCAATGTTTTGGAGGATTAATAATGAATTTATAAAATAAAATAATTTAAAAGTTCAAAAGTTAAAAATAAATATTAAGCAAATAATAAAATTTACAGAATTTTAAAGTAAACAAAGAGAAAAGAAATTATGATTTTTTATTTTAGATAAAATTTAATATTTTAATTGATTGATTTTAAACAGGAGACAATTTATTGAATTCCATTTATAAAAATTCTTATTAAGGAAGTATTTTAGATAGAAAAAAATAGATAAATGACTAAATTTGCATAAAAAAAGATAAATGTTGCTGTGCCTTAAAATTTGTGAGGATTTAATAAACCCCTCCATGCTATACTCGTACAGTGATATAATGTCACGTGATGATAGTATTATCGGATTTAAGAAATCTTTCAAGCTATCTTGCTAGTCCCATGACCATGCAAATAGTGATAACCATAGGCAAAACAAAGACCATGCATTTCTTCCCTTCCAAATGTGAAGGAGTTGATTTTACCCTTCCAAATTTTGGGGTACCTTAAAAATCATCATGAAAGAATTGTTAGCATCACACTTTGAGTGATTAATTTTTATTATCTTTTTCTTTAAAGCAATTTTTACAAAGTGGTCAACACTTACAGTAGCCCAAAGAAGAGATACTTGATTACTTGAAAGAAATGTAAGTAACTAAAATTACACATTATCGAAACTAGAAATATTCAAAATATTATTAAATCAAATATTTACTATTAATAATGTTATTAATATAAATTTCAAATGTTGAAACTAAGAAGTTTACGTTTTATTAAATAAAAATTATATCAATATGTGTAAACACAACACCTGACCATTTATATCTGACCTTTTTTAATTTTGTCGTATTTGTGTATATATTAGAGTTTTATTGGGTTCATAATTCTTTTAATCACCTATGAAGTTTAATTTTTTCACTAAAAAAAATATATTAACAATACATTTTTTAATATACTTAACATTTTTATGACTAAAATTTATTAAAATTTTTATATATAAAATATATGTCTCATTTTTTATTTTTCACTCATGTCTTTAGAATTGTAAGTAAATTTCAATCAATATAAGACAAGATGCGTTAGAAAAAAATATATAAAAAAAAATGTGTTTAAGGTTTCTTAAAATAAAATCATATAAATTAAAATATTGTATATACAAAATTAATTACGATTAGTTGTTGATTCGTTGAAAACACTAATATTTATTATTAGAATCTAATCTAATTATGAATTAAATTTAAATCTACTAATAAGTGCATAAAGAATTTTTACACAATCACGTATTATTATATTAATAATAATCATTAACTTTTGTATTTTAAATAAGAGTCTATTATTAGACAAATAAAACATTCTTTAGAGTCATTATCTTTTACGGTGTCCTTGTCAAAATTAAAAATTATTAAAAATATGACACTCTTTACATTGATCATATGCACCAGAATTAAACTCTTATGAAATTTGTTTAAGGAAATTGATATACATTAACAAACTCATTATTATGAATTTGATACGATAAAATTCTTTACACATGTATTGAATTGACCACCTATCATAATTTTGTTCCTCATTTTAACAAATGAGATAATCCTTTTTGGATAAGATATTTTAAATTTTGAAAAAATTTAAAATGTAAGCAAATTTACTTTTTATCAAATGAATTTTTATCATTGTTAATTTTTTTATTTAATAGAGTAATTAGATTTTGTTTTATTCTTAAAAAATTTGTTTGGATAAAGTAATCAAACTTCCTTATTTTCTTTTCATATTCTTATACAAGCTTGTGTTTTCTTATTCTGGATATTCTCTGAACATCAATATCAAAATAAATTCTTATTTTTAAAGTAGTTAGTCATTTGAATGAAATTTTTCTTTTTTTATTAATTTATTTAATGAAAATTTAATTAAAAATAGATATAATTTCATATTTACAAATTAAGAGTACATTTTTTTATCAGTTAAATAAATTTATGAGGGTTTTTTAAAATTTAAAGTTCAAGTATATTTTTCATTTAATTTTTACTACTTATAAAATGATCTTCTATCAGTTAGACTAACCTACTTTTATATTTTTTTATATTTCATTTATGTTTAAAAAATTAGAGATAAATAAACTTTTAGTTCTTGTACAAAATGTTCTAATTTTTGTAATTTAATTTCTACGAGTAAAAAATTTGTATATTAATCTTTATAAAAAAATTTATTTTCAATTTTACTCATGTCATTATAGTATGTTATAACGACGTTAAGTCTCTTCTTTAATCATCAAACATTTATTTAACGTGATAGATTTAAATTATTTTTAATTCCTATACAAGACTTTTTTTTTAATTTAGTTTCTATAAATAAAAAAATTGTATATAACAAGTGTAATAAATAAATATATAAAATTATTACAATAATTTACAATGTTAATGTATAATATTTCTATCATTATGTATTGTAAATCATTGAAATCATGTGTATCTACGTTACTTTGGTCTCATGTGAAATATTAATATTTAAAAACTAATTAATGCTGATTTTATTAATAAATTTTTTTCCTTTAATTATCAAACAAATAATTTATTAATTCATTTCAGTAAAATAAAAATCAAATTACTGTGTTACGTACCATAATTTATAATGTTATTGTGTAATATCTTTACTTTTATACACTTTAAATCATAAAATTTTTTATGTACTAACGTTACCTTAGGTCCTATGCAATATAAATTTATCAAATGAAATTTTGATCTTTAAATTAAATAAATATCTTCTTTAATCAATTCAAATATACTTACTCTTTTCATTAAATAAAATTAATTTCATATTTTAATTTTTCTTAAGTTATATTTCTAGTTCTGATAAATTAAATAATTAATCATTTCTTCATTTTATTATATAAATTTTTGCAATATCGATGTGTGATTTATATTGTCTTCGATTGTCCAATAAATTATAAGAGATTTATATATAAATTACGTTATTTTAAATTTTTTTTCAACATTAATCATAATTAAAAGTCAAATTTAAATACTTCATTCACAAATAAAAATATTTTTAATGGTTTGCAATATGGTTATGTGATCTTCTTTCACCTTCCATATTATTTCTGTAGGATAAGTGTATAACTGCATTATCTCATATCCTAAATACTATTTTATAAATTAATCTCAAAATAAATATTTTTTACTAAACTTAATTTTAATCAACCAACTTCATAATTTTTAGACAAAACTATGTGACTTTGAGTTCTCCATTGCACCTGAGAATATGTAGGAGCGGGAACCGGACTCGTCAAGTCAAAATAATTTTTTAAGGTATCCATTAACATTTTAATAAATACTTTGTCTTCTTTTAAAATAAAAATAATAATAATTGTTGTTTAGGAGTTAAATAAATATTTTTTAAAATTAAAATAAATTTTTACAATTAATTTAAGGTAATCTTTTTTTAAAAAAAAAATAAATATTGTAGGGTGTTAATACCTTCCCTACACGTAAACAATTTAAACCTATCACATTATATAATCATTTGCAAATAAGAAAGAGAACTATTGTTGTTATAACATGCTATCAAGATAAAGATAAAATTTAAAATAAATTTTCATACAAAAATTAATATACAAATTTTACAAAAATTAATATTACAAATAACACATGAAAAACTTACTTGATATGGTTAAACTTATATAATAAACATATGCAATGAATAACAAAAATTTCAAATTATTGAATCATATAATATTATAATAATAATAATCATGTTTATTAACTTTTAGATAATTTAGTCATTCACCAATATGTAATTAAATAGTAAAACTTCAAGTATATTTTAAATAATATATTATTTTTATTTTTATTTTTTTATTACATCTTATATTATATACTTTTTTTTTAATC
Organism: Abrus pulchellus subsp. cantoniensis; assembly: GCA_024086825.1. NCBI lineage: Eukaryota > Viridiplantae > Streptophyta > Magnoliopsida > Fabales > Fabaceae > Abrus > Abrus pulchellus. Next base: position 14,296,291 of record CM044050.1, read on the forward strand.
TTTTCATCTTACTCTTATTTCTACTCATTTAACACTCTTTAATCTGATATAAAAGAAAAATCACACAAAAATAGATACTACAACTAATCTAACAAGCACTCATGTTGAAAGTAGATGTACTTGAAGAGTGATTTATCTAAGTGTCATTTAGAAAGTTGTTTTTATAATACTCTCTTAAATATGAACCACAAATTTAAAATTTTTTTCTTCATAAGATACAAATTAAAATTAATTTATTATTATGTTTAAACTCGCTAAAATTTAAAATTTTGTTCCATTATGAGTTTTTTTTTATCACAAGTTAAAATCAATTCTTTGTCCGTTAAAATTTATGTTTGTATATTATATTAATTAAATAGTCTATCTTTAAATAAACAAAATATTAGTAAGTAAAAAAAAGATATCAAAGCAACAGAAAGTTTGAAAATGTTAATACAGAGAGAAAAAAAAATATAATAGAGAGTAATACATCAATCCCCTTTCAAAATAAAATTATATTATTTAACAACAAGTGTAGTCGTATAAGTATTATGTTAACTCTTAATTCATGACATCTATCTATTTTAAACGAATTTGAAATTAAAATGATGTATTACTCGCTTTATTAGCCTCCCCTTTCGAAACGGCCATGCATGGAATAACAAATCTCAAGTCCATTTTGTGTTGAAGATTCTCCACTCTATGATAAGTGATCGGAGGTAGAATCAAGATCCAAAATCACTCGAAGCACACAAATCCCAAACTCGATCGGTAATTAGAAGACAAAATTCCATTAGGATTGTGATGCATCTACACCAAACTCCACCGAAGATTGAACTTTATTTAAGAGTTAAAGTTTTAAAGAAAAATAAAGAAAAAAATTTATTTAATGATAATGTCTATGAGTTTTTTGGATAACAGAAAACTTTTCAAAATATTTCTTAAGCTTATGTTTTTATAAGTTTGAATTTTGTATTAGTTCTTTTTTTCTCTCTTTTCTCCTCTCTTCTTTTATCCTTCAAATATTTTTATCCATTCTTTTTTCAAACTTTCAAACAAAATTTTTAAAAAAATTAATTACAAATGATATTATTTACGAATATATATTATTTGATTGGTGAAGTGAAGGAAGTGCTTGAAGGTGCATATTCAATTATATAAATGTCATGTGAAGGTATAGCAAAAGTTTTTTTTTCTCGCATCTTTTTCCATTTCTCTCTTTTGCAGTAAAAGGAGGAAGATAAACTTAAATATGACTTTCTTTCTTCACATTACAATAATAATAAAAAAAAGCTAACAGCAGAAAATGGCTAACTATTTTACTAAATATATAATATTCATTCATTCTTTTATAATTATTTATATCCAACGGGAAATGAAAAATATTAATTACTACAACAATGAAAACTAAAAAGGAACCAAAGAGTAAGAGTCATAGCCAACAAGATTCATTTGAGGAAGAGCATTGTACAATCTTTTAGGGGATAATTCAATGGGTAATTCTTCCATCCTCCCATAAACTTTGATAAATGAGATTTTAACTGTTCAAAAAGTTGGATAATGCATGCATTTGTGGACCGCTTGATTGAAAAGGTTTTTAATTGAACGGTTAATGATGTTACGGAGAAAACAGTACTACAGAAAGATAGTTCTGTAATTTCTCTACTCCATCAAATGAACAGATTAAAAACTGGTTACAAGGTAAATAAGTAAACAAGTTGAAGAGAGGCTGCAACAGAGTGGTTGCCATATATGCATGGTGAAGAGCTGTCAGAGAAGATGAAATGTCGTTGGGAAGATGGAAAGTCACCAAAGAAGCCAAAACACCACCCCAGCTCGTGTGGCTCGTAATGACCAATTTCGGCGCAAAGTGGCTATAGTGCATGAGTTCAAAGGGAGAAGAATCGTGGAATGTGGCTTGAGACGTATGACCGACGAGGTGGCTCCTCCCTCCTGACTCGGCTTGACTTCTTTTCGACATGTGTGTACAGTGTGCCTCATGTCGCTTGTCTTTGTTGATGCCGATTTTGAAGGTGGGCATGGTAGGAATTGGTGATTATTGGATTTTTACATTTTACATTTTTATTCTTTACTTGTTAAAAAAGCTCCTATTAGTTATCAAGTTAAACAAAGGACGGAAGAATCACCGTGATTCAATAGCCAATCTGCATTGCAATAGGCTCATAAGCTAAGTGGGTTTGTTGTTGAAAAAAAAAAACACTTCAGAAAGTGCATCGCTCTACAGGGTACATTTGTAGGTATCATAGATCATGAATAAATTGACCTAGAAATAAAGGGCATAGTTAACTGAACACTTGTAAGATACGACAATATAGTACTACCCACCAGTCATTACGTTGACAAAGTGCCTACCCTGCTCCTAACCATGCTTATTTATATGCCAACAAAGTCTTCATTCTAAATTTATCACTCAAAAATTTGAGGCAATACAGGCCTAATGGAGTTTGTGATCAAAGAAGGTCCATCATGACGAATGAGGGCCATTACTTGTAGGAAATTACTTTTTGTCACCTTTTTCTTCTATTTGTACATAATTTAATTTTTGAAAATGTGTAAAATTAATATTTTGAATGTCATTTATAAATCACTTCTAAATTTAATTTCTGAAAGATATACAATTCAAAAATTTAATTCTGATAAAAATTCATAAATAACTTTCAAACTTTAATGTGAAATGAATTATGCACATTTCTAAAAAGTAAAATCCAGAAGTGATAAAAAAAATGAGTGATATAAATAGGAAAAATAAGTAATACAAATGGCAATTACCTCCTTATCGCCAAGCTGGAAATTGATATGGATTTGAATTTATTTAAAAGCAAAAAGAGTGAAAAAGAATGCCTTCTGTCAAATGGACTATTTGAACAACCACTCTTTTGACATGAGTCAAAAAAGCATATATTCCACAGGTTGTTTTACCAAAAAGAAAATGCCTCTACTCGTTTGGTAAAGGGATCTTTTCATCGCAAAAAGCAGGGCCTTAAAACAAGGCTTTTAAGACAGATACAATCTTTGGTTAAGTAAATAAGATTAATGGCACCAAGAAAGATGGAAAAAAGTGATAAAGTAAAAGCACTTGCAAAAAAAGACTCTCAGTCTTTGCCTGGTTAGAACTGCACTTCAAAGCATTTCCAATTATGACTTGCTCCTTCCTAGACATTTAAAAGATAAAGAAAACGAGGTAGGGTAGTGTCTCCCAAAAGAAAAAGGATAATGACTTCACCAGCGTAAAAGAGAGTCCTTACATGATCAAATGTGTCATGTTACAATTTCATGACTTTTCCCCTACCACATAATGCTCTTCCCTTGTTTTGGAAAAGGAATCAAAATCAAGAACCCGGTCATAGGTGCCTTATGAAAGTTTGGTTCAACTTAACTCTAGAAAAATAACCGCCTATTTTTCACAATTTATCCGAAGAAGCTAAAACAATTAATTATTTTTCCAAAATAAACCGAATCAAATATGCTCTAAAACAGATTCCAAAAATCATTCTATATCACAGAAGATAATAGAATCATTAACTCATCAATCTTAAGCCAATAGATATGGGCTTCATACATTAATAACATCTATAGATCTATATACACTGCCTTGAGCGAGAGGTGTGTAGCATTAATGTAATCACTACAAATTTCTAGTTTATTGTGGCAGAGGCAAAAATCATCATTTTCAGAGAGCATAGCTCTATATAGATTTAAGTACACTATTGAAATGAAATCACACAATCGATTCAACAAAGTAATGCTACCTTCAATCTATCTGGAAGAAAAATGAAAACCAAAACCAGCACTATGCACTAGTTTATTTGACTAAAAATGTCAATGAAAATTTGAAGCAGGAAAATCATCATATGCTCTCCTGAAATGCATGAGCGCGAGAAATAGCGGCTGGATTGGCTTCCAAGATTTGAGAGGCACCCAATATGCGATCTTTGCCTTCTTTGGATTCAGTTCTTTTCAAAATGTCATCATTTGATAAAGATTGCTGCTTCTCAGGCTTGATAGCTAACGCAGCTCGTAGAGGACTTTTTGAGGCCTCATTTGGAGCATCGATTCTAATGGTCTTTGGAACCAAAACACACTTCTCTAATTTCTCTTCATCAGTGAAAACTGTATCTCTAGTGTGTTTTCCAAGCGTTGGGGAACCATTGCCTGAACAGCAACTGTTACTAGTGGAGGAAGAAGGCGAAACGCAAGCATTGGACCCTATTGACACTGCCCCAGTTCCAGCAGCCCAAAGTGGTGTTCCGTTACAGTATGATGCTGATACAAGTTGCAAAGGCATGCTGGGTGGGTAAATCCCTGGAATTGCAACCATTGGTGTGGGACACCATTGCATTGCAGTGGGACTAGTGCTATAAGGGTTACACGTGGATGCTGAAGATTGATTAACCACTGCCATGGAAGCAGCATTATTCCAACCTTGATTCCAAGGTAATACCCATGGAGGAACAGGGTAACATTGCAACCAATTTGACGCATTATGTTCTGATAGTTCATTTCCTTGAGTAGTACTCGTCACCGAGTATCCACATAGCGATTGTTCCCCTCCGTATTCTACACAACTGATAGAACTTGCATCAACACTTCTTCTCTGGTCTCTAAGATTAAGCATTGAATCCATTGATTCACAGAGAGGTGTATCTGGACCAAATTTCAATACAGTCCCATTATCTGTTGAAGACCTGAAAGCAGTTGAGGATTCAAGACTTGAGATATGTCGAGGTTGGTGACGGGACGAGTCTGTGGATTCTAATCTAGAGGTTGGAACTCCATCAGAGTTTACTATAATGTGTCCATATTGAGAGGCTAAGTGCTTATTCTTCCGTCTCCCAGCACCAATTGGAACATTTCTCATTGTTCCACCAGCAGTCCAATACCTTTGGCAGTTTTTGCAGAAATGGCGAGGTTGATTAACATTATAGTTATTGAAATAACAAAACTTGGTGTCCAAACTGTTGCATCGTGGACACTGAAGAATCTTGTCTGGTTTCTTTAAGATTTTATCTTCATCAGTGCTACCAGTCTCCATATTATCTTCCACAGGCTTGCCATTTACTATTCGATCTTTTTCCTGCACTTTATGCTGGGACTCTTGTTTACTATACCTTAAATCTGAAGAATTCTCTTGTGGCTGAGAGTTTTCTTCACAAAGGGTTTCTGGTTCTGCTTTCTTTTTGCTGCTGCAAGCATCCTAAAAATTTAAACCACAATCAGGGATAAATCAAGCAAAATTAAAACTAATATCATACTACAAAATACCATACATTTATATGAATATGAATTTATTTCATAAGTCAAGATCTTTTTTTTTTTTTTTGATATCCATGTCAGGCCTTAAATAATACCGATGTCTCCATTTTTTAGGTTAAGCCTTTATGACATGAGCATAAGCTCTTATATGATATATCATACCCAAGAAAAAAATATATGTCTACCAGATGACCACTGAACATGGTCAATTATTGATTTATTATGCATAAACGCCATCACTAGAAAGAACACCAAGAAAATCACTGCATAAATTGGTTTTAAAACTACGAAGAGGACCAAATTCTATGGAACACGTCAAGCCAAGAGATATAGAAGGGATTACAAGATCCCATTTGTTGAAATCAATCTGAGTTATAAAACTTTCGGTCTTCAGATAAAACAGCCATCTTTCATCACAACAAACAATAATAAAAATGTTCCAATTTTTAATGAAACAAGTTCAAAGTTATAATATTTCACAGGTAAAAACTTGCTTCCAGTGAACACCGCCTTTGTTTAAACTTTAAACAAATCTGAAGTCTAAACAAGAGCACATACACAAACATTCTAAATTAAGCCATCCTTGTAAATTATTAAGAGACAACAACCACCTTAAAATTTCATAAAATTTTGAAGCTAGAAATTAGCTCTGATAACCAACCAGAACACAACATAACAAAATCTCAAGAACCCGTAAAGGCTTAATCTGATAAGTGAAGAAGTGTGTCGTTGGATAGAAATGAAGAAATTGCAATATATAAGTGACAAGCACCAACAGCTCAATAGTCTTCAAAACTTTTTGGGTTCAACACGGTGATCAAGTGTGCTTGTATGGTAACTCCTGGCTTGTTAGCGGACATCTCCGGGTGTTCTAGCCCCATGTACACCCAATCGTAAAAATAAAAGTAAAATAAAATCCAAAATTTACGTCCAACCCATTTACATAAATTAAGGACTAAAAAAGAACATGATTTTTGAAGAAATGAACTAAAATGTTACGGTTGGCTATAACAAAACAGTGTATGTACCGAGGGTCCAGAGTTGGCCGGAATCTGACATTCCGGCGCCGGAATCTTCCTGCCAAATAGCCTGATACCCGGATCTTTCTCAGTCTCAGACATGTTGATGTTGATGTTGATGTTGTTGCACACACTATGAAACTAAGCACTTCCAACACCCATTACATAGAAACAGAAGCAGAGTTCAATAAAAATAAAATAAAATCAGATATGTGAGTGAGAAAAATTAAAGAAAAAAAGAGAGAGGAAAAAAAGTGGCTTTTTCTTTCTGAATTAGTTTCCACACAAGACAACTTTTCAAGGGTAGACAGACATCACACTTGCACTAAAAACCCTCTGAAGAAAAAGTCCCACCCTGCAAAAAGCACAAAGAACGTGAGGCATCAAAGCCACACAACACTACAGTACCATTTATTATGGTTTTTCATTTTTTTTCTAACATTAAAAAAATCTTCTTTTTCTCTCATCTTTCACTTTTTCTATTAAAAAGTCCTTTTTTTTTAAAGATTACCTTTTTTTAATTTTTTGAAAAAAGTGTTTCTTTTTCCTTTGCCTTCTGGTTTTTGTTCAAACGTAGGAGTGGGACCCTGTAATAAAACCCTTCTCGTATCACTTTGATTTCTTATTTTCGGAGTTTTAAAACATTGGTTATTTTTACAGTAAGTTTTAATTTGTTAACAGAAAATTTCCTTTGTTTTATTCACTTTTTCGAAAAATAAAAAATAAATCTTTATTATTTACCTCTCGGTATTTAGATAGATATAAAATAAGAACTGGTAACCAAATAACAAAGTTATCTTATAAATAACGCTAACTCAATTAAACATGATATTTTTTTTAAAAAATAGCATAACAAGACAGCATGTATCCTGAATAATATTATTTGAGCATGACACACGTACCAAAAAGTGTTTTTCATAGAGTAAACACTAACGTTAGTGTTTGAAAATGCAAGCTTCTTAGTCCTGATTTTGAAACGAAATTATTAATTTTTAGTGTTGTTGGGGTGAGGATTTAGCTTATGGGACTGTGCAATGTTAAGGGGGATTGGTAAGTGGCTTAGATCTTATTTGCTACCGATGGTTGTATTGGCTAATCATACAAACTTCTGAATAAAAGTTAATGACATTATAACACTGGAGGAGTGTATTTATTAATTATTATTATGAGAAGAAGAAAAGGTAAAGGAGTTTTTGTTATTAGAAAGAGGGGAAATGGTGGAGAGAGAAGGGGGTGGAGACAGATGGCAGATGAGTCAGCAAAGAGAGTGTATAAGGATGGGGATGACGTGAGAAAGAGAAAAGGACAAAAGTGATGGCATTGCAATTGCCGACTCGACTAGGCCCAACCTTCCAAGCAATGTGGCGAGCTTTTTACGCCGCCTTCAACGTTTCTCGCTTCGCCCTTTTTCGCAACTCTCGTTACTGTAGCAATGCAGAATTTGTTCAATTTTCCCTCAATTTTTCTTTATCTGGCGGTTGCAAATTTATGATAAGATATTAATTAAATTTTACCGTGAAAGGTTTAATTTTAAGAATTAAAAAGTGAATTTTTTTAGAAAACTTATTTATTACCTTTACGTATTTTAATAGATATATTTTTAATTATTTAAAATTAATATTAATATTTTATTAAGTACTTCTAATAAAAAATATTTAAAATTTGTCATTAATCATTACTGATAAGAGAATTAAATTATTCATTCTTATTTTTATATTTTTTTAAATTATAAATCATATGCAAAACAAGTTTTAATAACTTAAAATGAAATATATAGATAAAATTAATATTTTTAATTTTTACTTTAAAAATATAGTTAAAGTTAATTTGAATTAGTAAAGTAATTGACTCATGAGTAACTATTTTTAAATTGTTAGATGTATTTTAAAATTTATAAATAGTTTAAATTTTTTACCTATAATTTAGTAATACAATTTTATATATATTTATCATTTAATCATTCATAAATATTTTTAAATTTTTCTTTAAAACTTTAAAATTTATTATTTTGTATCTTCAAAACATGTTTTTATTTTCAAAACGTTGTTATTATTTTTATTTATTTTTTGCTATTCATAGGGGCTCAAAGTCCAAAAACAAACACAACTAACTATTTAATCTAAGGTTACAAATACTTAAAGAGTCTAAGTTAAAAAAGAAAATCAAAGAAGAAGAACCTTTATCTAAATAAGAAATATCTAAGGCAACATCAAGGCTTAATTTGGCCAGCATGTCAGCATACTTGTTACTTTCTCTTAAAACGTGCCTAATTCTAATGAAAGAAATACATTTCAAAAAATTCCTAATAGCACTAATCAAATTGGAATAAGGATGGTTACAACTATGAATGTTTAACGTTAGTTGTAAAGCATCCTTAGAGTCGATTTTAATCCAAATTACATAGATATTCTTCTGAACTACTAGCTAAAGACTATAGAATAGGCCACATAATTCAGCTTTTAAAGGAGAATAATACACAAGGTCTCGATAGAAACCAACAGAAGATTTCTCATTGCTGTCTCTAATTATACCATCATATCTAGCACTTTCCATAGCTGGGGATACTGCTCCATCAACATTAAGTTTCATGTGACATTGGTGAGGAGGATACCATCTATTCTGAACATAGCTGCCCTGCATCTTCTTTAAGGTTTTCACCTTACCCCTGTCACAATAATTTAGATACTCAAATCCATAGCAAATTTTATCCTACAAGGAATTGGGGTAGTTGCTGAATTTTGAAAAATGGAATAATTCCTTTCTTTCCAAATATACTAGATTACCAAACCATATAACCTATTCCACCTGAAAAAGTTATTCACCTAAAAATTGGATAAATTACTAAGAAACCAATCAGATAAACCCATGCAAAAAAAAGAGAGGCCTAATTAGAAGGCAATATGAAAAAATCCCAAACCTATTTGGCAAACCAACAATTTCTAAGGACATGAATTATAGATTCTAAACCAGTATCACATATAGGACAAAGAGGGGAGCTAGACATGTGTCTCATAAATCTTTCCTCATTAGTCAGTAATCTGCCATTAGCCACTTTCTAGAGAAAATTAATAACTCTAGAAGGACCATCCCATTTTCAGAAAATTTTAAAAAATATTATGGTTTGTGGAAAACTTCTAGACAGGGGAGCTTAATAGATCATAGACTATTTTCAGAAAGAATAGACCATTACTAGAGGAGTTTCAAAAGGCAAGGTCCTGGCCTCCATTCCTATCAGGGGGTTCTTATCTAGGCTATGTACTCGTAAATAGAGTTAGGGAGATTTTCGCTGATCCTAGTCTAGTCACATTCTTCCTTGTCAGAGAAGAAAACCACATGAGTATCCCTTTCCTTCTTTGGAATAGGCCTCTCAGCATAAGAAGACAAATTATTTATATTAGGGATCCAATTATCCTCTCAGAATTTGACTGTTAAGCCATCACCAATGACCCAACCCAAACCCTACATGAATTCGTCCTAAACAGCAGATATGCCTTTCCATAAATGGGAGACTTGAGCCCACAGCTCATTGGGAGATTTGACTAATCTCCAAATTAACCTCATCATATAGGCTTTATTTAATAAAGAAATGTTCCTGAAACCTAGACCTCCCTCAAACTTTGGCTGGCAGACTCTATTCCAATTGATCATATGACATTTGGTTTTACCTAAAGACACCTAAATAAAATCCCTGCAAATACTATTGATTTCTCCATACACAGAATTAAGGATAATAACAACTTGCATAATGTATGAAGGGATGGTCAACAAGCAAGACTATGCAAGAGTTACTCTCCTAACTTGGGATAAAGAGTTCATTTTTAATACTGTTAGTTTTCACCTAATTTTGTATATAAGAAAAGCAAAATCCTTCTTGTTGGGTTTAAGATCATTGATTGGAATACCTAGATACTTTCCAAAATCTTTAGAAACTTTCCAAAAGGGAAGATTTCTCATTATTAACTGAGAGACCAGATGCTAAACAAAAATCATTTAGGACCCTATAGATTAAATTGGTCTGATTCAAATCAACTTTAGCCATCAATATAATGTTGTCAGCAAAAAAACAAGTTAGAAATATTGGGAACAATATTACTAAGAAAAAGGGAGCCACTTCTGCCCTGTAATCTTGTCTTGGATTAAGTGGGTCAATCTTTCTAAGCATAGCACAAAAATATATGGGGATATTGGATCCCCTTACCTAATACCTCTACTAGGATTAAAAGATTGAGAAAGATTATAATTCTAGTTTATGGACATAGAAACAGAGGATATACATTGATGAATAAGATCAATCAAGGTTGAAGCTAGGCCAATTTTCTGAAAGGAATTGATAATAAAGTCTCAATTAAGTTTATCATAAGCTTTTTCAAGGTCAATTTTTAGGATCATATATCCACTTCTACCTAATGACTGCTAAATGGCTAAGTTAATTACATCAAAGTTCTCAAAAAAAAAAAAAAAATTTCTAGTCCTATAACAGTTTCCTCCATTCCTTCATTGAGCCCGGTGTTGATCCAGCTACTGCTTCCACCTTTGCGGATTCACCATGATTCCTTGTTTTGACACTACATGCCTTAGAAACTGAATCTGAGACAGCTAGAACTCACACTTAGAGAATTTAGCATATAGTTGTCTTTCCCTCATAATTTGTAAAACGATCCTCAAATGCTAAGCATGCTCTTCCTGAGTCTTTGAATAAATCAGGATGTCGTCGATAAACATCATCACAAACTTATCTAAAAACTCATGGAAGGTTCGGTTCATGTAGTCCATGAACATTGCAAGCGCATTGGTTACTCCAAACGGCATCACCAAATACTCATATTGACCATAACACGTCCTGAAAGTCATCTTAGGTACATCCTCCTCCTTCACTCTTATTTGATGGTACCCCGACCTCAAGTCAATCTTAGAAAATACTGCAGCTCCCCTCAGCTGGTCCATCAAGTCATCAATTCTTGGAAGTGGATATTTGTTTTTTATAGTTACTTTGTTCAACTGCCAGTAATCTACACACATCCTCATGACGCCATCCTTCTTCTTCATCAATAACACTAGTGCTCCCCATGGTAATACACTTGGCCTTACAAACCGTTTCTGTAATAAATCCTCCACTTTCTTCTTGACCTCTGCCAACTCCACCGTTGACATCCTATATGGTGTTACAAAAATCTGGCTTGCCCCTGGAATGAGGTCAATGGCAAATTCTATCTCTCTCAGGCGGCAATTCTGAAACTTCTTCTGTAAAGACTTCTAAGAAGTCTCTCACCATCGGGATGTACTTCGGTTCCACCATACTTTCAGTTTCCATTAAGAACATGACCATAAAGGCCTTAGCGTTCACCGTGTTCTCCCAAGCACCTTGAATCAAAAGCCTTGGAACTTCTATCATTGACGCACCAAAAATCAAAGTCTTCTCTTTGCAGTTCAGCAGCATATGGTTGGCAGCAAGCCAATCCATTCCCAAAATCACATCCAATTGGGAAAGAGGCAAATAAATCAAGTCCATCTTAAACTCCCTACCATGCACCATTATCGAACATCCTAGACACGCCTACGACGTCATAACCGGCTTACCCATAGGGGTAGTCACCACAACATTGCATGACAATTCAGTCACATACAAACCCAGACTCTTCACATGATCCACAGATACAAAAGAGTGTGTAGCACCCGAGTCAGACAGTACATCAAGCAATCGAGCCTTAATAATGCATTTATCTTAGATCAGCTCCTCGGATTGGGATGTTTCTGCTCCACTCATGGCAAATACTCTCATAAGAATACTCAGCTTCGGCCCAGTACTCGGCCCTGTGCTCCCTCTTGACTCAAATCTCTGAGCTGTACTTGAATTGCCACTTCTCTGAGTAGCCTAGTTATTGGCAGTATGCCCCAACTTCTCACAGTCACTACAGTTCGTACGTGATTGTGGGCAGTCTCTCACTATGTGTAGTCCTCCACACTTGAAGCACTTGATCAACCCTCTAAAAAAGCCTGATTCTGATCTTGAGCCAGAACCAGTACCACTTGATGAACGAATTTTCTTTTGCAAAAAGATTTGTAGCTAATCTCATCAAAATATGCAAAATTTTTATGTAGTCTAGAATGCAAGCCTAGGTTGTCTCCAATGACTTTAGTTAGTAACATACATTGAACATGTTATAAACATTTACTATGAAAGCAATAAAAAAAAGGGTTTTGTGTTATTATAATTTTAATGTAAAAGCAAGTGATAAAATTAATGAGTTCAATCAATAAAATGTGCAATCCTTAGTTTTTTCATGTGATTCTATCCCTATCCCTCTCAAGATTCAATACTTTTTTTCTTCCTCTGAATTAGGGTAACTCAACAAGCGAAAATTAACCTTAAAATCCCAAACGAATTTAAGCAAATTACATGGGCTCCAACTCTTTTTTCCAAGATTACGCAACCTTAGAAATTAACTTAGGAATAAGCAAAACAAGTTAAGGATTTCATTAAATTGAATTAGGGTTAATTAAGCAATATCCCCCTCATTCAACTATTAATTCAATTTGAAAAGTTGGGAAAATGTAAATTCATGAAGGAAAATAAAATATGTTGACATTCATAGCTAGGAATTCAAGAATCCATGAACTCACTAAGGATTACAAGAAAGTTTATCCCTCCATAAGGATGGGTCTTACAAATTCAAGATGAAAACCAAGGAAATTCAATATCATCAATGCAAGAATTAAAGAAACATGAAGAGAAATTGTAAATCAAATCCTAAGATTGGCCTTGGCTGTCACCTAAGGATCCTAAGCTCTGCAAAATGCTCCCAAAGTGGCAAAGAATCTAAAAGTTATGGAAAAGTCCCATACCCTAATTTCTCAAATTCTATCTATAATGCAAAAATTTTCACCCATAGTAACTACTATGGTTTCATAGTGATAACGCGCAGTGTTCCATAGTAGTTACTATCGCTCCATAGTAGCCACGCGCAAGTCTTGTATTTTTGGCCTCTCTGGAGTTGTCACTTTGGTATCAGAGTAATAACGCACAGTGCTCCATAGTGGTTACTATCGCTCTATAGTAACCATGCATAGGTCTTGTACTTTTGGCCTCTCTAGAATTGTCACTTTGGTATTAGAGTGATAACTTTGGCTGCTCCAGAGTGTCTACTATGGTTCCAAAGTAAGCACACGCAACACTTCTTCAAACTGGGTCTCTGTAGTTGTTATTATGGAGGTTCATAGTGATCACTTTAGTCTGCCCTTCTGGACTTAGCTTGCTGTAGTATTCACTATGGGATCCAAAGTGATCACTTTCATCTCAAACTTTGTCAAATGCTAAAAATCCATGGAAAAAATCTAAAAATTCCTGCACAATTATTCAAATGATCAAAATTGCAAACTATATCTATGTAATTCAATGTAAATTAACCAAAAATTAAGAAACCTATGATATTTGACCAAAATGATGTTTTTATGTTATTTACACTTCCTAAGTTTACTTTTGCTATTAAGAAACATCAAAATGACAAGTAAAAATCCAATAAAATGTGGATTCATTTTACTCCTCTCCTAAGACGAAGTCCCTTTGGATTATGAGTAGCTAGAGCCTGAATATGGCCCTTTAGAGAACCTAGGGGGAGTCTTCTTTCTTACCTCATTGGATGACTCCCCCTAGTGTCCACCGTCTTGCCCTTAGAGTTAGCTTCAAAAATTCTGTTTTTGCTCACCAGAGTGGGAAAGTTGGTAAGTTAGAACATGCTGACTGCAGCTCAGATGTCTGGCCTTAACCCATGCTCAAACTGAGCACACAAGTCCTCCTCTCCATCCTCATGTTTATAGTGAGGCCAATACTCATTAACTCTTGGAACTTTGCAGCATACTCCCCTACAGTCATGTTTTCTTGCTTCAGCTCAAGGAATTCTCTAGCCTTTTGCTTTTTCAAATCTTAGAGAAAGTAGTTCATTAGGAAGCTCGCATTGAAAGCCTCCCATTGAATATAGCCACCCTCATGTGGCAAAGTCTAACTGGCAAACCTCTATTAGTCCTCCGCCCCCCAATATAGCATGTAGGTGACATATGTCATCTTGTGCTCCTCTCGGCACCCTATTGCGTGGAAGGTCTTCTCCATGTCAGCTAACCACCTCTGAGCTCCCTCCGGGTTGAATCTGCTCTCAAACTTTGGAGGATTATGCCTAGTGAAGGCAGACAACCCTCGATACTTAGCCAGTTCTTTGCCTTGGTTATGCACCAAGGTTTCCAGAATTTAAGTCATACGCTCCAAAAGATTGTTGGTAACTCTAGCTCCTCTACCTCTACCGGCCATTCTAATCTAAGCTAACAAATAATTCAATAAACCACATTGAACTTATCACATCAATAACAACATTTATAAATCAAGTAATCAAAACATATCAACACTCAGTTTGGACGCTCCAGCCCAATATCCCAGTCCGATTTGGATGAACTGCTCTGATACCAAAATTATAACACCTTAATTTAAATAAACAGTTTTCATAAAATAGGAATAATAAAATTTTTATTTAAAATATTTTTCAACACATAGTCTCATCAAAGTATTTCAAAATAATAAAGGATTACAAGTTTATATTAAATAACTGCTACAGGGCTAATTCAATTACATCAAAGTTCTCAAAAAATAAATTTCTAGTTCTATAGCAGTTTCATCTATCCATTCACTGAGCCCAGTGTTGATCGTCTTGGTTACCTAAAAAATAAATATAAGGGTGAGTACTCTATACTATTCAACACACACAAACATAGAGACTCATCCTGCATGCTTCACAGGTTTTCTAACATATTCTACTAAAGTGTAATAAATTACAAACACTTTTCAAACATTCCATTTAAATTCACAACTGATGCACTCACTGCACCAACAATATTTTACACACATGTAGCCACACTCACTGTGGTATTGTGATCACAGTTTCACACCATAGATAGTCGCAGGTTAGCTCCCATTTCACGGATACAACGTGTGCAATCATGAGCCCCTTGACAAAAGTATTAGTCATAAGTCAAGTTAGGAGGAGAACGTGTGACCT
The DNA here is from genome assembly GCA_024086825.1 of Abrus pulchellus subsp. cantoniensis. Taxonomy (NCBI): domain Eukaryota; kingdom Viridiplantae; phylum Streptophyta; class Magnoliopsida; order Fabales; family Fabaceae; genus Abrus; species Abrus pulchellus. The sequence goes on from CM044050.1 coordinate 14,311,604, forward strand.
GTGGTGCACCCACGCTCACTGTTGGTGCCACCACTATTTTCTCTTCTCCAAGGTATTTCTACCGCTCCCATCTTCCACACCCCTAGTATTTCACTGAACCATTTCAACATATTTATAATCGCATATAACATGTCATTCACACACATTTTTAGCTACATTCTCAATCACAAATAGAATTCATGTTCACATACAGCACACACACCCACATTCATTCGCGTTACATTCCACACACAACATTTCCATCACAATTTCAAGTACAAACAAATCATTCTCAATACACACATTATTCAATACCAACTACATTGTAGTCAACCACATAATTTCTATCATACACACTGTTCAACATTTATTACATTACATTCTACACAATCTTTCCACCACAATTTCACTACAATCAATCAATTTCCATCAAAACACTCATATTCCAAATCATCCACACTACAATTCATAGCAAAATAACGGATTTAAAGACACAAGAGATAGAGTAGAGTCTCCCTTACTTCAAATCGAAGACCCATAACGTAAATCAACAATGGAAGTGTTCCCTACAGGGATTTCATCCTAAACACATAGAAGAATCCCATAAGAACAAAGGAAACCCAAGAAAACAGAGAATGGGGATAAGAAACCGAAACCCTAACGATTAAAACTTACCTCTAAACGCCCCAAACGTGATTCCAACCTTCAATCTAGCTTCTAAACAGCCTTAGAGGCAATTTAATCAGTAAGAATGTGTTTGAGATTGAGAGAATCACAGAAGAAGGGAAGAGAAATGTAAAATAATCCATTTCTTCAAATCTAAACCCTTCAAATACCCTTTCTGGTCGCGACAAACCATGCTAAAGTGACATCATCTCTCACTACAGTGAAAATCTCAGAGGAAACTGCACTCTGATTTCTGCTGAATCTCACTCTAATGAGACTACACTAAAAAATGGACCCCTCACTACTACTCTCTCGCTGCAGTAATGGACCTATCGCTTCAGTGAGAATGCGACAATTTTACGCCCTTTTCCCAGGGCCTTCTCGCTACAGCGAGAACACTTTTGCTTTACATACTTAGCCTATTTCTCAATCAATTCTAGCCCAGTTCAAAAGTCAATACTCCTGTTACAATACATCTTACACTTACATGTTCACATATGCTTATATTTGTACCATACACACATCCACATCCTCACACAAAATAATATCATGCATTCCAACATCATACACACTGATATATACACATCCAAACAATAATTTACGTATTTATATCAATAATCAATAAATTACAAAACTCAGGGCATTACACCTTGTCTTCGATGTATGAAGCTAGACTAGTTTGCAGAAACTAGGTAAGGCAAAGATTCCCTAATCCTATTGGCTAAGAGCTTAGTCACAATTTTATAGCTAACATTACAAAGAGAAATATGTATGAAATTCTTGATATGTTTAAGGTTATCACTTTTGGGGATAAGGGTAATAGTAGCTTTATTTACAGCAGCAATGTTTCTTAGATTATTAAAAATGTCAACTACAAGCTGAAAGATGAAAAGGGCCAAAATATTCCATTAGCTCTTAAAGAAAATAGCGTGCAGCTCATTAGAGACGAGATTTAAAATTCCCAATGCTAAAAAGGAAGGTCTTAACTTCTTCCATAGAAAGGTTAGAATAAAGTCAAGCTTTATCATCATCCCTAAGAAGGGGAAAGGAGTTAATTGTGACAAGTTCAGGGCCAGAGGGGAAATTTCTAGCATATAATTTTTTAAAGAAAAGTAGAGCTATGGATTTTTATTTCAGGTGATCATATTCCCACTTATTATCATCATTTTTAAGGGCTTTCACCAAGTTCCTTCTCTACAAATTACAACAGCCTTCTGAAAGAAATTATTATTCATATCCCCTAATTTTAGCCAATTAGATTTGCAATGATGAAATCAGAACATTTCTTATTGGTCAAGAATGTGCTGATAATCAATCCAAAGGGAAGACATTAACTTAATGAGAAAAAGGTTATCACCCAAAGCTAGTTTCCTAGACATACTCTGAATTCTATTAAAAATATGTTTCTTCCTATGAAAGATATTCCCAAAAGTAGTTATACTCCAATCAGAAAAATTGGATTTAGATCTATCTATATTTGCATTTCAGGAGCTAGAAGGGATCTAGGAAATCATAACCTGGTTTATGAAATCCTCATGGGAAATCCAAGGGGGTAAGGAATTTAAAGCCTCTGTTTCAATTTGTGTGGTTATCACTATTCCTAATTTTGAGCCAGAGGCCAGCGTGATCTGATTTTAGCAAAGGGATGTGAATCAGGAAACTTGTAGAGAATATTAATTTCCAAGATTCTTTGGCAATAACTGTTCGAAGGGCAAGTGTACCCATCGAGAAGTAATAAAGGGTTCTTAAATTAAGTTCCTAAAATATCGTCCCACAAGGATTGATTTTCAATTACTAAGAATTTCCTAATTTAATTGTTTAAGCTTCAAAAATACGAAATTAATTAAAAACAAGAATTTATAAAATCAATTATAAAACTAAAAGCAAGAATACACTGCACGTCTTGATTAAACTTATCAAAGAGAAACCTAGGGCGTATAGGTATTCTCATTCAATCCTTTATGTTATTTTTCTATTTAGATCTAAATCTGATTTCCTTGTGATTACCAATTACTCATACGAATACTATTAATACACAATAGTCATGCAATATTAATATTCTTTTCTCTAAATTAACATCCCCAATGGTCATGCAAGACATCAATTTAAGAAAGCTTAAGGAACCTATGAACTTGTTAATTTAATAATGATTAGAAGAGAAAGATTAGTTTGATCCACCTAATCCTTTATCTTGTTTTACCCTATAGATCTATTAATTAATCGAGGTACAGTCGCCTGACGATATAATTAATTAGGATTAAGAAAGAAGTGCAATAGCATAAAATCTAACCATATAACGAAAATCAAATTAAGATTCAAACATCAAAATTCCATAAATTCATAAACAATAGTTCCCATAGCCTTAATTATGGACTTAGTTACTCATGCTAAAGAAAAGAACTAAAAAATATTTATGAATAAAGCCATAAAGAAAAGTAAACTAGAATGAGATAAGTTTCCAATCTTCAAGTATGGTCGCTCGAAGCTCCAAGTCTTGCCAAGCATGTGCCAAGGATCCCGTGCAAGAGAGACGAGATGAGATGTGTATTCCAAAGTCAAAGATAAGATGTCAAAAACGGTCCTTCAAAAGATGTCCTCAATGATGTATCAAGTCTTCCTTTAATAGGGTTTGAAAACCTTAAAAACTTTTTATTATTGGGCTTTCCGCGGATGAGCACGGTCATGCAAGGCCTTAAGCACGGCCGTGCATGGGCTTGAAGCACTCCTGTGCTTGTTTAAAGGGGCTGGGCATGCTGACTGCTGCAAAGCTCTAATCTTCAATCAATTTAGGCTCAAAATGCGCCCAAAATATACTTGCGGCCTCTTTATACAAAACTGCATAATTAATAAATAAATTAGTGTAAAACCAAATAAAATAAAGATCGAATATGAATATATGGGTTATAAAAGAGAGCCTAATTACATACTTATTTGTTTGCTTGTCCTCAAGCAAAGTGCTAGTTAAGAGAATAACATAATAACTTAAAACATAATACCATACAAGGAACTCGAGATAAAGAAGATAAAGAGAGCAACAAAAGTAATATCACTAAGCATAAGCAATCAAAAGGACTCCCAATTAGAATCTTATATTTCCATACTTTTTACTCAAAAATCAAACTAAGGTACTCTACTTTCCTCTCTCACTAAGGAAGAAAATGAGATATCACTCAGTTCTCCTAAATAAAAGTGTATTACCATAGGCTTCACTATAAACTGACTCTCTACTAAATCAATTAAATGCAAGTAAAAAACATGAGGTCTTTTTCAGGTTATAATATGGCCAAGGAGTTATAATAATTGAGGTGAGATAAATGAAAGAAAGGAAATATACAAAGGAGTAATAAATTATAACAATTATAAACATCCCCTAAGTTTACAAATGAAGCTCTTGGAATAATTTTTATATTTTTGTATATGAACAGTATCTTTACTCCTCTCTCCTTTCAATCATATATAACCCTTTTTTTTCTCTTTTTTTTATTTTTTATTTTCTTTTTCATACTTTCTTTCTTTCTTTTTGCACATGAGAGATATAGAGGAGAATTTATCAAACAATTCAGCAACTCAATTGCTCCATTCATAAACTCAAGGTCATCAAAATATTTTATAAATTTAATGTGAGGGACCGAAAATATCAATAAAGCTTAAAGTGGGCAATTAGTTGTATCTCAAACATGATGAAGGCCAAGAATAAAAATCCTATTATGCTTCAATCATATTAAAATATGCAATTGAAAAGAGAAGTCTTAAGTTGGTTACAAGTTAAGTTCTAGAGCACAAATCTTAAGGAGATAATCACACAAAACAATGAGGAAAGGGGTACAATTAATTAAATTAAGATAAAAATCCCCTTTAAGGCTCAAAACTCACATCTGTGGGTTAAAGTTTAACGTAGAGCATAAAATTAGGAACTTAGCTAATTATTAGTTTCCAAATAAAATATAATATCAATAATAATCACTCAACATGCTCTTCTATCTAAAAAAATTGAGTTTCATGAGGGAAAAAGTTTTAAATTATCATAAAAAATAGCATAGGCACTTTACTCAATAACATGCAATATCAATCATATAATTAGGAACTACTCCCCCATACTTAAAGCGAAACATTGTCCCCAATGTTTGAAACAAATCAAATTAAAAGCATGCAAAGAGGACAATTGAATAAAAAGAAAAGAGATTCCCTGATAGTTCTTAGTGTGATGGCTTCGGGTGAGGGAGCACGGCCATGTTGAAAACGTAAGCACGCCCTTATGACTTAATGCACGGCCGTGTATGGTACGAGCACGAGCGTGCTTTCAGATCAGAGCTCAAAAGTGTGTGCGAGAACAATCAACTCAGTTCTTACAGTCTTTCAATATGCTTATTCTTTATTCTGCAAATAAAAGAACAATAGAAAAATTAAAATAAACAAAAGAAAAAATAAAAGAAAATAAAATACACAGGTTGCCTCCTGGAGTGCTTGTTTAACGTCACCAGCCTGACGTTCCTATTAAATCATGGTGGGAAGAAGGTATGAGTCTCAAAGGTGACTCCCTTGATATGCAATTGTCTCTCCAGCAGCTTTGCCTCCCCAACATCTAGTACATCAGAAAAAGTAGTCATAAGATGGGGATTAAAATAAAGAGAAGAAAATTTAAGCTCTAAATTAGGAGGCTTATTAATAGGTAGTTTAAGCTTTTGTCTTTTCTTCTTCTTATGTTGCTTCCTCCTTGGCCTTCTTCTTGTGGTTCCATGCTTCATATAAATTGGAGGAGGAGAAGCAACATCCACGGTGCTCACAAAGTGATAGGACTCTTGGCTAGAAGGATACTTGAGAGAATTGAAAACTTGAAATACAACTTCCTCATCATCCAGCCTCAGTGTGAGCTTCCCTTCTTGTACATCTATGATGGCCCTAGTAGTAGCTAAGAACAGTCTCCCTAGTATGATGGGGACATCATCATCTTCCTCCATGTCAAGTACCATAAAGTCAGCAGGAAATATAAACTCACCAACTTTTACAAGTACGTTCTCCATTATGCTTTTGGGGTATGTGATCGACCTATCTACCAGCTGAAGTGACATAGAGGTCGACTTAGGTTTATGCATTCCAAGCTTCCTGAAAACAGAATAAGGCATAAGATTAATACTTGCTCCTAAATCACATAAAGCCTTATCAATATGAGTTTTTCCAATTGTGCAAGGAATAGTAAAACTACCTGGGTCCTTAAGCTTAGGTGGAAGCTTTTTAAGGACTATAGCTGAGCACTCCTAGGTAAGCTTCACAGTTTCATGTGCTTTCAGCTTTCTTTTATTGGTTAAAATCTCCTTTAAAAATTTAGCATATTTAGGCATTTTAGAGATAGCATCAATGAAAGGCATATTGATGTGCACTTTGCCCAATAAGTCTAAGAACTTGTGGAACTCTTCATCATAAGGAGGGTGACCTTGCAACCGCTGTGGGAAAGGTATCTTAGGCTTATAGGGCCTTGGTTGAACAAGAGGCTCTTTCTTCTTTTCTTTTTCAGGCTCATCGCTTGAAGCACAACCTTGTTCATAGTGATGCATGGCCATGCTTTGATCACTATGATGGGTGTGCTTGTATAAGCACGATCGTGCTTTAGTTTCAGCAGGGGCGTGCTCATCAGTAAGCACAGGCGTGCATGTAGAATCAACATGGGCGTGCTTCTCTATAAGCATGGGCGTGCATGTGCCTCTGTTCTGCGATTCTTGTAATTTCTTCCCACTTCTAAGAGTGATGGCATTGCATTGCTCCCTTGGATTAGGCTCAGGCTGAGATGGCAATGTTCCCATCACTCTTTGACTCAGAAGGTTTGTAATTTGCTCCAGTTGTAAACTTATTTTAGAAGAGTTGGCTTGTATTTCAAATTTAACTTCAGCAAACCTCTTATCAGTTCTCTCAACATGTTGGTCCAACTTGGATTCAATTTCTGTCATCCTCTTATCAGAGTAATGCACATATTGCATCATTTGTTCTTGAAAGTTGGATTGAGATCTAGGAGCTTCTTTTCCTTCTGGTCTTACTCCCTGACTTTGCATATGAGGAGGGCGATAAATACTTGAATTTTGGTTTCCAAAGCCATTCCCTCAAGAATTAGGAGGATTACTCCTCCACCCTGAACTGTGATTGCCCAAGAAATTTGCCTCCTCTTGCTTAGATTCATGGCTTGCAGGAGCTCTTACAGGTTGGTCTTGAGCCTTCATTAAAAATTCTAGTTGCTTTGTAAGGGCTGTCATTTGATTTATTAGTGAACTGCTGCTCTTTGCTTGGTAGACTGGGGCAATCTCTTTCCTCTTGATATCATAAGAGTCAGCAATGTGCCATTGAAAGCTAGAAGATATCATCTCATCTATTAGTTTGTATGCATCATCTGGATCTTTTCTTATGAGGGACCCTCCTGCTGCGGCATTAATTGTAGCCCTGGTAGTGATTGACAGGCCACTATAAAAGATTTGCACCTGTCTCTATGTCAGAAAATCATGATGAGAACATCTTCTCAAAAGCTCTACAAATCGCTCCCATGCCTCAAATAAAGATTCAGCTTCATGCTGTTGGAAGCAACATATCTCCGTCATAAGCTTAAAGGACCTTGATGGAGGAAAGTACTTTCCCAAGAATTGTTGAGTAAGATCCTCCCAAGTTCTGATGGAATTGGCTAGGAGTGAGGAAAACCATGCATTCACCTTTTCAGATACTGAGAAGGGGAAAAGTCAGAGTCAAATAGCATCGTTGGAGACTCCATTGTACTTGATGGTATCCGTCAATCGGAGGAACTTTGTCAGATGAAGATTGGTGTCTTCATTAGGCATGCCTCTAAACTGTATAGAGTTCTGGACCATGGTTATTAGTGCTGGTTTCAATTCAAAATTGTTGGCCTCCACATTTGGTGCCGCAATGCTTCCAGGAGTGCCTCTAGTAGTGGGTGTCATGTAATCTTGAATTGATCTCCTTCCCTCTGCCATTCTTTGCTCTCTCACTTCTTTTCTTTGTCTACGCGCTGTTCTTTCAATCTCCGGATCAAATAAATAAGCTGTAGAGCACTTAGAATGAGTGAGCATACATAAAATAAAACACAAACTGCTTAAATCAATTAAATTTGAGATTTTCTTAATATTGAAAAAGTAATCCCCGGCAACGGCACCAAAAACTTGTTCGGATGGTAAGTGTACCCATCGAGAAGTAATAAAGGGTTCTTAAATTAAGTTCTCAAAATATCGTCCCACAAGGATTGATTTTCAATTACTAAGAATTTCCTAATTCAATTATTTAAGCTTCAAAGATACGAAATTAATTAAAAACAAGAATTTATAAAATCAATTATAAAACTAAAAGCAAGAATACACTGCACGTCTTGATTAAAGTTATCAAAGAGGAACCTATGGCGTATGGGTGTTCTCATTCAATCCTTTATGTTATTTTCTATTTAGATCTAAATCTGATTTCCTTGTGATTATCAATTATTCATACGAATACTATTAATACACAATGGTCATGCAATATTAATATTCTTTTCTCTAAATTAACATTCCCAATGGTCATGCAAGACATCAATTTAAGAAAGCTTAAGGAACCTATGAACTTGTTAATTTAATAACGATTAGAAGAGAAAGATTAGTTTGATCTACCTAATCATTTGTCTCGTTTACCCTATAGATCTATTAATTAATCGAGGTACAGTCGCCTGACAATATAATTAATTAGGATAAAGAAAGAAGTGCAACAGGATAAAATCTAACCACATAACGGAAATCAAATTAAGATTCAAACATCAAAATCCCATAAATTCATAAACAATAGTTCCCATAGCTCTAACTATGGACTTAGTTACTCATGCTAAAGAAAAGAACTAAAAAACATTCATGAATAAAGCCATAAAGAAAAGCAAACTAGAATGAGATGAGTTTCCAGTCTTCAAGTACGGTCGCTCGAAGCTCCAAGTCTCACCAAGCATGTGCCAAGGATCCTGTGCAAGAGAGAGTGTATTCCAAAGCAAAGATAAGATGTCAAAAACGGTCCTTCAAAAGATGCCCTCAATGGTGTATCAGGTCTTCCTTTAATAGGGTTTGAAAACCCTAAAAACTCTTTATTATTGGGCTTTCCGCAGATGAGCACGGTCGTGCAAGGCCTTAAGCACGGTCGGGCATGGGCTTGAAGCACTCCCGTGCTTGTTTAAAGGGGCTGGGCGTGCTGACTGCTGCAAAGCTTTAATCTTTTATCAATTTAGGCTCAAAATGCGCCCAAAATATACTTGCGGCCTCTTTATACAAAACTGCATAATTAATAAATAAATTAGTGTAAAACCAAATAAAATAAAGATCGAATATGAATATATGGGTTATAAAAGAGAGCCTAATTACATACTTATCGATAACCCTATCAATCCTTTCCATAAGATTACTTCTCTACCAAGTAAAGGGAAATCCTTTAGCATCCATATCTTGAAGGCCACATTGGTTTAGGTAGTTAGCAAAAACTTGGATATTACTAAGGTTGGTAGGACTACCTCCCCCTTTTCAGTTTCAAACAATATTAAGTTAACATCACCTGCAACATACCAAGGTATATCAACAGTGGCACTAAACTCTATGAGTTCATTCTAACAGTTCACTCTCTGCTCTGATGAGGGCTAGCATAAACAGAGGATAAAATCCAATCCTTTTGCTTTGGACTATTGATTTTTAGGTGTATAAAGTATTTTGATTTGTTTAATACATCAGCCCTCACCTTTCTAGAATTCTAGTAGCACTAGATGCCACCAGAAAACCCATAATATCCACTCTAGCTTATTGGTAAATGTTAATTTTATTAATAATTTTCTCAACAAAATCTAGGTTATAGATGTTAATCAAATCATTTATTAGCCTAGAGAAAGTTTTACCCCAGCACCCTTACAATTCTAAAAGAAATAGTTCATAGGAAACTAGGCTTGAAAGATGTTAACATCCTTAGGATGTTGGGAACTACAATTATGGTCATCCAAGGTAGATTCCTTACCAAGTTCCCCACTCCTTTATTTATCACTACTATCTAGATTCATAGGTTGCTTATTCTCAGGATGCATATCTGAATAAGTCTTGTTTAATAAATGGAGAGTGTACCAATGTTAGGTAGGATTAAGGCCAATAATGTTTTGGATTAAGCTCTTATACTTGGTATTATTTTGTAACTCTTTTTGTATTCTGCTCATAAGGAGCAAAGTGTCTAGATTATCCCAGTTATCCTTTGGTTGGCTTCCTATATTATAATAAGGGATATTATCTTTAGATATTTGAAGGTTTCCCTCTCTGTCCCTCTCCAAGGTCCCTAATTTAGGTTGTTTTTTATTTGGTTTCTTATGAGGAATAGTCCTCGTGCCATTCATTTGTTTATGATCTGATTAGTTAGCTGGTTATCTTTCTAACTTAATTAGATTAGACTATGGGTTCCAACATCCTGTTGAATTTTAGGGGATCCCTTCTAGTCAATCTCCTAGATAAAACTTCTTAAGATCTTAAACCTAGAGTCTGACTTGGTCTTCTTACCCTTACCATTGCTAATTAGGGCATTACTCTGATGGAATTGATTAGGTTTCTTTCTAATAGGCTTCTTTGCTAGCATCTAAGGCCTAAAGTGATCTATGGTTTTATTATTGTTACTGTCCTGACTATCTTGACTAAGTTGTTTAGTTGATTCCTCTAGAGGAAAGGGTTCCTCAAATTGCTTTTCTAATGTAGAACTACTAATATCCATTTGGTTATCATTCTCATTATATGGTTGAAAGGGATCTATGCAGTTTTCCTGCCTATGTCCATACTTCCCACACTTGAAACAGATCAAGTGCAAGTTTTCATATTCCACCTTCAATTCTTGACCTAGGACTCTAAAGGACAGTATAAGGGTTTTCGTAAGATTTAACTCTGCAAATTCTAGCAAATTTGCCCCTAGCTAACAAGAAGTGTGATGGTCAATTTTTAACATAGACCCTAGGCAGGCTCCTACCTGCCATAGGAACTTTTCATTGTATAATTCCAATGGGAGATCAGGGATACGAACCCATGCAATAATCTTTCTAAGATTATAATCTTTTGGCCAAAATAGAGGCCGCCGCCTTTGAACAAGGAGGTAATGATCAAGGATAAGCCAAGGCCCCTCAAACAAAGCACATTTATAGTCATCAATATTATCAAATTTCACCAGAAAAAGCTCATTATTAAGATCAAGAATTTTCAGGGGTCCATTTTTACCGCAGATGCTATTTAATTTTTGATTTAGATAATTAAAGCTAATGGTTTTACTTAGGAGTTTGACTGTTAGCGTGGACTTCCAAGGGAGCACCATGTTTCATAGTCCTCTAGCAGGATTTTAAAATTAGGGCATAAATCTTGGTTTTTTCCCCCCTAATCTCATCATGTTCATCATTATTCGAAGCTATATTAAGATCCTCAAGAACAGAGTTTATTATTTCCTCTTCCCTAAGATCAATGTCTAACTCTTTATATTCAAGAACATTATCTTTATATGAAGTATATTTAGATCTATCAAGTTCCGATGTCACCTGATTTGCTTGCATGTTAACAGAGGTATACTCCTACATGTTCTCCCTCCTTTCATCTTGCACAAAGTCATTATCTACCTTCACCTTCTTCTTGCTTCGGTTCATCTAGCCAGGCTTCTCGATTGACTGCTTTTCATCATCTAGTTGCTCTATCTCGTAGATTCACATCGATGATGGTTGATCGCGAGTGTCGCGCTCGGACAAATTATTAAAAATCAAATTGCATAAAAATTATGTAGTATGAGGTGCAATCTGAGTCGTCTCCCAATGATGATAATGTTATACGATTATAAATTTAGATGGGATTTGATTTATAAAATAATGTTGATTAGAATAAAAAGTTAACAAGAATTTAAAACTCTAATCCAAGAATTTAGAAGAACTACGACCACTCTATCACTGGATTTCAAGAAGATGCATCAACCAACAAATTAGTGATTAACATTAAATTCGAATGAAACCTCAATTCAAATTAAGCATTCACACAAGAACCCTCATGCATTCGATTAACACACAATTCGCTCAAAGTTCAGAAACCTCTACATCCTAATCGATTTGTGTTAATTTAATTCACCAATGCCATTAATCTTAGATCTAAAACCTGAAAATCTAATTCATACTCCTTCAAGAATTAATTACATACATCAACCAAATAATATATAATCAAACAACTGCACAATTATCAATCCAAACGAAGAACTTCAATTAGAAATCATAATTAGCAAAAGGAGAAAAAAGGAAGAGATGAAACTAAATTTGTTGTTGAATAAATTGCGAAACTGATCCTCAAGAGTGTTTCAACCCCTTTTTTAATTCTTGGACTAGATGAAAGTCTAAGCCTCCATGAATGGAGGGAAACAATTCCTAAAGGGGAGAGAGAACGAGAGAGAGAAGAAGAAAAGAGAAGAGAAGAGAAGAGCCAAAAAATTTTAAATTCCAAATTCAAAATTCTGTTTGTCACTTTGTTCCATTTTTTCGGCTATGAAAACGACCTCCTTTTGATTGGTGTCCTGAAAGACAATTGTAGCCTTGGATCTCAGCTTCAAAATTCCACTAGAATGGGTTTAATCGGATGTCTGTGGACTGAGATATGACCCAAATACTGCACCTTGCTTAGGATCTATGACTGTAGCATTCTGACTTTTTCCAGGTCCAGTTTCAGCTTCTTATCATCAGAATTGGTTTTTGACCTCTTCATAGGAATTGTATACCTTTCTCTTAGCTTTCCTACAAATCAAGAATTACAATGAAAGGAGTTCTACAACTCAAGATATGGTCCAGAAACCAAAATAGTATTAGAATTTGCCAAATATTGGAAAAATTAAATAAAGCCTAAATAAAATTCAAACATCATAAAATGATCCAATTCAACCAATTAGGCACAAAAGAGGATTAATGAGCTAGGAATGAGAGGAAATAATGTTATAGAAATCCAATTGATCAAATTTCCCCACATTTAGCTCTTGCATGTCCTCATGTAAGACACAATCAAGCAAATAAAAACATGTAACCTAAAAAATCATAGAATAATCAAAACAAATAAACAAATTCTCCAATGAATCCTTAAAAGTGCTGAACTTAGGGACACAAGATCAAATAAAGCATCAAGAGTTCTATAACAATCAAACATCCAACTCCCAACTCTCAAAAATGCAAGCCAAGTAATATCATTCAAAGTGTATAGATCAAGCACGAAAGATCTCACAAGATGGTGTATATAACTCAACTCTCAAGTGTATGGTTCAAAGTGTTTCACTCAAGTCACCTCAAAAGATAATGCATTTCCATAAGCTTGTTAATCTTCTACTTCTCCACTACTTCCAATCATATGGAAACACAAATCAAGAGGGCTTTATTCAATGGTTGTAATGGGGCTAAGGTAAGGGTAGGAAAATATGAGGATATGACAAGATACAACCGAAGAGAATAGGAATAACATTGGTCCTTAAACAAATCAAGCCATAACATACATTTATTCTCCTTGGACTTCCTTTTCCCTTCATCAAAATTTCCTATTTTCTTTGTAATAATTTTTTTAATTTCTTTTTCTTCATTTTTTTTTCTTTTCTTCTTGCATTCTTTCCGAACCCCCACACTTGAAATGCAATAGCATTAATGAAACCAATGCACTCCCTATTTCCTAAGGTTAGGTATAACATGGTTTTCCACTTAAAGCTTATAATGTGCTAAAAGCCAAAGAATGGTCCATAAGGTTCAAAAGGGCTAAACAAAGGGCAAAATGCAAGGTAAGCTATATGGCCAAGTGGGTACAAATTTGAAAGAAATGCCTCTATCATGTTCATAATTGCATATGAAAATTGTAGCCTCAAAGAAGAATCAAAACAAGTTCTAGAATGAACTTCTATCTTATCATTAAATATGATAAAATCTCATTAACTTATAATCATGGAATAAAAGGAATATAATCATATTAATCACCCAAAATAATATATCAGAAATTCTCATACAATCATATAATTATTCCATCACATTTCTCTTTTTCAAATACACATTCCCAATACATTATGATTACAAATATATGATGCCTCCAACATTTCCTGAGGTCTTATACAGCTAGGTAAATAGTCACTAGTTAGCCTATACACATAGATATAATGTCTACAATAACAAGCCCCTTAGCAAAGGTATAGTCAGGAGAAGAGTAAGGCCATGTGATGCATTTACACTCAGAAAGAGTGTGTACACATACGTGAATGTGGCTGACGACTGTACGTTGCCCCCATATTTTCATATTGTCTCCGGACTCCATATCCCAATGTATCTCTGTAACTATTTACACTAGTCCTAATCAACACTTTACACTCATATCACATTCCTTTTCATACTACCTTCATTATTCAGCTAAAAGAACGTGCTTAGTAAAGCACTTTTGGACTAAGTCCACATCACTTATAGAAACATTATACAATTTTAATCATCAAGTCATTCAGATAAATGTCATTAACCTTTTTATCACAATCACTTAATTTCTAACTACTAGATAATATTTACTCATTGTGCTTCCAGCTAAATTCTCATATATATGTCGACATATAGTATAAACATCCCAGATCAACAGACATAGTATTACATCCAAATCCATTAAAATACATCATTAATAGTTATTTATCATATACTATTAAGCTTTCATTACAATTAAACATTATCCAACTGAGGTATCATACTTTCTTATGACATGTCCGAACTAAGTACTTATTACATATTTCACAGAAATATAACACGAACATGTCAATTAACCACTATACATCATCATTATTTACAATACTCAAACAACATTCAATCATATATTCATATGCAAGGAGTACACAAGATATTTATATATACATATACTATGTTTTAATGATGAAATAGAGCTCTTCTTATCTCGAGATAAAGATTTAGGGAGAGATTGATGAAGACTATTGCTTAACAATAGGAGTATTTCCTAGATATCACAAGATACCCTTAAGAAATAGAAAACGAAGAGAAATGAACGAGAATATAGAATCAAAGTTGGAAGAACTTACTTAGAGTCACTTAGATTAGACGTCCAAGTTTGGATTCAAGTAACAATCGAGGTTTGGAGGAAGGTTCTCTGAGAAAATGAAGTGGAAGTTCAAAGAGAAATAAGAAAAGATGTAGAAATGAAACATAAAGAAATTTTTATGTTATAAATCTCTTAAATACCCCTCAAATCTCACGCACTCTCGCTTGAGCGATTATGCTCTCGCCTGGACAAGAACACCAAACAATGGTCATTCTAGACTTTTTCTAATATTTTCACTTAAGTGAAGGTCATTCTCGCCTAAGCAATAAGGGGTCTAGAGAGTTACTCAATCTTTCCTGCGAGGCTGCCTGAGCAAATCTTATCTCACTTGGTCGAGAACTTTGATCGCTTGACACTTCTCACCTGGCCGAGAAGACAATTGGGCCAACTTTATCCAGTCTTGCCTGAGCAAGACTCATCTCGCTTAAGTGAGATTGCCCTGAAATCTTTTGGTCTTGGCCACTCAGTCTCGCTTGAGCAATACCTTATGCACCAAAACTCTATCAAACATCACCAATTCAAATCAAAACATATTCCAACATTACCCAATATTAAAATAATTATTAAACAGTAAATAAATAAAAAGAGAGTGTTACATACACCTTTGTGTATCCTAGATCTTCGTACCTCATTTTAAGAAGGTATGCATTCAAATGCAATTTGAATTTATAATAAAAAATAATATTTTAATTAATATAATGTTGAATATCATTTTATATTTTTTTAGAGTTCTTCACAAATCCTATTTTTAAAGTTAATGATTTTTAGAATTAAAATTTTTACATCCACGGCATAGTCTTAATTTATCATGAAAATGAAGTTTTGTGTTGATACATTGTTCAATGTTCCTTTAGATCTTTCTCATGTCCTTCTTGCACAATGGTCGCTTTTGTATCGCACAATTTTTTTAACATTCACTTAAGCTAATTTTTCTAGCTTAAGCAAAAATTACACAAAAAAAAAAAATCGTTGAAGGTAATTCACTTAAGTGATACATAAATTGCTTAAGATATGCAATATAGTACAACATTAGCTTAAACAATGAATATTAGTTTAAGCTAATGGGTGCTAACTTAAGTGAATTTGACAAAAATTTTAGATTCATTACGCCAAAATAAAGACGTGAAAGCGGTTCCATTTTAATTTAGAGAGCATTTAGAACTGCTCTAAAATCTCGTGCTATCCAATGTATTGCACTTAAGAGAGTGGTTAAACAACTGCTCTCAAATGTTGATATTAGAGAATGGTCCTATGTCGAATCGCTTTCACAAAGTGAATATAATTTAAATTATACTGCAAATCTGAAATTTGAAATATCTTTCTTTATGAGTTTTCTATTATGTTCAAAATTTCTTCATTTTTATTACAAATCAAAATTAAAACTTGTTGAGTTTGAATGTTGTATTAACCAAACAGTCCATATTTACAACATTATTAAGTAGAGAAAAGAGAATAAATTAATGGGATGATTCACGGTTAATAGAGAAAAAAAGAAAGAAAGAGAGAACAAAGAAAATAATAAGAAGTTAGCAACAGATGTAAAAGAAACTAACTTTGTTAACGTAGAGAAAACGAAGAGAACCTACAGTTAAAAAGGCAGAGAACAACTTTGTTAGCATATAAAAGATAAAGAAGACAAAGAAAATGAAGAGAACTTACAGATATAAAAGTGACTAACTTTGTTAGCAAGACGAAGAGATTTGAAAGCGTGTTTCATTTATAAGATAGAAAAAAAGACTTTAGAGATCGTTTTCTATTAACCACTCTCAGAAGTATAAATTAGAGAACGGTTCTCTATCAATCACTCTCAGAAGTATACATTAAAGACCAATTTTTTTTATCAACCGCTCTCAGAAGTATATATTAGAAAGCGGTTCTCTATGAACTGCTCTCTAAAGTGTGTGACTTTAGATAGTGGTTAACAAAGAACCGCTCTCAGAAGTGTATATTAGAGAACGGTTCAATATTAACCGCTCTTAGAAGTATACCTTAGAAAGCAGTTCAATGCTAACTACTCTTTAAATATATTATTATAAAACAGTTCGTACTAACTATTATTTAAAGATATTATTATAAAGCAGATCATACTAACCGTTGTCTAAGTTAGCTCTCCAAAAGCTTGTTTTTGTCATAGTAATTCATTTATCTCTTTGATTTGCTTAAGCATATAGGTATTGGCTTAAGCAAAATTTTGACAAAATTTTTTAGTTCATCACTGTCCAAATTTCTCTTGAGTGGATAATGATGGCTTAAGTGAAAATTATAGCGAATGAATTCCCTGTGTTTTTTTTTTTCTGGTTCAACGAAATCTCTTTAGTCATTACTCTTATTTTGATCAAACTAAAGTATTAATTTTTAGATAATTGATATGAGTATATGACGTTTTCAAATTTACAAAGATCACAGTTGAAAGTATAACAATCCAAAGGGAGAATGATTATGTAGGTTTAGGGTTTAAGATAAATTTAGGAAATGAGTTTGCATACTATTAAGGAGGGAGAAATAAAGAGGAATTGAAATAAGAGAAGGAGAAATTGAATAAAGTTTTTACAACAATATTCTAAGAGTGGATTACTTGATTCCATTAGATCTCTTGTCTTGGATATCTCTTTTCAAACTTTTATCAAGTAAATTTCAACTGTAACCACTCAATTTATCGTTAAACTTTACATTGAAAATATAAAATAAATTTTTTAACTTGCTTAAAAAATAAAGATGAGAGTGAGTTTAAGAGGTTATGATATAGTTTCACATGAATGAACAATTATGTTCTTTTTTAAAAGATAACTACCTTAAAAAAATAATGTTAAAGAAAGATCTATTTTAAATATCTAAGAGATTGAGATTCTTTCTCTGTAAAATTTTTTAAAGATTAAATTTTAAATATTCAAATTTTTAAAACATGTTATAGTAGATCATTTTACTAAATTATTTGTAAGTCACTTACTTTACTAACTTACCATACCCTTCCCCCAAAAAGATGTTATAATTTCGTCTTTCAACAATTTTTTTGGTGGAGGCTACTGTGAGTTAGCGTGTTATATGACTCATAAATAAGATAGCAATATGACATGCTATAACATGTTTTAAAAGTTATAATATTTATAATTTAATCCTTAATAAATTTTGTATGTTAAAGATATCCAAATATTAGATATTTAAAAGAAGTCGTTTATCATTTTTTTTTAAATCATCTATCTTGTCTAGAGAAAGAGTTCTTGAAGTTAGATCCTTTTTCATTTAAGTAAAACTCAACCTTATTATTTCAAACTCACTTCTTTTTCATCTTTATTTCTAAAGCTAGTTCAAACATTTTTGTTATGTTTCTAACTCCTAGTTTGATAGATTCTGTAGATGTGGTTGAAATTTAAACATTAAAAGTTTGAAAGAGATATTTACGACAAGAGATTGAATTGAATGAGTTAATCTCGATTTGGAATAGTGTTATAGAATTTTTTTAATTCTTTTTTATCCTACTTCAATTCTTTCTTGTTTTTCCCTCTCAAATATCATGCAAATCTATTTCACAAATCTAAAACCTAAATAATCATGTTCTTTAGGCATACTATACTTTAAACTGTAATATTTGTAAATAAAACGAATTAAATACATAAACATCATCTAGTCATCTTAATTCTCTTAAAAATAAATAATTTCGCTACAGGGATAATGACTAAAAAGATGTAGTTAAAGGCTAAAAATGGCATAAAATTCAATCTCTGTAATTTTTACTTAAGCCTTGCTAAATTCTCTTGAGCTAATTTTAAACAATGATGAACCAACAAATATCGTGATAATTTTGCTTAAGCCATATATATTTGTCTTAAGCAAATGTTAAAAAAATTGCGTGGCTTAAGTAAAGTATTACATGCGTAAGCGACCAGCAAATTATATTTTATCTGTGATTTTTCATTTAAGTAATTTAACATTTGTCTTAAAGAAATATAGGAGTTATTGTGAGAATCGGTTTGCAATCGATGTGCAGAAAAACATAGTAAAGATATGAAATGACATTTAATAATCAATTAATACATAATCAGATTTTAATCATAAATTGAAATTGTGAGAGTGGATGAAAATGTTTAAATGTGAAAATCATGAACTTCGTATATACAGTTTAAGATGAATCTTATAAATCTAAAATGACATTCAAATTTCTATTGATTCAAAAGTTTTTTATTATAAATTAAAACTCAATCTGTGCATATGAATGCAAATCTTCTTAAAATCACAATCTAGATACGAGATATATATAATATTTGCTTGAAAATATTAAAAAATAATTATGAATACAACTATAAAGATAATAAAGATAAAAACTAACTAATTTTGAAGGTTCAAAAAGTAATTTTAAAAATGTTTAAAAAGAATTGAATCATAAATATATAATAAAGATAAAAACTAACTAATTTTAAAGGTTTAAAAAGTAATTTTAAAAATGTTTAAAAAAAACTGAATCATAAATATATAAGAACTGTTATTAAATTAACAGTAAAAAAAATTTAACATTTATATTTTTTAAAATTTACTAAGTTACTGGTAAAAAATTTTAATCGTTTATATTTTTTATATTATATTCATCTAAAGAACTCCACTCACTCATGCAACACCTATTTGTTGACTAACGTTAAATTTCATCAAATTTTTATATTTATTTTAGTTATTTAATTTTTAATAAAAGTTTAAATATGTTTTATTGTTAATACTGTTAACTTTATTTAAAAATTTTATCTTTTCAATCATAACTTTGATCTTCTGTCTCCGATCTCTTCTCTTCCCCTTTGTCATCACAAAATCCCTTCTCTTGCTCGGGTAATCCTTCATGGCATGTGCGAGCTCTTGCGCTCTCTTCCCATCACACCTATTTTCAACAATGAAATGTGTAGTGAGCATGCACTGTGATGCGTTCAAGAGGAGAATCTCGTAAAGAAATTTAAGTCGCTAGTGTTGAAGACAAAGAGAAGCTCAAGATCAACATGGGATTGGACGAGAAAGTTACGCACGTAAGCGACAACTATGAGATGGTTCTATTCCCAAAAATTCGAGTGGCTTCTTTAGTGGAGGAAGAAGCGAAGCCTTCACAAATTAAGGTAGGAGGATTACACTTGTATCAGATGCCAAGGCGATTCGCAATAATTTTGATTCAGCTTGGGATGTAGAGGGTGCTATATCATGAAGAGAAAGGTGAAGAGGATGGCTTCACTACGCCAAAAATGAGATCTAAGAGCGGTTTCGCATGAATTAAGAGAGCGGTTAGTGATGTTTTAAAATGACGTGCTATCCAATGTTGTCATTTTTAGAGAGCGGTTATTTAACCGCTCTGAAATATACATCTTGGAGAGCGGTTGGCGGTTAACTGCTCTCAGAAGTTCACTAAAGAGAGCGGTTAAGCATGTAACTGCTCTCTTTTTTGACCTTTTGAGAGCGGTTCAAAGACAACCGCTTTCTAAGTTTACTATTGAGAGCGGTTATTAGTCGAACTGCTCTCATAAGTGCAATTTAGAGAGCGGTTATTCGTTGAACCGCTTTCATAAGTGCAATTTGGAGAGCGGTTCTAGAACCGCTCTCCAAAGTTAAGAAAAATTTTGAGATATTTAATAAAACTGGCATAAAACTTTTTTTTAGCAAACTTGATAAATTATACAGTATTATAAATCCAATTCAAACAGAATATAATTGTGAAACAGAGTCTGATGTAGCAAAATTTCAGAGCTATTTGCACATTGTATTATTAAATTACAACTCACATGTACAAATTACAATCTCGTCAGAGTCTCATATTTACACATTTTTCCTAGGGTTGAAAGAAAATTGTCTAAATATTGTAAAAGAACACTAATAATCTATTGTGCTTAATGTGTCCTTTAAATATCTATGGTACAGATATGCACACCATTCCTTTTGCAATTGATAAATTTTGTTGTCAAGAAAAGTTGGCATCTGCACCTCTGGAAAGTACTAAAATAAAAGGACAGGAAAAACAAAGCTTATTTAATTAACTGAAATAATAAGCATATGGCAAACGAATTGGAAAGTGTAAGATTATTACATTTACTAGGATTACAGTTTGTCCATTGTGCAAAGCATCCCCAATGAATAGACAGACATAATATCCACAGTCGTCATTATTTGTTTGCTTGGGATATTGTGGAAGATAAAAGTCAAATAAAACAACAATATTAACTAAGAATGATATAGTGCAATTATGATTTAGCTGAAAATTAAAAACATGAGATATGCATGATATAGTCTTACATGTACAGTAACCCATTTTGTTTGACTCATCTTTGTACTAGAGGGCTGCACTCCCCTCTCTGCTTGATACGTGACAAAAGCACTAAGAGTCGTACGTGAAGCAAAGAAATTAGTACATTTGAACCACTTAACATTAATCATAGTGTATTGACATAAATGAATGCTTACTTATTAAATATGTTTTGCATGTATGTTCTGATCTTCAGCTGCTTGCGTAGAGGGTCCATGTAATAGATAGTCTCGTTAGCAGTATTGATGGCAACCAAGACCCAATGTTGCCTACCATGAGCATAAATATCATTTTAAGATTACTAAGTTATATGGTAAATTATTAAACATAAAGCAAGGTCTCAATGAAATCAATTGACTTACCCAACATTATAAGGTGCAAAAATCAAGTGATCTTCACCCATATGACGCTTCAACATTTCAGCTATATGTTGATGTGGGTTCGGATTGAGCGCTTCATCCATTTCATACGGAGATATAAATGAGAATCTATTTGCCATGGTCTCATGCAAATAAGCTTCACATAAATATCTTGTTTTGCACAAGTAGAATTGAACATTAATGCTAGAGGTTAATGCTAGAGGCACTCAACCAATGTCTGACCTCTATGATGTTTTCCTTCCCTACAATGTCACAAAACTCTTTACCCCAGTGCTCACTTGTCAGTTGAAATGTAGCTGTATCAATGGCCTGATCACTTCTCACAAACAGCTTCATCATATCCAAGCATGCAGCACATTTGGCTTCTGCCAACTTAAGAATCTCTGATGACACACAACCAGTGCTACCTTTATTGGATGGACCAGCAATGGACTCTTTTGAGTAGCCTGTGTCTTTCCCTAACCCTTTACCTGATAAAGTAGGGGTAACCTGAAAAGAACAAACCCTTTTAATTGTAACATCTAGCAACAGGAACTATAAAGAAACACGTTTACATATCTTGGGTCTTAAAGTGATTAGGGAGAATGGCCAAGCAACATAAGTACCAATGCCATCTCTCAGGGAATACAAGTTTGCTTCTTCATTTGGGACAAGCAGTGCAGAGTCCTCCTCATGTCGTTGCACTACCTCTATAGAAACCTTACCATGCTCTGGAGGAAGAGCCATATTATGTAAGGAGTCCCCAGCCACTGTATGATATACTCTACCTCTTGCAACCAGGCGAAAAGGTTTGTTCAAGTATAGCATACAGTCATGTTCACCCTACAAATGAAAGTTTGTTATATTACGCAATAATTAAATCAAAAGTATTAAACATTACAAGGTAAATAATGATTTAGTGTGGCTTCAATACCTCTAAAATCTCAACAGATGCAATTGGTGTGCAACTACTTCTATGGCTGGTAGAAGGTGCATCTACAGGTGTTTGGGGACCAATATCTGCCATCGGTTGCATTTGAGGAGCCATATTGAAAGGGGGTGGCATACATGGTGGTGGGGACTGAGTAGGGTTAAATGGCATTTAACCTGACATGAATGGGGTAGTTCCTGACACCCTGTCAACTGTGTCACTACATTGGTCAAATGCGCTACCCAATGCTTCATGTTTTTCCGCTCAGTAGATGAAGGATGAGGACATGAACCTGGCCCAAATGCAGATTTTTTGGTCACCCCAAAACCTACAGCCCGAACGTGACCTGTATGCTCTCTTACACCAAGTGCTTAAGAGAGTATGTCATTTCGGGTTGTTGATTCAGTCTCAGTGTCTGGAGTGACCTGTGAAAGAGTTTCCTACAATAAATATAACAATTAACCATTAGGTCATTGTAAGAGAATTCAAAATTAAACTGAACATATTTGAAAAAACTAACACATTTGTATTTATTACTTACAAATTCATTGACCATTTTTTAACTCATTCGTCATCAACGCTACCTTCTTTATTTACCCTAGCAGCTTTCTAAAAGACATGCCGAGGTACTGAGGTCAAATTAGACCCAGATGTAGCAATCTACACAAAATTAGACCCATTAAAATCTTTCATTAATAGGTTTAACATAAGACAACACATTACATAAGACACAAATATACATACCAAGTCTTGCTCTAACTGAGCATATCCCTTAGCTGACCTCCTGTATCTGTACGACATTCCTTTCGCCTTTTGTGCATTAGCCTCACTTTCTTTCTGAAATTAGGCATTCAGAAACGTACCAAATCAATATAAATTGTGATGGTGACAATAATTTGAAGTAATAATGTGTGACATGGTACCTTGAAAGTCTCTGTGCAGCTTTGGTTGACAAAGTCCATCCAGTGATCAGTGACTGTGATAAATCTCTGATACTTCTCCGGAGGATGGGGGACACAATTTCCATCTTTGTCACAGATATGTTTTCTCAAACGAGTCCAGAATGCACAAAGGTCCCATCCAGCGAAAGACATAACAAAATCTTTGTGAACAGGATCCACCTCAAAAGTTTGCTACATTGGAAACATTAAACAATATCAGATAAACCCTCTTCGGTAAACCAATATGCAGTAACTGAAACAATTGGTCGTGTGTACCTCAACTTGTTCCCAAATGTGGTCTTTAACATTAGTAGGGACATTTGTCCAAACAGAATAACTGATTGGCACTGTACTCCTAGTAACAAAGCCAATAAAATGTGCAAACTTTGATCTGTTAGGGTCTATCGGTTGACCTTTTCCATTCCAGCCAACCAATATGCAAATATAAACCAGAAAGTGATTTTATCTGAAGATATTAGCAAAAAAAATTCCTACAATATGATTACAAATTCATTGATGGTGACATTTTACCTGTAGCTTTTGTCCTAACTTTCTTGATTTGCTAATGGACTTAAGTTTGGTAATTCCTCTACCCTTTTTCTTATTTGCCCCAGCGGAGTCATGAGGGGACTCCCGTCCATATTATCTGAAGAAGTCATCTGTGTAAGAGAAAAGGTAAAGGTTAGATATAAATCAATACATTCAGAGATAAAGTAAAATAATAAAAACAAAATATAATCAATTCAAATAAAATAATAGATGCACCTTTTTCTTTTTTTAGGAGCCTTATTAAGTTTCATATGACCTTTTATTGAATGAAATGACGGATTTAACCAAATGCTCTTTTCATGATCATGTCTTGCATAAATATCCTCGTCATCTGTTAATGTATCTGCAAGTGACATGTGTTCAACACTCCTGAAAGGATCATCCTCAACATTAACTTCTTCTTCTGTTAATTCTCCATCGGTGAAAATATTCATTTTATTAGACGTTAGGACAATTGACCATGACTTGTCTACAGGATCTACGATGTAGAACACCTGTCGAGCCTGTGATGCAAGGATAAATGAATCATCTTGGTAACCAACCTTTTTAAAATCCACCTTATAAAGCTCATATCGTCAATGTGAACACCACTGTTGTTGTCTACCCACTTGCATCCAAAGATTGGTACATGAAAGTTAGTGTAATCCAACTCCTATATATGTTTAATGAATCCAAAGTATGACATTTTTGCATATATTGGATTTTTATCCTTTGCACTAGAGATATGCAATGATTCAACAACCAAAGTGACCCCACTATTCTGCATTGTGCTTTGGTCGTCATGCTGTTTTGTGTAAAATGTGAACCCATTTACTAAGTACGAAGTGTATGAGAAGGCATCAATACAAGGACCTTTTGACAACCATCGAATCAATTCTGAAACCGATGTGTTCCTCTGTTTCAACTGTTCACCAACATGTTCTTGTAGCCATCCAATAAATAGTACATTATGTTCTTTTGTTATCCAATTCTCACCTCTGGTAGGATTTCTACGCTTCAGTGTCTCTTTGTGCAAGCTGATGTATGGTTCAATTTCAGGGGTGTTTTGTAATACATACAAGTTTGCTTGTTCCCATTGCAGTCTAGGGACCTCTATTTGTTGACAACCACTACTACCTTCCCCTAAAGTCCTTCCATGGTGACGTGATTTTGGAATGTCATATGAATCAACATTTGACAAATATTCAGAACAAAATTCCACTGCTTCTTCCACTAAATATCGTTCAGCAATACAACCCTCTGGTCTGCTTCTATTCTTAACATACCCTTTTAAAATTTTCATATATCTTTCAACGGGATACATCCATCGCATATATGCAGGGCCACACAATTTTGTTTCTTCAACCAAGTGAATAGTCAAATGAACCATGATATCAAAGAATGACGGTAAAAAATACATTTCCAGCTCACATAAAGTTTCAGTTATTTGGTTTTGCAAACTTGGTAATCTCCCAGGATCAATCACTTTGCTACATATTGCCTTGAAAAAGAAACACAACTTCGTGATTGCCATGCGAACCTTTTTGTGTAAAATAGACCGTATAGCAACAGGAATTAAATTCTCTATTAATATATGGCAATCATGAGACTTCAATCCTTTTAACTTTAGGTCCTTAAGTGATACAAGACTTTTAATGTTTGATGAATATCCCTCAGGAACCTTGACTGAATAAAGAGTCTCACATAAAGCACGTTTCTCATTTCTAGACAGGGTACATGCTATTGGCGGTAAAATAGTCTGCTTTCCCTTCTTCACTGGAGACAAATCGGATCGTATTCCCAACTTCACAAAGTCAAGTCTTGCATTGATGCCATCTTTCTTCTTTCGCACGATGTTTAATAAAGTACCAATCACACTTTCACACACATTATTTTCAACATGCATAACATCAACAAAGTGTCTTACGTATAAAGATTCCTAGTATGGTAACTGAAAGAAAATTGACATCTTCTTCCAACCTGGGCTTGAAATTTGTTTGGTGAAAGGTTTTTCAAATGTTGTTCTTATGTGTTTAACCTCATCAAATGTTTCTGATCCACTCTTCAAATAAAGACATCGTCGTACTTCGCAACTTCCATTAAAAGCTTTTTTTCATTTTTCTAAAAGGATGATTTTTTGACAACCACCTACGATGCCCCATGAAAACATTTTTGTGACAATGGTCTAATCTTATATAATCTATTTTTTCCTGACATATTGGACATGCACATTGACCTTTGATGTTGTAACCAGAAAGATTTTCATATGCAGGAAAGTCATTAATTGTTCCGTACAACATTGCCTTCACAGTGAAATTTTCATATCTAAACCCGTCATATACTTCTATGCCATTATCCCACAACAACTTCAAATCTTCAATTAAAGGAGACAAGTACACATCAATGTCATTTCCAGGTTGTTTAGGACCAGAGATTAATAAAGAAAACATCATATATTTTCGCTTCATGCAAAGCCATGGAGGTAAGTTATACATTATTAAGATCACGGGCCATGTACTATGGGTGCTACTTGCCATGTGGATTCATTCCATCGGTTGCTAATGCAAAATGTATATTCCTTGTTTCAGTTGCAAACTCTTCATGGTCATCGTCAAATTTTTTCTACTACGGAGAATCTGCTGGATGCCTAAGCTTTCCATCTCTAATTCGGCCTTCAACATGCCAAGTCATTTGCTTTGCATTATCTGAACTGCGAAAAAGACGTCTTAACCTCGGTATTAGTGGAAAATACCAGACAACCTTCGCAGGTCTTGTCTCTTTCTTTAGTTATCGTGATACATTACACTTTGGACATCTCCTTAGTGATGCATACTCATTTCGGAACAACATGCAGTCATTAGGACAAGCATGTATCCTTTCATGGGTCAATCCAATCGAAGCAAGTACTTGTTTAGCCTCATATGTTCTCTTCGGTAGCATATTATCCTCCGGTAGCATCTCATGTAATAAACTTAGCAGCTCTGTGAAGCTCTTATCAGTCCATCCATTCGATGTTTTTAAGTTATAAAGCTTTAAAACAGAACTCAATCTTGTGAACTTTGTACATCCATTATACAATGGTGTTTCTGCATCATTTTTCAGCCTCTCAAACATCTTTGAACAATCTCTAAGATCTTCTTCAACAACATTTGGAATTTGTTCAGCATGATCACTCTCATTTGTTCTAAATGTCTCTGAGTAATTGACACTTGATTCCATGTTAGTTGATGTACTTCCACCTTGTATCTCACAGTGCTTTGTCCAACAAGCATATTTTTCATCTATCCCATTGCACATTAGATGTTCTTCCAATTCTTTCGCATTTACTTGTAACATATTCAAATAACACCAACAAAGACAGGGAATAAGGTTGACATCACTTGCATTCTTAATCACAAATCTAATAAAGTCTTTGACTCCGTCTTCGTATTCTTCACTTAAACGATCAACTACCATCCAACTTCGATCCATATTTGCTCTAACTACGGTTACGATCATTATAAATGTGAATGTCTTATTAACTCTCACATGGCAGGGCCCTATCCCATTTGAGAACAAACTTTTTCTAACCTTAATTAACAAATGTTACTTAAATGTTGTATTTTTTACTTTACAAAATTTGGGCAGCATTTCGCATTAGTCTCCTAGTACATAACTTGAAATATATGAGATGATTTACCTCAATCAAGCATGCACTAAGAGACAATGAGAAATGTTTCAAACTCAAATTTTGTTAAGTATTAAATACAACATTATGAGAAGCAAATGCTAACAAATTAATGAATAAGTTTGTTCACAAACTGTCTAACTTGGACAATTTGAGATTAAAAATAATGATTTATTCAAACATTATTTTCAATCTCAAACGGGAAACTATGGTTTCACTCAATTTTACAACAGTAAATCATAACCTACAAAGTTTCATCGCTAACAATAATCATGCATTAATCACATTCTACAATACAACATCAAATTCATTCATACACAGAGGAAATATACATTTTGGGGGCAAAACAAACAACAATATCAAAATTTTTTAAATGCCTAATATCATAGGTTAACAAACACAACAGCATGCTCTTCCATTATAACTAACCAGCTGTGTCCTAATATCATGTTCAACAAATCCTAAAAAACCATTCCAACAACATTTCAGAGGTTAACAAACTAACATTCAACCTACCCATATCAACTTTTACAAAATAAAAACTCATTTCATGCTCATTTGTTCAAGCGTCAGCAAAGGTCAACATGTAAACATTATTCAGTTCATACAAATTCTAAACACAACAGCATGCACTAACCTGAAATTAAGAAACGAGTGCAAATTTGTCGCAGTTCAGCAGGAGACCAGAAATGGAGGAGACGTTGTCATTGTTCAACGTCAAAAACAGAGGTACGTATCAGTGAACAGAGAGAATAAGAGACTGCGAATGTCCAAAAATGGCCAGAAAACAAAGAAAAGATTATGAATATACCTTCAATGTACGAATGCGATGTCAGCTGTGCTTGTTCCTCTGCAAAAAGTTTCTCAAAGAACACTCAAACACAGAGAAATTTGAAGTACAGGCTTGGCGGGATGATAGGGATAACACAGCTAGGGTTTTAAGAATTCATCTTCTGAGAGCGGTTATGAAATAACCGTTTTCTAAAATGGACATATGAGAGTGGTTAATATAGAACCGCTCTCTAAAATAGACTTCTTAGAGCGGTTATTTTAAAACTGCTCTCATAATTCTATTTTAGAGAGCGGTTCCATATGAACCGCTCTCACAAGTCTATTTTAGAGAATGGTTCTATATTAATCGCTCTCAGATGTCCATTTTAGAGAGCGGTTTCATATGAATCGCTCTCACAAGTCCATGTTAGAGAGCAGTTCTATATGAGTCGCTCTCACATGTCCATGTTAGAGAGCGGTTCTATCGGAATCACTCTCTTAGATTTATATACAAAGTGATTATTACTAATCGCTATCTAATTTGACGCTCGAAAAGTCAATTTCTAGTGTAGTGCCTGAAGGGTTGGTACAATTGTTGTTGTGACAGTGATAGTGACCTAAGAAAGGTTGATGATGAGAATAAGTTGTCGGGAATGAGAAATATATTTGAAATGTATTATTTGTTAATTTTTTTATACTCTTTTTTATTATTAGATGTATATTTATGAGACAATCATTATATTATTTAATATTATATATATTTTTAAAATAAAATTTATATTTATAAAAAATTAATTAAATTAGTTGCTTTTTTTTATTACGATGTTAATATTTAGCATATAAGAGTTTCAGTAGTGATAGAGAGGAAATGATGTTTTAAAGATAAATTACTTTTATTTTTAGTTACATATTATTTTTAATTAAATGACTTTTTAAACATATATATATATATATATATATATATATTCACCTCTATATTTTATGGAAAATTAAAATATGTCATGGGAGATGTCAAAACATCAACATAGTGTGACAGATCAAGTCAATTTTTAGTAGTTAACCAAAGAAATTACCTCATTATTGACTTAGCTATCTCCAAATGATCTTATTTTTAGCTGAAAGAAACTATAGCTATGCTAAAGCCATTCATGGTAGTTAAAGTCATTTTTAAAGGGGGCCATTTCCAAGCATCTCAACAACCCAAGGAAATAATAGCAAAAACAACTAGCTATAAATAGCATGATATATTATATTAAAATCAAGCTTTAATAGTAGCGATTTTATTAAAAAGGATTTAGTAACTAAATATTAATAAAAGAAGTAGGGAGTAGTAGAACTACTTAAAACGTGAGTATGTTTATACGGTCCCTCTAACATAGATAAATGAAATGGTACCTTATAATATAATTAAGGTCTCTTTGTAAAAAAATGAAAATTGTTTCCACAATTCATATTATGCCTCTTGAAACTGTTTATAAGGTATAGATAAAAATTTTAATTTTCATCGAAATTAATTTTAAAACAATCATCTTTATTTTAATAAAACTCTACGAAGCAATTCTTGAAAAAGAGATTTCATTTGAAATTTTTATTAAATTACTAATAACAAGTTGTGTCCTTAACTGGGGCTCTCAGGTATAACAAATATTTTTTCATTAGTGAGAGACCAAGCCTGTTTGAACAATTCATGCACCCAAAGAGTTTAAACTCTCAAGTTGGTTCATGAGACCCTAACCTGGTTTCATATTCAGATATTTCATTGGTCTTACGATTAAACTCTTAATAGTACACGCAACTCACTCAATCAGAGATTCAACCTATCCATAGTAACTTGACATTAAAAGCGTCATAATGTTATCAGTAATGTCCTATCCTATCACCTTAATTTCTTTTCTTCTAATTAACAAAAATATATGTGATTAAATTTAAAATAAATATTATTATTATTTAAAAACTTGAAATATTTTTTTAATTAAGAGACATAAAATAGGATAAGTAGATATTTCTCCATGAAGTTGAATGCTAGTGAGTCTTCTCCAACAAATCATGGCAGGTATTTCTACTGACAAATTTCTGCCATAAAAAATTATATTATTTTCTTTAATTAACATTCTTAATACACTTGTTAGTAAAGCTCATATATTTATATATATCGCATTTCATCAAATCAATAACGCCCTCGATTACTTTTCATTTGTCGATTATTAAAGACGTGAATTAAGTATATAAATATTCTAACTTTTACGTACATTGTCAGTTAATTTTTTTCATTTATTATTATTTATTATTTTTCTCTTCATAATAACAACCAATTATTTGTTCTCA
Organism: Abrus pulchellus subsp. cantoniensis; assembly: GCA_024086825.1. NCBI lineage: Eukaryota > Viridiplantae > Streptophyta > Magnoliopsida > Fabales > Fabaceae > Abrus > Abrus pulchellus. Next base: position 14,342,123 of record CM044050.1, read on the forward strand.
CTTCATTAATAAGTTATGTTTGAAAATAAAGGGATTTTTTTTCAGTTTTCTACAAAAATAACACTCCTTTTAATGAAAAGGGACATACTATATCAGAATTATAAGATAAGTAGTTAAAATTTAATAAATAAAAATATTTTATTAAAAATTGGTCCATTGAAAATTATAAAAATATATTTATGATAAAATACTTTTTTATTGTTTTATCAGTTTCTAAACATATTCAGTTTAAAATGTCAGAGAGAAGAAGACCATAATTCCTCTTCGTTTAATTTTGGCTATCCCCGAAATTGGAGAACCTAGGGGGAGAATTTTTTTTTTAAATAACTTAACAAAATTATTCTTAATCTAATAATTTTACTTAGTCATTTCGAACTTATGGTAGTAAATTAATTTATTTTCTTAATTTTTTTTTGTTTATAAACTAAATAAGATATCATTCTCCTTCATTAAATTAACTTATTAATATTTATTTTTAATAATTTTTAGTTATTTAAATTAAGTCAACAGCCTTAAATTTTTATTTAACAATTAATAAAAATATAAAACATGAAAGAAATATAATACCATTGGTTTGCATAGATTCATATAGGAAAAATTATATAAAATATTTAAAATAAAAAATATTTTGTTACATTATATATTTGTTTATATATATATATATATATATATATATATATATAAACAAATATGGACGTTTCTGTAGGCAATCGTATCTCGTACCTTATTGGTTTGACTTTGCTATATCAATTAGGGTGCCAAAAAGATAAACTTTTACACATTTGATACGGAAAGAAGAAAGGATTAAAACTTAAAAAGCTGCAATTGTAACTGAGAAGCATCAACTTTCAACGCAAATTTCAGACCTTTTCTTCATGAATTCTGGAAATGATTTTTTTGTCGCATTAATTAACACATCTTTGTGTTTGTTTTATTTGATGCTTCCTTCTAATTGTATCAATCATATGATCATATAGAATTTATTTTATCTTATCTGTCTACAATATTAAAATATTCTCACAGAAATTCTTTTTTATTTGATTTAATTCAAGTGATAAGTGAGTTTATTATTAAAAATTTATATATATATAAATTTAAATATAAAATTTTATTTAAATAATACTGAATTGCTTGCTATTCATACCAATCTCTATCTAATAGCATAAATTTATTTTTCTTTCTTTAATATATATATATATATATATATTGTTCATATTTATTCTGCTTTTAGGAAGTAGAGTTGTGTACCAGCAGTTTATATGTTTTCTATTTTTTTTAATGAGATTTTTCTAGTTCAGAAAGAAAAAAAACCGAAAATATTTCGCTAAAAACTTTCAGATATTACTGGCAGATGCTTAAAACATATTATAAAGCTCAATTCTTGCGTGATTTTTTTTTTTTTTTGCAATTTGATATTTCTATTGCCGGAACAACCTCAATAATAATAATAATAATAATAATTATAATAATAATAATAATAATTAGAAATTAAATATCTATACAATTTTTTATTGAAAAAATAATCAATAAAAATAAATATTTTTTATAAATTAGAAATAATTTATACCTCTTTTTTTAAAAGTTCTTTTATTTAATTTTTTTTATAATTTGAGAAGATAAATTATTTCTAATATATGAAATAATTTCATTTATTTTTCATACTAAATATTTTTTACTGTAATAATCTTTTTAATATTTAAATTGAATATTAATTTAATATTTTTATTTTTATTTTTCTCCAAAAATTCATGCATTATTAAAAAATATTAATTTACTATAGATAAATAAATTGACTTTTAAATAAGTTAATAATCAATAATATATCATGACTTGAAAAGAATATTGTTGTGTAATTTGTAGGATGAGCAAACATATCTGAAAAAAAAAGTTAAAATTTAACGTTGACTGTGGAGGAGATATACAATGAGAAAATGATTTAATTGCGATTTAGAAAATATTGATTCATGTTACCTTATTTTTAAAGACAGTCCTCGGAAACGACAAATGATAATGGGTCGAAAGATAACATAATGGTTTTGAATTTTGATGCATTGAAAGGCCCATAATATGTTAGGATCAAATACTGTTGCACACGTAAAACCTTGGACGGGGCTGAATAATTTGAATTGAATTCATAACTAATTTTAATAAATTATACCAAATATTTATTAAAATAACTTGAGAAGAGAAAGGCCCTCATATTATACTGTTTTGGTTCTTTGTTCGGTTTCGGTGGGATAAGCCTAGCACCGTTTCTACGTTGTTCAGGTTTTAGTAACAACTTTAATTTTTATTTCAATATTATCTTATACTTATTTCAATATTGTATATAGTAAAGTTTCGTATGCCTCATAGCTATATGCATGTCATCCAATATATATAATACATGCATCCGATACCAAATCTTAGAATAAGTATGAAATTTTTACTATATTTCTACACTATTATGATAGTTCATTTTGAGCTTAAATTCTTATAGTTTTGTTGTTGGACATCATCCATAAGGCATGATACTAATAGAGATCTATCATACTTATATGCTCTTGATCTTCTCCAATTCTAATTAATGTGAGACTTTATTCGCACATCTCAATATGTGCTTGCCTGGGAGAAAGAAGTTTTGAAATCCTATTAAAGGAACCTTACAGGGAACCTTTGGAGCATCCTTGACACCTTTTAATACCTTTCTTTCAATATCATTGATTTTGATTTTGACACACCTTTGATGACTTTTGGAGTCATTGAGATGGAGATTTCTAGCAAAGCAAAGAAGTTCTTTTGGAGCTCAAGTAAGTGATCAAGAGTGTGATTGAAGTATGAGAACTCATCTCCCTTCTCTTGAAGGATTTTTCTAGTTTGCATTTCTTCTCTCATGAATTTAATTGCAATTATTTTGATTGTTTGCCTCATGATGAGTAACTAAATATATAGATAAGGTTATGGTGAAGTTTTTATACGACTTAATATGATTTTTACATTAATAATAGTTTCAATTTTCTTCTGTGATTAATTTTTATTCTATTGCATATAAATATATGTTAAGACTTGACCACTTTTAGCATCTTATAATTAATTATATAGTAGGCGACCATACCATGTATAATTAATGGACTTATAAGATAAAATAAGATAAATAATTAGGTCGATCAAGCTTAGTTATTCTCTCAGTAGTTATTAAATTAACAATTTTATAGGTGTTTCATGCTTTTTCTTCCTTTACCTTGCATAACCATTGATGGTGATAATTTATGAGAAAGGTCATCAATATTGCATGACCATTAGATGTTAATAAAATTTACATAAGTGATTGACATTAATAAGGAAATCAAAATTAGAATTAGGATAGAAATAAACATAAAGACATATATAGGTGAAGTTATATACCATAGGTTCTTTTCTAATAGTTTAATCAAAAGTGCATTGTTTTATTGCTTGTTTTATTTTAGGTTTAAATTTTCATGTCTCCTTTAAGTTCAAACAATTAAATTAAAAAAATTTTAGTAATTAAAAATATTTTTTGTAGAACGATATTTCAGAAATTCACTTTAAAATCTCTTTTACTACTTTTTAATGGATACACTTATCTATAAATACCTTCTAACACTTGCATCAATAATAAAGAAAATATTAAACGGTAACCATAAATTAGATTTTCTCTAAAATAAAATTAAAATCCTCCTTCATAGCTTTTCCTTGAATCAATAAAAAACTTAAGTATTTGCTCATTCTAAAAGTCAAAATTAATTCTAGAAATTTGTAAACTTTTTCTTTTGCACATTACCCACCTTCTGAGAGGCAAAAGGCCTTGATTTATGAAGTTAATTTTCAACTTAAATGCATCACAAAATAGGAGGACCATTTTTAACAATAGAAATGGACAACCATTTACCATTTTTAACCTCTTTGTTTATTATATAAAATAATCTCTTCATGCAAAGACTAAATAAATAGAGACATTGGATCACCTTGTCTAACGCCTTTCTTTGACAAAAGGGAAGGAAGTTTTTTCTCATTTCAAAGAAGAGTAATAGAAGAATATAACACACAAAATATAAAAATTTTATAATAATAGCCAAAAACTTAAACTCCACAAGAGTTGATTCTAAAAGTTGCCAATCAATCTTGTCATAGACTTTTTTAAGATTAATTTTTAAGCCAATGTAATTGATATTTTTATTAGATTTAGATATGGAATGAACAATTTCTTGCAACACAATAGAATTATCATAAGTTCCTTTTATTGGGATAAAACTACTTTGAAAAGATCTAATCACATTCTCCAAGTGAGGTCATCATATATTCACCAAAACTTACTAATAATTTCAAAAATTAAATTACACAAAAACTTCAAATAAACAAGATCAAACCCACTTGTAGCAAAATTTGGCTATTTATGGTAGAAATAGTAAAATGTACGACAAATAACCAAATTTTAATTTTCACCCGATCCAATTTTAGTTGTGATAATTTTTTTAGTGTCAAATATTTTGACTTTTATTTTTTATTATTTTCTACAATTTTATCTTTATTTGATTTCTTCAAATCTCATATTTTTCTCCAAGCATTTATCATATCACACTTATATCTTATTTCATCTCTCAAAACAACAAAAGCTACTTCCTTTGTTTATCAACCTATTTTCTCTCTCTTTCTTTTACACATTGACTAATAAAGATAGAGTAAAAGATTTGGCCTATCATCTCCGTTTAATTTTCTCTCCATTAAGATTTTATCTCTATTACTGCTTGTGCTGTACCTTTAAGCATCATATTTGCATGTAACCATTGTGTTAATTGTCGCCAACTCTCATTACTAACTTGTACTTTTGAACCTCATCTTCAAATGCCTAACACCCATCCAAACCTATGCATCTGCCAAACACCCTACAACCACTTATGTATCAATGTGTGTAAGATTGAAAATTTCTAGAACATCAACGAAGGAGAGATGGTTTTGAATAATCCAAATTGATTCTCTATTTTTTTTATTTTACTCCTATTTTTTTTATTTTAAATTTAGTTTAATTTACCTTGTATTTGCTTTTATTCAACTCCTCTGAAGTGCTGCAATGCAATTTATAGGATAAAGTGTATTCATAGTTGTTTATTACAAGATCAACGATTTAGATTTTGCTAAAAATAAAATACATGCATAATAAATTATTAAGTTACTTACAACTTACAATCACATCGATTAATAAAAAAATCTATGATTATTAGTGTACTTTATCATTTAAATTGCATTTACTTTATTTTAGAAGAGTCAAATTCTATTTAATTGAACATTACATCTTGAGAATTTAGAAATTCTAAGACAATTGTGAAATTTTAGTTTAATCCACTTCATGCTTTCATAATTTTCTTTATTTTGTATTTGTTTCATTTTTAACCCTTGTTTGAAGAAAATAAAAAAAAAAAGAAAAAAAGAGAGAAAGAGAACAGTACAAAAATTTAGTATGGTTCATATATGTTGTATGTACAATACATTCAAAATTACACTAGAGAAGTACTTTATTTACTGTGCATATAAAAGTATTATAAAGTGTTACTTATATAATACAAATTACTTAAAAGTAAGTAATGTGAGACTTAATTAGACTATATAATATTATTAGTGCTTTCACTTGAGGTCTGATTTACAATAATTTCTTGTAAACTATGATTGTACTTCGCTTAGTATAACACTTTCATCATCAATTATTCTTGAAAGCCATTTGAGATAATATAAAGCCTTAACTTATTAGTTGTGATAGTTTTTATCAGCATATCAGTTGGGTTCTCTACACCTAAGACTTAATAAAGATAAATCTCCATCACTTATCAAGTTTCTTATAAAATAAATTTTATATTAATATGTTTGCACATGGAATGAAAGATTGAATTTTTGGCAAAACATATAGCATTTTGACTATCACTAAATAATGATAAATCATCTTGTTGTTCTCTTAATTCTTTGAAAAAATGCTTTAGTCATAACATCTCCTTATTTGCTTTTGAGATAACTACATATTCGACTTTAATAATTAAAAGAGCAACTGTACTTTGAAGTTTAGACTTCTAACTTACATTAGTACTACCCAAGATAAAAATATAACTTGTGGTGCTTTTGCCACCAACTTAATCTCCTCCCAAATCTGCATGAAAGAATCCCTATAAGGTGAGATTATTTTTTTTTGAAGTACAAACACATTCGTGAAGCACTTTTTAAATAACTTAATATCTACTTTACACCTTCCTAATATTTTTTTTTTGAGATTTGATAAGAACTTACTAACAACACTAACTACATGTGCTATGTCTGGTTTGATACACACAATTCCTTACTGTTAATGCATATAATACTCTTAACATTTTTTTTAGTTGTATGTGATAATTACTGCTTTGAAAACTTTAGGTCACTTTCCAAAGAGTTATTTTTAATCTTGATATTTCTAACATTAAACCTATCAAACATTTTATATCCAAACATATATCCACATAGGAATTTTATAACAATAGAAACACCACACAATATTATCATGGGGGTGTTTAAATGAATAAAAAAAGATTTGATCCTTCAAATTGACATTCAGAAAAATTTAAGACATTCACCGAAGCGCCTTTACAATTCAAGTTAGAAATTTGGCCACGAAGCTCAATTTTCCTGATAAATCTATCTCTTGAAGATTTGGTAAAGAGAGAATGTCAATTTTTAAGTTTTTCCTTAATCTAGAAAATCGAAAACTAAGTGTAACCAAAGAAGAATACATATTGAATGACCTCATTAAATTGAAGAAGGAGCAAATAAGAAGTAAGAGAAAGAGAAAAGGAACTTTTTCTAAATATTTAAAATATGTTTAAAAAATTGTTTGTTAATATTAATTTTAAATAAAAATAAAATAAAAAAATAAATAACATAATAGTGATCAACTAACTTTTCATCAACTAACTCATCATTTAACCAAAAAAAAGTTAAAAGAAAAAAAATTAAATTTTAACTTTTTTTTACATAATTTAAGAACTGAATCTTAACGAAAACTTTATAAAAACTTATCAAAACGGTACTATACTTGTAAAAAAAATATAATTAAGCTTTTTTAATAATTAATATACAACTAACGTTACTTCAACTTCGTAACTCAGCGTTGTGACAATTTCAATTAATTGTAAAAACTAACGTAACCATTGACTTCAGCCAATAATTTAAAAGAGGAGGAGATAAAGTTAAATATAGAAGAATAACGAATTAAAGAAAAGATTTTTACTATTTCCCAATAATCCCTTGGTTATGTATAAATTACTTCTACTCCCATATACTTAATATCTAGTTAACACTAAAAAAGTGTCCCACTTTCAAACGTTTTTCTCGGTTAAAAAGCAAGTTAGAGATTGAATTTTTGTAAGATTTTTAACTTATGTGATTTGATTTGTTTAACTAATTAAATTAATGATTCCATCGAAATGGAACTAGGCAATATAAATAAAAGTAGTTATATAAAAAAAATTTGTGATTGGAACAGTTACTAATCAGTCCAATCAAGTTTTTGAAACATTACCTTTCAATTGACATTCTCTAGTGATATTAAAAGTTTGTTTTCAGAAAATAAGACATAATCATGTTTCGTTAGTCTCAATTAATGGTCCAACTCGGTGAATGAGAAAAACATTACCTGCTCTCATTAACTACGTTCCAAATCATATACAAGTAGTTTGTTTTGGGTCCATTTATGCAGTGATAGGACTTGTACTAAATCTTATACATTGTTTATAGTGTTTAACACAGCCATTATTGGACTGAGGAGATATATTAATTTAAATAGGTGTGACATATAAATATTACATTTAAGGTAAGACACCATCATTATCATCATCAATTGTCAAAGTCTCTGATCTAAATATTAAAGAATCAAAAGTTTATGATGACTTCTTGTTTAAGTTTAATTGTTAATTTTTACATTCACTCACTAATAACGAGTTTATAGTGCATTTGATGCAGGAACCGCTTTACAAATGTGGACCAGTTGTCTCTTATGACAATGACTATTTGCAAAGCAATTAATATCAAATGAAAGCCAAATTTTTAAACTTTGGTTCTATACCCTACGCTGGTTTGCATCCTCTAGCTTTACCTTATAAGATATGCACACGTCAAGAATACAATAAAATAAAGGATAATGTGATATTTGCAATCATGGTTTTGGAATGGAATACGCACACATGAGGATTTGTCTTCATATCATTCTATATATCATTTTCCATTGGTTTACAGGTCATGCTTTCTTGATCTATAATATGCTTATTTATATTATGGGTAATGCATATGTTTAGTTAACTTAAACTTAGAAATTAACAATATTAAATTAGGAATTTAAATTTTTAACAATTTAACCTAGCTACCTGTACATACTATTTAATTTTAAATTCAGATAAGTTAAAATATAATTTGCCGAGAATGATTTTTTTTACGTGATAAGATAAAGGATATTATCTTAAGGAAATTGTATGAATATGAATACATTGTATTCAAGAATTTGAAACATATAAACACGAGCGGATTCAAAAGAACAAGTGAGAAAGGAATTGAAAATAAAATCTCCTGATATATCACAAAAATTATCACGTGCTAACACTATTAGAAAAATTAGAATTAGTGAATAGAGACACTTTTTCTTAATTAAATGAATTGAAGGAAGGAAACAAATCTCATGTATTCAAGATAAAAATCATTTCTCTCAACATTTTCTGTCTTTAATTTTGTCTCTGTTTAGACCATTAATAATATAAAATATAATAGCAATAGAATTTAGAGATAGGTGTCTCAATTTTATTCCGTCTTCAACTTTGTCTCTAATTAGTCAACTAAAGTCAAATATATATTTGCAACTAAAGTTGAGATAAAAATCGTCCATTTCATGATTCTTTTGTTTCAAAGTCTGTCGCTAATTAGAATAAATAACTCTTTTTCTCAAAATATAAATCATGTAACAATAAATTACCTTATTTAATTTCTTATTTTAAAAATACTTGTTAGATTATATTTTAATTTTATACTTTCAGTATTTACTCAAAATATATCAATTTATTATCAGTAAAATATGGCTATTTTAAATTTAATTTTTATTATTTTAGATTTTTTAAAATATATACAAGAAAGTATATAAGAAATGTTGAATTTAATTATATTAAATTCAATTATTTAGAGATAAAATTAGAGACATATTTTACTCTATATTTAGAGACGACAATGGAGACAAAATAATTAATAATTTAGAGATAAAAATATACAAGAAAGTATATAGGAAATGTTGAATTTCATTATATTAAATTGAAAATTATTTGGAGATAAAATTAGCGACATAATTTACTCTATATTTAGAGACGACAATGGAGACAAAATAATTAATAATTTAGAGATAAAAATATCTTAAATTTAGAGACAGATCTAGATATAACATTATGTTCAAATTTAGGGCAGAATCAGATAAAATTAAGAATGAAATTAAAGACAAAAATACTGTCACTGTAGATACAAAATATATAATATTAGAGATGGACTACTTTTATCTCTATTACAGAAAATTTATCTCTCAAATTAGAGACAAAAAGTAGATTTAAGAAATGAAAGAACTTCGCCTCTAAATAATGATAAAATTAAATTTCCATTGCTAATACATTTGTGACGCTAAGATTAGCAATTAATCATTGTTTATTTCTAATTTCATCGCTAAATATATTGTAAAAAATAAATATTTAACAACAAAATTTATCCATCTCTATATCCAATTTTTCTATTAGTGTAATAGAAAAATCTTAAGTGTTAGAGTTACTCTCGTTAGTATATCTTGTTTAATAAAAGTTCAATTATTAATATAAATATCATAAGTTTATGCAAGTAATATAATACATCATTCAAATAGTTTGATGCACCAATGATACATCAGTGTCTTTTATTAAAGTTAGAATATTTAATATATATATTACTTGGTGTAAACTACTAATATCCATATTAATAATCTATTATTAATTGTAAAGTATTTAAATAAAGATAAACCTAATACTCAACTGTAAATATATAATTTTTTAGGTTTAATAGTATTTTTAGTTTCTATAATTTGAACTGTGTGAAGTTATGATCTCTTAATTTTGAGTTAATCAAGTCTCTATCTTTAAAATTATATAAATTTAGACCCTCTGTTGAGTTTTTTATCTAATAAATTTCTCAATATTTTAAGCAAGAAATAATTTATTTTTAAAAACTGATTAAAACAATTTAAGAGTTTTAAATAAAAATAAAATTTTTTAAATTTTAAAAATAAAAAAATTAATTAATTTAACAATTTAAAAGACTAAAAATTATATTTTATCCAATCTATCGGCTGAGATATGAATAACATAACGTTAATGAACAGTTGACATACCACGATATTTACGGTTATTTATTTAAATGATACGTTAATTAATGGAGAATAGTTGGCATACTACGATATGTACGTTTATTTATTTGAATGATACGTTATTTAATGGATCTTACGTTGTCTTCAACCGATAGCTAGAAATTTTTTTTATTTTTACTTTAATTTTTAATTTTCAGTGTGATTTTTCCATTTTACAGACGACAAACGATTCGAACCAATGTCTCACCCAACTATAACCAATTGATTTTCACCTTGATCAAAAGAATATTTGCATGAGATGAATGAACAAAAACAATTATCCAACAATTTAAATATATATATCAAGTGTGAAATATATATTGAGAGGATTATATATACATAGAAAACATAAAGAATCTATCTAACAGTTGACAGATTCAATCCATGTAAATAGAAAGGAAAATTCTCTTCTTACATGTATGCTCGTCAATTAGATAAAGAAACCCGAAACCTTCGAAATCATAAATGTAACCAAGCCTATTTTGTGAAACTCGGTTACGTACTTATCATTTCTTTCATACTCAAGCAAAAATTTAAATATTTTTGTTTGCTTCTTAAATTTTTGTTCATTACTGTAACATTCATGTTTAGGGATCCATGGCAATTCTTTCCATTTATTAGGGATTCTTGCGAGTATTATCCTGTTTGAAATCTTGAATTTAGAGTTTTTTCTTGCGAAAACGAGGATTGGGCTATAGAATCCTCGTTTTAATTAGTCTTTTTATAATATAATTAGAATATTAATTTATATTATTATAACTTGATTTTAAATTTAATCTGTTAAAGAATATTTCATACCCTCTTTTCTTTTATTTTTTTATTACATCATATTATATTTTCTTTTTCTATTTCTCTCATGGTTCTACCCGTTTCACATAAATTTATTGTTGCATCATTTTGCTTTTGTTATGAGACAAAAGGAGATGAACCCCACTAACAATTAAGATGGAAACCACGATAAAAGAATACACAACAAAAATATGCACTAAAGATAGGAGACACAAAAGGTGGGATAGTAGGAAATGTCTTTAGGCCATGCTCCGAAGACATACCAGACTTAATTTGTAGCATCCTACATGCAACCTTAATTTCCAGAATATCATTTCAGATCTGTATAATTAATTTAACATTCATAAGATAAATAAGAATGTGAATATAAATACAGACATACACACACGCTTTATCGTTTAAAGTTGGCTTTATAAAATTTCCTCTAGCTCTAATTATCCTCATGCTTTGCGCATTCATTTAGATTAACACTAACATCATACCTGTGTAGATTAGTACCACACTAATCAGGAGTAAAACAAAAACTAGTTCAAATTTCACCAGTGAATTCAAGGTTTATCAAAAGATACAAGCCTCAACTTATCTCATAAACCTTTTTAAATATCTTACAGAAAGCCTTTCAGTCATATGTGGAATACCAAAGACCTAAGCTAACCTGAGAACTTCATTAGGATAGATCTTAATTAGATCATAGACCTTCCAACAGCTGATTAAAAGACACATTATAAACATAGTAAACCAGGACAACGAAACCATAGTATATATATTATGTAGACACTTGTTCAAGCTTTAGTCTAGACATAATAACTAATTATACCCTTGATTCATCCCAAGAACATCATGGAATATACCCTTGATTCCACCCAAGAACATCATGGAATATAAGTTAAGGCTTTCCAGGAGATTTTGGATCATGGGCTGGATTTGGTTTTGTTACAGGGTAGTCTGCAATATCCATCATCATTCTACTCTCTATTCCTTCCTTCATATCATACAGTTCCTCGTTGTTCGTTAACCCCATAACCAGATCTTCCTGCAGATTAAAGAACATCACACCACTATATGATTGGACTTGGACAGGACAATAACCCTATAGATATATGACAGTAGGAAGAAAGCCATATGGTTTGGGTTATAATTTGTTAAGTTGGTTTCTTATTAGGGAAATATCAGAACATGGAATCTTCCTATTAACTTTCTCTTTTCTTTTTTTTTTTTTCTAAGATGATAGTTTCAAATATTAATTAGTGAAGAGAAATTAAAACTGATTGTGTCAAGTAGTTAGGGCATCAGGCATAACCATGTCTCTTTGTATATCTTTTTTTTTTTTCTTTTGGAATTTTTTGGGACATATATATATAATATATATGTGGCAATAATATCTGTCCTAGAGCGGAAAAAAAGAATCTGCGAGGAAAAAGAGAGAACCTTAGGCAGATGATGTTGCACTAAAGGATCCATTTTCCCGTTCATGAAGCTTCCTATATTAACATGATGAATCAGATTAGTAATCCTGATTTTAATACATTAACAAACGAATAAAGGTTTCTAGATCAAACTCTTGAAACTTACTGGTTACAGGAACAGCAGCAACAAATACAAGGCAAGAAAGACCAAGAAGAATAACTAGAAGACTAATAAGGGCTTTCTTCTCCATCATATCAGAGTAGATTGATATGTATATAGAGACAGGAATATATTACAAGAGATTGAAAGAAAAGCAATTAGTACTAGAAGAACAAAGCTTTGTGAGATGACATGGGGAAAGGGCTAAGCGGTCCTTATATAGAAGAGCATGCCTATCACTCTTGAATTAAATATCACTAAAAGAATATCAACACTGCCATTTGCATTACAACAAAGTAATGTGTACGAAATATATAGTCAAATCCTTTTAGGTGTTCTCTAACTTTGAGTCACAATTTGTAATGTTTCTGTCAAAGATAAACTCTATAGTAATATACAGGTATTTATCACCATACATATACACGGTGAGATTTCTTTGCTACTATTTAAGAAGTAACCTCATGTCAATTATTAAGCTTTTGTTAATTAAACTTTTATTATTGTTTCTAATTATTCAACAACGAGTGATAATTTTCACGTGTTTAATTTGTCTTTCTGTTGTCTATATAATATTGAAGTAGGTAATTGATTTAACCAGCGCATGTTCATGTTATGTAAGAAAAGTGTTTATAAAAGAACGAATTTAATATGAAAAGTAAAAATGAAAAACTTCTTTCATAAGTAAAAAATAATTTATATACTTCTTAAGTTTAATAAAATTAAATAACAGAGCTTATAAGAAGATAGAGAAATAAACTACTAATTTTATTATTTAAATTTTTACTTTTATAAATATTCACTGATAAATGTATTCAAACTAAACTACAATTATAAAATAACTAGAGAATGTAATTTTTTTAATTTGCTTTCAAATAATTATCAGCTTAAAGATCATGTCACAATAGACTTATATATGAAAAGTCATATTCAATGGCACAGAATTGAGTTGGATAGCAAAAGTCAGCTATGCGCGTGACATACACAAATGCTTTTCAGTACGCATGTTTGTGAAATGACATGCTTTACTTAGTAGTCTTCTGGGTTTAACACTCAAAATAGTTATTGGGAATTAGAGAATTACATCGGGGTACCATTATGAGCAACCAAACCATCATTAACATATTATGCATAGCAGTCTTTGGAAAAGCTGGTAAATGTTGTATACGGATCCCATTAATCTATCAATAACGAGCACAAAAACAAAGAATCTTACTAGTATTGCTTCCACTGTCGGTGGCTAAACGTATTCGCTATTTTGAAAAATTAACACATGCCATTTGCCAATACATAAAATCGATCTAATAGAATAGGCAAAAAAAAGAAAAATCTAACATGTGATACATAAGAAAGATTGAGAGTACTGCCTATTGCTTACCGTTGCCGTCCAATTAATTAAGTAGAGACCCAAAATAGAATAACCTGCATAATCGACTTCCCCACGATGCATTAACAAATCGCCCCATGTATCAAATTAAATCTTGGTTTTGATGCACTGGAAAAGTATATCTAATACTCGTTTCCATACCCACTATATATATTGCTTTAACATTCTTACGATGAAAAAGTATGCATGTATATTTGGCATGGAGAAAAACAAACTAATTTTGCTGTTTTTCTAGGTCCTCATGAATGTGGCACGATATTTACATGAAATTCTTTCGTTATATGAACATATTTTTGTGATATACACATGAATGTCCTCTATTAGTTTTGATGCAGCGATCGAGGAGTTGGGTTCTTCAATGATTGCCACTTGTTAGGGTGACACAAAGGGATGATATATTGCAATAAACAAAGTGTCCTGAAGAAGTGATGCTTCACCAAATAATAGAGGTGCACAAGAATTGCAATCTATTATCCCAGGTGTCAGGTGTTCTTTTTTTCAAAAGATGGTTGAGTGCGTTGGTAGGTAGGGGTTAAGAACCCTTATGGGTGTGATATTGAAAAAACAGCATGGATATAGATTGTTGCTCATCGGGGTATCATCGATCAGCATGTATGATGAATGTGAGAGCAGTCCCTACGGACCCTCGTTTGTAGAATCTCATTATGCTATATGGCTTTACCAGTTACCATTTAAATTATCTTTAGGATAATGGGCCTACATTCGGGCTTTCCACCTGCCCAAATTTTTTTTATTCTATACTAGTTATGGCAAGGACCCAAGTTATACTGTAAAGTACAATAATGTAAGCAAGGTTTAGTTACATCTCTGATTTCTTTAGTTTGAATAATGTGTAACTTTAATCTTTTAAGTATGTTTTTAGTTTATTAAATATTTTTTATTTTTAAATTAAATAAAATTGACTGATTTTTTTAATAGTTTTTATATCTTAAACTCTCTCTTTTTTTTTCAAATATTTTGTGTGAATTTATGATGTATTTGAAATATAAAATAAATTTAAATAGAAAAGTAAAAATATTAGAAAAAAATTTTGATAAATTGAAAAGGATATGATTTTAAAGAGGGAAATTTGAATATAAAAAAAGAGGGAAATTTTATTTTTTTTCTTATTTTGATGTTAATTAGTTTGTAAGTGATGTGTAGAAAAAGTTTAAAACATATTAACCAATTCAATTTGTGAAAATTTTGCATAGTTAAAATATTTTTTTAATGTGTTTAAGGACAAAAATTAAAATTCATTAAATAATAATTTTTTATTAAAATTAAAAACATTTAATATCATCAATGCATTAGATCTTATGATATTTTTTATTTTTAATAAAAAATTATTATCTATGAACTTGTATTTCGTGTTCTTAAACACATCTTAAAAAATCATTAAGACAACAAAAGTAGTTAGTCTTTTTCTATTATATATCTGTTACACTTTTGTTTGTTTGTTTGTTTTACAATTTATACTAATTTTTTAACATTTTAAAAATATTTTATACTCATGTAGAACAATTCTTTTGAGTACAGTACCAACATATATAAGACTATTTATAATGGAGTTGCGTAATTTGTATCGTATGTTAACAGTTTCTAAATTCAGTATCTTCACTAAAATTATTTGAGCTGGCATAATAATTTTGAAGAAATTGTTTCATAAATATTAACCGGATCCAAAAATATACAATTTTACAGTCATAAATGTGTAATATATATATATATATATATATATATATATATATATATAATTTTTTTACTTGTGCATTGGACAGAATAATATTTTATATCAATTTTTAAAAAATATACTATTTATAAAAAATAAAAAAATCAAGTTGTCTAAATTTTATACTAACATTATTTTTGGCATGATAAATTCTAAAAACTTAATTTAATATTATTAAAATTAAGAAAAAAATTATGCCAAATTAAAGTTAAATATTAAATAGAATTTTTTATTAAATTAATTTGGATGATGCTTTTGTTTAAGATAAGCCTATATAATATTTATATTTTATATTTTATTTATAACAATGCATATAAATATAAAAGGTTTTTAACATGATTTTTTATAAGAGTATTTGCGATTATCTGATATGCAAAATTATTATAATTATTCATCTCAACCTTATTATTTTTTCACTATCATAAAAAAATGATATTTTCACGAGTCACATATATAAACTATTTTTTTAATAATTAAAATAAAGATAATTTGGATAGTATTTAAATTAACTATGATTTTTCAATATTATAAATTAGATCCATTTGATATATGATTAAATAATTAATGAATTATTGTTAATTCTTGCATAAAATATATATATTTGTATACTTAATAATTTCTCAAATAAATATATAACAAGTTTAAAAAATATAATTTAAATAAGATTAAATAATATTTAATTTTTTTTATCTTTTCAAAACTTCTTTGAATATTATATCTAATGTAAATCGTAATGACTTATCATCTTTATTTAAAATAAACATTTCAAATTCTTCATTCTTTCTAAAAAAAAAAATTGTATATCTTTAACCCCTTTATTGATAGTTATTAGAAAACAAAGAGCTAAAAAAAAGTTATCTTCTTTAAAATTTTAAAGCTAATTTTAAATATAAAAAAATAAATTCATTTTTAGCATGAATATTTCTTTTACTAATATTTCTTCTATAACAACAAGAACAATGGTTGCATTTTTTTTATTATTATTTAACAATTAGTCTAGTTTTCCTCTAAAGCATACTTAGAATACATGTCTTTAAAATTAATATATGGTTTGAAATGTTTGATGTAACTCCCCAAATTTTTTGATATTAATTATTATTATTTATATAAGTATAAATGTGTATATATGTGTGCGTATAAATGTAAATGAATGTTGTAAATTTACATTAAAGGCATAATGATGTTAGTTTTGTGTGTAATGAGTATGAATATATATGTGTGGGTGTATGATTGATTGAATTGAATTTTCTGATGCTGGAAAAAGGTTAAGGGTGTAATACTAGGCTATCCTCGCTGCAGCGAGAGAATTTTCGTTGTAGTGAGAAGGTCCTGAAAGAAGGGACCGAAATTGTTGCCTTCTCGCTGTAGCGAGAGACGTCTCGCTATAACGATAGAGCAACAGTTTAGGGTGCATTTCTAGGAGCAGTCTTGCTGTAGCGAGATTCTGCAGAAACCAGAATACAGTTTCGTCTGAGATTTTCGCTGTGGTGACAGAGGGCGTCGCTGCAAAGAGATGCCTCGCTGCAGCGAGAATATCTCGATGTAGTGAGAGTACCGCGATCAGAGGGGTTTTAAAAGGGGTTTAGGGATTTGAGATTCATTTTCCAAATCTCCTTCCAAATCTCTTCAATCCTTATGACCTAAAGCCCTATTCCACCAATTAATTGCCTTCAAAGCCGTTCACGAGCTTGATTGAAGGTTGAATTCTTGTGAAAAATGCTTGGAGGTGAGTTTTAATGGTTAGGGTTCCGTTTCTCATCCCCTTTTCTCTGTTTCTGGGTTTCCTTGGGTTCTCATGGAGTTCTTCCATGTGTTTTAGGCCGCAATCTGTGTAGAGAGCATGTCCGTGATCAAATTCAAGTGTGAGTCTTCAATCCAAGGTAAGGGGGACTCTACCCTACTCTTTTTATGTGTAATTAATTGAATATGAAGTTGTGACTGAGTTAAAAGGTAGAAAACGTGCAGAGAATGAGAATTGATTGAGAAATGAAATGTGGGCCATGTGCATTGATATATGAACATTGTGTGTGTTTACCCGAAATAGATAAATGTGAATTATATGATAGATGTTGCATGATAGAATGAATATTGTGAACAAATGTGAGCTTGAGGGCCGTGTAATATGAATGGATAATTGTAGGCTATGTGTCGTGATCTGTGAAATGAAATGTGAGCCTAGTGTCGTATATTATGAATGAAATGTGGGCTGTGTGCCGTGTTAAGCATGAATATCGCATGCGTGACTTGGGCATATTAGCGCCGTTGTAATATGCTGTGAATGGTTCAGCGATATACTGGGAGTGTGGAAGATGAGGACGGTAGAAATACCTTGGGGAAGAAGAAGTGGTGGTGACATTGACTGTGAAATGGATGCACCACGGGTCACACACTCTCTTCCTGACTAGACCTCTGACCACTATCCTTATTGAGCTACCTTTGACTGCCCACGTGATATCCGTGAGACGAGGATAACTGACGACCATTCATGGTGTAAATCTGTGATCACAGTGCCACAGTGAGTGTGGTTGGTATGTGTGTGTGCACGAGATTATTATTAATTGTAATTTTGAATGGGAAGTGTTGTTGGTGCCATGAGTGCATTAATGTTAAATTGAAATGTACTGGATAATGATGTTGTTTGTATTATATCTGTATAAATGCATTGGAAATAAGTTAGAAGTGAGAGACTTTATGTTTGATTGTGTTTTGGTAGTGTAGAGTACTCACCCTTACACTTATTTTTCAGGTAATCAAGATGGTTAGCACCAAACTCAGTGAAGGGACGGACGGACTACTATAGGACTTAGCTTTTATTTTGAAAATGTTGTAACTGAACTAGTTTTATAGTAGTCATTTGATATTAACTTATAACTCTTCCTTTATTTTGAAGTATTTTATGAAAATTTGATTATTCAAATTTGTAAAATTATTAATTAATTGAAATTAAATTTCAGGTATTACATTTGAACATTTAACTTTATTCAAGAATTCAATTATAAATTAATCATCTATAAATTTGACATTTTTATTAGATGAGCAAGTTAAATAAGAACTTATGTATTATTTTTCTTCTTCTAAAATTTCAAGTGTACAAACTTCTTTATGATTAACTTTGATTTGTCCATCACTAATTTGAAGAATCTAATATACAAATAACTTTATTTCAATTATATTAGATGTGCTTTTATATTACTATTAATAATTTAGATTTTCCTTTGTCAGTACTTTGCAAGTAGACCATAGGTAAGAGTTCACTACTATTGAAAGCACTTTTAATTTCATAACTACCTTTTTGAAATAACTACAAGAATTTATGTGAAATCTCCTTCTAATACTACAAATTTTTCATCAAATTAAAGGTTCATTTATATTGTTTGAATTTTTTACTCTCTTAAAACAAGAATTATTAAGCATAAGAGCTTCATTCTTATGATCAAAATTGTGTTGCTTAAAAATCTACTTTTAAATTACCTTTCTTAATGTTACATGTGGAAGTATCATCAATAACTAATGAAATTGAAAATAGTGAATGAGTTTTTCTTCTTAATACCACTTGAAGCCCACATTTAGAATAATATTTTCTTTAGATTGAATAGCTACTAATAGAATATTCTAAATGTAAGTTTTTCTTATTTCTTCATATTCATATAAGAAGAAAAAAAATACTAGATTCATTTAATAATGAGGTTAAAATTTATTGTAAATAACTTTCTAATAAGATGTTAAAGAAGCTATTAATTTGTTATGTTCTCAAGCAAATGTAGTGGTATTGTAATTAAGTTCATCTATTATGAACTTATTTTAAAAAAAAATAAAAATTGAATCTTTTAGAATTGTCACACAGATATACTATTTGAGAGATTTTTGGTTGTGTTGAAATGATTTTTCAAGCTTGCTCAAATAAAAAATTTTCAAGTCTTAGTTATTTAAATAAAAAAACTTATATGTAATGACAAATTGTCACATTGCTTAAATATCCAACTTAATTTGTCTACTTGTATAACTATGTCAAATAAAAAATTGTATGCAAACAATGATCATATATTATTTAATTAAATAAAGATAATACTTAGATTCCTATTTTTCTTTCTTCACTACAAAAAATATCAAATAGCATCATCCATATTTTCTCCCACACAATATGTTTTGCTCATACTATTGGACATGAGTATTGTAACAAAGAGATTTCATAGTTGATGTCTTGAACAAATTTCATTTCCATCCTTAATTTCATCAACAAATTCTTTATCATCACATAAAGTCTAAATTAGGAATGACAATGGGTAGGCTTCTATAATACTCATCCCTATACCTGCGTTTTAAAAAAATAGTTGTACTCATCACCATACCCGCATAAGGTATAAACATTAATCTCCATACCTTTACCCTCTGGGTACCCTCATAACCATACCCATACCTATTACCTGTGCTTGTTTGAAAAAAAATATTTATAAAAAAAAATTATGCTTATATAACTTTGCATCATTAACATAATAATATAAAAATTCAATACGTAGTTGCCGAACAAGGTATAAGCATTGATAAAAAAAAAAATATTCAAATATCACAAGTGCTAAATGTATCTTAATACAACAATTTTTTAAACTAAAATTCCTAGAAAGCATAAGCGAAACTAAATACAAAAGTTACTAAACAACAAAGATAACAAGATAAATCTGCATAATAGGTGGTCACTTGTGTGATCACTTAGTGACCTCTTGTAGTAGCATTGACAACTAGCTCTAATAAATAACGTTTCATAGTTGTTGCAATAGGTTTTAATAAGGGAGACATTAAGAATGAGAGTAAGGTTAGAGTAGCGAAGTTTAAGTACTAAAGGACAACGAGAAGTGGACACCTGAAATAATTTTTTTTAACTTTTGAATATGAAATTATAAAAAAAATAAAAAGTTTAATTAAAATAATATAATATGATTAATAATATATATATATATAGTATTTTTAACTCATGTACTACACGAAAGTATTTTGTCAAAAATACAAATATTTAAAAAATCATTTTAATGAATAAATATTTATAATGTATATAAATTTTAAAAAATAATTTAAATAAAAGATAAATTGTTGCAATAAAATTTTATAATAAAAATACATGTATATAAAAAAATTATACTTTTTTATCTGAAGGAAAACTTAACAAATAAGAACTAATGATATATTTTATATTTTTTAAAAAATTTATTTGAATATAAATAAAATGGTAAGAATAATATTATTTAGATTTAATATATTATAGTTATATTTGTAATACACATGTTACATAGAAAAATATTATTTTAAATTATAATATAAAAATAAAATTTAAATATTATTAATGAATAATAAGCCTACAATAATAGTAGGTGATTGTAAAATTTATAAAATATTTACAATATATTTATTATTTATTATTCACTTTATGAATAAAATATCAATATAATTTTATTAATGAAAATATTTGTGTGAAAAATATTTTATGTGTGTCATATATAAATAATTTTTTTAAAAGAAGTCAAACTCATATTAATTATGTAATAATTAAATTGTATTAGCCTAGTTAAATGATATAAAATAATAAATAAATTTTTCTATTAAAAATATGAACCAAAATATTTTTTTGGTTTACTTTATTATTAAATATATTTTTATATTAATCTTATATAACTTCATAAAAGTAATATAATAATAAAAAAAATTTAATACATAGTTGTAGATCAAAGTTCAAGCATAAATCAAAATTTACATAAGTAGCATAATTAATATATATATATATATATATATATATATATATATATATATATATATATATATATAGAGAGAGAGAGAGAGAGAGAGAGAGGTATGGTACGGGGTGAGTATTTCGATACCAATGTAACGGATAAATATCCTACCTGTTATGAGTAAATTTTACAGGTGCTTATAAGATACTTTATTCATTGTTATCCGTAGTCCAAATGAATAACATGTTTCTTAAAAATTGTTAAATGTAACTTTATTAATAGTTCTTATATTCTCATAGTCATAACAACCACATTGCAATGTTAATTATAAATGCAAGTGGTATAGCTCCCTTATCCCTCCCTAGAAACATAGAATGAAACATGTCAATTGAAAATTTTACTTTCTTTGATGCCATTTTGAATTCTCTCTAATAAAAGTCAAACTTGTTTGGAAAATTTGCATAAGTTAGCTCCTAAGTCTTTGGCTTTTCTTTATTTGCTTGCATCCATGCTAAAAATATGGTGTATTTATCTTTATTCTTATTAAAAACATTATCTATTCTTTCGTTATCTCTAGAAAAAATAGTTTGATAATTTGGTAAATAAAAACTTAACCTCTAAACTCTAGAACATCATTCATGAATATCCCATGCCAAATTCCTCCATACAACTTCATATAAAGAAAGATATCTACATTTATAAAATTATTTAATTTCATCAACAAAAGAGATATTCTCATCATTTCCATATTTCTTAGCTATCTCAAGTGTAGCTTTATATGAACCATTGCTCACATATTTAAATAGATATTTAGTAATATTTGATTTTTTACAATATTCCAAGTTAATATGTACTTGATACTTCATTAAAAGAATTGGATTGAAAGGATTAACATTTCTATTATCCATCTTAAGTCCTTTCTTTATTGTTAAAATTCCAAAAGTCTTCCTTATGTGAAAAAAGATTAACCATCTTCATAGATAAAAGTAGCATTTTCTAAAATTTCTTTGGAAAATACTTTGTATAATATATTCTTTCATATATGAAAGATTTTGGTTAGTTGTTCCACATTGATCCTGAAGTATAAATTTTGTAACAACATAGTATAATCTTAGGAAAGAATTGAAGTATGACAATTCAACATGTAAGTTTATTAATTTGATAAGATATACTTAACTTATTCTCACCATTTAACCAAAACAAAATATAAACATGTAAAGTCTTTTTTTTGAAATTTCATACTATACATACCTATTAAAAAATATATTGAATTTTTGTTACAAATAATCTAAATTCATGACATATTGAGTTTAAAACCACAATTATATAAAATAAGAAAATGGATAAAATACTTGCGTCAACTTTTACAAACTTCTTTTCTTTCTTAAATTTTGTGATAATCTTATCTAACTTTATTTTAAACTATTTGCATGAAATGTTTGATCTTCTTAAACTTTTATTCCTTTTGTTGCATGAAATCTTGTAATCTGCCTAATTTGAATTGCAAGTGAATATAATGAAAAGATTTAAGGTTTCCAATTTTTTTTACAAATATTCTTTGTATCTTGATTGTTATTAAACATATATCTCATACCTCTAAGGAAAGAAACATGTATTATCACACATTTTTTTAATAGTCTAAGGTTAAAATTAAAAGTAGAATGGTCAAAGAATTGGTCTCTAACTCTTCTAAAATTTTGAGGCAAAACACTAATATGATCATTAGTCATTTTAGTCAAGTCTTTTAACTAAAGAATCTTCTAAATGAAATTTTAAATTATTCTTCCTGCAAATATATTTGCATTAATAAAAATGTGTGACTTTCATTAAAAAAAATTTCTCTATATTCTTATTATTTGATATGTTATCGCAATTTATGTATGAAACATTTGATTCTTTTGTAATTTCATTACATGTATCAAAGATGTACAACTAAGTGTACTTTAATATTTTTTATGAAGTTACTAATTGTATGAAAATTTTGACCACTCAAAATAAATTATAAATTAAAGAGTAGCAGACAAATCATTCACAAATGTTTCAACTTTTCCACCAATTAATGTAAATGAAAACTTGTCATTATTGTATATAATATTCTTTTTACAGCTCTTGCTTGTTGGACTTTTCCCTGATAACGAATGTCAAAGCAGAATGAGAGGATTTTTGCAATAGTTCAATTTTGATAAAGTTACAATTAAATATTAATTTTTTTATCTTCTTTTCTAGCTTTATTATGGAGTTCAGATATAGATTAATAAAGATCTCTTGATAATTAAGAAGAATCAACACCTAAGATCACTAAAAACTATTATTTTAGTTTAAATTAAAAATATAACTCTTGGAAAAATGAACACTTGATAGAAATATTTGCATTCTCATCTCTTATAATAAAATAAGATGAATTGAATATAAAAATACTTTAAAAACTATTTACTCTATCATAAGTACAAGAATTCGAACTAATAAACTAGATTAACATACAACATTTTTTACTTCTTAATAATTTTTTTGGCAAATTTTTTTTCTATTATTTCGTGTCATCTTTTTATTTGATTAAATAAAATTAAAATCTTCATCCATTAGTTTATTATATTTAAATATCTAAAAATAATACAGTTACAAATTGTTCTTCTCAAAGAAACTAAAACATTCAATATGCCATAAACATGTAAATAAAGAGTAATTTATTGTGTCATTAATGCTTTCATAACCTTTTTATTGGATTATTAATGTTTTAAACTTCTAAGAAAAAGTGTCACACTTCTACGATTAGATAAGTTGGATTGTGCATCCTTTGCACCTATTCAAGGTATCTTTGTTATTTGCTTTAGCATATGATACAATGAAACATGCTAAGAGAAATATTGTCTTAGTTCTTATAAAAAGCATTTTAACTTTATTTCTAGTCAAATGTAGGACGTCTTTAACATATTAAGATGTACATGAATAAGTACATGAATGTAATAACTATAATTAGTAATGCTTGCAATTTGATTTGGATTTATTTTGAAAAATAAAATTATTCAAACAGATTATAAATAAATATTGCAGTTTAGTTGGATTCAGTTTGATAATAATATCAAATTTTTGCCTATTCAAACTAATATTTTGCAGTTTAATTTTTTTTTCATTTGTTATTATTTTTAAAGACACACAACTTTAAACTTTGGATTAGTAGATAAACAAAATTTTATTAACTAGAGTATAAAAAAGTATCAATTAAATAAATTATTCAATAACTATTTTTTATTCAAAAGATAACGTTTATTAAATAAATAATCAATTATAGAGTAATTAGAAAAAATAATTAAAAATATTGAATTCTATTATAAATTACAACTTAATCTAACTTACAAATCATAATCATAATAATTTCAAATTTTTCATAAAAAAATACAAACATATTTAATAAAATATTTTAAAATTAGTACAAGATTAAGAAGTTTGGGGTCTGGTTTGATTTTAAAGATAGGAACTGAAAATCAAATTACAATATATATATACATAAATAAAATTAAAAACTAAAAGAGTTATATATATATATATATATAACTCTTTTAGTTTTTAATTTTATTTATGTTTAAACTATTTTAATCGATTTGAATCGTTTTTTTTACCCGTAGCTATAACAACGAGTTCTTATTAAGGTTTCCGTGTTACACATGTCATCCATGGCAATGCAATATAATACGATATTGGTAATCTCATTAGACAATTTTGCTTGATAAAAGCTTGAAACCAGCGAGCATTTCCTAATGCTTCCCAACAACAAGTGGGTTGGTGGGTGGGTATCAAGTTGCCTTCCACACGACCAAGAACAGATTTTCATATTAATCAAACTCTTCTTAATTAATTACGATGCACAGCATAATCATCAAGAGTTTGTGGGCTTCGAATCCAA
The DNA here is from genome assembly GCA_024086825.1 of Abrus pulchellus subsp. cantoniensis. NCBI lineage: Eukaryota > Viridiplantae > Streptophyta > Magnoliopsida > Fabales > Fabaceae > Abrus > Abrus pulchellus. The sequence continues at coordinate 14,367,626 of CM044050.1, forward strand.
TGAGTTGTTAATTACGTTAAAAGGAAAAAGATATATTTGCAAGCTAGGCTCTGTGTACGTTCCACAATCTTGCGAGTTCTATATTTTCGTACAAATTTTTCTAAGATTTAATCTCTTGTTAGTTGTTACTTAGACATAATCATATCATGTTAACCTAGCTAACTTGCTAAGAAATCTCGTATAAGCATCTTCCATTAAAAAAACTGAAAAAGAAAATCATATTTATTGCTGATCATTCTTCAGTTTTAAATTGGCGAAGGAGATCCATTATAAGTTGCTTTACAATTCTTGATAGAAATAAAGTTAATATTAATAATTATTTGGCTTTCCTCATTATAAAGTAAAAATGTGATCATTAATAGAAGTGTGTGTGTGTGTTCACACGTCTTTTATATACAGACACCATTGATCGTTGCTTCCCTCTCTCTAATGACTCCAAAAGACAAAAGCGTTGAAATATATGTACCTCCAAAAGATACTCCTAACTTTCAAGTGGTACTTTGGACAGAGACACAGAGTCACAATAGAGAAAAGAAATCATACCTTGGCTTCACTAAACTTTTGTTTTTTGGTCCACAAACTACATTGTTACCTTAACTAGACTTGTAAAATTAGAAAGCCTTTCGAAGGCAGAGATTTTGTATGAAAGGCTAGAATACTTAAGAAGATGACGTGAGAGGTGTGTGAGTGTGATTCTTAGAATATGTTTTTCATTTGAGCCAACCCACATTTTATGGACTGGTGGAAGATGTAGTTACTTAGTCACTGGGCCTCTATGAATTGGTCCAATCTAAAACAAATATAAAAGTTTTAGTTTTTTCATATTTTCAATTTGGCTTATTTTGTTCCATCGTAATAGAGATTTTATGGTGGCAAACTACATTAAATAAAAATAGTATTAGAAATATTTTTAGGCTAAATTGTATTTTTGTTCTCTAACTTTTGTGTTTATTTGATTTTAATCTTTTAATTTTAGTCCCCTTACTTTTTTTTAATTAAGCAAATTTTGTCATTTCATGCCATCCAATTTTTATGGTACCATATTTTTCTTCCTCTTCTCCCCTTGACCGGAATTCACCATTGCCAATAATGCTCCTCTTCTCTCCCTCCATTGAACTCTACTCTTGTTGTTATTGTTGCTTCACTGCTGTTGTTACTTTGTTGTGCTCGACCCATGTGCACCATGGTACTCTCAATTATATTAATTTCTTATAATTTTTTTTGTAAAAATTTACCAAAATTGTGCCTATATCTTTTTGGCATATTTACTCGTTATTATAGGATACAATAGGGTAATTAATTATATTATATTATATTTATAATATTAATTATGCAAATATAATATTATATAATAGTTTATTCTATTGAATTATTGTATCCAAATTTTTTAAATTTTTATTTTGAGAAAGATGATAGATTAAAAATTATTTAAATAATTTTCCAATTTTATTCAATCATAATTCATATACTTTTAATATGTTTTAAAAAAATTAGTAGTTTTAAAACATATCATTTAATGATTTTATAAAAAAAGAATATATGAAGATTATTTTAATTAAAATTAATTTTTATAATATTTTACTTATTTTATAAAATCTAATTTTAAAATTTTATAGTTTACTTTTGTTTCAATTATAATTTATCAATAAAATTAATTATAACTAATAATTATTATTTAATATCAAAATTTTAATGTTAATTATACATAAAATTATTTTAATTTTTATTATTTTTAAAATATGTATTTTTATTAAAAAATTTAAATAGTTGAATTAAGTTTTTTTTTAAGTTTATAAATTTTGATAAAAGAGTGCTTTTTTTATTCAAATTTAACTTACAATTTTATATCTTATTTTCTTGTTTTGTATTATCTCAAGTATAGAATAAAATCACATAATATTATCGTATTTATTATCGTAATGCACAATAAATATAAGATAGAATAAGTATTTATCCATTTTTTATCCTATTATATCATTATTTAAGTATATTTTAAAAAATTTTATAGTCATTCATCTTTAAATAATATATATATATATATATATATATATATATAATACTCCTGATTGATTAAATTAATATCAGTAATAGTGACTTTTTACATTTCAATTTATTTATTTTATTGATGTTATGTAAAATTTAGTTAAAATAAAAAATATTAAAAAATTAATTAAAAATAGAACCTTATTATCAATGCCTTAACCGTATTGGTTAAAAAACTAAAATCAAAGAAAAAATATAATTAAAATTTACATTAAGATGCATAAAAAATTACAGGAAAAGACGCAATAATAATATTTTCTTAACAATTTTTTTTTTTACTTTTAATTTATTAATCAACATTCTCAATATATTAGTTTGTATTTTTCATTAAAATATAATATGAATGTAAATACTTTGTATATTATTATTCATTTATAAATTATTATATTGTAAAAAATTATATTCATAATATTATTTTATTAATTATTAATATAATTTTTTTACATTGACTTTATTTTAAAATTAATTTAAAACATACAAGGTAAATATTGGATTTAAATATGTGGATACATTATATTTAAGCCTTACAACAATCTCACTCGGATGTACACAGCTCAACGTAAATATCTAGTTTTTAACTCAAAATAATCTAAAACAATAGTATAAAATAATAAAAAAATATTCAATACAAATTTAATGTTTTTAATTAATATAACTTCAAACAGAAATCTTAGATAAGGAGGTATTTCTTTCCAAACTTGAGTGAAACTTATTTTAAAATATTTTATTTTAATTAATTTTAATAATTTTGACACTGAATGAATTTGACATATGTAACATCTTCTTTTCACTTTTTAGTAATTTATGTTTTTTTTAATACTAAGTAGTATTAGAATATAATGTGTAACACCTTAAATTTAATTCTAATTAAATAATAATTTCACAAATTGGATAACCAAATTTTTTATAAAAGATTTTAAAATAAGTGAAGGATTACAAATTAATATCAAATAACTGCTACAGGAATAGTTCAATTACAATATTTTTAAAATAAATTCTATGTCCTATAGCAGTCCATCCATCCCTTCACTGAGTCCAGTGCTGATCGTCTTGGTTACCTAAAAAATGAATATAAGAGTGAGTACTCTACACTACCTAAAAACACATAGTTAGCACATTACCAATAACACTGTGATCACAAATTTATACCATGAATGGTCGCCGGTTACCCTCGCCTGATGAATACCACGTGAGCAGTCACGGGTCGCTCAACAAAGATAGTGGTCAAATGTCTAGTCAAGAAGAGAGTGTGTGGCCCATGGTGCACCCGTTTCGTAGTCGGTGTCACCACCACTCCCTCTTCCCCAAGATATTTCTACCGTACTCATCTCTCACATCCCCAGTGTATCACTGAACCATTCACAGCACATTACAATGGTGCTAATACGCCCATTCACACATATTTCATTCACGCATGCAATAGTCATGCTTGCACATGGCACACAGCCTACAATTATCATTCATATTACACGGCCCTTAGGCCCACATTTTCACAATATTCATTCAAATATACGGCACAAGTGCCCACACTCATTTTATCACACAACATTTACATATAATCTAAATTTCTCAATTTCGTATCAACACACATATTGTTCACAAATCACGGCACATGGCCCACATTACATTTCTCAGCAATTTTCTATCCACTAACTCAGTCACAACACAATATTCAATAGAATATCAACAATTTATGCACAAAAGAGTAGGATAGAGTCTCCCCTTACCTCGGATTGAAGACTCACACGCTAAATCCACCAACAGATGCTCCCCCTCATGGATTTCATCCTAAAAACATGGAGAAACTCCATAAGAACTCAGGGGAACCACAAAAATAGAGAAAGGGGATGAAAAATTGAAACCCTAACCATTAAAACTCACCTCCAAGCGTTCCCCACACAAATTCAACCTTCAATCAAGCTTCCAAACGACTTGGGAGGCGATATAATTGGTGAAAAAGGGTTTGGAGACGAGAGGATCAAAGGGATTTCGAAGGGAGAGGGAGAAATAACTCTCCCCTAACCCTAACCCCCTTTAAATCATTTTCTGGTCGCGACATTCTCGCTACAGCGATATATTCTACCTCGCTGCAGCGACACGCCCTCTTGTAACAGCTAAAAAACTAGAGAAAAATGCACTCTGGTTTCTGCAGAATCTCGCTACAGCGAGGCCCTCTCGCTATAGCGAGACTGCACCCATAAATGCACCACAAATTGTCGCTCTGTTGCTACAGTAAGACGTCTCTCGCTATAGCAAGAAGGCAATAGTTCTGGTCTTTCTTCCCAGGACCCTCTCGCTACAGCGAGAACAATCCAGTATCATGTCCTACACTTAGGCACTTAGCCCATTTCAGCCCTATCCAATCATACATACACGTATATACATACACACATTCTTAACATACATATATGCACATATATATTCACAAAATATATCTAAAAATATACACATGAATATACATTTAAATTTATATAATTATCAATAATTAATATTACAAAATTTGGGGCGTTACATAATGAGATGTAATTTTGAAGGATTTTTAGAGGTGTTTTGGTGCAAGAGATCTCGCTCAGGTGCAGTAAATCTCATCCAGGTGAGATTGAGCACATAGGAATACTTTGTTGCAGGGCTATCTTACTCAAGCGAGATTAATCTCGCTTAAGCGACATAAGATAAATGTTGTCCAACTGTCACCTTGTCTAGGTGAGAGTGATCTCGCTCAAGCGAGATGGGTCACTCAGGCGAGGACCCTCAGGAAAAATAGCATACTCTCTGGACACCATCTCCCTCAAGCAAGATAGGGCTCGCTCAAGCGAGCATATCAGAAAATAGTGGGTGAGACCACTGTTTGTATATCTTGCTCAAGCGACAAAGTCGTCGCTCAAGCGAGTTGTCCCTTACTCGAGCGAGAATGTGCAGGGTTTAAAGATATTTAAGAGATTTCCTGCATGGAATCTTAATTGTTTTTGAACTCACGTCTCTCTCTCAAGTTTTCTATGAACTCTCTCTTCCTTTTTCCTACATCGAAGCCTCAAAAACTCTGTTTTCTCTTCAAAGTTGAACTTGGACATTGAAGCTAATTGACTCTAAGAAAGTTTCTTCGGATTACACTTGAGTTTCTCTGATTGTTTTCTTGTTTTTGTTTCTTATGGATATCTCTTGGTATTCAGGAGAACTTCCATTCATGAACCTTAATCTTTTTCAATATCTTTCTGTGAGCTCATCTTTGAGGGAAGGAAAGCTTTATTTTATTGTTATATTACAATATTTATTTTGTGCTCATAGAGCACGGTTATATGAATATATTATGAGAATATGTGGTTGAGATATCTTTTGTATAAATAATGGATGAAAAGATGTTTGTTTGATTGTTTGGACTATTTGGTTGTTTGGATTAAGTGGTTGAAATATATATAGATATGTATTATATTATGAGTACTTAATGTGGATGATGATTGAATTTGCTGAATGATTATTATGTGATTGTATGGAGTATGTATGAATGAGATGAAATGATTAAGTTGAATGGAATGATATTAGTCTAGAAGTGCTTTAACAAGCACGATTTTATGAGTGAGAAAGATAATAACATTGAGAATGACCTAAGAGTCAGATATGGATTAGATCTAGTGTAAATAGTTACAGAGATACACTAGGGGAATAAAGTCCAGAGACGATGAAAATCTGGAAGAAATGTAGGGTGGTGAGCGAAATTCACATATGTCTACACACTCTTTTTGGGAGCAAATGCATCACATGGCCTCGCAATTGTTTCCTGACTAGACTCTTGACTATGCCTTTGCTAAGGGATCCAATTATTGTACATGTTGTATCCATGTGCATAAGCTAACCAGCGACTATTTACCTAGTTGAGTAAAACCTCGAGAAGTGTTGAAGGCATTGATATTTGTGATCATAGTGCACTGAGACTGCGTATTGGGATGAGAAAATAGGTAATAGACAGTGAATTATGAATTATGTGTGTTTGAATATGTTTGCTTTATGAAATTAGTGCAAATATGAATATGTTGCATTTATACTATAAATTATGATTTTGTGATATAATGTTTGAAAAAGGATAGAATAGATGTTCGCTCTTACTAAAATTTTCAAAAAATCAGGATGATGGAACCTCAGGGAAGAATTAGATTAATAGATAGATATATACATTTTAGGTTAAACTATGTATTTAACGAATATTAGAGAGTAAACTATTTTAAATTTATTGTACTAGTAGAAGATGAACCTAGGGTTTTTATTATGATAGAGATAAATTTCTCTTCTAGTATTCCTTTTGACTTTCCTAGGAGTAGAGTACATCAAACCTTGTGTGTATATATGTATAGAGGTACGGTTAGAACTTTAGCATCCCTCACTTATCTTTTTACCTATCACAACCACGACCATCTCGAAAGATCTACCCGATGGACCTTTGTGCATGTCACTGGGACAGAGGTCATAGCTAATTCGGACGATGGTTATCTAGGTTTAGATGATGATATAGACTCAAAGGACTTGACTGAGATAGAGAGCTGACACAAGGTTAATGAATAAAACTGATCTTCAGTATTGGTTTATGATTTGACATTGCTCTGAGACTTTTATTAGTTTATGTGATGTAAATATTATTTTAAGTTTCATACATTTTGACAAATGGTTTGTAAATTAATGTACTCGATCTACGGAATGTATGTATAGTCTTTTAACTTATGATTTTTTTTATGTTTAATACAATATTTAGAATCTTTGTCATACCATTTATATTGATCTGAATGAAAGTATTTTTACAAATAACTTCAAAATATAGAAAATTTCAGTAATTAATCATAACAAAGCCCAGTATACACAAACTTTATATTTTATATCAAATTATAAAGTATAATATATATATTGTATGGATTTTGAGATAAGGATGTTACAATTTGGTATCAGAGCAGTTCATCCAAACCAGCCTGGGGTATATGACTAGTTCATCAAGATTATGTGTTATGTGTTGTTGATTAGAAATTGTTTGTCAATACAACCTAGTGGTTGTAAAATTGTTTGATTTGGTTGAAATATTTGCAATGTTTGTATGTTTTGAACTTGATATGAAATGTGTTGGAATGAAAGCTACTATTTGACATTTGATTTTTAGATAAATAGAATTATGACTGGTAGAGGTAGACTTGTTGGTGCTACTAATGAGATGGGGCCTGCATGGCACAAGTCCTAGAGAACATGGTGCAAAACCAAGATGCAGAGCCAGTAGAGTATCATGGACTCTCTTCGTTCATGAAACATAACCCTCTAAAGTTCGAGGGAAAGTTTGATTTAGAAGGTGCTTAGAGATAGATAGCAGATATAGAGAAATTTTTTAATGCGATGGCGTGTCGCGAGGAGTACAAGGTGGTTTATGCCACCCATATGTTGGGCAGAGAAGCAGAGGACTGGTGGAGGTTTACCAGTCAAATTCTGCCACAAGAAGAAGAATATATCTATTGGGAAGCTTTTAAGGCATGTTTCCTAGGGAACTACTTTTCTAGGGACTTGAAGAAACAAACGGCAAGGGAATTCCTTGAACTTAAACAAGGAAATATGTTTGTAAGAGAATATACTACAAGATTTCATGAGTTGATGAAGTACTAGCCTAATTTCCAGCATGAGGATAAAGATGAAGATTTATGCGCCCAAATTGAGAATAGGCTGAAGCCAGAACTACAGGCAACGATCAGTGTTTTTTAGCTGACTGATCTACTAACCTTGGTTAGCAAATGCCAAATCTTTGAGGAAAATTGTAAGGGCAAGACTGTAGATAGCCAAATTAGGGGATCGGCGAGACAGGATCGCAGACCTCTAAGGTTCCCTAGAGGACCTTAATCTGGTGCTACTAAGTCTCAATCCTAGGGGACTGCTTTCCGTGGAGGTAGTAGCAGTAGTTCTAATTTCTCAAGAGGACCCCTGAGATGCTTCAGATGTGAAGGACCCTATCTGGTAAGGAACTGTTCTCAGCCACCACCAGCTTGCAGTATCTGTGGGAAAACAAGGCACTCTGCGAACAACTATTGGTCCGCTCCTCTACAGAGTGGGAATGCCAGTGGAAGCAATCGACCTGCATCCAGAACAAGTAGTGAAGTAAAGCCAAGTTTACAAGGCAAGGTTTTTGTCATGAGTGGATCTGAGACATCCAAATCTGATGAACTGATTAGAGGTAAATATATTATCAATAATAGACTCTGCGATGTCTTGTTTGATTCTAGTGCCACACATTCCTTTGTTTTTATGGATTGTGTGAATTATATTAGATTGTCAGTATCTTCCCTGCCATATAATGTTGTTGTGTCTACTCTTACAGCTAAGCCTATTGTGACTTCTTCTGTGTACTTGGGCTATTCTATGATGGTTCATGGTAGGAATTTTTGTGTGGACTTAATTTATTTACCACTTTCTCAACTCAATGTTATTTTGGGCATGGATTGGTTGTCATTCAATCGTTTTCTATTAGATTGTAAGGAGAACACTTTAATCTTTGGTGATGATACACCGGAAAATCCTAGACTCCTAAATATGGGTGAAGCTAAGGCTTTCATGGTGTTGTTTTTTTTTTTTTTTTTGAGATTGATAAGGTTGTGAAAGCTGAGCATATTCCAATCGTACAAGATTTTCTAGAAGTTTTTCCAAAAGATGTAACTGAATTGCCACCAGAAAGAGAAATTGCATTCGCTATCGATTTGATTCCGAGAGCAAGCCCAGTATCCATCATATCATATCGAATGTCACTAGTGGAATTAGCCGAGATGAAAAACCAAGTGAAAGATTTGTGGGAAAGGCAATTTGTTAGGCCAAGTGTGTCGCCTTGGGGAACACGAATATTGCTGGTGAAAAAGAAGGATGGGAGCATGAGAATATGTGTTGATTATTGTTAGTTAAATAAAGTGACGATTAAAAATAAGTATCTTATTCCTCAGATTGATGATCTAATGGATCAATTACGAGAAGCTTCAGTGTTTTCAAGGATCGAATTTCGATCAGGCTATCATCAGATTCGAGTGAAGAAGGAAAATATCCCTAAGACAACCTTTAGGACCCATTATGGTCATTACGAATACTTAGTAATGTCATTTGGCGTAGCAAATGCCCCAGCAGTGATTATGGATTATATGAACCAGATTTTCCATTAATTCTTGGATTGATTTATAGTAGTGTTTATTGACGATATTCTGATCTATTCTAAGAATCATGAGGAGCATGCTGAACATTTAAGAATTGTATTGCAAATACTAAGTGAAAGGCAGCTTTATGAAAGTTGTCAAAATGTGAATTCTGGCTTCCACAAATCCATTTTTTGGAACATGTTGTCTCAAAGGAAGGAATTACGGTAGACACAGTAAAGGTAGAAGTAGTGGCGCAAAGGACGAGACCTAGAACTTCGACGGAAATTAGAAGTTTCCTTGGATTGGCTGGCTATTATAGAAAATTTATTGAGGGATTTTCTAAATTAACGCTACCTTTAACGAAACTGGCGAGGAAAGGAAAAGATTTCGAGTGGAATGAAGAATGCGATGTTAGTTTCTAAAACTTAAAGGAAGGATTAACCTCGGCTCTAGTGTTGATTTTGCCGGATCTGGAGCAAAAGTTCGAAGTGTATTGTGATGCTTCAGGACAAGGACTTAGGTGTGTCCTAATGCAATATGGAAGAGTAGTTGCGTAAGCTTCTAGACAACTTCGACCTCACGAAGTCAATTATCCCACACATGACTTGGAATTGGCAGCTATAGTATTTGCACTGAAAATCTGGAGGCATTACCTGTTTGGATCTATATTTGAAGTATTAAGCGATCACAAGAGTTTGAAATATCTATTCGACCAAAAGGAGCTGAACATAAGGTAGAGACGATGGATAGAGTTTCTCAAGGATTATGACTTTACCTTATCTTACCATCCCATAAAGGCGAATGTTGTAGCAGACACATTGAGTAGAAAATTCCTACACATTTCTGCCATGATGATAAAGGAGTGGAATTTAATTAAAGAATTTAGAGACTTGAATTTGATGTTAGAAGTGCGACCCAAAAGTTTATACCTAGGTACCTTAAGGATTAATAACGATTTCCTGATGCAAATTCAAAATGCTCAATTGGAAGATCAATATCTGTAAGATAGGGTGCAACCAAATGATAAGAGTAAGGGCTCAAAGTTTTATCGCAACTCGAATGGACTTATTAGATTTAAGGGCAGAGTATGATTTCTTTAAGGTGAAGAATTAAAACAAATGATCTTGGAAGAGGCCCATAAGAGTAAGCTGAGTTTCCACCCTGGAGCAATAAAAATGTATCATGACTTGCGAAGAAATTTCTGGTGGTACGACATGAAGAAAGAAATAGCTGAGTACGTTGCAAAATATTTAACATGTCTAAATTCGAAAATAGAACATCAGCGAGTACCAGGAGAATTACAACCATTGGAGATTCTTGAATGGAAATGAGATAGTATCTCTGTGGACTTTGTGTCTGGATTGCCAAAAACAAAGAGGAATCAAGATGCTATATGGGTGATTGTAGACCGTCTAACCAAGACTGAACATTTCATTTCAATCACTATGAAGTATAAATTAGAGAAGTTAGCAGAGCTGTACATTACTGAGATAGTCAAATTGCATGGAGTACCCTTGAGCATCGTATCAAATTGAGACCCGAGGTTTACATCAAAGTTCTAGGGAAGTCTAGCAAGAAGCTTTGGGGACTAAGTTAAAGTTGAGCTCATCATATCATCCTCAAACTGACGGGCAGACAAAGCGCACTATCCAAACACTAGAAGACTTGTTACGAGCTTGTGATGGAGCAACAAGAAGCATGGGATAAATGTCTACCTTTGGTAGAATTTACGTATAATAATAGCTATCAGGCAAGCATTGACATGACACTATATGAAGCATTATATGGAAGAAGGTGTCGAACTTCTATATGCTGGTATGAAGCTGAAGAAACAATCTTATATGCACCTGATGTAGTACAGAAATAGAACAATCAAGTGAAGATGATCAAAGAAAAGATAAAGGTCACCCAAGATAGACAGATGAGTTATCATGATCAACGAAGGAAGTCATTGGAATTTTAAGTTGGTGATCATGTGTTCTTGAGAGTTTCACCTATCATTGGAGATGGTAAGGCATTGAAATCCCAAAAACTATCTCCTAAATTCATAGGACCATTCGAAGTTCTGAGTAGGGTTGGTCTTGTAGCTTATTATATTGCCTTACCCCCAAATCTATCCAATCTGCATCCTGTATTTCATGTGTCTCAATTAAGGAAATACATTCCTGATCCCTCTCATATGATTGAACTTGATCCTGTCCATGTTCAAGAGAATTTGTCTTATAAGGTTATCCCTGTGAAGATTGCTGATTATCGAGTCAAGCATCAAAGGGGTAAAGATATCTTATTGGTAAAGGTAATATGGAATGCGAATGATGAAGGAGATACTACTTGGGAGCCTAAGGACAAAATGAAGGAAGCATATCCTTATCTTTTTCTAAACCAGTGAATTTTGGGGCAAAATTCCTAAAAAAGTGAGAGTAGTGTAACATCCTTTTTTCACTTTTTGGTAATTTATGTTTTCTTTAATATTAAGTAGTAATAGAATGCAATGAGATGTGAGTTTGGAGGATTTTTAGAGGAGTTTTGGTGCAAGAAATCTCGCTCACGCAAGGTAAATCTCACCCAGGCAAGATTGAGCATGTAAGAATAATTTGTTGCACAGCTAGCTCGCTTAAATGAGATAAATCTCGCTCAAGCGACATAAGATAAATGTTGTCCAACTGTCATCCCGCCTAGGTAAGAGTGATCTCGCTCAGACAAGATGGGTCGGAAAATAGCATGCCCTCTAGACACCATCTCGCTCAGGCGAGATGGAGCTCGCTTGAGCGAGCACATAAAAAATTAGTGGGCGAGACCACTATCTGCATATCTCGCTTAGGCGACAGAGCCATCGCTCAAGCGAGCTGTCCCCACTCAAGCGAGAATGCACGGGGCTGAGGGGTATTTAGGAGATTTTCTACATGAAAATCTCATTTGTTTCTGAACTCGTGCCCCTGTCTCAAGTTTTCTTTGAACTCTTTCTTCCTTTTTCCTAGATAAAAGCCTTAGAAACTCTATTTTCTCTTCAAAGTTGAACTTGGACATTGAAGTTAATCGGCTCTAAGTAAGTTTCTTCAAATTAAACTTGAGTTTATCTGATTATTTTCCTGTTTTTGTTTCTTATGGATATCTCTTGGTATTCAGGAGAACTTCCATTCGTGAACCTTGATCTTTTTCAATATTTCTCTGTGAGCTCATCTTTGAGGTAAGGAGAGCTCTATTTTATCATTATATTACAATATTTATTTTGTGCTCATAGAACACGGTTATATGAATATTTTATGAGAATATGTGGTTGAGATATCTTTTGTATAAATAATGCATGAAAAGATGTTTGTTTGATTGTTTGGACTATTTGGTTGTTTGGATTAAGTGGTTGAAATATATGTGGATATGTATTATATAATGAGTACTTAATGTGGACGATGATTGAATTTGCTGAATGATTATTATGTGATTGTATGGAGTATGTATGAATGAGATGAAATGATTAAGTTGAGTGGAATGATATTAGTCTAGAAGTGCTTTAACAAGCACAATCTTATGAGTGAGAAAGAGAATAACATTGAGAATGACCCAAGAGTCAAATATGGATTGAATCTAGTGTGAATAGTTATAGAGATACACTAGGGGTATAGAGTCCGAAGACGATGAAAATCTGGAGGAAATGTAGGGTGGTAAGCGACAATTGCGTATATGTACACACTCTTCCTGAGAGCGAATGCGTCACATGGTCTCACACTCGTTTTCTAGGTAGACTCTTAACTATGCCTTTGCTAAGGAGCCCGATTATTGTACATGTTGTATCCGTGTGCATGGGCTAACCGACAACTATTTACCTAGTTGATATTTGTGATCACAATGCATTGAGAGTGCGTATTAGGATGAGAAAATGGATAATAGATAGTGAATTATAAATGATGTGTGTTTGATTATGTTTGCTTTATGAAATTAGTGTAAATATGAATATGTTTCATTTACACTATAAATTATGATTTTGTGATATAATATTTGAAAAAGGATAGAATAGATGCTCATCCTTACTAAAATTTTCAAGAAATCAGGATGACGGAACATCAGGAAAGAATTAGATTAGTAGATAGATTTGTACATTTTAGGTTAAACTACGTATTTAATGAATATTAGAAAGTAAACTATTTTAAATTTACTGTACTAGTAGAAGATGAACCTAGAATTTTTGTTATGATAGAGATGAATTTCTCTTGTAGTATTCCTTTTGATTTCCCTAGGAGTAGAATACATCAAACCTTGTGTGTATATATGTATAGAGGTACGGTTAGAACTCTAGCATCCCTCACTTACCTTTTTGCCTATCTTGACCACGACCATCTTGGAAGACCTACCCGATGAACCTTCGAGCACGTTAGTTGGACAGAGGTTAAAGCTAATTCGGGCGATGGTTATCTGAGTTCATATGATGATATAGACTCAGAGGACCTACCTGAAATAGATAACTAGCACAAGGTTGATGAATATGACTAATCTTCAATATTGGTTTATGATTTGGGACTTTTGTTAGTTTATGTGATGTAAATATTATTTTAAGTTTCATACATTTTGACAAATGGTTTGTAAATTAATGTACTTAATCATTGGAATATATATATAGTGTTTTAACTTATGATTATTTTTTTTTTATGTTTAATACAGTATTTAGAATCTTTGCCATACCATTTATATTAATCTGAATGAAAGTATATTTACAAATTACTTTAAAATATAAAAAATTTCAATTATTAATCATAACACAGCCCAGTATACACAAACTTTATATTTTACATCAAATTATAAAGTATAATATATACATTGTATAAATTTTGAAATAAGGATGTTACAACATATATTTAATTATTATTATTAAAATTAATAATTATAATTAAAAAAACATAGATATTACGTTTTTTTAAAACTTTAAAGTCATTAAGTCTCTTATAAGTTATTTAAATTTTTTATTTTTATTTAATAAAAAGACTTGTATTTAAGGAAAGATCATTAATGTAATAATAAGTATAAATATTTTCTTTGCATTAGATAAAATAGTATAACAATGACATAAAAATATGATAAATTTTAAAAATATTAGATATAACATAAAAAATTTAGAACACATTAAAAAATTAATTGTTGTTAAAAATAAGAATGAGTCTTTATTAACATAATAAAAAATTATAATTGTCATGTGAGTTTAATTTTAATGCACAGTTAATATAAAAAATTATATTATTGGTGGTTGTGTGACTTTGATTAATGTCATTCTTAATTCTATGTCATTGCACTTGTTATCCTTTTTTAAGGCGTCAAAGTCGGTGATAAAAGAGATTGTTACTATCTAGGAAAATTTTTTATGGAAGGGTGTTAAGGATGGATCTAAAATCACTTAGGTTAAATGAGAAATGGTTTGTAGACCGTGAAATAATAGTGGCTTGGGCATTAAGAATGTGCAGTGGTTTAACTGATATTTCTTGGTAAATAGTTGTGACGATGTGTTAATTATTCTAGTTTATTGTGGATGCAAGTGTTAAAAGCTAGATATGACAGATTAGCTTTTTCTATTCAGCATCCATCAGTCCACAACAGATGTTCTTTGTGGTGACATGATTTGCTGAAGGTTATTCATCAAGAAAATTTATAGCTCGATGAGAAGTTGGATAGGAGTGTGGGTGCAGGTTTGCACACACTTTTTTGGAGAGATAAGTGGGTAGGCGAAGTGTGATTGTGTGAAACATTTTTGCGATTGTTTGTGATGGCAAGGAATGTTGAATCTTGTGTAATAGAGAATTGTTTTCATGATAGCACTAGGTAAATTTGGGATATTAGTTGGCAAAGAGAACTATTTCAACATGAGATCTCAAACTTTAATCTTTTGTTGAATCTTGTGAATATAATTTCTATTAAGGTATTACAAAAAGATAAATTATATATATATATATATATATATAATTATATTATCAATCAATTAAAATATATTGTGAACATGATTTTAATATTAAGTATTACAAAAAATTAATTATTTGAATTGATATAATAATTTATGATTAGTTAGCATTATAAAGAGTCTATATACTGTTACTGTATTTTAATTATTTTTATTATATTATTATAAAATTTAAATTGAAGTAAACAAATTAAAAATGTACTTAGAAGTATTCAAAAACAACAATAAAATATCTAATATAAATATATGTCTAAATATTAATATAACACGAAATTAACATTATTTAAAAGTATTTTTTCTTTTCGTATGTATATGTATATATATAAATTATAATGCTAAAATTATAAATTTTTAAAAATAAAAATAAAAAACTATAAATGTATTTAAAAGAAAAAGGAGCGCGAGTACGGACTCCTGCACCGCTTCTTCCATATCTCCTTGGTCATTTACACGTATAACCTCAAGGACCTCAAATAAATAATACAATAAAAAATTTGTTTTAAATAAAAAAAATTATTATTAATTGATCAAATAAACATTCTTGTTCCATTATTTTAGCTTCACACATAAGCTTAATTTAACTATTAATTCAATGATTTATTCGACAATGTTATTGTACCACTGGTTCATGATGTTATTATTAACTTATATATTCTTAGTCGTATCATACCATGATATAAAGGTATAGTAAGCTCTCTTTCTCTTGAAGAAAGAAAAAGTGTTCACGAGTCGCGAATTGTAAAGAAAAGTATTCTAAATATTCTGTTAAGTCGTAGAATATTGATAATAATTATTTGTATAAGCAATTCGGTCTCAAAATTGATATTCAAAACACATAAAGACAAAATTAGTGCTTTATTTTAGGTTTGGCATATCTTTCAATCATGCACGTTAATTCAGTATCCCACCCCAGCCCATCAAGTACGCTTCAGGATAACATGCATTTACTTGGTTGTGTATAATTAAGTACACATTATTGAACTAAATTGTTAGATTCGATTATTCTTCGGGAAATTGATGTTTGTAAATGTTGGAGAGTGGTGTTTATTTATTCCCTAATTTTACTTATAATATAATTAATTTATATAGTATATAATAACTACAAATTAGAAAAAATGATGACAATTAGTTCAAGTAATACATACTTAATTTCTCTTAAGTACTATTTCATATTCTAACTTTATGAACGGCAAAAAAAAAAAAAATCCCTGAAACAGTTTGTTTCACCGTATTATGATTAATTCCAAATTTGATATAGGTTTAATTCAGGTAAACTTTTAGAAAATTATTGCTAAAAGAAAAAATAACAATTTAAAAAATAAATAAAATAGTTTTCATAAATTAGAAATAACTTATGTTCTCAATATTTATTTAATGAACTTTTAATGTGACGTTATTTATAAAGTTAATTGTAAAGTTTATTTATTTACATAATTTTCAATAAACACCATATTTGTTATAGTTTAAATTCTCAATAATTCACATTGTAAAAGCACACTATTAAAGTTTAGGTTAATGCAAGTTAAATTTTCATTGAACTTGTTTAACCGTAGCACAAGTTGATACCATATACATAATTATATAATATGATAATAGTTTACTCTGATAAAATAATTACATTATTGATTGAAATTAAATTCTAAAAGACATGTTTCACCGAGCAAAACGAAGACTTAAGGAAATATAAACAGAAAATTTACGATCTATAATTAGAGAAGCACTTGTTTGTGGATTACGAACCGTGAATATATCAAGTTAGGTCAGTGGGCACAATAGAAAAATAAAATGACCAAGTTGACTTTTTTTGGCTTATGCGGTGCTTTCATTTGTCTATTGTAGTCTCTTTCGTTGTGCACCTATTTAAGCACAAAAGGGTTCATGCTCCCTTTGCCATTACCCATCTCTGCTTAGTGCTCTTCCTTGTCACCCAATAACTTAGTGGGGTGTATGATATTCATCATCTAATTCAAGATGCAGAGAAATTTCCGGAGGCTGCTATTGCTACTTGAGATCTTTCTCTGCTTCTCTTACGTTCTTTCTGCTTCTGCTGTTCCTGCTACAAGTAAGCCTTAATCATGGGATATTTAACTTATTCTTCAGTTTTGTTTGGTTGATCTTCGATTTCAGTGTAGAATTGAATTGATTTTCTTGATTATAGGAACCCAAAATTTGAAAGGTAAAGAAGATACACCAGCTCATCTACCTTCCTCAGCCAAGGTCAGTGCTCCTAATCGCTCTCCTACCAACCCTTTAATTACTGCTGTATAGTTACATCTTCAACCGAAAAAATTAGTAGTAATAGTAGAGAAATGCTAACTGGATAACTGATTAAGGAATAAAAATAGAAAATCATGTTAAAAAAACATAAAAATATACTTATTCTAATTTCTTTTAACATATTTTAACAGTAATTTTAACTAATACATCACTATTTATTGATTCCTTCACCAATGTTTTAAGGGTAATTATTATTATTATTATTATAGAAGGATTTGGACAACTGAGTTAATTAAAATTAATTAATAAAGACATTTTTTTTTTGTGATTATGGTTTATTTTCTTGATTTTGTATTTGTT
Source organism: Abrus pulchellus subsp. cantoniensis (assembly GCA_024086825.1). Lineage (NCBI taxonomy): Eukaryota > Viridiplantae > Streptophyta > Magnoliopsida > Fabales > Fabaceae > Abrus > Abrus pulchellus. Next base: position 14,385,317 of record CM044050.1, read on the forward strand.
TATAATATGTTTTGCAGTTGGAGCATGTGCTTCAGGTTGGAAATGGTGAGGAGGTGCTGGTTGACAGGGAGAAAGGATTCATAGAGAGGAGGATCGATTTAGAAACCCAAGATTATGAAGGAACCGGAGCAAATAAAGATCATGATCCAAAATCCCCAGGAAGTGATTAATCCCTAAACGACAATGTGCATTAAATTGGTTCCACCTAAAGCTGTAAAAGAGGGTTTAAGACTTACATGTGGGTTTTTTTGTTTTTGTGTTTTGTTTTTTGTATTTTGGTCTTCTGTATAATTATCAAATATGCATGGTTCCCTTTATTTAATTTAACTTTTTACTTGCTAGTCCAAGCCTTTGTAATTAGGTGTTCTTGTCGAAAGTTAATCATGTATATGTAACTTGAATTCTTATTTCAAATAAATATTACAAGGTTGTTGCTGAAGTAAAAGCTGAATAAATTTAAGACAGTGAAAACTATAGAGAAAAGGATGAAACAGCACATGACCAGTATTTGTCTCATCGGACACACACATATATATTGAAAAATAATATCGATCATTTTAAATTAAATTAAAGTTTATTTTAATAATTTATGATAATATAAAAAGATTTTTTAATAATATTAAAATATTTAAACAACAAGATTGAAATTCTATCCAAGTATATTTTGGTTACATTCTTTACTGGTTAGGGATCGGATGGTTCCCATTATACCCAACATCTTTAAAATGATTTTAGTTTTTAACGTTATAATTAATCGCACATCTGATCCAACTTCATCGCACTTAGATTTCACGTGCAGGTCCACGTATGCTTTCCACTTGACAATGAATTGGAAGACAATTGGCATAGCTCATTTGTTTCTTCCGACTTGATTTCTAACTTTTACTCAGTTGAGTTTCTTTTATAAGAATTTTATTTATATCCGCAGCCAAATATATATTAATGGTTTATTATTTTAATATTTCTCTTATATTTTAAAAATATTCTAATCAACATTTTACGTTAATATATCTCTTGTTTTCTTTCGTACATTTTTTAATTTATCATTTAAAACATGTTTCTGTGTTATACATTGAATTTATATTTGTGGGAATTAATTATAATGATACATATAGTGGTAACTTTTAGGGGAGAGAGTGAGAATCTCAGTTTACGTACATGAGTCAGCGTGTGTCAAATTTTGAGACTTATATTTTTTAATAATTTTTTATATAATATAAAATTGAATGATCTAACAAAAAAATTTTAAATAAATATATATTATAACAGTGAGATCAATTATAAACATAATAGAGGAGCAGATATTTTATAGTGATAATTAAGTCTAGTTGTTCGTCCATGAGTTACTTTGCTACAACTAAAAAGCTTTATATTAGAGGTGTGCAGGAGAAAAAACATGCAAGTCTCAAAAATATTATACAGGATATTAGTTTATATTGAGTCAAATAATATCTAATATCAAAGGTGGTGAATTCAAAAAGATGAGTACATTGATTATATGTTTAATTATTTTAACTTGTTTGCTAAAAATCATACAATAGAATTGTTTGTTGAACTCTAAGGTAATCCTTTTACTTTTGGAGGTTTAGCTACATATTCATCTCTTCTTGCATCTAATGCAATTCCATCATTTGATGTGTCCTACCATGACATGCACAATTCATATGATGAGATAACTTCTCTAAGTTTTGAACACTTTGTTAGACGGATTGAAAAGTCATTATTTCTAAATCCATAAGCAATGGCATAAGTTAGCTTGATTAGGAATTTTGATTTTATTGTTCAGCACTAGAATGATGAAAATGATGAAGAAAAAGACTCTGATTATGTGGCAAACTATGATAAAGAAGATTGACAATTGTTTCATGTCTAGAGCTTGGTGAACATTTGATGTCACATTCTCAATCTCAATCTTGATAACTTTCTAATTGTGAAAAGTGCGAGAGCTCATAAAATTGTGCACATGTGTCTTTCTAGAATCTATGAATCAACATGCTTAGATGGATTATCATATTATCAATGCCTACATATATATCATGCATATTGTGCGTGACAACATTGTGTCAAATTTTGTTGTAAAGTATTCAACAAAGATGTGAAGTTGCTAATGAATGCAACATATGCAAAGATTGAGCATATTTTTCTATGTTAGTTTAAGGAGTTGAGGCATGTAGATTCTGTAATATATGCATGGGTTAACAATATATTGTGCGATAAGTGAGCTCACTATGCTAATGAGGGTCATTGCTTTGGGTACATGACAACTAATTTATCAAAGTGTATGAATGTTGTCATAAAAGACACTTACAATTTTTTCATTACAACCATAGTAAAGTCAACATGTTATTTCTTTATTGAGTTGTTCATCCAAGAGGGCACAAAGACAAAGATGTAACTTGCAAGTGGTTGAAAATTTTTAGAGATCCTCTTGAATGTAGTTGAGGAGCCTAAAGCAACACTTTGACAGTATAAGTACTACTCAAGTGATCCAAGAAGCTTCAAATTACTTGGTATTTAAACAAGACAACAAAATTAAGTCAATATATATTATTATCCATCTCTATGACAACTACACTACAACACTTCCTTCTACCCCTTCTATGTAGAAATATCCACTTCACCTCCTCCCTTTGTATCCATTGGCACAAGTCTTTCCTGAAGTCCATTTTGCCTCATCAATTTTGTGAAAAGATTGACTTGACTTATTTTGTTTAGATAAACACACAAATCAATTATACTCAACTTTTAACATCGTTCTAAACTATAAATTACAATTGACTTTTTTGACACATCAAAATTGATTATAATTAACTTCTACTTCACAAGTAAAACAGTTCAACTTAACTTCTAACATTACATGACACATATATAGACAATATAAAAGAGTAACAATGAGGCATAATAATAGCTAAAAATAAAGTCAAATAAGTTAATTAACTTTATTTTGTACAAAAATCAATTTTAGTCAACTTTTATTATAAATAAATATATATATATATATATATATATATAAGAATTAACTTTAAATGATTTATGTAATATGTAATTTATTTAATTTATGTAAAAAACTTTTAACTATTGAATCATCTTAGTAATAAAGTATATTAAATTTCACATAAGTTAGATATTTATAAGTATATTATAAAAAATTTTATTTATTTATATTTTAAAATATATTATTTATTAAAAATAAAGTAACGTGATAAAATATCTATTATTTTTAATTTTATATAAAACTTAATAAAATAATCTATTTAATAAAAAAAATTTAAATTAATAAATAAATTTATCAATTTTACATTATTAAAATTTGTAAATGTCTGAAACGCTTATCTTCCTCCTTTTCTCTCGATATGTATATAAAATTTTGAAAAGTTGTAGATAATTTAGATTCATAATTAAATTTCCAAATATTATTGAGTTATCGTCTCGGGAACAGAAAATTCATAAACGGAAGACATCGAAACTCTACCGTCTTTCGTGTAGCACACGCGTTCTCAACTTCATGTTTTTCTGGTACAAGTTTTTAATTTCATTTCAATATTCACTGGACTATACACGTCATCGGAAGATTCAGGACACATTAGGTGTTGCAAGTCCTAATGAAAGAACTAAAGTACTGCTAATTAATAACAACGCAAAAACTTATTTTTCTTATATTATAACATTACAAATAGTAATTAATGCCCTTAGTTAAAAAACGGAAATTTTATTAAAAATATATATTATATGAAATATACAAAATATAGTATTTAATATTCTCTTACGTATCTAGATAAACAACTTAATTAAAATTTATTTAGAAAAAACTTTTATATGAATATTTATATCATAAACTTGATCATGAAATTTATTAAAATAAATTAGTGCCATAAATCATATTAAAAAAATTTTAAAAAATTTATTTTTGTATCCTGTACATAAACTATTTTACATATTTAATAAAATATTTCAATTTGTCTATATATTCTGCTACCCTTGTTGCAATATAATTACTATGACCCTAATAACATTCAAAGCTTCACGTATCAAACATAGGTCGAATTCTTTCCCTGCCAACCCTTGGGAAGTTATGGACAACTTTGTTCTTTTCACATTTCCACTTTAAGAGTGCATGTATTTGAAAGAGTTTGTATAATGAATCATAGAGATAACTTATGACTTTCATTAATTTTTTTTATAACGAATCAAAATAAGTTTATTTTAATTTTATGTCAAAAAAATATTACAGTCAATATTATAGTATAATTTTTTATGTAATAAAAATTTACTAACATAAGCTGAACTTTGTATTTGGGTTAGAACCTCTTGTATCCTATTAAAAAAATTTTGCTGATAAAAAATTATTAAATGAATATTTTATAAGTTGTCACTTTAACACACCCTAAATTCAACGTCAAGAAATTTTACGCAGTCTTCGTTTGACCTCATTCAGAAAATTAAACGCATAAAAGAAGTAAATCAACAATGTGCGTTTAGATACAAAATTTGAGTTAGTGTTCACATTATGGGGAGACTTAAATTTAAACATGAAAGAAAAATCACAATAATTAAAAAATTAAGAAAGTTTAACTTTGATACATTGTTCGTGTACAAATTTTTATACTATAAATTTAATTATAAATCACCGTTAATGTAACTATTAAGTTATTTAAAAAGTCCAAGATTTTTAATAATATAAATAATTTATTATCAAATAAAATATAATTTTTTAATTAAATTGAATTAAGAATAAGTTTCAAGTTTTATAACAATTTGATACTTTTAATTAATCTTTATTTGTAAAATTTATAATTTTTAAGTTATCATTACAACTAATAAAAAGTTTAAAATCTAAAGGGAAGAAAATAACCAATTCATATTATCAAATTTAATTTCTTTTAACCATATTCATTCAAGTTGTATCAAATTTCTACTTAAGTAATTTTTTTTTATTTTTTTATTCAAGAACTTATGGAGCGCAAATTTAGAGAGCGGTTAAACTGCTTTTTAACAAGATAATTAGAGAGTAGTTAGTATTGCATTAAGCTCTAATATTTACTTGTAAAAGTAGTTCAATGAAAACTAAAAATATTCTTTAATCTTTACTTTTGAGATTGGTTCAATGGAAATTGCTCTCTAAAAATCACTTAGAGAGTGGTTATTAATAACCACTTTCTAATGTCACTATTTAAGAGAATGGTTAATACATGAAACTATTTTAAGAATAATTAACATATGAAACTGTTATCAGAATTATAGATTGGAGAACAGTTATTTCCTAACTGCTCTTTACAGTCCAATTCTAAATTAAATCTTAACTCTCTTTCCCTGTCCCTCATTTTCACTACTATTCTCTTCCTTATTGTTGTTCTCTATGTGAAGCTTATCCTGCACCACCATGTTTGCCATTGACATTGTCCTAGTGTGTTCTGTTCCCTCCCTCCATCGCTGATAACAACATACAACAATGTACATTGATGTTTTGCTAAAAGATGTCAGTTACATTGCATAGGATTTATTTTTTTTTGAAATTTTGGTATTTTCCTATAATTTAGGAATTTCTAAACCTTAGGTTAGTGGACTAGTGGTTTTGTGGTAATGTGATATTGTTGAAAGTTGCACTTGACTGGAATAAATGATTGTTTCACACTTGACTAGAATTTTGCTAGTAGTTTCATGTATATGTTGCATTTCCCTCCAAAATATGTGGCTACCCCCTCCATATAGTTACTCTAGCCATAAACCCAATTAGGATACTTTTAGATAGAAAATCAATGATAAATCATAGCCTACAATAATTTAATATTGTTTATATACTTATTCATATTGCAAAAGAATTAAAAATTGCATAATATAAAAGTGATTACCTTAGGATTCCAAGAGAAGCTTGAAAGAAACCAACAAAGAATGTTGAAGTAAAAGATAGCTAAGGAAATATATCTAGGTTTGTTGTGAAATAAATAAGCATGTAACATAAATTAATCACAAACTATGGAATAAATAAATTCACCTACAAAGTTCCACAATTGGAGGAAGACTTGTAAGTGTAGCATAATTGAAAGTGATCATGTTGAAAACATTTTGAATGTTGTTGAAGAATGTATTAGAGATTGTTAAAAAATGTTTAAGATGTCAAAAGATGATGTAGAAACACCATTGTACAGTAGATGCATAAGAGTTTTATAGACTTTGTAAGTTTATTAAATGAGATACTACCAGAAAATAATGTGCTTTTTACGAGAGCATATGATGCTAAGTAAATATATACTTTTATTGGATTCACACATGAGAAGATACATGTTTGTCTTAATAACTACATTTTGTTTCAAAATGAGTATGCATCATTAAGAGAATGTCCGGAGTGTAATGTGTTACATTACCTAAAGAAAAATTCTACACTAGCAAAGGTTATGTGGTGTTTTCCAGTAATACCAAGATTAAAACACCTATTTCACAATGTAGAAAATGCAAAGCAATTATAACTTGGCATGCCAAAGGCAAGATTAGAGATGAGAAGCTTATACGTCCAACAAATTCTCTTCAGTAGAAAAGATTTGATGATGAATATGAATATTTTAAATCAGAAAAAAAAAGTATGTTTTGCTTTGACAATCGATATAATTAATTCCTATAAGATGCAAAGTAACACCTATAATACATAGCCTATGATTTTAATAATGTATAACTTACCTCTATAGTTTTGCATGAAGTGAAAATATATGATGCGCTCTTTGTTGATCTTAAGTTCTAAACAACTTGAAAATGAGATTGATGTATACTTGTCTCATTTAATTGAAAACTTGAAGTCTTTGTGGAAACTGATGTAGAAGTATATGATCGATTCAAGGAATAATCTTTCATACTAGAGACAATGTTATATGGTAAAATTAATGATTTTCTTGCATATGATAATATATTAAGATATAACATCAAAGGATAAAGTGCATATCTAATATGTTGTGAAAAATATATTATATCAGACTTAAATATTATTATAAGAATGTTTTCATTGAGCATTGTAGGTAGTTGCCACGTAGTCATCCTTTTTTTCTTACACTGTCCTAAGCAAACAAATAACTATGAATGTCTATATTATCTATGTTCTTTCATTGGAGATTTTTTACATTATTGACAAAATACGATGCTAGCTAATCTAAGGAGTCCACATCTAAAATTACTTAATAATTTGAATTTGTTTTACTTAAATTATACCTCAACTTCTATTTAACTTGATTTTGTGTATTTCATTATGTATTCAATAAATTTTAGACTTCTAGTTCTCACTCTTTTCTTACAATAGAATACAGTAAGTTCAAATGGAGTAGTATACATATTTGTATCATAGATATTTAAAGGACACATTAATTATAATAGATTTTTAGTGAGTTTTTAATAAGTAAAATGTATACACATTGTATATGTTGTTTTTCATTATTCATTGTGGTTCAATGCAATCGTATTAATTTTGATCTCTTATGTATTGTTCTGATGTTATTTAATTTTAAGATATTTAATTATTTTCAATTTAATTGATTAAAAAAATGTTAATTAAGATATGTATTATATTAATATGATTTAAAATTCTAAAATATCAGTTGTATTTGAGATACTAAAATATTTTCAACTGTCTTTGAATTATTAATTATAATCTATTAGGTGTAAGAAAATTTGTAATAATATTAAATTATTAAAAAAAATCTGTCAAAATTTTTCAAAATTTTAGAAAGTAAGTTCAAAAATTTAGAAAACAGTTAAAAGTATACTTTAAAAACTTAACTTTAAAGAGCAGTTTCACTTACGAATTAAAAAAGTTTGATTTTCATAAACAAATAACATATCGTTACTAAGAAATGAGTGAAGCATAAACTATTAAAGTTCGATTTTTGCAATTAAAACTAAAAATGAAAGGGGCATAACTTAATTGGAAAAAAAAATAGTGAGAGAAATTAATAGTCAATAAATATCGATTGTTTGAAGATTATAAATCAAAACTTAAAATTCTTATACATAATCTTTCAATGCATGAAACTGAAGTTTGAGAAGTTGCTCGCGAGTACTTTTAATGTATAATGTGAGATGGTGTTTAATTAAAATGAATTGTATTAAAATGATAATTTAATATAGTTTTAATTATAAATTTTATACATTTTGGTTCTTATATGCAAAATTGTTTATGAATCAGTCCTTATTGTTTATTGGATTTAGAAAGTTATTAAATTTTATTCTTATAATTAACAACTTTTCGTTTTATTTGCACTTCATTCTAATCTCCTTGCATAAAAATTTAGGTCCCTAAACATAATATATTATTTGTTGTTTTGGTTTTTATATTAAAAATTACAGTATAGTCTTTGTATAAAAAACTAGAATAAAAAAGCAAGTCACGTATTTAAAACTAAAATTATAACTTTCTCTTAAATATAAAAAAAAAAAGAATTAAAACATAAGCACTTTGTGGATTTGACAAAATAATACAAATAGTCAAATAGTGAAAGGTGCTAGCAAGATATATGACACCTTAAAGTTAATATATTATAATAAACAAGATGAATAATGAGTTTCACTTTACTTAACAAAATTGTTTGGACATGTTATATATATATATGATGCATCAATATTTGATTTGAGAAATAAGCTCGAATCAGGTAGTTAGAAGGAAAATAGATAATCACACAGGTCCATTTTGTTTAATTTATCACGTCTAAGAATCCCAAAAACATTATCAACACACATTTAGGAATGAGATATAGATAACATGTTTAGGTTTAGGAGACTCATGAGTTCCATTTCTTATCGAAAGCTAATAATGATTTTGTCTCGAAAAATTGTGGGATAGGTCTTCCACTTGACCTGTTAATGTTATTCGATCAAAGATAGAGACAGAGACATGCATAATATACTACTCTTGTCCTTACTAATAATTTACACGGATGAATGTAGATGCTTTTCCCTTTTGTTCCTCAATATTTGGCTTACTATAATTCGCCTCACGATATGTCCTTATGTAAATTGCGTTATTTTAACAGCCATAAAAAACAAAGAAGCTCCTCAAACGAGAGAAGAGGAATATGGTGGCTGTGGATAAACAAGGCAATAGCTGACATTGAATAATATATATAGAGGAGTCAAAGAATGCTATATTTTCCCATCAGGGTTCCAAAACTCATGAAATTTCGCCCTTCATGTGGATTGTTTGAATTGTTCATACTTTAGTAATAGAGACATTATGTCATGTCAAGGATCGAAAATTGGCGATCTTTGGTCAAAATTTTGCATCATTGATTCCACAAGTTGATAGCATCACTCTAATGGAGCCATCATTTTCATATATAATGGAATCCCACGTATATCACTAATTACATTGGATGCCAATAATAGAATTGTTTTTTCTAGTCACGAAATATAGCATTATACATGGTATCGGTTCTTGATTACGTATCCCAGAGGCTTTGTATTTTGCATTGATCGGCAATCTCCAACATATGGCGTCAGTGGGTGCTTTTGGAGAACAAAGAGGGAAAATACAATTTTCTTAATGGTTTTGTTAATTGACAATGATTAAGGAATTAAATATGATTTTTATTAAAAAAATATATTTAATGTTAAAATACATTGATTTTTCTTTTAAAATATTATTTATTAATATTTTAACTATTATCTTAAAGATAATGATTAGCAAAATCATTTTTTTAATTCAGTCAAGATTCTAAATGGTACCTGCATAGAATATTAATTGCAATATTCGTATACACAGCCTTAGGCAACTTTCTGCTAGCAACCTTTCTATTCAATTTTTATTAGTAATCGCTACTTTTTACTAATTAATTGAAATATTGTATAGCGAATTCTTGCTTAGCATTAAAACAGCAAAAAATAACTACCAAATATTTTGTGTACGAAAATTATTTTTAATGTTCTACATAATAATTTAAACTTTTGATGCAAATAGTTCATATAATGTACCCTGAATATTAATTTTAAAGAAAACTAAGTAGAAATTGAGGTTTAGCTAATTATATATGCGGTACAAAATCCCGTTTAGTTCATGAGAATTATGCTTTTCAGGAATTATGTTTCTACCCAATTCTGTTTCCTCCTGAGAATGTTAAAATATATTTGATATATTTTTTGAAAATATTATACAGTATTTTTTGAAAAAGTTTCTATATTGCGTTTAGTTTAAATATTATTTATTAAGTGTTCTTGTTAGGGATACGTTATTCTTTTATAGACTTCTCTCTTATCCTCAGTCGTGACGTCCTTATGAAATATTCTAAATTTTTTTCTATTGTGACTGGGAGAAGGTAACTGCAAAGGCACTTCGATAGAGAAGTTAGTATTCGATGTAGGATAATAAATGTTAGTTAATGTTCAAAAGTTAACCTTTTACTTGTACCTTTTACTTTTCTTTTATAGATAAGTTTTTGAGCTAATGGACTTCATGACTTAGCCCTATTTTTAGCCTTCTGTTTATTTAGGTAATTATTCTTTTTTTTAATGATTATCCATTTTAGTCTTTAATCATCTTATTGATTTATTTTAGTCTAATTAGAGAAATGTTTGTCCTTAGGATAGGCCGAGGAGGTATTTAGTTTCCTATTTTAAAGATGCCTGGGTGTCTGGTAGGCCTCCCCCCTAAAGCCAGAGCCAAGGCTTCGTATAGGTAGATTATGGTTTCATCAATTTATTGTTTTCGCAAATTAGGATTTAATTGAAATTCGTGTTCTAAAATGAAAGGTTGCACATTCATAACCATTGATTTAAAAGGAGATCTAATGGTTGAGAAGAGGGTGTCCCTTCATCTACCCAAAGACTTGTGTTCTATAAAAAGGTGGTGGTCCAGGCATTATGTTCACTATTGCTTTACACTGAAGGGTTCATTCTGCCTTCAATTAGAGTATTCGTTGTTCGTATAATTTGAGTTATGTCTTGTCTAGCTTGTATCTTTTCCTATTTCCCTTTTGTTGGATATGGAGAATACTATTCAATGGGAAGATTCCTTGTTGGATGGTTCAAAATCGAGTAGTACATCGATAGGAGAAAATGCAGACGAAACTTTGACTATGTTGCCGAAGGGGTGCAAGGTATCTCAAGGAGTCTTGATGTTGAGGTGTTTGGTGAGCCAAGTAGTATGGTTAGGGACTCAAGCGATAAGGTAGAAATACTTATTCCTGAAGAGGTGAATTCTGAGTCGGATGAGTCTCTCCCAAATGCCAGTGCTATTCGTGAAAGCCCAAAGTTCTTGCCTTGTACCATTGCTGGCTACGAATAGGTGGATGGAGAGGTGGCTGCTTACTTTTCATGCTTTCAAAAAAGAGGGCGACTTCAAAACATTGTAAATTTGCATAGGATAGGTTTATGGGATGATTTAGATCCTTACCCAATAAGCGTTAAAGTTTGCTAAGGTTGGCAAACCCTGAGAGTAGTGCTTCCATTTGATGATTTTCAAATGGGAGTGTTGCGGGTGTTAAATGTGACATCGACTCATTTGCACCCAAATGAGTGGGCGGCTATGCAAGCATTCTGGATCCTTTGTAAATACCATTATATAGAATCTAGCATAGGTCTTTTTCTTCATTTCTTTTGTACTCGGCCTTCAGATAAGGTGAGATGGGTTTCTTTAATAAGGTAGGCCGAGTTGCCCCTGCTGAAGCCTTATACATGATCTTTTAAGGTCTTTAAAATTGGATTCTTTAAGGTAGCGGTTGATCCTATAATTGGGAAGAAGTATTTTTACGGTAATGAAGGTAAACCTCTCTTCCCTTTTTATTAGACCTGGGTACCCTGTCAGTATGACGTGTATTCGGAAGAAATGTTGTCCCCGGATGAGTTGCTGCCCTGAGTATTTGAAATCTATACCCCGAGAACTCCTTGCCTAAGTACTTATTCTTTTGCCAAAGTAACCCAAGCCTCGCTTAGATTTAAAGGGTATGATTTTATCCTTTTCTTTTTAGTTTTGAGAACCAAATTATATTGACTTGACTTCTTATTTCTATTATAGGTATAGTGGCACAAAGGAGAGCTGGTATGAGCTATTATTAGGAGCTGAGATGCCGAGCACCTGAAGGTACCTCAATAGAAGAGCACTGACATCCTCAGCTGGATGAAATACTCAAACTGACCGGTGCCCACCCTTCTCTTGAAGACTTCCCTTTGCTTGAAGGTCTTCCTAAAAAGAGAAAAGGCAAGGGTAAAAGGAAAGAGTCTGATAGGGAGCACCGTAGAAACCATTCTCGTACTGAAACATCACAACAAATTTCCTTCGATTCGACTAGCTCTTCGGCCCAATCTGTCGTTCATTCGATGGTGATGACTAATAACTTTTTTGTTGATGGGGTTAGAGCCTCAAACTTATTTTTCCTGCTCTTTTATCAGAATTTAAGAGGGCTATTGTCAATCACAAAAGATAACAGGTCTCAATGGAAGTGGTATTGTGAGCTCCAGACCCGAGTCATGGTGATGGCACGTAGCTTGGCTATGGAGCCTTTACTTCAGCTAGAAAGGGTCCAAAGTCAATCTACTGCCTCACAAAGAGCTTTGGAAGAAAGTGAGGATGTTCGGTCAAATTTGGCCAATACTAATAAGGCTCTTGAGGTCGAGGTGGCACAACTGAAAGAACACTTTAAAATTATGAAGGACTGGACGTGAGCTGCTGAAGATCAGACGCGAGTTGCTGAAGACTGGACTGTTACTAATAAAGAGGCCGAACGGGCAAAAGGTTTTGAGCTTAGGGATGCTTTGGCAAGGGAATGGCAGAATAAAGAAAAAGTTGATGCTGATATGAAAGCATTTGTGGCTGAGTGTCACGACAAAATTATTGCTAAACACGAAGCTGGCTTTCAACATGCCGTTAGAAAGGCCATGGAGTTTTGTCATGTGCCGCCTGGCTTTCATTTTGATATAATGAAGGACTTCTTTAATGGAAAGTTTCCAAGTTTCAATGAGGTGGCTGACGATGTTGAAGCTGACACCTATGCTCCTTGTCAAGCTCAGTCAATTCCTATCAAGGGCGTCCCAACCCAGCATGGTGATGGTGATAATCTGGCTGGGGATGCCGTGGTGGGTGAGGATCAAAGTGGGCTCTAGCCATACTGTAGGGGGTTTTTCTTTATATATTGTAATCCTAGGGCCGTTATTGCTTCTTTTTGTATCACTTCGACCATTTTTGTGCCTTTTTTAATATGACAAGTTTTATCCATACTCAGTTATTTATTTGGTTGAGTTAATAATTGATACTTATTCTATTAGAAATTAATAAAAAAAAAAACAACGATTCGTATTATCATGCCAAGTAGTTTAAGGTATTTATTTTCTTCTTTTAAATAAAACCTGAAATGCAAATTGATTGATTTTGAACTGCCTAGTTCTTTAAATCGAAATACTGATCTAGTTGATAACTAAATTAATTGAGGTACCCGGAAGTGGCTTTATTTAATTGTTTCGTCATGGGCTAATGACTTCCGAGGAGATAACTTATTTCAACATTAGCTGAGTGTGTGTACTCGGGAGGGAATAAATGATTTTGACCTTAGCCGAGTGTGAGGTACTTGGGAAGGAATAAATAATTTCGACCTTAGCTAAGTGTGGGGTACTCAGAAGGAAATAAATGATTTCAACCTTAACTGAGTGGGAGTTAATTGGGAGGGATAATCTTGTCAGTCTTAGCCAAATGTTCGTACTTGAGAAGGAATAAATAATATCAACTTTAGCCGAGTAGAGGGTGTACTCGAGAGGGAATAAATAAAAAACTACCTTGAATGTAAGCAAAGTTTTATTAATAAAGTGTCTAATTAAAAATCTTTTCAAGAAAACTTCTTTTCATATCCTTTTAAGAGGATAAAACTTGAGTAAGGAAAAAAGTGCACTGATTTTACAAAGTATAATTTCTAACTGAAATATAAAAATATAAAAATATTTCCTAAAACTCAATCAAACATATTTTCTCTTCTACTTTCTATTTTTATTAAAAATGAAAATGAAAAAAGAGCAAGCCAACATGAGTTTTTCCCAACTTAAAATTCTTTAAAAAAAATTAAAGAAATATTCTTATCTAACATCTAATACAAGCTTCAATCAAAGAGAAAAAAAAAATGCCAACAAGAATTTTAGTAGAGAATCATGATTAAAGAATCGATATTAGTAAGATCCAATTACAAAATAATAATAGAGATTACTTCACCAAGTGTCAGGGAATGTTCCTGAAGGGAAAACATATTAAAAAGAAGGGTTTTCATATATGTTTAAAATGTAAATGAATTCTTAATTTCGTACAACTCAATGTAACAAAAAAATATATATAGTATGTCTCAACCATTATAGTTGATGGAATTAAATGTTTTGCTTTAATTTAATTCCATCCCTTAAAATTCATGTTTTTTTTACATATAAATGATCAATAATTATTTTCCTCTAATAAATATAGTGGCTGTCTCTTTACACGAAGTGCTCTAATAATTTTTGATGGGCTACTTGGACTTCGTTCCTCAGAAGCTTTAGAGTATACAAGTTTGATAACCTAGACTAATTATCATTTTTCTTCTCATTATTACACCCAAAAATATATATAGGAGGTTGAGATATTATTTTTTAAAAAGTGAATTATGAATTGAAAAATTGCTTTAATTACTACTTATTATATCTTAAGAACAAATAATGAATAGTAAAAATAAAAAAAGGGAGACTTGACATCTAAATGAATTAATTGATTAGGAACCATCTACTTCACCTAAATTTGCAATATATTAACACTCCAACAATCACAGAATTGACCAAAAAAACTAAACAGAAAAATGAAAATATCCAAAATATTTAAGGATGGAAACATGTTAGGCACATACCTCTTAACAATTGAGCACGGTTGCGAAGGTAACTCCTCCTTATTCTATGGTTGTGCATCATACTTTATAATTAAAAACACAGGTTATTCCCCAGCTGTTACTTGCTAGTGTAATTGAATTCTTATATTGATGTTTTGCCCCTCAACACACTTGACTTAAATAGAGTTTTAGGACACATGAAATAGGCATATTATCAATCATTTGTTCAAAGCAAAAATATTAAAAAAAGTATTGGCCCTCTATCTCTAGATTCGTTCCCTTCACTAAACTATTGGCTTCAAATTCAAGTTCAATGATAATTAAAATTTAAGTTTAAATATAGTTTTGATTCTTATACGAAACTCGTATTTTTGAAAAATTATTTTTAAAATAATTCATGTTGTTAATGTTTATATAATTGTATTATTTTTGTATTTTTTTTTTATTTTGATCCCTTTACCTAATATATATTTTTTAATATAATCCTTATATGTAACACATTTTCATTTTAGTTCTTATTAAAAAAAAATTAAACTGCAAGAATCAAAATAAAAAGAATTTGTTATGCATAGAAACTAATATATATATTATATATATATATATATATTAGATAATCCCAAGTGGATTAAGGAAAGAACAAGAATAAGATAAAACAGACTGAAAGGAAAGTAGACAGTAGCAGGACTACTAGATAAAAATGTAGAAATGTAAAATGCAGAATGTAAATAAAGTTAATGCATAGAAATTAGAACGGCGGTAGAACCAGCACAGATCTAGTGAAGGGAGAAGAGAAGAAAGTCGGACGACGGTAGTCCGAACAGAACCAGCTGAGAGGGAGAAGAGAGAAAATAATTTGAAACAGTAAACTTTTATTAAAAGATCTCAAAGAGGAAAGGCTTACAAAGATTGTATCTCTCAGAACTTCTCTCTCTAATATCTCTCTAAGATTGCTAAATAAAGGGTGCCTCACAACATGGTCGATGACTCCTTTTAAAGAAAAATTTTAGTACTATTTCTACAATTCCGGTTGCTAACTGGAACTATTTTATACAGTACAGGTCTTCAAAGTTCCTGAATGTCAATTCCGAAGCAGTCATCTTCATTTTGATACTCGTCTTCAATATCGATATTTTGTTTTGTAGAGGATTCTCCTTCTTCTTGGCTCTATAAGAGAAGAAGAACATCTTGCAAATTTTTCTTCATTTTTTCTTTTAAATCACAACTTGATAAAAAGGCTGCAATCTTGGACTTCTGATTAAGAAATTGGAATGTTGCTGGATCTGTTAAATTTAATAATTTTGAATTTTTGCCAAAATATTCAGCAACACCTGTTGGATATATATATATATATATATATATATATATATATATATATATTAAGAGAGACTAAAATAAAATTCACTGTTAAAATAAGTTGAAAGATGTTTAGTAATTTATAACAGGTTAGCAAAGGTATTAACTTTAAATAAATAATTTTTACAAAAAAAACTAAATTTAAATAATATAATTATATATTAATATGGTTATAAAAATTGTTATGATAAATTATTGAAAGTTTGGTCAAAAATATTTTCATAGTATACCTTTGGTACATTTGAAATATTATTTAAGAGATTGTTTAAGGAAAATATTTATATGCAGTACTTTAAAAGGACTATAGTAAAAAGAATATTTTATATAGAAATAATAATAATAATATAGAGATAAAATTTTGTAAAAGAAGTTAACGTTCCATACTATTTTAAAGATAGTTTTTTTATTTAAAGATTTTCCTATATACCTTTTATATATATATATATATATAAATAAAAGGTCTAAATTTAAAAAAAAAGTTACGTATAAAGATTAAAATAGTATTTAAATATAAATATTAAATACTAATCTACTCTCCCTTATTCATTCAAATATAAATATGATGTGAGAAAAAAAAAAAGAAATACATTAAGAATATGTTTGTTTGCATTCTCTTTCTAAAACAAATATATGTAATTTTAGTTCTTATAAAGAAAAAATTATTTTTAAAAATGCAAATAAACATATTCTAAAATTTGGTAAGCATGATTACTATCATTTATTTTATGAAAATTGCTCAGTAAAGTTCAACTACAAAATATTTTTTTTTTCCAATGTGTTCATTAATAAAAATAAAATAGAGGATTATGATAGTATAGAATTTACTAACGTAACTTAAATCAAATCTATCATATTCATGTGGATGTAGATTTATTTCAGTTAGTACAGGAATTGAATGTCTACTTTTTTTTAAAAAAGTGATTTGAGCCTTACTTAAGCATTTTTTTTTGTTAAGCGAGTGATGCATGTTTGAAGTGAAACTGCTAGAGGAAGAAATGGAAGGAGCAACAAATTCTTGCTTAAGCGTATAGAAACACACTTAAGTGATTTCATGATGTGCTTAAGCAATCTAATAATAGCTTAAGCGAAAAATAGATAAACAACATATGCTTCAGAATTACAAAGTCGATTAAGCAATGATGTTTTAGCTTAAACAAAAAAATGGACAAAAAAAAAATACATTTTTAAACTGATAAAATAACTTAAGTAAAAAATCAAAAATAGCTTAAGTTAAAATTTAGTCGCTTAAGCCTGTATATTTTAGCTTACGTGAAAAATAGACAAGGTTAATGTTGATTACTTTGTGTCAAAAGACTTAAGCGAATCTAAAATGGCTTAAGTTAAAACTTAGTTGCTTAAGTGCATATATTTTGGCTTAAGCTAAAAATGGAAAGAGACTAATGTTGATCATTTTGTCTTAGAAGGCTTAACCATGATGTGGTTAGCTTAAACAATTAAGGAGCACTTAAGCCACTTTGTTTGGGCTTAAGCGAGTAAAGAGAAAAGATTGAAAAAACAGTAAGTTAAATTGACAGAGATGGCTACACTAGTTAAATAAATAATATAAATTAATAATTTTTACAACATTTTCACTCTTACATAAATGTACAAGAAGTTAATCAAGGTTGATCAAGTTGTGTCATCCAAAAGTTCCTGCAAAAAATATAAATCTATAAAAAATTATACAATAAAATTAGAAAAATTATATTTTTAAGTTTAATGAACTTACGATCAACAATGTGTAACATCTTTAATTTCTTATTCAAAAATAAATAAATTTTATAGCATAAGGGAAAAATAATAAAATTTTATTCTATTTTATAGTTTAAAGAATTGGGTAAAAGCAAGACTTACGTTTCTCTTATAAAAATTTTACTTAATTCAAAGTATTTAAAATTTTCAAAGGAATAATTTTGAGACTTTAAAGCAATAAATAAAACTTAAATTTATATCTAATAAATTATTTGGTTCACAATGTATACGTATAATTCTAAGACATAATCAATAACACTTCAAAATTATTAATTACAACAAGAACTTCACAATTTATCCAAGTGTTTTAGAATTCTAAAATTGATATTTAAAATATTTACAGAACTTGTCAACTTAAAATGTAAATAGAGTAAAATACTATAATTTCTTAAATTATTCTAGTCCTTATAGAGTAGTCTTCCTTCTAATATCATTGGACTGTGAGCCTAGAACGAATCGATCACGTTTATTCCCTCCTTAATCTTGAAATAGTTTTGTTCAAAGCTTTTGTTACAAATTATATTTAGTTGGTTTTGAAAATAAGCATGGGATTTTTATGTCAAACTCTCTATTCCTACACATTAGACTTTTAAGAAAATCTTAGTATTCTAGGGTCCTAATAGAAAACTTAGTATTTTCAAACTAAAATACCAAGAAGGAGTTAGGGTTTGGGATCAACTCTCCTTACCTAAAAATAGGTCTCTCAGATCGAGTTTTTCTAGAGATCTGAGGGAGAGGTACAAAGTCCCGAGAGAGGAAATCGCCTTGAAGGTTGAGGTTTCCTTAAGTATCACAAAGTATAAAACTTTAGATAAGATAAAACTGATAAACAAAAATGAAGTTGGAGAATCAAGTTCCAAGAAACTTACTTGGATTTGAATGGTTAAACCTCTAAGCCCGGATTTGAAAGAAGATTAAAGTTTGGAGTAGGATTTCTAAGAAGAGAGGGTGAGAGATCGGAGAGAACAGAGGAGGGGTCAAAACTTTGGATTCTGATTCAATTTTCTAGGTTGGAGACCTTTAAATACCCCTTAACTCACTATATTCTCGCTACAACGAGCTCTTCTCTCTCTACAGCAAAAAAATTAGATAAAATTTCTATTTGTTGTCTGTCATTCTAGCTACAGTGAGAGCTCCTCGCTACAGGGAGAAAACATCAGATAGCTTGATTCTGGACACTCTTTCTTGCTACAACAAGAGATATCTCGTTATAATGAGATACCCTGTACCAAAACTCTTATTTTTTCATACAAAGGCCATAAAATTGAGAGTTTTACACAATGTAATTAAACTGAATTGGTTGTTCAAAGTTTGAAGAGGTTCCTACAAAAAAACATAAATCTATAAAAAAAATTATAAAATAAAGTTAGAAAAAAAAATTGTACTTTCAAGTTTAACAAACTTACGATCAACAATATAGTAAAACTGAATTGGTTGTTGAAAGTTTGAGGAGGAAGATAAGATGAAGGTGATGAACAATGTATGTCACAAGGTTCAAAAAGGGTGGGTTGATATTCTAAAAATATTGAACAAATAAAAATCATATGGTTAATAAAGATACAAAAATTAATTAATTCATTGGTAAATAGATTGATATATGTACCTCAACATGTTAGTTTTGTGATTGACCGCTCATTGGAGTATTTCTTTTCCTTCTTCTTTGTAGTTTAATCTAACTTTTGAATCGTTTATATCTATTCATCTTTATGTTTGATCGGTGCTGGAAACTTTTTGGTTGTATACCATCATGCATCACGGTCAATGTGACTCTCGACAAATCCATATTTTATTGAACTTTTACTTGTCTTTTTAGTGTTCTTTAATAGAAAAAGTAGATTTAAAAAGTGTAAATAAGATGAAAATTTCATTTAGGTCAAATATCATAGCTTTCTTAATTTTTGGTTAATTTACATCTATTTACATAGATATAATTTACAATTTTGATAATTTGAATAATTGTGTAGAAATTTCTAGATTTATTCCATAAATTTTTAGCCTTTGAAAAAAATTTAAGGTGAAAGTGACTACTTTCAGAAGTAATAGTAGACACTACATCAAGCTAGATTTAGAGGACAGACCAAAGTGATCACTTTCAAATGTGATAGTGGACACTTTAGAGAGCCCAGATTTTAGTAAACATGCGCGTAGCCACTATTAGAAACGAAAGTGACAGAGTTGTGCATAGCCACTTTCACCTACCATATTAGCTACGTATACTGCACGTAGCCACTATCACCTACCATAGGGACAACTATAAAGAAGGGATGACAGAAATGGGAGGTTGCGCATAACTACTATTACTTATGATATTAGCTACTATGGATGACACCCACTTGACTATAAATAGATTTTTAGAAATTAGAGTCGAGAGCTTTTTACATTCTTAGATTTTTTTTATTTGGGGAGAACACTTACAAAGCTTAGGTTAGCCTTGGGTGACAGCCAATAGTCCAACCTAGGGTTTGATTTCTATTTTTTCTTTACTTCTCTTTGATTTTTACATTGATGTTATTGATTTTTCTTCACTTTCACTTTGTAATTGTAAGACTCATCCTTATAGAGGGCTAAACCTTTTGTAATCCCTAGTGAGTTCACTTAGATTCTTGAATTCCTGGGTTTTGAATGTTAGTATAATTCTCTTTCTTTCATGAATTTCTTCTTCCTAATCTCTTGAATCGAATTAGGGGGACATTGCTTAATTAACCCTAATTCATTTTAATGAGATTCTAAACTTGAATTGCTTAATTCTGGATTTATTTCTAAGGTTGCGTAATCTTGGGAAAGAAAATTGGAGTCCATTGAATTGCTTAATTCGTATGGAAGTATACGGTTGATTTTTGCTTGTTAAATTAACCTAATTCTGGGAGGAGAAGGAAAAATTTTAAATCTTGAGAGGAATAGGGATAGAGTCTACATGAATGAACTAGAGATTATCATCTTTTATTGATTAAACTTTACAATTTTATTTCTTACTCTTTATATTGAATTTGGAATCATACAAATCTCCCTCATTTAATTGTTTTTGTAGTTAATGTTTGTGACATATTTGATGCATATTCTCAACCAAAGTCATTAGAGACAACTTAGGCTTGTATCCTAAATTACATAAATTTTTCTGCATATTTTGATAAGGATTGACAACAAATTTTTATGCAAATCTTTCAATCATCAACTCTCAACATGTTATGCTTGTAATTGAACGTGTGTGATTTGATGACACACAACATTTAAACTTTCATCCACTAAGTTAGAGTATTCTTCTAAACTAGATACCTTTGATATGAGTCTAATTATTTTAGAAGCAAGTTGTCAATGTCGTTGTGTGGTAGCAAGTTTAAGATCCCTCTTAATCTCTCTTTCTATGACATTGTATATAATGTCAAAACAACCTTCTTTTGTCCATCTCTTAAGGATATATTTTACAGGAATAGCTTTGATGTCATTTGTTTCAAAGACCTTTAATGTATGGGAACCAAGTATATCAAATGTTTCAAATTTCTTACATATAGACTTTGAGGCATGATCAAATGATACTTTCCATTATTTCTATTAATTGAATATGGTGATGACGTATTTAAAGATAGGAAGAGATTCAATCTTTTCTGATATGCAAAATGCCAAGAATGAAGTAAATTCTTGTTGGAATAGGGTAAATAAAGTATGTATCTAAATTTTACCCATTTGTATCAAAATAAGAGACATCTCATATCTCAACATTGTTAGCTTATGGCGAGACTTATACTCACAAATTAGTTCATTGTAATTCTTGACTTTAATAACACGTTCAAAGTGTGCAAAGAATTGTTTAATGCTAACACTAAGTTTTATACAAGTTTTGAAATTATAATTTAAACTTTCACTTAGTTAATCACTCTACATCCCAAGTATGACAACTTCTTTCATGTAACATTATGCCTATTTTCCTTTATGACATAAAGTGAGTTCATCCAATTATTTTCATGGACATTATACTCCTAAACGATATTGGTCCTAGATTTCTCAAAGTCACTCAAGGTATCAAAGTCATACATGCGTTTTTTGAAGTCTCTAAAAAAATGACTTGCACCCTTCATTAAATTACCGAGGTGTTTGATCTTATTTTGCATCAAATGCCATGTGCACAAGGCATAATGTGTTTCAGGTTGTCTTCTAGAAGGGCTTTAGTCATGGTTTGATCTTGGTTAGTAAACATAATTAATAGTTTTTTTGTGCTTGTATGCTTCTAAGAATGTCTCGAACAACCATTTAAAAGAATTAGTCATTTCATCATAAAACAAAGTTCTACCAAATATCACAACACTTATATAATGGTTAAAACTTGTGAATAATGCAAGAAGCCTATTTGCGTGATTAGTGTAATATCTAGTGTTCAAAGAAACTACTTCACCAAAATATGTGTAGTCTAAAACCATCTTCACGTCAGCCCAAAATATATTTGTAATTTGTTCATTAGCATTCATCTCATATGCATGAAAAAATGATGGATTCTTTAACAATTATTGCTAAAACTATTGCATCACACAATCGACTTCTCCATAAACCAAACTTCTTTGTCTTCTTGCCTTCAGATAATTCTTTACATCCAACCTAGTATATCCAACATTAGCTCTATGGCCTGCAAGTGTGCTTTAGAGTTCAAATGAGGACTTTTGTTGCAAATCAGATTCTTAAGCATCTAAAACTCTTAAGTCTGAACTTAACTTATCTTACTATGAGAAGTAGGCATGTGAGTTGTTCTTCAAGTTATAAGGAATGGTTATGATCATCTACAAACTCATGAATTACAAATTTTCCATTCTTCTCCAAAGATACTGATAGCATGCATTATTTGTGCACATTTTCAATCCTTTAGAGTGTGTAAATTACATTTCATGTTCCCTTATTTCACAAATTATGGCATTTCCTAGTTAATTGGATGATAGGAACTCAATTTCAATTAATGTCTAAATTCTGTTTTTAGACCTGCACTCACTGTTTTGATCGTAACTTTTTCCACAGATATCATTTTGGTCTGATTCCAGTTGCATTGGATTCCTCATTTTCTGGGATATAAAATTCATATGCAGATCGTCCAAATTGGAGCTGTTTTCTATTTTCTATGTATTTTTGAAGTTAGAAAAAATTGTGCAGGAATTTTTGTATTCGAATTTTGTTCTTGTAATTTCATTTCATTTGTATTAACATTTCATTAGCTTGTAATTTGGGCTGTTTAATCACACTTGTGGGCCCTTCCTTTTAGTGTTGGATCTGATCATAAGTGGTGCCTATTAATATGTTAGAGGCTCCACTTTGCAAACGTTTTTGTTTTTGTTTTTTTACACATTTTTTTTAAATTCGGTTTTGGCTCCTAAAATTCTCCCTCGAATTCTCTCTCTTCTCTTGGTGTGACTTTTGTTTTCTTCTTTCTTCTTCCCTCTTCTTGACTTGGCTGAGCATTGGATTCAATGGAAGGCTAGGCTTCTTGGATTGATACATAAGGAATAGGGAATTGCAAGGAAGATTCAGAGTGGCTCCAAGTTTGAATTCTCTTTTCTCCTCTTCTCTTTCCTTTTTCAAGATATTGATAATGTTTGGGGATAGGAATTGAATTGAATTGCGATTGTAGTTTGATCATGAAATTGAATTAGATTGATAGATCTATTAGTCAAATTCGTAATCTAGTTTGTTAGCAAATTCGATTGAATTAGTTAATGGATTAGATGTTCAAACTAGGGAAACAATGAAGGATGTTGTTTGCATGTACCTATGACTTGTGGATCAATTAATTCTCATTTGATTTCTCTTTTATTCCAAAATTTTATGTGTTTGATCAGATTATTCTTAAAATTTCAAAATTCCCCAATCTTTTGTTTCATTTTAACAATTCGGCAAAGAAGAATTAGATAAAAACGTGTCCTCGAGAATTCGACCTTGGTTGACATTATTCTACAAATAATTGCGAAAACCTTGTGCATTTGATAAGTGTTCGATAAAGCTATATCAAATTTGGCGCCGTTGCCGGGGAACACGTTGTAGCTTTTGATTCATTTTCGAGTTGTTAGTTATATAGCATTTCCGTTCTGTGTGTTGTATCGATTTTGATAGTTTCTGTGTTCTGTGTTCAAGTGTTCTTCATTCTGTGAGAATTATATTTTGTATTTGTGATGCATTGATTTACATTTGATTTGGTTGATTCGTGTTTTTGAGTGTGTGATTAAATCCAATAGCATTTTGTGTATGTTGTATTGTATGCATGCTGAAAACAGAAATCAGAAAAAAAAAAAAAACAGAGGAGTAATAGGAACAAAAAACAGAGGAGTAGTAGAAATCGTGTTTTCATTGCTGAATTGCTGAATTGCACTATTCGTGCACTATTCATCAGATTTTAAAAAATTCCAAAAAAATAGTAAATGGTCGAATTTTGACCTGAATTTTTGTGTCCACATTACATTTAGGTATATTAGTTTGTAGAGTTGGTAGATTTGAAAAAGCTTTCGTACACAAGGAGATACATCTTGGTGACCAAGAAAATTTTTGTGAAACTTCAAAGTGGCACAACTTTTGCTAAAAAACTCCAAATTGAGCATATTGCATATGCATTTAGGGTAGAAAAAAATTTCCTATTCAATGCAACCCACTCCGCCGATTGAGGCTGCCCAGAATTTCAAAAATCACCCGTTTTCTAAAAGTTTTTTTTTATTTTTTAGTGTTTATTGACCTATTTTTCTTGATTTTAGGCATCCCGTTGACCTAGTTGCCGTGCTAAAAAAAATCTAAAATTTTTTGTGATGTCATCTTACATCAAAAATAGATTTATCATCAAGTTAGATTTCAATTTTCCCACCTCTGCTTGGTACTTGCTTTGTAAAGTGACATTATTCATGCATCGTGTGCTTGCTGTTTTTGATGTTCGTGATCTTGTATGACTAGGTCCAGGTCTGAGCATTTGTTTGACATTGATCCTGAGATAGATAAGACATATCATAGACTCTAGAGAGGTCAAAGTAGTGTGCATCATAGTAGTAGTGATAGGAGTCATAGTAGAGAGCATTGTAGACTTAATTTGAGTAGTGATTCTGAATTTGGCACTTCTATTTCTGATACATTGTCCACTCATTATGATACCATGGCACATAATAATCACGAGAGAACACTTAAGGAGTTAGCTGCACCTGATGTTACCTACCAACCATTAGGCATTCAATATCCTGATATAGATGTTCCTTTTGAGCTTAAGTCTGGACTAATCCACCATTTGCCTAAGTTTAATGGTAGTGCAGGTGAAGATCATCACAAACACCTTAAGGAGTTTCATATAGTGTGCTCGACCATGAAGCCGCAGGGAGTTCCTGAAGATCATATCAAGCTGAAGGCCTTTCCTTTCTCACTGGATGGAGCAGCCAAGGATTGGTTATATTACTTGCAGCCAGGGTCTGTCACATGCTGGATGGACATGAAGAGGGTGTTTCTGGAGAAGTTCTTCCCTACATCCAGAGCTGCAACTATAAGAAAGGAGATAAGTGGCATCAGACAGATCTCCCAAGAGAGTTTGTATGAGTACTGGGAGAGGTTCAAGAAGTTGTGTGCCACCTGTCCACACCATCAGATTAGTGACCAGTTACTCATTCAATACTTTTATGAAGGCCTTGCTCCAATGGAGAGGAGTATGCTTGATGCAGCCAGTGGTGGAGCCTTGATGGATAAGACACCTAGTGCAGCAAGGGCTTCGATTGATAACATGGCAGAGAACTCTCAACAATTTAGCACAAGAGCCATGACACCTATGAGAGAGGTTCACAATGTCCATCAACCTAACCATATGCCAGCAGAGAATAGACTTGAGAGCAGAATCGAAAAGCTTACCACATTTGTGAGGCAGCTAGCTGTTGCCCAACAAGCTACACCACAAAGGCCGAGAGATTGTCAAATATGTTCTTCCATTGAGCATGCTTCGGATTGTTGTCCCTTGCTTCAAGAGGGAAATCAACAAGCCTCTGTCCAAGGAGTTTTTAGTGGAAGACAAGATCAATATAGAGCTTCCAACTTCCAGCAACCACAAATGAGGCAGCAACACCCCTACAGGTTTCAGTATCAATCTCATAACCCTGCATTTAATGATCATCATAACATGAGATATGGTGTTTCTGAACAGCAACAGGGCACTGGACAAGCAAATGGAGCTTATAAACCACCTCTTATGAGACAACAACAGCAAAATTCTGAACCTTCATTGGAGGACCTGGTGAAGCAAATGGCAAAGAGCAACCTGCAGTTCTAGCAAAATGTGAATGCTTCCATTCAAGACTTGCAGACTCAGATTGGTCAACTAGCTACCACTGTAAATCAGTTTAAGTCCCAAGGTTTTGGACAACTCCCTTCTCAACAAGAGATTAATCCTAAAAATGTGAGTGCTATTGTGTTGAGGAGTGGGAAGGAGCTATTGGATGGCCAGAAAAATAAGGAGATGCCATGTGATGTTGAGACTGAGATGCAACAAGAAGACAAAGGAAAACAAGTTGCGGCTGCACCTTCTCAAAGTGATTCTGAAGTTGTGTATAAGCCACCTCTTCCTTTTCCCAATAGAGTGGCTAAGCCCAAGCTAATAACAGATCTTGATAAGGAGCTTTTTGACACCTTCAGAAGAGTAGAAGTGAACATTCCACTTCTAGATGCCATAAAACAGATTCCGAAATATGCAAAATTCCTCAAGGAGTTGTGCACCAACAAGAGGCGACTCAAGGGAGATAAGAGGATTAGCATAGGCAGAAATGTGTTAGCCCTCATTCAACCAAACCTTCCATAAAAATGCAAGGATCCTAGCATTTTTACAGTCCCGTGTACCATAGGGAATTCCACCTTCAGCAATGCTTTACTTGATCTTGGTGCCTCCATCAATGTGATGTCTACATCAATATATAGGTCCTTGAACCTTGGTCCATTGAAGCCAACTGGTGTAGTCATTCAATTGGCAAATAGGAGTACCACACACCCCGCTGGAGTAGTGGAAGATGTCCTTGTAAGAGTGGATAAGTTAATATTTCCTGCAGATTTTTATATTCTGGACATGACAGAAGAGTCTAGCATTCCCACATTGATCCTCGGTAAATCATTCCTTAAAACAACAAGGACAAAGATTGATGTGCATTCAGGAATTTTGTCCATGGAGTTTGGTGATAATGTTATGCATTTTAATATTTTTGAGTCCATGAAACATCCTACAGAGTTGCATAGTGTATACCATGTAGACATCATTGATTTATTAGTTGATGAATATTCTGATGCATTGATTGATGATTATTCTTGTACATGTACCTCTGCAGAATTATGTAAAGTATGTGCTGAAATTGATGAATTCTTGTTAGGTGATAATGATGTTTCATTGGATGATGCAGCAAGAGCAGATTTAGGAAGCTTTGGCTTGATTACAGCAAGTACACATACACCTAACCCTGCTCCCACATGTGCTGCTGCAGATTTGGATGTTTCCACTAGAACACTTCCTTCTATTGTGCAACCACCTATACTTGAATTGAAACCTTTGCCCAAACATTTGAAGTATGCATTTTTAGAGGTTAATGATAAATTACCTGTGATTGTTTCTGCAGATTTGAATGCTGCACAAGAAGAGAAGTTGTTGCAGACTTTGGCAGCCCAAAAACAAGCAATAGGCTGGACTCTGACGGACATTCCAGGAATTAGCCCATCTACTTGCATGCATAGGATCTTGCTAGATGATGATGCAAAGCCTGTGAGATAGCCCCAAAGGAGATTGAATCCCACTCTTCTAGAGGTGGTGAAGAAAGAAGTAAGCAAATTACTGGCTGCCGGCATTATTTACCCCATTTCGAATAGTGAATGGGTGAGCCCTATACATGTAGTACCCAAGAAGACCGGCATAACCATTGTGAAGAACCAGCAAGATGAATTGATTCCCACTAGAATTCAGAATGGGTGGCATGTTTGCATTGATTATAGGAAGCTAAATGTGGCCACCCGCAAAGATCACTTCTCCTTGCCTTTTATTGATCAAGTCTTGGAGCAGATAGCAGGGAAGTTTCATTACTATTTTCTAGATGGATTTTTTGGTTATTTTCATATTCACATAGCCCCAGAAGATCAACATAAGACTACTTTCACATGTCCTTTTGGCACCTTTACATGTAGACGTATGCCTTTTGGACTTCGTAATGCACCTGGTACTTTTCAACGATGTATGATGAGCATTTTTGCAGATTTCTTAGAGGACTCCCTTGAGGTTTTTATGGATGATTTTACTGTTTTTGGGTCTTCATATGATTCTTGCTTAGATAGCTTGTCTAGAGTTTTAGATAGGTGCATTGAGTCCAACTTGGTTTTGAATTATGAAAAGTGTCATTTTATGGTGAATGAGGGGACTGTATTGGGGCATGTGATTTCACATAGGGGCATTAAGACAAATAGAGCTAAGATTGATGTGATTGTTTCTTTACCTTACCCCACATGTGTGCGGAAATTACGCTCTTTTCTAGGTCATGCAGGTTTTTATAGGCGTTTTATTAGAGATTTTAGCAAGATTGCATCTCCATTATCCACTCTTTTGCAAAAAGATTCTGACTTTGTCTTTGGGCAAGCTTGTAGGGATGCCTTTGATGAGTTGAAGAGAAGCCTCACTTCCACACCTATCATTCAGCCACCTAGATGGGAAATTCCATTTGAACTCATGTGTGATGCCTCAAATTTTGCAGTAGGTGCTGTGCTTGGCCAAAGAGTAGAGAAGCAACCTCATGTCATAGCTTATGCTTCTCATACCTTGGACAGAGCACAAGCGAAGTACACTACCACAAAGAAAGAGCTTTTAGCCATTGTTTTTGCTTTAGATAAATTTCCTTCATATTGGCTAGGCTCTAAAGTAATTGTATTCTCTGATCATGCAGCTTTGAGATACTTGCTTAAGAAGTCTGATTCTAAACCTAGATTGATTCGTTGGATGCTTCTTTTGCAGGAATTTGATATTGAGATTAGAGATAGGAGCAGGGCTGAGAACTTAGTGGCGGATCACTTGAGCAGAATTCAGCAGCCACTTGAGGATCTTCCCATTCGTGATACCTTTCCGGATGAGCAACTTTTGCACATTAGAGGGCATGATCCTTGGTATGCAGATTTGGTGAATTATCTTGTTTCCAAGGAGATTCCTTCCAAGTTTTCTAGAGCTCAATTTGCCAAGTTGAAGAGTGATTCCAAATATTACATTTGGGATGATTCATACCTATGGAAGATGTGTAGTGACAAGATTCTAAGAAGATGTGTGCCTGAAATTGAGTTCCAATCCGTGCTTCGATTTTGCCATACCCTTGCTTGTGGTGGATACTTTGGACCTCAACATACAGCTCGAAAAATCTTAGATTCTGGATTGTTTTGGCCCACTATATTCCGGGATGCACACACTTTTTGTAAGACTTGCGAGCTGTGCCAAAGGATGGGGAATATTTCACATAGGAATGAGATGCCTCAATTGCCACTTCTTTTCTGTGAGGTGTTTGATGTATGGGGTATTGATTTTATGGGTCCCTTTCCTATTTCATTTGGCTTTGTGTATATTTTGTTAGCAGTGGACTATGTCTCCAAGTGGGTGGAGGCAAAGCCCACTCGTACTGATGATGCTCGTGTTGTTGTGGATTTTGTTAGATCACATATTTTCTGCAGGTTTGGATTTCCTAGAGCTTTGATTAGTGACCAAGGATCACACTTTTGCAATCGTACCATGGATGTCTTGCTTCGAAAGTTTGGGGTTATGCATAGAGTTTCCACACCATACCACCCCCAAACTAACAGACAAGCAGAAATCTCCAATCGAAAAATCAAGCAAATTTTGGAAAAGACTGTCCAACCGAATAGGAAGGATTGGAGTTTGCGCTTGGAGGATGTTCTTTGGGCTTATAGGACAGCCTACAAAATACCCATAGGGATGTCTCCTTATAGGGTTATTTTTGGAAAGGCATGTCACCTACCGGTGGAAGTGGAGCATAAGGCATATTGGGCAATCAAGCAATGTAACTTGGATATGGATGCAACAGGTTCTCATAGGAAGCTTCAATTGCAAGAGTTGGAGGAGATTCGTAGGGAGGCATATGAGAATTCCAACATCTACGAAGAGAGAACCAAAGCATTCCATGATAAGAGGATAGGCCGGAAAGAGTTTCATATTGGTGATAAAGTTCTTTTATATAATTCTAGACTTAAGTTGATGCCCGGTAAGTTGATATCTAGATGGGATGGACCTTATCTTGTTATTAATGTTTTTCCTTATGGTGTAGTTGAGCTTCAAGACATGGGATCCCAAAGGAGCTTCAAAGTTAATGGGCATAGACTTAAAGTTTTTCATGAGGACTTGAAAGAGCATGCACAAGAGGAGGAGGAGTCTACATTTGGATTGGCCATTTACCCTTGATTGATAGGGGAGTTTTTCTTTCAACTCCCTCACTTTTGAATTGTTTGGATTGTCTTTTTGCTTATTGTGTATACATTGAGGACAATGTGGATTTTAAGTGTGGGGGGTGTATCATGTCACTCATTTTGTACATATTTGATTTTTTTTTTTTCATTTGTGTTTCATGTTTTCATTTGTTTGTGTGTTGTAATTGTTGTACATAACTCAATTAGGTGATTTTTCATGGCTTTGATGGATTGATTAAATCATGCTTTAGTTTGATAGGTAGACTTTGAGAATCTTGTATGTTGGATTATGTGTGGTAGAATATTTACCTTGTGAGGTTTTGGGCCATTGAGATAAATGACAACATCATGTCATTTTGCTTTCTTTCGTTGTGTGATTGCATTCATTGTTGTGTGACTCTAGAACTTGCCTTGAGCCTTTTTGAAATTACATTTCCATATGAATGCATTTAAATGATAGAGGCATTGTTTCTTTCTTGAGAGCTACTATAAAAAAAGAAGCCAACCTTGCACTATGTCCATTGTTGAGCCCCCTTGAGCCTAATATTTCCATTTTTTTTGTGATCTTAACTCATTACAAACCAAAAGTGTAAAACCATGTGATGACCCAACCTTAGGGATTTAAGAACTTTGGAATTGTTTTGGGAATAATCATAAAAATAAATGTGGGGGAATTCTCTTAGAAAATGCAATTTTGGTTGGTTGGTTGTTTGTGTTGTTTATCTTGTAGCTTGGAGGTTTTAGTGGAGCTGTTTTGTTTTTTTTTTTTTTTAACAGATTTGGAAAATAAAAAGAAATTTAGCCCCAAATTACCAAAAAGGGGAGCAAATAAAACAAAAAAAAAGTGAGAAAAAGGAACTAAAAAGTAAGCAATAAATAGAGGAAAGTGAAGGCCAATGATATCCATTTGAGGATTGGCTCATTGTATTGCATTGCATTATGTTTTCACTTAGGGGACTTACTTTCACATTTACTTTCTTTGCATTTATTCCCCATTGTTCTTATTTTCTCTTTGGTTTTAGCTTGCTCACCCTTGTGGTTTTCCTACCTTCATCCTAGCCCCAATACACCCTATGCAAGACCTCTTGATTTTTGTGTGTATATGTGTATTCTAGTGGAGAAGTAGGCAATAAGCAAGCCTAAGGTTGATCATGCTTCATTGATTGTGCACTTGAGTGATACATTTTACCTTAAACACTTGAGAGATTGAGAGTATGTCTTGAGAGGATTTTACCACATATATTTCTCTTGCATTGATTTGATGAGTTTTACCTTGTTGAGTTGGAGTGTGTGGATTGATTTTTCATTATCGCCATGGAATATTGAGCTTGGTTGAGTTTTGTCCACCGATTGATATTTTGAGTTCCATACTTTGCCCGGAGTACAAAGTCTTAAGTGTGGGGGAATTTGATAGCATGCATTATTTGTGCACATTTTCAATCCTTTAGAGTGTGTAAATTACCTTTCATGTTCCCTTATTTCACAAATTATGGCATTTCCTAGTTAATTGGATGATAGGAACTCAATTTCAATTAATATCTAAATTCTGTTTTTAGACCTGCACTCACTGTTTTGATCTTAACTTTTTCCACAGATGTCCGTTCGGTCTGCTTCTAGTTGTATTGGATTCCTCATTTTCTGGGCTATAAAATTCATATGCAGATCGTCCAAATTGGAGCTGTTTTCTATTTTCTATGAATTTTTGAAGTTAGGAAAAATTGTGCAGGAATTTTTGTATTCGAATTTTGTTCTTGTAATTTCATTTCATTTGTATTAAGATTTCATTAGCTTGTAATTTAGGCTGTTTAATCACACTTGTGGGCCCTTCCTTTTAGTGTTGGATCTGATCATAAGTGGTGCCTATTAATATGTTAGAGGCTTCACTTTGCAAACGTTTTTGTTTTTTTACACATTTTTTTTAAATTCGGTTTTGGCTCCTAAAATTCTCTCTCGAATTCTCTCTCTTCTCTTGGTGTGACTTTTCATTTTCTTCTTTCTTCTTCTCTCTTCTTGACTTGGCTGAGCATTGGATTCAATGGATGGCTAGGCTTCTTGGATTGATACATAAGGAATAGGGAATTGCAAGGAAGATTCAAAGTGGCTCCAAGTTTGAATTCTCTTTTCTCTTCTTCTCTTTCCTTTTCAAGATATTGATAATGTTTGGGGATAGGAATTGAATTGAATTGAATTGCGATTGTAGTTTGATCATGAAATTGAATTAGATTGATAGATCTATTAGTCAAATTCGTAATCTAGTTTGTTAGCAAATTCAATTGAATTAGCTAATGGATTAGATGTTCAAACTAGGGAAACAATGAAGGATGTTGTTTGCATGAACCTATGACTTGTGGATCAATTAATTCTCATTTGATTTCTCTTTTATTCCAAAATTTTATGCGTTTGATCAAATTGTTCTTAAACTTTCAAAATTCTCCAATCTTTTGTTTCATTTTAAAAATTCAGCAAAGAAGAATTAGATAAAAACGTGTCCTCGAGAATTCGACCTTGGTTGACATTATTCTACAAATAATTGCGAAAATCTTGTGCATTTGATAAGTGTTCTATAGAGCTATATCAGATACTCCAATTCTCACATAACAATTCATTATTGTCTTAACTCTATGTTTAGCAACTTGTGAATTTTTGTTTCTTCCCCTTTCGAAGGCTCTCTTTACAACAAACGTATCTACAAGAAGTGATATCACCATCTTTCTTTCTCTTATTAAAATACTACTTTTTAACTCCAAATCATGTCCTATTACCATATTCAGTCTAAAAATCTCATGCTTGTTCTACACTATCAAACTCTAAACTAACTCTTGACTTCTATTCCACACTTATTGTATTCATGTTTTCAAACAAAACAAAAAGATAAACACATTTTTACCATATAACATATATTCTTCATTACCCGAGAACAAATAAAAAATACATTTCTTTTTAAAATGGAAACTGATGCCTGAGAAAAGAGATGCTTGCATGTTGAAGTAATCTTGGTTTAACAATGCCAATGAACCTCCAAGCTAATGTATCTTAATGAAAATTTGTTTAGTCTAATTCTCAAAGTTGTACAATTTAAGTATATTTTGTAGAAAAAGGGTTTGATGGGTTAAATAAAGCTTTTATTCAAGCTTACACCACACACATAAAGAATTTATGCCAAAATGATGATAAAAATGCTTAAGCGAACCATTTTTATTTAGCTAATGTTGTAATTTTTAAGCAAAGAAACGATGCTTAAGAAAACACCTTAACGCTTAAGCGAGTGACAAGAAAACTTTACTTCCACAAATTTAAAAAATTGTTTAAGCAAAGAATATTCACTTAAGCAATTATATCGACGCGGCCCAATTTTAAAGAACAAATATCATTTCATTTCATCTTTAACTTTTAAAATTTTCAAAAACCCTAAACAAACTCTCATACATTAGTTTTGAAACTCTCCCCCATTGTAGTATTCCTCTGCTTCATAAAACTCACCCTAATTACCAAGTACTCGCTCTTTATTTAGATAATTGTTATGCTTAGTTTGAGGTTAGGGATGCTCACTAGGGTTACAGTTAGGGATTAATGCTAAAGGGTTTAAGGTTAATATGTTAGAAAGGCATAGGGAAAGAATGTAAATGGTGTGGTCCTTAGGATTATGCATTCCAAACAACTTTTGGTGATGTATTTTATGGAAACATTGTCTCTGTCAAAAAAAAAAAAAAAGGCTTAAGCGCGTTGAATTCACTTAAGCAATTTAAACTTTAATGTGATTTTGCTTGTATATTGTATGTATTAGTTATTTTTTTGCTATAATTGTTAGTTACCTTGTATCTATTAATCACATCGGTCTTCATAAAGCTTTTCTGCAATTTATAGTTTTATGGTTGTGTATCAAGCATTATTTCTAAGTATTTAATTTTTTTTCTTTGCAGAAATGATTCTATAAAAATCTATTCCTTAGAGAAAGAAGCAACGTTCAGATGTTAGAGCAACTTTTAAAAATCTACAAGATAGAGGGACTCAAGAAGATCAACTTTTGACACAGACCAGCCCCACTCAACAAGCCACTTTTTATAGAAGCAAGTTCTTCAGTCGAGGCAAATTTCAAAGATACCTAGAATTACACCAAAGGGAATTTATGCCTGAAAGGAAAGTAATTTTGGAATAAAGGCAATTTACCCAATTCAATGAAGAAATCAATAGGAGAAAATGAAATTTATTAGCTAGCCAACCAAATAGAATTAATGAAGACATAGTGAAGGAGTTTTATGCCAATACATAGCCCTTGCAGGTAGACAAATATGAAAAAAAGTCTTCAGTTAGAAAGATCTCAATCTCCTATAGCAAGGATGCTATCAGTGCACTGCTGGGACCTTACAAGGAGGAGAGTTGTGCCATTACTAGTAGAGGAGACACAATACCACAGGATTTGTGGATGATGATGTAGCTAAGTCCATATGCATTTCAAACAAATCTTATGAAACAAAGGCAAGCCAATGAGGTTTAAAAAGGAGTTTGAAGACAATGGCTCATATATAACATCATTTCTCTTTGCAAACATCACTCCAACCACTCAAACATTGAATCTTCGCATGCCTCATACCTACTTCGTCTTCAACATTATGGAGAGGATCACAATGGATATTGCAACTGTGATCTCTAAGGAGATTCACTAGTTTGTCATGTCCACCAGCTCCCTCACTGCATTTGCAACAAAGCCCTTAGGTTTTCTAGCATTGAGCATTGCTCTATGTAGTGCCCAAGGTGTTCAAATACCAAACAATCTAAGACCAAACATCAAGTTAAAAAAGCCTATAATGCTCAGTTCATAAACAACTATTGCATTAACCATTAGAGCACTCACAGCTACAAATAACTTTTGATCTTTCTTCATTAGCACCACTATCCATCCCCAACATGTTACCTATGGAATGTCGCATAACATAACATCTGATCCAAAACAGGAACAAATAGAAACCAATAATCTGGCTTATGCATACATACACTACCAAATAACGACAAATCATTGAGTTTACACCAACCCTAATGAATCTTTCTATCGCCTTACCCTATACCAACATGCAAGAGAGACTTCAACAATTCTATAGCCTACCCCAAAGGATTTTGTAGCTATAATGTCATGGTCTGAAAACACGTCTTCCTTCTCAAATGAACCCAATGAATATCAACATAATGCAGCTCATAAAAGAAAGTGGAATAGAAGAAGGATAAGCGGAAGAAGGAGGAGCAAAAGAAGGAGAAGCACAACTTGTTCATGAAAGTGATGATGAAGAAGGATACCACATGGAGGAGGATCAACCAATTCATGATGATGTCACTCAAGAAGATGCATTAACAATAGGTTTTTTATTATTTTTTTTAAAGTTTAGATTTGAGTCATTTAGAGTTAGTTGACATTGTAGAGTTTCAAGCACCTATTTAGTTAATTGCAACTTAATTATGCAATTTACATTTTAATTATAAATATCTAAATTCCTTTCAATTTTATTCTTTTTAATAATTTGTTTGACTTATTTACTAAACTTATCCAACAAATTACCTTAATTAACTATTGCATATTTTTCACTTTGTTTTCTTTGGTTAAAAACAAATATAAAAGTTATTAATGTATATAGTTTATTTAATTGGTGTAGCCATCTCTATCAATCTAACTTATTTTTTCTATTTTTTCTCTTTACTCGCTTAAGCATTCCTTAATCGCTTATGCTAACAACACCTCACTTCTACCTTTTGACACAAAATGATCAACATTAGACTCTATCTGTTTTTAGTTTTAGCCAAAATATACACGTTTAAGTGACAATTTTAGCTTAAATCATTTTAGATTCACTTAAGTCTTTTGACACAAAGTGATCAACATTAACCTCTGTCTACTTTTCACTTAAGTCAAAATATATACACTTAAGAAACTAAATTTTAACTAAAACCATTTTAAATTTATTTAAGCCATTTTAAAAATGTATTCTCTTTATTCATTTTTCATTTAAGCTAAAACATACTTAAGCTAAAATTAACTCACTTAAGCTAAAACATCATTGCTTAAACGACTTTGTAATTATGAAAACATATATTTTTTATCCATTTTTCGATTAAGCCATTACTGGGTCGGTTAAGCACATCATGAAATTGCTTAAGCATGATTATGTACACTTAAGCGAGAATTTGATGCTCCTTCCTGCTTTTCCTCTTGCAATCCAAACATGCATCACTCAGTTAAGCTCCAATCCGCTTAAACAGGTTCATTGAGCTTAAGTGAAAAAAATTAATAACACTTGAACGAAATTTCAAATCGCTTAAGAAAAGAACTGAATCTTCAAATTCATGTGCTGCTAGTATACTGAATTATATTGGTTCATGTAATATTAAATAATGATATAGTTTTAAATTCCCTTAGTGCAACTAGCGTTGTTATATAATAAAAACAAATCATGTGTATTTTTAACACATGGGCTATAAAAACCTGAAAAAGTATAATATAACTAAAACATACTCATAATATTATGCTTCTATTGAAAAACAATAAAAAAAATAGCAATAGAAATCCATAAAAAGCTTTATCCAAATTTTCTGAAGTGAAAATTTTCTCTTACTCTGTTTAACCACAATCGTAAATGTAAATACAATGGAAAATATCTTGGGAACAAACCTTCCTCACAGAATATTTTCACTTCTTTTATAACTCTATAAAAATGACAAATTTAGTATGAAAAGTGTAAGATTTCTGGCCTTACCCTCTGTAATTCCACTGATTAAAAAAGAGAGGCATAAAGCAATAATAGATTAGGAAGTATGGTAGCAGAAAGTTCTAGGCACACGACCCAGCATAAATACTCAATTTATAATTGTTGAAATGTTGGCCTATACCTCTATGGTTCCATTGCTGCCAGTCGTGTTGAATAAGGATTGCAAAATAATCGAAGATAATTACAGCATAAAGGCAAATAGAAACTTTTCAGTAATCATCATCATTATAGTTGTAACCATCATCCTCAGGGAAATAGCTTCTATCCATATTTTCAGGACGCCATGCATTTTCATACATCTCCCCAATATCACCTTCATCTTCAAATTCATCCCCTGATCCCATCTCGTCATCATTTTTGTCCTCAAAATTGCACTGAAAAGGGGTATGATTATCGGAGGGTAGATCACATTGTACTGTCTTCGTTTTCTTGAGATTATCCGCTTCTGCCTGTGTAGGATAATATTGAAGAACGTTTAAATAGAATAAAAGGCAGTATTTTCCAATGTCTTGATTTACAGAATAATCGTCATAAACTATCTTTCAAATTTTGTCTTCTAAACATGTGGAGCATGGAGCTACAACTAGTAATTACACAAAAGAAATGTTAAACTACACAATAAAGCAACAAAGAGAACTCGGTGACATAAGCAAATTCATGTAATAGCTGTAGCCACTTAGAATCTTATAAAACCTATTTACCACCATATAGTGCTGAAGTGCATATATCAAAACAAGGTTCAGGCCACAACTTCCAAAATTTAACCAAAGAGATGAAATAAAGAAAGAAACACATTTCATTCATTTAACAAATAAAACAAATTAGAATGGAAAAAATAGATTAATCAAGCAGACATGATGCAAAGGTGCCAAACAGCTTCCAATGTCAATGAAACTTTCAGTTTCAACACAAGAACGAACAGTTAGTTAAGTAACAAGATTATCGATTGATCACCTAAAGTATCTTTAAGAATTGATATTCAAAGGATGACCATATGCAAATGACTCAGAAAAGATGCAGGTTGGACATTTCATCTTTCTATCAAACAAACAATTTTCTCAAATTGTATACAATATTACACAGTAAAAAGCAAAACAGTTCAAGAGTGACCTACCGGTTCATTAAATAATTGAAACAGGCGATCATAATTGATTTTGGAGCTGAGCCTCTGCAAATAATACAATTAAACAAGTATCGTTAGTAATAGTATAAACAATTTCTGAACGTAAAATAACTAACATGAATCATATTGTCCAAGGCCTTGACCAATACAGCGGAGCATATATAATAAAACACAAATCAGATAATTTACGGATGTCACCTACCTCATCCCTATCTAAAATAAGGCAACAAAGAAGAAGCCTAAACCCCAAATGCATAGTGTGCACAAAAATCCAAGGTCAAAGCATCTGTTGGCTCCTAGAGTACTCAATGCTTAGAAAGACCTCGCATTTTCCAATGCTTTTCACAAGAATTCTTTCCTTCTTAGTTTTTAAATTAAAATACATTTTTATCCCTACAACGTCAAATTTTGGCTGAAAGATTAAGCTTATGTTGATCATTATATACTGCGAAGGAGAGGAGTCCATCACTGCCCCTGAGCAATCAGAAGTGCAACAAGACTGATGCTATATAGTGCCATCAAATCCAATGTTCATCCATCTCTAAAGCAAATTTCTCACCCTCATGAAATGTGAGTTTGTTTGGATACAGGCTACACAGTTCTGTACTTCAAAGAAGAG
This sequence comes from Abrus pulchellus subsp. cantoniensis, assembly GCA_024086825.1. Taxonomy (NCBI): domain Eukaryota; kingdom Viridiplantae; phylum Streptophyta; class Magnoliopsida; order Fabales; family Fabaceae; genus Abrus; species Abrus pulchellus. The sequence goes on from CM044050.1 coordinate 14,424,125, forward strand.
GAATAGACTGTTTGGATACAGGTTACACATTTCATTCATTCAAAGAAGAGGAATAAACTTGACCACAAAAAGTTACCGGACTTGGTTTATGTGAAATATAACGAACAATTTAAACAATGTTACAATCATAAAGATGTAATTGATTAAATTATATTCAATAACATTAATGACTGTAATGAGTAGTTAGTTGGAGAGATGAATGATGATGCACAAAAGGACTTAACTTTTTATGATGATAACACTTTAAATTGGGAAGCTGTTTTTGAAGCTTCTGGAATTGGAAAGCCTAGAACATATATTAGATGTCATTCTAAGAAACGAAAAAATCCATCAAGTGGTATTACCATTAAAATTGCAAAAGTTTCCAAGATTAAGATATGTTCAACAGAAAATGGGAAAGAAAAAATGGTAATTAAAGATGATGATGATGATGATAAAGAATTAAAAGATGAAAACATGTCGGAAGAAATAGTAGATGTATTGAAAATTAATCTTCAAGAACCTGAGGGAGAAGAGGAGGAGGGGGGATATGCCTTGGTGGATGAAAAAGATGATTACTACATTAGAGTTGAAGAGGAGAACTAGATAATTAATCTACATGTTTTTATTATTTTCTATCACTTTGTTTTGTTAACTTAGACATTTGATGACTGTTCATTTTGTATTGAATTATGCTTTGAATTGAGATTTATACTACTTATGCTTTGTGTTAATGAATTTCTACCATTTTCCATGACCAGTAATATTTCTATATATTTTATTATATCTGTCGTACTTCTACCAAAACCTGTCATAGCATCAGCCATAACTTTATGGCAATTTTTTGGCTTTCTGCCATGACATTGATAACATTGGTCTATTTGCCTTCTTTGCATCACCATCAAATCAACTAATAATGAGTTTAAGTCCATACTTGAATCCTTCCCTCTTGTCCCTATTCATTTTCATTCACTAGTGGTGACATGTTTCCAACTTAGCATCCTTTGTAGGTGTACCATCATCATCCACATCCTTTTTTATACTGCTGGGAAGTAATGGGCTCACTTTTGAGTTGCCTCCAAAGTCAACAACTTTGCCTCCTTCCGACAATGATCTTCCTATAACACTTTGTAAAAGTATGCATTTCACTTATAATCTTTCTCCTCATTATGTTACCTTATGTTATCACAAATTTTCTCCTTCATATTACTCTTCTCTCTCCCTTCTTTGTCATTTGTGTTTATTGCTAAGTCTATAGGTAATGCCTTAGCTCGCCCTAATTGGAGACGTGCACTTCGAAACACTAGTACTTGGAACATGGTTTCTCTTCCTTCAGGAAAATCTTTTATTAATTGCAGGTAGATTTACAACCTAGAGGTGGGTCTTGTTGGCAAGGTTAACAACCCCAAGGCTTGGTTTGGTAGTTAAAGGATACACACAAATATTTGACCTATATTGTGGTAACACTCTCTCCTATGGTTAAAACATCTTTTGTTAAATTATTTTTATCCATTGTTGCAATTTGACATTGGTCTCTCTGTTCCAGCTTAATAACAAATTTTTCATCGTGGTGATCTCAACCAAAAAATTCATATGAAACAATTTCCTGGATTTGTTGCTCAAGGGAAATCTTTATAACTAGTTTTTCATGTTTTCAAATCCTTATACGGCCTCAATCAATCACTAAGGACTTGGTTTTGTAAATTCAACAATTTGGCATCATTTAGAGTGAAGCAAATCACTCTTTTTTATCACCATTCCATTGCATGGTGTATTTAATTTGTTGTATTTGGACAATATAATTAAAAGCAACTTTTCTACCATCATTTTAAGACAAACTACCTTGGTAAACTTTGATACTTGAAAATTTAGGTGAATCAATCTAAAAGTGGTATTGTGATTTCTCATAAGAAGTTTACTATGGACATTCTATAGGAAACAGTTTAAAGCTTGTAGAAACACCTATGAATCCAAATGTACTCTGACCAGATCAAGAGGAGCTACTTTCAGACCTAAAGAAGTATAGATTAGTTGGAAAATTGAATTACCTTACTCTTATCCAAATATCTCTTTTGCTAAAATAGTTAGTCAATTTCCCAATTCACCGGATGAAAGATACTGGAATGCAGTGATTGGAATTTGGGGCAGGTTCTACTAATCGAATATCCACTTCTAGATATTGAATCAATATTGATGATAACTTGATATCTTGAAAAGGCAAGAAACAAAATGTTGTTGCAAGATCAAATGCTGAAGCAGAATATCAAGCCATAACTTTTGCTAACTTTGAACTTATTTGTCTCAATCGATAACTTCAAAAATTAAGATATAGATTGTGATTTCATCAGGGAGAAGATACTAATACTATTATTCAATTTGTGAACTTAAATGATCAACTTACAGTTCACAAAGTCTTTAAGAGGTCTTTGAATTAGATGTATATATAATAAGCTTATAGTGTATATGACAAATGCTCCAGCTCCAGGGAGAGTGCAAGAAATATTGTAAATAGGAAATTTTTGAAAATAAGATATTATGTGATTATATGTATCTTGTGTAATCACAGTAATTAGGATAATGATTATTTTTTGTAATTATGAGTTATAACACTCATAATAAATAGGCTTAAATATGATTTTAGTCTTCACATTTTAGCTAATTTTTTGTTTTACTCCCATCAAACCAATTTTTTTTATTTTAGTTCCTATTTTTTATAAATTTTATTTGAAGCCCTAATGCTAATGTGGTCAAACCAAAAATTGACACATGATAATATCTCAATGGACCAGATCAGCATTAGGGACTAAAAAAAATGCTTTTTAAAAAGTAGGGATTTAAACAAAAGAGAATTCATTTTAAGGGACTAAAACCAAAAATTCGCTAAAATATGAAAACTAATAACATATTTAATCCTAATGAGTAAGACACTCTGGTGTGTGAATAAGACATGCAAATTCATCCTATTCTTGTTACTCTTTTCCCTCAACAATTATAAATATACAGATAATAACCCAGTATTTTAGCATTAACCAAATCCCTAGGTCCATGAGGTTTTACACTGATTTTCAGACTACACACAAACACATATACACACACACACAAGTATGATTGATTCAAAGATGAGTAATGCATTTAAATTTTCACCTAGCCAACTACAGATTTTCCATTTGGCACATACCGAAAGTGGAAAGCTTTAGAAACTATCAATAACACCCACAATAGGAAGTAGATTGACAGAACTGTAGTAGTACATGAGCTAATAAGGAAGTAGATTCCCAGATCAGAAACAGAAAAGGCCAACAATATGGGGGATTTATTCTAGAAAAAATAAGAAGGGCCTTGTGGAGAGTTATTTAGCTGACGTGGAAATTAGTAAGCTGAGTGGAGAATAGGGGGATTGTTATGGGAAATCATAGTTTGTTAGGTAATTTGCTGGGCACAGAATATTCTCTCTCAGGAGAGTAGGACTGGGTTCTTTCTTTCACTTCTATAATACCTCTCCAGCCATCTTCAATGCAATAAAACTGAATCAGAATTCCATTTTATCTATTCCCTTCATTTATGCAAGGAGATGATGACAGACCAGTAAAGAAAATGACAGAGAAAAACATGGAACATGTCAGGGTTTCCTTTTCCACATAAGCAGAGGTTCCCAAATCCAAAACTCTAATACCAACTTGAAAATAGAGGGAAAAATAAATTTACACATCAATTCAAAAGACTGTATATAATGTTAATATATAGACTTCATTACTGTTAAAATATCCTGAATAAGGAAACTAAGGATCTGAATAATACATACATGGTACAACCAAACAAAATATACAGAACATGTTACAAATATACAATGATATGGCACTACAACAATACTAAAGAAAATGCACGTTCGTTATTGAAAAAATTACCTTTGTTCCCAACATTTGGTGAGTTTCCTCTGCAGCAGATTGAGCATGCCCTGATTTTATCACCTGGCGAGAACGTTTCGGTTTCATTTCCTGCGTAGTGTGTTTAATAAACCAAAAGAATTATAAGCTTGAAATTTTGCAGTAGTTTCTGCAGCATTAATGATACTATTTAGACAAAAATCCACACATAACTATTTGGACCCACTCAATGAAAGCAAACCCGTTGAAATGTACACCAAGGAATACCATCAATTGAAAATAAAACAGATAAAAGAATATCACGTTCATCAGAATTTCAATTCAATTCATCTACAAAATTCATCAACTTCCTAGAGAAACTCCTTTAAATTTTCCTATGCATCTCAGGCTTCCATTTCACTATCCACTTTTAAACACAAATAGTAATCCTCTAAAATGTCAAGCAAGGGATTTCTTCAAATTTCAATAATTTGATCAGTTTCAATATTCAAAATGGTTTCCATTCAAAAAATTACACTAAAATTATACATCTAACATATGTTAGGATCTGATTGCAAGGTAAGGAAATTGAGTCCAACATTAAAAGTATAAGATTCTAGTGTGAGATTTATGAAGACTTAGGCTCTCCAATTACAATGACTAGCTTTCGGGGTGTGATTCTCCTAAGGTTCTTATTGATGTGAATTCGTTTAGAGATAAAGAAACAATTGCAAAATATTTGAAAGAGAAATCCTTCTTGTATTATTGAATGACCTGGAAAATACAGGAATGATTTTCCTGTCCACAGAACAAGGCTCCTAACAGAGAGCTGTAACTCTCTATCTCTAACGAATTCCATAATCTTTTCCCAGATACCCTCTCTCCTCACTCCATCACAAAAAATCTACCCTTGGCCCACACCAACACACTACACCTCCTGCCACATCATCAATCCCTATTCTTCTTATTCCTTCTCACATATACCCTCTCTCCTCACTCCATCACAAAAAATCACTTAAAACTACCCTGGGCCCACACCAACACACTACACCTCCTGCCACATCATCAATCCCTATTCTTCTTATTCCTTCTCACATATACCCTCCAAACGGTTGGCCTATTTGATTTTTGCTGCACCAAATTAGCACTTGGGCCCATTGTCTCTATTGGATCTCCAACACTTATCAATTGGTATTAGACCCTTCCATCATGTTTGTCAACTGCAAACAAGCAACGCTTGTAGTGTGGCCAACATTCCAATGTTTGCCTACGACTACCCAACAGGCTAATGCACAACCAACTCACAGGGACACCGGTGCTACAAAGCATGGTGAAATGTTAAGATCCAATTGCAAAGTATGAGGCTTGAGTTCTACATTGGAAATGTGGAATTCTTCTGTAGGGTTTATAAAGCCCTGACCTCTTTAACTATAATGACTAGTTTCTGTGGTGTGTGTGTTTTTCTCATGATTCTCATGTGGTCTGCCTTTAACTGTAAATGTAAACCAATATTGGAAAGCATTGATTCACCACTGTACTTGATTGAAAAATTCACACGTATAATCAATATGCAATTTCTTCTCCAGTGTACCACCATAGCAGTGTCCCTATTTCATTGGATTGAAGCTTTGGCAAACTGATTTTTCAGTTGTCACACTTCCTGCATGCACTAGTCTTGAACCCAAATTCATATTTCATAAACACTCAATCCAAATAAATGCCCATGTTAGTAAAACATGAGCAACCTTCTAGCACTAGTCATAAATTTATAATAATGATCCATTGATACCACTATAAAGACTTGAAACACTTGAACCATTAAGTTACGCATGATATAATTTCACACAAACAACCCCACTAAAAGTTATTCAAACAGTACCGTTCTGGATTTTGCCTCAAAAGATCTCTTAGCAGCCACAGTTTCCTTGACTGCTTGTTCCTGAAAGAAATGGCAAAGCTTAAGTGAGCTTCACTGCACATTTATCTTCCAAATAAGCCTAAATTTAAATAGCAAAACAGGGACAAACAAAAAGTATATGCAAAAGCACTCAATTCTCACTATGAATTTTAAATCATGATAGAAAGGGAAAAAAGCTAACAGACTTTATCTAGCACTGTTAAAACAAGAAAATAGTAATAAGTTTCTCTGTACCTCTAGATACTCTCGATTCAATTTTTCCCATATTATCTTCTTGAAATGCTTCTCCTCCTCATTGTGAAGGTACCCATCAACTTCCTGATCATCGATATCAGAGAAATTTTCTGATTCATCCTCTCTATGTGACTCATTATATTCACCATCAGTAGTCGCCTTGTGTTCACCATCATTAGTCGCCTTGTGTTCACCATCAGCCCCTAAAAGCATTTTTGAGAAAATTTCAAATGAATAAATGTAAACAGATGAAATCTGGCACACTAGAGTGTGAAAGTAATAAAAGCACCTACCAATACTTTCCGGTACATCAGCAGGAAAATCTTCTTTGTGGATCTCAAACAGACCATTTGATGCTTTTGCCAACTAACCAAAAGAACCGAAAAAAAGAATTGGAAGTTGTGTTAGTTGATGGCTCTTCTAGAAGTTTTTAATCAGCACCATGTTGTATGTAAACAAAAGACACTGTTGTCTGGAATTAATTTCAGATGCCCATTTATGAAAGTTAAAAAGATTGAGACAGGTTGGTTTCACATGGGATAAGTGCTATATGAAAGTTAAATGTTCTAATTGACCATGCATTTGTAAAGGCTGCTGCTCCACTCAGGACTCAGGAGTATTCTTGTAGGAATGAGATAATGAGGGATAACAACTACTCAGTTCATGAAGATGCGCACACAGTAGAAAATTTCTTATTTTACCAAATGGCTCATTTCTAAGGGATCTGGTACTCTTTCTGGGTGCATTCAGTCATAACTAGAATATCTATGAATCTGATCATTACTAAAGCATGGCCCTAGTGTTCTGGTATGATATTTTGTGTTAGTCTCTGGAGTTTGTGGGCATAGATTGGTAATACAGTTGGATTTTTTTCATTCTCGTTTGCAACTGAATTCAACTCATCAATCTGTACTGAAGCCATAATAGATTGATACTATCAAATCTAAGATAGTGAATTTTAACTGAAACACACTCAATAAACTTAAAAGATCACAATTCACATCGTAGAGCTTTGATGATCCACAGATAAAAAGACAACATGGAATTAAAAGGAGTCAAACATACTGTCAAGCTAGAAGACTCCATAGTCTCAAATTCCACCAATCCTTTGGTCAATGTTGCTTCACATACATCAACGATTCTAAGCTGCGTTGCAAATTAGAAAATCAAAAGACCTAATATAAGAAAATTATTGAGGATGACCTAAAACAGCAATTAGAATACCAAGTGACATCCTTCAAATTTTAATCTATCATTGAGGTAAGAAACCACATATCCATCAACAAACGCGTAACTAATCAACGCAGAATTTCAACACCATATGGTACTCCTAATATAATCGTTCTCTCTTCAACAGATAATCTTCTTAAATGGAAACAAAATGCAACATTAAAACCCAAAAGGAAGAAAACTTGCATGCAATTTACAAGTATACCAATTGCATATGGCACAAAGACATATATCACGCTAGATGTATATAATAATGGATGCGTTTGGATAAACAAAATTAATTAAGCACTTATAACTCTTATCACACGAGGGCTTATAACATAAATTTATCATAAAACTTATTAAAAAAAAAAACTAGAAAACCCTTATTTTTATCATTCATACCAAAACACCTGTTGAAATAAGTTAAAAAGATCAAACGAGGGAGTCGAAAGCTATTTTTCTAAATTTTTATAAGCCCTAATGATAATAATAAAACAGAATTAGTGAAAACAAAAAAAAAAAAAGGAAGAAAGTATGATTGCAACAAAACAGAGAAGTAGAGAGTATGTCTCAAAGTGTTTTGGTTAAAGAAAAGTATCTGAATATTTTTTTAGGTTAAAAGTATCATTAGAAAGAACAGGAAACAGGAAGAAGAGAGGAAGACCGGCATTGTCTGATAGCCGCCGGAGACTCACCAGAGGAAAAGGTCGGTTACGAGACAGCGAAGGAAGAGGGTCGGTTTAGTGTATAAGTAACGTGAGTATGCAATACTGTAAGCGCCACTCTTCAAAATAAGACTCACGTCATGTAAGAGTGGGCTAAGCTTCAGTACAAAAACTTACGCGTGAGTGGGCCTCAGTAAAATCTCGGACTTTGAATGTGGACTCAAAGCACGACCCAAAACCAAAAATGAACTTGGGGTCCTCATTTGCACTCTTTTTATTTTTTTTTTTTTTTTAATGAACAAGTTGATTTACTGAATTTTTTTTTTTTTCAAATTCTGAATTAGTCTTCTTCTTTTTTGAAATTTCACTCTTCATTCGTATGGCATTTCATTTTTGTCTCTCCATTTACTCCAAAATTTTTTATTTTTCTGTCATGACTTTCTATTTTAAATATAAGTATTTTGAGTACATCTATTATTTTGAATGTATTATAAAAACTTTAATCTTTGATAAAAAAAAAATAAATCGGTATCATTGTCTAGCTTTACTAGAATTATGAAAATAACATTATGTAACTAAATGAGAAAATTAAAAATAAAACTTTTATTGAGTGGAAGAATATTATTTTATTTCTTTAATTATAAAGAGATAATAATATTTTTCACTCTGATGTTATAAAATTAACAAAAGTATTTGTACTTATACAAGTAAGTCCTTTAATCTTTAATGCTTCTATAAAAATAGAATTACTTTGCTTTCTCTTTTTTTCAACCATTATGGTACTAACAAAACAAAAAATATGTCATTTTTTTTCTTATTTTCTTTAACTTATTCAAATGCCACAAGAGTGGCTTTACATATTTTACAATCTCCCATTTAAAGTCAATTTAGTCATCAAAATCTTGTCACCTTTATATTGCTTATGTTTTTTTTATAGGTCAAACAAGTTTTAGACCATATAAACTGCTCAATGTTGATTGGCTTCTTCATGTCACATGTTAGGTTCTCTTTAGTATGCATCTTTGGTATATCAACACTTCATTCTCTTATCTTGTAATGAAAGGTTAGAAGATTCCTCACAATATACAACCCACTTTGATTACCACAATATGTAGTAATTTGTTGTTGCTTTTGTGCGAGATTTTTTAGTTACTTTTGAATTCAAATTACTTCTTTGCATGCTTAGGTAGCTACCATCTATATAATTTTTATAGTAAATAAAGATACAATAGATAACCACTTACTGTTGGATCTTTTCCTTAAAATACGGTAACTGTACTGAGTATGTTGCAAGTAATAATCGGTAAAGTATCGCAATATCATCTTTAGAGAGCAATTCAAAATGTATTAATTGTTAAGATAAAAATTAGTTAAACTTATATACAATAGAATTGATTGATGATTTTTATGAAATTTTGAGTAACAATTATAATGTAAAATATAGTAAAATTCAAATTAAAGAAATTGGGATTGAATTTCATCTATCTCCTTTTTTGTACTCTAGTAATTCAGTAATAAACATAACAATCATTTTCAATGAACTTGATGCAAAATATAGAAATCATATATTTTAATTCCTTGAAAATATATTTTTAAAATAATTTCTTAAATGTTGACTCCTCAAACAGTTAACAAATTATCCAACATTAAAATCAGGATTTAAAAACAATTAACAACTTGAAACTTATTCTTAGAGTAACCAATTATTGAGTAATCTAAATCAAATCTGGATCTAAGTAATACTTTTTCAAATATAATTTAGATTTGAGCTCAAGAAACTCTCAAATAGACAGATTCAAACATTAATACGGATTAAAATCACCAAATCAATAGAAATGAAGAAGAAACAACTATATTTATATAAATTACTAAGAATACATCAAGTTTAAAGACTTACATTCAATCCCATACAAATTTTAGATGCTCATTGCAACCATAATGACAAGAAATGAGATACAAATGGTGTAGAACATCAAAACTTGAGTATTCCTTTCTCAGCCCTCCACCTCTCTCTCTCTCTCTAAAATCATGAAATTGAATAGTAACCCTTGAGCAACTCAAAAGCCACATTTTATACTGGTCTGAATGAAACTTCTCTTGCTATAGCGACACTTCCTCGCTATAACGAAACATAGAGATAAAAATTAAGTTATTTTGTTTGTCTCTCGCTACAACGATAAGTCTCACTATAGTAACACAAAGAATTCTCATTACAACGAAACATTCTCATTGTAGCAATAGAGGCACAGAATCATCTTTATAACTTTAAACATTCTTGCTGCAACGAGAAACCTCCAAAACCTCACTTTTTCTGCAACTTTATGCTTTATATACTCTTTTTCTTACTTTTCTAATTTTCTTCAACTTTGAGTGATGTTTCTCTTTTGATTCGAACTACAATATAGATCAAAAAGGAATCAAACACTTACAATTGCATTCTTTTCCTGAAATATATAAGTAATTGTAAAAGTTCCAAGTTTAGGAGAAATTTAACAAAATAATCTAAACTTTTAACATGAAAAGTACTCTAGTCATCATCTCAAATTACTCATTTTATACATTTATCACTTACTACTCCTCTTATAAGGGTAAATAGAAAGTCAATAATAGCTTTTCTTTTGTCAAGATCATCTACAAAATCTTAATAAACATGTTTTTTGACAAAATTTTTATCCTCAAAAGTATAATGCAACACTTGAAGTTCTTTTAATATATCTTAGGATTATCTTCATAGTATTTCCATGCTCTTTATCAAGATCTTCTGTAAATCAACTTATCGTTCCAACTATTTGCAATATCATATCATACATAAGGCTTCCCACCATTAATGCATATGGTACTCAAAACATTTTTATCTTCTTTTCATTACTTGGACACATACTAGAAGATGATTTATAATTTACTGGAAGTGGAATAGAAATTGACTCACAATCTTATATATTGAAGCATCACAAGACCTTTTGAAGATAATTTTTTAAAAAAAGCTAAATCTTCTTATTTTTTGTCTTAGTAAATTTACATCTCTAAAATCTTGTTTGATAGCCCCAAGTCCATCATATCAAACTCCCTAGCCAAATATGTCTTCAATTCTTCAACTTTGTTGGGTCCTACCACCAACATGTCATCCACATACAACAACAAAATAATAAAATTATTTTCATGAAATATATTGCATATAAGGCTAATAATGAAAGAATCAAATATTTTGTATCAACATTTTGGCATATGTTTTACAATGTATAGAGGTTTAGATAACCTACAAACTAATATTATTTTTCTTCTTCTTTAAAATCTTGTGGTTAGACATATGTATCTCGTATTCAAGTTCTCCATATAGAAAAGTATTTTTTACATTTAGTTGTTCAAGATATAAATCAAATGCAATGTATGTAGCCAACACTACTCTTATGGTGGTAAGTCTAACCACTAGAAAAAATATATCATTGAAATCAAAACCATCTTTTTGAGCATACCCTTTAATAATCAATCTTACACAATATTATTTCACTCGATTGTTTTTTTCTCACTTAATCTTGTAAACCATTTACCTTCGGTAGCTATTCAACCTTTTGGAAGTGCAACTAGTTCTCATGTCTTGTTTTTAAGTAAGGCTTACATTTCTTCTTGCATCACTGTCATCCATTGAGAAGAATTTGAACTACTTAATGCATCTCGAAAGTTTGATGGTTCTCTTACTTCTATTAAAAGGTAGTATGTATCATGGTTTTTCATAATATTGTCTGAGGTTTGTTTGTCAAGCTTTTACCTCATTAGTCTCATTTGGTTCTTATTGCTATGGTGGTCTTGAAAACAATTATCTCTAAGTTTCTTATTTATTTATACTATAGTAATTTCTTTAGAATTCTATCATTTTTCTTCTCAATTTGTAATTCATTTTATTTTTTGCAAGAACTACATATCTGTTGACCATAACCTTGCGAGTAGTGGGATCACATAGGTAATATCCCTTAACACCATCAATATACCCCACTTCTTAAATTTTGGATCCAATTTTGTTCTTTCTTAAGAATTGTACATCACGAATACAAGATATCCAAACATATGAAGATAATAATAATCTATTAATTTTGCTTTCTACATCTCCATTGGTGAATTTAAATCAATAATAGTTGATGGTGATTAATAGGAAATTTTTATTGCTTCTATAGTTCTCAACATAAACTGTCTTTTCTAAGAGAGTTTTATTTATCTACTATGTTACACCATTCTACTAAAGTGTACGAAGAATTGAGAATTACTTCTTGATGCCTTTTTTCTTGAAAAATACTAAAAAATCAGCATACACAAATTCTCCTTCACTTTTATCTTCAATAACTTAATTTTCTTTCTATTTTCAAGTCATATTTGTTCTTTGAACTCTTTGAATACAGAAAACACATCTATTTCTTCTTTATTGACTACACTTACAATCTCTTAGAATAATCATAAATAAAGGATACAAAATATTTTGGTCCTCGAGGGACATTTTGGTGACTCGCAAACATTTGAGTGAATCAAATCTAATATGTGGTTGCTTCTCACAATCAATTTACAAAATTTAATCTATGTTGTTAATTTATCACATAATACTCACAAAAAGATAAATTTACTTATGAGTTCGAGTAAAAGATTGTTATGGAAGGACCTTCAACCCTTTTTCTAACATATGACCTAGTTTTTTATTTCACATCATTATTATTTCTTCTTAACTAACATTTGCAATTGATGCATATGCCCTTGTAATATATCTCTTAACAACATGTATATATTTCTTATTTACCTTCATCACTACAAGAGTTCCTTTAATCACTTTTAAGATCCCCTTTAATATGGATCTTATACCAAGGTTATCAAATTATTTAATAGATAATAAATTCTTCTTTGGACCCTTCACATGTCATACCCTTTGAATTATATAAATTGTACCATTATATTTTTTAATTTAACAATATCAAATCCAATAATTTCCAAGGCGTGATCATTTCTCGTGAACATTGATCCTTCTAAGATAGACTTATAAGAGTACAATCTTGACGTAAGTCATGTGCCAAGTTGTACTAAATCCATGATCCAAATATTAGTAAGTTAATTATCACCTTTAGAATAAATTATTACTTCGATGTATAGGATTTCTCCATCATCTAGGGTACTTGGGAGGTTATTGCTTTAAAGATCTTTTTTATACTCTTCTTATTATACCAATAATTTTTCTTTAAATGTCGTTTCATATCATAACAATAGGACATGAAAATCTTCCTTTTTTTAAAAAATTTTGATTGACCACAAATTTAACTCCTATATGAGCTATGCTTTGTTGATTTACTTCTCATCAATGTTAAGGCTTATGTTTGCTTTGAATTTTAATTTTATCTTTCTTATTCTTATACCTAACTCTATTCACATTGTCAAAATATTACGAGAGACTAATATTATTATTTGTTATACTAATGATAAGTTAATCATATAAATCTAGCAAACTTTAAAGCAGAAGCTCTACCTACTTAATTTTTTCTATTTTAAAATATGATGTTGAGTTAAAAAAATAATGTATTGAGATTGTTGATATAATTTATAACTACAGTTATTTTGCTCATCCAAAAAGTATAAAAGTTTTTCCTTGAGAATATTCTATTATGAAATGATTTTACTTTATAAGATTTACTTAATGCATCCAATTAAATTTTTTAATCTTAAATTTTGTTATTAATTTTTTTACAACTTAATGGTAAGTAATATTTGCAACGTAAATAATAGCCAACAATTTATGTACTTAACTATTAGGATTGAGAAAAGTAAAAGAAAATATACAAAAAATAATTAAAAAAATTTGACCAAACCATATTACGAAAACTAATTATTATTTTTTAAAAAAAGTTAATTCTTATAATTAGAGAGCTCAATCTATTCCTGATAATAACTATGAAAAAGGAAATGCAGATCGTATTTGGAGCTCATCTTCAAGATGGTCTCCCATCCAAATAACAATTGCATCCTATACATCATCTAATACATGAATGATGGTACAAAATTAGAGTGATCGTTAAACTAATCAGAATATTGATGTAAACTTTATTAGTCTAACTATAATTATATGACTGTACATGTGTATAAAATTATATATTAAACAAATAATAATTAAAATATTTATAACATTAAAAGTTTTACACAATATAACCGTACACGATCAATGTATAGCTTTAAAATTTTCAAGTTGTAAAACATATAAGTGATAGCAAGTTTAGGAGCAGTGTACGTGTTGTATATGAATTATATAGAATTTTCAAACTCTCACATTATACTTTAAAGGATGTTAATAATATACTTTTTAGTACACTATTTTTAGTACACTTTTAGTCATTTACTAATATTTATTAAAAACTATAAAAATATAAGAATGAAATATTAAAGAGTTTTGTTAACTTCAACTCTCATAATAGATATAAAGATTTTTGTAAAAAAAAAAATATTTATTACATTAAAAACATAAAAGTACAATAAATACTTCTTTTTTATTAAAATTTTATTATTATTAGTCATTTATTCTTTCTAAAGGTTTAAATTAATATTTTTTAATATTAAATTAAGAAAAAAATATTCACATAATTTTTAATAAATTTTAAGTAATAGTTAAAAGTGATTAAAGAATATATTGCTAGTATTTTTTATATTTGCGATAAATTTATTAATTTGAAAGCCGATTGATTACCGTTGTCTCGACACTATTTATTTTTGTAAAAATAGATGAAAAGCTTTCGAAGTTTCATGAACCCAACCGAAGAACCATTGGTTTTTATTGATTTTTCCTGTCTTCGATTGGTTTTGAAGCTAGCTAATGTAATGAGTATTTTGTACCAACTACCAACCATCAAGTTGGTTCCAATTGAATTGGCTAGTGTAGTCCGTTATCACAACGTTGCTAATAACACTTTTGAATACACTTTTTAAAAAATATACTACTTTTTAAAACTATGTTGAAGGAAATATTTAATATTCTTTTCTAACACATTTGGTGACTACAAAAGCCTTACAATGCTACTTCAAAAATTGGATAAAAGAAAACAAAAAATCATTAAAGGCTACGGAGAGAAGTACAAAAACAATTGGAAACAATTCAATTTAGAGGGGAAAAAGAAGGCAAAAGAAAAGCATTCATCAGTTGAGCAAAGCATAGGGATGCAACCATTGTTAATTAAGGGTGTACTAAAATATATAACTTATTTAAATATTTTATTTAATAAACTCTTTTTAAATAATGAATTTTTTATAAATTTAACAAAGAAATTGATTAAATATCAATTTAATAAGTTATATCACCAAACTTATTGAAATTAGTTGAAAAGAGCTTACAAGAGTCATAAATGTATAAGAAGTCCATAGATATTCGTCAACTTTTATTTTATAAACATAGGGATGGTCACATTCCATTAAATATTCAATGAAGTGACAAAAGTTGAATTTACTCTTTTAAAACAGGTAGCATTCTTTAATCCTGAAATTCTAGTTCACTAATTCTATCATGACCCGGATAGAACTAATGCCAAAAAGTACAAAATTAGAGTGTGTAATTGGTAAGAAATTTTGGAGTGTAATAATAATAACAATGGAACATAGATAAGAAGGGAGAGGAGAGAAAGCATCAGCTATCAAACATACATCAATATGAGCCTGAAAATTTTTTTAAATAAGGCTTGGATAAAGGAATA
The DNA here is from genome assembly GCA_024086825.1 of Abrus pulchellus subsp. cantoniensis. Taxonomy (NCBI): domain Eukaryota; kingdom Viridiplantae; phylum Streptophyta; class Magnoliopsida; order Fabales; family Fabaceae; genus Abrus; species Abrus pulchellus. The sequence continues at coordinate 14,439,699 of CM044050.1, forward strand.
TAGAATTGACCATTGAGTGTTTACCAGATTATCTATTCAGTAATGATTATCTTAAACAATTTTGAGCATGTGAGGAAATGTATAGGTCGCGGAAAATACTATATCAACCAAATACAAGATAGAAAATGTTATCATCACTAACAAAATCTGGCTTAGACCACTTTAATTAGAACCGTGTGCAAGATCACACATTTGCATAATGCTGCACCCCCCCCCCCCCTAATCTGTTAGGTTTCTTCCCTACTTGTTTATATTTTTTACTAGGTCATGATATCAAATATGAAATCATAATTTAGTATATCTCAATGTAACAACAAAAATAAAAAAAAAAATAGTGCATCTCAACTATCATACTTGATGATAATATTTTGCTTTAATTTATCTTCATCACTTAAAACTACTTTTCTTTCAAACATAATTTGGTAGTTACTTTTTCCTTAAGACGAAAAATATATTAATAATTACTATTTAATTGCTAAACACTCGATGGTAAGATTTTAAAATTTATCGTGTTTGCTATTAATTTATTATTGTTGGTCATGACTGCTGTTTAAAAAAATATTTATAAAAAGATTATAAAGTTTATTAAATTTATGATGTGGGAAAGTTGCAAGCTTTATGCAATACCTTCGAAGAATATCACAAGAGGAACTTATTATGTCTCGTCAATTCCTTTCTCACTTTTCGAAGTTCTATTTAACGGGATTGTACCAAAACCCTGAAGACAATAATGGCCGGCACTTTACAAGAAATGCTATGATTTATGATCCGCTATTTACACTATACCTTCATAGTAAAGAAGAAATGGAAGGGGGAAAAAAGGTTCAATTAAATATTTAATTTTTATCAAAATTGTACAATTTTTTTAATTTCTATAAATGAAAGACTAAATCACTAAAACTACAAAAAATTATTTATATTTTTATTAAATAGTGTAGTTAACATATTTCAAATTTATCTTATATTTTTTATACGTAATTCATAGAGACTATTAAGTGTCATCCCTACCCATTGTACGTTATTGTTGCAATGTTGCTGCTAAGTGTTTTTTTTTGGTCTTAGATTTCTCTCCCCTCCCCCATTCTCATTCTTGCTTATCTATTTTTACAAAAAAGGAACAATTTTTTTGTGTTTCATCTCGTTTCAAAGTAAAGATGTTATGGGAGATCATAAATTTGAACACATCTCCATCAAACCTGATTAACTGACTCCAGTTATTCGCTACTAAGGGGTCATGCGGTAAAAAAAGGTCCAACTTTTAGTATTCTCAATTTGCTTCATTTTGAAGTTTTTTGAAATAAACTCGACCGATTCACACTCGTTCTAATTCTAAATGAGTAATGCTATTTAGACACCCATTTTAGATGTTTGTACACGATACCATATAAGAAAATAAATCAAGTACTAGATTGCACCAAACTTATCCTACACACATGCACAGGTTACCAAACCTCATAACCTTATAAAAAAAAAAAGTTCTCCTTCACTCCCGCCATCTCCTTCCTCTAGTAAAACTACATGTTCTTCAAGTAACTTCTTCTTCATGTTACTTTCGAGCTAGGCTATATATTTGGTTGTGTGACTTCTACTCTCCACTTCTCCTCTCACATCTACACTAGAAAAATAAAGTTGTTCTGCACTCTTGCCATGTTTTTTTTCTGTTAAAAATAGATCTTCTTCATGTGAGTTCTTCTTCATGTTACTTTCGTGTTAGCCTGTGGATTACTCTAAGTGAGTTATGCTCTCCCACTTCTCATCTCACGGATACATGAGTCCTATCAAAGCTGGTACATTACAAATTCGACACCCAGCCTCTTGCATTTAAACTGAATAGTTTTTGGTAAGTCGGTCTTCTTTAAGCTCATGCACAACACCCTCTGTTTTATAAAAGTTTATTTTTTTTTTCTATATTGTATGTTTTTTGCAGGTGGTAGATTGAACGTTTAAAGCATATGGAGGTGTAAAGGTTTATTGAAGAGGAATGACAGATGCATGACAAGCAAAATATTGTTGAAGCCATTAGTGAGGTTGGTAGTGTGGATGACAGTTGTGATAGCTCTGACAATGTTGAGCCAACTATTGGAATGAAGTTTGATGATGTTGAAGCTATTAAAGCATTTTATAAGAACTATTCAACTAAAGTGGGTTTCAGATGGAAGATTAGAAATTCAAAAGAAGGGGTCAAATGAAAAGTTGAATTATTTGATTCGTGCATCTACATGAGAAGGAAAAAGTTGTTCAAAGGTAGCAACAACTTTGAAGATACTTCCCAGTGTAGCTGCCAAATGTGAAGCAAAGATTACAGCAAAGAAAGGGTGATCTAGAAAGTGGTCTATAAAAACAGTTGTTCTTGATCATTCTCATAGAGTGAGTCCTTTGAAAGTAAGAATGTTTTAAAAAAATAGGAATATTAGCATGCATGTGAGAAGAACTCTTGAATTACATAGTGAGGCAGGGGTGAGGATAAACAAGACTTTTCAAACCCTTGTTCATGATGTTGGTGGACATGATAATTTGCCATTTGTAAAAAAAGATGCCAAAAACTATATTAACAGGGAAAGACGTTTAATTGTAAAGGAAGCAAACTCCAAAGCTTTGGTGGATTATTTTTATAGGATGAAGGAACAAAATAGTCAATTCTGGTATGATATTGATGTTTATGAGGAGTTTCGCATCAGAAATATATTTTGGACAGATGCTAGAAGTCGAGCTGTATATGAATCTTTTGGAGATATTGTTAGCTTTGATACAACCTACCTAACAAACAAGTATGACATGTCGTTTGCTACTTTTGTTGGTGTAAATCACCATGGTAAATCAGTTTTACTTGGTTGTAGCTTAATATCAACAAAAGATACTAAAACATTTATTTGGCTTTTCAATTGTTAGGTAAGATGTAAATCTGGGAAGCCATCAAATGGGATTGTGATTGACCAATGCATGGCTATGCAAAATGTTATTACAATAGTTTTGCCCGATACTTGACACAAATGGAGTTTAGGACATATCATGGAAAAAATCCCTGAAAAACTTAAGGGATATGTTGCGTATAAACAAATTAAATCAGCAATAAAAGGTGTTGTTTATGATACTCTAACGAAGGATGATTTTGAATTGAAATGGTATTCTTTCTTGAAAAAGTATGATGTTGAAAAAATGAATGGTTGGGTGGACTGTTCAATGAATGCCATAGATGAGTTCCAATCTTTTTAAAACAAGATTTCTGGAAAGGATTATCTACCATACAAAGAAGTGAGAGCATTCATGCCTTTTCTGATGGATATCTGAACTCAAAGACAAGCTTACAACAATTTGTAAAGCAATATAACAATGCACTAAGGAGCAATGAAAAGAAAGATGTCAAAATGCAAGAAGGTTGTGAGAAAATATAAGAAGCAATGCATCGAATCAAGTGAAAAGTTGTTGATTGAGATGTTATTTTGATATATATTTTTACATGTGTATTAAACTATAATTTTTATACAGAGAGTAATACTAATGTCATTTCTCATTCTTGCAATGTGTTGAAATCGTTTGATAGAACTGTTATTGAGTAGTGTGAAAGATACTTGTGCATTAAGTCATCAGTGAAGATTATAAGTCATGCAATGATAATAATTATGTACTATATATACGCACCAAGTTAAAGTTATACAATACTAACAGGGTCATGTAAGAAAAAATGGTCCAACTTTTAGTATTCTCAATTTGCTTCATTTTGAAGTCTTTTGAATTAATTCCAACTGATTCACACTCGTTCTAATTCTAAATTTGTTCCTTTCACCAAATCCAATTCAATGACAGTAAAATACTAATATTAATATGTTCTCACCAATCCATTCAAATAAAGATCTCAAATGAAGTATGACCTGATAAAAAAAAAAATACACTAGAGTTCTATCGTCAAGATCACTATTCTTTATTTTTCAACTATTTCTGTTGATAAAAAAAAAAAAGGAGCCCATTCGTATTGTATTTATAACTTATTGACCCAAGACCTAAACCAAATCTATCTAATTCTAGTGTAGCTAATATACTGAACTACATTGGTTCACATAATATGGAGAAGTGGAATTTTTTAAAATTCCTTTGGTATAAGTAATGTTTTTTTTTTATCTAAAACCAAACCATATATTATATATTTTTAACACATCAACTACAAAAACTTTAAAAAAAAAATATAACCAAAAAATAATGCATAATATTGTGCTTCTATTGGAAACAAATAGCAATCGAAATACTTAAAATTTTATTCAAATTTTCTGAAGTAAAAATTTTCTCTCTTTTACTTTATTTAACCACAATTGTGAATGTAAATGTAGTGGAAATATATTTTGGTAACAAACCTTTATGTTAGTAAATATTTTCACTTCTTTTATAACTCGATAAAAATGTCAAAATTAGTATGAAGTGTAAGATTTCTGGTTCCTTCTATAATTCCACTGGGTTTTAAAAACTGTAAAGTAATACTTGATTAGGAAGAATTGCGTCAGAAATATTTTAGACGCACGTCCTAGCATAAATACTCAATTTTAACTGTTTAAATGTTCGCAACTGGGCATCCAAAGATTTCTGAATCTGACACTCTTTGGTTACCCTGATGCCAGTGGTGTTGAATATGGATTGCAAAATCAGATAATTGAAGCAGAAAGAGCAACTAGCAACTTATCAGTAATCATCATCATTATAATTGTAAACATGATCCTCAGGGAAATAGTTTCCATTCATATTTTCAGTATTCCACGCATTTTCATACATCTCCCCCATATCACCTTCACCTTCACCTTCATCTTCAAATTCATCCACTGATCCCTTCTCATCATCATTTTTGTCCTCAACCTTGGACTGTAAATTGGTATCACCAGGGGGTAGATCAAATTGTACTTTCTTCGGTTTCTTGAAATTATTCACATCTGCCTGTGTAGGATAATATTGGAAGAACATTTAAATAGATGAAAAGGAAGTAATTTCCAAAGTCTTGATTTAAAGAATAATACAGGATAATTGTCAGAAACAATCTTTGCAAGGTTTTGTTTTAAACATTTGGAGCAAGGAGCTACAACTAACTAGTGATTGTACAAAAGAAATGTTAAATTATCCAATAAAGCAAGAAAGAGAACTCAGGGTCACATAAAGCAAAATCATGCAATAGCTGTAGCAACTTAGAAATCTCTTAAAACCTATTTACCACCATATATTGCTGAGTGCATATAATTGTAACAAGTTTCAGCGCACAACTTCCAAAATTTAACCAAAGAGGTGAAAGAAAAAAAGAATTAACATTTCCTTTATCCAACAAATAAAAAAAGAAAGAAAAAGGGGAAAACAAATAGATTAACCAAGTAGACATGAATATGCAAAGGTGCAAAGCATCCTCCTTTAGGGTTGTAATGTCGTTGAAACTTTCAACCCACAAGAAACAGAGAGTCGTAGCAATAAGACTGTTGATTGAACTCTGCTTTAACTTTTAAGTATCTTTAACAATTGATATCCAAAAAATGACCATATTTAAATAATGGACATTTCAGTTCGAGAGAGGTACATTTCAAATATTATTTGTTATTTGCTTCTTCTTTTTTTTTTCGTGATTAACTGTATCAGAGTCTATACAATATTAAATGTAATAAAAAGCAAAACAGTTCAAGAGTGAATTACCGGTTCATTAAATAATTCACCCAGGCGATCATAATTGACTTTGGAGCTGAGCCTCTGCAAATAATACAATTAAACAAGTATCATTAGCAATATAAAAACAATTTCAGAACGTAAAATAACTAACATGAATCATATATTGTTCAAGGACTTGACAGCTAAAGCAGAGCGTACATAATTAAACATAAATCATAGAGAATTTGTGGATGCTACCTACCTCCTCCCCATCCAAAAAGCAGGCAACAAAGAAGAAGCCTAAAACCCGAGTGCATAGTGCACACACGTTTGGTGTATTATACATTAGAATTGAAATTCCAAGTTCATGGAATTGAAAAATTTAGTTTATATTATATTGAATTATCAGCCTGGACCCTAAGAATTACAATTCCAGCAAAGATAAAACTAAAAATTAATACTTCTTATTGTTCATTATCTCTGTCATTCCCACAAAAAACCATTGCCATAGGCAAACTTTAGCAACCATTGTGGCTGCCTGAAAGGCTTCTGATCACTGTTTTTATTGGCATTGTTTGGCCACACTTTCTGACAACATCCACGGATCATTGTCAATACTGCCATCTGCCAACCTCCATTGCCACCAGTAGCCTCTAATCATCATTAGCATAGGCATTCTCTAACTGCAGCCAACATCCTCCTATCAATATTACCACTAATGTTCATGAACCACCTTGTACCCTCCGTCTATTGACAACCAATACCAGTACCCTCTACCGCATCCATTTTACTCCAACCACTGTCACTGACAGCATTCTCTAATCACCCCATTTCTAGTGTTGGCCAATAGACTCCAAATCAATCCAGAATTGTGATTCTATATCTCAATTTTTTATTTGTGCCAACCCTACAAATCAAAATTCTTAATCGTGACTTTGTCAGAAAAGGATAAATTCAAATTCCAAATTATAATCCTATTGTCCAAATGGACCTCAGAGAGCAAAACTAAAAGACCACACTAGCTCCATTTTCCTCTTTTATTCCAAAATTTACTTCAGTTTGCGTTTTCTGTTTCAATCTTTGGATCATCTTACAACAGCTTACCTTTTGACTTCCTTTACCCATCTGTTCTGGATTGATACAAGGTCCTGGCCAAACAGTGGCAGAGCCAAGTTGTGTGGATCCAGCAGATCACCAGCTGTAGCAGGCCTAGTTGCCTGCTCCCCCAGGTAGTCATCCGCCCAACGACAATCCAGCCAGTCATGAATCCACATCTTTGATACTAGCAACATACTTTTGACTTTTGAGAACCTTGGCCTACAGGTAATCCATGATGTCACAATACCCTAAGTCATAAAGATCACATTCAGTATCACTTGCAAGTTGCATGGGACCTCCTACAAGCATATGCCCTGAATGCTCCTCAAGTAAACACTACCAATAATCACTCATACCCTCCACATGGTCAATAACTTACTTTGGTGTCAAATTGTCTGTTAAATATATGTAAATATGCTATTTAGGAAAATAGTATCTGTATAATTATAGTAATTAGATAATTGTATATTTGTTCCTGATTATGTAGCTATGATTGTGATTACCGTTGTTAATATAAATACACAGCTTGTGTTTTAGTTGAAACACACGAAATTTATCACATGTTTTGTTGTTTTCTCTCATCTTAACATGGTATCAAAAGCTTAACAAGGAGGTAATCCTAAATGTGCTTTCCTTGTGAGCCCACTGCTCATAGGTGTCGGTTTATTTTTAGAAACCATGAGTGTCTTTGGTTTCTGGTTTTTTTCCAGCAGCCACCTCCACCGGCCAGCTTTGTTCACCACCCGTGACTTTTCTGGCATGTTTTCTAACTGGCTTCTCACCAACACCAGACTCGCCCCATCGATTGTGAGTCACATGGACTTTATCAACTTCAACCCATCACTCATGCTGGTTCAGTGGCGGATTCACCTCTTCTTTTGCATGCTAGGTTGGGTCATCCCAGTCTTCAGAAATTACAACTATTGGTGCCTAGTCTCTCAATTATCTACACTTTCTTATGAGTCATGTGAACTAATAAAACATGTCTGTAGTTCATTTCTGAGTTGTGAAATAAGCGAGTCATGGTCTCCTTTTAATTTGGTTTATTCTGATGTTTGGGGTTCTAGTTGTTCTGTCTTTACTTTTTTTGGTATTTTGTCACCTTTATTGATGATTATTTCCGTTGTATATGGTTGTTTTTAATCAAAGATTGTTCTGAATTTTCTATTTTTCAAAGTTTTTTTCATGAAATTGAAGTTCAATTTAGTCTTTCCATTCTCACTTTACATATAGATAATACTAAGGACTACTTGTCACATTCTTTTCAAAATTTCATAGCATCCAGTGACATACTTCATCAAATTTCTTGTGCTCATACTCCTCAACAACATGAGGTTATTAAAAGGAAAATAGACACTTTATTTACTTGAACTCTACTCTTACATAGTAGAGTGTTACCTAATGAATTGCTTGCCTTCTATTCTTAATAACAAGGTACCACAAACTATCCTATTTCCTAAACAGTCTTTGCATCCTTTATCTCCCCGCATGTTTGGGTCCACATGTTTTGCCCATAATGTAGGATTATAATTGCTTGAGCTATCTTCAACTCAATAAAACTCTCGGAGTTCTGTTTTTTCAATTCCTATCAAATATGTAAGTAAGGAGATGACAGATCACAAAGGAAAAAGCGGAAGAAAAACGAGGAAGATGTTAGGGTTTTTCTCGTTTCCACAGAAGCAGAGTTTCCCAAATCTAGAGCTCTAATACAAGCTTGAAAATAGTGGGAACAATAACTTTACTCATTGATTCAAAAGACTGCACATAAAGTTAATATATAGACTTACATACATTAATGTTGAAATATCCTAAATAAGGAAACAAGGAATCTAAATAATAAATAAAACCAAACAAAATACACACAACATATTGTAATATAGACTGCAACAATATCTAAAGAAAATGCATGTTTGTTGTTGAAAAACTTACCTTTGTTCTCAACATTTGGAGAGTGGCCTCTGCAGCAGATTGAGCAGGCCCTGAATTTTTTGCCTCATGAGCACGTCTCTGTTTCATTTCCTGCAGCAGTGTATAACAAACCAAAAGGATCACAAGGTTGTAAGTTTTGCGGTAGTTTCTGCAGCATTAATAATACTATATAGAAAATAAACCATGCATAACTATTGGACCAACTCTACCAAAGCACACCTTTTGAAATTTACATCAAGAAATACTGTCAATAAAATTTGAATTCAATTCATCAACTTCCTAACTCCTCCAAATTTTCCCACAAATTCCAGGCTTCCATTTCATTATCCAGTAGTTTAAACACACATAGTAATACTATAAAATGTCAGGCAGCAGATTCTGTCATATTTCGATAATTTGATCTGTTTTGATATTCAAAATGTTTTTCACTTAATTGTCAACTAAAGAAACAATTAAAAACCAAGTTACCCATACATCAAACCTTGCATCTTCTAAATAACTAGTAACAACTCTTTCTTCACACCAGTACTGCTACAAAGACAATCTTGCCTCAGAAACACTACAGTTGCAAACCTTCAATTGTAAAGGCAGACCAACATTGGAAAGCATCAATTTATCATGGATGCCTGATTGAAAAATTTACCCTTATAATCAATACAGATGTCCTTTACAATGTACCACCATAGCAGTGACCCTATTTCATTGGATTCAAGCTTAGACAAACTGATTTTTCAGTTGTCATGACCACTTTCTGCATCTACTAGCCTTGATAGTCCCAATTCATATTTCATAACCACTCATTCCAAACTAATACCCATGTTATAGTACAATGAGCAACATTCTAGCACTACTCATAAATTTATAATAACTACCCATTGATTCCATAAAGACTTGAAACACTTGGACCATTAAGTTACTTGTGATATAATTTCACACACAGAAAGAATCCAACTAAACATTTAAGAAGTACCTTTCTGGATTTTGCCACAGCTGCAGCTGCGGATGCCGCAAGCTCTCTAGCTGCTAGTAAATCCTCCGAACAATTTTCAAAATTTGCCTCAAAAGCTTTCTTAGCAGCTGCAGCTGCAGCTTCCTTGGCTGCTTGCTCCTGAAAGGAAAGGCAAAGCTTGAGTGAGATTCACTGCACAGTTATTTTCCCAATAAGCCTAAAATTAAAAAGCAAAACAGGGGGAAACAAAAGTATATGCAACAAGCACTCACTTCTGAGCTTGAATTTTAAATCATGATAGGAAAAAAAAATTCTAACAGACTTTATCTAGCACTATTAAAACACGAAAATAGTAACAAATTTTGCTGTACCTCTAGATACTCTCGGTTTACTTTTTCCCATATTATCTTCTTGAAATGCTTCTCCTCCTCATTGTGAAGATACCCATCAACCTCTTGATCATCGATATCAGAGAAATTTTCTGATTCTTCTTCTTTATACGACTCATCATATTCACCATCTTTAGTGGCCCTGTGCTCAACATCAGCCCCTAAAAGCATTCTTAAGCAAATTAGGAATGAATAACTGTAAACAGATGAATCTAGCACACTATATTGCGAAAGAAATTTGAGCACCCACCAATACATTCTGGCACATCAGCAGGCAAATCTTCTTTGTGTCTTTCAAACAGGCCATTTGATGCTTCCGACTAACCAAAAGAATCAGTAAAGGAAAAAAGAATTCAAAGTTAGGCTAGTTTATGGCTCTTTTAAAAGTTTCTTTATCATCACAAATGCAAAATGTTGTATGGAAGAGATGACACAATTGTCTGGAATTAATTTCAGATGCCCATATATATGGCTTCTTGGCTTGAGACAGGATGGTTTCAAGGATAAATGGTATCTGAATGTTAAAGAATTGGCAACATTTTTGTAAAGCCTTCTAATCTCAGGAGTATTCTTGTAGGAGATGAGTTAATGAAGGGTTAAATTATCATGGTAATGATTAGTCTGTCTGTGAAGATGCATGCAGTAGAAAATTTCTTATTTTATCAAATGGCTCATTTCTAAGGCATCTGATACTCTTGCTGGATGCATCCAGCAAAAACTAGAACATCTACGAATCTGATCATTAGTAAAATGTTTGGCACAAGCCTGTTTGTCTCCAGTGTTTGTGGGCATAAATTTTCTTTTCAACTCTAAGATGAAATTCAAAATTGAAGGGAATTAAAGAGGAATTTCTTGAAAATCCTTATATGGATATTTTATTGCCTGGATTTAGTTCTTCATTTGTTTCTTAGACTTTCCAGATTATATCAATTTTAATTAGAAACTTAACTGAAATCAAATAATCAATGCAAATAGTTTTGCTTCTTTGTTTACATTACAAGCACTAGAAAATATGCAGAATCTTTTATTGCACAAAGTTAAAAATTGAAAAAAAAATAAAAATGCATACTTGTATAAGGAAATGCAAACTAACAGAAGACCTAGTCAACGAACACTTACATCACATGTTTCATTGACAATTTCCTCGGATGTTTTTTTCATTCTTTCCCTCTCAGCACGCTGGAATGCAGGAGGGTCCAAACCACCGCCAAGTCCTCCAGAGAGCTTATCAAACTGTGTATAAAAAGGCTTAATAATGCTATAAATAAACAGTGGATTAAAAAATGCTAAACATCCTATAGAAAGAAAACTCATCTATAGTCCCATAGACAATCCTAAGCACAGATAAAGAAGGAGGGTTATGCCTAGGTAAAAGGGTAGAGGGAGTCCCAAAAGAACTTCTGAAGAAATTATTCAAAGAAATCTAACAATAAATAATATCTCAAAGAATTTGGTTTTTGACCAAGTTCAATGGCATTGTGTGATCCATGTAGTTAGACATCACTTAATAGGATAACTTGATAAGGCTTGGTTGTTGTATCCTACAAGAAAGAAATTACTCACATCCTTATAGCATGCTTCACATAATCCAAGAGCAAAATACGGCACTCCATTATCCTTGTGCTCACACAGTAGATCTTTTGAAGTACAGTCTCTGAATTCACCATTGGGCATTACAACTGGATTTTTTTCATGCTCTTTTGCCATCGTATTCAACTCATCAATCTGTAACCATCATAGATTGATAAAAAAATTCTGTATACTGTCAAATCTAAGATAGTGAATTTTAACTTGAACACATGAAACTTAAAAAGATCAGAATTCACAACATGATGTAGAGCTTTGATAATGCACATATAAAAAGACACCATGATATTAAAGGGAGTCAGAAACATACTGTCAGGCTAGAAGACTCGGTATTCTCAAATTCTACCAATCGTTTGGTCAATGTTGCTTCACATACATGAACAATTCTAAGCTGCATAGCAAATTCGAAAATCAAGAGACACCAAATATAAGAAAATCCAGGACATCAACTAGAAAAGCAATTAGAATACTGGGTGACATAACTGAAATTCCAATATATTATTCAGTGAAAAAACAAATCCATCAACAAATGTGTAACTAGTATATGGAGACGATCAACACCATATGTTACTGCAAATATGAGCATTCTCTCTCTTCAAAAACAAAGATGCTTAAATGGAAACAGAATGCAACATTAAAATTCAAAAGAAAGAAAATTATATGCAATTAACAAGTATATCAGACGCATATGGTACACAGACATAAATCACCCTTGACAAAATTAATAATAGGTGCATATGATTAGAAAGAACAGAAAAGGGAGAGAGGATGTTAAGAAACAAATAGGAAAACAGAAAGACAATAGCAATGAGAACTGCCAGAGATTTGGCTGAAATGTTGAGAGGAAGGTGCAAGAGTAGAAAGTTGGAGGAGAAGATTACGGGATTGAGAAGGAAGAGGAACCCTCATTCATGCGAAGATGGCTTTGTTTAGTGTTTAAGTAATGTGAGAATGGAAAATGTAAGCGTAACTCTTCAAAATAAGAGTCATGTGACATGAGACTTCAGCAAAAAAAACTTAAATAAGGAAATAGTCCCTACAAATATACTTTTTTTTGGAATTAGTCCTTATAAAAAAAATTTCTTGGATTTAGTCTAGCAATTTCTTGTAAAATAATCCTTACTTTTAACTGAGAACAGTTAAATGATGACTAAACCGATTTTCCACATCATTCGCATGGAATGTTAGTTTCAGAAGTGACAAAACTTTAAGTAATTAGTCCCTAAAATACATATTTTTGGAATCAATCCCTATTAAATTTTTGTGTTGGTTTTAGTCCTGTAAAAATATACTTTTTTGGAATAAGTCCCTCTTTTTTTTTTAGTCTTGTAAACTTTTAAATAAGGTAATTTTTTATACCTTTTTGTTTTAGTCCATCATTACATTCAACATGCAACGTTTCAAAGTTTCATAATTCTTCTGCTTTTATTGTTATGAAAAAGAAGTCTGTATTCTTATTGTTTAAGATAAAATTGAGTATGATTAGAGTAAGTCTTCCTATCTCACACATAATGGATGAGAACTTCTACGTTATCTAAAAATAGAAATATGGGCTCTAAGTAACACAATAAAGTAACTTTAAGTAAGTATTCCTACCTCACACAGTACAACTTCTAACCATCTTGAAAATTCTCGTTAGAAAATGATATTTTGACCTCAGATAACACTAACTCATCAAGTATTCCTAAGAAAAAGATTAGGTACAAAATGCTACTAAATTAAGAAATAACAACAGGTTTATTTTAAAAAAATTAAAATTTTAAAGACTAAAACCAAAACAAATTTAATAGGGACTAATTCCAAAAAGACGTATTTTTTAGGGATTAATTACTTACTTAAGCTTTGCTACATCTAAAGCAGTATTCTACATGGCAAGTATGACATAGGACACTGTTTGCTTAATCATCACTTAATGGCTTTCAGTTAACAGTTAGGACTATTTTCAAGAAATAAAATAAAATTGGAGGACTAACTCCAACAAAAAAAAATTATAAAGACCTATTCCAAAAGAGGATATATTTGTAGGGACTATTTACTTATTTAAGCAAAAAAAAAAAAGTGACAGAGAGTAGGCTTCAGTACAAAGTAAACTGCCCTATACATTATCTATTAGTGCGCAAAAGATGTCAATAACACTCTTGAATACACTTCTTAATATATTTTGTGATTAGTCATTTTTTTATAAAGTTACATAGGCTTTCTGAAAAAAAAAATATTACAATTTCTAAACTGTGTCGAAGGGAGTGGGTTGCTAACACTCCTCTCGAAAACATTAGGCAACTGCATAAACCATACAGTGCTACTTCAGAAATTGGATAAAAGAACAAATATAATAAGAGGCCAGAGAGAAGTACAAGAAACCAATTCACTTTGGTGGTGGGGCGGGGGTGGAATTCAATGCGTTACACCTGACCCAACTGATATGGTTCTTGCACCATGCTGTTTCTGAATTTGACCTCAACAAAAGCAAGTTTCACATCCACTTATGCCTTGTTAAATTTCACAACATTAATTACACACACCAGATGAGATTGACATAAAGCAACAAGTCCAAGCTGATCATAGAAAAGCAAATATTCTATTTCTACCTACCAATCTAATATCTAAACAAACAATTATAGTTGTGCTCCTTGTGACTTGTGAGATCATCAAACCCCACATGATTCACACATATAACACAATAAAATTCAGAACTCATGTATGCTTCTGTGATAAGCAAGTTGAACAAGCTTAAAGCTTGAGTTCACATTTTCCAGGACAAAACTTCTAAAAAATTAGCAGCCAGGCACACTATCATCTAAGCCAGTAATCATGTCACCTAATAGAAATTTTAAAATTCTAAATTTCCCGATATATTGTGGAGAAAAGAACCTGATTTCAATAGCATATGTAATATGAAATTACTGCAATTGCAGGTGATGCCACAAATGGCTATATCTCACTAAATATTAAATGAAATGGTGTCTGAAACGGGCATAGCACTGATCCTAAAGTTCTTCCACGTGACTCAGACAGAACTAATGCCAAAAAGTACAGAACTAGAACGAGAAATTGGAAAGAAAAACAAATTAGTGTAATAATAACAAGGGAACATAGATAAGAAGGGAGAGGAGAATGTATCAGCTATCAACCATACACCAATATGAGCTTAAAATTTCTTCAAATAAACTATGGATAAAGCATTGTGTTTTCCAGATTATCTATTCAGTAATGATTATCTTAAACAATGATGAATAAGTAAGGAACTGTATAGGTTGTAGAAAATACCCTATTAGCCACATACAAAGTAGAAAATGTTATCATAACTTACAATATCTGGCTTAGAGCACTTAAAACCATGAGCAAGAGCAGATATGTATAGTGCTGCACCACATAATCCACTGGGTTTCCTCCCGGTCTGTTTTCAAACATTAGCAATGCAATATTGTCACAATAATACAAGAGTTCACATACAAAATCAACGCTTTCTTTTATCCAAAACAGAAAACAAATAATGAATTCCAATGCCAGATCAACATTAAGTTACCTGCATCCAGTCACGCTTCATGCTCGCAACAATGCTCAGTGCAGTATCAGAGACAAGCTTACTCCCTCCATGCTTTATCAAATCTACATGACATCAATCTAATTATTTTTTCTGGCTCAAAGAAAGACAATGAGATAGAAATTTTAAATAAAAAAGCAATCCTTAAACCAAACATCCAAACGAGGTTTGAAATTCACGTCCATAAAGACTCATACTCATTTTAAAATATAAATTCTCTAATGTGATTCAATTTTTTTAATTTATGTTAATTTTATGGTGGTTGTCGTATTTTATGTTAATTTATATGTTATATTACAGTCATGTCACATCCTAGGATTTTCAAAATGTCTCCTATCCCCATGTTTGTATCCTATTTGTGTCTTGTGTCATATCTCTGATTCCTAAACCTTGACAACACAACATCAATAATTTTTTCAAGTGACAATCAGGGTCATCAAAAGCAGTATCAATAAGATAAATTATAGTTCCAGTTTAATCATACTAACCACTAAACAGTCATATAATAGTGCTAAGAGATTAAAAGGCAACAAAAATCACTTTCTTTTGATAATATTGAAACACAGACAAGTTGCAAGAAATTAACTGTATTCTCCCTTTCTCCCCATTCAGTTTGCATGTCAACGTTGAATGATCATTAACAGTGAGTTCTCAATCATGGATCTGCACAGCACAGCCATGTCTGTGACTAATATTAAAAATGTTTTATTTTCTGAAGAGTGAAAATTCATTCTAGTATTCTGCAAATAACCTATATCCTGCAATGCAATGAGATAATCCTATACACCAAACATTTTAGTTATCCACTTAAGCAAACTGAGGTAAAAAAATGAGACTTACTATTAGTATATTTATGAATAAAAAGACTAGGATCAATAGGCTTTTGAACAATTGGGTGCTCCCCAAGCCTTAACACTTCACAAAGCTGTAAGAAAACTGCTCCTAGCACGTAACTGCACAACAAAGTCAACAGGAACAAGTAACATTCAGTAAAATTAAAAAAAAGAGATACATAAAAGTAACCCAAAATATGGGGAAATATTTCACACGTGTCAAGACTCCAGTAACAAAAAATATTGTCAATGGCAAATGGTGGGTCATGGCAGAAAACCAAAAAATTGCCATAAAATTATGGTGGATGCCATGGTGACCTATGATGAAGGCAGAAGCATGGCAGCCATAATAAAATAATATAATTTATATATACTATATTCAAAAAAAAAAAAAAAAATGCAGAATGTAACTGTTAAATATGTGTAAATGTTAATCAAGAAAATTAGCATCTTTGTAATTATGATAATTAGATAATCGTAAATTTTGTAATTATTTTGCAATCATTGTTGATATTATTATTATCAACATAAATATTCAACTCTGTGTTTAGTAAGACACATGGATTCCATCAATGTTATTTCATTTTCTTCTATCTTAACACGATATCTAGAGCCTAGAGAAAAGGTAATCCTAAATCCATGCATATCTGGTGGGCCAAGTGCCTATTGGTGAATTTATAGTCTTCCCTCCACCCACGTCACTGTCCACTTTTTCTGGCAACCAAAAACACCACCAAGACCGCACCCTCAAGACTGACCTATCCCAAGAGACCCCATTGTGAACGAAGCCTGCATGCACCACCACTGCCCTGTGCATCTTTCTCTTTGCAGCCACCGTTGCCGTTGTGCGTGGCAGTGCATGTGGCCAATTCAGTCACCGCTTTGACTACCAGAATCACCTCTCTACTGACTCCAAATCTGCCCTCAGTTTTCACACCGACCCTCTTACAAGTTGTTTTTCTGTTTTTGTTGTTCTGCTGCAAGTTTCTCTCTCCCCATTTCATGGTTTCTCTCTCTTTGTTGTCACCCATGGCAAGTTCCGCTTCTCCCAAAGCTAATGCACCCATTTTCACCAACTATGTCACTCCCTCACTCTCTATAGAGAAGAAAGATGGCCACAACTATGATTCTTAGGCCTCTGACACCAAACTTTAGCTCAAGGGCCAAGGCTACAAGGACCACCTTACCACCAAGGATGAATTTGTTGCTACTGTTGACCGTAATAAATGGAGTAAGATTGATGCCCATTTTACAATATTATCAAGTCCGCCATTCATCCTTTTCATGCAGTAGATTTTTGGTTCTCATGAGACTTGTGTGTCAGTTTGGGTGCAAGCTAAGAAACTTTATACAAATAACACTTAGCAATTTTATGGAGTTTGCTAAGATCTCATGGGGGTCATTGCTCCTCGCCATCTTGATGGGACAATGTCAAAATATTTGAAAAAAGTTAGTGGTGTTCTTCATGACTTTAATGAACTCTTGCCTCACACAGATACCCCTACAAAGGAATTAAAGCAACATAAGACATTCTTTATGCTATTAGCCTTGTGTGGACTACTTACTAATTACTTTATGATTCAGGATCAGATTTTGGACTCTCACTATCCCCACTATGAATTCTATTTGGTCCACCTTACTCTGTGTACCACCTAAGTCTCTTGTTGATGCGAATGTAGCTCCTTGCCCTATTGATCCCTCTACTTTGATGTCTCAAAGTGGTGACTATGGCTGCTCCTGCAAATCAGATAAAGATCATCTCAAGTGTCGCCACTGACACATGCTTTGCTCTCCATGGTTGTCCTTGGACCCTTAACGTTGCACAAGCTGCTCCACTGTCTCTTTTTGAGACTGCCTCTTTGCCATTTGCTTCTCAAGCACCTTCAACTATCCTTTTTGATTTCCTCAAATGGTACAAGAATCATCAGTCCTCTAGTTCCACTACTTCTGTTCCGCACATCTCCTAGTCCCTGGATTCTTGATTTTAGCGTCACTGATCATTTACATTGATAACAAATCTCTCTTTTCTTCTTTCTATACCTTTGGTTATTTAACTTTTACTACTATGGCCAACAGTTTTCAAACACAATCTTGGGGTATTGGTACTATTTCATCATTTTCCATCCTTACCTATTGATAATGTCTTATATGTTATCCCTGGGTCTCCTTTAAATATTTTATACCTTAGTCATCTTACTAGTAGCTAGATTATGTTGTCTCTTTTCCTAAAAACTTTGTTTTCCAGCAAGACCAAAGTTCAAGGTAGATGATTGGTACAGGATGTGAATCACTTGGACAATATCACCTTTGTCTCACTATGCATACTAGTTTAATCGTGGATTATCCTCTCCTTCTACATACTCAGTTGGGTCATCTAAAACTCCAAAAACTACAATAATTGGTACCGAGTCTTTCTAAGTTGTCTACCTTATTTAGTGAGTCATGTTAGTTAGGTAAACATTTTCGTATAAATAATCGAACTGCATCTCCCTTTGGTTTAGTCTATTCAGATGTTTGGGATCCTAGTAGTACTATGTTTACTTTAAGTTTTTGGTATTTTGTTATGTATATTGATGATTATTCTCGCGATTTTTAATGAAAAATCATTTTGAACTGTTTTCTATTTTTCAAACCTTTTACCACGAATAAAAGTTCAATTTGGCATTTTTATACACACTTTACATAGTAGTAATGCTAAGAGTACTTGTCTCATTCTTTTCAACAGTTTATGGCTTCCCACGGAATACTTTGTCAAACCTATTGTACTCATACTCCTCAACAAAATGAGGTTGCCGAAAAGAAAAATAGGCATCTTATTGAAACTACTTGCATTTTTCTTCTACATGGTACTGTTATCAATAGCAGGTGGCAAGTCATGGCAGAAAACCAAAACACTGGCATAAAATTATAGTGGTGCCATGGTGATCTATGGCAGAGGCAGAAGCATAGCAAGAATAATAAAATAATATAATCTATAAATTCTATATACAAAAATATAAAAGAAAATGCAGAATGTAATTGTTAAATATGTGTAAATATGTTAATTAGGAAAATTATTATCTTTTTAATTATGGTAATTAAGTAACTATGTATTCTGTAATTATTTTGTAATCATTGCTGATGTTATTATTATAATTATAAATATCCAGCCATTGTGCAGTTGAGACACAGAGATTCCACAATGCTCTAATGTTTTCATCTCTTTTAACAGTAATAAAAAACAAACAAACTATAACATAAGTCAAATCAAGAAACCTAATTGATAGAAAACCATCAAATGTCTAATAATAACAAGATAGCATAAGTCCAAATAACATATTAACATAAATTCAATAAAAAATAAAACGCCATCAATGATCAAGTGATAGGGAGTGGAGGAGGAAAATTAAGACAAACTAAGGAAATCTCAGAGTAAGAGGAGACAGAAAGCTGAAACAAAAAGCTGAATGAAAAACAGAATGGAGGAGGGATGCAGAAAAGGAAGATGAAAAACATAATGGAGGAGGAAAAAACCAAAAATTCCATTCACTAGAAAATGGGTCTCGCCAGAGATGGTGACTAGAAGTGGGGAAGGTAAGAGAGGGAGAAGAGAAGCTACAATGAGAAAGCAACAGCAAGTACACACCTGCAGGCTCAAAGATGGCAGTTTTAGGGTTTTAAGCTATTGGGTCACATTGGACCAGGTTGGATCAGAAGATTAGTTCCTTTCTCTTTCTTGCAGAGCAATTTCTAAAAATTTCTGCCATGGCAGCCATAACCACCATGGAAATAATGGCCTTCCATTCAAAATCCATCATGACATGCCATATGTATGACAGTTTGTCAAAAAACTGCCACCGTTTTCTGCCAGTGTCACCATTTGACAACACTAAACAAAATAAAAGCATACTTACACGTTTGTCCTTAAATAATTTGAAAAATCAATAAGAAGGTATGGCTTATTGTTGTGCCTGCAAGGGAAAAAAATTGATTTAAGCATAAAAAAATAAAATACAAAGAATATAGATAATATACAATCAGAATCATATGAAAAGTCAAAGGAAGAAAGACATGTTGCATTGAATTCATATTGCTCTGCAACCCCAAGCATACACAGACTATAATAGTTCCTATTTCTATCCTTCACAGGTTTAAAGACCCACCTCTCTTCTCTAGAACAAAGATGTGTTAGACTAAAGAGCTTAATTAAACACATTCGACAAGCTCTAATCACATATATTTCATAAATTTGACCATGAAACTTTTTTGCATAAGCTAAAAAAACTTATTCTAATAAGCTTTACCAAGCAACTTATTGAAATAAGTTAAAAAGAACTTAGAGGGGTCATAAACCATATTCATAAAGCCAAATAAGCCCAGTAAGAGCTCTTCCAAATGCTCCCTAAAACAGTAAAATATCCTCTAGTTTTATCTATATGTCAAATGGTTTCAGAATTTTGAACAGTAGTTTCCCTACCTCAGTTGGAAATTCACCCATAACTGGATCCAAAGCTCAAAAATTCATTCAAGATCAACAAATGAACTAAACTATGTTTGATTTTCATGTTCCAACTTCTATGTCATCTATATGTGCACACATCCTAATTTATGTCTAATCTAATGTATCAAGAAAAATAAAATATGTAAGCACAATATAATAGATGGATTAAGTCTACCGCAAAAAATACACAAATAACTTATATACAGTTCCACACAAATACACAGCTTTGCACCTGCAGGCTAGCCAATCATTACTAACAGACAGACATGCTTAATATTTTAAGTAAGCAAATGACAAAAGAAGATGTTTATTATCTATTCAAGAAACAATAAATTTGGTTTAGGGTTCATATAAAGAATATATTATTATCTGAACAGCTTTAAACATGAGATCCTCAAAATTTTCACATCACGCAGTTACTCATGGGAACAATAAAATGATAAATGTATGAAGATTCATGCAAAACCAATGCCAAAGAGAACTCATACCGGAATGCAATATAGAGACAAGCAGCCTGTACTTGCTCTGATTTACGTCCACGGGTGAAATTTCGGTCAAGCGCTATCTTCAATAAGGAAACTCAAGGATTAATTAAATCAAACAAATCATTCTCACAAATTTATAAATAAAAGAAAGCAAATTTTAAATGCACAAAGTTGAAAACAATGACATACTTTATAAAAAGTCAAAGCTTGGTCGACCATACTTTCATCATTCACTCCAAGGCCAAAACTTATATATTTCATTTCATCATAAGCTGTGAACCCAAAGAAAACTGGAAGATAAGAATATAAAAAAAAAAAACTAAATATATGAAATTATTTATGGTAAGGCCAGCCTCCTGCACACTATCACCAATTGATTGCATTGGCTGTTGTGAGCATAATTTAAAATACTTTATTTTCTTTGTCTTAACGTAAAGTAGAATAAATATCAAACATCGTAACATATTATTGGACCAAGACTTTGAAATGAATAAAGAATGACCAGAAGAAAATTGCAGAAATTGACAGATTTATAACTATCACGGTAAAAATCTGATAATTCCCAAACATGAGGTGAGGTATACTATGCTAAATGAGAAAAACAATTAATATTAGGGTTTCGTTAACCTCAGCTCTTAAGGCTGAGTTTAAGCATCCACAAATAGAAAATTTTTATGAAAAAAATACAAGATTATTGTATTAAAATTATAAAAATATAATAAATATTTCTCTTTCTAATAAAATTTTATTATTATTAGTTGCTTATTCTCAGTCCTACGTGCTGACATTAACCAAACCCTTAATATTAAACAACAAAATATTTTGGAAACAATCACGTCAGTTACATCCAGAGTGTGGAATCAGTAACGAGACTCAAGAAAGACATACCTCTATCTAAAGTCCTTTGACGTGCAGCAGAGAACTCATGTTGAACTGTTCTTACATAATTGCCCGCTAATTTACTCTACAAGACACAAATAAGAAAAGTAGAAAACCATATTAGAAGCCAAAGAATTGTTAACAAAAACACTATTAAACTTGTCTTTCTCACAAGTCATGAATATCCCAGAAACCTCAGTTTAACCACCAGACCCAGTAATGTCCTCTACATTGTTCACATTGACAAAAGCAGCACATAGGACTATAGGAGCATGACAGTGTCATTGTTCAGCGAAAGAAAAGAAGATAATATGCTGCCTTCAAATACAGGACT
The DNA here is from genome assembly GCA_024086825.1 of Abrus pulchellus subsp. cantoniensis. Classification (NCBI taxonomy): domain Eukaryota; kingdom Viridiplantae; phylum Streptophyta; class Magnoliopsida; order Fabales; family Fabaceae; genus Abrus; species Abrus pulchellus. The sequence continues at coordinate 14,461,813 of CM044050.1, forward strand.
CCCACAATGGGTTCCATCTATTCTCCCTTTCTCTCATGAATCACACTCACAATCAAACTTAAACCACAAATAATCCATAATCACCATCAATCCATGGTAGAAGTAGCTCAAGTTTATCTCGCATCTCATTCATATCACGAAATCGCCATTTTTATGTTCAAGTTTTAAACCTTAAAGTCCTCTACCCCCAAAAAACCACCCTAGCCAGCTTGACAAACTTCATCCATTACCTGTCCTGCAGCATTCTTAACAAAGGAGGGCTCCTCAGCAAAATAGAAATCTTCCAACACCCTCCCACAGCTTCCACAACATCTGAAAACCAAAAATAAATAAAAAATATTTCTTAATTATCGTCGGAGGTTTTCTCTACACAATCCAATAACCATAACTAAACATATAAGCAGTCCCAAATTGAATTCAATTTTGCATAACACAGTCCACACAACTAATTAAAACAAAACAAGAGAAGAAAAAGTGTAGTTCCGTGAATTACTGTGCAAGCACGAAGGATACTCACAAGTAACCGTCATCGATTCGCTCGCCGGCGACGTTTTTGGCACAGTGACCGCAGTACACCATTGTGCTAGAAAACGACTCTGAAGATTCTCAGTGAGATGGAGGCATCGGAAACGGGCGCAGAATTCAAAGTGGAACAAGAGGGAGTTGAAATTATTGAGGAAATTGAGGGACTTGAATTCAGTTAGGGTTTATGATTTGGGAGAAGAGGAAGTTAAAATTTAAAACTCTCGAATAAATAAATTAATATTAAAATTTAAATAATTAAAATAATAAAATTGTATTATCCAGAGCACCAAAATCTACTACCAATAACAGTTTGGAATGAACAGAGATTTCAAGCAATATGAAGGATCTGTTCCGGGTTAATTAGATTTTGTATTCACAGTCCTTAAGATATGTGTGCGAGACAGGGAGATTCTTTTGGAGGTGAACAAAAGAGTGATCCTTACTTTTGTAATTTTGGATTAAAACAATTATATATTATTTATGAGGATAAATATATAATATTGAATTTATATTAATATATTAATTTATATATTTAATTTCAAATTATTAATTTAAAACAAATTTATTTAAATTATTTTTTTAACTTTATTTTCAAACAATTTTTATAAAAAAAAAGTGTTTACTTTAAAAATTTAGAAAACAAAAAAGTTATCAAGATTTAGAAAGATTTTAACTTTTAAAAATAATCAAATTCAAATTATTATAAATATTTTAAATTAAAATAGTATAAATTTTTTATCTTATTTAAATATAATAAGAAAACATAAATTTTAATTAATTTAAAATTAACTCTTACAAAATTACACCAAATTTAAATAATTGACATTCATAAAATATTAAAAATAAAATATATATTATATTTTTTTTAATATTGTAAATGTAATATGTTATTACCAAGTCACGTTACATTTATATGCATTTATGTGCATGAAACATATTTTAAAAAAGCATTGATCTCTATTTTAGGTATGAAAATTGAACATAAATTTTAGATTTTAATATTTTAAATTATTTATTTTATTTTTATCATTTTTAAAGTAGTTATTATTATTATTATTATTATTATTATTACTATTATTATTATTATCTATTTTTATTACCAATGCTTTCAATCTTTCAAGAATATAGATAAATTGATTTACATTAAAATTATATTATATTATTTATAAATCAATTACATAACATAGATTTTAAAATGTATTAATTTAATATTTATAGCCAATATCTGTTTTTTTAACCAAATTTAATTTTTAATTACCCATCTCAACTCAATCAAAAAATAAGATATATATATATATATATATATATATATATATATAATTCAATAGACATCTTAGAAATTAAAAAAATTAATATATCAACTTAAATTATGTATATATAAAAAGGTTATTTAAATGAACTTATAAAAGCTTATTTAAATTATAATATAAATTTTTAAAACTATGTGATAAATTTTTTTTCTTTATATTTTTATCATTGTATTATTATTTTTATTATTATTATAACATTATAATAAAATATTATTAAATATTTTTAATTTTTATATTAATATTTTAAATTTTTAACAATCGTTTAGTAAACGTAAGAGTAAGAAATCATAAGAATTAGATAATTTTTATTATATTTTTATTTATACTTTATATCATCTTTAATATTTTATAAAATTGATTATTTTAAAAATATATGATTTCAATAATTTTATTAAAAAATTATATGAATATTTTTAATAAAAATTATTTTTGAAAATTATATGATTTATAAGTTATAAATTAAATTGTTTGTTGATTTGCACTCATATAATTTTTTTAGTGAATTTTTATTCCTTCTAAATTTTTATAAGTAAATTAAAATTTTGTCATTTATTTTTAAGGTAAGTTTTGATTTCATGATTAATGTTTTTATTTATTTATTATAATCATTTAACTTTTAAAAAATATTTTATTTTTATTTTTTATTAAAAAGATTTTTGACAATTGGTATTATTTATTATTATTTTCAAATCTTTGATATGCATTCTCTCTCATTTATCTACTTCTTTTTATTCTCCATTTCTTTTTATGTCACTACTATTCAGAGAGAGAGACAATGTTGTTGTCACCATCATCAATAATAATGTCTTTGAAACCTTCCACCATTGTCAGTAACTTTCCTTCTTTACTCATTAAACTTGCCTAAATGATCTAATTTTATAGTTGTTGTAACTACTTAAAATATTTAGTCACATCTCTTTCAAAAAGATTCATTACAAGACATTGATAACGACATCTTTTCCATTGTGTGTGGTTTGAAGAAGAAACGAAGGAGGAAGAGGTGGAGAAGAATGCACACGAAATCTAAGGAAAACAATATACAAATAAACAGTATATATAGTAAAAAAATATTTTTCAATATAATTAATATTTATAATAAAAATGACATAATTGCAATATTTATAAAAAATTAGATAACAAAACTTACCTTAATAATAGAAGATAAAAACATTAATTTTACCTAAACCAGCATACATTTACCATTCCATGCATAGTGAGAATCAAATTATAAGCACATACTATATCGAGTTAAAGATCTTATGGAAAGAATTGGAGGCATTGCAACCTATCCCTTCTGTAACAATACTATCAAGTGTTCATGTGATCTCACAAAATTGGTCAAAAGGTACAAATACTCTACATATGTAATTTGTTTTTTTGAGAGGCTCAATGAAATAATGTTAAAAAGCCAAAACTTGATCATGGGCCCATTACGTTCTATGATTAAGACTTTTTCTTTAATCTTTCACCAAGAAAAATAACTTGGGAGTTACTTATGGTCAAATCCTAAAATTTTAGGAAGTATTACAAACTTTAACATTAATTGAAAATCTCCTTTTGAAGGTAGAAATTCCAATTTTAGTAATAGAGATAGAAGTAAGAAGAATGATTGTTGCCAAAATTTTAACAAAATTGCACTTTTTGTGGCAAAGATGGACACATGGTGGAGACTTGTTATTTCATGATATTCTCTATCATGCCTCATGTGTTGAAATTCTTCAACAAAACTTTATGGTCGAATAGAAACATAGACATATCCTTGGTGTTACTAGAACCATGTTCTTTCACTTTAACATGCTAAATCTTCTAGTGCTATGTTGTTTATTTATTACATTCACTTAGTAAACAAACTTCCAACTATTATTTTGGAAAATAAAACTCACTTTAAAAATTTGCATAATGTTTTCCCTATCCTTGGACAATTTAAAATATTTTGACTATCTTTATTATTCGAGAACTTTATCTAATAACATATTGAAGCATCAACTAAGAGTCGAAAAGTGTTTTGTTGGTTTTAAAAATAGAATAAAAGGGTACAATCTTCTTGATTTACATGCTAAGGAAATTTTTATTTCTAGAAATGTTATTTTGTATGAAAATTATTTTCCCTTTCATACTCAACATAGTCCCTATAACAATTAAGTAGATCAACATTATTAAAATCTTTTTCACTTTCTACTATGTAATAATCATCACACATTTGTTGCTTTTAAAATAAAGCCAACACTTGTTACTATTTACCAAATCATGGTCCTTATTCTGATAGTATTACACCCTCGTTACCTCAACTTAGAAGATCTAGTAGAATTAAGGTATCTCCTACTTACTTATCTAACTATCATTGTAATTTGCTCACATATGTTATTCTTTAGCTTATTCTTAATGATAAATCCATATTTTACCATGTTTTTAACATAGATTTTGGTTAATAATTAGGAAAATAGTTCTAAAATAAACTTGAAAAGATCACAAAAACAAAATAATTAGAATAAATTATTGTTTGTTGAAATATTAAAAATTGTTTAGATTTTTGTAAGAGTTCATGCAAAAAGATGGAAAGTTATTAAAAATGCTTAAAGGAAGGATTAAAAGCTGAAATTGAAGAAGAATAGTCAAAGAATCAAGCTTGAAGAAATCCTAAGAGCTAGGCGTTAAAACTCCAAGTGATTGGCGTTTGAACGTGGAAAGAAGAAAATATAACACTGTGTCTACGTGGCTACTCTGAGTGATGTACGTTAACACTCTAGCAACTATAACTGGATAACTGTCATTGCGTTGAAACGCATATCACCTGGAGCTTTGGCGCGCAATAGAGAGTGACAACTCATAATAGATGGCGTAGCAATGCAAATCTGAGCATATGGAAGAAACGTTCATTGAAGTGATGTGCGTTGATATTGATATTCTAGTGAAATAAATTTCTAACTTTTCTCCATTCGTGATTCATTTGAATAGTACAAATTAACATTCTGTTTTAACAATTTCTTATTTCTTTAATTTTGAAATTTACTTTCTTGCATATTGAAACTTGTTCAATGAATTGTTTGGTGCAAATGGTTATTTTCTTGTGAATTGGTGATTGAAAATAAGATCCTAGAGGACGATACTTGGGACTCAATCTGATTCTCACATTTTATAACTTGCTACAATTACCTAGTACATTTGCTAGTAGTGAATTATACCATTTAAGTACTACGATAAAAAATGTGTATCAAGTTTTTGGCGCCGTTGCCGGGGATCTTAGTTTTTAACATCATTAGTAACTAGAGAATAGCTAGATTGTACCATTTATTTTTTGTTTTTAATTCAGTTCTGTTTGATAGTTCAATTTCATATTAAGTTTTGGTAGTGATTTTACATATATTAGTTGTTGTAATTTTAATTTTTGAATACTACATTGTTGTTCTGTTTTTAAATAAACAGAGGTTATCTCTTTTAGCTCTTAAAGAATATTTTGATTGTAGATTCTATGCACTTCATTGCTCTGTGTTCTAATCAAAACTCAAGTATTTCGTGTTTGTGTTTAATTTTCCTTATGTTATATGCGTGGGAAGAATAAAGACAAATCTGTTCTTGTATTTGATTCAGACATAGACAGAACTTTGAGAAGGATAAGGAATAATTTGAGAGCGGAGAACTTGGCTAAAAAGAACCAGAATTCGCAGTTTACACCTTCTTCACCAAATTCAACAGAAAAATAAGTCAATTCTCCAACTTTATCTGTAAATTCAGAAGCAAAGATGGCTGAACCACATAGGCAAAGGACTTTAGGGACTATAGAGTACCTAATATGCATAGATACAGTTCTTCTATCGTCAGACCAACTATTCAAGCCAACCATTTTGAGATTAAACCTGCCTTACTTCATTTAGTTCAACAAGATCAATTTTCTAGTTTATTTTATTTTCAGATGATCCTAACTTGCATATTTCTAATTTTTTGCAGTTATGTGATACTATATGGATCAATGGAGTTAGCGAAGATGCAATCAGATTAAGATTGTTTCCATTTTCCTTAAAGGACAAGGCAAAATGTTGGCTTCAAGCCCAACGACAAGGGAGCATAACTACTTGGACAGATCTAGTCAATAATTTTTTCTCTAAATATTTTCCACTTTCTAAGGCTGCAAAGCTAAGAGGAGAGATCACATCCTTCATGCAGCAAGAAGGAGAAACCTTATATGAGGCATGGGAGCGATACAAGGAATTCTTGAGAAGATGCCCACATCATTGCATACCGGAATGGATGCAACTTGAAACCTTCTATAATGGGATGAATCCAGCAACTAGAACCATGATAGATGCAGCTGCAAGAGGTTCTTTGAACACAAAATCACTAGAAGAAGCTCAAGGAATTATAGATATGATGGCTTCTTCCATGCATCAAAGCTGTAGTTTGAGACAATCAACAAGGAGTAATGGCTATGAGGCAAAACTTCTTGAGACCTTTTTGACTCAAAATCAGCTGCAAAATCAATTTTTTTTGAGCAAATAGCTGCACTCACCCAACAAATCAGCAACTTACAAGCTGCATTAACCCAGAACACTCCACTTGTGTGTGATTTTTGTGGAGAGAATCATGTAAACAGAGCTTGTGATGGAAATAATTCTGAATCTCAAGAACAAGTCAATTATATGGGAAATTTTCAGAGACAACAATCTTCATTTCCTTTTGGTTTTCAATTCTCTAACAATAGAAACCAGCAGCAACATAGCTGGAATAACCAAAATTCTAATTGGAAAAATTCTAACTCTGTTGTTCCATTTTCAAATGCAGGACCAACAGCTCAACAACCTTATTTCCAAGGGAATCCAGCTAACCAACTTCAAAAAAATTAGAGGTTTTCTAAACCACTGAATGAAAGGCTGAGCGAAATGGAAGAAACTATGCTGCAATTCATGAAAGTAACACAAACAAGTTTCAAGAATCAAGAATCTTCCACGAAGAAGTTGGAAACACAGATTGGACAGTTAGCTGAGCAACTGTCCAACAAAGAAGATGGGAAATTCCCTAGCAACACAGTTATAAATCCAAAAGAACAATGCCAAGCTGTGATGACTAAGAGTGGAGCTGTTGTGGGTAGTCCAAAACCAGCCAAAAAGAGAGAGAAAACCAAGGAAGAGGAGAAGATTAAATCTGAACTAGAGGAAGGGAACTTCACCCTATTAAAAAGAGAAAATTCAGAAATGGATACCTTCCCTAAAACTATGAGAAGAACAAAAAGGCAAATTTTAGAAGATTCAAACAAGCCTCTAGATGAAGAGAAGTACAAGCAACTGCCTTATCCACAAAGAGTCACTAATCCTATGCATAGTATGAGAGATTTCTAGACGTCTTCAAGAAGCTCCAAATTAATATACCATTTGCTGAAGCATTAGAACAAATGCCTTCATATGCAAAATTTATGAAGGAGTTGCTGTCCAAGAAGAGAAAGCTAGAAAATGATAAGACAGTCCCTTTGACTTAAGAATGTAGTGCTATTTTGCAGAGAAAGCTGCCTCAAAAATTAAAAGATCCAGGCTCATTCAGCATTCCATACTCTATTGGAAAATTACATAATAGGAAAAGCTTTGTGTGATCTTGGGGCAAGCATCAACCTTATGCCTCTTGCCATCATGAAAAGACTTGGAATAGTGGAAGTCAAGCCAACAAGCATCACTCTACTACTTACGGACAGATCATTTACTTATCCATATGGTATTGTAGAGGATTTATTGGTAAAAATTGATAAGTTTATTTTCCCTGCAGATTTTGTCATTTTAGATATGGAGGTGGATGCCGATATTCCTTTAATATTGGGCTGACCTTTCTTAGCTACAGGGAGAGCTTTGATTGATGTGCAAAAAGGAGAATTTGCTTAGAGTGCAGGATGAAAAGGTTACCTTTAATGTTTTTGAAGCACTTAAACATCATAGTGATGATAGCACTTTCATGAGAGTTGATATTTTAGAATCTATTTCATGTCCTCAATCAATTGATAATGCTGATGAATTTTTTATGTTAAGGAAAATTATAGTTGCAGAGAATTCACAAGCTGCTGTAAAAAGAGAAGAAAAATTCATAAAATATGTGCAGCAACTTGAAACACTGCCTATTATCCTTTTATCCAAAAATTCAGCGAGAGAGGAGCTAAAAAAAAAAAGAGAAAGAAGAGACAGTGGAGAAACTTGAGTTGAAGCAATTATCGTCTCACTTGAGGTATTCTTTTCTAGATCAAAGACATCAATATCTAGTGATTATAAGCAATAATCTCAAGGAAGATGAAGAAGAAAAGTTGCTGAGAATTTTAAGGAATCATAAATCTGCAATTGGATGATACATCTCAGATTTGAAAAGTATTAACCCATCCTTTTATAGACATAGAATTCTGTTTGAGGACAACTACAAGCCAGTAGTACAGCCGCAAAAAAGGTTGAATTCATCCATGAAGGAAGTGGTTAGAAAAGAGGTAATGAAGCTATTAGATGCAGGGATAATCTACCCAATTTCGGATAGTCAATGGGTTAACCCAGTTCAAGTTGTTCCTAAGAAAGGAGGAATAACTGTAGTGAAAAATGAAAAGAATGAATTAATACCCACTAGAACTGTCATGGGCTGGCGCATGTGCATTGATTATAGAAAGCTTAATGATGCCATAAGGAAGGATCATTTTCCCTTACCATTTGCCGATCAAATGCTAGAAAGATTAGCTATACATGCATTTTATTGCTTCCTTGATGGATATTCAGGCTATAATCAAATAGCGGTGGACCATATGGATCAAGAGAAGACTGTCTTTACATGTTCATTTGGAGTATTTGCATATAGAAGGATGCCATTTGGATTGTGCAATGCTTCAGCCACATTCCAAAGGTGCATGCTATCCATTTTTTCAGATTTAGTAGAAAAGACCATTGAGGTCGTCATGGATGATTTTTCTGTGTTTGGCAATTCTTTTGATGATTGTCTATCTAATTTGTCCATTGTTTTGCAGAGATGTCAAGATACAAACCTTGTGCTGAATTAGGAAAAGTGTCATTTTATGGTCCAAGAGGGAATAGTCCTTGGCCATAGGATTTCTGAAAAAGGAATTGAGATGGACCAAGCAAAAATTGAAGTCATTAGTAAACTACCTCCACCAATTAATGTTAAAGGAATTAGGAGTTTCTTAGGCCATGCAGGTTTTTATAGGAGGTTTATAAAAGACTTTTCAAAAATAGCAAAACCTCTTAGTGATTTACTTGTCAAGGAAACTGAATTTGTGTTTGATGAATCATGTCTGCATGCATTTTCGATTTTAAAAGAGAGACTCATTTCTACACCTATTCTAGCCAAACCTGATTGGAATTTACCATTTGAATTAATGTGTGATGCTAATGATAGTGCAGTAGGAGCTGTTCTAGGGCAGAGAAAAGACAAGAAATTGCATGTGATCTATTATTCCAACAAAGTCTTAAATTCTGCACAAGTGAATTATACAACTACTGAAAAGGAACTCCTTGCCATTGTGTTTGCCTTTGATAAATTCAGATCATACTTGATAGGATCAAAAGTAATAGTATATACTAACCATTCTACACTTAAATATTTGATGTCAAAGCAAGATGCCAAGCCAAGATTACTGAGATGGATTATGCTACTGCAAGAGTTTGAGCTGAAAATTAGAGATAAAAAGGGTAAGGAAAATGGAGTAGCTGATCATTTGTCTAGACTTCCATTGGACAGTTTGAACTCTAATTCTTTGGACATCAATGAAGAATTTTCAGATGAGAAATTATTTGTGGTGAAAGAGTCACCTTGGTTTGCTGATTTAGCAAATTTTAAGGCCACTCAGCTGATTCTAGCAAAGTTTAATTGGCAACAAAGAAAGAAATTTCTGCATGACAGCAAATTTTATGTTTGGAAAAATCCTTATTTGTTCAAAATAAGGGTAGATGGTCTGTTGAGAAGGTGTATACCATAAGGAGAACAAGCTGAAATTCATTGACATTGTCATAACTCAGAATATGGAGGCCACCATGTTAGCTCAAGGACTGCTGCAAAAGTCTTGCAAGTAGGATTTTTCTAGCCAACATTGTTTAAAAATGCCAAGAATTATGTTGAAAGCTGTGACAAGTGTCAAAGGACAGACAATATCTCTAGAAAGCATGAACTGCCCTTGAACAATATTTTAGAAGTGGAGATGTTTGATGTTTGGGGAATTAATTTTATGGGACCATTTCTCACGTCCTTTTCTCATGAATATATACTTGTGGCAGTAGACTATGTGTCTAAATGGGTGGAAGCCATCCCAACAAGGTCCAATGATGCTAAAGTGGTGATATCTTTTATCAAAAGAAACATATTCACTAGGTTTGGAGTACCTAGATTCCTACTAAGTGATGGAGGTACTCATTTTTGTAACAAATATCTTGATTCAAATTGAGAAACAAGTGGACAAGTGGTGATATCTTGAGTGAGATACAGGATTGCTACATCCTATCATCCATAAACAAGTGGACAAGTGGAAGTTTCAAATCGAGAAATTAAACAAATCTTAGAGAAGGTGGTGAATCAATCAAGAAAGGACTGGTCTAAAAAGCTAGATGACTGTCTATGGGCATATAGAATAGCCTTTAAGACTCTAATTGGTATGTCACCTTATCAATTAGTCTATGGAAAGACATGTCACTTACCTGTGGCATTGGAACATAAGGCTTATTGGGCTACAAAGTGGTTGAATTTTGATTTGGCAAAGGCTGGAGAAAAGAGGATTCTGCAGTTACATGAATTGGAAGAATTCAGACACCAAGCCTATGAAAATGCCAAGATATACAAGGAGAAAACAAAAAGGATTCATGATAAATTCATCTTAAAAAGGGAACTCAGATCTGGACAACAAGTGTTACTGTTCAATTCAAGACTGAAATTATTTCTAGTGAAACTTAGATCAAGATGGTCTGGACCCTTCCTCATTAAAGAAGTATCACCTCATGGTGCAATCTTGGTGGCAGATCCTAATACAGGAAGAGAGTTCAAAGTCCATGGTCAAAGGTTGAAAATTTATCATAGAGCGGCATTCTCAAAGGAAATTTCATGCATTAAAGTGGTTTCTCTTGAATGAGAAACATCAAACGTCAAGCTAGTGATGTTAAAAGAGCGCTTGTGAGAGGCAACTCACGTTTCTAAACCTAAACTCTTATTAATTGAAGTTTAGATGTTGAATTTCTAGTTAATTTTGAGTCATAGTAGTATATTTTGTTGAATTAGGTAGAAATTAATATTTTGAAATTTTATTTTTGATAAGGAAGTGTAATGAAAATTGATTGGTTGATTGCTGTGATTTAGAAAAAATTAGATGGTGAACTTAAGTTTTAAAATGAGTCATGATCAAGGAATTTAAATTGCAGAAAAAAATTATAGTTCTTAAGCTGATATGGAGGGAACAATCATGGGAGTTGAGACTTCAAGTGAGTAGAATAACAATGCAGGGACCTTATGATCTATGCGTTGAAACTTTAAACACTTGAAGCTAACATGTGCAGACCAATAAAGAAGAATCTAAAGCGGAGAGTTGTGCGTTTCTACTCTAAACAGGTAAAGTTTCAATGCACAGTTGCGTGCTGACACACTAAATGGATAGAGCCAAAACGCAGAAGCTTTGAGTGAAGAGCTGAGGAGGAGCAGTTGCGCGTCTTCACTCTACTTACATGACGCCTTGGCACGCAACTGCGCGCCTTCACTCTAAGAGAATAAAGCCAAGACGCGTTCTGAGCGCCTTCCACAGAGCAACTGCGCGCCTTAACGCCAATTGAATGAAGTTGTCACGCGCAATTGCGCGCCTTCACCCTAGCTATTTGAAGCCAACACGCGCAAAGGTCAGATCTTTAAACCTTAACTTCTTTCATTTTAAAGTGAGCACGTGACCTGCATGAGGGTTTTAGGTTGAAACGCAGAACGAGTGAAGTAGCCACGCCTGAGATATTTTTGAATAGAATTTTCTACATGATTACTTGCCCTATTTAAAGCCTTCACGCGTTCAGAGTTCTCACTTAAAACCCTCAGAGCCAAAGCGCACTGTGAAAAACCCTAGCTGCCCAGCAACCTTCATCAAAAATAAAAAATTTTCTACTTGTTTTGAATTGAACCTGAGACTTCATTCCACTACATTATCACTGTCGAGTAAGTTTGTATCAGTTCTGCACTCCAATTCCAGGTAATTTTCCTCAATTTACGAATTTAAATTTTAGGGTTCTTCTAAATCTGATTTGGGGATTGTGATTTGGGCGTGAATTATGTTTTGATTATTAGAATATGCAATTAAGGTGTGATTGAGTTGAATACATGCCAGACCTGTAATTTTTAATGAGAGTTTCAATCTGCATTCTAAATTTTTGTTTTGTTCCTTTGCTGAGTATGTGCAGAAATATTGTCATAAATAATTAGGGAATTTCGTTGATAAATTCGTGCAATGTAGCACTGAGAATGATGCAAAACATGTTCTGTGAAATGCTGAATGAATTTTCATCAGTCTATTATCTAGGGAAAGAATTCAAATTGAATTTTATAAGTACTAGTGTGCTTTTTTAGTACTGTAAACTGTTAATCAAGACACTCTGGATTATTATTCTGATGAATTGCAGTGATTTGTTTTGCATTTTTTTTTTTTTTATCATGGAACTTTGATCCTACAGTTGTTGTCATACTGCTTTCTATTTAGTACATTGAACATGGAAATTGAGAATTAAGTTGAACCTGAAAACTTTGGACATAGCTATATACTAGAATTATAACTTGGTGATGGTTCACATAAGCTTTAAGATAGCATATTCTCTATATTTGGAGTTAGGAAAAGTGCTATACATGTTGAAATAATTTTTGCACACTTGGTTAAATTCTGAACTCATTATTTCTTGATATACAATTGCAAAGGTACTGAAAAATGGCAAGCACACCAAGGGAAACTCTAAGGATAAAAAGAGGCAGATTTTCAGAAGGTCCTTCTTCAAGAACAATCCCTGAACATGATCTTAGATTCAGAGGCATTCCACAAGAAAACTACTTCAAGGCTAATATTTTGAAAAGAAAAATAGTTCATTACAGAAATTTTGAACTAAAGAAAGATGAACACCCAGAATTTTCTGACCAAATTAAAAAAAGAGGATGGGAATTATTTGTCTCAGTTGCTGGAAAGGGATTCAGAGAGTTGACACAATAATTCTATACATTTGCTTTGAGAACTAAGGGAGAACATTTACCTCCCAATCACACTTTTGTTAGAGGCAAAGTGATCAATTTCTCAGCTGAGAACATCAATAGAGTGTTGCAGATCACAGCTAAAAGGGAAGAGGAACAACAAGATTTTCATGAATTTCTGAATAAGCAAGACAAGGATTACACAGAAATTCTACACTAAATAGGCAGACCAGGGACAACTTGGGAAATGAAAGCAAGAGATGAAGCTAAAAGCATCTCCATACCTATGAATATCCCAACCAGAAATCTGCTGCCCTTCACAAATGTGTGGAGTATTTTTAGTTTAAGTTCTTTTATGCTTGTAATTCACAGCTCCACTATTGCCATCAATAGAGCAGAAATGATCTTTGCAATAGTGGATGACTTCTTTGTGAATGTGGGGAAGGTGATTAATAGCAACATTAAGATAATTTTAAAATCAAAGGCTGATTCTTTAGCCTTTCTAGGCGTGTTAGCTTTGCTGTGCAAGGATGCTAGACTGGATTTTGCAGATTTCAGAGAACAACTTAAGGCTACTCCTCCTATGACAGCTGCTATGATCAAGGAAATATACACCAACACTCCTGTCACTGCTGCCTCACCTCTTCAACTAAATTAAAAAAGGAATCTCCTCTGAAAATAAAATCTCAACTGCAGAGAATTCTGGACAGGCAAGAATCTTTGGCTGCAAGGCAGGATGCTCTCCTTGAAAGTCATAAATCTGGACTTCTTTTGATAGACACTATAATGATGAAAATAGGAAAGAAGATAGGAATGACAAAGGAGTAGTTGTATGAGTCTGAGGTTCAAAATGTGCCATGCCAAGGGCCACTACATTTAAGAATCTTCCATTGTTCACTCCTGGTATGCACACTCCTCCAAGAGAAGATGAAGAAGAAGAGGAAATCAGTTCAGAGGAAGAAGAGGATGAAGAAGAATAGATTAGGAGTTATTTTGCTTTATGTTACAACTGTAAAAGTTTTAGTGCTTAGGACAATTTATATTTTGTATAATTCAGTTAGTACTTTTGAATGCTGAGAACATTTTAAATCCTTTTCAGTTGTAATAAATTTTGTTGTTAATTACTTTAAAATTTCTGCAGTATTCATTTCATGCAATTCCTTTAAACTGATAATGATCTAAATTTTGTTTGTGCAAAACACTTCACATTTGCACACAGCACTCACACTTGGACTGCACACTTGCATAAGTTTCATAGAAGGGGGTGAAATTCTATACCTCTACTTCATGATTTTAAGCTGAAAATACTTCTTGAAAAACACAAAAATAATTGAAAAATCATTGAACTGCATCTTTTGAAATAATTGAATAAAGTGAGATTCTGTGAATTCTGAATTTCAAATTCTTTTAAGTTGTTTTTCCCATTCTCACATGATTGTCACACTTATCATTTTCAAAATGAGGTAGTCTTGCCATTTTGTGCATTCAATTCTGAAAAAGTAGATTGTGAGCTTGATTGTTTAATATTTTCACTTTAATTCCTTGGTGAGACCCTAGCCTCTTGCATAACATTTCTTAATATGAGAAATGGATCTCATATTTTGCTTCACCTCTAAAACTTACATTGTTCTTGATTGAAATTATAATATGTTACAGTCACATATATGATGGAGGCCTTCCTTGTGTATGCTTAGAGCCTAAATAAACCTCCCTTATGCTGAAAATCTTAGTTCACCCTTTTGAGCCTTTAACTTGTCTTTTGGTAAACTTCAATTCAAGCCCTACTGAAAAACCATGACACCTTTTCAAATAAGTTTGGGGTAGCATGTTGTGATATTATATGACATTGCTTGAGGACAAGTAAAGTTTTAAGTTTGGGGTGGGTAACAGCAAATTATGAGTCATTTGAAAAGAATGATTGAATGAAAAAGCAAAGTATTGAAAAGAAGAAATAGGAAAAGTGAAAATCAGAAAAGAATTTCGTACAGAAAATTCAGAAGATGAAAAGCACTTGAAATATTTCAAAAATTTAGAAAATGCTGTGCAGAAATTGAATGGAAGAAAAGAGAATGAAATCTCATGCTAAATTCTGAATATCATCTACTTGAATTGCATCTTTTCTGTTTGGCATAACCTGCATTGTTTCCAAATTGATTGAACACTTACCTATCCTTTGACCTCAATTTCACCTGAAAAGTCCTCTTGATATGTGATTTGTTACATTTTTTTTAGAGGAGATCGAGAATTTATGCAAGCCTATGGTAGAGTGTAGTAAAAATGATGATTTTGAGAGCAAATACTGAGCCAAAACACTAATTGAGTGATGAGGGAAACATTATTTATGACCTGTGAATATATTTTTCAATTTTGCTCATATGAAACTTTGCTGAATTACATGAATTCAAATGGCATGTTTTTGTTGATTAAGTGGTTAAAATAGTGTAATGATCATGTTGATCAATGGATGAATAACTTGACTTGGATGAGAAATCAGAAAGATACAGAATTAGGTATTAGAAATATTGAAAAATCAGTTTGATGATTGAATTCTTATCAATTGAATTATTCTCTTTCCCTTTTGTTTGATTTGATTTGCTTGAGGACAAGCAAAATTCTAAGTTTGGGGTAGTGATAAATCCATATTTTACCATGTTTTTAGCATAGTTTTTGGTTAATAATTAGGAAAATAGTTCTAAAATAAACTTGAAAAAATCACAAAAATAAAATAATTAGTATAAATTGTTGTTTGTTGAAATATTAAAAATTGTTTAGATTTTTGTAGGAGTTCATGCAAAAAGATGGAAAGTTGTTAAAAGTGCTTAAAGGAAGGATTAAAGGCTGAAATTGAAGAAGAATAGTCAAAGAATCAAGCTTGAAGAAATCCTAAGCGTTGGGCGTTAAAACTCCAAGTGATTGGCGTTTGAATGTGGAAAGAAGAAAATATAGCACTGTGTCTATGTGGCTACTCTGAGTGATGTGCGTTAACACTCTAGCAACTGTAACTGGATAACTATCATTGCGTTGAAACACATATCACCTGGAGCTTTGGCGCGCAACAGAGAGTGGCAACTCATAACAGATGGCGTAGCAACACAGAGCTGAGCATATGGAAGAAACGTTCATTGAAGTGATGTGCGTTGAAATGCACATCACTTAAAGCTTTGGCTCGTAAGAGCGCGTTGCAACGCAGATCACTTACAGCTAAGGCGCACAACCGCGTGCCTTTATACCAACCATTGCGCGTATTGGCGCAAAATTTTGGAATTTTTATAACTTCTTCTTCTCGCCAATTCTGGACGTTTAGAGCTTTTGTATCACTTTTAGAATATTTTCGAACACCTAAGGATAACTAACTTTTAGAATTCCAAGGGTTAAGTCAAAGAATTAGAGGAACTCTATAAATAGGAATTATAAACTTAGAAAAGAAGCTTTTTGTCATTTTTAGTTTTTGGTATTCAGTTGTAACCGTTTTAACGTCCAAGGGAAGTTAGAGGGAGAAGAGAGGAGTGACTTTTGTTCTTCTTTGCTAGAGAAATCTAGGGGAAGACGAAGTTATGGAGATGGCTCTATGCTTTTCATCTTCTTTTCTTCTTGCTTCTCTTCATTTCATTGTAATGTGTTTCTAACTCTTTTTGTTAGGGATTTATGGATCTAGAATTGATATATTGATTTTGTTTTGACTCTGAACTTTGAGTATTTGATTTGATTGAGGGATTAATTCTGTGTTTACTTGATCTTTGAATAGAAGTTCAATTGATTAATCAAAAAGTAACCTTCACTAATGGAAATTGGGTTTGTTGCTTGGAACTGAATTAATTCCCAAAACTATTGATTTTCTTAGGGATAAGTGGTCTTAGTTTTGCAATCTTTTGGTTCTAATTCGTAATGCAATATTGAACTAAATTTGGCCTAAGGAATTAGAGAGATTTGGTTGAATATTAGGACCAATGAATTGAGGAATCAATCTTTGGTTATTGTAAAGAGAAACCGATTGTCAATCAATCAATTGCTTAAATGTTTAGAGGCAGAACTGAATTGATATTGATATTCTAGTGAAATAAATTCCTAACTTTTCTCCATTCGTGATTCATTTGAATAGTACAAATTAACATTCTGTTTTAATAATTTCTTATTTCTTTAATTTTGAAATTTACTTTCTTGCATATTGAAACTTGTTCAATGAATTGTTTGGTGTAAATGGTTATTTTCTTGTGAATTGGTGATTAAAAATAAGATCCTAGAGGACGATACTTGGGACTCAATCTGATTCTCACATTTTATAACTTGCTACAACTACCTAGTACATTTGCTAGTAATGAATTACACCATTTAAGTACTACGATAGAAAATGTGTATCACTTAACACTAGGTATTTCTTTTAATTTATTCTTTCTTATAATTATTTATTTGCATCTTACCTTCACTTTGTTTTATTCATTACTTTTCATACTGAACTCAAAAATTACCATCAAGTTATTTAATTAGATTACTAGAATAAAGTTATCAACGATGAATTTGTTGCTTTACAATAAAACAACACTTGGACCATTACTAAATTACCACCAGGTAAGGATCCCATTAAAGGCATTTAATGCTTCAATCCTAATTAGGTATGTAAATTACACAAATCTCTTTATGATTTGAAGCAAAAAAGAAGATAATAGTTTCCACAATTATTTTCTTTCAGTAAGTCCCTTGGTTATGCACATTCTCGTATTGATAATTCTTTTTTTACCAAACATTCAAATAGTTTTTTAGTTGATTATTAATTTATGTTGATGATCTCATCTTAGTTAGTATAATACTCTTGAAATTGCTTATATTAAAAATCACATCATCAATTCAAAATTAAGAATTTAGGTGATTTGAAATATTTTCTTGGTTTACAGATAGTTAGGTCCAGATTGGGCTAGCTATTACTACTGTAAGCATATGTTGGACTTACACTTTTATATAAGTCTTCTTGTTGCTAAACCTACACCAAGTCTTATAACTAAGATAACTAATATTCACTTATAGGATGACACTCCTTATGTTGTTGTCACTAGTTATCCAAGACTCAATAAAAAATTGTTATATCTTACCACTTTTCTCAATATTAGTTTTGCTATTAATATTTGTACTAATTGTCACTCATAAAAAAACTACTACATATCTTCATTTTTTAGACCCATACTTTTGTTCTTTTTTTTATATAATTACATAGAAATTTATTTCTCTCTTTCACATTATTTTCTTCAAAGTAGTAGGATTTGATACGGGGAAGACATATTACCATTTCATATGTTATTTTTCTTCCTTTACTTTTAAGTATTTAGTTTTAAGATTCGAATTGATAAAAGCCTAATATGTGATTGTCATCATTTCTAACTTTTTATAAAAGAAAATACTTTTATTTTTTTTCATATCTATAAGATTTATTCTTATTTAATGAGATAGATGTTGTAATTACAGTTTTTTGTCTTGCCTATTTTTTAAGACTTTTATTTGCAGTAGTATCGTTTTTGTCAACTTTATTGATAAATGGTTAATTTTTTATTGTGTTTTAATTTTTATTTTTATTCAATTTTAGATTGAATAATGAAACCAATGAACTATATTTACAAATATAAAGAAGATGCATTTCTTTTTAAGAATATTTTGTTATTATTATTTTTGTTGGTGAATTTGATTGAATAGTGGGAGAGGACTATATATAATGATAAAATTTGTAATTTCTTTATGCCTATTTCTATCGAATCCTTACCAAACAACTATCTGTATTCACAAAATTAATTCTTATGTGAAATCAACATATTAAAGAAAAGCATACAATTACTTTGTTGTAGGTTCACAATTTTATCAATTACATTTTTCACCTCCATTGTTGCTTTTGAAACTAATATATTATGTAAGGGCATACTTATAATAATATAATATTAGTTGCATATCAAATGTTATTGATAAGTGTCAATTAGTAGTAATTTTTGGTATATAATTTGGCACTCATTCGTTTCCTTTCTAATTTGTTTATGCTTGAATTCCTTTTTAATTCAATGTATTCATATCTCATGCCAACTGAAGTTTAGCCACTTAAATTCAGTAACTATTTGTCTTAAATTTATGACGATATGAAGGTTTTTGATCCTTTGTTATTGTGCTAAATAATCAGGGGCAAGGCTTGGTGAAATGAAGATGAAAAGAAGGAGAGCCAAAGTCCTTACAACCAGCAAATCTCGCTTAGGCGAACTTTAGGTCACCTGAGCGAGGTGTAGGGTGCTTGAGCGAGGACGTCGAGCTGCAGGACCTTCATTTTGCTGCATTCTCACTCAAGTGATATATCATCGCTTGAGCGAGAGTCTTGCCTAAGTGACCTAAGGTCTCGCCTGGGAGACATTAATTGGAACTTGAGGGTGCTTTTGTGTAGTTCTCGCTTGAGCGAAAAAATACTCGCTCAAGCGAGAATTCATTAAATGCCCCAAATTAAAAGAGCCCAAGCATGAGAAAAAGGATCATCCATGATTTGGAAGAATTGTGGAACCTAGGGCAAGAAAAAAGCGTGGAAGAGTAACTACACCATTGGAGAACTAATTTTTATTCTCTTTCCATGTATTTTCTTTTTCTTTGGTACATTATGAGTGGCTAGAACTTCGTAGGGGATTAGATGTAATATTAACTTTCTGAGTATTTTAGTTCATTAATATAGTTGTTCATTTACCATGTGTTAGGTGTGTTTATTTTGATATTAATGCTTGCTTCTATCCTATGGGGAATGATTCATGATTCGAGAATCTTAGGTGAGTTGGGAAACTACTTCGAAACTTAGTTGGGGTAAACACACACAATAGGTTGGAATTCTAGGGAAACTATTGCTTTTCATTATCATAGTAATTTATATTTTGTTATCTTGCTAAATTTTCATGAACCAATTAATCAAAAACACATGAATGGTAGTTATAAATTTGTGAATACTAAGGATTATTACTTTTAATAGGGATAACTAAAATTACTTGTGTATCACCACTTCCTGTGGATATAATAATCTTTTATATCACATCAAAACTTGGTATACTTGCCTAAATCTCTTAACAAATTTTTGGCGCTGTTGCCGGAGAGTGTGCTAAATACTTAATAATTTTTATTTTATCCTTATCAAATATTTATTCAATTACTTTTTGTATAGATATTGTTTGTTTACTTAATTATCCATGTGCTTAATTTCTTGTGAAGTGTTTGTTCTTGTATGCGAGGTCATAACTCAGTTGAACCCTTTGTTTTTTATCTGGTAATAGAGAGATCAATTAGTAAAAGGAGACGTGCAGCAAGGAAAAGAAGGCAACAAAGAAAAGAGTAAGAGGGACCTTCTCAACCTCAACTTGAATCTCAATCTGATCAACCACCTTCTGACCAGTTAAAAATGGGAGAACAAGGAGCTAATCTGCCAAGGAGAACCCTCGGTGACTATGTAGTCCAGCATGGACCAAGGCACTTTTCTAGCATAGTGGTTCCCACCACTGGGTTAATGGAGATGAAGCCAACATTCCTTAGTCTTGTGGGTGCCAATCCATTTTCAGGACTTGAATATGAAGATTTGCACACTCACCTTTCTAGATTTTATGAGTTGTGTGGTACAATGGGCATCCCTCGAGGAAGTGAAGAAGTTGCATACTTGAGACTTTTCCCTTTCTTTTTCGTGGGAAAAGCAAAGGCATGACTGCAATCACACCCAAACTAGAGCCTCACCAGCTCGAATGATGTGGAGGAAAAATTCTTGAATAGATTCTTTCCACCATCCCAGTTTATCACTGCTAAATTTGACATTTCAATATTTTGACAAGGGGCTAATAAATCTTTTTGTGAAGCTTAGGAGCGTTTTAAATCCTTGTTGAGGAAATGCCCTAATCATGGATTTGATGATGTTGCCCAACTTAATATATTTTGCAATGGCTTAAGGCCTGACACCAAAATGATCATAAATGCTGCACCTGGAGGTACAATAATGTCAGCTAATATTGAACAAGCTACAAGAATCATTGAAGTTTTTGCCTCCACTAACTATCAAGCTCAGCATCATATGCAGCCAGTCCAAAGAAAAGGAGTTCTGGAGCTGAATACCACAGATGTATTAGCTTAGAATAAAATCTAGACTCAACAAATTGAGGCTCTCACCAAGCAAATATCTAGTCTACCTCAACAACTGCATGTTGTATCCTCATAGCCTGTTTAACAAGCACAACCTCTTATGTGGGATTTTTGTGGAGGTGACCATCCTGATGGTCATTGCTCTTATTCTCTGAGGAAGTGTAGTACATGAGCAATCAAAAGCGGCCTACCAACTTCTCAAACAACTCTTATAACAACAATCAGAATTGGAGAAGCAATCAAGGCCAAAACCAATGGTGGAGGCAAGAAACTGGGCCATCAAATAGGCAACCCCCATTTCAACAGCAGCACCAATATTCATGACTTTATGAAAGGCTGTTGAAGTTGGAGGACACACTGGAAAAATTCATGCAAGTTTTCTTGGTAAATCGAAAGAACACCGAAGCCTCAATAAGAAATTTGGAAACACAGGTGGGCAAATTAGCTAAACAACTTTCAGACCAACAAGCAGACCATTTTTTAGCCAACACTCAGATCAATCCAAAAGAGCATTGTAATGCAATAATCACAAGGAGTGGTAAGGTCTTGAGTGGTGGAATGGGAGTTAGTTCAAAGGTGGTGGAAGGAAAGGAAGAAAATGAGAAAGATAGTGAGAGAGAAAAGGGATTGAGTAAAAATGAAGAAAAAATTGATGACAAAGAAAAAGAGTCAGAGGAAGTAGGAGAGAAGAAAAAAGGGGAGAGAGGCAAAGAAAAAATGTCTTCGATGAAAAGATTACTATGCCCCCTGGCTCCTTCTAAAAAAGATAAGGAAAGGTAGTTCACGAGGTTTATAGATATATGTAGCAAACTTCAAATCAACCTACCCTTTGTGGAGGCCCTGGAACAAATGTCCCAATATGCCAAATTTATGAAGGACCCCCTCACCAAAAAGAGAATGTTTCGAGATGAAGAGACATTTGAATTGGAAGCTGGATGCAATGCCATCATTTAGAAACCTTTGCCAGGAAAGTTTAAGGATCTTGGAAGTTTCACCATTCCAATCTCAATTGGAGAGATATATGTTAATAAAGCCCTATTGGGCTTGGGGACTAGTGTGAATTTAATACCCTTGTCATTTTTGGAAAAGCTGGGAAAGATTGAAGTCAAGTTGACAAGGATAACCTTACAACTAGCAGATAGATCTATTAGGTATCCCTATGGGGCGGCTGAAGATGTGCTTGTAAAAGTAGACAATTTTTCTTCCCTGTTGATTTTGTGGTGATGGACATAGAGGAAGACACAAAAGCTCCTCTCATTCTGGGCAGACCATTTATGAAAATTGTCAAAGTTATCATAGATGTGGAACATGGAACATTAAAGATCGGCGCTCAAGATGAAGAGGTTAAATTTGAAGTATTTCCATCTACTCAGCAGCCCAATATCGCCACTCATTGCATGAGAGTGGACATAGTGAAAGAGTTACCCCCCACACTTGCAGAGCCAATCCCCAAGCTCAGTACTCAACAAGAGTTGTAACTTAATATTGCTAAGTTTGAAAGTAGAAATGGCAAGAAAAATGATGAAAATTCTCTGAAGAGTGTGGATTTCTAGACAAGAAACCATAAAATCCTTCAAGGGTCAAATAGAACAAGCAAGGCTAAAAGACTCAAAACAACCTTGAAGAAGATATTTGAAGCAGGTCAACCAGCCTTTTTATTAATTTCTAGGACGAGACCTTCCTCTGGAAAGTTAAAAGCAAAATGGTTTGGACCCTTCACTATAAAAGGAGTCAAATCATAAGGGATAGTGGAGCTAAAGGACCTAAGGACTCAAAGAAGTTAGAAAGTCAATTGGCATAGGGTAAAGCTCATGGTTAGCGACTCAGAGGGGAGATCCAACAACCCCATCAATTTGAACAACACTTGAATTTGAGGCATCGAGCTTATCTAATTTTAAACAAGCTCTGTTAGGAGGAAACTTAGAAGTTTAATTTTAGCATTCACTTTTCATGTTTAGAGTCCCTTTTGAATTAGTTAAATTGTCCTTGTGTATTAATTTGTTAAGTTGTTTTGAATAGAGGTGAATATATGTGTTGGACACTTTGAACCTTATTGAATAGTGATTTGGGTATTAGAGTAAAGTGAATTGGAGAAGTATACTTTAAATGAAGTCTAGAGAGAGAGTGAAACACATACTTGAAACGATTCTGAGAGTTGCCCCTAGCCTGCCTCGCTTAGGCGAAACCCATTTCGCTCAGGTGAAATTTGAAAAATTTTGAAGGATGCTCTATGGATCGCCCAAGCGAGAACTCACAGGGGTGCTCTCTAGAAGCTAGGTTGCTCAAGCAAGACCCAGATCGCTCAGGCAAGATATGCAGAACTTTTGCAAAAATTTCTTTTTGATTAGCTCACCCAAGCAAGGGTATTACTGCTCAGGTGAGAGTGACTCTCACTCAAGCGAGAACTCACAAGGTTGCTCTTTGGACACTTGGTCGCCCAGGCAAGAGTGACATGCCTAAGCGAGACACTGCGAGTTCAGTTTTTAAAAGTTAAAAAAGGGGGCAACCTAAATCTAAAAGAACCCTAAACCCAACCCAAATCCTTTGTGCATGAATCATCCCCAAGTAATTTTGAGTCTTTCTCTCTCATTTTTGCACTCCAATTTCACTTCACTCTCATCTCTAATTTGTAAATCTCACAAGATAAGTTCTCAAATTCAGAAATTTGCATGCTTTCACCGAAATTCCCATTTTAATGTTGTTTACTGGTTTTATCTTATTGTTTAATGTTAACTTAGTGTTTCTAGTACATTGTGATGCTTTGAATCTGTGATTGTAAAATTCTAAATACTCCCAAGGAATGTGGACTGAACTAGGGTTAGTATACCAGGTGCTTGATGAAATTTTCCTAGGACAGTGTTTGATTTTTTGTAAGTTGTTGGGTTGAATTATGCTGAAGTGTTAAGTTACCTATTTGGGATAAGCTGGAAAAAGTGATTGATTCTCATTACATTATTAATGAATGGTGATTGGGTGCACTCTAAGTGTTTGATAAAATGCCTGAACAATTTCTTTTAGAATTTCAGGATGGTGAGAACTAAACAAACAGCTGGAGTCAATCCTAGACCCAAAACGAAGAAGCAAAAGATGGGACCAAGCATTTTTGAACCAAGCTTTGACAAGGAGAGGTTCAGGGACAATGTGAGAGCTGAGAGATATGAAATTATTAAGCATTGGACCTTCATTGAAGAGAGAAGAGTACAACTTTACCCAGGAGAATACCCAAAATTTTGTGATGAAATTGATCAAAGAAGATAGAGACCAATTGCAGAACCAATGCTCAAATTTGATCTAGAAGTGGTGCAGGAATTCTATGCCAATGCATACCCTACTGAGTTAGGGAGAACACCAAAGTCTTTGGAACCCTCTAGTCCTTGGAGAAGGAGAGCTAGACACTTACTATAGGCTGAAGAGGACTACCAAAGGTTTTGATGATGACACAGTAGCTAACCTCATTTTCCTTCCTAACCACACTTATCAGAGAGCTAGGGATGGGAGACCCATTCACATTCATCGGAGGGATATGACCACAGTATTCCGGATTTGGACAGTGTTCATGCTGGTCGACATCCTCCTGAAGAGGCATGTATTGATCTAAACATGCCAAAATGCCATCTTCTTTACTGCATACTAGTTGGGTTAACAGTAGATGTTGCTACAGTTATTTCAGACGACATCAATCAGTTTGTTTACATGATGCCAAATCTGGATAACTCGAAGAGGGCCTGGGGTACCCCGCTCTTATCACGACTCTCTGCCGAAGCTAAGGGGTGGAGGTTAATCCTTCCAAGAGCATCAAGCCACCTATAGATAGACGATTTATTGAGAAGAACTGCTAATGAGGCAGCAAAACCTGAGGCACCCCACCATCACCCCCTCCACCCGCAACTCAACTACCACAGCAGGAGGATGCAGTTACACATAACTAGCATGCTCTTTACATGGCTCACTTCTAGAAGTTGTATGAGCAGCAGGCTGCTAACCATAGAGGTCAATTGCAGTTATAGTTTGACTTATATTGGATAGTCTCTCACCTCATTCCCTCAGAGAACAACTCCTTCAACACTCCAGAGCAGTTTGCAACTTTGATTGTTTGGCCTAGGGACAACCCTATTCTTCAAGGGGAAGTAGCAGCTACAGAGCACACAAAGGAAGAAGATGATCAGTCTGCAAAGGAAGTAGGAGCTGAGGATGACACTATAGAGGTTGACACCAGAGAGGAAGTGCAGCAGGTGGAGAGAGACTTGCAAGGAGTCATAGACAAAATAGTGGGAGACCTTTGATGCACTATCACAGACATTGAGTTTCACTAGTTTATGTTTCAGATTTATTTAATTTTAGTATTACAGTATTAGTAATGTTTATTTGCAGTTCTTTAAACTTTATGAAAGACAACTTTTGGATTTTTCTTGTAGTTTAATTCTATTTTGAAATAGTACAATGGGTAAATATTTTAGAAAATATTATGGATGAAAAGAAATATACCCCATACAATTTGAAACACAAACTTTTTGTGCAATTTTTACCAAATTTTTGCGAACTTACACTTGAATTGAAGAAGTCAATGCTTGATGTTTGGTTATAAGAATGAAATGGTTCATTGAGAGTCCAAATTGTAAAATATGTGGGTGAACTCAACATGTGATAGACAGTCCTTTGCATAAATTAATTCTAAACTATGATTGGAATAGTGAATTGACTTGAAAAAGGGAGTTAGCCTTCACTGGGTGAGTAGTGTGCATCCTACGCAGTTAATTGAGTGCCATTACTTTTGAATTGTAGCTATTATTGCTTGAATCTCTGTTCATCATTTCATAGATAAAATTTTGAAATGATCAAGGCCATTTTTGTGAATCAAGCCACGACCAAATAGACAACCTTTTTTGTTAAATTATCACTTGAACCCTATTTGAGCCTAAAAGAGAATGTCATATTTTTTTTTTGAAAAACCTTCCAACACTTTAAAAGAAAATTTTCTCATCCCCTTTCATTCAAAATGCGAAGAAGCATACTCAAGGGCTTAGGGAAATTGATCTAAAAGAGAAATCAGTAATGTATAGATTGTTCTTTTCCTTAGTCAAAGTGAAAATAGCATAGCAAAATAAAATTGCTAAAAGATAGGAAAGAAAGAACAAAGGAGAAAAAGAAAAATAAAGGCTTTAAGCTAGAAAAAAAGAAAAAACTTATTTGAAGAAATTGTTGGGATTAGATGAGTTAAAGGAAATTTATAGCACAAGTTTTGAGCTATTGGGCACTTTCTTCATGATTTGAATGAATTCTTGTTTTCCAGAAAAACCAAGTTCCTTCTTAGCCCAACCTCATTACAAGCCTAAAAAGACCTTTGTGATCTTAAAACTGCCTTGATGATGATGACTATTGAGATGAATAGCAATCATGGTTTACTTGGTAAGTTGTGATTGGATGAGTGATATACTTAACCTTGCTGAGATTCTAAGGAGTGAAATCTTCCTATTCCTTGCACTCGCTTGAAAATACTAAGTGCATTAGCATTTTGTTGATTACATTTGTGGGCACAACTGAAAATGTTTTAGGATTGCTCATGTAAGTTGTTTGATCATGATAAACAAACTCGGCATTTGAGATTCTGTCAATTAAATCCTTCTTTGAAAGAAATTTTTTATTTAATCTTCTATTCTACAAAGATGTGAATACCTTGCTTGAGGACAAGCAAAAGTCTAGGTTTGGGGGAGTTGATAAGTGCCAATTAGTAATAATTTTTGGTATATAATTTGGCACTCATTTGATTCCTTTATAATTTATTTATGCTTGAATTCTCTTTTAATTCAATGTATTCATATCTCATGCCAATTGAAGTTTAGCCACTTAAATTCAGTAACTATTTGTCTTAAATTTATGACTATATAAAGGTATTTGATCCTTTATTATTGTGCTAAATAATCAGGGGCAAGACTTGGTGAAATGAAGATGGAAAGAGAGAAAAGTAAAGTCCTCATAACTAGAAAATCTCTCCTAGGCGAATTCTGGGTCGCCTGAGCGAGGACGTTGAGCTGCAGGACCTACATTTTGCTACATTCTCACTCCAATGAGATAACCATCACTTGAGCGAGAGTCTCGCCTAAGCAACCTAAGATCTCGCTTGAGCGACATTAATTGGAACTAGAGGGCGTTTCTGTCAGTTCTCGCTTGAGCGAGAAAATCCTCGCTCAAGCGAGAATTCATTAAATGCCCCAAATTAAAAGAGCCCAAGCACTAGAAAAAAGATCATTCATGATTTGGAAGAATTGTGGAGAACCTAAGGCAAGAATAGAAGCATGAAAGAGTAACTACACCATTAGAGAACTAATTTTTATTCTCTTTCCATGTATTTTCTTGTTGTTTGGTACATTATGAGTGGCTAGAACTTCATAGGAGATTGGATGTAATCTTAACTTTCTGAGTATTTTAGTTCATTAATATAGTTGTTCATTTACCATGTGTTGGGTGTGTTTATTTTGATATTAATGCTTGCTTCTACCCTACGGAGAATGATTCATGATTCTAGAATCTGGGGTGAGTTGGAAAACTACTTCGGAACTCAGTTGGGGTAAATACACGCGATAGGTTGAAATTTTAGGAATAGGCTTTAATCTGTTGTATGTTATATAACTCTTGTTAGTAATGTGGGATTATTTATTGTTTGGATAAGGGATTATCATTCAACAAATATATCGTAGAATCTCGAGTGAGAGGAATCCAACGGGTGAATATAATGGGAAGTGCATCGTAAGACCGTGGTAATTATGCAATTATATTATGACTAAAATACGAAGTTAGTAATAGATGAAATTCAATCCCTGCTTTTCATTATCGTAGTAAATTTATATTTTGTTATCTTGATAAATTTTCATAAACCTAATTAATCAAAAACATGTGAATGGTAGTTGTAAATTTGTGAATACTTAGGATTGTTATTTTTAATTAGGATAACTAAAATTACTTGTGTATCACTACTCCATGTGGATACGATAATCTTTTATATTACATCAAAACTTGGTATACTTGCCTAAATCTCTTAACAACTATTAAAAAGTAAATATTAATATTATATTTTACCTCTACACAAGGATAGATGCTTATTAAGGATTATGCCTATTCTAAAGGTTGTTTTGGCTTTTTAAGAAATTTTCAAAATTAGGCATCTTTTAAAAATTTACAATTCTTTTGTTTTGAAATTGATAGAGAAGAGAAACATGTCGTAACGTCCCAAATTTTGTAATATTAATTTTGATAATTATATATATATATATATATATATATATATATATATATAAATGTATATTCATGTGTGTATGGATGTATGATTGTTTGGATTGGACTGGTTGGGCTGAGTGCAGGGCGAGATACTGAGCTGTAGCTAGAGGGCCTTAGGAGAAAGGACTAGAATTGTCGCCTTCTCGCTATAGCGAGAGACGTCTCGCTGTAGCGAGAGAGCAACAGTCTAGGGTACATTTCTGGGTACAGTCTCGTTGTAGCGAGAATGTCGCGATTAAAGGAGTTTTAAAAGGGGGTTTAGGAATTTGAGATTCATTTCTCAAATTTCCTCCCAAATCTCTTCAATCTTCACGACTCAGAACCCTTGTCCACCGATTAATTGCCTCCAAAGCCATTCGGGAGCGAGATTGGAGCTCGAATTTGTGTGGGGAACGCTTGGAGGTGAGTTTTAAACGGTTAGGGTTTTCATTTTCCTTCCCTTTCTCTGTTCTTGATGATTTTCAGGGTTTTCATAGAATTCTTCCGTGTGTTTAGGCCAAAAACCGTGTGGGGAGCATTTGCATGGTTGAGTTTGGACGTGGGTCTTCAATCCAAGGTAAGGGGGACTCTACCCTACTCTTTTATGTATAATTTGTTGTTATCCTGTGGAATGTTGTGATATGGTTGAGTTGGAAGATAGGAAAATTGCTGAGATATATGATGTAAATTATGTACTGAATGTTGTGAATGGGTATGGGCACTCATGTCGTATGATTGAATGAATATTGTATGGAAATGTGGGCCCGAGGGCCGTGTAATATGAATGGAAATAGGCTAGGGACTGTGTGTCTTGAATGAATTGTAGAATATGTGCTGTGTGTGTTGTGAAAATGAAATGTGGGCCTAGTGCGTAACTGTTAAATGTGGGCTATGTGCCGTATACTGAAATGTGTGTGACTAGGGCGTGCAACGCCGTTGTAATGTGCTATGAATGGTTCAGAGATACACTAGGGTGTGGGAGATGAGGAAAGTAGAAAACCTTGGGGAAGAGGGAGTGGTGGCGACACCGACTGTGGAACGGATGCACCACAGGCCACATACTCTCTTCCTTACTAGACCTCTGACCATTACCTTTGTTGAGCAACCAGTGACTGCCCACGTAGTATTCGTGAGGCGGGGATAATCAGCGACCATACATGGTGAAAATCTGTGATCACAGTGTCAATGTGAGTGTGGCTAGCATGCGTATGCATAGGTTTATGATTTGTTCTTGTAGATGTGATAATGTTGCCTGCGCTTATATTTGTTTAATGTATTGGAAATATGCTGGAGGTGAGACTCTATGCTTAATTGTATGTTTTGGTAGTGTAGAGTACTTACCCTTACATTCATTTTTCAGGTAATCAAGACGACCAGCACCAGACTCAGTGAAGGAACGGATGGACTGCTATAGGATTTAGATTTTATTTTAAAATTTGTTGTAATTGAACTAATCACGTAGCAGTTATGTGATATTAATTTGTAACCCTTCACTTATTTTGAAATCTTTATGAAAATCTTATTATCCGATTTGCAAAATTACTATTTAATTGAATTTAAATTTAAGGTTTTACACATGATTTTGTACTTGGCTCTTAATTCTGATTGTTGGACAAAGAATTATTAATTGATATGAATGAAAATTTCATGAAAGTTATCATGATATGAAGTAGAAGTCACCCTTTTTATGATTCATCTTTTGAGTTTGTTGACACGTATCGGTAAAAATATAATTAAAATAAATTTAAATATGGCTATAAAAGGATCTTCAGCTTTATATTTCACCTAAACCTCTTCCTCCAATGTTATTTTTTAAGAAGTGTTAAATTTAACAAATTTGTTATTTGTTCATCTTTTCTTCATATTCATGTATATTTATTTATTTTATGCAAAGAACATGATGAATTTCTTTCAAGCTTATCATGGTTCAACAAAGAAAAATGGAATAAAGAAAAAGATCAATATCTTACTTTTCATAAATGGTTCAAAGTCCATGTAAAGAATTTAGGTGTTAGTGGAGAGGTTAAAGATTTATCTAGAAGACCTAATGTTGTTGTTAGAAGATTTTTTGATTATGTGATAAATGGTTATAAGTTTTACATTGAGGGTTGTGAAAGAAAAACACAAAATTATGGAGCTATGGTTACTTCATCTATTGTCAAGTTCAAAAGTATGAAAGATGAAAACTTTAAAGTAAAATGTCACTTATTATGGAGTATTGAAAGATATACTTAATTTCAATTATTACGAGCACTTTAAATATGTGTTATTTAAATGTGATTGGTGTCGAAGCAAACAAGATAATTTTGGATTGATACTCATAAAATTTGCAAAGTTGAGTTACGAAGATGATTCATTTGTGTTTGCAACTCAAGTGAAGCAAATATATTACATAAAAGATCCAAGTGATTAGCAAATTGTTACTAGCACCATCTCTAGAGACTTGTTTGATATATATATGGTGATATGAAAAAAAAGAAGATCAAATAAAGAATCCAATGTTTGATGAATATGAAGTTAATGGAGATGAAAATGTCAATTGGTTTAGGAATGACGTACTCAGTACAACAATTGATGTTATTAGTCAAATAACAAGGAAAGAGTCCTAAAATAATATTTGTTATTTTTTTATTTCTCTTTAAATAATTTGTTTTATTTATCTAGTTGAACAAAATATATAGTTTTTATAAATGTACTTGCATTTTGTTATACAATTTTTTTTAAATTCCTTGATAATATTTAATATGATACAATATCAAATTTTATATTAATTATTAAATATGATACAATATAATATACAAAAAAGGCAAAATTTCATTATCAAATATCCATGTGAAATATGTTCTTGGTGAACAAGAAGGACAAACACCTATGTTGTCTAAGAAGCATAAGGTTTCAATGTGAAAAGAGGCTTTATGACACAAATCCTTAATGAGTTAGAGGAGATTACATTAAGTCATCGTCAAACTCCTTCAATACCTCACGATGGTTAGCAATTTATATTATTATATCATATTGTAAAAGATACATGAATATAGTGATTCTAAATTTAGATAAGATAATAGAACTTTGCATTTGCAACATTAATTTTTTATATTTTTCAACTTATAAAATTTATTATAATATCATTTATCACTTACTAATGGTGTTAGAAGCAAGGTTATATTAATTTTTTTGTGTTTGAGTTTTTATTTATTAATTTTTAGATTACTTATTGTAAAAGGTTATTATTTCTTCTCCTAATCTTAGAAATTTAGATTATGGAAAATCTTGCTGAAGTGAAGAAGACAACCAAGAAGTGAAATGTATTTAAATTATTTTTGAATGTTTAATATTGGTTATATTACTTTTATTTTAAAATTGTATAAAAATTCAAAGGAATTAAAGGCTAAAGAATTAGAACTCGGTAGGATTCTAATAAGCTCGAGCATCCATCCACTACCTTTTGTCTTTCTTTTTTTTTTAATCTACTTTTTCTTAATTAACTTAATGTTTTCTATATTAGTTTATTAGCTAATAATTTTTATTATAGGAAAAGGTTTAAAAAATAAATATAAGAAAACAAATGTCAATTCAAAGAACCTTCGAATGTAAATTTTATTAAATTAATATTAACTTTTCATTTTATTTATTCATTTACTAATTAGCATTCATATTTTAAAAAGTTAAAAAATATAAATTAGTAAAATGACTGTCAAAACATGGAAGTTCATGAATAATGAAGTATGTCTAATTCTTATTTTAAGTTATTTAATAATGATTAATCCACTTTATCTATACCATTGAATTAGGATAAAAAGCCTTATTTTGATAAATAAGCTAAATTCACTGTAAAATATGAGAAGTTAAAGCATGCTAAATTGAATAAGTTATTTAATTTTCTATTTTAATTTTTGTTATTTATTTATTTGAGAGTTATAATTATGCTTATTACTTCATATGTTGTATGCTATTTATTTTATTTGATGAGAAATTGCTCAAACATAATATAGTTTTTAGTTTTGTTTTCTTGGAGAGAAATTGAAATGATATTGAAGTTGAAGTTAGTTTTGCTTGTTACTTAATATGAGGACATTGTTTTATTATTATTTTTTTATCATTATTTATGATGAGATAAATTAAAATGATATTAATAGTTGGAGCTAGTTTTACTTATGATGAAATTATTTTTCTACTTACCACTAATTTTGTCTCCTTGTCTCATTCTTTTATTTGAATCACATGTGATTTAATAATTCTTAAAACTTAGAAGTTAGAATACTACTGTGTATTGGATATGTTTATCAACTAAATATGAGTTTCATGACTTTTGTTATGATTATTGGTTAAAATTATAGTAATTTGCTTGTGCTAATAGTGGGCAGGAAGCTACACACATCAATAAATTGTATATTTAAGATAATAGATTTATTTTGATGCAATAATATTAGATTTGAGATATTGTAAACATGTTTTGTTCATGAATGAGTAGGATTTATTAAACAATCACATTTACATATATAGGGTACTTCCATAGGGTATCTATTGATTTTATTTTGACATAGGGTGCTTGGTTAGTAAAACCTTTTAGCAACATGAATTTTTTACTATGTTTGTGAAAAAGTTGCCGATTTTATACAGTAACATTTTTTAAATGTTTCTAAAACTTAATTATGCTGTAGTGTGTTATAGTTAATTGGAAAAAATTCATTAATGAATGGCAACAAGAAAGAGATAAATATATTAAAATAATCCTTGTTTAATGAAAAGAAAAAGGAAGAGTGTGAACATACATGAGATTGTAAAAGAACAAGAAAGAAACAAATATATTCAAATAATCCCTGCATAGTTTTTCAATAGAAAAAAGAAAAAATCCATATACCTACCTATGTACATATGCAATAGGGGACAAAATCATTATCTCACTCTCCTCTTTTGTTCTTTTCTTCTTTGCATCGTTTGTGAGACTTCACTCTACTTTTGATCATAAATGCTTCAAAGATTAGCTATTTTGTTTCGAAGTAATAATATGTCAATGATATATAACTTTTCTTTCCGTCCTCTGCTACGAATTTGAAAACAAATGGCTTACTCAATGCGTGTTGGTTGAAGTAAAAAAATTCAAATTTCTAAAACATATGGTCTTGAACACAATTGCAAAACTTCTATATATGTAATGCAAAGCATACTTTAGAGATCTGAGTAGTAGTGATCTTAAGAAAATATAAGATCAGGTATTTTTAAATCTTGTCATAATAGAACTCAATTACTAATATTAAACAAATTCTCTTTCTAAAACATTTAGAGTGTTAAAGATTTAAAAAAAATATATGGCGTTAAATGTAATTTACAATTAAATTTGGTAATAGCTATTATTGTAACAAATCCAATGTACTGTAATTCACAGTAAAATTTTTTAGGGATGAAACTCCAATCTAACCCATAAAATTGCCATAAATCATTGCCATATGATTGTCATAAACATCTAAACAAATCCCGTGCATTATATAAAACGTGATATAATGTTGTTGCAATGTTGAAAGTGTACACTTATTAAGTTTCCATGTCATGATTATTTTCACCGTTATCATGTATTCATGCTTAGTCCAACCACATAAAGCTCCAAGTTGAAGAGAAGAAAAAATTATTGATTATATTATAACCAAAATTTCAATAGTCTTCACTCTTTACAAGCGATCAATTGAAATTGAAATCAAAATCAAATGGTAATTTACCTGCACTGTTGTTTGTGAAAAAATCTATCAGAGAGAAGCTTTGTTAGCAAGTTTTTTAGCCTTCTAGAGGATGGACCAGGATTGAGCACACCATAATTCTCAGCTCTCAAACCTGAACATGTTCTATGCTTTCCACCGTGAGAGCACCATCCACCAAAAGAAAATTGCCCATGATACCTCTTAAGAAGCTCTCTATCAATTTTATCAAGAACTGGGTCATTTCTCTTGAATTTTCTAGCAAAAGGACGGCTACTCATAACCATTTTCCTATAATCCTTAAGTCCTAGAGACCTAGGGTGCTGTTTTGGAGGATTGTCCCAAGTAATGTAGTGGAGATCATGGTTAACAGTGGTGTTCTTGTAGTCCTCAGAGTTGCATATAACTGTTTGAAAATACCCTTCTGGTGATGACACAAAGTTTGTGTAGTAGAGGAGGAGTGTCCTTGGCAAATTTTCCCAGCCCACGATGCAATACTCGGCGAACGATCTTGACAGTATTGTCCAAGCTGAACCTGGTGAATTTTGTAGGCATTCAGAATGATATCAAGTTAGTTGATGCAAATTGTTACCAATATATGTAAAGATTATGTCATGCATGTTGATAGTACTAACACAATCTATGATTTATAGTCTAACATAGTTCAAGTAGTGTTAGAAATTGGGCAGGAAAATGAACTAGGTTGGGGGTACTTCTGCTGATGAGTAAAAAATAGAAGCCTAAGTGATTGCATCTAATTATTCTTAAGAAATGCTTTCATTGTTGATAATTAATTACTTTAGTGTTTACACACATGGAGCTCATCACAAGCTACTTTTCCTTCCCTGGTTTCCAGATTAAAAGAAAAAATGAAAACAAAAAGGAGTACCACTTAAATGGATTAACAGAAGAATAATAACCAAATGTACCCGTATGAGTTGGAAATTGAGACTGACATAATCTTGAAAAGATAAACAAAACAAAATAAAGGGGGATAGATGTTACTAATTAAGGCATGTATACACCATCTTGATTCTCTAAAAGCAAGAAGGCACATGCATTGCTAGAATCAATAACTTATCTAAAAGAAAGGCATCGTGCATGTGCATCTACAAGAAATGGACATTGCACACTGCACACAGCACTGCACCACCACCAAGTACATGGCTTCTCCTCTGCTCTATATTCTAGGATGTGACATTTGTGTTTTCCAAATTAAAGGCAGACCTGATCACTGTTACTTACATCAAGCATTTTCTTTATTTAATTTAATAATTCAGAAACAATCATGTGTCATGCATGAGATAAGCTTTGGATTTTTATTTCTAAGTTTTTCTTTTCTTGTCATGCTCCCTAAAATTCAGAGTCGTGTAAGAATTAAGTATAATAGCTAGATACGCTAGAAATCATTGGGTAAGAGGAGGTTATGGGGTTTCACTCAACTAACATAGGTAGGTAAAGTTCTAGAGGCTATATTTTGCACATCAATGCCATGTTATCACCATCCATTTAATTACCTCCTACGAATTGGGGGCAATAATTGAAAGGGACAATTTTAAAACATCAAGAAATAAGAACAATATAGTTTAATCCCAAGTCTCTAAATTCAACCACAAGGTAAATTTCTGATGGCTTATAGGTTCAGATGTCATGTTAGGTCTGTGTTAGTTCAAATGTTTGACCTTTATCACATTCAATAAATAAATTATTGAATTCTAATCCAAAATTCTATAAACTGAATAATGCATATGTTAAACTAATCTATACCAATAAGTAATTATAAGAGGGGAAACATAAAATATAGATACGAAATCATATAAGTTCAAATATAGGCGACGACAATAAATTATGACATTGATGTATGCACACAACTCATGGGTACTGTACTCAGATCTCAGAGCATCACGTGGTCCACACATATATGCCGCTTTAATACTTGGCGAAAAAGGTAAAATACAAATTCGTGAACTGTGAACGGAATCAGAGAATAATGCACTTTTACAAACACACCACACAAAACACCATAGTCTAGAACAAGCAAGGAGATAGAGGGGGAAGAAAACCTGTGTAAAGCTTAAAAGATGTTGGTAGACTCCTTTGCTTAATAACCCACCAAATTTCTGATTTATTGAGACTATAAAGCCCCGGGTCTATGATTATTGGCTTCCCTCTCTTGCTCCTAAAAGTGGGTTTTTAAAAAATAGTCATGATTTGGCATATCATAAGGCATGAAACAGAAAATTTAATAAAGAAACAACACCACTTACAATTTCCAACCCAATTGACTGGTGTGCTGGATGAAATTAACACCCCTTGGCAACTCAGAAAACGCTTGGATCAGATCTGCAAGTTTAAAGAGGTTCACAGACACCAATATGAATCAAATGTCAATCATTAACCATTTGCAATCAACACTGGTAAGATTAGTTCACAAACACAATCAAAGAAAGAGTCAGTGGCAGAAAAACAAAACAATGCTATCTGCCAAAACAAATAAATAAGCACCAATTAAATAATTCTAAGATTAAATAAGGGCACTCACCATACCATCTTGTGTAACCAAGGGATAATCAGATGCACTAAGATTAATAAACCAATCCCAGTGGCATGTCCTGAGAAGTATTGCCATAGCATGGAGAGTGGTAGCAAGCATGGTTGGTCCTCTATATGTAACCAAATTAGGCTTGCCCACAATCCAAACATTCCCCACTTGACCATAAACAGGATCATTAGCCACATATTCTGCCACATCCCTATGCTCAGCCTCTGGAGCCCCATAATCCATATGAATCAAATAGTAATTCCCTGGATGATACAACACCCTCAGCAACCTTTTGAGCTTCACAACATCTCCTTTTGATGCCGAGATCAGGTAGGCAAAAGTGGCCGGGTAAACCTTGCTACTTCTAGTAGGGACACTCAAGTAGTTCATATTAGGCCTGAGGCTGGCGATTTGTATGGTTAATCTAGTGGGAATGAAGAGCAGAAAGAACAATATTGAGGTTACCATGAAGGAAACCATGAAGATTTTGATGCCCATATGGGGAAAAAGTACAAAGATAACATAAAAAATGAAAATTTGTGAAGGTGAGAAGGGAAGTTAGGAGAAGAAGCTGAGTAATTATAAAGGGAGGAAGAGGAGGTTGTTGAATTGTTAATGATACTGGGACCAAAGGAGGAGTGTGAAGTGAAGATATTATAATGTGAGTGGAAACAAGGAATAGGAATAGTGTGGTTTACATATTGGGGTTCTTTTCTTTGAACTCAAGGCCTCCATTTGTCAGTGAATTGTCGGTTGAGATTAGAAGAAGTGGATTCCAGTTAGAGCACTTTACACTTTGCGTCACTACTACAGCCTAACTGTCTACTTCCTAGTTCCTATGTCAAAGAGGTACTCATTCTGTGCCACGGTCCACAAATATTCCTGGGTCAGCTACAATTTACCCAACTTTTTTTTAAGTAATTAAATATAATTAAGATCTGTATTTAAATTATATTTTATTAAGATATACTTTTTATTAGAAATATTATAATAATTTATTAATTTTCAAATAATAATTTTTTTAATATGTATTGAAAGATACATGTTAAAAAATAATAAATAATAAAATTTTATTAAAAATTATAATATTTAATATTATCAATATATTAAATTTTGAAATATTTAACAATTTTAATAAATATTTATTATATATAATGCCCCCTTTATTTTGATCCACTGCCTTTCTGATCTTATTACAATACACCAACTACCTCTAGCAGGATTGTTGTATAAAAATAAATTGGGTTCATCAAGTGAATATGATATTTATTAGTATAATCTTGTGTTTGGATGAGATAATTAAAATTTATAAATATTTAAAATTTTAAAAAATTTAAATTTTTATTATTTTAAACTTTTTATTTTAAATTTTTTATTTAGATAGAGTAATTAAATCGCTAATCTTCTTTAAAAATAAAATTATTATTATATTTGACAAAATTAATTAAAAATATATAAATTATTAAATTAAATATAACTAAATAGAATGTAACAAATAAAAAAATACAAAAATATAATTTTAAATATCACTTTTTTTAAGATTTATAATATTTTATTTTATTCTATTAAAATTTTCTAAAATTTTAAATATTTTAAAATTAAAATACAAACAACAAATTTTAAGTTATAAAATTATAATTTTTTTTTTAAAAAAAATACTCACTTAAAATACCTCATTCAATCACTCTAAATTTTATATAAAGAAATTCTATTAACCCTCTAATATCCCACTCTGAAAAACTAGGTAAGAACTACCAGAAAAAAGTGAAAAGGTTTTTTTTAAAAATTTTACAGTGTAAGACGGTAAAGGTAAATGACAAAAACATCGTTTTCCACGAACTACATATGCAAGAGGGAGACAAGTGTCCATAGCAAGTAGCTCAAACTCAAATTTATTTCATTGTTGCCTAATCTACATAGGGAATCTTCTGGCTTACATTGGTTACCTGAACAAAACGAAAAATACATATATCTTCTGTTGTCAAATACTATGCTTAACATTGTTGTTATCATGTTGTTGTCTTCTGATTCTAAATATCATGAAATAATTTATTTGAATACATTATTTGATTGGCTAATGGTAGAGATTCGGTAATCGTAAAGACAATACCCTATTTTTGGCTTCACATAGAGGTGTTGCAAGTTAGAAAACCTTACCTTGTTCAATGGCCTCTATAATTTATAGCTTGTTGTTCCAAAAAACAAGTGATTTACAGGTCGATGTGATTCATTGATCATTTCAATAACAAAATTTATCATAAAGGGACTTGTTTTTTTTTGCTCTAGATCAAATGATTACCTGCATTGCCCTTTTGACAGGTGTTAACCAACGGCAGTTAAGTTTAATATGATAGATTACTCGCTCATAATAAAGTAAATTATGACTTAAATTCACGTTAAAAAGAGAACTCATATTTTAGATTTATAAAAAAATGGAATAAATAAATAAATCATTGTTTAAGTTATATATATATGTACATAAAGAAATTTGAAGGTTCTTATTAAATATATTTTTTATAAAAAATAAAATAAATAAATATTTTATCACATTATTTTATTTAAATACGTAATATATTTTTAGAATATGAGTAAATATTAAATTTTGAATGATACATTTATAAATATTTAAATTATATGAAATTTGATATATATAACTATAAAATTAGTATAAAATAATTAATAATTTGATTTGTCAATTTTATATTATATAAAAAGTTATTAATACATGTAAATATCTAAATTTCACACATGATATCAACTTTTATTCAGTTACCTTTTAATTTATTTTATTTTTTTCATTCAATACTAACATAGT
Organism: Abrus pulchellus subsp. cantoniensis; assembly: GCA_024086825.1. NCBI lineage: Eukaryota > Viridiplantae > Streptophyta > Magnoliopsida > Fabales > Fabaceae > Abrus > Abrus pulchellus. The sequence continues at coordinate 14,501,221 of CM044050.1, forward strand.
TTTAGTGTGAAATTGCATTTGGAGCAAAATTATCTTCTATGAAGGTGGTAGAACAAAATTATCCTCTAAGGTATGTTGGGTTGTTGAGAAGCTAGTGTGATTGATAGTCCTTTTTGGGGAAATCATATTTCACATGATCCATATGAATTACAAACCTACAACTTTTTTCATTAATCCTTTGAATGTCCCATACTGAATTTCATCTTTTCATAGCTAACATTTGATCATCATACAATTTATTTTTTATTTTTTAAATATATAACAAGGGTGCTATATATTTAGGCAGGTTTTTGAGTTGTTAGTTTTGATGTCCCTATCTCTTTCAAATTGGGTGGTTGTATTCAGATTTTCCTTAACTACAGAAGAAACGTAAGCTTTATTTAAAGTGGATCCAATCTTTTTCAAATTAAGGAGGATAACGGGAAAATTTTAAAATAATTGACTTCATCTTAGTTTGATTTCCTTGTACTCTCAAATTTAAGTTGATGATGATTTGCCGTCAGCTCAATCGGTGATAGTTGCAAGGGAAAAGAAAAATTTGTGAGAAACAATCATCGTTTCATTTAATATATATCCTTTATGTATTCATTGTCTCTTTATATATTGAAAAATATTATAGAAACAAATAATAACTTAATGAAAAGAGATAATGCAAAATCATTGAATTAATACGAATTTGAATATATTTTTTATGAAAAATCATAAAAATTATACACGATGAATTAGAAAAATAATAATAAGATAAAAATTTTACATAAAAAATAGGTGAAAATGTATAAATAATTTTTATGAGATATTGTTCAATAAAATGTTGTCTGATTGAACTTTCTAAATTACTTCAAAAGAAAGTGAACATATCATCACAAGTTATTAGATCTGAAGTCACTTTATTTACAATTTCCTCTGTCCAATCCAATGATTGTACAATATAAACTTTGCCAATTATTCTCAATGAAGATCTTGAACCTTCTTTACCATCATAAGGGACTAGGATCAAAAATCACTACCATTATTCCATTTGTACCAGTTCCCAATTCATCAATGTTAAGTAATGGTCCAATTAATCATTGCACCTATTAATAAGTTGTGCAAGCTATAAGAAAATGACCATTTTTCAAGAGATGAGCATGAGGTCCCAAGACATGGGATATAGATCAAGAACTTGAACCCAATTATTGATTTCTCTAATTAGACACACTTTCATCAGATTAATTAAAAATTTCTTGAACCTACGTCAATTGGTGCACTATTACTCTTAAATTAAAAATCTTGTACATCATATTCACACATCTTAGTCTAGGAATTCTTCAATTAGCATTATCTGCATATTTCAAGTTATTAATAAGCTCAATCAATCAATCACTTACTTGTAGCCAAACCTTACAAAATATTAACGTAAGTAACAATTTACCGTACACAATTTAAGCATTATTATTGTAATACTGTAAACTCTTTGAATAAGCAGACTCAGTATTATTGATTATTTTACGTAACCTCTCCACCAACAATGCAACAATCATCATCCCCTCCAAAATTATTAATTAAAAAAACATTGAATTATTTGGTACTCTGTCATTTTAACGTGAGAGTACTTGTACATATCTAACTATCTTTGACGTAAGCAAATTTAAAATTCTTATATGGATAATAAGTGAAGTAAATATTGTTCATAATTTGCTTATAAAGTGTGAAAGTTTAAATTCGCGTTGAGTATTTTCCATTTATATTTTTGGTTTGGCTTTCATACTTACAAATTTATATATATAGCAGCTTAAAATGTAAATAATGACAAAAGAAGAAGTGATTGATGTTTTCTCGAATAAAATATGCTGGCCCATTAGAGTCACTGACATGAATTGTAATTATTTACTAGTAGCTTTTCAATTAATTAAACTGTTAATTCTTATGAAAATATAAATAAAGTTAGAATCCTAAATAATGATGAGCGGAAGAAAATTGAGCTAGAAAAAATTGATTATTTTATCAAGTTGATTTATACTCACAATTTTGAAAAAGTATTTTAAACTCCATGACCTTTGATTTTTCATACTTAAATAATATATTGAAAATCCTTTTACGTTATTTTTTATAAAAAAATATAAAAATTTTATTTTTTTAAATTAAAAAAGTAAATAAATTGCGTGCGGTTGAATTAAGTTTAAAGTTGTATTTGAATTAAAAATTTTAAAATTATTAAATTAATAATGATAGATCTTTAAGGTGAGAATCAAATATGAAACGGCTATGAATAATAAATAATTTAAATTTTTTTCTAAAAATAAGTTATTTAATTTTTTTATTTGATATAATCATTTTGTTAAAATCTTATAGTATTTTAGTATTATTTTTTTAATATTTAAATACATGAAATATAGTAATTTTAAAATACTTTATCTAACCGTAATCTAAATACTTCAAAATAACGAGTTTTGAAAAAATACAGAACAAAAAAAAATTACAAAAAAAGATTCAATTTATCTCCTTCAACTTAATCTTAAGTACCCTTTTAATTTTGATATATAAAAAAATTAAATTTTTATATATAAAAAATATGCAACCTAATTTTAAAACTTTTCAAGTGTTGTTATTATTCTTCAAAATTTGTCATGTTAAATTCAAGTGACCATTAATGATTTAGTGTGAAAATTGATTATACGAGTTTAACATGACAATTGTATTTGTGTTTGATGAAAAATACAGAGAAGGATGAAAATGCATATTTTTAAAACTCCAACTTTTTTAATTGAGATTTATTCAATTTTTATGTAAGCACGGAACTCAATGATTTTATTTTATTTTATTTTATTTTTTCATATTCAATTTTTAATGTATCAAGAAATTTATTTATTTTAATAATTATATATGTTCTTCTGGGGTGAAGGTTCCACAAAGTCATATCACCAACTATAGGAATTGACATATACGTGTGTTGAACGGTTAAGGAAGTTGGTAACTTAGCAATAAGATACTTAATGATTGAAGTCTTAGTGAATAAATAAGACCATAATCATAACCATCTCATGGATTTAATATTTGATTCTGCATTAACGTGATTTTATTTTTTGTTACATTTTTCCTTTACATTTCGATCCCAAAGTTTATATTATATTCCAAAACTAAAATAATGGTAATAGAATTTTTCACTTTCTTTCCTTTTAACTCGCTACTAAAAATAAAATGGTATATCAGAATAATTTATCCCTCTAGAGAAAAAAAAATGGCATATTATATTTACACGTAAAACTATGTGGGTAATCAAGTTTATTCCCATAGTGGTCCTTATCTCAAGAAATACTTAAATCAAATGTACTGATAATAGCCTAAAATGATGGTCCATTCTTTATTGGATGATAAAATGGATTTGATTATTTAATACATCTTGCTCATTGAACATTCTAAGCTGATGAAGCAAAGCTTTTGACTAGATTTTGAAGCAACCCCTCAAATTTAAGATTTGTATGGATAAATTAGCTTTGATATTTTATAACTTGTTTTTAAAGTGAATATTGACTTTAGTCCTTTAAATTATAAGCATTAATATTTTAGTTCATGGGTTTTTAAGAATCTCACTTTAATTTTGAACTTTATAAAATGATGTTCATTTTAGTTCTTTTCAATACAAAATAATAATAATGATAAAGTAAAAAGTAACTAAAATAAGTAATTAAAAAAAATTAAACTGATGTTTTTATAAATTAGATACTAAAATAAATATATGCTCTTTAGTCTTTGAATGTGAAGACTGATACTTTTTTTATTTGCACAAGAAATACTGTCATATTTTGACTACTTATGGGACATTAATTGTTAAGTTTTGAATATCCGACATTGAAATAGGTATTGGAGAAGAAGTGAAAATTAGTTAGGACTAGTTGGTGAACTGAACAAACAAGCACCTCCTTTTAAAAAAAAAGCCCGTTTTCTTCATTTCACTTTTTTCCGGGAAATAACCTACCAGAGTAACGTGGACCACAAACACAAGAAGCAGAACAAAGGGACCCTCTTGCATTTCAACATGTCACCATGTCTGACTTGTACGGTCCACATCACCATGCCACGTCATCACATGACACAACAACCAATGCACAAGCCACCCCACCCTCCTACTCCATTCATAAATATTTGTATATTAACAGACTATATAATAGAAAAATGATTTGAGAGAAGAAAGAGGACTGAGTCAGTTGCTTGTGTAGCTAGTGTGGGGTGAAATGTTACTTTGATTCAGCTCAAAGAAACAACACTTGAGTCATATTTTAAGGTTTCTGAGACTCGGATTGAGAATTTTCCATCTGGTTTGGCTCATTAGTGGGGGCCAGGAAAGTGAAAGAAAATCCAAGAAACACTTGGAAAATGGAATTGGGAATGCATTTCAAAAGCAATAATAATAGCTTAGTCAACATGGCCATATTGAACAACCTTAATATCACCACACAACCACAGATCATCCAAGAACAAGTTCAGCAACAACGCAGGCTTCCATTCACAGACCCCATCAAGGTTTTATCTCTCTCCCTTTCTTTCTCTCTTTGTTCCTTTAATCCTTTGTTCTTTACTTTATCTTTAATTGTAACTTCCTTTTGCTTCATTTCTTGTTCTTTTGGTTTGCTTCCCCAACAAGCTTATCTGCTGCCGACACATCCATTTCATGTAGTACTCTGAACCAGTCCTATTGCTTGTTTTATCTATAGAAACCATTCTCACATGTGAACTACAGTTACAGCCACTGCATTTGTTATATATCTTTTGGTTGAATAAACTGAAGTCAACTTGGTCATTTCCGGTGCAGGCACAAGATTCAAGCTTTACCAACAGAATAACAGTGGCGGCTCAAACAGCAAGAAGGGTCTTCCAAATTCTCTTCTACTTGCATTTGTTATATCTTATGGTTGAATAAACTGAAGTCAACATGGTAATTTCTGGTGCAGGCACAAGATTCAAACTTCCCCAACAGAACAGTGGCGGCTCAAACAGCAAGAAGGGTGTTTGAAATTCTCTTTTACTTGCATTTGTTCCTAGTTGCAGTCTTTGTGATTTTCCTTACCATATATGGTCTTGTCTCCGACTCTCACACCCACCATTTTCACCCTCAGAAGTGGTACCCCCCACTTCTAGCATCAACTGCATGTGCTGGAATTGTTGGTTTCACATGGCAATGGATCGCGGCACGCCACCCCACAAGGGCTGTCAAGTTAGCATTTTGGCTGAGTCCTCTCCTAACATGTGCAATGGGAGTTCTGTTTGTGTGCATTGGCTCTGCAGTGAGTCTAGCAGCTGGTGTAATTGCTTTGGTTTCTGCATTAATTCAGTCCCTCTATGGTTGTTGGGTCAGGACCAGATTTGAATATGCCACCAAAGTCTTGTCAGTTTCAATAGCTTTTCCTCCTACTAAAGCCAAGGAGTTAACACTTACATCAATCGTCATTGGTATCCTTTACTGCTGTTTCCTGGTGTCTGGGATAGGAGGAGCTAGGGCTATTGAAAGCAGAACCAAACTGGCATCCTTTTTCATTCTGGTGATCTTGCTGAGCCTGGGATGGACTCTGCAGTTTCTGAAAAATGCAATGTATGTCACCATTTCAAGGGTCAAGTATATGCATTTTGCTGGAGGAGTTGACATGGACACTAGAGTGGCATTTGGTGACACAGTCAAGTACTTAACTGGAAGTGTTTCCATAGGCTCCATCCTTGTCCCCCTTATTGGACTTTTCCGGGGTTTCGCACGATCCACGAGTTTGGTTGGAGGAGATACAGATGAGTTTATGTTTTCCTGTGTTAGTTGCTACATGGGGATTGCCTCTCTTCTTGTGACCTGTGGGAACAGATGGGGTTTTGTGCATGTTGGGGTATATAACAAGGGTTTTGTGCAGGCATCTTCTGATACTTGGGAGATGTTCATTAGAGTTGGATTGGAGCAACTGATAGACTTAGATCTCACTGGGGCTTTCTGTTTTCTTAGTGGGGTTGCAGCAGGTTCAATTTGTAGTTTAGTGAGTGGAATTTGGAGTCTTCTAATGCACAAGAACTATGCCATAGAAGTATCCATTTATGCTTTCCTCATTGGCTATTTCATGGTATGTACTAATAATCACTTGCATATACTTACATTTTCATCTGCATTGATAATAATTACCATTTGCTTGACTTCTCTACCTTTGATAAATGACACTTACTATAGTTGTAATGTGCTTTACTTCTTATGCAGTGTCGGTTGGCTATTGCATGGCTACAAGCATGTGTTTCAGCTTACTATGTTGCTTATGCAGAAAATCCACAGAGCGCTCAATTTGACTCCACTATTCCAGTACGCTTGGAGCAACTTAATAGATCTCAAGCTATGCAAATATTCAGAGCTAATAATTTCAGCCGAGCCTAAATACTGAAGGATCAGTAAGCCAAGAAGGCTACACTATCCAAGTACGATGATGGTCACATTGTCAAACGAACAATTTTGTATTGTATATATTGATATAATTTTGACGGTCTTGAATTATGAGAAATCTTGATGATGCCGGTTCCTTATTTTTATACATGAATATACACAACTACATACATTGAACAACCATTCCATTTATATAGGAATTATGGTCATAGCTGATAGAATACAATTTGAGACAACAAAAACATATATCATATATATAAAAAAAAAAAAAAAATCCCTGCACCACAACATTAATAAGTTTAATGTAGTTCAAAACTATTCTACAAATCCAAGGGACATTAGTTCATGGGAAAATTTTCCTTAAAGGAGTAAATCAACTATATGTCACTTTCGTGTAAATTTATTACAGGTAATCTCTGTGAGCAAAGAAAATACTTTTGAGAAACCACAAATAAGAATAAATATTACAGCTATCTGAGCTTTACCTCATGGATTGAGAATGGCTGAGATTTTTTGGTAGATATCTTGGGTCTTAGTCATAACCACTTATTGATTTTTAAAAATATGATCATGGTTGCAAGCAATAACAACCAAAATATTACATACTGGTCGGACAACAAAATTCTAAAATGTCAGAGTTTGATCATTTGGGTCCCAGATGACCTCGTCCCCCACATTCTGTACACATTATATTACCAGTTCCCCCGCAACCTACACAGGCACAGCAATTATCAATAAAAACATAGTAACAAATAAGGATTTAATTCAGCAACAGTTGAACATATAACTGCACACGTAAATGACATTTGCTTTATAAAAAAGGTTAGAAACATAATTTGGCAATTTGCAGCTGCAGGATCAGGCTGCATGTGGTGCAGTGGGAAAGCCAACTACAACTGATCCTATTTGCACCAATACAGATGCTCAGAAGCATACTGTTAAATGAATATGACTAAAATTAGTCCTATTTGCACCAGTAAAGATGCTCGGAAGCATAGAAATAATGTCACGTCAAATTTGAACCACGTATCATGGAATCTTGTTCTAATTCAAGTTATGCCAATTCTCTACATGTCAAAAGGATTGAAAACTTTTCAAAATTGTTTCATTCAAATTCCTCACAAAAGCCCAAGCTCCAGTTGCTCATCTAAGTACTAAGTTAACTGAAAAAATAAACAAGTGAAAGTTTAAAACAAATTCAGCTATCAACAAAATCAAGTGCATCACACAAGTCACAAACAAAAGAAAGTGCAATAGGTAACAATGCCAAATACCAAAAAATGCAGCATATACAGTTGAAACACAAGTAAGAGGACATGCAACCCTAGACACATAAAGATGGTTGTTCAAACGAGAAAGAGAATATACCTAAGCAACGAACTTTAACAATTATGCCCTGGCTTTCCAATATGGAGTCAACGTATAGACCAGAACCAGCACAAGTGGTGCAAAGCACGGCACCTTTGGCTTGGCAATCAGTGCATCGGGGATTGTTACCAATAAGTTTCTCTGCCAAAGATAACCCAACAGGCTTCTCAATTCTTTCTTCTGGAATAGCCTTATCATAACAAAACAGGGATTCAAGATTACTTCTGCGTCTGTTCTCATCTGCCTTTAAACTTGACACAGACTGAAACATAATGAAATAGTAAACTCAGACATCCATCAAAGAAAGGATGAACTTCTGCATATGTAGTGTGAAAAAAATTTCTCCAGTCTTATTGATATCCAAGGAATACAGCCACATATAACCCCTCCTAAGAAAAATTATCCAGCTGTTATAACATATTTCCCCTTCCAGAGCTTTTACATACACATGTAAGAAAATTTTATCCATAATGTATGTGTACCTTAACACATTTACGCTTTGTTTAGCAGGCAACAAAAATCACAAAAACTGTATAAGGCCAGTTTGACAGCAAAGGTATACGTTGTACAAAGAGTGTGCCTAAATTGTCAAAAATTGATGGAAAAATGTTCTATGTATTTCAATATACAAGAATGTACAGATCTTACTAAAATGAAAAGACCAAATTATTTTGTAAAAAGATCCTCCTCTTCACCTAAAACAACTTGAAAATTTGATATCATACGTACATTTCCCTAGAAACACATCAATAGATGAGTAGAAACATTGAAAATAATTCCAAAAAAAAATTAATGTAGTACAGTTGTCCTCAAGGTAAAACAGAATATTTGGAGCCACTCAAAAAAAATTAACATGTGACATACACAACACCAAGTAATCAATCCAATGAATTACCAAGTTACTATACTCATTGCACATAAAAGCTTATTGACAGTGGTATCTAAATTAGTTAAGGCTACATAAATATGCAAAATTGATAGATCATATTCCATTTAACTTTCTCACCATCTATAACAAATGCTAGGTGGTCAAGATGGAGATCCTACCCAAGATTGGAAGAGTGACTGAAACAAGTAATGTGAGATTGTAACATAGCTCATAAGATCCTCCTTAATATAAGGTTTAATTATAAATTGTGTCCATACTCTTGGTACCCTTTTCATTTTAATCCCCAGATTTTGATCCTTGTATGAAAATTCATTAATGGATACTCCTTATTAGCAAAGTCCTATGATTTAAGAGTTTTTCTCCAGAATTCAGCGGGTGATTGAATGATTTCTCAAATCTCAACAACAAAAATATAAAATAACTGTTCTCAAAGTAGAAACTTACCAAGGTCATTAACTCATTATATGACTAACTAGTTATTAATGAGCAAGCATTTGGCAATACACAAACCAAAGGACAAACCTTTCTCAAAAACCAAAACTACCCTTCCACCCCCAGGTCAAAAATCAAACTTCCATAGTAACAACAGCATTCAAATTTTCTTCCGCAAGAAAGGTAGCAAGGGATAACCATTAACTAATGCCAAATAATGCATGGGTCATATAATATTATTCAGGCCAACTCTACCCACTCATTAGGATCTTCAAATTGAAATAAAGAAAAAAATTAAAATAAAAAATCACTGCTGATATTTGTTCTATCCTAAAGCCATCCTTAATTTAGAAAAAAAAGAAAAACAAAAACATTTAAGTGAGGCATCAAGAAATTGAACATTACAATGTTTTTTTTTGGCCGAATTTTGGAGGCACTTCTTCTGAAATTGGACCCAAAATTAATGGTATTCTTCTTTGGAGTGGCAACCTTCACCACTGAAGCAAGCGGGGAAAGAACAAATTTTGACGTGGGCATTTGCAGAGTGGCTGAATCCATGGGTCCCCAATGAACATTCACAGCTCAATCTGTTCACGCTACTTGCTTTCTCGTAGAAATCGCTTGTTTCAGCAACTGGTTGGTGGGTGGATTCTCGTAGTTCACGACGCATATCCATCGGGGTTATGGATTGTCCGAATGGGAATTCGGATTCTGTTTATGGACTTGATAAAGCCCATTTATAGTGTGGGCTTGTTGTGAGCCCATTTATTACTACCACCTTTTTTATGAAAAAAATTGTTTATTTTTTAAAAAATTGTTTGATACTATCTCGAATTATATTTTGGAAGTGATAAAAAAAAAAGAGTGGTGTGATAAACATTAAAAGTAGCGGTGTAAAAATTAATTTCTTTAATTTTATAAGTGACACAAGCACGATCTATATGTATAGACATGTGGAAAAGAAAAGATTAATATTAATAAACTTTTTAAAGATAATAGGTAAACATTAAAAAAAAAGTAATAAAATGTTTCATGAATATATTTAATTATAATTCTAGCTATGTTCTTAACTAGTTTTTAATATATATATATATATATATATATATATATATATATATATATATATATATATATATATATATAAAATGATGATAAATTTCATTGATAAGCTTGTCTTTTTTTTTTCTTTAAAATATTATTGAGCATGTACAATTTGGAATTATTAATTTAAATATAAGGTTTAAGTTATATAATTATACTAATATGATATTTATAGTATATTTACATATATATGATTTTGAAAAATTATTACTAGCAATTTTTTCATGGTTCAAAATAAACAGTTTAAATGTGATTATTTGTTTAAAGTAAAATGGTACCTTTTAGTCTTTTTAAAATTTAACACTAGTTTTAACTTTCTAAAAAAATATTTAGTACATAACACATCAAGTTATATCAATTTAGACACCTAAAAAATTATCATCAATAACTTTTATCATACTCAAGAAAGTCATGTGAAAGTTGATAGAAGAAAGAAGCTATTTCAAACTTAAAAAATTCACTATTGACAATTTTTACGATTGCAAGTCAAACTTTCATAATTAGTATTGTGCGTGGATTATGAGTTATTAAAGAAAAAAAAGTTGTGAAGAAAGAAAAGAAAACAAAATACCTTTCACAAAAATAAGAAAGTAAAAGATTTAGTTTAATTATAAAAGATATTGTGCTTTAAAATTTTGATTAATATAGTTTGTGATAACCATGGATATGTAGCAGCACGTTTCGAAACTTGTAGGTAATCAAAATATAAGTATTATTACTATTATATTGTTATCAATTTTTTTAATTAATGTAAGTTATTGTAATATTGTATTTTTGTAGTTTAAATTTTGTTGATAGTAAATTTTAGTTAGTAATAATTTATTTGAGGGGTAAATAACTTTTTATGAAAAATTTAAAGTAAAATTTATTTTTTGATAAAATGATTAAATTGAATATAAATTTAATAGAGAATAATTATTATTAAGTAACATGTTTATTAATAAAATATGTTATTTGATATTAATTATTAAATTAAGTATTATAGTAATTTTAAATAAATTAAAAATATGGAATAAATCTATTGAATTTTTTAACGTTATAAGAAATTAAAAAAAGTTTTATTTATTTTCTTAAATACTAAAAGTTAATATTAGAAAATTTAAAATATAATCCATAGATGATTAATAAAACCTTTATTTTAAAACAATATCATAATTAAACGTTAATGGTTAGTTATTTAGTAATTTAATAACATGAAAATTAAATTGTCAATTAATTTTAATTTATGTATAATTCTTGGCATATTTTTTAATCATATTTTTTGTGAATATTATAAAATTAAAATTCAATTAAATAATAGTGATTATAATTAACTATTATAATAATAATTAAATAAATTGAAAATATAAAAAATGATATTCGACTAAGTTAACATTTTATACAATAAGTATGAAATAATTTTTAATTTTGTTAATTAGTGTTATTCAAAATTAATATAATGGATTGTATTATTTAATTAGTCTTATTACAATTGACTTTTTTTAAACAAATTATTTTTATTATAATATATATATTCATTTCATAGTTTAGTGATTAATTAATATTTTTCTATTTCAAGTAATGAGAAACAATTTGGTCACTTATCAATAATGTCACTTAAGCTTAAAATATATGATATTTTACAACATGTTGAACTTGATCGTGTTGCACAAATGTTAGATGCATATAAAGGCTATGCAAATGCATTTGTTGAATGTTGATGAAGAAAAAAACTTACATTTCATTTTTATTAAGAAAATGTACAGTAATATTACAAGATGTTGTTATGTTACTTAGACTGAGAATCAATGGTCTATTAATAATTAATTCTATTAATTTGAATAATTTAGTATTGTAAGATATGTGTGAACAGTTACTAGGCAACTAGCTTGAATCAAACGATATTGAAGATTCAGAAATAAGATTAAAGGTGGGACATATACCATTTTAGTTGGCTTTCTATTAATTTAAATATTAGGATAGCACAACATGATTAAAGATATATACTTTATTTGTCAGGGCATCCTAATGTCGAATAAAAGCAATTAAGTAGTAAATGGAAATTTCTTACAGTTATTTATAAATGTCTATGAAATTGGAATGTATAGTTTGAGTTTAACATGCCTTGTCTTTCTGTATAGAGATCTAGATTGTGATTCACAACATGAAGTTAAAGAAATTTGTGAGTGAGTAATACTATTGTAGATATAGGCATGATACTGGCTCCTGTGGTTGGTTTTGATACCTAGTGAACTAATAACAATTCCACTTACACTCATATAGAGACACCTTCGATATACAACCAACACTCTATATAGGAATCTTGAAAATATTAGACTTACATAAGATCAAATTGAACTTTATAAAGTACTTATTAATATATCTTAACATTTGTTAAATATCTTTGTACCTTTTTCATATTGTTTATACGTATGTTTTTTGTGATAATGCAGTTTTTGCAGTTATCATATGAGGATGGAGCTATTCATGTTGTTTTTCTAAATGACATGAAAGGAAAATGTGTATTCTGGTTAACTATAAACCTAATTGATATGCTTTAAAGTTATAAAGTGGCATGCAGTTTGCCATATATTGCATCAATATAGATTTTCTCAGCCTATTTTTCTTCCATCCCAAAGTCTTAAGGGAGCCCACAACAAAGACTCACGTAGATTAAAAGAACCAAGAAACTAGAGTCTGATGCTTGACAAATGGGTAACAATATGAGAATAACAAAATGAACGTACATTAGATGGAATGTGAATTAACCACTATTATCCTTCGAATAAGTATTGAGTTGGTACACATTGTATTCAAGTTATGGTTGTCCCCATAGATGGAGCAGCCATCACCCTAACAACAATAGTTTGGAGCAAAATCTCATGTTCCCACTATTATCCCAGCATCAAGAGTTTTTCATGACAACACCACCCACGCAGCAACATGGGACTCCAATACTCTTAGTTTAACCAAATAAGGAGTTTTACTAGCCACTACACATGAATCAATGATATCCATTTCAATATGATGAACAATCCTAACAACATGAATCTTCATGAATGTCTGTGGATAAAAGATATCACAAAGGAGAAGATATGGTGATTGCAATAGTGAAAGTGGAATATCTTGAGTTACTATGCACATATGACTTTACATTGATTCATTCTCAACCCATTTTCAATGATGATGAGGCAACCGTGAAAGAAGTAATTGTTGATTGTGAAGATGGGTATTGACTATAACTTGTGAAACTAAGTGTGCCGCTAATTCTTTATAAATTATCTCATTGAGTGAGCAATGCTCCATGTCAATCATGTCTTGGAAGATAACATAACAAGATAACACATTTAAAGGTACATCTGTAAATGTGGCAAAGACCGAACCTACACCATACAAGGATCACGCAGATGAAGCTACAAATAAACAGGATGTGGGGGACGATAGACCTAGAGGAGGAAGACAAAAGAATTTTTCTTCACACATATTATGTCCTTTTACTCATGTTACTAATAAATATAGTCCTTCATTAATTAAACGAAAAAAGGAGAAATGAGGATAAATATTTTTTTAGGCTATATATAAAGTATCTATGGTTTGAATATAATATAATTTCCATGTTCATCATCGATATTTATGTTTAACAATAAAAAAAGATTTATAATATAGATTTTTGTTTGTTAGTTAAATATTTAATGATGTTGGCTAATCATTATGTTTAATTATTTTTTACACCTAACAAGAACCAAACATATTAATTTTTCTATGACTATTTTCATCATTTGTTAATTAAATACCTAATATAATACATAATATTATATAGTTAATCAAGCATTAATTAAATAAAAATAACTAAATATAATAAATATTAAAGCAAGGTTTAATATTCAATTAAGAAATACCATTAATTAAAATGACTATAGCAACAACAAGAATATCAACACTAAAAACTAGACCTTAAAGCATTAAAACAAATGTATAAGTATAAATATAATATAACATGTCTACGTACCTAAGTTAGCATACTTTAGAAATTTAAGTGTTTACATAGCATTAAGATCTAAAGCATGCATGAACGATGGTTTCTCAAACAAATGTTAGTCAATCACTTAGTTTAATAAATAAGAGTCCTCATCATTACTATCTTTCGTACTTCTATAATCTCTTTCAAAGTCGTCATCATCACTTTCAATGTTATTCTAATCTTATTCTACCTCTCTATTAAGAATGATGTTCATATATACTTCTTCCTTTTTATTGTCACCTTCTTTATATGCCCAAATTTTAATTTGTTTAAAAATAACATACAACCCAATGACAAGAGTTTAGGCATAATCCTCATGATAAATCTGAAATATTTTTTTAATTTCATCATCAATACTTATTGCAATTCCTTAGTATTACATAAAACTTTAGAAAATAGAGATTGGATTGGATATATTTAAGTTATATTCTCTATTATTTTTTGAGTCTCTACTTTAATATATTGGTAAAATTAATTTTGTAATTTTTTAAATAAAAATATACATACAAATTAACTTCTTGTATATAAATTTCACTTTCATTCATAATTGCAATAATCTTATCGTTAAAATATATTATTATATTTATATTTATTTTACTATAAAATAGTAAAGATAAAGAATAAAATGATAAGTTTCATGTATAATTCACTACAAATAACAAATAACTATTTATATATCATCATTTCAAAAGTCGTTAACAGAGACTTTTCTTTTTAAAAAATGTATTTTTCTTGCAAAATTAAAAAAAAAAAACTCAGCTAACAAATTTTTAAATTGAGTTGTATTTTAAAAAAAAAAAACTTACCAAGCTTTAGATGTATAAAGAAAAATTTTTGGCTATAAAATTTGTCAATAATAACTTTTATTTTTAACTTAGTTTTTATATTTTAAAAATTGTCAATGGTGTGTTTTTAGAAAACTATGTCGAGATAATATTTTTAGAAAAATCATATTAAAAAAACTGACCAATAATATTAGAACATATAATGGTATATATAGAATCTTACTGAAGCAGGTATTTTGTGTCAAATCATTTGCTATGCTTTTTTGAATGTAACTCTTTGAACGGAAAGTATGTTTTGACTTTTGAGATGATTTTCACAAGCATTCATTGAAATTCAGTGGAAATGCAGCATAAGTTCAAGTTCTAGCAACATATACACTACGGAATCATGAGGAAGTTACACGTTGCGACACAAAATTATAGATTTGTTTTATTTTAATTCCGCCTATTGAAAATATTAGTTGTTTTAATTTTTGACTTTATAAAATTTTAACTGTAATTTTATAAAACAATATTTATTTTAAGGTGGGCTTTATTAAATATTTATTTGATCAGATCTAATTTTAATAAATTTTAAAAAAATTGTAAAAAAATTAATATAAAAGAATAAAATTCTCTTATATCCTAACTCTTAACATTTTAAAGTTTTAAAGAAATTAAAGAAAAGAGTTTCAAATAAATGAAAAATGAAAAATAATTTTAGCTTTCATTTTATTATTTAATTTTTATTATTAATACGAATAGATAAAAAATTGATTAAATAAAATAAAAATGATTTTACTTTACTAAGTTATACTAAATTGAAAAAGTATATAAGAGTTATAAATTATTTTTATAAACAATTAATAAAATATTTTAATTATTTTTAATATAAAATGATAATAAATATTTTTTATAAACTTAAAGATCAAAATAAAAAATTTTACATAAAGATTAAGATATCAGACAATTACAATTTTAATAATTCAAATGTGAATTTACACCAGAATTAGATGACGAAAGCCGAAAGCGTGTTATTACAATGCGAGATTGGGAAACCGTGTTTTTGACTTTCTTTGTGAAATAACCAAACACAGTTTGTGGCAATTGCCCCATTCACAACGCAATCGTAATTAAGTCGTTTAAATAGATAGGAACAATTAGATCTTATTATTTAAAAGACTTAATTTTCACATCTATTTGAACTTACAATCATTACCTTACCATAAATTCCTTATTTTTTTCTTTCATTAAAAAAGACAACACTTAATTTATTCTATGCTTGAATTTAGTTAGGATATTTTAAGAGTAATTTAACTTTTAATTTATTTTCTTTAAAAGAGGACGATATGTAATTCTGAGTCATTTTTGTTTAAATTTAAATCCTTTTAAATTTATTATTTATATATCAATAACTTTAGATTTTTTTTTCTTTGACGATAAATCGTCAATGCATTGAAATTCGATAAACGGCACAATGACTTACCAATGAGGCTAAAGAAGCGTTGGGTCAATCAATGACCAGAAAGAGGTAACGAAGATCGAGTGGACGAGAATTCCTCATCCTAAAGAAAAGCGTGCCGACATAAGATATTGTTATATTTAAATAATATAATAATATATAAATAGTTAAGATTATTTTCTTAAAAAATTGCACATTTACTTTAAAAAAAAAACACATTACTTTTTAGAATATTTAAGTTCTATTTTATTACGTAATTGAAAATATTTCACTTTTCATAGAATTGACATCATTACGGTCAATCACAGGTCAAATATTAATTAGGATCTTGTAAATCAATGCATTAAATAGCATTGGTTAAAAATAATTAATAATAAATTTGTATTTGAAATTATGCTAAAATGCATTAAAAAGAACATAAGACAATTAAGCTTATGTTTACGTTTCCTGATAAAATGTTTATATTTTTAGCATTTTCTTGTTAAGTAGCTTTAATGACAAATTTAGACTAGAGGGAATATTCTGTTTGAACTAGAATATGATGGTATGGTGATTAGCGAAGGACTAGCAGATTCCAATGTAGAATTGGTGCTAAAGCGTGCTTTATCGCAGATATTATGAAGTATGTCTCGAAAAATTATTCTCAAAGCAATGCTTAACAATTTGTGATTATAAGGAAAGAAAGTAAATATGAAGATGTATCAATGAAAGAAAAATGTCAAAGTAATGTTATAAAAAAGGAAGATATAGTGAAGGAAAGAAAATGTGAAGATTTTCTTAAAAAGAAAAAATTAATTATAGGTGAAAAGAATTGTCAAGGAGATAACATATACAATTTATTTTAATGATAGTGAAGATTTTAAAAATGCATCTAGAAAGTTTTATTTTCTATAGGATATATATGTGGCTAGATGGATAAAAAAAAAATAAAAATTTGTCTGCTTGTAGATGAATAATATTTTCTTTCCTTTACACTTGTAAATATAAAAAGTGAAAACAAAATTTATTTTTAAAGAATTTATTGGATAACATTAGAAATCATATAAAATAGATATTCACAATAAAAAAAATTAGTGTTTTGAAGTCATTAAAGAGTAAAGTTCTATGAATATAGAATTTGTATTAAGCATGTTCATGCTAACATAAAAAAAATAAAAATAAAAAAACACTATAGTGAAGGTATTATGTTAAGGATAAAATGCTTATTGCATACAAAACTATCTACAGATGCATAGATATGAAGGATGGAAGACTTTAAGCAAATTTTAGTTAAAGTTTATGATTCACTATTAAGAATTAATTTAACATATTGAGATAAATCTCATTTCATTGAGTATGCTAAATGTGATATTATAATTAATAATATTTATTTGAATTTTAATGGTAAAATATTAAAAGAAAAAGTATCAACGTATAACTAGCATGTTTAAATAGATTTGAAGTTACTTGATAAGTATATATGCAAGAAATATATTGTTGTCAAAAAATAAAAAGGAAAAGGACAATTATGTCCGAAGACACTAAAAAGACTTGAAAAAAGAGGTTTTAGAATTTAGAATGTGTCCTACAATTTGAGTAGAAGATTTAAAATATGAAGTGCAGTTTAAACTTCAATTATAAAAAAATGATATTAAGTGATTGTTATATTTAGAATTCAACTTTTTTGTAACTTTTTAGAATTTTCAGTTCAATTTATGAACATTTTGAAAGACTTTTTTTTTCATAGATAAAATATATTTTTTACACGAAGTAAATTTATGTAACTACAACGATAACTACAAATAATAAATTAAGTATTATAAGTTTTATTGATATAAACATAATAAAATTGAATTTCATATAAAATAATGGTAGAGGCTAGCATGAGTTAGCATGTTAAGTAACTTACAAGTGAGTAACTATTTTTAAATCATTAGATATATTTTAAAATCTATAAACAGTTCATATCTTTTACCTGTAACTTAATAATATAAGTTTATATATATTTATCATTTAATCATTCGTAAGAATTTTTATAATTTCTCTTTAGACCTTCAAAACTTTTTATTTTATATCTTGAAAACCTTTTTGATGCATGAACTCATCTTCCTCAGCACATTCATAGGATACGTAGATTAGATTATCCCCGAGGATATCCAATTCCCTATGTTCAGTCTATCTATTTGAAATGAATACTTTAGGAAGACTGACTAAATTAAATGGGAATAACTATAGGACAAGGTCAATAGATGCATATGAATATGAACAAGCTAACATCAATCCGCCTGACAGGATCCGATCATTCTCAGACCGTGGTGAAGGGTGAAGGAGGGATTTCGAAGACTATGTGTTAAGCATAGTGACATCTTTCATAAATAAAGAGCTGAATTGATGCAAGAATGATGCGATTGAAGGGTTCACTCTATGGAAGTTCTCCCCCACTTGAAAGCTAAATAAGGATACAGGTAAATAAGTTATTGTATTCAATTCTTAGCAGAGGTTTCTTCCATCTAATTCCTTGAAGTACTTTGCTCACCTTCGAAGAGTGAAATAATCATTCAAAGCAGACTAACTAAAGGGCAAAGGAGCTTAGAAGTGTGAGGGTGGTGGAGTGAACAAGGTATGAATGAAATCACTTAGATAGAAGCATGTTGGATGACAGCCCCTATCTCTTATCAGATACGTAATGACAACAATAATAGATTCTTCACAAACCCTATTTTTGAAGTTAATGATTTTTAGAATTAATACCTTTATATTCACTCTTACAATTTCAATTCATCATTTATATTGATATATTATTCAATGCTCTTTTAGATCTTTCTCATGTTCTCCCTATATAATGGTTGATTTACATTGCACAAATTCTACAACTTTAGCTTAAGTTGTTTTTCTTTGCTTAAGCTAAAATTATGGACCAAAAATTACTCACTGGAAGTAATTCGCTTAAGCGAGAGATAAATAACTTAAGCCATGAAATATAGTACAATTTTAGCTTAAACAATGAATATTAGCTTAAGTGAATATCAAGGTAAATAAACTTCCATTATAACCAATATAACTTAAGCAAAATTACTACGACTTAAGCGAAATATGAATTACGTCTTTCAATTCTCCACTCTTTCTTCTTCTCCCTTTATTTTTTAGACTTGAAAAGTTCAATGAGCACCTGCATCTTATTGAGAATTATGAACTTGATGCATAGAACTTGCCAGAAGAGTACCTGAAACCAACAGAAGGAGAGTTGACAACAAAGACTAAATTTTAACTTCTTAACATTTTAGGTTATAAATAAATAAATAAAAATCCTTATGTGAATCCACAAAGTATATTTTGAAATTAATATGTATAAAAAATTCTCATTGATAATTATATAAAAAATTTACCATGTGAAAGAAAAAGAGCTCAGTCAAGGTCTATGCAGTCTCTATGCATGTCTCTTCATAGGTTTTATCACAAGGAGGAATAGACTATGAAGACTATATAATAATTTTTTTATTTTATATTTAACAATATATGAAAATTTTATCATGAGGTATGCAAATTATGAGAAAATAATTAGTCTAAAGAGTCAAGACATGAGAAAAGGATAAACAATAGAGACTATAATATGTAGGAATTAAAGAAGCTTTTAAAAGTATTTAAATTTGTTAAGCAAATTCTTGCAAAGGCAGACATTATTGTTGAAAAGTTTGTTAAGATAATTTGTAAGTGAATGCAAATTTTAATGTCATAAGTAAGTTTTATATGATAAAATGTAATATTTGAATTATATAGTTTAATTAATTACTTAATCAATATTTTTTTTTATGTTAAGACTTTTGCCATAAATTTAGCATTTGTGTGTTAGATTCATTTATGAGCTTAAGCGAATGTTAAGTCTTAGATTAGCTTAAGTCAAAACCTATGAGCTTAAGTGAATGTGTGTTAGATTCATTTATCTCTTTTATTCGCTTAAGCTCATATGTTTTGGCTTAAGCTAATTTTGACAAAAAATTTAAATTAATCTCAATCTTTAATTAGCTTAAGCATATATTTGTTAGCTTAAGTAAATTTGACGAACAAATTAGATTAATCTCTATGTAAATTTAGCTTATGCGAATAACTCCGGCGTAAGCTAAATTTACAGCGAAGTGAATTCGTGTGTTATTTCTAGTTCAACAAAATCTCTTTAATCATCACCCTTATTCTAATCAAACAAAAATAATGATTTTTAAGATAATTGGGATGAGAATACAGTATTTTCAAATAGGAAAACCTTACAATTGAGTGTATAATAATCGAAAAGGAAAATAATTATGTGGGTTTAGAGTTTATAATAGATATGACAAACGAGTTTGCAAACTATTAAGGAGTAGAAATAAAAAAAATTGAAATAAAAAAAAAATTGAACAAATTTTCTATGACAAGATTTCAAAAGAGGATTACTTGATTTTTTCTTCAAAAATAAAGATGAGAGTGAGTTTGAGAAAATATGATATAGTTTTACGTGAATAAGCAATTATGTTCATTTTTAATCTTAAAAAAAATTTATGTTAAAGAATGACCTATTTTAAATATTTAAAAGATTTATATCCTTTATCTGCAAAATTTGATAAGGATTAATTTTTAAAACTATTTATAGTAAGTCATTTTGCTAACTTATTTATGAGTTATCTAATATGTTAACTCATGTTAACTTTCACCGAAAATAATTAAATTTTTTATAAATATAAAAATATAAAAAATTTATTTAATTTATAATTTTAACTTCTAAAATTTAAAATAAAATAAATAAATAATAAAACTATTGTAACAAAAGAGAGTGTCTACTGAATAAATTTTTCAAACCATGTATTCGATTTCGCTGATCTAAATGTTAAATCAATCAGAATTCTCTAATACAACTGAATGAAGATCCAATAACAATCGAAAAATATGGATGTAGGAACATAAAAACGATTCGAATTTCCTTCATCGTCTATATTTTTCTTACCCTGCATTGCTTTAAAACCAATTTTAGCTTCTTTATGCTTTGGGTTTGAAGTTGTTTAATTATACAACACTTTTCTTAGCTTTGAGTTGAAGGCATTTCCTTTGGAATTCTTGAAGGAGCCACACAAAAAAGCATCTTGTCAAATGTCAAAGGCGGTGTCTGATGTGAAAACTCACTCGTTATAATCAACCCTTCATTCACTTTTCATATAACAAATAGCGATATATTTTACTCATTTCAGTATATGTTCACATTTATATTCAATATAAAACGTAATGGTTACGTCATTAATTCCCACCCAGCCATTTCTCCTGTTAATATATTATCATATTTTTATATAATTAAAAAAATAAATATTTATAATTTATTACAAGGATCTTTATTTTCGTAAATTCTAAAAACATATATTATATTAATTTTAATATATATAAACAATATATTAAATAATTTAAATTAATATTAAATTATATATATAACTTATCGAATTTAAACTTTTAATTTAATAATTAATTTTAAGATTAAATATAAACTTCCCCTTTGAGAATTTAACAAAATCATGTAAAGTTGGCTCAATAAATTAAATTGAATAAGTTTATTAAGTTATACGTTTATATTATAAAATATTAAAATTAGGTTGAGTTTAAGTATAGAAAAATAATTATTTTTATTAAAAATAAATACTTTTACTATACTATGAAAGTATGGTAAATATTTTTTAATAAAATTTTACCATTTTAGAGTACTTAAATTTAATCTTAATTTTTTTTTATCAAAGTATGTAAATATATTTTATTTTATTAATTAATATTATGTACTTACTATTTTCATGATTAAATAGAAAGTGTATTTAAAATAATTAATCGATTTATTTATCTTGTACAAACTTGTAAAAATTAAATTTTATTAATTATATCTTCGCACATAATAAATAAATCAATGATTAATATAATGAAAATAAAAAAATGCATATACATGCTTCATATGAGTAAAAAGTTTAAAAATTTATTATTATGCAGCCTGAACTTTAACATTAGATACTAGTAAATTTTATTACCATGGATTAATTCATTTGAGCATAAAGTCTCAAAAATAATTCTGTTTGAGTTAGATAAAATTATTATTAATAATAAAATTTTTCTTTTAAATATTTAATTATTTAATTGAAACTCTAAATTAAAATTACAGTTATAAATTAATTCACGGACTTGATAAAATAAATTGATATATTTAATTATTAAGTGAAATAAGATTCATATTATATTTAAAAGTTTTAAATATACACACAAAGAACTGCTCCTAACATCTTTTTTCTTTTTCATACTTTTTTTATCCACCCTTCTTGTTTAGTTGTCGACTCACGCAAATTTAAAAAAAAAAAAAGAAAGATTGGTTGAGGAAAGGGCTGAAAGGAGTGCCCACACGTTACTCTCGCTTTCTCTTGGTCGGACTATATTTATCTATTCATGTCCTTATTACCATGAAGAGTGGGTGAGCATTCAATTTCAGTGCATTATTAGCTATACGCGTTACCATTCAATTCTTAAATACTGCAACTTCAGTTTTAATTTATCATTTTTAAAAAATTATCATACAATTTTGTTTTATAGTGTTTTATATCCTTTTGTTAATTATTAATTAATCAATTATTTGACTAAATTACATTTTTAATATTTAAAAAGATATATATTTCATAATTTAAAATTATGTTAAAAATTAATTTGCACTATAGTTTAATTGATATTAAATTTTTTTGTTAAAAAATGGTTAGAAAAGAAAATATAATCTAATTTTTATTAAATTTATTTTTTCTTATTATTTGAATATTTATTTAATACTAATTTTCTAATTACTTTTATGTTTTAATTTTTTTAAATGTGATTAAGCTATAAGTCATTTATATCATGTACATTTTCAATAAAAATAATAATTTTTAATATTAAAATAAATTCTTAAAAATCTTATAGCAATTATAAATATTTACTATTCTATATAAAAATACATTCACTCTATCGAGCTTAAGTAATTGAAGAACTAGTAAAAAAAAAAAGTTAAAATCTTTGATTATATGAAGTAAAAATATAAGATGCATTTGGCTGAAAACAAAATATGTAGAGTTATGTTAGAAGTTAGGAAAATAGTTGAAGACAATGAAAAATAACAATTTGATAAGTTATGAAATTAAGCTTCAAAGTTGTTAAGTATTAATCCTGGGTAAACAGTAAAAATAAATACTTTATCTCAATTTAATGGACCTCTACAATTTCAAAGAATGTACATATGCTTAGAAGAATGTAAAAAAAAAAACTTTTAAAAAAGGTTGTAGATCATTAATTAGTCTCAATGGTGCTTTTATCAAAGAATGTTATGGAGAACAACTATTATCTGTTATAAGACAAATATATAGGTAATATCATATGCAGTGGTAAATATTGAAAACAAAAATAACTAGAAAGGGTTTCTCACACTTTTGTACAAATATCTAGGAGATTGTTTGCAATATAAATAGAACTTAATTTCTGACATGCAAAAAGTAAGTTTGCAAGAACTAACTTGCTTTTTTTTAAAAAAATTTGAAGAACTTTTATGATTGATTTAAAAATTTTTAGGGATTAATTTGCTTTATTATACTTGCAAGGGTTGATATTGGCTTTGCGAGAGTTTATGGCTAGAGCCAATCACATATTTTGTATTTGGCATTTGTGATAAAATTTCACTAAAAAATGGAAGGATAAGGAGTTAAAGTTTCTACTATAGGAAGCTGCTAGATCCATAACTATCTCCCAATTCAAACACAAAATGAACAAAATCAAGGCAATTTATTGGAAGGCATAAGAGTATTTTGATAAGTGGTCAAAAGAAACATAAACAAAACATAATTTTCTGAATGACCTAAGATTGAAAAAACCAGCAACAACAATTGTGAGGTGTTTAATGCTAAGGTGGTAGCACCTAAATCAAAGCCCGTTATAACTATGTTGAAAGACATTTGAGGTTATATAATAACCACAATTATATGCAACAAGATCAAATTGGGTTCTCACATGGATACATTATCCCCAATTCAATAGTGTAGACTAGAAAAGGAAAAGAAGGATAGTGACAAATGGACTCTTATATGGTCAAGTAATATCATTCAACACTATATATTTCATATATACTAGCATCACCACTCTAATAATGTTTAGAGGTGTTTGCGCATAGGTGATGATAATGGACATAAGTTTGAAGTTCAATGCTAGCCTACCAAAGCTATTGTCAACTTAGGCACTTAAACTTGTCAATTTTGGCATCTAAAAGGTAACATACAAATTATTTGCACAGCACAACATTTCAATTAAAAACTAACATGCATTTTTATATGTTATAGATATGTCATGCAAACATGCAAAAGTTGTTATTGCATTCAAGAATGAACAACCTGAAGATTATTGTCATGGTTGGTTAATCATGACTTCATATATGATTACATATAACAACTTTGTGCAATATGTACATGACATGAAATTTTGGTCAAAGACAAATCAAATTTCACCAATACTTGCTCCTATCAAGAAAGTTGTTGGCAAACAATATCTTTTCTAGTCAATAAGTTCCTAATGGAAAAAAAAACATAGAAGAAAGAATATAAATGAAAAAGAAAAAAAAGAAAAAAGTTAATTCAAAGTCTCATAAGTTGAAAAAAAAGGTAGTAGGGCATAAATGTTTAATATATATAGAGAAAATTCGCCATAACGAGTTTTGATAATTTGTACCCATAAAGAATTTGGATATTTCAATCTGCTCTACACCCACTTTCCTAATAAGCTCATATTGAACCAAGCCACATTCTTTATCCCAAGGCCACCTTCTTTTATAGGTTTACAAACTTGGTTTCATTTTATCCAACAAATCTTAGAGGACTCCTTAACCCCACTCCATAAAAAACATCTTTGAATCTTCACCACCTCTTTAATAATAGATGGAGACATTTTCCAAAAAGACAAATAATGTAAAGGGAGACTATTTAGGACAACATTAAGAAGAGTTACCCTCCCACAATAGAAACATATTTATGTTTCTAAGAAGTCAATTTATTACACAAAACTTCTAACAAACGCTCTCAAGCCATTACACCTAGGCTTATCACCAACGTACAGCCCCAAATAACGAAAAGGCAAAGTCCTCACCTTACAATTTAAAAAAGTGGCCGCCGTCAATAGAAAATCTTAGTCCACATTTACCCCAATCAAACAACTCTTATGAAAATTAACCTTCAAACTTGAAATTAATTCAAAGCAACGTAACACTGCCTTTACTATCCATAAATTTCTCTTAGTTGCTTCTCCTATCAATAATGTGTCATCCGCAAATTGAAGCAATGAAATTTCAAGTCCCTTGCCCACCTTAATTCCCTTAAAAAGGCCTTTTGCTCCACACTTCGCATTAAACCTCCTAAACCTTCAGCCATTATAAAAACAAAAATAGTGAAAGGGGATCACTTGTTTAAGGTCTCTCCCAATCTCCACCTCATTCGTTAGGGAACCATTCACAAGAACCAACAAATGACCTCTGCACATGCAAGCCTCCATCCAATTTACCCATCTTTCTCCAAACCCCATCTTCCGTAGCATATATATAATACATACCTCCAACCCACCAAATCGTATGCTTTTTCATAATCAACCTTCAAACAAAGCAACTCTGCCTCATTTTTTTGACGTAGTCCATCACTTCATTGGTTACAAGTACACTATCAAATAAGTTTCGACTTGGTACAAAACTCAATTTTTGGTCATTTATAATATCATCCAACATCCCCTCATCCTATTAGTGAGCACCTTGGAAATGATTTTATACAGGCAACCCAGTAAAGATACTGGCTGAAAATCTCCTAATCCTTGTGGACTTTTAGATTTAGGAATTATTGTGACAAAATAAGATAACAAACCTTTAAATACAACCGCATTTATGTGAAATTCCACTAGCATTTGCATTAAATCATCCTTCACCAGATCCCAAAATGCTTTCAGAAAGGTAAAATTGAAACCATCTGGTCTTGGACTCTTGTCACTGTCACATTCTTGAATCACACTAGTCACTTCCTCCACAAAAAATATCTCTTCCAACCCCACCTTATTCTCATTTGTGACAACAAGCAACCTAATATTATCAATAGTCGGTCTTTCCCACTTCCTTCCTGCAAACTGATCACCAAAAAAATTCAAAAAACCTCCTCCACCTCCTCAAGCCAACGCCTATCAACATACAAAGTCAAAATTTAATTGCATCTTCGACGACCTCTTATACATGCATGAAAATACTTGAAGTTCCAATCCCCCTTCTTAGACCATTTTTTTCACGCCTTTTGAGCCAAGAGATTTTTCTTAATATGACAAGCAGCCAAGATATCACACACCAAAGATTTTTGTTGTATAACTTCGTCTGCTGTTAGACCCTACGTTTCACTTTTAATATCCAAGTCATGTAATGTTGCAGTACTAATTCTGATATTCTCTTCCACATCTCCAAAACTACTTTTATTCCATAATTTCAATGTCGCTCTAATGTTAAACAACCTTCCTTTAACACACTGTGCTGCCCATGACAAACAAACATCCTTATTCCAAGGTTGTGTTACAACAGTTCGCAACTCCTTGTGATATAGCCAATAATTGTTAAATTGAAAGTTTTAGGTCCCCAATTCAATGACTTATGCTTAACTAAGAGTACGCAGTGGTTAGACACATCACGTGGCATAACTTACACCACCGGATTCCCCCATAACCTCACCCTCAATCTTTCGAAACAAGTACTCTA
The DNA here is from genome assembly GCA_024086825.1 of Abrus pulchellus subsp. cantoniensis. NCBI lineage: Eukaryota > Viridiplantae > Streptophyta > Magnoliopsida > Fabales > Fabaceae > Abrus > Abrus pulchellus. Next base: position 14,528,369 of record CM044050.1, read on the forward strand.
TTTAATCTGCTCATCACACGTCCATCTCCACGCCTCCAAGTAAACCTCCTACCAATCAACGATAAATCCACTACTTATATATAAGAAATAAATTGATTAAATTTCGCAATCTCTTGCGAATCACCATTCCCAATTTCTCCTCTTCTCTCCTCTCTAACTCTCACCGCATTAAAATCACTTATCATGCACCACAAACCATCACCAAACCACCATTTAGACAAATAAATTAGCCCACAAGAACCTCTTATCAACCAACCGGCAAGGCGAATAAACATTGGCAATCCTTATAATTTGTTTCTTCTCCCTACATTCTAAACAGACACCCACAAAACTAGAACCACAAAAATGATATTGTAATTTATCTCTCATTATATTCTAAACAGTAAGAATTCTACCACTATTTTCTATTGCAGGCCACACAATCTAATCAAAATCTTCATCACTCAAAAGTTGGCAATACAATTCTTGTGAACAAGCTTCCATCTTTGTCTCTTGAAGAAACAAAATATCAACACCCTCTTGCCGTATCATTTTTGCCACCCATTACTTTTTAACCCTCCCTCTAACACCTCTAACATTGAATGAAATTAACTTCATAAGGAAACACCCACACCACTTTCCACCGCCACAACATTTCTATCTCTAATCTCCAAATTAATAATTTTACCAATCACTTCTTCTACATTCCCTTGCACCACAAGTCCGAGCTCTTCTCCATCTTCTAGTTTTTTTTTTCCATATGTCGCACTGCAATTTTTGCTCCACCTGCCATTGAAGTAGTCATCTCCTCCGCACTCTTCGCATAAAAGCCTGATCTTTGTCTCTTCGAACCAATCCATTAGGACAACCTCGAATAGTCTATAACTTTCTTCCAAGCCTGTATCACATATACTTAACTTGAAAGACATTAAACCTCCAGAAAATTGAAGTGACAGATTAAGAGTGACTTAAGTTTCATATATTATAAATAAATAGATAATAATCATAATACTATAGTGTAAAAGTAAAACTATTATATAATACATAATTTTTTTAAATTTTCATACAAAAATATATAATAAATGTATGTATAATACTTTTTTTAATTAAAAATAATAAAATATAAATTTTTTTTACACTAATAAAAGTTTAAAAACTCTTACACTTAATTTAAATATTTTATTTAACTTAAAATAATAAATTATAACTAGACTCATAATTAACTATTACATTGTACAACATTTGCAAGTAGTCTAACTTCATACACAACACCGTGAAAGTAAGTATGAAAGCAATAAATGTCACATACTACCCACAACGCGTATGGCTCTTAACTATAATTTTAATTTCTTAGTTTTGATTATTTATATTTATTTTTCAATTATTTAAATGAAGCCTTTCATATTAAAATCTCATTTGATAGTAAATAAAGATATAATAAAAACATAATATATAATTAATTATATAAATTAAAAATATGAAACATTTAAATTCAAATATAGCAAAAAAATTTAGTTTAATTTATTTATATATATATATATTTGAAAATTCATATAAATTAAGGATATATTTACTATATTTTTATTGATCATTAATAAAATTTTAGAATGAAAAATATAATTAATTAATAAATTATAAAAATTAAATATTAGTAATTAGAATTAAAAAAGGACTAAAATAATATATAAATTAAAATATAAAACCTAAAAATATAATAAAACCTAGAATAAAAAAGATGGAATGACAAAAAAAGAAAATAAAAAGCTAGTATGCTTGGCCTTGGCGCATGGAAGTTGTCACGGTCGAGTTGATAGAAGACAAACCTGAAAAGAAATATAGAAAGCGATCTTGTTCCCAACTAATTTATAGCATGTTTGAATGTCACTGGATATTTAAAATATATATATAATATTAAAAATAGTGGTATTTCTCAAACTATAATTGAAAACTTTTTTCTTAGAAAATACAAATACACCGTTACATATTGCTGCATCTCAGTACTTCCCCTTTACCAACGCCATGATTCATGAATAGAACTTCTGTTTCCACGACACGTGTGTATACTCTCTTGGTTTGCTTTTCATCATTCTCAAACTGAACCTTACCATAACCAAAGACCACACCACAACTCACAAGCATGTGTGGTAGCGACTCATCCTATTCGGTTCATGTCTCTATCATCTGAATGTATTTCAATTTTTTTCTACAAAATTCAATTGCTTGGGCTTTGTTAAATTCTCTTTCTCTCTTTCGTAATTTTTGCACAAAGCATAGTTCAAATAATCCAAATTTCAGAAAGAGAAAGTATATTTAAGCAGGGAAGTTTTGGGTTTGAGGTCAGTTCCATTTATTGGTTATGCTTCTTCCTCTTTCCATTTTTTTTTTTTTCTGATACCATGAAATATTGGATTTTTACCAAAACTGGGTTTTCTTAATCATCAAGTTTCCATCATTTCTATGATCATGAAACTGGGTTTCGTTTTTTAATCTCTGTACATGGCTACTATCACAGTTTCTCTCTCCAAACGCATGGGTTTCACTTTCACCTTGCTGTTCTTGAACACCTCGTTTTTCACGGTGGTGGTTTGTGCTTCACTTGTCGGTTATTTCCACTCTTCAGAACTTCTTTTTACAAGGAGCAACCACTTTGCCTTTGGTGGTAGTGGTGAGCATGATTGCAAGAGCTTCCACAGCCTAGGTGACTACAAAGCCAAGTGCTTGTTCTTGAAATCCAATGACCCGTGTGTCTCTCAGGGCTATGTTGATTACCTTTACCTTTTCTATTGCAAATTTGGGGGATTACCTCTATTGGGTCACTCTCTTTTGTTTCTCTGGCTTTTGGTTCTGTTCTATCTGTTGGCTAACACTGCTTCTGAGTACTTTTGTCCCTCTCTTGAGAATTTGTCCAAGCTGTTGAGGCTCTCTTCTACAATTGCTGGGGTGACTCTCCTCTCTCTTGGCAATGGTGCTAGTGATGTTTTTGCCACCCTTGTCTCTTTCAACGGGAGTGAGACCCGCGACATTGGCTTTAACACTGTGCTTGGGGGTGCTTCCTTTGTGTCCTGTGTTGTGGTGGGAATAGTAAGCATTTCAATTCGGCATCGGGGAATTCGGGTTAAGAAGTGGGCATTGATAAGAGATGCGTGTTTTCTTCTCTTGGTTCTTCTGTGTTTGTTCACCATTTTGATCACTGGCGAGATCAATGTTACTGGAGCAATTGCCTTTTGCTTGATGTATGTGGTGTATGTGTTTGTTGTTTATGTCTCATCTGCAAGAGGGAAAGGTGAACGTAAAAATGCTGAAAGTATTGGTGATTTGAGTCGTGGCGATGGGAGTGATTTAGGTGTCCCTTTGCTCAGTGGGATGGAGAAAGGACTAATTGATTCTGCTGCAAATGGAGCTCAGGAATGTGACATCAAGATTGAGAGGAAATGCTTCTGTACACAATCTTCGATGTGTAGAATGGCACTTTTTGTATTGGAGATGCCCCTTTACTTGCCTAGGAGATTGACAATTCCTGTTGTTTGTGAAGAGAGATGGTCCAAATTGTATGCAGTTTCTTCTGCTGTGCTAGCACCATTTCTCTTGTCATCCTTGTATAAGGAAAAAAGCTTCAAATCAAGCGTTATAGTTAATGGAATTGGATTGTTGGTTGGAATTATATTAGGGGTAACTGCATTTTTCACAACAAAAGTCTCAAGTCCACCAAGAAAATACTTGTTTCCTTGGCTTGCAGGAGGGTTTGTGATGAGTGTGACTTGGAGCTACATCTCAGCTCAGGAATTGGTGGGGTTGTTGGTTTCACTTGGTTACATATGTGGAGTTAGTCCTTCCATACTGGGATTTACAGTTCTTGCTTGGGGTAATTCACTAGGGGATTTAGTTACAAATTTGACAATGGCTTTAAATGGTGGACCTGAAGGTGCTCAAATTGCAATATCAGGGTGTTATGCCGGCCCTATCTTCAACACATTGATTGGATTGGGCTTATCTCTTGTTAGCACTACTTTGTCGGAGTACCCATCATCTGTTGTGATCCCTAGAGATCCATATCTATGGGAGACAGTGGCACTTTTGGTGGTTGGATTGGTTTGGGCACTTGTTGTTTTGATTAGAAGAGATATGAAGCTGGATGCACTCTTAGGAGGAGGGCTTTTAGTTATTTACTTCATTTCTCTTTTTCTGAGGCTGATTCAGACACTTGGGTCTCTCCAATTTCAGGATATGTTAGCCCTAGTCTTCAAAAGATGATAGGAATTGATAATCTGTCATCAGATTGGTATAGCTACTCGCAACTGACATTACCTTCTGTAAAGGAACTATATATTATGCAACTATTATAGGTAGGCCTAATTTGTTCCACTGCTATTTGTAACTATCTTTCCTCGGCTAATGCCATTTTCAATACATCCAGATCACACAATTACATTTTGGGTACTCCCTTGTGAGATATTTTTATATATAAACTATCATTTGATCATAATTAATTTTGTTTTGCTTAATTTCCCCAATATAGTATTACTTAGTGAAATCCTTGCAGAGGAAAAGCATAATAACGTTCCTAGCTTTAGCCAAGTGGATGCATTAGTCAACATCTAATCCACTCCACATATTGAAAGTTAAATTGAAGAAGAATAGCGATATACCTTTCTAGAGATTCATGATAGGAAACGCCAAAATGGTAACCATCATTCCATCAAATATTGATGTGAGGTATTATTCTTCACCGAACCAACGGGATGCTTTTATACTACATCAATGGATTATAACCTATGATTGTTCTCGTAGTTTCGATGATATGAACATGGGTTTGGAGATTATTCTTTGCAAATTGGAGAGGTTTGTCGGTGTGATGGATAAGCCTCGTTAGTGTTTCACAATGTTTCTTGCTGCTTTTGCTGCTTACGTGGTGTAATGGGCCAAGGTACTAATGAACACCCCATAGGCCATACCCAAGTTACGTTTGGGATAAAATCTACCCTAATTTAACCTAAATTTAGTTACTCTGGATCAAAGCGTATAGTCTAGATTACAACTATGTATTTATAAATATTTAATGTATCTAAAATTTGATATAGATGATCAACATGATAATATTGCATTATTTAACAATTAAATTGGTAAAATTTATTTTTTATAAAAAGTTATTAAATAAAATAATCCTTACAACAATTATTTCTAAAATAATTTGATCCCACCTTAGGGAAATTTTTTTTTTTAAAAAAAGAAAATTTTTAATTTGGAAAAATCTTAAAAATTATTTATTCATAGAAGATTGCTTTATTGGTAATTCATAAATAATATTATTGTGTCTATTATTCGTTGAAGAAATTTGAATAACGATTAAAAAATTAGAACATATTTAACGGTAATATTCGTTAAATTTCTTAATTCTTTGTTACATGGGTCCCACCAAAATATATTGCTTTTATTTTTACTATTTTAACAATTTCATCAATTATTCTCTAACGATGGAGCATTAAAAATTTTGCTGAATAAGTTCTATAAGCTACTTCATATCTCCTAAATATCTATTTTATTTCAAATTAAAATTTATAAATCAGATTTATTTTAATTTTAATTTAATTTAATAAAAATGTAACTAATTTATTTATATATGTTTTTTTATGAAATAAGGTTTTAAAACAATAACATGTAGGTAATAAAGTATAATTTTGTTCAAAAACTAAAATAAAATAGAGATATGGGGCTTAATGCAATCATAGTTGTAAATCTTCAATACAGGAAGGCAAGGGCTATAGTTTTTTCACTTCAATAATTTTTGCTAATTTTTACTTCAATATTTAAGTAAATCTCCACTTTAACTTTTATAATTATAAGTTTTGAATTATTTTAATTTTATAAAATATTTATTGTAGGTTTTGTTTGAGGTGGTGGTAAGTTTTTATTTTCTGATTTTTAAATTAAAACATGTTTAACTAAAATTGAGTTGAGTTGCTTTTCAATTTATTTTTGAAAATATTTAACTCAATAATTAAAAAAAAAAACTTGTTTGGATTTTAGTTATAGAAATCTCTTTATTTTTATTTTGCACTCACTAATGTTGTCAACACCTAACAACAATCCATTGTTGTTGACACTAGGAGTGTTGATCAATTCATTGAATTCAATGCAAATCACAAAAAAAAAAAAAAAAAAAAAACTAAAAACTTGAAACTAAACAAATTAATAACTGCAAAAACAATTTTCCTTGGATTAAATTTTGGATCCCATTTTAAAAAACGATTCAATTAACTCTAAAATATATAATTCTATTTATAAAATTAATATTTCACTCATATTTTTAAGTATACTAATAAAATTATAATATTTAACTATTTTTATGGATACATTTTATTATTTTTATGATTATATTATATAAATATTTTTTAAATAATTTAAAATTATTCTTGTATATCATATTTTTGTCTATAAATTTTATATTTTATACAAATATTAGCTTTATTTACAAATAATGTAGAAGAAACGATAAAACAATTTATTTATTATTTTGTAATTAAAAATTAAAATAAAATCACATAAACTGAATTATCTAATTCAAATATTTTTAATTAGATCAAACTGAATTGAATTTAATTTCAATTTGATTCAACTAAACCATGTTACAATTTTATGATTAAAATCAATGATTTTTTTTTTTGTTAGAAAATTTATCCAAATTGTACTTCTAATTCACATTATATGCTTCCTCGCTTTTACGACTAACTATCTTTATCAATATCACTATTATTTTATTTTTTAATAGACAAAACATATATTATTAGAGAGAGTTCAAGAGAAATTCAAAACTCATATACACAAAAGAAAATTACTTACTCAGAGAAATAAAAAGTAAAAATATATTTATACTAAGTTAAGACGGATGTAATTTCGTAAATTCAAATACTAGTCAGCTAACAAAATAGCTTCTTCCTTACTAAAAAGTGATAGTTATTTTAAGGACCTCAGAATAATAAAATCTAGGACTTCCCTCTCATCCAAAACACCATTGAAAAACACAATTTTATTTCTATGTAACCACAAAGACCACACTGTACTTACCAAAATAATTAATAAACATATTCCTTCTCTTTTACTACAGCCAACACCAACTCAAGAAAGCAAGTAAGTCGATAAATCTAAAGGCAAAACCAGTGAGAATCCAAGCCAACGCGTAGTAAAGTACCAGATTTGAGATGAAATTGAGCACGTTAAAAATAAATAAGTTAGAAGTTCCTCCAAACCATGACAGAAGAAACAAGTTATATCATCAATTTGAACACCATGATCAATCAGCAAACCTTGCATTCAACAACAATTACCAAGAAAGTACCAGACACTTAAGGGGGATCTTCCCTCTCTATAGCCTTTGCAAGACATCTGCCGTACATTGATCTATACTATTAGGACCACCAAAAAGTTCAAACAGCTATGAATACTCAGATTACATTGAATAACAACCTGAAAAATCTGCCCTCCATACCCATTTATCTTCTTGTAGTATCTTAATAGAAACCCCATCCACAAGTTCCAACAAAATATTAAAGCTTGAAATCTCATGTTGAAAGAGTCTTCTTCACCAACTAACATCCCAAACTTACCTAGTGCCATCATGAAAACCATTCTCCAATACACATGATTTAGCATTCCTCGCCACCGCAAACAATTGTGGAAATGTCTCATACAATTGCACCCCGCCTACCCACTTATCTCTCCAAAAAAGAGTGTGTAAACCTGCACCCACACTCTTATCAAACTTCTCATCCAGCCATGAATTCCCTTGATGAATAACCTTTAGCAAATCACGCCACCACAAAGAATATCTGTTGTGGACTGATGAACGCTGAATAGAAGAAGCTAATCTTCCATACCTAGATTCCAACACCCACACCTACAATGAATTAGAACAATTAACACCTCGCCACAACTATTTACCAAGAAGCGCCCAATTAAATTATTGCACATTCCTAATGCCCAAGCCACCATTCTTTTGCGGTCTACGTACCGTTTCCCATTTCACCCAGAAAATTTTAGATCCATCCTTAACACCTTTTCATAAAAAAATTCGTTAGATGGTGACAATCTCCTTTATCACCGACTTTGGCACCTTAAAAAAGGATAACAAGTGCAATGGCATAAAATTAAGAACGACATTAATTAAAGTCACCTTGCCTCCAATCGATAAATACCTATGTTTCCATGACTCTAACCCCTTTTTAAGAGCCTCTATCACACCTTTTCATGCACTAAGCTTTCTCGGATTAACACCTAACTGTAACCCAAGATACTTTAATGGAAAACTATCAATCTTACAATGTAGGTACTTTGTAGCCAAGTTTTCAAAGTCATCACCAGTGTTAATCCCCAATAGACAACTTTTATGAAAGTTAATTTCCATACCTGACATTAATTCAAAGCTACACAATACTGCTTTTAAAGTCCACAAGTTCTGAACCGAAGCCTCTCCCATAATCAATGTGTCATTCGTAAACTACAGCAAAGAAATATCCAGTCCCCTTACCCCAATTTTCACACCAGAGAACAACCCACAAGTCACTGCCTTCCGCATAAGAACTCCTAACCCTTTCGTTGCCACAAGAAAAAGAAAATGGGTAAGAGGATCTCCCTGTTTTAGGCCCCGTTCAATGTAAACCTCCAATGTAAGACAACCATTAATCAAAGTTGATAGGCTATCCCCACACACACAAGCTTCCATCCAACTGACCCATTTTTCTGAAAATTCAAAGCCATGTAACATAAACAAAAGATATCCCCACTCCACCGAATCATAAGCCTTCTTATAATCAAGCTTTAACATAAAATTCCTCTTGTTATACCATCGCACATAATCAACTACTTCATTAACCATAAGCACACTATCTAACATGTTTCTTCTCGGGATAAAGACTGATTGTTCTTCTGAAATTCCTGAATCCAAAACCCTTTTCAACCTATTTGCCAAAAGCTTAGAAACAATCTTATAAAGACAACTTAATAATGAGATGGGCCAAAAATCAAATATCTATTATGGGCAAGACACTTTTGGCACAAGTGCTAGAAAGTAAGATAACAAAGACCTAGGTAGTTTCTCATTTCTACAAAATTCAGTAAGCATACACATCACTTCTTCCTTGATCACTCCCCAAAACCTCTTAAGGAACACAAAATTGAAACCATAAGGCCTCAGACTTTTATCCCTCACACTCCAAAATCATCCTTTCTACTTCCTCTTCCGAAAAAGTATTAACAAGCCCCTCATTCTGTAGAACAGAGACTCTCGGTAAATCATTAATATTAATAGTAGGTCGAAGCTAACCTCTACTACTAAAATGAGCTGCAAAATAGGACACCACATCTGCTTTAATCTCATCAACCTCTTCTACACATCTCTCTCCAATTTGAAGCGCATGTATATTATTGCGTCGTCTCTTCCCATTAACACACAAATGAAAGAACTTTGTATTTAAGTCACCCTCCTTTACCCATTTCACATGAGCTTTTTGGGCTATGAGACTCTCCTTATTCTTTCCAGCCTTGAATATCACCCACCAATATCTGTTGACGCTCCTTCTCTATATCAGAAAGTTTCATCACAAAATTTTTATCATCAATCAAGCTCAACTCATTTGTCAAATCAGAGATCACCTTATCAACATGTCCAAATACCTTAATATTTCATTTTTTCAATACAATCTTAACATTCCTCAACCTATGGCTAGCTCTTTAGGCAGCCCATGAAAGGGTAATATCTCTTTTCCACGCTTCCTCTACCACCTCCACAACTCCTTTATGAGTTAGCCAACAATTGTTAAATCGAAACGGCTTCGAATCCCAGTTAACTACTTTGTGCTTAAGAATAATAAGACAATAATTAGACACATCTCTACTCAGAACCTGAATGAAACCATCTCCCCAGTAATCAAGCTAGGAACTAGAAACAAGGACTCTATCCAACCTGCTCATTATAGAAACATCCCCTTTTATCCATGTAAATTTTTTACCCACAAGTAGAAGATCCACAAGTTCCATTTCCTGAATGAAAGAATTGAAGCCATTCATTTCAGAGATACCATGGTCTCCCTAACAACCCTTCCTCTCTTGCACCTGTCTCACAATATTGAAGTCACCCAATATACACCACATAAATTTGCCAAAACTTCTTCTTGTTATGAGCAAATCATCCCATAACTTTCTCTTCTCACTTAGTCTACACGATGCATAGACATTCACCATAACACATACTTGCAAACAAACACCCATGAATCAAGTACCATAAAAGGAGAAAAGTATTTTTCCTTTGGAAGTATCTCAAAGTGAAAGCATACCCCGCTTCTGCCAATGAAGGGCAAGGCACACCGATCAAAATTCACAGAACCCCACAGACGCGCACATAAATTACTATTACATGTCTCAAGTTTAGTTTCCTGAATCGCCAAGAACTCTATACCTTTAGAGTGAACAATCTCACATACCTTCTTTTGCTTTAACTTGCTCTCTAGTCCTCGACAATTAAATGAGCCAATCTTCATTTAGAATCAAAGCGAACCCCATGTTCTTTCACAATCGTTCTATCACTATTACTACTGTTATTATCACTATAACCAGCCACTATAATTATTGTTACATGACTATTATTATCACCATCTTTACGATTATTATCAGGTCTAAATATGTTTTAACTATCTTTTAATAAGGTTTATTTCAAATTATTATTTATTAATTTTTTATTTTAATGCCTAACTAATTTTTTTTATTTTATACATGACATTAATCTATGTTAAATGGTGACATGACTCATAGTTTGTCACGTCACCTTTAATCTCTGTCTTCCACCTCATTTTTAAATTTTTACGTCACGAATTCACATCAGTATTTTATCTTTTAAAAAATACAAAAAATTAAGATTCAAGCACGCAGTGTTTCAAAATTAAGGTTCCTTGTACTTGAATTTTATTTTTTTAAAAAAATAAAATGCTGATGTGGATCTGTGATGTAAAAATTTAAGGGTGAGGTAGAGGAAGAGGAGAAATATTGGGAGTGACGTGGCAAACTATGAGCCATATCACCATTTAACTAATAAAAGTTAACGTCAGGTACAAAATTAAAAAAAATTAGTTAGACATTAAAATTAAAAAAAATTATAAGTAGTAATTTGAAATAAGCCCTATTTAGAGTTAATTAAAATATATCTAAGCCTTATTATCACCATCAAATTTGAATAACAACTAAGTTTTTATTTTATAAGATAACTATATTATACAATAACAATTAATTGCATAGTTGTTGATTTTTTGGATGACATAAGATTTTTTTATTTGAACATATTTTTTTATTATATTTAATATTACTTCTAGTTCAATTATTAATAAACAGAGATAAAAACAAATTTTATCTTTTTTCATTGCAAATCACTATCGCCTATTATGTTTTACCTTATACTTGTTATACACTATTATCTTTATTCCTTATAACTAACTATCCTTCTTAATATTACTATTATCATTGTTGTTGTCATCATGGTTACTCATTCATTGTTATTATTGTTACATAACTATTATTATCCTTTTTCTTACTATTGTTATCGCTATCAAATTTGAATAACAATTAAAATTTATTTTTTAAAATAACTATATTAAGCAATCATGATTGATTGCATAGTTATTAATTTTATGAATTACAAAATATTATTGTATTTGAACATATTTTTATTATATTTAATATTATTTTTGGTTCACTTTATTATAAAAAAAGATAAAAAAAGAATTTTATTTTTATTTATCTATCTATTTGTATGCAAATTTAGCTTAATATTAATTGCTATTCTTTCACTAATACTATTTTATTTATTTAAAATATTTATTTTATTTGTATAATTTAAGAGTCAAAATAATATCGTAAAGGATAAATTAGTAAGTTTAACAATTAATTTCAATAAAATATTAAATTTATTTATTTATGTAATATTTTCTAGACAAATAAATAAAAAGAAAGGTAATATTATTTTGCTTGATTATAATTGTGATAGCATGAATTAGTGAAAGAAGAATGCAAAAGGATTCTTTTGAATTTATTGAAATACAATTTGTTTTATATTTTCATCCAATTATGAATTGCTATATCATTAAAGATTGACTTCTGTTAATTAAGGGAAAATTTTAAGTATCTAAAAATAATAAAAAAATTGTTAAAAGATAATGTTTATTACACTTTAATATTTTTAATACATATTTTTTAATAAAAAATATCACTTTTAGATGCTTATTCTCAACTTCAAAATTGATTTTTTTTTTTATATGTAACAAGATTAAAAAGTTCTACCCAAACTTCATTTAATGAAACTCGTATATAATTCACCAAGAAATAAAGAGGGTTAAAAAAACGATTGAAAAGAATGTTACTAAGTAAGGAAACCCTTCAATTGGAAAGGCATGACAGCGTATTTACTCGTGTTGATGTGCATTAGTCAACATCTAATCCACTCCACAATCCACATGTTGAAAGTTGAATTGTAGATGAAATCATGTACCTGTCTATATCCAGAGACATACATGTCAAGGAAATGGCAAAACTCTAAACATCAATGTTCATGTCACCCAATCAATGGTGATGCTCTACACGTCAATTACTTATAACCATATTTGTCTCAGTTTGGAAGATATGAATTTGTAGATACCATGGATTTGAGTATTATTCTTTATTTTTTTACACTATTTAGTTTTTAGTTACTGGTATCAATTATTTTGCATTTAAAATTAAGCACCATTAAGACTCTTTATTCTTTTCTATTTGTTTTTACAACGTCAACCTATATTACCAAGTGAGCGATACTTTAGAGTTATATTTGATCAGAAGAAGGTTAGCAACATATTTTGTGACATGCTTTTTTTAAAACCTTTAAAATTATTAAACAAAATTTATTCAAATTATAAAAATATTAATTTAATGCTCTAATGCTTCCTAATTTGTACTGTTCTTTTCACTGCTTAGGTAATGGGATGGCACCAATGTACTAATAATAATGGACAGGGTCCAATGCCAACAACCAAAGACTAGAAATAAATAGGACAACCTCACGTTTGAGATAAAATCTAGCCAAATTTTGGGTCCATCAACCAAAATGTAGTTATTCTCTGTCAAACTTTATTCCAACTTCCATAAAAATAAACAAACTTTGGAATAATATAGGAAAGTAAAATGTTCTTTTTTTGGAATAACATAATGAGCATGCACAGAAAAAAAAATCGTTAAAAATCTCGAATAACATAATAAAAAATTGTAAACGATTATATTTTTCTGAAAATAAAATGAAATGAGGGTAGGGAAACAAGTTCATTCTGAACATAAATCTGGAAAAAGAATTAACATTTTCATACAAAGTAAAAAAAAAATGAATACGCCATTGAAATATTATATAATTTTATATTATATTAACATTTTATATTCTGATAAGAATTTAGCGTTTTCCTGATAATATTTTTAATGGTTTGATAAAATCATATTTATCAATATTTCAACTGTATAAAGTATTAATGACCAAAAATAAAATCGTATTCATCTAGGAAGCGATAATTGTTCCACACAACAATTTAGTTTCTATTTGAAATACTAATAAAAATAGTTCAGTTGTAAAAATATTTTGATAACTGCTTTTAATTTTGAAAAAATAAAATTAATGTTGGTCCTATCTTCAACACAAAATTAATTATTTTTTTAACAGGTTAAAGGTTTTCCAACTTCAATTATATAAGTGTGATATGAGTAAGCTTACTGTGACGCGAGTATGCTTTTTTTCAACCTCTAGCTGATTAGGGGTAGTCGGAAAGAAAATAATTTAATTGATTCATCCTTAATCGAGTAGAGTACTCGGAAGGAAATAATGTAATTAATTCACCTTAATACACTGGAGTACTCGAGAGATAATAATTTAATTGATTCATCCTTAACCGAGTGGGGTACTCAGGAGGGAATATTTTAATTGTTTCATCCATAATTTAATGAGATACTCGAGAGGGAATAATTTAATTGATTTATCCTTAACCGAGTGGGAAACACGGGAGGGAATAAGCAAAAATCCATAATAACCGAATACTTTGTAGAAAAGCGATTATTTTATTGATGAAGTGTCTTGTTAAAAACCTTCTCAGAAAAATATCTTTCCATGTTCTTTTAAGAGGACAAAATCTAAGTAAGGAAAAGAGTGCACTGAATTACATAATAAGCTTTAATTGAAATAATATTTGAGATGTGATACATTCTAGGTTCTCGGTATAGCTTTCCCTTCGAGTGTTTTAAGCATATACGATCCGTTATTTAGGCAGGCTGTCACTCAAAAAGGTCCATCCTAGTTGGTTACAAGTTTCCCTTCTTGTCGGTCTCATCTTGCTTCTCCCGTGGCTATCCATACTAAGTCTCCATCCTGAAATTGCCTTGGTTTAAGTTTTGAATTGAACTTTCTCGCCATTATTTTTCTACTGGCCTCGGTTATAATTGCTGTTTGGTCACGTATTTCGTCCAATATATCCAAGTTAATAGCTAAAGATTTAGCATTAGAGTATTCGTCAAAGTATTGCCTTCGAAAAGACGGTTCACCAATTTCAACTAGTATCATGGCATCAGTACCATAGGTTAATCGAAAGGGTGTTTCTTTCGTACTGGTTTGAGGAGTACACCGATATGCCCATAGAATTTCTGGTAGTTTTTTTACCTATTCTCCTTTTGCTGAGCCTAGTCGTCTTTTGAGTTTGTGCAAAAAGACATTATTTGCTGCCTTAGCACTCCAAGGATGCTCGACTGAGGTGACCCAATGCTTTATACGCAAACCTTCTAAAAACTCATTGAAGCATCGATTTATAAACTGTAACCCGTTATCTGTAATCAAAGCATGTGGTATGCCAAATCATGTGATGATGTTATTCTAAGTGAATTTCTGAACATTATTCGTCCTGGTGGTAGCAAGCAGTTTGGCTTCAATCCACTTGGTGAAATAATCCACACTGACAATGAGGAATTTGCACTGTCCTTTAGCTAAAGGAAAAGGACCTAGCAGGTCCATTCCCCAAATTGCAAAAGGCCATGGTGAAGTGATCGGATGAAGGTTATCGGCATGCTGGTGTATGTATGGGTCATACTGTTGACAAGGGATACATTTTTTTGACAAAAATATCACAATCTTTGGATAGGGTCGGCCAAAAGTATCCGACTCTTAGTATCTTTATTGCCATTGTTTGGCCTCCTGAGTGAGTACACAAATACCCTCATGAATCTCCCTCATCACATAATTGGCCTGATATTGACTGAGGCATTTCAACATTGGGGTTGAAACCCCTCGCTTGTATAACTCATTGCCGAGGAGGGTGTATTTGGCTGTTTATATTCTTATCTTTTTAGCCTGGGTAGTATCATCAAGAAGTTTATTGCTGACGAGATATTGTATGATTTCGGTCATCCAATTTTGAGGCATGTGGTTTATTTCCATGTATTCTTGCTCCAAAATGTTTGGCTTATGAATTTATTGTTGGATAATACTTTGAAGCTGGTCGGGTTTCCTCTGACTAGCCAACTTAGCGAGCTTATCAGCTTGTTCATTATGGGTTCTTGATGTGTGCCGGATATGTACTTCGTTGAACTCGCCTTCTATTCGTTTAAATTCCTGAGAGTATTGTAATATGATCGGATCTTTTATCTAATACGTACCGTTAATTTGTTCGGCCACAACCTGAAAGTCGCTCCAACATGTGATGCGTCTAACCTCGATTTCTTTTGCTAATCAAAGACTGGCAAGCAACGCCTCGTATTCGAATTGATTATTGGATGCCTTAAATCTGAACCGTATAGACTGTTTAAGTGCCACTACGTTCGGTCCTTCCATGATAACTCTAGCTTTATAACTACGAAGGTTTGATGACCCATCTACATGTAACTTCCACATGTTGTTAATAGCCTGCACACGATTGGTAATTTCATTGACGAAGTTTGCCAATACTTGAGCCTTAAGGGGTTTTCAGGCGTCAAAGCGGATATCATATTGGGATAACTCGACTGCCCATGCCATTAGCAGTCTTGCTAATTTAGGTTTGTGTAAAATTTTGCAACTGGACAGTCAGTGCTTTGGAAATAATGTCTTAATTGTCGTGCTGTGTGCACTAATGCAAATACTACTTTGGAAATAATGCCTTAACTGTCGTACTGGGACTTGCTCAGGTTGTTCATGTAATAAGACCGAATCAATGACTTTATCTTATATGGGTAAATAGATGACTATTTCCTGCCCTTGTCTTGGCTTTGTTAAGATGGGAGGTGTTGCCAACATGTTTTTGTATTGGACGAAGATTGCTTCACACTCGTTCGCCCAAATGAATTTTTGAGATTTTTTTATGAGGTCAATGAAAGGTCGAAATCTTTCTATCATTGTAGGTAAAAAACATGATAGTACAGCTATTCAGCCAGCTAGTCATTATACTTCTTTTACATTACAAGGACTCGTCATATTAATGATAGCCTGACACTTATCCAAATTTGCCTCAATACCTCTTTTTAAAAGCATGAATCCTAAGAATTTTCCTTCAGCTACCCCAAATGTATATTTCTCAGGATTAAACCGCATCCAATGTCGTCTTACTTCACCGAATACTTTAGCTAAATGTTTGACATGACTTTTGATAGAAATGGATTTAATTACCATATCGTCGATGTACACTTCCATGCACCTCCCTATTTGTCTTACAAAAATCTTGTCTATCAACCTTTGATATGTTGCTCCTACGTTTTTAAGACCGAAGGGCATAACTTTGTAACAAAAGTTAGCTGATTCTATTATAAAGGCCGTCTTTTCTTCATCTGGCAGATATATCTGGATCTGATTATATCCAGAGTATGCATCCAAAAAGGTAAGTATCTTGTGGCCAGTAGCTCCATCGACCAAGGCGTCGATGTTGGGAAGGGGATAAGCATCCTTTGGACATGCTTTATTTAAATTAGTGAAATTGGTGCACATCCTCCACTTTCCATTTGCCTTTCTTACCATAACAATATTAGCCAACCAGGTGGAGTATCAAACTTATCGGATAAAGCTGGCTTGTAATAATTTGTTAGTCTCTTCCCAAACCGCTCGTGCTCTATCACCACCTATCTTCCTCTTTTTCTAGGCATAAAAAAATTGGGGTCTATGCCTAACATATATGAGGCTGACCATGCAAACAAGTCAGCATTACTTGTCAGCACCTTTTGGAGTGTCCGGTGCTTGTCTGAGGACAAGCCTACTTCGAGATACATGATTTGCTCAAATTTTTTTCCTATTTGAAAAGGTTTATTATCCTTGTTGGGTTCAACTCAAAATCCTTCATCTATTCTTGGGTCAAGTTCTACATCTAAATCAACCTTTAACCGAGAAGATATGATGTTGACATCTCGTCTGTGTGAGGGAAGCAGTTTTACACATAAGCTTGCAAACTAGCAGTCTCTGGTCATCTTCTGGTCTGCATGGACCGTGACAATTCTACCTCTGTCCAAAAGGAATTTCATGGCCAAGTGAGGAGTAGATACTATGGCTTTCAACTTGTTGAGAGATGGGTGAATGAGCAGTGTATTGTACGACATGCTTGCATGTACTACTAGGTAAGTTGCCTTGATACATCTTCCATCCTGTTCTGAACCGAAAGGGTGTATAGATCTATGCATCCTCGAGTTTACACTCACTCACCTAAGAATCTGACAAGTGGTTCATTATACTCCTTCAATTCTTCTTCTGGTATACCCAACTACTTAAAGGTATTCCAAGAAAGGATGTCGGCCAAGCTTCCTTGATCAATTAAGGTTCTACTGATCGTGCAATTAAGGATATCAACACTTATAACCATGGGATCATCCTAAACAAGATCCACCCCTTAGAAATCTCTGTCAGTAAACGTAATTGGAGGGATTCGAATTTCGCTTCCCAATGATATATAATTTACTTATTGGACATGCCTCAAATGTCTTTTCTTGGCTGAGTTGGTAGACCCATCTCTAGCAAATTCTCCTGCTATGGTGTTAATGATGACCACGAGAAGGCGAAGGTACTTCTCACGCTCGTCATGATGCCTAACAAGTGGTTCTTTCGATCTACTACACTGCCTTTTTATTCTTTCATCATATCTGCTTGAGGATTCGGACTGTTAATCCCTACCCCTCTCAATGCTTGTTTGTACAAATTCTTGTAGGTGTCCAACTTTAATGAATTCTTTGATACGGTCTTTAAGGGTTGTACATTCTTCAATGACATTGATCAATGAATTTTTATACACTTGTGATAGCTTTGTAATAGGCCTAATTAGTTGTGAATTGTGCTTAATTGTATTGTTTTGGCTGAATTTTATATTATTGGACTTAACTGTTAAACTTTGTTAATTTTTAGATTTTAGAGCCTTTTGACATTTGCTTATTGTGTAGGTAATATATCGGGCTATAGTGATCAAATTTGAGTGATTTCAATTACATTTGAAAGCTAAGAGATGGGCCTACAACACTCATAGATATTTAAAGGCTGAATCATAGCATACAGAAATAGAATTGGACCAAAATTGGGCTGGAAGACATAATTTGCTGATTCTGAACCTTAGTACAATGTTTGGGTCATATCTCGGTCCACAGATGTCCGATTCGACTCATTCCAGTAGCATTTAAAAGCTAACATCTGTGGCTTGAATGAAAAATTAATAAAAAATCATAATAGATGTGCTTCCTGGGCAAATTTGAAGGAGGAAGTTATGGTTTTTTGCTAGAGATTTGAAAAGTCATATTTGAATAAAAGATGGGAAGTTTTCTTTTTAAAAAGGTTTTTTTTTTGGGGGGGGACTAGTTTTTTTTTTTGAGAGATTTTCTTTTCGTGAGCTTTCATCCATGGAGGAGTAGTTTCGTTTATCTAGTTCAAGGATCAACGGAATACAATAATCATGAGAATCAGTTTGTAGATTTTATATTTAAATTTGAGTCTCCTGGTTTCTTATTTCTCTCCATTCTGATTAATATCATGAACTGAAGGTATTCGTTTAATTTATTTTTGAGAGAAAATTCAATTCATTGTTTTGTTTCGGTTGAATTGCATGAATTGATTTTCAGAAATTAAGGTTAATTAAGTAGTTTAGAAAGTTAACACGTTCGATTAGATTTTTAGAGGTTTCTAAGTATTTATTGAATTTGTGTTAATCAAACGCATGGAGTTTTTTATGTGATCACTTGATTTAATTTAAGGTCTCAATTGCATCTAGTCTTTAACCACTGAATTTGAATAATATACATTTTGAGATTCTGTGATTGAATGTTTGCTTATTCCTTATTAATTCTTGAATTAGGTGTTTTTCCAATTGATTTAATCAATCCTCTCAACTTTGACTTTGTTTTATTTATTCTATATCACCCCTCGTCCTACATACTCTCCAAATAGATTAATTCGTCTCTGTGATCCTTTGGGAAACGATTCTGGTTGCTTGTCTCGTGCTATAGTAATTATGTTTATTTTTGACACGTGTACGACCCTGTGCCAGACATGCCCCCTATTCTTGTGGTATTGATATAATTTTGACTTGTCTGCCCGAGGAGGGGTATTGGCACGCCTAGGGATGGTTAATATCTCAATTGCCAGTGCTTGCTAGAGTACCCTTGACCGATTGGTGTTGAGGGTTGTGCAGGTGGTGTATTTGGGTGCTCTCAGTGGTCGCTCAGTTTCACCTCTTCGGTCTTTGTTTTCCTATTGAATGGTTCATTCATGTTACCTTCTCTTGGGTTTAACCCTAGTTCCATTCTTACTTAACCTCAATATTCAGCCAATTCTTCCATTTGCATGTACTTGTCTGCAAGACTTCTCAATTCATTTAAATCAACGAGTGATTTTTTGCACATACGGTTGACGAAAGGTCCCGGTTTCAAAGCTGTGGTAAGGTGATGCATTGCAACTGCCAGCTCCAGGTTGTGAATTGAGAGAGCTACCTTGCCGAAACATTCCATGAAAGCTCTAAGTGTCTCTTTCTATACCTAACAGATATTTACTAATGCCAATGACGTCAGGATGACTTGTAGCAAACTGCAATTTGCATCGCCTGGTAAGATTTGCAAAGGAATCGATAAATGAAGGGGGTAACTTGGTAAACCAGTTGAGAGCTGGTACTTGAAGTGAGGTTGGAAAGATTTGGCATAACAAGGCATCGTTGTCAGTATACAGGCCGACTTGAGTTGTAAAAATATCTAAATGTTCTTCTGGGTCAGAGGTTCCATCGTACTTTTCCAATGATAGGTCCCTCCAATTTTCTGGTAACTTAGCTTCTAAGATAAGCTGGATGAAAGGACTCCAACCTGATGTTTTATCTCATTCAATGGAAGGAGTAGTTCTTGTTTGCAAGCATGTTTTTGACTTTTCCTACAAGGCCAAAGACTTTCCTTGTTCTTGGATGAAGGGGGAAGTCTAAGAAGGAATGTAAGTTCTGATTTCTTTCCTCAAATTGACGTTTTCCTTCCTTAAAGCTGAAAACTCAAGCGCATCTTTTTCTCTAAACCTCTGTATCTCTATCATTTCAGCTCTCAACTGTCTTACTACTGAAAAGAGGTTTTTATCTCCTCCCCCTTCGACTAAAACTTCAGGTACCAGTGGGTTAGGTGTAGCATCCTCTTGCTGATGAAAGGCTCCCCATTGCTGGCTCTGTTCTTCATGTTGACTCCTTGTTAGTACCATGATTGATATGAATTTGAGGCAAATTGGGCCCCACGGAGATGCTAAAATGTTCCTACTTAGGATACATTGGTCTTCTAGAAACTCCTCTTCTGCAAAGTAAAACAACGTCCTTATAAGTATCTCTGTCTTTTCTCTGTATGACGTGGGTGGTGTACATGTAAAAGGTACTTCAATGATAAACTTAGGTGTTGGTTTAAACAATAAATGCTATTGAATGTTTGAAAATCAACCTTTTGTCTGCACTTCTTGCTTTCCTTTTATAGACAGTATTTTGGGCAATGGGTTTCATGTGTTAACCCTGTCTTAGGCCTTCTGTTTAGATACATAATTAATGATTATCTACCTTAATCTATTCTAATATGTCTAATATATCTTAACCTGACCGGGTGTTTGTCTTTATGCCAAGAGGGTACTCAGATTCTTTTTTTTCCCAAAATGGCCGAGTAGTACCTTGTCTAGTACATTTCTTATAGTCTATAAAATCAAAACAATACTTGAAAATGTGGCTTTTGTTTTTGCGATAAAATGATTAAAACCTCAAATTCATCTCTAAAAGATAGAAAATTCTTTAATTTGATTTCTGAAACAAATAAATATTAAAATTAATACTTAAATGTATACTTTTTCATTTATTTTAATTCTTCTATTAAAATTCATTGATCAACTCTTAAAAAATGGTAATGTAACATTGTAACACATTAGGTACAAGTCTTGTATAAGTCTAGAACAATTGCCTCCTAGTTTGACACCTTGATGGGAAGTGTTAACCTATTTCTTAACACCAATCCATAATACCAATCCTTCCTATTCCTTCCTAAGCTTATGCCAACATGCCATTTATGTGTTAAGATAGAGATTACCTTGTGAGATTGTGTGATCATTATTATAATCGTGTCATTTTGTTAAGGTTATTGGCTAACTAACCTATCACTATGTAGCATTTGCTAAGTCGACGTAGTTGTTTGGGCTATATGCATTCTTTCCTGTAAGATCCACTACCATCAAAGTGAAGGCATCCTTTACAAGCACATGGACAAAGTTTTGATAAAGAAGCCACGATATATGCATGAGGCTATGAATCTGATTAACAAGTCATTCACATGTAATTGGGAAATAACTTGGTTGAGAGTGCATTTCACAATTCCCAATATCATCGCAAAGTTGAAGAAAATATATGCTTCTTATTTTGACATTAGTTTTGCATGAATACATACCTATTTAATGTTATTTTAACATTTATACCTACAATGGCGTATCTATATAAAGTTGAGGTAGGCAAATGTATCTCCTTAATTTTGATAAATTATTTTTAATAATATGATTTTTTATATTTTTGTACCTCTTAATTTTTTTTATATTTTTTTTAATTTTATAATTTAAAGTTTATCAAATAACTAAGTTCAAGCCCAAACTTAAGTCCAAGTTAAACTAATTTATAATTCTTTTGAATGAAATGTGCTAAAAGTTGAAATCAATTAAAAATAATAATTTTTTATTCTTACTTTTTTACTTTTCTTCTCCAACAAGTTTGTAAACTTTCTTTTTACTTTCTTTCTCTAACAAATTTTGTAAACTTTCCCTAAACTTCTATTGGCCTAACTTATGGTAAATTTCCACACAAAATTGTTAAGACTTCCTATTTTTTCTATTCATTGAATTAAATATTTTTTTTTTTTTTTTGCTTTGAACATTCAAAATAGAGGTTGCAGACTATAACTCTTCATATTTTCTACTTCAAATTAAAGCCAAGTCAAGGTAAGTTAGATTGCTCCTTTCCTTTGCCACTGTTCAATAAAAACTTGCTTCTATATATTTTTTTAAAATGCTTGCTTAGCAGAATCTTTTCATTTGAACTCTGTCAATCGCATATTAAAAAATTATCATCCTTAAAAGTAATTTATTCTCATGTTTATTTAAACTCTGTTCAATAAAAACTTGCTTCTATCCATTTTATTTTTAAACTAGACACAATTATCATCCTTAAAAGTAATTTATTTTATACTTGTAGTTGTATGATTTTTTTATTGTATTTTATTTAGGGAATTGCTTGTACATTTTAAGAATCATATTAAATTTCTTTTTTTATAATATTGTTAAATTATTAAATTTAGATTAGTTTGTTTCTTCATTATTTCAAATAGGTCATGAAAAAAAAAATTAAGAGAAAATTACTTTCAAATAAGCAACAATCTTCATCAAACCCTAAAGAATCAAGTTCTCAACCACAACAAATTGAGCTCAACTTAGAAGACTTGCCATCAGATCTAGGAAAGCTCATAAAAATTTCAACCTGTCATCCTAATGATCATGATAAGATTCAAAGAGCATGTTTGCAAAAGGACCTTGCCAACCTACTTAACATAATTTTTCCCAAAGAAAATTTGAGAGTTCTTTAAGAAGATTTTCTCTGTCTTGGTTTAATGAATTTGATAATTGGTTGGAGTACAGTATTGAAAAAGATACGATATTTTATTTATTTTATTTTTTCAGGCCTGAATTTGGAAAGCAATCTGGTGGGGACAGATTTGTCACAAGGGGTTTATAAGTTGGAACAAGAAAGAAGCACTCTCTTCTCATATTGGAGGTCCTAATAATGCTCATAACATTGCTTGGAAGAAGTGTTAGGATTTGATGAATTAAAATCGACATATTGAAGTTGCAATTTCTAAGCAATCTAAACAAGTTCCTGACTTATATCGAAGGTGTTTAACTGCATTCGGTTTCTATTGAAGCAAGGATTAGCATTTTGTGGCCATGATGAATCAATCAATTCTATTAATCAAGGTAATTTCCTTGAACTTCTCAAGTTTCTTGCATATCATAATGAATCAATAAATCATGTTATCTTGGAAAATGCACCTGAAAATCGTCAATTAATTACTTCATTGATCCAAAAGGATATAGTTAATGTTGCAGCATTAGAAACCGCAAATGCTATTATTAATGATATTGGAGAATAATTATTTGATATTATTGTTAATGAAGCTCGTGATATATCAAATAAAGAACAAATGGTTGTTGATTTGTACTATGCTAATAAAAGTGAAAGTATTGTTGAGTGCTTTATTGTCATTGTGCATGTCTTATCTTTGAAAATGGCAATTGATGAATTATTTTGCAAATATGGGCTTAGTGTGTCAAGAATTCGTGGACAAAGGTATGATGGTGCTAGTAACATGCAAGGTGAATTTTCTGGTCTTAAAAGTTTAGTCTTGAAGGAGAATCCATCTGCATTTTATGTATATTGTTTTGCTCATCAGGTACAACTTACACTAGTTATTACAAAAAATCACATTCAAGTTGCCTCTTTTTTTAATTTAGTGTCTAATTTATTAAATGTTGTTGGGGATCTTGCAAATGATATGACATGCTTCATGAAAAACAAATAGCCAAGTTTAGAGAGACATTGAGAAAAGGAGAAATTCTCAGTAGACAAGGTTTAAATCAAGAAACTAGTGTCACACGAGCTATTGATACTCGATAGTGTTCACATTATAGAACTTTGATAAATTTGATTTTGATGTATTCTTCAATCATTGATGATCTTGAAATTATAAAAGAAGATGGTTCAAATGCAGATCAAATAGCCGAAGCCAATGGTCTTTTAAATTTGATAAAAGATTTTGATTTTGCATTCACGTTACATTTGACGAAAAAAGTCTTGAATATTTCAAGCAAACTATCACAAGCATTACTAAGAAAAGATCAAGATATAATCAAAGCTATGAATTTGGTTAACATCACAATGGAATGATTACAGAGTATGAGGGATAGTGGATTTGATTCTTTATTGAAGGAAGTAATTCATTTTGTAATGTGCATACCATTCATATTCCTAATATGGAAGATACTTTTTTGTCCAAGGGAAGATCACAATGCAAAGCTCAAGTTGTCACAGTAGAGCATCACTATCGAGTTAAATTATTCTATACTATTGTGAACATGCAACTTTAAGAACTTAACGATTGTTTCACAGTGGTAAATACTCAATTACTTCTTTGTATGATGTGTTTCAATCTAACTAATGGCTTTTCTGCTTTTGATAAAGAAGACTAACTAACTTTGCCAAGTTTTATCCACATGAGTTTTCTTCAAGTGATTTAGTAATGCTTGATAATCAATTTGAGACTTTTATTATTGATATGTGTGGTAGTGTCGATTTTGCATTCTTGAAAGGAATCACCATACTTTCAGAGAAGTTGGTTAAAAATAGAAGACATATTGTTTATCCACTTGTTTATCTTCTTTAGAAGTTAGCAATAATTTTACTAATACCCACAACAACAGTAGAAAAGGCCTTTTCTGCTATGAAAATTATAAAAACCAGTTGCACAATCGATTGGGAAATGCTTGGATGAATGATTGTCTAATAACTTATATTAAGAAAGATATATTCAATAGCATTGATAATGAGTTAATCATTTAACGATCCCAAAACATGAAATCACGCAAAGGACAATTGCAAGATATGTAATTTTTCTTTTATTATCTATTATTAATATCAGAATTTTAATATTAATATAATTATTTTTATATGATGATGATATTGTAAGTCTTTTAATTTTTTAAAATAAAAAATTTGTAGTCCCTAAACTTAAGTCCTAGATTTGTCACTATACACCTGACACCTTGTATAAATTAAAAAGTAGATATGTTGTAGTTGTATAGAGTGTTTTATACTTATACTTAAATTAGATATTAAAACATCACTACTCTAGTTAAAGTGATAATGAGTAGAGATTAATATAGATTAAATTTGAATAAAAGTAATTTAAATTTATTTAAAATCTAATTATACATATTAGATTTTAAACTAATCTATTTTAATTTTTTAAAACATGTTTAAAATTGATATTTAATTTAAAAATAGTTTTAAAAATATTCATATGTTTTCAGAAAAATTAATATGAACATTATAGGATAAAATGTATTTTTATTTTGTGTAGATATTATTTTATTTATTTATTTATACTTGTTTTAATAATTTTGATTTTTCATAATTTAAATTTTTTAAAAATAAGTTTTATCATTACTTAATAATAAATTAATATTTGTTTAGTTATATTATTTTAAAATATTATTGACTTGACATAGTTAAATGTATAATATGTTTATTAAATAATGATAAGAATTAATTTTAAAAGATTAAAATAGAATATATTTATAAAAAAAACTATAAATATTACTATATAAAATCTTTAAGATAAATATAAATATAGTAAGTAATTATTTCGTATAATATTTCATTTTTGTCCGTAATAACTATCTAGTCTTAGAGCTTGTTTGTTTATTCTTTTTAAATAGAATTTTTTATTATTAAAATTAAAAAAATAGAAAAACTTGTTTGTTAATATAAATTTTAAAAATTAATTTTAAAAATTAATTTTTATTTTCAATTTTTAAAATTAAAAAATTGAATTACTATTTAGGTGTTTTGTTTTTATTTTTCTGTTTTTTAAATTAAAAAAAATTTAACTAAAGACAGTTTTAAAACCTAAATTATCAAACAAACTTAACTTTATCTTTTTTCTTAAAATCAGTTTTATAAAATTATTTTAAAATACAATTTTTAAAAATTAAACATTAAAACTAAATCAAACAAACTCTTAGTCGAAGATACTTTAGGCATATATGTTAAGTGATTACTGTAGGATTCCATTGATTAAGATTTATCTATTTTGATATAAAATTATGATATTTTTATAAAATTATTTTATAATAATCTATATAAAAGTATAAAAAATTTATTTTTGTAAATTTAATTGATTAATTTAAATAATTGATAACACTAATATTTTATTAAAAAATACCTTTTTTAGCTTTAACATAATAAATAATTATTTAATAAAAAATATTATTTAGATATTTAAACTCAATTTTAAAGACTAAAATTAAAAAAATATATGTTTTGTTTTATTAATTAGAAAATAAATATAAAAAATATTAATAATTTTATCTGTTTATACTTTTATACGAGTTGTTATAAAATAATTTTTATATAAATATCATTCCACTTTGACATACAAAAAATTCATTCACAAACTCATAAATTGGTGTTCCTCATAATAGATGTTAAGTAGATATAAGTTCACTAAAAAAAGAAGAAATCTGGTTTTTAGTAAATTAAATTTAAAAAATATGATTTCTTAAAAAAAAACTTAAACTTTAAAATGTAATTTGGTTTAAGTTATAGATTGAATCTATATATTCAATTTTTTTTGCCTAATCTAAAGATGAGGCAAAAAATTGATAATGACTGATATATGTTTAAATAAAATTCAGATTTCTTTTAGTTATGGCAGATATTGTACATTCAATTTTATTTTTTATTAAGCAAAAATTAAATTTTTTAAGCAAAAATATAGAAAATGATAATTTTTTTATGCAAAATTAGGTTAAGCGAATTTTTTTTTGCTAAAGCGAATATGCATTTAATCGAATTTTGCATTTTCTTTTTTCCTTCTCCCCATGCCTAACACTCCTTCTTCAACCTCTATCTTCAACTTTCTTTAACCTTATTCAACCTTTATATCCAATCTTATTCCTTTTCTTGTACCCAACTTCTTTCTTCCTCACCCAACTCCCTCTTTCTTCTACCTCATGCCTAACCCCTCTCTTTCACTTTCCACTCTCACCCCACCTTATATCTATCTTTCCTTTTTTCTTTCATACCCAACTCTCCACCTTTCTCTTTCTCCACCACTATCTCTATACCACCTGCTCTCCTTATCTCCATCCATCTTCGTCCTCTCTTCCTCACACTCTGCCTCCATCTTCTCAACTGTACAAAATTTGCTTACGCCAAAATAATTTGCTTAAACTATTTTTGCATAAAATTTTTTGTTGTTTATTGTATTTTCAGTTAAGTAAAAATAAAATTGAATATACGGTTTCTATAGTAATTGGAGGGAATCCAAATCCATTTAACTCCTATATACTAACACTAGTATGTTGCATGGTTGATTCTAAAGTGGGAAAAATTTCTTCATATCTTGTCGAAGAGGTAACTAAATTTTGTAAATAGATAAAATTAATTAAAAAAGAGTTTGTACCACCTATTTTTACTATTCGTATCACCTTTTCTATGGTTTTTTTTTTAAATTTTATTTTTAAATGCATGTCCAATACATTTTAGAAATTAAATTATAAGCTATAATTATTAATTATGCGACACTTGTGAAGGATAAAACTATCTTCTAACTTCATGTTAGAGAAAGAGCCTATTTGCTTTGCATCTCAACCTTTGTCTCGAAAGAATCACATATGACCAAAAGTAATAAATTGTGGTTGAGTCTCTTAAACTCATGAGGGATAAAATAAAAAACAATAAATAAAATATTTATCATATATTTATATAATTAATTATTGATAATTAATTGGCTAAACAAGCATTTTAGTCTTTGAGAGAGTTTCAATCTAGTATTTTAGTCCCTGAGACATTTAAAATATCATATTAGTCCACAACTTTCTTCTCTGTTATGCATTTTAATCCCTGACGTTAGACCCCATTAAGAGACCGTCACAAAAGGCTGAGCTGTCATGTTAAGTGCTACGTCAGAATCCCTGTTGGCAGCAACGATGTCATTTTGGAAGCTGGCGTGAAATTGTGAAACGGTGTCGTTGTCATTGAAATCTCCTTTGTCCAAATTGAATCAAACATTTTCTCATTATTGTTGAAGAGCCCTACCCTAAGTCCAGGCTCTCTCTCGCCTAAATTCTTATTCGTAATTGTGTTTGGGGGTGAAATATTTCAAGATTGAATTTTATTGTAGTGGAACAAGGGTCATCAGATGGAGAATTCGGTAAAAAAAAAAAATCTTAATTTATTGAGTCAATTTTTTGGTTTAGGGACGAAGAACCTCAACTGTTCAATATTTTGGGGACGACGAATCATAAGTGTTCAATGTTTTGGGGACAATGAACCCTATCTGTTTTCTTTCTTCTTAATCAATGTGAATGTGGTTATTGAAAAATATTTTTTGTTTTGTTATCGAGAAAACAACAAGGGATGGTAGGAAGTGATCCCTATTAGGTAGTGGTCCCTTATGTTTCCTACAACTTTTTAGCTTTTAAAATTAAAGAAGATAATGTTAATGAAAGTGGTCCCTTTCTGTATGGTTTAACCCATTTTCCCATGTGCATGCATGACTTTCATTGTTTATTCAATAAATTAGTTTAAAATTCTAAAAGATTGCTGACTTTTTTTATAATTGTTTCTCTATAAATGTAGACAATTAAGTTTTACATTCACCATAGAGAAAAATTTTTGGAAGAAAATGAAATTAAGAAGGAGTACATGTAGGATAAAATTGAGGTTTGGGCTGATATTGATGAAGATATGGTAGATATTTTAGCTTCATAAACTTTGCCAAGGCAATAGGGTATTTCACTAACATAAAAAATATATTCTGGTCTGACCCTGATAAAGAGTTTAATAAAGGTTTGAAATTATTAAAATATGATACTTGAAGACAATGAAATTTTAATATTGGAAGGCCCTAAAGGTGATATTGCAACAATGGAAGAAGAAATTTAAGTTGAACAAGCAACAATAGAAGAAGATATTCAAGTTGAACAACCGGCAATGGAAGAAGGTTTTGAAGTTGAACAACTAGCAACAGAAGAAGTACAAGTGAACAACCAGCAATAGAAGAAGTACAAGTTGAAGATGTAACAGCTGAAAAATTAGAAGTTGAAGATATAATACCAGTTCATAAAGTACAAGTTGAAGTTGATAAGAAACATCAAAAGAAAAAGGCAAAGGGAGAGCAAATTGGAAAGGAAAAAGGAAAAGACGACTCTAGTAAATCGGCTAGGGAAATAAGAAGAAGAAGTTTGCGAATTGGAGCCATGAAAGAAAACTTTCAATCTACTACATTAGAGAAAAAACAAAAAAAGAAAAAAAAGCATGGGAAAAGAAAAGGGAAAGGGAAAGAGGCAAAAAAAACTTAAGGAAAAGGTAAAGAAAAAAGACTTATATTGATGAAGAAGATTATTTACATGAGCAACTTTTTAAAAATACCATAGAAGATGTAGAAGAGGTGGGTCATAGGGAAACTCCAGAAACAGAAGAGCATTCTGAAAATTCATGGAGGTCTGAAGAATTAAGAACTCCACCAAACTCAGATGATGAAGATAGTAACAAACAAGTTTTTTCCAAATTTAATGAATCTGCAAAATTTGGAAATGTTTACTTGGAGCTAGGAATGGAGTTTGAAAGTTTACAATCTTTCAAAAAAATTGTTAAAGATTATATAATTCAGAGGGGAAGAGAAATAAGGTGGGTAAAAAATGACAAAGTCAGAGTAAGAGCTAAGTGTAAATATAAAAACTGCAAGTGAGAAATATATTGTGAAAAAAATAATGTCATACATAGCTTCCAGATTAAGACTTTTCTCAGTGAGCACAGTTGTGGCAGGGCTTTTAAAAACAAACAAGCAACACAAGATTGGGTTGTAGGTAAGCTTGTTATCAAACTAAGGAAACACCCCAATATGAAACATTCTGAAGTTGTTAAGTACTTTAAAAAAAAAAATTGGTGTGCATATAGAAGATACCAAAATACATAGGTCAATGGTTAAGGCAAGAGAGATTATAGAAAGAAGTGAGAAAGAACAATTTGAAAAGTTGTGGGACTATTGTAGAGAACTTTTGAGAAGTAATCCAGGTTTAACTGTTAAAATGAAAACTGATCCTCAAGTTGAAGGTCCACCGCAGTTTAAAAGATTGTATATATGTCTTGCTGGGTGCAAAAATGGCTTTAAGGCTGGATGTAGACCAATGATAGGGCTTGATGGTACATTTTCAAAAGATTATTACCGAGGACAATTGTTGACAGCAGTGGGACAAGATGCTAATAATCACATATGGGTAATAGCCTATGTTGTTGTGGATGTTGAAAATAAGTATAATTGGCAATGGTTTTTGTCACTCTTACATGAAGATATGAGATATTATAAGCAACATGGTTGGAATTTCATATCTGACATACAGAAGGTAAACATCTACGTAGGATATAGTTACTCATTACTTAGAATTGACAGGGACTTAATTGCATGAATAATAAATAAGTTAGGGACTAAATTGCATAATTTTTATTCTATCAAGGACTAAAGTGAACTTCGTATTTTATTGTAGGGTTTGATTCCAGCTTTGCAAGAAGTGATGTCAGGTGCACACCATAGGTTTTGTGTGTGGCATATATGGCAAAATTTCTGTAAGCAACGGAAGGGTAAAGTCTTGAAGCACCTTGTATGGGAATGTGCAAGATCAATCACCATCTCACAATTCAATGCAAACATATATACAATAAAGACAATGAATGAGAAGGCATGGACATATTTATGGTTGTTGTGAACTTTTCTTTGGCGAGAACTTTTCAATGATTTATTTCCACTGAAGTGTTATGACTTAGAATGGCTTTAAAAATCTATCTGTGTCAATATGTCATCTATCAAATGATAAAAGAGTTCAATAAAAAAAAATATTTTTTCTTCACTGCTCTCCTCTTTCCTTTCAAATCACACATATTTGATCTACTTATAATGCATTTGAAATTACAAACTCATATAGCCTCCAAGTTACTGCTACTTGTCCAATTACAAATAGATATTTTCCAACAAACATAAACCATTGCTATTACACATCCTGAGATAGCGTATTTATTATTCGCTATGTATAGAGTTATCACTTATTAGTACCTGACAAAACAGGCTAAAAAATTTCTCTGTTTCATTCTTCTTTTCATCAATTTTTTCACTAAAATATAAATGAAATGAGGGTCAACAATGATTACAAAAACATTCTTTATTAATATTAAAACAAAATTTTATCATTATCTTATAACAAAGTACATGACAATGCACATCAAAATATAAATAATTTGTACAAACAACTTTAATTTCTTAATTTTAGCCTCTAAATATGTTAGTTTTGCAGCCAAATTCTTCATCCATTCTTCATTCACAGCTGCTGCACTTGTAAGAGGATATGTTACTTGAGAGATTGGATAATTAGCAGCATTATACCTATCCTCCATGCTATTTTTGTTATCAGCCCATGCAAAATAATTACAATGTTCACCAACCTACATCATGTGTAAGAAGTAATTTAATTTAATTTATCAGAAATGACAATTGAACACAACGATAAATTTACTTTATTTTTTATATATTTGGGACATCCAAAGAACAATCTTCCAAGATTAGTTTCTATTTGTGAAATGCTAATAGCTGCTTTCAATCCACAATGACAAATCTTGCCATTTTGTTTCTTATTTTGTTCTGATGATGACCTTGAAGCAGAACTCATCAGAGGGCTTATATTGATATTACTAGCGATATAAGTGTTGGAAATCCAAATCGTGCAAGGAAGGAAGAAACCTAATAATAGAAGCAAGATACCCCAACAATAGAGGAATGGAAGAAACCCAACAAAATCAAGTAACCCAATTGCAACCATGAACCCTAACCCTAATGGTGGAAGAAGACCAGAGGCGCAACATATATTCTAATATATTTGATTCAATTTGGGCAAAAGGGGTTTCAATGACAATGACACCGTTTCATAATTATCTCTGTCATGCCAGCTTTCAAAACGACGTCGTTGCTGCCAACAAGAATTCTGACGTAGCACTTAACGTGACAACTCAGTCTTCTGTGACAGTTTCTTAACGGAGTCTAACGTCAGAGACTAAAATGAGAGAAAGAAGTTGTGAACTAATGTGATATTTTAAATATTTCAGGAACTAAAATATTGGACTCAAACTCTCTTAGGAACTAAAATGCTAGTTTAGTGTTGTTCCTCTGTCTAAATTTTAATTTACAGAACATACTAATTAACGCAAAAGGAACAATTTTTTTAAGCTCAGAAGGAATCATATTCGTTCTGAAATTTGGTTCATTTCCCATTGACTCCATGTCTTGTTTGTCATATTTTTGTGTGTGCCTATGTCCAACAATATCATTAGGATAACATAATTTATTGAAACGGGAAAAATCATTTTCAGATTCAGTTTGCCCGTCGTTTCTTGTTTCTAGTTCAATTATTGGAACTCATGAATCTGGCTCACTAATTCGAACATGCAGCTGTGGGCCTAAATCTTACCCAGTAAACTTTCTTCAGTTTACTATGTTTCTTTCTTTTATTTTTATGTCTGTCGTACTCAACTTTTATGTTTCTAATTCATTAAATTAATGTTTTACAGTTTCATTAGATTTTCAATTTATAATTAAAAATTTTCAATTCAATATCATTAAATCTCACTAACATTTTATTTTATTATTCATTAGTTTTAATGTCGCACGTGTTCTTCTCATGCCGACGTACTATAGAACTGTTGATTTTATTATTTTAACACGGCCTCAGTGCTTGCCCCTGACTTTCTCAGGGAGTGGTTGAGAGGAGGTGAGAGAAAATAAGGTAAATTATTAAATATTAATATATTATGTTTATTTCGTAAAATGAGAGAATTTTTTATTAATTTATGAAAAAAAGAAAAAAAATTATTTTACTGTTATATCCTTATAATATCATCAATAAGCAGCTGAAAGATATTCCTATAGGTATATAACCATTAGAGAAAAAATTTAACAACTTAAATTCTAGTGAAAATATATTATTCACTTTCTCGTTTATACACAAAAACATCAATGATTTTCTATGCTGCTAATAAAATATTCAATTTCTAACAGTAGATTAAATTCTAATTTAATTTACGATTACATTTTCCATATTTTATTTTTCTATTATTTATTTTAATTCTACCATTATTATAATTAAAATTGTAATGATTTCATCTAACACTTAGTTCACTACAACAAAAGTTTTTTTTTTTTGGGCAATTACAAGTAAAAGTGATGATCAAACGTTCGTAAAGTCTACTTTGCAGCAGTTACCAGAGCGTGCAATCTTCAGTTTGAAGACCAAATATTGCCACAGCTTATGAAACCATTAGCATGTTAATATTGGCAGTTTGAATTGTTGCCAAAATCTACTGTAATTATTTACAATGCATTTTTTATTGAAAAAGGTTAAAAAACATTTTTTTAATATATTTTTTAACTTACTTTTGATTATTAGTTAAAATTTATTAAATACTACTAAAGTAGAAGAAAAAATATTAAATTAAAAGTACAGAAAACTAAAAGTTATATAATTTTTGTAGTTTTTAATAAATTTTAACTAATAATTAAAAATTTGTTAAAATAAATGTGTTTAGACAATATATTATTAATAAATTTTAATAAAAATACATTTTATATAATTACAATAATTTTGCAGCTGTCGTTAAAAAGAATGAAAATAAAATACTTGTAACAGAAAAAAAAAATGTAATTTGGTAGAAAATGATACGGTGATTTACTTGCCAAATTAATAAAAATTTGAAAAAAAGTATAGAAATTTTAAATGGCTGCAAATATTAAAAGAAGTAATTTCTTAAAATTGTTTATGGCAGTTTTATAATTACCTCAATTTTTAAATATTGCATCAAACATAATTTATTTTTTGTTTTTCAAAATTTTAAACATGCTTATAAATTATAAAATATTCTCTTAAAGAGTAATATTCAATAATAAATCTAATATAATAGTTTATCATTTTTTTAAAAGGCTATTTAAGTGTACTTGATAATATTTTTGATTAAATTTATAACTCTAATTATCTAAGTTTTTAAACATTCACAATTTTTAACTTAAATTACATAAGAATTATGTTAATTACTGTTATTTTGTTAATTATAGAGTTGATTAATTAAGCATTCAAGTTATTGGAGTCCAAATATCACAAAGTCCAAAATTGAGAGTTTCATTTCCAAGACTTAGAAGTGAGCCTTCCAACACTAGCTTCATAAAGAGGATATTAGGTTTCTAACCCCCTAGGTGTTCCAACACCCAAGAATGGGTAATCCAACACATAGAGCTTAAGTTGTCATCAAAGCCTGAACATTCCAACATTCAAAATTAATTGTAGAAAACTTGTATAAAGATCTACAAGCGATCTAACTTCCATGCTTGGTTGGCATTATCTAAACTCTATAAATAGATATCATGTGAGTAAATTGTAAAAGATTTAGTGTAATTTTTCATTTTCTAATTCTCTAAGTTTAAGTTTAAGAATTCTTTTTAATCTTTTATTTTATTTTGTAGTCATTTAAAATACTTATTTGTGTCTATATAAATTACTATAAAATTTATCTTTGTATTTTATATCAGTTCTTTGTCTTATCTTTTAAATATGTGTAGCTAAATTATTTTAGGTTAGAATGAGATAAACTTCTGTTTAATTCTCTTATATTATCAATAAATCTTTACTTTTATTTTATACAATTGAGTAAGTTTTTGCTCTTAATTCATTTTTTGGTTTAACTAACTTTAAAATTATTATAAATTTGATTTTGCAATTGAAAATTTGGTTTTTGAGTTTAATCTAAAAAAACTTAGTACAATTTTTGATATGTTGCGAAATTTGCTCAATAATTATGAAATTTTTTTAAATTCTTGAAACATAATGCATGTATTAATCAAGCAAGCTTAAGGAATTAGGATGTTTTGGTTAATTGTATAGGAATTTTTCGTCTAAAATATTAGAGTTGATTTAACATTAAAGAACTTAATCTTCATTGCATGAAAAGTAAAGCACATGAAATAAATTACAATATAGGACAGGCAAATAGAAGTAAATATAATCCTAACTTTTGTTTATTAATTTTTCTGTACTTTTTGTGTTGTATTTATATTTATTTTTTAAAACAAAAAATGTCAAAATATTTCTATCAATTTCCTTTATTTTCTGCACTATATGTCTTTCTACTATACTTTTAGTTCAAATAGAAGTCTAAAAAAATAATATTTGTGCTTGACCATAACTTCATGGGATTTATCTAACCTATACTTAGTTAAAAAGATTGGTGTAATTGTTAACATTATTCACATACGTAAACAGACTATTTAAAAATTAAGCATACTTATTGTCAATAATTATTGATGCAAGCTCATCAAATCATGCCTTAATTGAAAAATCCTATAATCATTTTATTATTGAAATCATTCTTTAAGATCTATCTAAATTGTAGCGTCAGTTAAGGCATAAATTACACTTGTAGTGATTTCCTTACAAATTAAATTAAGTAGTAAAAAAGCAACAATGTTATTGTTACATTGCCAAGCCAAAGAAATTGGGATGATTTTCATCTAGTTCTAGGATAGAACCATCCACAAAACTCAATATTTTACCGGTTAGTGGCATTTTTATGACATGAGACTATGATATATAATTGTCACCGATGAGTATCTAAGAGAAAAAAAAATAGAACTAGGATTATCTGCCGCATGAAGATTGAAGGATTTAATTGATCCTTCATGCTAAAAAAAATTGTACACAATTGAGGGAAAAAATTAGAGAGATATAGAAATATTTTCATTGATACCTATCAATATAGAACCAATAGAAAAACTATTTATTCATAAGAATGTAAGTATTTATAACATAAGTACATAGTTATCCTTTCATAAAGACTAACTAACTTAACGAAAATAAATAATTACATCATATCAAATTTTAATCTCAAGTTTTTGATCTTATAACGATTATGAATTAGGGCTTATTTGTAGTTGACGCATCCAAATAATTACTTTTAATAGAGTAAATTATTAAGTGGTTGATGTGAAACTTTTGGTTTCAGTCTATACCATAATCCTTGTAAATATCTAAATAAAAAAATATTTAAATTAATAATAGAATTTGCTTATACACCTTATCCGAATCATGAATTATCTTTTTTTAAAATAAAAATAAAAATAAAAACTTCAATAAATTGTAGCATATAAAAAATTATTTAATAATTTTAACATATTCAGCGGAAATGAATTAAGCTATTCCATGTGACAACAATAGCAACCACAATTCAAATAGAATGCTTAGACTTACTTATGTTTTCATTTTTTATTTTTGTTTTTTACATTACAGGATAATTAGATATACTAATCAATCAAGCTATCATGATCTACTTATTTATATAAATAGGTTGAAATTTATTATTTTATAAATCATACATTCTATTTAATTAAATAGTTAATTGATAAGAATTTGACTTAAATTAGAGACTTATTATTATAATGAAAAACAAGTATTTTTATAATTTTAATATAAATTCATTGATTATAGAATTATAGAAAATGAACATCAATAATTCTAATAAATTATATATATATATAATGATATTGGTTAGACAAAGATTAATAAATCTCGTTTATTAAATTACATGTATATAATGATATTATAATTGAAATGACTTAAGGAATAATTCTTGATGATTGATATTACTTTAAAGAGTTAATAGAAAATTTTCATGAAAAGAAAATACTATTATTTCCTTTGACATTATCACAGTAAATAACATGTGATTTGTTATAGTGTAATTCTAAACACTTAATGTCTTTAGAGGTTAGTTAAATAGATATAAGATATGATTAAATATTTATAAAATTATTGATTAATTAAGAAAAAAACTCGTCAATTTTTTATAATAGGTTTGAACTATGTAATTAAGACCTTGATCATGACAATTGAATAAATAAATAAAATAATGAGTTTCTTAACTTGCTCATTATGTGTTATTAGAGTTGACAATATCATGCTTTCAAGTCAATTTAAAGGTCCAAATTTTTTTTTTAAAAAAAATCATTATGCTTCTAATAATTTCTAAAAGATAAAAAATTTTATGTCATGTTATATTGACACTAAGAGTGTTGTTAAATACAAAGTTTAATTAGTAAATTAATTTGATTAACTTGCTTCCAGCTTTATATTAAATATATGGGATTCACACATTTAAGTGTTTTTATTTTTATTAAAGAAAATTTATTATTTAATAAATTATCTAATTTAATCAAATAAATAAATTCTTTTAAGTGAAATATTATCGTATTTTAGCTAGCACTAAAAATACAAGTAATATAAAAATTGAGCACCTATTTAGAATAAAAATTCAGCTGATTATGTTTCAGTCAATTTTGTCAATGGTTTAAAAAATAAATATATTGTTGTAAACGGTAATTTTTGCTCAAAATTGCAATATTTAGTATGACTTAAATCAATTCAAATGCTATTGAGAAATTTGATGCTGGCAACCAGCGAAACTGTATGACTTGGTCAAACAATTTTAAATTGCTAAATGGATAAGAGATAAGAGTTTGCATTGTGGCTCCTGAAAGATTGGAGATGGTTGTCTCTAGTGTGCTCAGATGGCCAAGTTGACAGCTTCTCATTTTCCCCCTCTCTTCATTCATTTTCGTATCAAAAGTTAAGAGTAATTAAGAATTAATTTGGACGTGAATACCGGTGAACTCTTCATTTTTTTTAATAGAATTATGAGACTTTAAGAGCTACATCCGAATATTTATATAAATTCATTTTATTACTTCAATATAATTTAGATATAAAATAGATCTTTTTATTCGACTGCATGGGCTGTGAATACTAATTTATCCTACAATAATTTGTAATCAGATTAAAATGATTATTAATATTTCATCACGAGTAAAGTCATTAGTTAAAAAGGAAAAATTCAGCATTGTCCCACAAAGAGACTCACAGTGTTAGAAATGGACCACTATGATTTTTGGACATCTAAGAAACACAGTGGACACACTTGGTTTGGTAGGACTATGAAGCCCTCGTTGGGTAATCATTAATGGACTTTGTTCACCCAACCTATCCCGTTTTGTCAATTATTGCCCCAAGTTGAGCGTCCACTTGTTCACGTGTTGTTATGTAACATTGATTCTTTTTCTCTCAATATATATTTATAAAGGATTTGCATAAAATGGTGCAAAAATAGCACCTCTTAATTACACTTGTACCAAACTTTAGATTTTCATCTCAGTTGAACCAGGGAACAGGATCACTTTGAAGTTTGAATTGCAGGACCATGCAGTTGCAATCCTTACCCTTCAACATTTCTGAGTTTACATTTTTTTTTTCCCTATTATTATATGTATAAAAATATATTTTAATGGCATAGATTTGTACAGTTGAAACTTCAACTACAAAGAATCCAAATCCACTTAGTAGATATTGTTGTCTATGCCGCTTTTCTTTTCGACATAGGCTGACGTGTATTTTGAAACATCGATGGCAGTGATGGTAAATAAGATGTTATTTTGACTGATTAGTGCTGACGGGGCATGAAAGAAGATTCCAAGTGAGACAGAAACGTGAGCTTGCTTTGCATAGCCAAAAAAGATAAAATAAAAAAGGAAAAGACATTTCATGAGACCAAATTTAAGTAAAAAGAGATATGATGATGATTGAGACAACATTGCTGTTATTTGTATCTTGGAACTTTCAATATTCACAGCTTGTGCGAAATTATTTATGTAAGCTATTATCATTGTGGGATTGACTAGCATGTTACATGATTTTTAATCGAAAAAATTTTGTAATTAGGTCCGATGAGTGAAACATTAAATAATAAAAAAAGTTTATTTAATGAAAAGTAATAAATGCAGGGAAAAAAAAGGTTTGTGCACAAATCTAAGTATTTGTTGAGTTTAACTTATTTTAAAAAATAACAAATGATTTTTTATAATTTTTTTGAAAGAAATTTCACAGAAAAAAAAGAGAAATTACTTCTAAAAAATCCCATGCAAAAATTTCGTATGTATTTTACTTTAATTCTTTTATATTTTAGTAGACTTACTTTTGCTTTAAATTGATTTTATTTCCTCTTAGCATATTAGAGCTTAGGACATACATTGTGACAAGACATCATACCAATGCATGTTCCGAGATCCCATCCACATATCCATAGCTCTTAACACTGACTAGAAAAATGGCAAAAAATGTGACCGGACAAACTCTGCCACAAACTGGTGAAACTGATATCGGGTCCTAACCCACATGCAGCCAAGCATTTGTCCTGAAAATCTCTACTATTTATTTATCAAAGTTTATTTAACGATAAATATTTAATTGTATAATTGCTTAGTCAGGTGTTATATTTTAATTAGATTGAATCAGTATAATAGCACTCTTAAGATTTTCGTTTCTGATTTTGTTAGAGAAGTGTCTGCTTATTATTGTGATGTTAATGACTCTAGTAACTTGTAAGCAAATATAATTAACTTTTTAAAAAAATGTGTGTTTGATAATATTTTTGAAATATAAACACTTATTTTGTTTTCTCAGAATTTTTAAATAAAAAGACAATTTTTTCCCTTAAACTTTCACTTCCAATCATGTGTAAAGGAGACGTGTTGATTGTGAAGTGTATGATTCACATGATTAAATTCCATGAGACTACAATGGACCCTCTTAGAAACATTTTATATTTCCCTTTAGAAACTGCATGCTGGCTTGGTTTGCATTCGAGTAAAGTCAGATAAAATTAATTTTAAAAAAGGAGAAAAAAATTGCATTAAAATATATGGTTTTCATTAAAAAGAGCAAAAAAAAAGTGCCTACATCTTTAGAATTTGACAACACCAATAGCCATAGCTAACCTTATAAACAAAAAGCATAGGTATACACTCAAGAGTGCTGCTCCTAAGGATTTATCCAGCCTCATATTCTTCTTTGGCAATATGACGAGGGCCAAAAGCACCCCAGCCATCAAGAACAAAAGTGTTTCGAAGAGTGAAGGATCCTTAGGAATAACATAAGAGTCTGGATGTTCAGACCATGCTGAGAGAACAAGAGGCAAGCCCAAACCCATCAAAGTATTAAACATAGGACCTGCATAACACCCTGATATAGCCATTTGGACACCATCTGACCCACCATTCAAAGCCATGGCACCATTGGCTATCAAATCCCCAAGTGAGTTACCCCAAGCTAGCACAGTTAACCCAAGGATTGAAGGACTAATACCAATGATGTTCCCTATTGAAACCAAGAGGGAAACCAACTCCTCAGCAATTATATAAGTCCATGTTACACTCATTACAAAACCCCCTGCCAGCCATGGAAACAAAGACTTTCTTGGCGGGCTACACCTCTCAGTTGTCACGCATGCCATGTTGCCCAAAATTATCCCAATCAAAGCAGCTATTATGTAGATAACTACATTGCTTCTTGAACTTACATTTTCCCTTTGAGTATTGAAAAGAACAGCTAATAAAACTGGTGCTAATGTGACAGATATAACTGCATATGGTTTTGACCATTTATCCTCACTCACCACTGGTATTGTAAGCTTTCTTGGTAAGCAAAGAGGTAAATCTAGTACTTGTACAAACTTCCCCAAGCTAACACAATCAAATAATGAATTATTACCAAAATTCTCTGGCTTTTCCTCCTTATCTTCAACAATCACTATCTCTGCCAAACTTTGCTTCTCATCATCAACACACCCCAACAAAGGTATGCTAGACTCTAGTAACTCATCAGAAGACACTGAGTATCCCCTTTCATTTTTGCCCTCTCCATAGATAAGGTGTGTGGCAGAGACAGCACACACATAAAGAAAGTAGATACAAACATAGCAGACTGAACCCAACAAGTTAATTGTACCAATGTAAATGACGACAAGGAGGATGAGAAGAGAGAAAAGGAAGAAAAGGGTGTCCCTAATGAAACTAACTTTATTAACTGCAAATTGGTCTTGGCTAACAAGAATGCTTATAATCCCCAAGACAGCACAAGACACAAAGAAAGACCCTCCCAAAATGCTGTTGAGTCCAACAGCACCATTGTTGGATGATCCAGTGAAAGAAACAACACTAGCAAAAAAATCAGGAGCCCCATTTCCCAAAGACAAAAGGGTCACTCCAGCAATGGTGGGAGAGAGCCTCAAGATGCTGGACAAACCTTCCAAGGAGTTGCAAAAGTAGTTTGAAGCTGTGTCACCCAATAGGTAGAACAACACCACAAGCCATAAGGCAAGAAGGGCCTGTCCCAAAATTGGATATTTTCCTAGATTACAATAGAATATTTGAAGATAATTTATGTACCCTTTTGACCTGCAATCAAGATGGTTTTTCACATATAAGCACTTAGAGCTATAATCTGAATAATTGTGTAGGTTGGTGCAGCCTTCAACACTAATATCTCTAAGCAACCTTGCACGGTTGAAGATTGTAAGAGGGGCATTAGAATAGCCTTGAAAGTTTGGGTTATAAGGGTGAAGATAATCATTTAGAAGAAGAAAGAGGAGAATGATGAAACACAAGTTGAGGACAAGAGTGAGTTTTCTTGATTGAAGCTTGAACTTGGAGAAAAAGGGTGCCATATAGAAAGAGCAGTTTTTTAAGGATACGGTAGTTGTGTCAATATGTGAAGTGAGAACTTAGAATTGGTGTCCATATGAGGCAGTACTAAAAAGAGAAGGAGTGCGAACAAGAAGACATAAATAGGAAATTTAACTCAAAACTTTTAAGAGTTCTTGCAGCATCAAAGGTAGAACAAACAATTTTGTAGATTGTCCATTAGAAAGCAAAAGCAATAGAGTGTTTAATTTGATGTCATTGCTTTTGTATGTCCCATGTGTGGGATTAGAGTTAGGTATATTGTACTCACTTGTGTGGATAGCATGGGGACGTACAAAGGGTAAACGGATGAAGCCAAACTGCAATTACCAAAGTTTTGAAAAGACTTCAGATTTAAGTGGTAGTAACATAGCAATGTATTAAAGCAAAGCTACACAAAAAATGCTACAATAATTGGTGGTGGTGGAGGAAGTGATCAAATTGTAACCTGAACAAACTTCATCCATCTGACAAAAGTTTTACCTTATTGATCATTATCCTTAACCCTATGCTAAGTTTAATAAAAATAAAATTAAGGAAAAAAACTAAATTAAAATTAAAATTGAAGAGAAAAAAAAAGAAAAAGTTATTTTAAAAAAGTCTTTATTTTCTCTTCAATCAAATAAAATAAATAAATGGTTACCAATATTTTCGTTTTCTTAAAAATAGATGGTACAATAATATAATATTGCAGTGTTTTTTCTACATCATGATATTGCAGTTAGCATGTCGTTTACTTTTTGTCCTTTTACATAAATACCCCTTTATTTTAATATAGAAGTAATTATACTCTACTAAAAGTTTAAATATACATCAAGCATTTCCTCAACC
Organism: Abrus pulchellus subsp. cantoniensis; assembly: GCA_024086825.1. NCBI lineage: Eukaryota > Viridiplantae > Streptophyta > Magnoliopsida > Fabales > Fabaceae > Abrus > Abrus pulchellus. The sequence goes on from CM044050.1 coordinate 14,571,125, forward strand.
TTAATTAGAATCAAGAGATTTACCTATAATCACATAATTGAGAGCTACTTCGCTCTGGTGCACACTTTTAAATTATGTCACAAAAATTTCCTAATCTATTGATAATTGTTGTATTTTTATTATTTGAAGAATAGAATAATCCATTTGTCATTTGTTGAAAATTTAGAAGTCCAAATATTAAAACTAAATAATAAAAAGTAATATTCTTTATCAAATAAATAATTTTTAAAGAGTTACCCACTCTTGTATGATAAAAATAACATATTTTTTATAAATGACATCCTATATATCTGCCCGCATATAACAAAATTATATAATCATTTTATTTTTATTTTGTTATTTTGCTTTGTGTACAAGAATCCAGCGAAAACATAAGATACACAATGTTTGGACTAGGGTGGAAATGGCCAAAGTTAACCCAGATATTTAAAATTCAAGTTTGATTTATGAAGAAAAAAATGTTTAAGTTTGATTGATTTATTTAAATAATCTAAATTTAAAGTTTGAATTTAACTTAATTAATAATTTTGAAAATTGAATTTAGATCTTTATTTTGTTTATAATTTTTTATAAGTTTTAAATAATTTGTTATTAATTTAGTATTTAATGAATATTTTTGTTAAAAAATTAAAATGGTAATAAAATGTAATTTTATCTGCATAAAATGACTTAAGTTTAAAAATAAAAAATAATATAAAAATACAATATTTATTTTAAAATAATTATAGTTATTTGTTTAAAATACAACTCTTGAAAATTAAAATTAGATAAAAGATACACACAACAATAATAATAAAATAAATATAAATTTTAATAACTATAATAAATAAAATTATAATTATTTAATTATATATATATATGAGCGCGCACGTAAGGTATTTATGAGCTATTAATGTTAAGTTTATAAAGTTTAAACTTAATTTATTTAAATAATTGAATCTAATTTTAAATTTGAACTTATTTATTTAATTAATTAAATGATCCTACTCAAACATTTAACGAGCCAGACTTGAATAATTTTACGAGTAGTTCTACTATTTCCATCTCTAATTTAAACCATTTAAATCAAACATATAATTTATGTGAGCAAATTCATTGAAGTCATAGAAGTGTTCCGTAAAATACTTTTGTTAAGTTTTAAGATGATAGTAATTGAAAAAAAATGGTGAAACATAAAAGTAAGTTAGATAACTAAAGTGTAACTTAAAATAAACTTAGAAGATTAAAATATTAATTAGTTTTACTTATTTTTAATTAACTATGTAATAAAAAAGAAATTTTTTTTCCCTTAATTACTTTTATGAAAACATAATTTTCTCCAATTAAACATTACATATATAATAAGATGTTTTCGAATTACTATTGAAATAAATTATCTAGCATATAAATAAAGAATTTTTTTAGATTTTTCAGAATTAGAAATTTGAAATCTTCGTATTTTTAGAGTAAATTATCTTTTTAAAATTTTAAAAATCATATTCCCATCCTTCGATGAATGAAATTAAATATGTTGCACATTGTATTTTTTTTGCAAATGAATTTCCTCAAGATGATGAGCAGCTATGAATGAGTTTCACATGATATTTCTTTCTTTCTTTTTCTCTAATATTTTCATTGTTATCCCAAATAAATTTAAAGCACCATATTATTCATTTTAATATTTTATAAAATGAAATGTATTTTAAAGTAAGTATATACAATACTATGATAAGGTTCAGGGAAAGTAGCTTTTATATGCAAATACAATAAAATAATAATAATATACATATAATATAGGTTTGCTTGGGTTCAGTTCAATTCAATAATAATAATAATAATAATAATAATAATAATAATTGAATTTTAATAAAAAAAATTTAAAAAATTATATTTTTTATTTTAAACAGTTTTAAAATGATTTAATTTAATTTTGAGCACCCCTAAACTTCGTTTAATAAATATTTTTTAGTCCTTATTTATCGTATTTAAATAATTTACAAATACTCATAATTACTTTCTTTTTTGTTAGTAGTACGTGTTAAAATAGTGGGTGCATTAGTATGACTATGAACATATATAATTACAAAATGATATGGAAGTATACACTCAAATTAGTGGAAAAACAATCTGCAAAATCAGAAGCAAGACAACTATTTTATTTAGCTCTTTTATCCTAATCAGGTTTAAAATTCAACCATTATTTTGGGAAGACAAATATCCTATACAAGAATGATAGATATATAATCTTATTGTTGTCATGAGCGTATACTTGTGTTCATGTTAAGGCAGACAAATATCTGTCATGGCTTCAATTGAAAGTATCTGGTGTGGGTATGGGAAAAGGTACTTTTAATGAAAATGAAACTATTCAATCATGGACCACATTCATTGTGAATAAGAGGAAGGAATGAAGCTTCCAATGTCCATTAAAAAAACAGGTTAATTTCTGCTTTTTGATATGTTTCCGTTGTCTTCATTAGTGAGGCATAATAATTCCATATCTTTGATATTGAAGGCCATGCAAGGCATGCAAAAGACAAAGGATCAAGTTTGTAGCATTCATTGAAAACATGCAATCCATATAAATAATTACCTTTCTTAATTTTTAAGCAACTAACTAATCTCTCATTAAAATTTCAATAGAATCACTGAATTAGCAGTTAGCACACATGTGTAAGACCTACTACCTGTTCTCAAATGTATAACAAAATTACTCAGATAAAAATTAGATCTTCTTACACTGACAAGTAACAATACCATAATATGGTTATGTTAAAAAATACATATTTACATCAAATTTATTTCATAGAATCTGTAATTAATTATGATAAGTCCTTATTTGATAAAACTTATATTTTTTCTCTCTAACATAATTATATTATATTACTTAATAATATGAGGATATTCAAATTTCTTAACTAATTGTTATCCTATTTTCAAATTGATAAGTATATCATTATCACTATTATCCTCCTATAATCTTATTCTGTATGATTTTAGTTAAGGTACAAAATAGAGGATAATAAAGGAGACAAGAAAAAATTAATAAACCCAAGTGTCGCTTTATATTCGCGCACTAAGCTCAAGTTTCCCATCATGGAGAACCTCCAATATAAGTTTAATAAAGGAAACTTCCCAAGAAAAACAAGAAAACAGCATTGAATATTTACTTTTGATTTTCATCTCAAGTTTCCTGTCTTGAAGCGCCTCTGCAATAGTAACTAATAAGTCGAGGAAACTTCTTATGATCGTACAACATTGTCGGCATTGATTACGTTGTTTGATCGGTGATTGGATTTGATATAACTTATACTCCTGTTTTGAATCATCAAGCATTTTCTGTGGCATTATTGTTGTTATTCCGGTTGGAAAAGAGAAACGTTATTTCTACACTAAAGTTGTTGGTTTTATTTTATATATATATTAAGAGAAATAAGAAGAAAAGAGAGAAAAGAAGTGATTATATGAATAATGGGATGGAGAAACATAAAAAATATATGTATTGTAATAGAAATTTATCGTGATATAATTCGTTGAAAATTGTACTGTAAAGACAACAAAATTTGTGGTATTTTTAAAATATGAACATATAAAAGTAAATAATTATATACAATATTAAATTTTAAAAATTCAAAACAAAGTAAGATTTAAAACCAAGATTCATTACTCTGTTTAAGTCCAAGGTAATGCACTTAATTGTTTTAGATTTAGTCTTTTGCAGTCAAGATTTATCAACTTATAGCTCATTAAAGAATAAACATCTCTTTATTGTAATCCTTCTTTTAATTCAGTTAACATATTTTAGCGGCATCAACTTAGTATTTTGTTAAATATGACGCCTAAACGTTAATCATACTATTTCTCTTATGATTAAATCAACGTACATTTTCTTGAGAACGATGCACTCTTTTTAATTACTTTTTTTTTTTTATCTAACTTCTCTTTATTGATTTTAAATTGTTTCTAATTAATTATGTATATCTTTTTATTACTTTAGTTTTTTCCTTTTCTAATTTCCTTTTTAAATTCTACCCAAATTAATTATATTTAATTTTTTATAACTTTAAATAATTTATTTTTTAACATTTTTCTTTAATTTATACCTTTTATTTTTTTAAATATAAAATTTGTAACACCTTAATTTAATTTTATAAATAAATAATTTTTGTATAATTAGGAATAATAAAATTTCATTCAAATAATTTTTCAGTGCATAAGTTCAGTAAAGTCTTTCAAAATAAAGATGAATTACAATTCATATCAAATCAATGCTACAAGACTAATTTAAATACATCAAAATTTTCAAATAAACTTCTAAGTCCTATTGCAGTCTCGTCCATCCTTTCACTAGGTCCGCTGATCATCTTGATCACCTGAAAAATAAATATAAAGGTGAGTATTTTACACTATCATATACAAACACAGAGACTCACCTTGTACATTCTATATATATATATATATATATATATATATATATATATATATAGCATAATTCAAATCAAATATAAACAAGCAATAATATTTTTCCATTTCAATTCACAGTCAGGTGCGCTCACTGCACCAACAAATAATACATACACATGTGCACTCACTGTATGCAGCCACGTGCACTGTGATACTGCGATCACAGTTTCCTAACGTCCTCAACCTTAGAAACTTACTCAATTTCACATCATGGGCAGTCGCTAAATAGCTCCCGCCCCACGAATACAACGTGTGTGGTCACGAGCTCATTGGCAAAAGTATTAGTCAAAGGTCAAGTCAGGAGGAGAGTGCGTGGCATGTGATGCACTCACGCTCATTATTAGTATTACCACCACCCTCTCTTCCCCAAGGTATTTCTACTGCCCCATCTTCCACACTCCTAGTGTATCATTGAATCATTCATAGTTTCTAATATTTTAAACACACCACAATCACATTTAACATGCTATCCACACTTATTTCCAATCATTCACATTATTAAATCATCAATCAATGGCATGTCACAATATACAATCACCCAGAATGGGTTCAACCATCTCATCCAACATCACATTGTATTCAAACACAATAATTTTCATCAAAACACATATTTTCTATTTTCTATCGCACCACATTGTAATAATTACCAAAATAAACAGTATTTAAAACACAATGAGATAGGATAGAGTCCCCCTTACCTCAAATCAAAGACCCAACACAATCCAACGATAGAAAACGTCCCTCACATGGATTTTCATCCTCCAAATGCTCCAAACTCAACCACAACCTTCAATCTTACTCACAATCGGCTTTGGAGGTAGTTTAATGGGTGAAATAGGGTTGAAAGTTGAGAGAATCGAAGAGAGTTTGAAAAAAGGGATGAGAAATGAGCTTCCCAAATCCTAAACCCCTCAAATACCCCTTCTGGTCGCGACATTCTCGCTATAACGAAATATGCTCGCTGCAGCGAGGTTCCTTCGCTAAGCGACACCCCATCTCGCTACAGCAAAAATTTCAGAGGAAACTGCACTCTGGTATCTGCAGAATCTCACTACAGCAAAACTGCATCCAGAAATGCACCTTTTTTTTATTGCCATCTCGCTCCAGCGAGAATGCAATAATTTCAAGTTCTACGTACAAAACCTTATTGCTACAGCGAGAATGTCCCTGCAGCATACTCCAATCTATATTTTTTCAAATAGTCCAGCCCAATCACAATTCATACTCTCATACACATAGTCATACACTTCCACGTCATCACACATATTCAAATCATGCATCTAAACACCACACACACACACACACATATATAATTTACAAAACTTGAGACATTACAAAATATTTATCTAATTGTACCAAAAACTGGCTACTTAAAATATTGTCTTAGGATAAGCTAGTCTTCATTTAATTTTGTCTCCTCTAACATAAATAATTGCAAAGCATAAAACATCTTAGGATCTGTTTGTATTATTTTATAAGTCCATTTTTAAAAATAAAAAAAATTACTACCTTGAGATGTACTTTATAAAGCAAATATAAATTGATTTCAATCATAAATCTTGCTTCATAAATCCAAACATGTTTTCAGTGGTATTTTTCTTTTTTTTATGAATACCTAAGTTCTTTCACCATAATAATGAAAATTTGAAAAGTATTTATCATATTAAATAGTTTAGAAATTAATTATATTATTATTATGATAAGTTAATTTAACAATAAAAGTATTGTGTGGAACAAAAGTAAAAAATAGAACATACCAAAGCGTAATAAGTGACATTCTATGGTGTATGAAGCATGTTAAGAAGGCCATATGGGGTAGGTCATAACATGTGTAGTCTTATTGAGCATGTTGAAGAAGCACATTTTTTTCTTATATTTAATTAATTTTGTTAAATTTTAAAAATAAAATGAAGAGTAAATATTATGTTGAAATTTTAGAGTATTTACATAGTTTTAATTCGTGATTGTATAGTTAGTATCATTAGAATATGGTGTTTGATATTAATTAAAAATAAAAAAAAATAGAAAGTTAATGTTTATATCTCTTAGACTTCTAAGATAACTACTAGGTAGTTATTTCTAATGGTAACCATCAAATAATTATGTTTTATAATTTTTTCTAAAAAATTCCTCTATATATACATAGGACTTATATTTTATCATGGATGATGATAAAAATTTATATAATCATAGTATATACATCAAAGTGAAAAAGTGCTTGTAAAACTATTTCTTCTTTAAAACATCGACAACACAAAACTAAATTTACCTTGTGTTCTTATTATATGTTAATTCATAAAGCGTGAATTATCATTGTCAATCTTATTTGTATCTCAAAGACAAATTTTGTGGTACCCTACGCTTTTATAAGAAATAAAATATTGCTTTTAGAAAAGTATGTATTTACCCTAGAAGATTATATCACCAAGTCTCAATTGTCATAAATCTTATTTCCCTTATTCATTTTAAAGTTCTAACATATTAATAACTGTGTAGAAAGTTGAGTGCAGGAATCCATATTAGGGTTCTTTGTTTTTATACGGAAAAAAATTATTAAAATATAAGATTTTAGACAAAATACTAAAATATGAAGAATTTTTAAAAATTGTCATCAACAAATTTTGGTGTTTTAAATTTTTTATTATTTTTTGAAAAATCATCATTAATGATTTGTTGTTTTTAAAATTTTATTATAACCTTTTGAAAAATTAATATCAGTGATTTTTTTTATAATTTCTTTTATTTCTTTAAAAAATTGTTATTGATACTTTATAACTTTTATCTATTCTATCTATGAAACTTTATACTTGCATTAAAAATTGACAATCTTTGTATCTCATATTTTTATAATTTTTTTAAATTCTATATTTTAGTATATATTATTTTTAGATTTAATTATATTTTTAATCCTCATAAAAATAACACTTTTTAAAATAAGTCATTAAAAAATTTGTTAAAATTTAATATATAACATTTTTAAAATATAAAAATTTAGTCCATATCATAAAAGTGTGTTTTGTTAATGAATGATGAGTTGGATAACAGAATTAGTTTTTAATATTTTTAAAATGTAATGTTAACAATAAAAATTAAAGAACTAAATATTAACACATTTTTTTAAAAAAAATTATCACAGATGGTGCCATATATATATATATAAAGCCTTATCTTTAAGGCAAATACAATAAAACCTCAATGTTAAAAGCACCGTGGAGGGAACTATGTTTCAAAATTAGACATGAAAGGCAGAGTGAGACAGCACACAACAAGGAAGCAATAAGTGAAGGGTGATTACTTGTAAGGCTTTATGGAAGGGCGTCACACCCTTCTGTTTTTTTACCACAAAATTTTAAAACTCGTGAGACTAAAATATTTCACTTTCATCCATTTTTTAACTTTGACTTTCTTCTTTTAGGGGAGTAATCGGATTGTGGTGGTTTTCAAGTCCCACCATCACCATTTTTAAAGATAAGTGGTCCCCCAACGTTATTTTATAAAATCTACTATTTATTTTGTATTATATTATGATTTATTTTCAAGATGTATTCTAAATTTACTCTATGTTTGTTTTGTATTAATTTTCTGTTTTTATTTTAAATATGTGTGAACTTGTTAAAAAAAGAGAGAGAAAAATATGAAGTTAATGTTATAATATTTTGACCTAACATAATGACTATTACTATTTCTAATAAGATTAGTAAAAATTTGTTTACAATTTTGAGAGTATTTAGACATTTTAAATATATTAATTAATAAATACTTTTTAAATTTATATTATTCTGATCAATTTCCCGAACAAGACCTAACATGAAAAATAAACAATTTAGCTAGAATTTGCGTCAAAGCCTACATATTACCCTTTACCCTCGGGACAAAGGCATGTAAGGCCAACCCCACTTACGTAGAAAAAAAGTAACATTAAAAAAAATAACTATTTTTGTCCACAGTACTAGTTAATTCATATAGTTTCTTATAAAAAAAAATAGTTAACTAATATAGTGATATATTTTCAATTTTTTAAAAAAAGTAAAATAAAAAAATAACTATTTTATCAATTGAATCTTTTTTTCTAAACTTAATTATGCAAATTTAATAGTTGATTCTGTATTAAAAAAGCAAACAAAAATAAATAAATTATCTTCTCAATTGTATATTTTTGTCCAGAGTACTAGTTAATTTAAACAACTTCACACCAGTTGATCTAAAAATTTTAATAATTTTATAATATATTATAAAATACTAAAAGGCCCTCATGAATTTTTATTTACGGTCTCAAATACCTTGACCCAAACTTACCTTTCTTCATTAATTTTTTTCTAGACTTCAAATATTAAATATAAATTTTGGGTAAGTTTTAAAATCAATAACAAGTGTATTTAAAATTTCATTTCATTTTCTAAATTTCTACAAATAATAATAGAGTTTAAAATTAGCTGTCAAAGTTAAATGGAGGAAAATATTATGCGAGGCTTGATAATAATTGCTCGCCACAATTAAAATTATCATTTACATTAAAATATAATAGTTCATCCCTTTAAAAAAATTTTAAAAAAAAGGGAAATGTGAATTTTTGAAATTTGAAAACAGAGCAACTTGATCTGAACATCTCTCCAGTAAACAAAAATTGTAATTTACCAAATTGAAAAAAACAACTTCGTGAATTATGGGCATTTAGCCTGCCACACCCACTTGTCGGATGTAGTGATGTCTATTGTGCTGCTATATAGACGTTCTTTTTTGTTTTTCTAGAAATTGCTGTTATAGATTTAGATGCTCCAATTGATGCTGCTTCTTTTGCTGGTGCAGCTCAAAACACTAGCTTGGTTTTCTAAAGATGACAAAAAAACAAGGTTAGTAACGACTTATAGCAGTCTCTTGAAGAGAAAATTGTATTTATTTACCTTTTATTTTTTCTTAGTGCAAATAAGTCCCTTGCAGTTCCTCTTATTGTGGCCTTCAACCCCACATTGAAAGAGGTGGCACCTTCATTTGTACAAAAGCAATGGGTTCTAAATTCTTGTCTTTGTGCATAGAAGCCTTTGACATATCTGCTTTTTGGGTCAAAAAGCTTATTTTCTTGAATGACTGGATTGTTGTTTAGCTCATTTATATCCGATTTCTAAATAAAAAATATTCAATTATTTCTTCAAATTACATTAATGCCCATACACCATTGTGAATGTTGAAGCTTGACGTATGACATAAAAGTTTCACTGATTTGAGCAATAAAAATACTAGTAACGTTATTTTAGACACATTCTTAAACGCACACTTCATAATTAATCTATTTATTAAAATATTTATCTCGTTAATTGATAACATTTTTTCAAAATTATCTTTATTTTTTAAAAAGTAACTAATTATTAAAAAAAAAAAAACCATACTTTTGAGGATAAATCTGTAAGCTTTGGCATTATACGTAATTGGAAGGAAAAAAAATAAGCGGCTCCATAATATCAAAAGTAGAGCCACGTAATTTAAAAGAATATAGCCCGTTCTTTAAAAGGCACAAACAAAGTCTCAATGTTTATCCAACGATTAAGAACCCATTCTATTAAATTGAATTCTAATACGAAAGACTTGCATCAATCTCACGAGAAATACAACTAATGCTGTAGCCATGAAAGCAAAGCAACAAGACACCCAACAATATCTTGAACAGAATATTACCTCTACCAAGAAAAAAACAAAAAAAGGCATCACCTATGCAAAGAACCCGTTTAAGGAATAGGCACCCTTTTAAAGTCAGCGACAATTCAGCTATAAAATGAAGATCAACGTGACTCATATCCCACTAATAACTAACTAATGAGACAACCCACACACCCATATCCATATACAAAACAAGTGCTTTTAAACCATTGATGCAATCTTGGACTGTGAACCACTAACAAGTAACAACTAACAAGAAATTTGAACTCTTAGCTGAAGTATGGGAAGCAATTGACCACTAACAAGTAACAACTAACAAGAAATTTGAACTCTTAGCTGAAGTATGGGAAGCAATTGGACTCATAAGCATTTACAACTTAACTAAGCTACTTTTAGCATAATAATTCGACATGTGTTGAAACTAGTCACACTAAAGCGTTCATCACACATCAGTCAGATACTAACTTAAATTAAATGCTCTACCTCCTAAACAAGTAAACTGCTCACTGAACCAATCCAGCAATATCATTTTTTGAGTTGTATAGCCCTATAATCAGAATGAAAGGTTCCGTATCTATGCCACAAAATGATCACCCTAATTACAAGGATCAAAATGAATCTCCAAGTCCATTCAACCTACCATTACCAGTTAGTCCACGGAAATTAGCATGAATCATTGTTTCTTGTCCTCCAGCAGTATTCTTGGAGACTTCATACCGTTGCATTTGTTTGGATGCTTCACCTGGAAAACCAAATGTTCAATCATACAGTCATTAAAAGAAGTTAAAGAGGAGCCGAGAAGAATATCAGGAAAGTATCCTTACCCCTTTCTAATGCATCAGCCAGTTTATCAAGTGCTTCAATTATTGCTATTTCTTGTTCCTGGAGCAAATTAAATATATTCATATAATTTAAGGTCAAAATTGTTTAAAGAGGGAAAAGGCAGAAATTACCCTAAGAGTCCGTTTGGCTCTCTCAATGTCAACCGGATCAGGTTTCTCTCTACTGAAAAGCATCTTTTCAACCTGCCAAAAATAAGGAATTATCACATTGCAAAGAGAATCATAGAAAACCTGAAATTACAGAATATGTTAATTGATTGCTAAATGCATGATGTATAAAAAAAAAAACGTAAAAGATCCTACAAAAAAAGAAAATTAAAATTGAGTAGGCAAGCAAATCATGAACCAAATACTTGGAACAGTCAAGAAACCTTGCATAATTTATTGATAAATAATTTAGTCTATGGAAAAAAGCTATTTAATATGAAAGCTTCAAATAATTTATAAATATTCATTTACAAAATGAGCCTTCTTAAACACCACATTCTTGAAATTCGTTGTTCTAGGTTGACAACAAAATAACATGCCAAGTACAATAAAATAACTGTCCTACCTTAAAATACATTTCATTTCTAAACCCATTCATAGGATAATTTAACAAAACTTATTTTATTCATTAATAAAAATAAATGTAAATAAATATATGATAGGATCAGGCTAGCAGTTTCCAAGGAGTATCATACACAAATACATGTGAAGCACAACTAGGACAGCATTCTATGTTTTAAACCTTTCTTTTTCAGTCTGGTTAAGTGTCGGACAATTTTTATTTTATCATCAGAACACAAGAAAAGTCATCAAAAGAAGCTCCAACAGCATATGCATCACCAAAAAACCTCAAATATCGCCACAAAAACCTCAAATATAACCACACAATGAATCATGATATAACCTCAAAGATTCACTTTAACTTATCTTGTCCAAATTATACAAGATATTACGATATGAAATCCATGGATTTACCTATGCATTATTGGGCAATATGCCAATTCTCAGATGCTTTACCAATGCATTTCATGATTTCTTTCATCAAATAAACAGTGGAATAATGTTCCATTAATTGGCCCTCTATTTACATTTGTACTCTTATCATTTAATAAGGTTATATATCATAATTTTACTATCCATTCCAGGATTATGAACACAGGAACAAAACATCAGTGTAATTTTTAGAAGAAAAAGTGATTAGATTTTAAGGAAAACTACAAGTGTAATGTAATACTTTAGTAAAAACGAATATATGTAATGTAATATTCATTAGCTATTAGAAGAGCCACCCCTGCAGACATACTAAGTACCAAGATATTGAGGATTTAATAAGACAGACAAGAATCATCAGCATTTAAACATGGCTTTATCCATTACAAAATGTATTTTCTCGCAATCTTTTCATATTCATGAGTTCTATGAATTGCCAGTGAAAATGAAATTAACAAAAAGCAAATACAAAATAGATACAAGTAAGGATTTTGCTTACATCATGGATAACCCTATCTGTTGCACGAATCTGAATTAAATCAGATCTGTTCTTTAACTTGACACAGTCAGATCTGTGAAAATCCTTCTTTAATTGATATTTTCCTTTCAGCACTCTTCCTCCCCCAATAGGTGGTAACTGAACATTATAATTGAACATTTCTGTAGACTGCTCCACATTCCCATGGGAAAATTCAGCAGTCAATGGATCACCATTAAATTTTGGCTGGCACAGACAAAATCACAATTAATGAGCCTCAGGTTCAACTGTTTTTATATTGTAATTTTGACTGATCATAGATATCAAATGAAAGCATGTTATCAACTGTCCACATACTATACCTGGCTGGTAATGATCCTGAGAAATGCCAATCCAAGAAAAAAAGAAAAAACTACCAAAACATGCTGTTCTAATATGAGGAACATTACTTTTATTGCCTTGTTAAACATAGTAACATACACTTTGTTTGCAAAAACATTCATAAACACATAAAACAAATATCCATCTAATTATCTAAACCATACACTCCAACGTAACCTTAGTTATTTTTATATGTCCCTCTAAATTTTGAGGATGATTCTTCAAGCATCTCTTTTGCAGGAAAAACAATTAGCAGGCATGGCTATGCTACCAAGAAAGTGGTTAAACTCTAAATACTAATGAAATTTGTTGAAGTTAACAATGTATGAAATTTATTAGAAATTTCTTACTAGGTCAAAGGTATGGTAATCAGTCATTGAAACAAGTGATTCTGATTTTGGAGATATGATTTTGTACAAAATAAATTTTAAAATTGATTGTGGAAGCATAGGCTTTTTTATTAAAAAAAAATCATTAAAACAAGGAGAAAAAATTACAAACAGAATGAAGGACATGGAATCTTCCTTAACCAAAGATCAAACAAACACCTAAAAAAAAGAAGGGAAAAATTAATGGAGCAAAGTTGTGCAACCCCTCAATATATCTGCTAGGAAAACGACATAGAAAAGCCCTATGCCTTACACCAAATAGAAGTCAAAAGCCTAATCTTTATCCTTAGGTCAAGTGTTATGCTGTAGAAACCCAAAAAATGCGAATTATGCTTAAAGCAACTACACTAAAATGTAGCATTGAGGAAACATTGCCATTTTTGCCTCTTTACATGTAGCAAAGCCAGGAAATCTAATCATCAATAATTGGTCCAAATACCTAGGACATACACAAGATTCAATTCATTAAAAATGGCAAATAAGGAATACCATAAAGAAACAGAGGCAGAATAGTGTAAGAACAGGTATGGAACTGACTTAACTGAGTCTGAGTAAACACCACACATTACACATAAATCAGGGGAACAAGCTTTTTCCAGTCTACATGTCATCAGCACTGATTCTATAAAGTATAATATACATTCCAAATAAAAGACGTGACCTTAGAGGGAGCTCTGGAGTTCCAAAGGGATTTAGCAAGAAGAAAAGTAGCTCCATTCAAAGAGCGTGTGAGGTCTTGGAAAAAACAAAAGACTTGCATAAAAATCACCACAGAAGGGTCAAGGGATCAAATCATTTAATATGTGCTAGAAGACAAATGAATAGAGTCAAATTGACTGTATAAGAATTGACCTTAGAAAGGTAAAACATCTTGGATATTATTGTTAGGCAAAATTTCTTTTCAAATAGCAAATTACCAAGAAGGTGTTTTACACTAAATAATTGTGAATTCAAAATAAGGATATTTAAGTAAATATGTTGTATTAGGAAGTTTGAGAATTGATTTTGCAAAGCACAAGTCACAGTTTTTCACTTTTATTTTTAGACCCGTAGTCAATTCTCAAACTCCATAATTGTTTGCATTCTGTTTAGGGCATTAATCTGGCATTCATTCAGGACTGTCCAGAATCTATATCAGAGAGACTCTAAACACAGACATTCCAATATAAACAATTTTAACATATGTATTGGGCTTGATTTTACTCACGGGCATCGAAGAAGGAATAGGAATAGCAAGTAGGGAAGCTTGGCTCCGTGATATTTTCTTCTGAGGATAAAATGAAGCAGAGGATGGAGTTTTCAGTCTTATTGAATTTCTCACTGAAGCAGAAGCACTAGCCTTAGTATAATCCTGAGCATGAGATGCTAATTTCCTCTGCTTCCTGCATCATTAAATGTCAAAAGTAGTAAAGCTTCTGCATCGCCATAACAATGAAAATAATAGTGCATCGGAATATGAACAATAAAACAAATACCTTATTTTTTTAATTAACTCATCTGAATTTATTTTTGCCAGTATTTCTCCATGTTCAACATCTGTCACATTTAGTTCCTTGCGCAGCTCAGTCATAAGCTCCTCTTTGCCCTGCAGCCACAAACAAATTTTAGAGGACACTTTACACAATTTGTGACAATTTGCAAGAGTATACGCAACAAGGAGACCAACTTGATCACAGAGAACACGTTTAGAATACATATTTACCCATGTCAGAAGATCAGATTGAGCAATGAAAGCCTTCAAAATAGAACTGTAAGCCTCAGTTTCCAAACAGTGAATATGATGCTGCAAGTCCATTACATCCCTTATCCCATGAGGTTCTGTAATCAATGCAATTAAAAGATCAATCATCAACTAATATTCCATCAACACACAATGATCTACGTGATATAAATTCACATAATGCATACCTTTACTTACATTGAGAAAATCAAAAGAAGCAGCAGTAATTACACACAAAAAGAAAAAAAGAGGCAACAGTAATACATAACATGAGCAGCCATGTACATTGTACAAAATCAACGGCATTCAATTACGTGCACAATTCTAAATTGGGTCAAGTACAATATCTTATTATGATATCAGATATTAAAGGACCAACATAATAGAAATCATTGAAAGAGTCAAGTGGGGCACAATAGAAAAAGGCAGTAATCCCCGCTACAAAGCGATTAATGGGTCCATTTTTCAATAAACAACACTACCAACAGCCACAGATCCTTTAATAAATTATTCCTCCATTAAAATATTTAAAAAAGGAGATATCGTTTCCCTTTCTAGGAATAATGTAGAAAATTCAAAGGGCTGACCAAAAGGGTCAACTATATGTCACCAATAACCTAGGCAACACACAAGTACTGTCGGCCACTGTAAACCTCATACATGATCACACTTTACATTGTACTAAACAAAACTATTTTATTATTTAATTATTTACTACACTGTAAACCTCATACTCATGATCACACTTAAAATTATCTATTCAGTTTCATGAAATAAAAAATCAGGCACAACAAACAACACAAACAAGGAGACATTGGCACAACCCAAATGCTCGGTTCCAAAGCGGAAAGTTTAAAGCTATTTTGGGTTCTGACCTTTGAATTTGACTTTTTGGGGTCCCACAGGCATTTATTTATTTATCGGCGGCCAATGAGAAAGAAAATGTTGGATGAAAGTTAAGAATGAAAATAGAAAAAGAAGAGAGGAGAGGGAAGGTTTACCAATAGAGCGGTGCTTGGTGGTGTCGTAGGTGAAGTCCATCATCATCACTCTCCAACCTACACTTCCTTGCTGCGCTTAGTAGTAGTGCTGACCCACATTCCTCGAATGCTAAACCAAATTTGATTTCAACTTTCAATTACTTTTTCACACACAAAATTTCCTCTTATTTCAACTTTTATTTTGCCTCTTTCTCCTTTTTATCAATCATTATATTTATCTTTTTTTTTCTTAAAAAATAAGAAAAATACTTTTATATAATATTTTAGGAGTTACTAAATACTTGTAACCAAAATCAGTTTTTCTCATTGTGTACATATTTTAATATAATAAATATAGTTAAAATTAATCTAAATACATATTTTAACTATATTTAATAGTTTAAAAATATATTTAAATTAATTATGTCTAATTTAAAAATAAATAGACCTTAAAATTATTAGTCAACATCTCATTTTAACTTTTTTTATTAATTTATTTTTAAACTATATAAAACATTACTAATTTTCTCTTTTTAGTCTCAATATATTTATATTTTATATCTTGAAAATCTTTAATTTATTAATATCCGTAAATTTATAAAATTATTTATAAGAAAGCAAATTTATGAATATAAAATTTTAATATATGATATAAAACTATTTTTTATTTTTTATACCATCACAATTCTTAAAAACTAACATTGTTGTACTGTAATAAAATATAAAGATAGTATTTTTATGAAGTTTTAAAATGTTATTTCGTAATTCAATGATATTTTTAATTATTTTCTTTTGTTATTTGAATTTGAAAAAAATACATTAATCTTTGTTTAAAATTTATTTATCAATAATATTTATTTTTAATTAGAAAATCTAAACCCTTTCAGAATGTGTATCAATTTCATGTTAACTTCCTTTTATGTTCAAAATAACGAGTATTTGAAACTTTGTTTGATATTTTGGAAGGAAAAGAAAAAAAATGGTTTAAAGAGTGAAGGAAGGAAAATGAGGGTTAATGAAAAATCCTTTAAATTAAAAAAATATTATATATATATATATATATATATATATATATATGATATGGAGGATTTATAAAACTCATCTCTTTCACGTTAAACTCTTAAATAAAGATTATCACTAAATAAGTTTTTCATTTTTTCTTTTCTCCTAAAAATTATTTTTCTAAAATATTTTATAATTATTTTTAATTTAATTTAATTTAATTATATTAACTCATCATATGTTGCACCAGAAAGAAAGAAAAAATTTGGTAGCATGTTTGTTTTAGATGAGACAAAAATATTAACTTTTAGTAAAAATGAGACTTTCAATTTTAATTTTTTTAGTCATCAAATTTTTCTTTAATCCTAGGCTTTCTAAAGTTAAGTTATGCTTGAAGATTCAATAATATATTAGTATAAAGTGCTTTTACAGTACTATACTATGCTTTTTTGCTTTGCTTTATTTGAGAGGAAAAAAAAAATACTTCAACAAAAAATGGATTGGTGCTCTTAAGATTGAAGAAAAATGAAAATACAACCTAAGTATTGAGAAAAAAAAAAGTAAGTTAATTATAAAATTTCATTTTTTGTTGTTAAGAATGTGTAGAGAGATATTGGATTTTTCTTTTCTAATTTTATTTTAAAGGTTGCATTTTTTACCATAATATTTAATATTATGCTTATGAAACAAAAATAGAAAATTTTCCTAACATTACTTTGTCCCCAAAATCTATCATTTGTCATTTGTTATGATTTTTATAAGTTTAAAATATACAACTCTACATGTTCAATAATTTATATTTTTAGATGATACTATTGACATTGGACTACAAAATTTCTAAAGTTAATATAATTATGATCAAAGAATAATCCAGATTATGCATATTAAGAAGTTTTAGACATTTTCAATATTTGCGTTACATCACACAAAACTAAGTGTAATCAACAAGTAATTCAAGTTATACATACCTAAGAAGTCTTATATATTACAATATTTTTGTCCATCACACAGCTTGCATGTCTAAAACATTCCATGAATATTAAACTCACGCTACACAACTCATGCTCAATGACTAACATCAAATGATAAAAACAAGATAACATAAACGAGGAGAAAGAAAACTACAAGTCTCACATATACTACTCATTTTTCTTGCCTTACACAATTAACATATAAAAAATCTTATGATGTGATCCAACCTGAGCACCTAGCAGAGGCAATGGAGTTAGAGGCTTTCCATGAGCTTATAACCAAGGCTAGGGCCAAGAAGGTCCAACTAGCATTATCCACTCTTGTGACTCATTTAAAGGTTCATCACATGGAGGCTATAAGATTATACATGTATATATTTTTTACTTACATTATTCATGTTTAGAGTAGGAATTTTGGGTCTTATATTTTAATCATGGGCTTGGACAACCCATTGGGATTGAGGGTAAAGTCTCTTGTATTTTTTTGGGTTGTATTGGGCTATGTGTTTAGGGCATGTATTTAGCCCAATTTTATCCCTTTATTACTTTTTGTTCATGGCCTAATAAGAATGTATTTGAATCTTGAGTTAGCTTAACTATATATAAGCTAAGCCCTTTATGAAATTCATTTGTTTAGTTTTCATACATGTTGTGAGTTTGAGTTTTTTTAGAAATCCTCTCTAGAATTTTTTAGGATTCTTTTTTCTTATCATAAAATTCTTCCATGTGGCGAGGCAAATTGACTTATCCTTACTTCTTTAGGGTGGTGTCATTCATGTGTAACCACCTCTCTAATTCTCTCATATATTTTTTTAATTCTTCTTCTCATTTTCGGTTCTCTCTAATCCATGATCTACTCCATCAAATTCTGCCTCTTTTGGTTTGGTTTCTTAGACCTACACAAGTAAAGAATTGTTGTACATCCTCTTAAAGATCCATCTCCTTGGACTTTTTTGAAGAATGCCTTCAAGAAACTCATTATCTTCTCTCACTTAAAAGTGTTTGTGTAGAAACCCTATTATTTTTTTTTTCATAACTATACTATCATTTGGTACTACTATTTTGTGAAACAGTATCAGCTTTCAATAATTGTTCACACATAACTAACATGTTTATGTTTCAAAAATTAAACTTTGTATATCATTTATAAAAACTTGCATAACATGAGTATATATATATATATATATATTATTTATACATGATTGATAATTCTCAAATTTTCTTATTTTGACATTTATTAGGCCTGTAATTATATACCAACTCATATATATTTAAAGAAATATTTATTAATGTACATTTAATTTTTAAAAAAAGTATTTTAATAAGTCATATTTTAAGTATACTTTAAGAAAATTAAAGTTTTAACTTATTAACATTCTTCTGAAAAAATAAATGAGTGTTTGCTAGCAATTATGAGGGCTAATATATACTATTTTTTTTATTAGAATCTAACAAGTTATATTTTTAGTTTATTTAAAAAAGTAATTATAATTTGCTAAAATATTCCTTTAAAAAATAGATGAGTGTATATATGTGTAGTTGTAAATCTTACTCAATTTTTTTAATATATATTCATTTGAAATAATTTATTTTTAATTTTGAAGTTTGATTTTAATTAAATTATGCAAGCACTCACGGTAACTCTTTATGTAATTGGGGTTTATATCATTACTCCTGGAGTTTTATGTAGTTCATTTCTTAATGAATAAATAATTTCATTCGTGTAATTTATATAGCTTATTTTCCAACAATTTGGGTTACATGCCTGTTCTTACTGATGAAAAAAAAATAACATTTGAGTATCCATAATAATGTAAAGTAGGAGAGGGAGAATGAGGATGAGAGCAAGTTAATATTTTTATAATTATATTAGAACTTTATTATAAACTTCAAAAGTATCATTATTTTAACCTTTGATATATTTAAAGTTAATAATTTTAGTATTTGAAAAAAACAGGAAATCATTACGCAATGAATTTGGGTGGATAAATTTAACATGGACGTTCTATTGTATTTAATTTATTGAAATGACTTTATTATTGGAAATTTTTGTTTTACTTCTACATCTATAAAATAATTAAAAAATAGTTAAACTTTTTTCAATATTGTCTAAATAATTTAAATTCAGAAATAGAATGAAATAAAAATATTATTATAATTATTATGAGAAATTAAACAAGTATTTTCAAAATCATTTCTTTACAACTGTTGAATTTATTACTTTAACTTTAAATATAATAAAATGTATATTAAATAAATAATATAACGAGAAATGACAACAAAAATGGGCTGAAGTCCCTAAAACCGAATTACAAAGCCCAAATGAGTTACCATGAGCTCAGCGCGCGTCTGAACCAAAGAGCAGAAGCGGATAACGGCACTTCCTTCACCTTCTCTCCCCTTCACCTGTGTCCCATACTCACTCACCATTCACCACTCACCACTCACTACTCACTACTCACTCACACTCAACGACTTCCTTCAAATTTGAAAACCCTAAGAGCGAAAGAAGAAGAAGAAGATGCTAGTATGTCCTAGCAGCTCCCTCCATGGCCTCGCCACACTGCACCGCCATTCCCAACCCTCTCACTTCCTCCTCTCCAACCCTTTCCTCTTCCCTCCTTCCTCTCGCTTCGCCGCTTCTCGCAAATGCAGCTTCCCTTCTCTATTTTCCGGCAAGAACCGTCACCGCTTCCGCGTTAGAGTTTCCACCGATTCATCGGAGGTTTCGGAGTCTGTCGTCGGCAACGCTGCTGGCCCGCACATTCCGCTGCAACCTTATTCCGTGAAGATTCCTGTTGGTGATAGACATGTAGGTAGTTTAATCATGTTATTGTTAATTTTGGTGGATTGAAGCATTTTGTTTCTGCTTTGTGTAGAAGTGTTTGTGGCTTGTTTGGGATTTGGGCTGTGTGTGTTGGAGGTGTGAATTCAATTCAAATGCATTTGACAGACTGGATTTTGTCTTTTTCTTTTTCTTCTACAAGGTTGAGTTAACCGATGGATAAAGTTGATTTTGTGACATTTCGTTAAGTTGAAAAGTTTTTTCATAGAATAGTGATACTCGCTACGTGGATTTTAAATTGTAGATGTATTTATAGTTCGGTTAATAAAGGACTGAATTAAGTTTTGTATAAAATATATGAATGGATGAAAATGTGGAAGAGGTTGCTAATCTCCAATAACTGGGGGGAGGTTAGCAATCCCCCTCATGTGGGTGTGCATGCACGAAGTTGGTGCCTGAATATTGTGAAATATGAAATTGAAATCTTCTTTCACTAATCTACTGTCACGAAAGGTTCTTTCAAATTCAATGTACGTGAAGGATTCTAGGAGTACTTATGCTTGCCCTCTTGTAACTGGATGTTTGAAAGATTGGCAAGATAGTTGATAGTTGACAGTTGACAGTTAATAATTAAGATGGGGTGTATCTTTCCTTTTAAATGGTCTATTGACCTTGTAATCTTGTTTAGACTTGATTGTAAGTATCATGAGCCACATATATGGTTGACAGTGAAAGATTTAGGAAGGATCATGGTGTATTTCTTGTTCTAACCTTGAGAAGGAGTCTAAGCCTTGGGTTTGATATTATGTTGCCTAAATACATAGCCCATTTTGTTAAATGGTTGTGATAGTCACCGGGATACCTATATATATTTATGAGAAAGTCAAATGTAAATATGAGTAATATGACCAAATTGATAATCAAGATTTTCATTTTCTGCCTATGTTAATGTGTCTCACAAAAAAAATTCCAAGGCATCATTTTCTAGCTAAATACATGCAGAAATGGAATGGTTTAATAATTTTTTATCTTTCTATTGCTGGAGTAAAGTTTGTTTCCATTTATTTGCAAGACTTTATGCCCTTGATAAGAGATTTTTTTGTTCCAAATGGGAAATCTTCATAATATGTTATTTTTACATTACCGTTGTACCTGGGGTGGGGTTGTTGCAGTTTGCTAAAATAGATTTATGGAGTAAAAGAATCACATTCAGTACTAGTTTGATTTACGTATAAGGATTTGTGACGTTCTACAGATTTTGGTTGAGACTGGTCATATAGGAAGACAAGCAAGTGGCTCTGTTACAGTTACGGACGGAGAGACTGTAAGTTCCCATATTTCTTCTGTTGATTAGTTTTTCCATGATTGTGGACATTGTCATATAGATCAAAATTGTGTTAAAAAAGAAAATTGATTTCTCAATGCTGACTATGAATCATACACTCCAAAAATATTCCTTTTTTGCAAAAAAAGCACTCCAAGAAAATTTGTCATTTTGTGGATTCAAAATATTGTTGTTTTTTCCATTTTTGTAAAATAAAGTAATGTACATTTGACTATCATTTATTAGCTTGCTCAAGTAAATAATGTACTATTTTTTTGGCTGTGAAATGATATTTTCTTGATGCTATATAGAGATTGTCTAGTGAGTGTTAAGGCCCATACACTAGCATTTGACTATGAAATGTTTAGTCAGGATTAGAACATTGAATAAATTAATATGTTGTTTTCCATAATGCAATGGAGAGTATGGAAATTGGAAAGGAATTCTTATGATGATGCGTTGACACATGCCACAAATTCAATGGCACTTACCATCCTTTTGTTTATTGAAGAAAAATTTTGTCATTAGGATGAAAACTTTCATTAACTTATGCTTCAAGAACTCAGCTTTTATTTTATTTTTTGAAAAATTCATCCAGTTGGTTTTCTTATTGCAGATTGTTTACACAACTATTTGCTTGGATGATGTTCCCAGTGAACCATCTGATTTTTTCCCTCTTTCTGTTAATTATCAAGAGCGTTTTTCAGCAGCTGGTCGCACTAGGTATGACTATTGCACATTTCCATTTCCTGGTGCTATTTTACTTGTTGCATCTGCATGAAGTAAGATTTTCTTTTTTTCTTTGGTGTTTAATACTTCAATTACCTTTGTTTCAGTGGTGGTTTTTTTAAGCGAGAAGGAAAGGCAAAGGATCATGAGGTTTGCTTTTCTAGTTATTAACTTTGGATTTACAAGAAATTTGATCCTGGACACCCTTATGGGATTTCCACAATTTGAGTTCTAACTTACATTGGCAATTTGCTTCGAGAATAACTTTTGCTCATGAACAAACCAATTCTAATGTACACTTGCATTCTAGTTTCCAATCTGCAAAAAAGTGAAATGTTTCCAAGAGTTGAGAGACTGGAGAGCTTAATTGCATTGACAAGCCTGCTTCATGCCACTTCCACACTGTTTTGTTGTTATGCTTTTCCTAAGGGGGATCCCTTATCTCCTTTTAAAATAAAAATAAATAATAGAGAATATTCAGTGAAAGATATTTTACTAAAAGTCTTGTATACACTTCATGTTGAGAAACTCTTTAATTCCATTATTAATATAGTTACCTTCTTTCCTTTTATATATAAATCTGATTGATTATGTAAATACGGTAATTAGGGGTCAGCTGTAACTACTCATTCAATCCCTATAATCAAGGGATTCAGTCTGTACAAATGTAATTAGTTATAAGGACTGCTGAATGACAATGAGAATACTCAGATTTTACCCTAATTATTTTCTGTGCTTTTGTCTCAAGTCTTCAAAATAAAAAGATTCAAGGGAAACAAAATCCAAATATTTTGTTTCCTTTTGTTCATGATGGTGACTGATGTTTGCTTTCTTAGTTTTCTGTGCACTTATGCACTTGGTGAAGTCCTTTTATCCACTAATAGAGCGTGATTGGATATCTTTTCATCATTTTATGTGAAGGGTAACAGTCTATTATCATTCCCTTTGACAAAAAAGGTGAAACCTTTTTATTTGTCATTATCACAAGTCATGACTCATTCAAGGTTGATGTCTTGTCCTCTAATTTGCTCTTGGTTTCTTGACTTTCTCTATTTTTTTGGCACCCCTGCCCTAAATCTGGAACATGTGTGGATTCCCTCTTCTCACTGCCATTTATGTTATGCAGCCTTAGCTATCTCTTTTACACAATGAGGTGGCTTGGCTGTTGTTAAGTTGTTTTGATTGTTTGGGATAAGATTAGGCATATGGTTTCCACATAGTGTAAAGCTCATGGGGTGTCCCTTAGGGATTGGGTTGATTTACTTTGCTGATTTCCTTTGTTCCTCGATACATACTTTTTTGTTTCCTCTTTTTTAAGGAGAATTACCCATCCACCATTTCCTCTGTATTCTTCTTTTGTTTAGGTTGTTTGCAAAATGTTGGATTTATCTGCCTAACTTGGATACCTTATTTTGCTTGTTGTAGAAATTTAAGAGTAGAAATAAAAATAAGGTGCCACTTTGTAGTTGTGCTCTTTTAGCATGATTGAGTGCTGTGGATTTGGTTGTAGTGGGAATGCCAGCATTTTTAGCCTGAGATAATTTCCTCCTCATACTCAGTGGGAGGGTCTTTTTCTTTCTGGTGGGCTTGAACACCTTTTTTTTTCAATTTTTAGGGAAGGAGAAGGATTTGCTTGAATAGCTAATTTTGGTGAATGCTCCTGTCTTTTATGTGAGGATTCTTGATTCTCCTGCAAGCTATTACATTTCTAGCTTGATGAAGTTTTCTTTTGGTTGGATATAAGACCCAAATTTTGATTTAGTAAATCTAAATCATTCTAAAATCTAGGGATACTATGGTATTTTGAAACTCAATAAGACTAGGAGAAGAATTCTATTGGTGGATCTTGAATGCAATCCTTATTCCTGGTGTTATTGATAGGAACTCTTGTTTTAAGATTTAGATAACTGAATTTGGTTTTGCGTTAGCTACTAAAAAATTAGCCCTATATTACTTCAGTTAACCTAGTACCAATTGAATTGCCTATGTTTTATTCTTATGTGGTTGAATGGGACTGTGCTTAGTTAAATAATTTGAAATGTATATCCTTGTGGTATATTAGAGCTGGGCTTCTAATATTCATATTTGCCGAACCTTCTTGAAATTAAAAGTTCAAACAAAGGAAATATGTTTTATCTTGATACACAAATACAATATTAGTATTGGATATGATTCATATCCGATACGTCTTTTCTCTAAAAACATATGATATGATACGTTTAAGATTCATATATAAATTTATATAAAAAATTCACAAAATATAATAAATAATTATTTTAATTAAGTTACAACGAGGCTACTGGCTAAAAGATGGAAGAGAGGGAGTGAAAGTTACTGGGTACTCGCTGTTGGTTCAAAGCTACTAAAGTGTTGTGATCTCCATTTTGAGAAGTAGCAACAGTCCCAACTCCCAATGATCATGGTCTTCCAACTCATTTATTATGATTAATAAGGGATAGTTTCACAGAAGAGTTATTTGATAGTGCATCACTTAAATGTATTGGAATGTCAATGGTCAAGGATTGAAGAGTGTCAAAGACATATTGAGGTTTACTTCTTTTTATGAAAAATGGTTTCCATACTTCTTGAATATGCATTAACAGAGTGTCAAAGACATATTGAGCAAAACGGATTGAGTACAAAGGCTTCCTCCCAAGATGTTTTAGAGCCTGGTCTCTCCCTTTCCGAAACCACTCAAAAGCTGCCTGCCCTCCTTCCTACCTCTTCTCCTATTTTTATTCTACTTGTAACTGCTGAGAGGCAGTTACGCTTGCCCCCACTAATTAAAATAGCAACTGCTAAAATAATTAATAACTGTGAAGATAATTCAATCCTATTAAACCTAAGTCCTGACTCTCTTCTTATAATATTTACTTATAAGGGGCCTAACAATACTCCCCCCCAAAAGAGTCACCTTGTCCTCAAGGTGAAAAGAAGGAAATTGCTGCATGATGGTTTCCACTGGTTCCTAAGTGGCTTCAAACTCTAGTAGGTCAGTCCACTGAATAAGCACTTCGGCAGTCCTGTGAGTAGTGTTATGCACTGCTTTCACAGCAGCTGGTGTTACCCATAGTAGTCAATAGCAGCCACTGTCGAGGAGGAGCGGCAGGTCACACTGCTATGGGGAGCTTATAGCGTTGCGTTTCAGTGGAGCGGCCATCGTGCTGCGAATAGCGGCCAAATCGCGGGAGAATCGCAGCCATAGCGGCTGCTATTTCATCCCTTGCCAAACCCAACTTTGCCTTTGCTTTCTTAACGTTGGACATCTTTAAATGGGGGTAATCTTGGGATTTTTCTCCTTTTTACATTTTTTATATCTTCTTCCTCACGACTCATGACTCACGAGCCCTAATCTTCATTTTCGTCTCTCAGTTTTCTGGTTCGTTCTTCTCCATCTTCTTTCTTCCCCATCTTCATTCTCTACGACATTCTCTTGCTTTCGGTGTCCTTCTTCTCAGGCAAGCTTTTGACGTGACAGAGTCGTCCACCGGTTATCTTCTTCGTCTCCGGCAAAGCTTCTGACATAACTTAGACGTGTTCTGGTCGTCTTCATCTCTGATTGTCTTCTTCAACTCCGGCGAAGTTTCCAATGTGATCCAGACATTTTTGGTCATCTTCATCATCTCTGATAAAACATCCGATGAACCTGCACATTTGCTAGTGACTGACCAATTCTCTATTTTCTTATCTGTTTTTTTATCTCCGTCTCTATTTTTTATTTCTCTCTGTTTTGGATATTATTTTTATATTAGGTATAATACTTAGAACTTCAAAATAGCGGCAATCCCGCTATCCGCTATGCCGCTATAGCGTTTTTTGGGTCGGCCGCTCCGCACCGCTATCCGAGATTGACTACTATGGTGTTACCTGCAATTCCAACTCTTTAGACAACATAGGTGGTAAAGGTTGAGGATTTGCTGAGGGGGAGAGGGCCTTCTTGAGTAAAGAAACATGGAACACGGGGTGGATTTTACTCTCTCTGGTGGAAGGGCTAACTGAAAAGCAACTGCTCCAATCTGTTTGGTGATCTGATAAGGACCATAGAAACGTAGACAGCTTCTCATTTCTTTTCCGAGCCGATGACCGTAGCCTGTACGGCTATAACTTGAGATACACCCAATCGCCAATAGCTAAGGATGTTGGGCGCCTAGATTGGTCAGCATACTTATTCATTTGATTCTGGGCTTTGATCAAATTTTCTTTGAAATCATGTAACATTTGGTCCCTGTCATAAGCCATCATGTTCACCTTTTCCACAGTTGATGAAATAGTAACACCTTTCAGAAGATGGGGTGGGTTGCGGCCATACAATGCTTTGAAAGGAGTCAATTCCGGAGAGCTGTTGTAGTTGGTGTTAAACCAGAACTCAGCCCAACTCACCACCTAGGCCACTGCTTAGGTTTAGTTCCAGTGAGGCACCTCAGATAAATCTCTAAGCACCGGTTGACCACCTCAGTTTGGCCATTTGTTTGGGGGTGGTATGCAAAGCTAAACTTGAGTTTAGTGTCGGCCAACTTGAATAATTCTGACCAGAAGTGGCTTAGGAATATTTTGTCATGATCTTATACAACAGAAGAGGGGAAGCCATGCAATTTAACTATCTTTGTGATAAAAAATTCGGCAACCTCTTTCGCAGTAAAGGGATGGCTAAGTGCAATGAAATGAGTGTATTTAGTCAATCTATCAACCACTACTAAGATGCAATGTTATCAATGGCAGATAGTGGAAACTAAAAAAATTGCCATAAAGTTATAGCGGCCGTCATGGTGGGTTATGGTAGATTTATGTTGGATATAATAAAATATATAAAAAAATACTATAGGTAACAGAAAATGATAGAAAATAAATAACTCAAAATATATGTAGCATAACCTACAATCCAAAGTATAATTTAATACAAAATATGCAAGTATCAAATGTCAAATTAATAATAAAAATAAAGATTATCAATTTATTCCTCTTCTTCAACTCCAACATAATCATCCTCTTTCTCATCCACTAAGGCATATCCCTCCTCCTCTTTTCTCTCAGATTGTGGAAGATTAATTTCTAATTCATCTTCTGTTTCTTCCGACATCTCTTCATCTACTAATTCTTCATCATCATCTTCAAGAACCATTTTCTCTTTTCCTTTTGCTGTTGAACATGCCTTGATTCTGTAAACTTTTGCAGCTTTGATAGTGATATGACTTGATCAACTCTTTCTTTTCTTAGAATGATGCCTAGTATATGTTGTAGGCTCTTCAATTCCAGAAGCTTCATAAATAGTTGCCCAATTTAAAGTGTTATCATCATAAAAAACTAAGTCATTTTCAACATCTTCATCATGATCATCATCATTTATTTCTCCAACCAACCACTCATTACACTCATCAATGTCATTTGAGTGTAATTGGATCAATTACATCTTTAAGATTGTAACGTTCTTTGAGTTGTTGATTATATTTCACATAAACTAAGTCATGTAATTTTTGTGATCAAACTTATTTCTCTTCTTTGAATAAATTTGCAACGTGAGTTTAATTAAAATAATGTTAATTAGTTTCTTTCTAATTTCTAGAAGAAAGTAATAGGCTTGAGAGATAAGAAATTACTTGCTTAAAAACACTCCAGTTGCGTTCACATTCAGATGCACTACATGTCAAGCTCAAAATTTTGAAAGCTAGTTGTTACAAATGTGGAGCTGAATGTCTCCATACATTCTCCACCATTAAGCTATAAAATGAAAGATAAATTATATTTGAGAAGATGAATTATATCCTTAAAATTAAAATGTTAAAGACTTTGATGAATTACCAGGAGCAATACTTTTTCTTTGTGATTTTGCAAAGTCGGACCCAAAAAGATCACCGCCACTCTTATAAATTGATAATTCAAGTAATATGCTATGTTGCACATCCCAACTTGGCACTAACCTCTTGATACAATCATACAACCCATTTGTAACTTCAAAGTCAAACTTTATTTGAGGATTGTCATAAAAGAACTCCAGGTTTAAAATGTGACCAGCTGCATGTAATGGACAATGAAGCTGACAAGTTCATCTATTATCAATGATTTCAAAACCATCTTTGTATTTCCTTTCATTATTTCTGAATGACTTTAGAATAGCTTCTTTACCTTTCTCCATTGTTTCATAAATAAATTTTATGGCTAGTCTTCTTTTCTCATCAACTAAACATAACACCCGAACAAGAGGAACCATGATTTTCAAAGTATATACCACATTATTCCAAAATATAGGATTTAATAGAATTTTTGTTGCTTGCTTCCCTTTAACTTCCTTTGACAATTTACTTTTACAGCACTCCTTAGAAGTAAACATCTATCTACGATTTGCCTTTTCTTGATGAAGCCTTTCTAATGATAGAAAAGAAGTTGCAAATCTAGTAACTGCATGCCTCACCAATTCCTTCTTGTTTGTAAAATTTTTAAACAAACTCAAGGTACTTAAATGACTGTAGATAAAGCCAACAACAAATATTTCCTTTTGAATTATCTTCTTTACCAAGAAAAACTTTCTAATATCTTCAAGCATCAGATTTATGCAATGAGTTGCACAAGGAGTCCAATAAAGATGTTGTCTTTTTGCTTCCAACATCTTACCAGCCAAGACATAATTGCTCCCATTATCAGTTATCACTTCCACAACTTTATCTTCTTCAATCTCCTCTACAAGAGCATCAAGCATCTCAAATAATTTTTCACCAGTCTTCACAAAATTAGATTCATCAATGGACCTCATAAACATAGTCCCAGCAGGAGAATTGACCAAGAAATTAATCAAACATCTTTGCTTTTGATCTGTCCATGCATCTGACATGATAGAACAATAATGTTTGCTCCATTGCTCCTTATAATCTTTCATCAAAGAATTAATATATTCTAACCCTTTCTTAAGAAGTGGAACTCGAATATCATGATAACTTGGAGCTGGTAAATTTGGACCAAAGGCACCAGCAGCTGTGAGCATTTCTTGAAAGTTCTTCAGTTTAACTAGGTTAAAGGAAAGGCCAGATACCGAAATCAAGCTATGTGTTGATGGACCCTTGCCTTGGCTTCTTTGTCACATCGTTCTCTTATATTTGTTTGTCTTAATTTTTTCTTTTTTCTTGTCTCAAGGGCACTTTCGGGCTTTCTACAAAACAAGTCCATTGGCCCTTTCTGATTTCCAATGGCAACTCTACGGGTTTGGCTATCTTCTTCATCCTCACTTTCATCATAGTTTATACCTTCAAAACTTCTCACGTTTGGCATCTCAAAATTATTTTGACTTTTTTTTTTTTTTCTTTTGATATGTCTCAATTTCTTTTCTAACTTCTTCTAGACACTTGGGACAAGCTTTCACGTTATCCTTCTTTCCAATTAAATGTTTCACTTTAGTGATTCCAACACTCATAATTTTTTCACAAAAGTTACATACAATATTATTTGTATCTCCATCTTTCACCGAATGAGCATATTTCCATCTTAGGTCAGAACGATTAGAAGTTCTTGAACAATTTGATGAAGACTCATGTTGAGCCATGTTAAGGGTAGCTGAAATGAAGAGAATTTTTTTTAAGAAAATCAGAGAAAAAACAGAGAAAAAGAGATGTGGGAGAGGTAGAAATTGAAAGATGGAAAGGGTAAAACTTAAATGAAAGAAATAAAAAAAAATTGAGAGAAAAAATGAAAAAAATAACTACCGAAAAAAATGGAGTCGTCGAAAATGGAGGTTGGAGTCGCCAGAGATGGTGCAGTCGCCGGAGATGCAGGTGCAGTCGCTAGAAATGGAGACAGAACTGCACCAAAACAAAAACCCAAGGAGCCCAAAACAAAGAGATCTCAGCAGAGAGAGATCATAGCAATGAGCAGAGAGAGATGTTGCAGACAGCAGAGAGAGATGACGCAGAGAGAGAGAGTGAAATCTCGATATAGAGTAGAGTGAAAAGAGACGAGCAGAGAGGAGAGTGAGATCGCAAAGAGAGAGAGTGAGATCGCAAAGAGAGGGAGAGTGAGATCGTAAGGAGAAGAGAGGGAAAAACCTGGGCTTTAAGGTTGGGCATTTGAACCGGGTCGGGTCGGGTCTGGCCCAAAATTGCAAAAAAATTTCTTTTTTCAACAAAAACCGCCATATCCATTGTTTCCGCCATGCTCGTAACGGCTGCCATGGTGCCGCCATCAATTTTTGCCACGCCACGCCATAGTCATAACGGCCTCCGTCGAAAGTGCCATGCCATTCTGCCATGGTGCCGCCACAACCAATTTTAACAACACTGCTAAGATGACATTTTTTCCTTGAGCCTTGGGAAGCCCTTCAATGAAGTCTATGGACATATCAACCCACACTTGAGTTGGTGTAGGCAGTGGTTGAAGAAGTCCTGCCGGTGATAGAGCTTGATATTTATTCATTTGGCATGTCTCACACGTAGCTACGTGATGGTGGATGTCTTTCCTCATGCCTTCACAATACACAACTTCAGAGATTCTTTTATAGGTTCTAAAGAAACCCAAATGTCCCCCCACAGTAGAGTTGTGAAATTCTTATAACAACAATGGAATTCGAGAAGAGCCTTTTGGAAGCACTAACTGACCTTTATAAAACAGCTTCTGATTCTGAAATTTATAGCCCGGATGGGAATTAGAATCTTGTATCAGATCATGAATTATCCCTTGGAGCTTTGGATCTTGATGAATTTCAGATGCCCAATCTTCTATTTGCTCAAAGTGGACTAAGGACAAAGCTGAAAATGTCATTTTTCTAGAGAGAGCATCAGCCACCCGTTTTCATTTCCTGGTCTATAACGTATCTCAAAATCCAAACCAAGTTTAGAGGTCCACCTAAAATATTCCTCGCTCATTAGTCGTTGTTCGGTCAGAAATTTGAGGCTCTTCTGATCAGTCAGAATTATGAAGTGTCTTCCCAACAAGTAGTGCCTCCATTTTTGTACAGCCATCACAATCGCCATTTAGATTGTGCCCTATTAGATAGAGTCTGGCTGAGGAAAGCCACAGGCCTGCCCACCTGCATTAGAACTGCCCCTAGCCCTGTGTTTGATGCATCAGTTTCTATAGTAAACATTTTGGAGAAATCGGGGACGGTTAGTATAGGTAATTCGGTCACCAGGTTTTTTAATTTTTCTAGGGCAGCTTGTGCTTCATCATTCCACTGAAATTTATCCTTCTTCAACAGCTGGGTCAAAGGTCTGACTATCTTACCATAGTCTCTAACAAACCTTCTATAGTACCCTGTCAATCCCAAAAATCCCCTCAAAGCTTTAATATCCTTAGGTATTGGCCAGTCCAACATAGTCTCAATTTTCTGTGGGTCTGCTGCCACCCCCTCTATTGAAATGATATGCCCTAAGTATTCCAATTGAGTTTGGTTAAAAGTACATTTTTTCTTATTAGCAAATAATTGGTTCTCCTTCAACAGCGCCAAAACAGCCCCTAAATGCCTTTGATGTTCCTCCTCACTCTTACTGTAAACTAGGATATCATCAAAGAAAACGAGTACAAATTTCCTCAAATACGGCTTTAGCACCTCGTTCATAAGATATTGAAATATGGAAGGGGCATTGGTGAGTCCGAAAGGCATGACAACAAACTCATAATGTCCTTCATGAGTCCGGAAAGCCGTTTTATGGATGTCTTCTTCCTGCATTCTGATCTGATGGTAACTGGATCGTAAATCCAACTTAGAAAAAATCACTGCTCCTCCCAATTCATCCAGCAATTCATCAATGATAGGAATAGGGAACTTATCTAGTATAGTAAGCTTGTTAAGAGCCCTGTAATCTACACAAAAATGCCATTAATTCAGCCAAGCTTTCTGTTGGATGGAGCTTTAATTACTTCTGTGAGGCCATTCAAAAATATGCCCTTCAAGTACACTGGTTCTGCACTCTTCAACCGACCAGCGTAGAGTTCAAACTTCTCTCTGTGTTCTTCTACTGAACCTGTTTGTTTGAGACTCAGCAACAATTCAAAAGGATTTTCAATTTGGGTGGAAACGCCTAATAACCGCTGCCCTAAAATCCACCCAAGTTGGTTAGTGCGTTGAGAACTCCCACCATTGATACCAAGTTAGTGCTTTTCCTTCCATCGCATCGCCACCATAACTGCCTGTAATTTTTCTTCTCTCGACATCCCTTTTAAATCAAAATATCTCTCAACTCTGGTTGTTCAGCTGTACGCATCCTCTCCATCAAAAACAGGTATCTCTAACTTCCTCCACCTATCCACCTTGTATCTTCCGCCATTATGGCTTCCTTGTGTTCCGCCCTGAGGAATTGTCTGGCTTCCATTGCTGTTCTCTTCCTCCTGTCTCGCACAAATTTCTTGCACTGAGGCTTGCACTTCATTTAATTGTTCAGTGCTCTCTCTTTTGTTTCACGCATCGCTAGCAAGCCTTCGAACCCCCTCTCCAATGCCTCCAATCTTGCCTCCATGCTGCGCGTCGACACCATGAATACTCTCCAGGAACTTGTTGCTTTGATACCAGTTGATGGACACCAACTGGTGTGAGAATAAAGACTGAATCATATTCAATTGAACTGATACGGAATTAAAAATTACATAGGAAATTGAGCAAAACGGCTTAAGTACAAAGGCTTCCTCCCAAGATGTTTGAGAGCCTGGTCTTCCCCTTCCCAAAACCACTCAAAAACTGCCTGCTTCCTTCCTACCTCTTCTCTTTTTATTCTGCTAGTAGCTGCTTAGAGGCAGTTACACTTGCCCCCACTAATTAAAATAACAACTGCTAAAATAATTAATAATTGCTAAGATAATTCAATCTTATTATAAAACCTAAGTCTTGGCTCTCTTCTTATAATATTTACTTATAAGGGGCCTAACACATGTTTTAAAGCTGGAGTACTGGTTGAATTTCTTTTTGGCTTGATGTTATTAATCTGAAAAGCCAATTTCAGAAGTTATGTACTAGGATTTGTGGTTGGAACAAGCATATTTGAAAAATACAAATTTAATTAGTATTGATTGACTTCTTGTTATTATTTGCAATTTGGTTGAACTTGGTTCTATTGTGTGTTTTTGGAAAAAGGAAGAAATCCTATTCATATAAACATTTGCTATCTGTACAAGGTTTTGTTTTTAATTCTTTTCCTTAGTTTTTGATTGTCATCTGTTGCTTTTCAGGTTCTTATTTGTAGATTGATTGATAGGCCTCTACGTCCTACAATGCCTAAGGGCTTCTATCATGAAACTCAAATATTATCTTGGGTATAGTCCTTATAATTTCACTTCTTAAAATTTATTGTTAGTGTCTACTTCTACTGGTCATCCTCCAAAGTTTTATAGTTTACTTTGCTTTATGTGTTGATAGTTCATATTCATTGAATTGGGATTGAAATGTTGTGAAAGAATGTCCTAAAATTAGATGACAAAATATACGGAAATTTTAGCAGCCATTAAACTGATAAGTAAACATTTTCAAGAAAATATTGGATCTTTTTTATTCAAATTGACTTAAATTCTTATGATATTTTTAATTAAATTCTCTATAGTTTTAATAAGTATCACGAGCAAGGTTGTTAAAATTGAAATCCTACATAGGATTAGAAAAAGTAGGGAAAAATGCATAAGTCATGGAATCAGAACATAAATCATGACATGCTCCCTATAGTACAACATTATATTTAAACACACACACGAGCTTGTGACTTATGAGTTGCGTCCACCTACTAGTCAATTTTCAATTTAATTCTAATTATATATTAGTTGTAATTTAAAGGTTAGTTATCATATCTATGTAATTTTATATGCATGCATACATATAAAATTGCATAGATAAGAAAATTAATCTTTAAAATTGCTTATAAACCCAAAACTAACTTTCTTTATTTGGAGTATCCAAATCCAAATCCAAATCCAAATCCAAACCCAAACCCAATAGTATTTGAAATTCCATCTGTATGCCCAACCCAATTGTCATCAGAAGGAATATCATCAATTTTACACTCTATAGCTTCTCTAGCTCAGGGACAAAGTATGGGGAAATGAGGATTTATAAATTTATCAAAAGTAGAGAGAGAAAATCTACAGATTTGGACCAAGTTAGATGTATTAAAGATGGAGAAGGAAAAGTTTTTTGGTTTGGGATCAAGACATCAAAAACCAATGAAAGAAATATTTCTATAAACTTTTTAGAAGAGCAAGTGAACGAGCTAAATTTGACATATTATTGTAGGATTCGAGTTGGAGAAGTAAAATAAGCTCTTAAGAGGATGAATAATGGTAAAGCATTTGGGAAACAAGGATTGGAGTGACTCACTAAGCTCTTTAATGAGATCTTGAGATCAGAATATAGATGAATGGAGGAAGAGCACTTTGGTTTGTATAGACAAGAATAAGGGTGATATCTAAAATTGTGCGAACTATAGAGGAATTAAACTCACGAGTTGTACTATGAAGTTGTGAAAAAAGGTGATTGAATATAAATAGGGAGAAAGTTGAGATTATAGAAAATCAATTTAGTTTTATGTTAAGAAGATCTACAATAGAAGCTATATATCTTTTATGAAAGATTATGGAAAAATATTGCTAAAAGGAAAAAGACTTACACGAGTTTTATTGACTTGGAAAAGACATATAATCGGGTAGTAAGAGAAGTGCTACAGAAGGCTTTAGAAAAGAAAAAGGTCCATGTAACATGTATTCAGGCTATACAAGACATGTATGAGTGGATAACTACATGTGTGATAACTTCTGGAAGTGTATCTAATGACTTCCTAACTAGAATATGTTTAGATCAATGTTGTTTAATATTGTTTTAGATAATTAGATGTACTTACAAATGACTATCCCTTGATGCATGCTATTTGCATATGATAAGTATTGGTCGAGGATTAAAAAAATTTGTTAATGTTAAACTCGAGTTATGGAAGGAGACTTTAGAATCTAAAGGTTTTCGCTTGAGTATAAGTAAGAGTGAGTACATGCATTGTAGGTTTAACAAAAAGTCAGATGAGGATCATGCATTGAAAGTTAAACTGGGAGATAATATTATACCACAAGTTTCCAATTTTAGATACTTGGGATCAATTATATAAAATGATGGAAAAATTAATGAAGATGTTACTCAGAATATAAGCTGAGTGGTTAAAGTGGAGAAAAACATCAAGAGTTATTTGTGACTAAAATGTCTATCAAGCTGAAAGAAAAAATTTACCGTACTGTAATATGATCAACTATTCTATATGGTAGTGAATGATGGACTTTAAAGGAATAACATGAGAAGAAAATAGGAGTGTAAAAATAAGAATATTATGGTGGATGAGTGAACACATGATAAAGGATAAGATATAAAATGATAGTATACGAGAGAATATTGGAGTAGCACCTATAGTGGAATAGATGACTGAAAATCGTGTAAAGTAATTTGATTATGTGGAGAGAAGACCTTTGGAGACTCTAGTAAGAAGAGTGGATTGTACAACTCTTAGTTCGGTAAAAAAGGGTTGTGTGATCCATATTACCTTAGACGAAGTTATTAAAAGAGACATTTTGATTAACTAAATTTATGAAAATTTGGTTTTTGACCGAACCCAATGACGTTGTGTGATCTATGTAGCCGATCTACTTAGTGAAATAAGACTTTGTTGTTGTGGTTGTATAGCTTCTCTAGCTTGCTTCTTGAATAATTAAAAAATAGCCATCACAAAATCATCCTTCATTGTCTTTGGAGTCGAATGATTTCTTCTTTACTTGTAGAACCTAAACAAATACCAAAAAATCAAATACATTGTTAATATGTCCCACCCTGGTTAGGAATAGAGCCAGAATACTCCTTATAAGGGCTACGACAGTCCTCCTCCTATGACCTAGCTTTTGGGAGTGAGTTAGCCCAAGTTTTTTAACATATCAAATCCTATTCAGTTTGAATGTTGGGTTGCCCACAAATGTCCAGTCTTGTTGGGTCCACCCATGCAGATGTGTGGATCCATGCAGATGTCTAGTCCCAGGCGTGGGGGTTGTGTTAAGATGTCCCACATTGGTTAGAAATAAAGCCGGAATATTCCTTATAAGGGCTAAGGTAGTCCTCCTTCTATGAGCTAGCTTTTGGGAGTGTGTTATGCTCAAGTTTCTTAACATGGCATCAGATGTCTTGCAAGTTTCATGCACCAGATGTTCAGGGGTGTGTGTTAATATGTCCCACATTAGTTAGAAATAGAGCCAAAATACTCCTTACAAGGGCTAGAGCAGTCCTCCTCCTATGAGCTAGCTTTTCGGAGTGAGTTAGACCCAAGTTTCTTAACATACATGACAACTGGTAGGTAATTTTAAGAACGAAATACAATGCATATTTCCATATTTTTAAATTTACCATCTTATAGGCACTCTAGTTATGCTTACACCTAGAGGAAGGAACTTCATGT
Source organism: Abrus pulchellus subsp. cantoniensis (assembly GCA_024086825.1). Classification (NCBI taxonomy): domain Eukaryota; kingdom Viridiplantae; phylum Streptophyta; class Magnoliopsida; order Fabales; family Fabaceae; genus Abrus; species Abrus pulchellus. The sequence continues at coordinate 14,608,177 of CM044050.1, forward strand.
CAAGTTTAATACATGGACAACAAATTTTTGGTGTTCATGATGTTCATCTCCATATGAATTCCACCTCTGCTGGATTTTTTATATTAACACCAGCCATGGCTACTACACTACCAATAACTTTGATTGACTCCTGAATCTTAAAGTTGAGCAGCAAGCTTAATTATTTCTTCAACACTCATTTCCATACTACATTGCAGGTATAATAGCTTTGCAGTAAAATTTTCTCTTAAGCTTGAACAGAACCTTTTTTTTCTTTTGGTCACAAATAATAATCAAGACACTCCTTTTTGTCTAATATTTGTATACAAAATTTATAGATAGATAGTTTGGGAAAACATTGAATATTTTTATGTTTTCTTGTTGGCCTTCAATGTAGATTTTAGGGAATACCATATGTTGCCTGTGGTAATATAGTATTGGCCGCCAATAAATTGGCTGGTGCACTGAATATACAAGTTTCTGTTGAAAATACTGTAGCTGCAACGGTGTAACCTTCCCTGGCAATAAGAGATAAGCAGGACCAATACCCTCTGCTTTGTTGTTTGTCTGTTTACAGCTTAACAATGTTCATTTCACATCTGCTGTACTAAATGATTGATATATTGTGCTTTTCTTTTGTTGCATTAAAATGACTCCTTGTGGAACTTTCACATGCTATTTTCTACCATAAAATTTTGCTTTTAGGTTTTAAGCTATGATGGGTTGCACTCCCCTGATTCTTTGGCTGTCACTGCAGCTGGTATAGCAGTGTAAGTTGATCATTTTACTTTGCTACCAACTATAGGGCTTTTAGACCCCATGCACAATGCTATCTGTTTCTATTTAAATATATAAAACCTTACTCTCAAAATTTGTTGACCAAAACATAAAATTGATGATAATTTTATATAAAGCACATAAGAAATACAGGCAGAAAGGTCCAAGGTGAGAGATCTTGTAAAGATGTGAAAATAAAGTACATAAGCATGATGTCACACACATGCTAACACTTAAGTTAGGTCTGAGGTGTTTTAAACATGCGTAATGCTATCAATGCATGCCCATAAGCACTATGTGCATAACTAATCTTTATTATTTAATTTCCACAGTGCACTTTCAGAAGTGCCCATGTCAAAAGCAGTTGCAGGAGTTCGTGTTGGTCTAGTTGGTGATAAGTATATAGTAAATCCTACAACTGAGGAGATGGAAAACTCAGAGTTGGACCTCTTGCTTGCTGGCACAGATAGTGCAGTATTGATGATAGAGGTAAAACTGTCATTATCCTTTTTTGTGAACAATAACATGTTAGAATTTAGGAATATGCCAATGGTACATGTTCAATAATTGTTCTGTAAATAGTACCAATGTTAATAAAAGCATGATAGTTAAAATCCCAATATAATTGTAAAATCCTACGGTTTTGGAAGCCTTACCAATTTAAATCATGGCTGAGTAAAATTGTAAAATCCTGATTTAAATCATAAAACCCCTCAAATTATGGAATTTTACGATTTCACTTTGATTCTGAAAATTCTCAATAAGCCTCTTTTGTTGAACCCTAATGAAGTTGACACCTCTTTCATATCTCTTTTTTATCTAACCTCAATTTGCCTCTAGCAGCTTTGAACCCTAATGTCATTGTCAACATTCAACAGTGCTCTCACTGGGTGCAGCCTGGCCTGCAACTAAACCCAGCAGTGTGCTATTGCTCTGAGTTTGAGTCTAGTACTGCTGTTCTTGCATCTTTTCTATTCTGGTCTATTTTTTACTCATGCTGATGCATGACATTCTTATGGAATATGGATTTTGATTTGTGAATGCTACTTTATTTAAGTGCTTTTACTGATTTAAAGGTCCCCCTCCCCCCCAATTTATGCTATTTTACATGCAGAATATGAACTTATATGCATGTATATGAATTTTATAAAATCTTACAATTCGATACTAAATGTTATCTTGTTGAAATTGTTGGAAGCGACTCAGGTTTAAAATTTGTCCCTCTCAGTGTTCTCTTTTAACTTGAAACAAAAGTAGCTTGTAAAAAATTAAGATCAATTGTGAATTGCAAAATTAAGCGGCTTCCATGAAAGTCTACTGAGTGATCTTTTGGAGCTGGGTTAGTTAGTCTGTTGAACTCCTCCATTGTAGCACTAGCAATTAATATTGGGAAAAAAAGTGTCACGGGAAATGCCAAAATCCTAAAACGACACTCTGTCTCTGGTCTCTCTTTTCAACATGGATCTCTTTGTGCACTCATATTTGCTGGAGATGACATCATCTCTGGCCATTTTCTGGAGATGGTGAGTGCAGCAAAGGACTGCAGTTTTCTCTTCCCAATAGAACATATTGATAGGACTACATCTTCTTCCATTGTAGCACGCGTGTCGCCCAGGGCATAAGGGGCATGATGACTTGATGTCATCCTCACCTTCCTCTAGCTTATCACTGGCAGTCTACTCAGGGTTCCAAACTCAATGTTGGCAACTAAACACAAGGGTTGCCACAAATAGTAATATGAAGAATAAGAGTTGCTTTTTAATTATTTCAGATTGATTGGAATCAATACAAATCAAATAGATGTGTTGAGAGAGAAAATATTGAATCCGTATGTTTAGGGCACAGCGGAGTTATTCCAATTTATAGAGAAGAGTAGATAATTACAAAATATACAGTTACTATATTTACAAGATTCTAATAGATTCTAACACTCCCCCTCAAGCTAGAGCATATAGGTCATATGCACCAAGCTTATTACATATGTAGTTAATCCGAGGACCCTTTAGTGACTTAGTAAAGATGTCTGCTAGTTGGTCATGGGTATTGACAAAACTAGTAGAGATTTCTCCGGACATGACTTTCTCTCTGACAAAGTGACAATTAATTTCAATGTGTTTTGTCCTCTCATGAAATACTGGATTTGGGCAATATGCATAGCGGCTTGATTATCACATATAAGTGACATATGTGTGACCTCTCCGAACTTTAATTCTTGAAGCAACTGTTTGAGCCATATAAGCTCCTGACTCGCTATAGCCATAGCTCGATACTCCGCTTCTGCACTCAATCGAGCTACAACATTCTGCTTCTTACTTTTCCAAGAGACAAGGTTATCTCCGACAAATATACAGAATCCAGAGGTGGACTTTCTATCTATGGGAGATCCTGCCCAATCTTCATCAGAATATCCCACAACTCGAGTGTGTCCTTTGTCTTCATACAAAAGACCCTTTCTGGGAGCTCCTTTGATGTATCGAACAATGCGAATCACTGCATCCTAATGTTCCTTACATGGAGAGTTGAGGAATTGACTTACTACACTCACTGCGAATGAGATATCTGGACGAGTAACAGTGAGGTAGTTCAGCTTTCCTACTAATCGTCTGTACCTTTCAGGATCTTGAAGAGGCTCCTCCTGATTTGGCAGGAGCTTGACATTGGGATCCATGGGAGTGTCGACTGGCTTGGAAGTTAACATTGCTGTTTCTTCCAAAATATCCATTGCATACTTCCTTTGGGAAATGATGATCCCACTTTTGGATTGTGCTACTTCTATTCCCAAAAAATATTTGAGTTTGCCAAGATCCTTTGTTTGAAAATGTTTGAAGGGATGTTGCTTCACCTGTACAATGCCCTGATGGTCACTACCTGTGATGACAATGTCATCAACATAAACGACCAAATAGATGCAACCGGTAGGAGAGTGACGATAGAAGACAGAATGGTCAGCCTCACTCCAAGTCATGCTAAACTGTTGAATCACAGTAGTGAATCTGCTGAACCATATTCTGGGTGACTGCTTGAGGTCATATAAAGATTTTCGCAATCGATATATAAGACCAGAGGACTCCCCCTGAGCAACAAAATAAGGCGGTTGCTCCATGTAGACTTTCTCGAGCAAATCACCATGTAAGAAAGCATTCTTAATATCCAACTGATAGATAGGCCAATGACGTATGGCAGCAATGGACAGGAATAGTCGCACAGAGGGCAATTTGGCCACGGGAGAGAAGGTGTCGCCATAATCCAACCCGAAGATTTGAATATAGCTTTTGGCGACGAGATGGGCCTTAAGCCGGTCAACCTTGCCATCTGGACCAACCTTGATTGTATACACCCATCGACAGCCAACAACTGACTTCCCTGGTGGTAGAGGAACGAGGTCCCAAGTCCCACTGTTCTGTAATGCACACATCTCGTCCAACATAGCTTGTTTCCATCCAGGATGGGAAAATGCATCACCTACACTCTTAGGAATAGAAACAGAGAACAAGGAAGAAAGGCAAGAATAATAGGAAGGAGAAAGACGATGATAACTTAAAGAAATATAATGAGAAGAAGGATTACGAGTAGAACGTATACCTTTTCAAATGGCAATGGGAATGTCAGATTCAGAGGGCGGACCAGAAGATGAGGCGAAGGAGGTGGCTCCAAAGGTGAGTCCATGGTGTTGTTAGTGCTTAGTGGCTCCAAAACAGGACGAGTACGACGCTGATATACCTGCAAAGGTGGAGGAGATGGGTGTGAAGGGGATAGAGACACCTCTGGAGGACAGAAAAGGATTGAACTAGGGGCAGTTGTGGATGGGGAAGACTCGAGTGTAGATGTTCTAAGTTCAAAGAACGGAATGGACACGAAAATAGTAACATCAGCAGAAATGAAATACATGCGAAGATAGGGAAATAACACTTGTATCCTTTTTGAGATCGTGGTTACCCGATAAACACACACTTATGAGACTGAGGAGAGAGCTTGTCAATGTCGGGACCAAGAGCATGAGCAAAACATGTAGAACCAATGACACGAGGGGGTAAAGGATGAAGAGAGTGGTGGGAGCATAGAACTTGATGACGGATTTTACCTTGTAAAACAGAGGAAGACATGCGGTTAATGAGATAACATGCAGTAAGTACCGCATCACTCCAAAATTGGTGAGGAACATGAGAGTGGAGAAGAAGAGTCCGGGTGGTCTCAAGTAGATGCCTATTTTTGCATTCTGCAACTCCATTCTGTTGGGGGGTATGAGGACAAGATGTTTGATGTAACACACTATGCGATGCCATAAAGGTCTGAAACTGAGTAGACAAATATTCACGGGCATTATCACTTTGTAAAGTTCGAATAGGGATACCAAATTGATTTTTTATTTCATTAAAAAAAGATTGAAAAATTGAAAAAATTTCAGAACATTCTTTCATTAAGTATAACCAAGTACAATGGGAAAAATCATCTATAAAAGTGACAAAATACCTAGATCCTAGTGTAGAGGAAATACGACTTGGACCTCAAACATCTGAATGAACTAAAACAAAAGGGAACGAAGCCCGACTCATAATGCGACTAGAAAAAGAATGACGAACATGTTTGCCTAATTGACATGACTCACAAGACAAAGACTCTGACTTAGAAAGACTAGGGTATAGCTGCTTCAACTTATCAAGACGTGGATGTCCTAATCGAGCATGAATCAGAAGTGGAGACGCTGCTGCTGAACCAACAAGAGAGGGCTTGTTGAGCTGATAGAGACCATGAGACTCACATCTGGAGCCAATTGTCCTCCCCGTAATCCGGTCCTGGAGGGAAACAGAATTTTTGATAAAAGATATGACATAATCAAGAGACCTAGTAAGTTGACTAATGGACAATAAATTAAAGGGTGCCCTAGGGACATAAAGGACATTGTTAATAAAAAGAGAAGGAAGAGGATGAACAATACCAACACCTTGGGATTGAGTTTGAGACCCATTTGCCATGGTGACAGAAGGTAAATAACCAGAAGTAGAAAGAGAAGAAAAAAGGAATTTATTACCAGTGATGTGATCAGTGGCCTCAGAGTTAAGGACCCAAGGGCCTGAAGAGTGAGAGAGACCAACGAAGGAATTACCAGTGTGTGCAACAATAGCAGTAGAACCGGAGGCCTGACGATCGTCATACCATTTCAGAAAATCGTCATAGGAAGGTGATGGATGTGGATTCGGAGCCAATGTCGGAGCAGAAGTGGATGAAGGAGACACAGAACTCTGGGCCACCTGGGCAGTGCGAGGAGGTCGACCATGTAGAGTCCAGCACTTATCAATTGTGTGTCCCGGGCGGTAGCAATGATCACACCAGGGACGTCTTTTGCTGCCCTTGTGCTGTGAAGGTCGGTTGGTGTTGCGAGAAACCAAAGCCGAAGAGTCAATAGGAATGGGAAGCAAAGGCTTAGAGGAGGATTTGGGGGGCACACAGAGGAGGGTTGCCCAAGTACTATCCATAGTAGCTTCTGTGAGGCTCCCCAAGATCTGATCACGAACATGAGAATATTCTGGGGACAGACTGTATAAAGCCAAGGACATGAAAAATTTCTTGCGATTGTCAAGTTCTGCATCTGGAGTGGCAGCAGGAGGAAGCAATTCGTTGAACTGACAAAGAAGGCTTGATACCAAGCCAAGATAGGTCGACATAGAATCCTTAATTTGCTGGGCACTAAGGACAGTCATGAGGTCTTCACAAACTTGGTAGAGTCGCTGAGAATTGTTTGTAAAGAGTTGTTGGGCTTGTGTCCCAACAGCCTTGCAAGTTTTGTGAGTGCGAAAGACATCACGAAGAGATGGGTGAATGGTGGCTTGAATGATACAGCACAGTTGAGCGTCAACCTTTTTCCACAGAGGATGGTCGGCCTCCGGGACATCATCTGCTGTTTGGGTGAGATGTGTCTCATAACCTTGTCCAACAAGCTAAAGTTCAATGTGAGAAGTCCAGGAGGAGTAGTGCTTTCTGTCCAATTGCTCAGAAGTAAGAGGAGTAGTGACATGGTTGGTAAAAATATGGGTATCAGCTTTTGGAGTGCTAGAGGCAGCCATTGGTCGGCGAGAAGAGAGAGAAAATGCCCAAACAGCAGCGAAAAAGGGCAAAACAAGATAGAGTAAATGTCCAAACAGCAAACTGAGACCGGACACAGGTAGAGGAGAGAGGGGCAAGCAAACCCCAATTGACGGCGTTAGGAACGGACGCCGGACGCGCCATCAAGTGCGGAGAGAGAAGGCGGCGCGTGAGAAAACCGCCTGAGGAGAAGACGGCGCGTGAGGGCTCCGATGAAGGCGCGGTCAGCAGGGTTGGCCAATCTGACAAGGGCGATCACGACGGTGGGGTTTCCGTAGTGATCAGACGGCGGCGGCAGCGGCGGCGGCGGCGGTGGTTGCGGAACAATGGCTTTGCCGGAAAAAAAAAAGGCACCGGTGAACAGTGGGTCCACTAGGAAAAAAAAAACGGATTAGGGTTGCCTCTCTAGGCTCTAGATACCATATTGAGAGAGAAAATATTGAATCCGTGTGTTTAGGGCACAGCGGAGTTATTCCAATTTATAGAGAAGAGTAAATAATTACAAAATATACAGTTACTATATTTACAAGATTCTAATAGATTCTAACAAGATGAAAGAAAGAAAAAAAAAATTGGGACGCTATGTTATGTATTAACAATCTTACCAGTGACCACCCACTGTTGTCTCTTACTGATTTCTGCCTATGTCTTGTTTCCAGCCATAAAAAGCAAAATAACCTTGAAATCACATAATTTAACTAAACTTAAATCCATTACAGACCATAATTAGCAAAATGAGTAATAACGGAAGTTTTTCCTTAAAATATAAATTCATATATCCAACATTTTTACAATCATGAAAACTATAGAAACCAAACTTGTAGATGCATTGGAGATAGCAGCCACAGAAAACTTGTAAAATGCCGAGAACACAATAGTCTAAACAGAGAAAACAATCACAAACAGAGGAAGTAATGCCAGAGGATGCAGTCGTAGTTGCACAGAGTGCACCAAGCAGCGTTATAGAAAGCTGCAAAGCCAAAGAAAAGCAGAAAATAAAGAAGCCCAGATAGCAGCACAAAACAGAGCATCCAGATACAAAGAGCATGGAGCTCTGTGGAAGCCTTTTTAAAACAGACAAGAGTGTGACACAATGATTTGACATAAGGTTGGAGGAGTTGTCAACGAGAACAAGGTCTATAGCATGAAAATCAAGGAAAAAAATGGAAAACATGCATTTTCAAACTGTATCATGAAATCTGACATAGAAACCCATCTCCATGAAGATTGGATCTAATTGTGGATCTTACAATCAAGCTGTAAAAGATTGCAATCTGCTGCCATCCAACTAGGTTACAATCCTGCAAGCAATTATGATCATAGACACCAGTGAAGATTGCATGATCATGCCATCTTGATTACCATGTCAGATGCTATGATCAACTATTGACAACTGTGGATTTAACTGAAGATTTACATGTGGAATCAGACATTAATTTTGAAGCAAATTTATTCATGAAAACAAATATAAATGGAGTTATATGTCATAAAGATCAGGTAATGGAAACCCCTAGTTAATATGTTTGAAATAATGTAATCCTTATTCACAACTTGCAAACCCAACTATTGAAAAAATTTATCAAGCTTGGCACCTGTAAGCAGAGAGAACAAATTCTAAAATTTTCCTACTCTTATGATTTTCATTGTTTTGAAAGCAAAGAACTGTCACCACTTTCAGCTGTGTGAAAGACAGATTGCAGGAATCTGCATTTGTGGGTATACAGAATGATGATAAAATCATATCTTTCCAAAATCTGATATTTGTAAATCTTAATTCTTAAAACTCTTATGGTTGTACTTTCATGATGGTATCTGAACTGGTATAAATTTTTAGTTGTATAAATTTTTATTGCAGGGTTATAGCAATTTTCTTCCAGAAGAGAAGTTACTTAAAGCCGTAGAAGTTGGTCAGGTTGTTACCTTATGTTACTACGTAGACAAGCTTACCAAATCATTAGTACATTTAATGAATTTTCTTCCCTAAAGCATATGTCCATGTTGTTTAGATTATTGTTGGTTGTGCATCATGTAAGACACATTTACTTATGGCTGCTATACACAAGAGCATAGAAAGCAAGGAGTCACCACAGAAGATTGTGATCTCTAGAATTATCCTTCATCCTTAACCTTTTGCAAATGTACAAATCTTGTTATTTCAGGACATCTCTGAAAACAACCATTTTCTGGGGACATATAACTATTTTTTTAAGATCTTCAATTCATTTTTTCTATGACTGTTATGCCATTGAGCATTTGAAATATTCACTAAAAGTGGTGATATGGTACAAGAGTAAGCCATTTGTCTCCCTAATGGATTTTGTTTTAATTATAGTGTGATTAACACGCTCTACTTTGTAGACTTTCTCATTTTTGTGTCCTTTTTTTATATAATTTATGAACTGCTGTATACACATTTATCAGTGCTTCGTCTTTTGCATGTTGTTTACTGGTCAGGATGCAGTGCGAGCAATCTGTAATGAAGTAGAGACTTTGGTTAAGAAGTGTGGGAAACCGAAGATGTTGGATGCCATCATGTTGCCTCCTCCTGAGCTTTATAAACATGTTGAAGTATGATCTTTGCTATTCTTTATCACTTTCTGCTATTTCTTTTATCTAAAACTTCTGAATTATTCCTGATTTGTGAATCTGTCTAGGGAGATATTATTCACTCCTCAACATTTCCTATATTACTTGCCAGTTGCTCAATAATTTGTATATTACAACAGTTCCTTATTTGTTTGGATAATGATTAATGCTATTGACTTCATCACGGACTTGACTGAGAAAACCCAGCTGAACAGCTCAAAACAGGGCCAATCAACCAGCATAACATAGCATTCAGGTAGTAACAGCAGCCATTTGGGAAGAAATAGTGAAACAATTGAAAGCAATTCATAAAGAGGCAAACAGCAAGAATGTGTTTGCTGAAAGTATAGGGCTGAGTTTAGGTAAGGTAGGAGGAAAAGTACAGAACAGAGACCCCTCTCTGATGTGAATGGAGCAAAGCTCAAAGGACATGAAAATATAGACTATAGAAACAACAGAACAGTGTGCCTCTGCACCAGAGTATTGTAGGTTGTTGTTAAGCTGGAAACTCTGCTGGTGCTCAACTGCTTCATGTTTATGGGTTGTGGCCAATGAGCTCAGTCACAGCCATTATAGTGGAAAAATTTGGCTGTCACGGCCATTATGATGAACAGGGGCTAAACCCTCGTTTTCCTTTTGATTTGAATTTTCAAATCATTTTCCGGTGATAGTCTCAAGATCTTGCTATAATGTTTTGTGGTTGTGCTCCATGCTGCTTTTCTGGCTTGATTACTATGCCTTGAATTAGGTTGGGTCCTCCATCTGGGTTATATCTGCCATTGAAACTTGAGCTGATATACTGGAAGAGTTTGGAAGCATACAGCATCTCATCTACATCACTGGATGCATTTATGGTTTTTATGATGTTGTGGGGGTCATGTGTCCACACTCTGCATTTCACTTCTGTCCCTGTTCTTCCAAAATCTCTTAGCTTCATTTGGTGTGGTGTTGCATGCAACTGTGTGAGAGGAATATGTATTAACTTGATTACATATTTTGTTAGACAAGATGATTGAAGAGTGAATACTTTATTAGATAGTTTTCTTGAATATGGTGGTTATATTAGAAACTGAAGGGACTGGGAACGTGCAGGAAAATACTGGTGATGATCGGTAAAACTACTTCAAATTAGAAATTTTTGGAACATCTATGAAGTTACATTTTTTGTTTCTCTGTTGCTATTGTTTGTTGCATGCACGAGTGTATGAGAGAAATATGCATTAACTTGATTAAATATTTTGTTGAACAAGATGATCAAAGACTTTATGTAGGAGTTTTGTTGATTATGCTGCTTAGAATATAAACTGAACTGCGTGGGAATGTGCAGGAAATTGCTGGTGATGAGTTGGTGAAGGTTCTTCAAATTAGAAACAAAATACCAAGAAGGAAAGCCCTTTCATCATTAGAAGACAAGGTTCTGAAGATACTTACAGAAAACGGGTTTGTTACAAACGATTCAACACTGAGGAGTAATTCTGAAACCATTGCGGAGATTCTTGAGGACGAGGATGAAGATGAGGAAGTAATTGTTGATGGGGAAGTTGACGAAGGTGATGTTCATATAAAGCCAACACCACGCAAACCAGCCCCTTTAGTAAGTACTATACTTGTAGTTTCAAGGGGTTTCTTTTTTGTATGGATTATATAGAGATACATATATGGGCATTGTAGGTTCAGTGCTCTCTGTTCATGGTTATTTTGTATGGGTGTTTCCAGGTGAGACATGCAAGCAGACTGGGTTGCTCAATTGAGCCGATTTTATCCCCTTCCTTTTGTTTATGTAGTTTATGTGTAGCCATAGGAGGATTGCTAATCCTCTTGTTTTTCTCACTTTTCTTAATAAATTCATTTGCAAAAATAGGTGATGTAGTCTGGTGATAGGTCTGTTAGAACTGCTACAACAGTTGTTTTTGTTGCTTCATCTCTACTTGTGTGCAGGAAGCTTTTCAACATATCTGCCAATAAAAGGAATTGAAAAATATACGTAAGGAGGTTTGCAAGTAGGAGGTTATTTCAGAATTCAGAATACCTTCGTGTTGGGGGCAAGGTAGTCGAAATCGCGTTTTGGATCGTAGAATCGTACGATCTCCATCCATGTCTCTGTTGAATCGGTGCTGGGAACACAAAATGGTGGAATCGGTGGGATCGTTCTTGCTGAGTCGCAAACTCATTGAAGACGTACGATTTCGATGCGCAGAGATAAAGGCTTTTTGGGCCAATGACCTGTGACCCGGCCCGACCTCATTAAAGCTTTTGGAACCCTAAAATCCCATAACTCACACTAAGACTTCTCCTTTCTTCTCTCTGTTCTGCGAGATTGGGCATCACTATTGTGCGACTTCTCTACGAGGCTCCGGCAACTGCGATTTGGTTTCGACGACTGCGATTCGACTCCGGCGACTGGCTTAGCTCCGACGACTGGATTTTTTCTGTGATTTGGTCTGGGCTTTTTTGCTTTTTGTGCTCTGCTTTTTTCTTCTTCATCTTCATCATCTTGGCTGCTGCGTGTAATTGCGATTTTCTTCATTTTTTGCTTTTGTGTTCTGCTTTCTGTTTTATGTGCTACTACTGTCTGCGACAAAATGACTTCAACTAGTAGTCAAGCTCCTCCCTCTAAGTCATTACCAAAGAATGCACCGGGAAACAAAAGTGATGTAGCATGGCAACATGGGATTGCAATTGAAGGTACAAGAAAAATTCAATGCAAATATTGTCAAAAAATTGTAAGTGGAGGTGCTTATCGATTGAAGCATCACTTGGCTCAAACAGCCAAAGATGTTGGAGCATGCAAATCTGTTCCGGATGAGGTCAAAAATCAAATGTGGAATTTACTTGTAACCATGCAAGAAAATTTGAATAAAAAATCAAATTCCTTTGCTGAGAGAGAAACTTTAGATACAAGTGATGGAAGCAAAAGAAAATCAAGTGAGAATGAGGTGACTGGAGGAGGAAATATTTTTCGGAAAAGGACTACCCAAGCAACAATCAACAATATATTCAACAAAACTAGAAGAGAGGAGGCTTGTCAAGCTATTGGAAGGTTTTTTTATAATAATGCCATATCATTCAAGTAGCAAGAAGTGATGAATTTTCTGTTATGTGTGATTTATTTGCCAGCCATGGTCCTGGATTTAAACCACCAAGCTATCATGAAATTAGAGTAAAATATTTGAAGAAGGAAATATAGTTAACAAAGGAGAGATTAGAAGAACATAGAGCTGAATGGAATACTGTTGAATGCACATTAATGACTGATGGGTGGACTGATAAGAGGAGGAGAACAATACTGAACTTATTGGTAAATAGTCCTAAAGGAACTATTTTTTTGAAGTCTATTGATGAATCTCATATAGAAAAAACAGCTGATAAAATATTTAAAATGATTGATGATATTGTTGAAGAAATTGGTGAGAAAAATGTAGTCTAAGTTGTGACTAATAATGCAGCAAATTATAAAGCTGCAGGGGAGATGTTGATGCAAAAAAGGAAACACTTGTATTGGACTCCTTGTGCAGCACATTGCATTGATTTAATGTTGGAAGACTTTGAGAAGAAGATACAGATTCATGAAGAGACAATTCCAAAAGGTAGAAAAATTACAACCTACATTTATTCACGAACAGGTCTTATTTCTCTATTGCAACATTTTACCAAAGGCAAAGAATTGATAAGGCCAGGAATCACTTGTTTTGCTACATCTTATTTGACTCTAGGGTGCCTTCAACAAAATAGAGCTGCTTTGATAAGAATGTTCACATCTAATGAATGGAAGATCTCTAAGTTTGCTAAGACAAAGGATGGGAGAGTTATAGAAGAATTGATTTTGGATAGAGAGTTTTGGAAGAATATAATCACTTGTTTGAAGGCCGCATTTCCTCTTATGAAAGTTCTTCGAATGATTGATTCATATGAGGAAACTATGGGCTTTATATTTGAGGCAATGGATCAAGCTAAAGAGAATATTCAAATTGCTTTCAATGGTGTTAAGAAAAGGTAACTAACTATAACTACTAGTCTATCAAATTAAATTAGTCTCCATTTTGTGATCTATGTTGTATTGTATATTTTGAATCTTTGTTGTTTGCTCTTTATCAGTTACGTACCTATATGGAATATCATAGATGAAAGATGGGATAAACAGGCCTTTGCATGCTGGAGGCTATTTTCTTAATCCTAGGATGCACTATAGTCCTAAATTTAAGGCTGATCTTGAAGTTAAGCGTGGACTATATGATTGTTTGACAAGAATGGTGCTTGATCAAGATGAACAATGTAAAATTGATTGTCAACTTGATTCATTTAGAAAGCGAGCTGGTAATTTTGGGAGTCACTTGGCTAGAAAAACTATTGATATGCGTCTGCCAACTGATTGGTGGATGTCTCATGGAGATGAGTATCCTGAGCTTCAAAGATTTGCTATTCGAATACTAAGCTTGACATATAGTTCTTCTGGATGTGAACGTAATTGGAGTGCCTTTGAGATGGTAAGTAGAAATTCTTTTTTCAAATATTATGTATTAGGCTAGCCAACTATTTTTTTGTATCTTAAATTATAATTTAATATATTATTATTTGATAGGTGCATACTAAAAGAAGAAACCGTTTGAAGCAAAATACAATGTATGATGTGGTATTTGTTATGGCAAATTCAAAATTGGCCAAGAAGAAGACAGCTAAGAGAGTAAAGGATCTTCACATAAATGTAGATGATATTCCATCTGACAATGAGTAGATAGTGAAAAATAATGATAGAGGAAATCATAAAGATTTGAGCCTAGAAGACAATTTGGAAGATGAGGACATTGAGGTTGATACTCTTACTGAAGATGAGGACTTAGATTTAGATCAAGTTTCAAATCAAGATGTTGATGTTGGTGATGTTCCTAATATAGACAATTTAGATGATGGACCAATTGAAGAAGATGGGCCAAATGAAGATGATGAAGGATATGATGAATTTTTTTTATTATCAAAATATTTTAGATATGATAAAATAGATATTTAAAGTTTGGATATTGATTTTGTATTTGGTTTAGAACTTTGGAATATGTTTATGTTGGACATGTTCTTAATATTCATCTTCTAAAGTACTGTGGTTTGAATTAATGTTTTTATTTTCTCCTTATTTATACTATTTTATATGTATATCTACAATTTTGTAAGATCTTACGTTCCGTGTTAAGATCCTACGAGTTACAATCCTTGACCTCCTCTCCGATTCTATGTAGAATCTCGATTTTGACTACCATGGTTGGGGGTGGCTAAAGTAGGAGCCCATGGATCAGGCTTAGGGTACACTTCCAGTGCTGGAGAATGCATACAACTATTTTACAGTGTTTCTTCAGCGGACAAGAGAGAGAGAGAGAGAGAGAACCCAGCAACCCTTATTCATGCTGTTACTAATTTCTGGGCTGGCGATAGTAGCATATTGGGAAGCACCAGCAACAGACCATTCTAGTGTGTGCTGCTGAGAAAGTAAGAGAAAGAGATAGAAAGAGAACGAAATAACAGAGATAGCAAGGGAGTAATCTAATGAGAAAATGATATTCTAACATATTTGAACCTTGTGATGGTACATACAGTTTGCACTAGGAGCAGTTATCTCTAAGTTTAACAGTCTGTTTCAGACTACCTAACTAACAGTATTGTAACAGAGTGCTGACCCTTTAACACACTTCCTTTATGTGAAGTATTCAACTATTGTAACATACTCAAGTGGGATTAGGTCATTTCTCTTTGAAGGTTTCTTGATCTTGGTATCAAATCCCAACCTGGAAGTTTTGGGATCATGCTGCAGCAGCTGTCTCAGGGAAAACTGTGAATCTGTGAAAGAAAAAAATTGTGTTGTTTTAGGAGAACTTCATGATCCAAGAAAGTATAGTTGAATTTACAAATGAAATCGTTGAAGAATTGTTTTGCTATTTTTTTTTTTCAGAAGCACTCAACTTGGCTTGCATTGCATTGAAAGCATCTCCCAACTGGATGCATGGGGATGTCCTTTCCACAGTATCAGCAATGCTAGCTTGAAACATGTCCAACAATCTATCAAATTATCTTTGTTTATTCCCACCCGACCCAAGAACTGTGGCAAAATAAGGATGTTACTCAAGTTTTCTTTTCCCTTGTTTTGTGTATATAGTATCCTCCTGCCGGTCAAATTTTTTGCTGGCAATGGACATTATGTTCTTTCTAATTTATTTTCCTGTATTTGAGCGATTTATAGTTTCTTACTTTGTTTTGGAATTGTTGATTGATGTAGAAATGATGCCCTGCCTTGTTGTATGCCTGTTGTTTTGAATTCATTTGATTTATCTTCTTAACATATATCTATTTTTTTTCACTCTGTACAGTTTTTAGAGGTAGATGTGAAGTTGGTATTTAAAGAAGTTACATCCAAGTTTTTGAGGAAGCGCATAGTAGAGGTATGAAAACTAAATAATTAAGATTACTATCCAAACATAAAAATTTAAGCTTGATTTGTTACTATCTTGGTGGGACACTGGGACTTCAGTCAAATGGTCTACATGACTCAATTTCTGTTTCCTTCATAATGGAATAGCTCTTTTACTATAATTGAAACTTGAAAGTTTTTGTTACGAGCCATAGAACATCTGATAGTTGAGGCAAACACATCTATGTTAGTCTTTGTGGAAGAACAAATGAAAGAATATTCCATTATAAGTCTTCTAGGACTGACTGTTCTCAACTGTTGAAATTGAAACTCCTGAAATCATTCCATTCCATGCTATCTAAATGGATTAATCATTTCATATGTGTGATGGGTTGGAAATGCCTAACTATTTAACATGACCTTGCTATTGCAAACACAAGAAGTCCATTTAATATTAAGTTATATATGGTCTTCACATTGAACAGTTGGAAGTTGTGGATTGAATTGGAGACATGGTGTTAGACTGAAACAATCCTTGCCAGCCCTGTTCTTCAAGCCCAAATATGAGGTGGCATGTTTGATGTAATATCAAGCTTTTATTTAAGTTTGTCCTAATAAAGAAAAGCATAGGCTTGCACTTGAGCATGTTGTTGATTATTGGTTCATTTATCCCTTTAGATAATATTTTTATTTTTAATTGCTTGATTTTGTGGAGCTTTACAACAGTACTTATGATAGAGATCTGGTGTTTCTTCTAATTATCCTTGCTTGACTAACTAATTCAGGCTAACTAATTTATATATTGTAAGTAACTAGTAGTGGGTAACTAACATATTTAAACTATTTACTTAAGGGAGGTTACCTAACAGCTTATTGCATATGCTGATTACCCATCTTTTTATTATATTATCCTTTTTCTTCATTTTGGTTGAACGGGCCTCTTTTCTTTCTTTGATTTTAATTGTGGGCCAACATTTCTCACACTGAACATGATGGTAACATAGGGTGCAGGTTAATGAAGTTATTCCTCTTTCCGTCTCTCCTTTATCCCTTTATTCAATCAATTAGGGTTCACTTAGCATAATCTCTCTTATTCTTGTCTTCGACTTTGATATGGAATAAGTGTTTACATCAGTATCATATTGTACCTCTAAATGTGATATAGAGCTCAGTCTGAGACTCTGAGCAACAGAGATGTTCAGTTACAATTTTTTGTTGTTCATCACTTCCAATTTATACCATTAGAAGATAATGTGACTGCATTGTTTGTTTCAATGTCAACTATTGGTAGATAAGTATACCCGTCGAAAAGTAATGAAGAGTTTTAAAAAAACAATTTGATTTAATTGTTTAAACTAAAAGGATGCGTAGTGAATTAAAAACAAGAATAATTTAAATTTAAAAAACAATTAAAAAGACAATAATGCAATTCTTGGTAGAAATTGGATAAGATGAGCCTAAGATATAAGGTTTCACCTATTACACTTTTTTATGTTTTATTTAATCTAATTCCAATATCAGTTTTCCTATGTTTGCCCTTGCCAACCACCCATATTTATTTTATTATTACTCAATGATCATGCAACGCAAAAAATAGAGAAAACATGAAGACTATATGGGTTTGTTAATTCAATAATAGTTAGAAAAGAATAATTAAGTTTCATCTACTTAATCCTTTGTCTCATTTTATTCTATAGTTCCATTAATTACATGTGGTACAACTGCCTATAATGCAATTAATTATAAGATGCTAAGACTGATCAATTCTTAACATGTAAAATATAATTTAATAGGATAAAGTCAAACATTAAAAAGAGACCAACATTGTTCTTAAATATAAAAATCTAGAGTATGCAATAAGATTCACTATAGCTCTAGTTATGAATTTAGTTACTTATAGTAAAGCAAACAATAAAAATCATTATAACCAAATCCATAAAAACTCAAAAGGAGAATTCAAATTGAAGGAACCTAAATAGAAAAAAGATGAAGGAAAGTTCTCGTTCTTCAAAAGGCCCTCAATTACTTGCTTGGATTCTGAAGAAATGTTCGCCATTTTTGCCATTAATCTCTTATTCTCAATAACTTTCTATGGTTGATTAAGTTAGGATTTAGAATGTGTCTTTCTCTAGAGCACAAGGCTTCTTTATATATGGTGTGAAATGAGATATAAGATTATGACCTAATTTCCAAGACATAAGCTCAATCTTTAAGAAAGGAAATTTGTTTTGCCAACCTTTAGAATCTCAGCTTAAAACCAATTTAAACCTTTAGATCAAAATCTAATATTCAAATTCTTGATTAAAAATTAAATTTAGAATTTGAACTCAAATTCAACTAGCATAACCGTGCATAGCCTCCAACACAGCCGTGCTTGAAGTTTCGAAGCACGCCTAGATTAGATTGCGAAGCAAGGCACGCCTAGATTAGATTGCGAAGCAAGGCCATGCTTGCTCATGGACGAAGTTCTAATTTCAGCTAAAATTATCCAATTTTTGTTCAAAATATTTCCATAATGCTCTGATAATTGTTTCAGACTCAACTGCAATAATTAATAATATAATTATTGTGAAACACCCATAAAATAAGCTTTAAATGTATAAATATAAATCATAAAACATATGAATATAGACTTATCATCAACATATCTATTCGGGGGATTGAACTCCTCTAAAGTGGGGGAATGTGCAAAGTGAGAAAGTGAGGTTTGATTCACCTATGATTTGAATTTATTCAGCAATTGAGTCTAACACACTCAAAAGTTAGCCAAAAGGAGGGGTATTATCCTAGCTTTATAAATAGTATTTTGGCATTTTAACACACACCCTTCACTTCAGGACTGGATATCTAGTGTGTGAAGAAGTTTTTAGGAATGAAAATCTGTAGATAACCTCAAATTCAAACTAGATAGGCTCTGATATCATATTAGAAAACTTGGCCTAACTCACTCCCAAAAGCTAGTGCAAAAGAGGAGGATTACACAAGCCTTATGAGGAGTATTTTGACATCTTAATAGAGTTGAAGGATTTTATATATATATAACTAATTTGAAATCAATGATGAATATACCCTCACTTTCTTAGAACTTTACATATTCTCTCACTTTATACGAGCCAAATCTCCATTTGGATGCTAAATTTGCAGATAAACCTACCCATAGTGACTGTAAAGGGATGAGCTAATAAAACTGTTTTGTTTATGTAGTACTGCCTTAAGACTTGTTTATTATAGAGGTTATTTAATGAGTATATAGTTATTCCTGAAATTTCTAAATCACACAGTATTTTAAGCAATTATCTTGGCCATGCCTATAATTTAAAGTTCTTATCAAGCATTATAAACAATTCATGTATCTCCTAATAGCTTAATCTTTAGGTTGAGTTTATCCTTGACAGAAAGATGTAACTATTTTTGTAAGTCTGGTAAATGTAGTTGTGCCAATGATGTTGCAGTGGTTAGAAGCTTGTCTGCACGAACACATTACTGAACTGAATGGATCCATGTTTATTGATTTATTTTCTTTGTATGTGACAGGGTGGGAAAAGGAGTGATGGGCGGACACCAGAAGGAATACGCCCAATCAACTCTAGATGTGGCCTATTACCTAGGGCTCATGGAAGTACTCTCTTTACAAGAGGCGAGACGCAGGTGTGTGATATTTATTTTGTTTTTCTGTTTATGCTTTTGATGATATGTGTTAATGTCTATATATGCTTCTGCGGTCACATTGCCCCTTCTCATTTTTTTGATAGTTTTGTTAAAGGGATATAGAATGAACAAATTACGAGGATAAAAACTAATGATACTAGACTCTTTGGACCTTTAACGCTCTTTATGTTTAAAGCCTCCAATTTTGTTGTCCACCTTAACCAACTGATATATAATATAAATTTGCAATTGGAACTGTGTTGAATACTCAGGTTTTCACAGGCTTGCTGACAATGCAATAGTATATTATCTGTTGACGTGTGTAAATTTTTGCATGGAGCACTACTATATCTGATAATATTTGATACTCTTTTTGGGATACATGCATGAATTTGTACTTGTGTTTCTGAGGTATTCCATGTTAAAACTGCTACTTGATTGCTGTCCCCAAAACATAGGCCACCCTAGGAAGAAAAACATTGCTTCTTCAAATTGCTCTTCAAGGGTGCTAGACACTCCAATTGTGATTTTGATGTTTTAAGAAGCTACTACTATCTACTAGTACTAGTAGAAATGTGTAACTTGTAACTTGACCCCAAACCATAACAATATGTTTCTTTATTAACAATTTGGGTCTGGTCACAAGTCGTCTATGTTTGCCCCATTTTGGCTATTTGGGGTGATATGAACATCTCATGATTGCTAAACACCATCAATAGTTTTCTATTTTATTCAGAGTTAGACTTTCAGTACTTCTCTAGCAATATTTATATCTGCATCTTAACTTGAGTGATAAATTGGCTTTGTCTGGTTGGTAGTCCCTAGCAGTTGTTACCCTTGGAGATAAACAAATGGCGCAAAGAATAGACAATCTTGACGGTGTTGATGAATTCAAGAGGTTCTATCTGCAGGTCTCCTCAAAACTTGACTGCTTTTATCTTCTCTTATATTTGTGTGAATGTCATCTACTCAGAGAAATTTGAGCAATGTTTGGAAACCCAACTGGACTGGTTGGTTTGACTTGTTAACCAGTTGTATGTGAAGTTCAGTGCATGATTAGAACTGTAAAGCCCAAAGCAAAGATAGAAAACACAATGAATTGACATTCGGATGGTCCAACCAGTCCTCAGTTGATGACATGGCACTGGTTGTATCAATTATCAAAGGCTCCACACCGCCTTCAAAATAAATGTCTAGGGGAGCCAGGAGAAATTAATTTGTATATGTGGGTCCCTAAATTATTTGGGTACTTTTAAATAAGTCTATAGTTTAAAAATTTATAATTACGTCCCTGAACTTTGAAATCATTTTGTTAATTGATGACTTGAAATGTAGAGCTATATTTAGCTTTTGATTATTTGGCGTAAAGTTCAATTTCTCTTATAATTTCTTTAGCTGCATATAATTTGGAAGGTGAGTGATACGCCGCAAGTGCACAGGTTTTGTCAAGTAATAAAAATATATTGTCTCCATAGGATAAAAAAAAAAAATCAAAGAAGATTAAAGAATACAGTTAATTTAAATTGGATGAATTCAAATTTAAGACTTTTAAGAATTAGTTTCACCTCAAATTTGAATTGACAACCTTAAAGGGTGAATTACCCTTAGGTGATTTTTTTTTTTCATAATACAATAATTAATTAGACTAACTTTTCATGGTGATTATATTTTATTAAATTCTTTAAGTTTTATGGTGATTTAGTTATTCTTCGAGAAACCTAACTAACATTAATAGTCAAGAATTTCAATTTTAATTTTTGAATTTTTAATGGCAAGGTTCACTTTTTCTTCTTCCTTTAACATTCTTAATGACTTGCTAATGGTGTGGAGCCCTTTGAGTTTTATAATTGCTCTTGGCCGATTTAATTTCACTGAGGAACTTCTAAAACTAGCCCGGGTAAACATGGCCATTAACAAATAGATTTGAGCTTTATAAATGCTTCAGTGATCTTTGTTTCTTCCATGGACCTTTAAATCTATATATTTTAGCTACCAAAATGCACTCACCTACACACTAAATACATGAAAGCAGTGACTTCAACCAAAACAAATAAAAAAAGCATGATGAACACAACCTAAAATGCATAATTATCAATGATTTAAATGTTAATTTGAACTATAAACTTATGCATGATTTAAGTATTGAATATATAGTAGTTGTAGTTGTAGATACATAAGTCTTAAGCTGAATCACATTTGATGCTTATATTTTCACTTTATTTGCGCAAATTATTATAACACATTTTTAACTAGGTCCCTGACCTCATTTCTGTTAGGGTTCTTTTAAGTATAAAAACCCGATTAAAAACTTTCAAATAATTCAGGGGCTTACTAAACAATTAAACTAATGACTTGGTTCTTGAATTATTTGAAAATTTTTCATTGGGTTCCTTTACTTAATGAAACCCTAATAAAAATCTAGTTGGGGACCTCATTAAAACTAATTTAAAAATTTAGAGATTTAATTACAAACTTTTAAAGTATAGGAACTTTTAATTACAATTTATATTAGTTTTTACTTTTTCCTTAAAATTTTCAGGATGCAAATTATTATGACTGACTGAAACAACATTTGCAGTATTCATTTCCTCCTTCATGTGTTGGGGAAGTTGGCCGGATTGGTGCCCCAAGTAGAAGAGAAATTGGTCATGGGATGCTCGCTGAGAGATCCCTTCAACCAATTTTACCTTCGGAAGATGATTTCCCTTACACCATACGTGTTGAGAGTACTATCACAGAAAGTAATGGCTCTTCAAGGTGAGTTTTATTTACTTTTTTCATTTTATGTTACTAAAGTTACATTCTTTAATTGTTTGTCATCATTATTCTCAAAGAAAAAGTGAAGATTGAATGAAATTGTTAGGCTACCCACATGTTCTGGTATTTGTAGATGTTGAATTTGGGCTTTAAGCCTAACTCAACCCCAAAAGCTAGCTCGTAAGGTGAGGATTGCTTTAGCCTTTATAAGCTCTTATTTAATCATATCAATAGTCGACGTGGGACATCAACAGTAGATTAATATACAGTTAGGGTGGTAAAAGGATTAATTGTGCTAATCACAAACTAATATCTAGCCTAATAATTACTGAGTGTGCTAAGCTAGTCAAGGTAAATATAGTTGACCATATATTTACAGATGTACTAAATCTAATACTTCTCTTGCTGGTGCATACATATCGCACACATAAGGTTTATGACAAAAAAGTGAGCCTGATGTCTGTTACAAGGAAATTAGTTAATATATTGGCTGGCTGATGAGTTAACAAAGCAAATAGTAATATCTCCTGAGAGGGCCCATTCTCTAACAAAATGGTAACAATGTAAAACAGGGTTGGAACTTGGAAGCAAAATGTAGGACATCTTGGTTGTTATACATTAGCTTCATTGGTCTGGCTTCATCCCAATTTCATTGCTGAAGACTTAAATGGTTGCTTTTACCATGTTAGTTTGCATACTGCTGTTGCCCTAGCTTGATGTTCAGCCTCTGCATGCATCCAGCAACTTCTTTATGCTTTTTAATTATTAGAAACAGATCAGAACTCACTCACTCTAGAAAGGTAACTAAATGAGGAGTACTTTGGGTGTATATTCCTAGTCAATGAGGACATCTAAGCACACCCCTCTCATGCCAAGACTAGACATCTTGAGCTTGATGTTAGTAGGATTGGAAATCAGCAGGTGGTCCAACATGAAGATTGAACAGAATTTAATGCCATGTTGAAAATGTAGTGGTGGGCTTAACCCACTTTCAAAAGCTAGCTTAGGAGAGGACGATTATCTAAGTCATCATTTTAAATTATATGAAATTAAGTTACCTCCAGCAAACACAAAATAGCCTTTGATTGAACACTGGTATGATGGGGATCCTGCCTATAAACAACTAAGTAACCAAGCCAATATAAAAGGTTTAGGAAGATGGGACAACTATATTTGCATGTAGATTTCAATCTTAATAAAAACATTGGAAGATGGGACAAAATTTTAAATAACTTTTCAATAGAATGAGAAAAATCATTGTCAATAGAATTAATGAAATTTTGAACAGCCAAAGCGATGGTGACACTGTAAATATCTAAATGGACTGAAACAAAAGGAGACATAACTTATTTATTGATTTGATCTCGACAGAAACTATGGATATATTTTTCCAAGGCTGACACTCCATTATTGATATTTTAAAAAGGCTTGGTGCCAAGGTTGTCAAACTTGAGAGTTAGTGGAGCCTCCATGGACTACTCGTAAACTTGCAAGAGTTTACCTAAGACAATAATTTTTTAGAACATTCATATTGTAACCAAACAGAATTGAATACTTTATTCATAAAAAAATCTTTAACCTCAAACTTCATACTAAAGCAAATCACAATAACAAAGTTTTAGACAATCTGTAAGCAAGCAATAAACCAGCCAAGATGCGTTCAACACGTAAATCACAAATAGGATTGTAGTGAAGTGCACAAACAAAGCATAAAGTTTGCAATTGATCGACAAATTCACAAATAACGAGGTTCAAAATTATTAAAGCTTGGAAGTAGTGGTGTACATTTGGTTCACCTTGTTGGAGCTGGGTTCAGCTTGTCCAAACTGAGTTTGTTCCCCTTGTCAATCTGCTGGGTTCATTGTAGATTTGGAGGAATGGTTCTGTTCAAACCTGCTAGTTTGTGACTTCATTTATGCTAGGAGCTGTGCGGTTGAGAGTTGTTGCAGTTTTATTCACCACCTTCATTGCAACTGGGTCCACACTAGGATTTTGGATGCCACTGTGGAGTCCAGGTCATGCAGCTGTGAGGATTAAGTTTTGCGCATGATGAGTCCTATCATTCAGCTTCTCCATTTCAATCATTGAGGGTTTTTCTTTTTTTCTTTTTAACAGTTGAACACTGTTGTGTACGATGCATTTTATTGCTGATCACCATTCTGTTTTAGACCCTTTCAGTTGTTCTCAAACTCACAATTCTGTTTTTGTCAATACGAGTCCACCCATTTACACTAAAATGAGTTTTAGAGTGAAGTGCTATATGTTAAATATGTCTTGAATGAAAGAAATGCTTGCTGGGAAGAATTTGAACCTTCTCCCAAAACCTGATAAAATATTATCACTCTAACTAAAGAATTCTGTTGGCTAAAAGAATATATCCAGGCTAAATGAGAATCCAGTGTCTCTCATGAATTACTTTGATTGTTCTGAGGTATTCCTCCAATTTTGAGCACAACTCTGAAACTTCTTTGCTTCCAAATGTATAAGGAGCAGAAGACTTTCTGAAGCTATGCGCTTTTTCCTTTTGTTTAGCATTTATGTATAAATTGCAAATTTAAACATGGCTTTTTTGAAGGTGATGTAATGTTTTAGGAGGATGTCATATTACCCCACTTCAGACTCTCTGTTTATAGTTATGCACATGATACAATTGTTATTCTTTTTTTTTTTTCTTACAGAGCTTTAAAACCTTCCACATTTAACATCAAAATTTTCATTTTTTTAGCATGGCTTCTGTTTGTGGTGGCTGCTTAGCATTACAAGATGCTGGGGTTCCTATTAAGTGCCCAATTGCTGGAATTGCGATGGGTATGGTACTGGACACCAAGGAATTTGGTGGAGATGGAACTCCGCTCATTCTGTCTGACATAACTGGATCAGAAGATGCATCTGGAGATATGGATTTTAAGGTTTAAATTTACATAGTTTAACTTGTATTTATTTGTTCACATTTTCATTTGGATGAATAAGTAATAAGGGGAGTTTGGTTGGGTTCGTTCTGTATTTTCATTTCAAGTTCATTTATATTTAATCAACATGATATTCATATCATAATGCAAAAAAGATGTTTTGACAATGATAAAATGCAGGTTGCTGGAACTGAAGAAGGCGTAACTGCATTCCAAATGGACATCAAGGTGAAATAGTATGAACATTTAAATGCTATGTTATGTTAATTTCGTTTCTCATTTACTTGAATTTTGAAAAACTGCTTATTTTATTTGAAGGTGGAGCATTTTTTATTTATTAATTTCTCCTTCTCAATGAGTTATTTTATTTGGTATCTATGATTTATATGGTACTGTTTTCTAATGGCTATTAATATATCATGTTGCAGGTGGGTGGAATTACTTTGCCCATCATGAGAAAGGCACTCCTACAAGCACGAGATGGCAGGAAGCATATACTTGGTAAAGTTAAAACAAAACTTACTTCATGGGGGTATGACTAACGAAGTATGGTGTTGTTAATGTACATTTCATATCTTGAGTCTTTCCTTTCCTTGATTATAGAGTTAAGACTGAATAGTGTTAACAATTTTTTTAACCTGATCTGACTGTGTTGTGTCAGAACTCAGAAGTGGAACCTGGGTTTGTTTCCTGAATTATGGATAAAATAAAAAAGAATAGTTTGTGTTTCCATTGCTCTATGAGTGGGTGCTAATCCCAGAATCAGTAAAACACATTACACAAAGCAATGGGAATTTCTATTTTGTTGTTTTATGTTAATCTGCAACATTTCATTTATGTAAATCCTATGCAATTAAGTCCAGTTGATGGATTTCAACTTAGAGGGTGCCATTGACATCTGAATGCATTTAGCATGTTGAAACTTGTACACATATAGCGGATGAGCAATGATTTGGAGTTACGAATTGCTCATTTACAGGAAAATACTCTAGAGAAAGAGGAGTATAAAGTCCAATCTTTCCTTCTTTGCTTGAGAATTCCATTTCCTGGAATTGCCTGTTTTCCACAACATGAGTGATCATGATTTATAAGGCTTTTGATATAGTTTCCACGATGACAATTCTTGGTTATTTGTAATCTCTAGGATGCTTATCTTTGAACTTCAGACTCTTCAGGATTGTTCTTCTGTACATCCGCTTTCCACTTCTTATTTCTAACTTTTATCTGTGTTTTTCCTTCCCAGTTCACATGTTCTTTTTGGAGGTCAATTTTCCCTCTATGGTTCAGGCTTTAATTATGAAAGTAATGCTTAATATGATATTACAGATACTCTATCCATAAGTTTTGAAAAAAGTAGCCACCTCTTTTTTTGTTGTCAGGTACTTCGACAGTTTTGGTGTAAGCTGTTGGGCTGTTTGGAGTCTGCCGGCTATGTCCACCTAATTTGGACATCTTTTTGTCTAGGTTTTGATGCTAGAAAGAAATAATAAATGTATAATTATGTCCTGTTAATTTCTGTTTCCCTTTACTTTTGATGGTGTCATCTTTAGTCCTTAAGGATTTCTTATCCTCTCTCTGTACCTTTCTTTTCCCATCATAGAAAAATATTTTCTCATCAAAACTCTATTTATGGGAAAGAAAGGTCCAAGTCTTAATATCTGCTATTATACCTTTTCATTACATCAGTTTTTCTTGATTTAAATTTTGTGCAGTCCTTTATGGCTGGAATAGAACGTATAATCCTTCACCAACTAAGCTAATTCTTGGATGTGTCACTTTTGTACTAAAATATGAATTATGTGCCTTTTTCTATGCATTCTTAGATCCAATTTATCATAGATATTCTTCCATAGTTTTCTGAAATACACAATATAAGGGATGTTATAATATTTTTGGAATATCTTATCATATCTTCAAAATGTATCTTAAGTTTCTGTACAAGCTATTAGTCTTCCAAATGAGGTTGAGCCTCAGTAAGGTTATGCACATTTACCCCTTCCCAGTCCCTACTAGGTGGGAGTCTCATGTCAGGTTGCCCTGTGAGTGGGATGAGAATGGGCCAGGCCACCCATCAAGGGCCTATGGCTTAGCCTATTTAAGGCCTAAGTGGGCTCGGCTAGTTTATTAAAAAGGTTAGACTTAAACTTTTGAAAAGGCCTATTTAAATAAAGAGGTCAGACTTAATCTTTAAAAAAAGCCTTCCAGGCTTATTAGTCTGGCCCAATTAAATAATTATATTATTTTATAATTTATATTTATTTATTTATTTGTAACAATTTAATATAATTATAATTATCCAAAAATAATTATATATATATATATAATATGTAATGTATAACATAGTTTAGTATTTATACTTTAATAATTATAATTATACTATTAGAGTATTTAAGATGCATGCACAACTTGAAGTGATCACGTTGAGAATTTGATATTTTGCTCAATGACTTGGCAATTGTTTGTTGGGTTATACGTTCTAGTCTCATTTTTTGTTTTTTTTTCGTAATAAACATCCTAATTGTTAGCTTGGTATTTGAGATTACATAATCTAAACGTATTACCTTTTGGATTATTTGAGATATAAAATTTTGTGGAGTTATTGAATATGGTCATTTTGAGATATGATATTTGTGAAACCATTTATGTATTTTTTTTTTTTTTTTGCTAAACATAGTATTTAAATATAATTACTTATCATACGTTTATTATTTTACTAATAATAGGCCTTTTGGCTTATTAACCCGTTAGTTACTAGTTTAGTGACCTACTTGCCTAATAAATTTAAATTAATAGTGTTTTTTGAAGGCCTTATTGTTAAATAGGCTATTGGGCCAGGTCAGACTTATAAAAAAGTTAGGTCAAATCTAAAAATTTTGCCTATGTTAGGTCATAAGTCTAGGCTTAGACTCTAGTTTTATGTAGTAGGTCAGATCCATTTAACTTCTGGCCTAGCTCGACCTAATCCATTCCCATCTCTACATGTGAGTCCTCTAAAGGATGTAATTGTTTCCTAATTTCATTATTGTTGGAAATATGGACTTTAGATATAGTATGTTCATTATCTTGTGATAAAATGCATTTTGGACTCATGGGTATTAGTATATAGGAAGTTGTACTCAATTAAAGTTATCTTAGGAAATAGTGTCCAGTCCACTAAGTCTATTAAGAGCATAAATATCTGATATCTTGCATAATCTATGTACTCGAGAAGAATAGGAAAGCTTTTCCATTTGCTAAATTTTCTCTAGATTATTTTTTTGCTATATCTCTCTCTTCCTGCCCTTCTAAATTCATCATGATATCGGAGTAGTTCCATCCACCTTGTGAAAACATCAAAAGAGGTAAGGAGTACCGAATATGGGGGTAATGAGTCAAAAGTTCTTTTGTCAAGAACCTAAACTAAATGGTTTTTTATTCGCGCTAGTCATGCCTATATTTTACTCAAAAGTGATTCATGCAAGGACCAAAGTATAAGTAGAATATTTCTTCTCTTTTGTTTTACAAAGCAAGGGAGGTGAAAATTTTCAAAATTTTCCATTTATCGTCTTTGCAGTTGGGAAATAAATACCACTCTTCATCCTGTTCATGACCTTTCTATTTTCATTCTGCTTATACTTCACTCTTGATAAAATAAACGTGATCTACATGCTATTTTGAGAGCAATATTCGTAGTTCAATAAAATTCAATAATCTGTTCTGTTTTTTTGAGTTTTGAAGTTTTACATTAATTATCTTTGATTATTGTTGACAGTTTATGTACCTTTGTCTTTTGTTTCCCTTTCTTTTGTTACCTAATCTAGGAGCGATGATGAATTCCTCGCCCCCTCCAACCAAGAGACTTTCCAAGCATGCTCCTTTGATTCATGTTATGAAGGTCTGTCAGTTAGGTTACTTTCCTCCCTCCCCCAAAAAATTGGTTATCTCTCAATCATCCATTGATTATCTGATATTTATATTTTTTGTAGGTCAAACCTGATAGGATAAATCTTATAATTGGTTCTGGTGGGAAAAAAGTGAAGAGCATTATTGAGGAATGTGGTGTAGAAGCCATCGATACAGAAGATAATGGCACTGTATGAGAACAAGCTTATCTACATCTTTTTATATTATTATTACAGCTAGTCTTCAATTGATATACAATGTATGACTCTTCTGTGGCTTTTGCAGGTGAAAATATTTGCAAAAGATTTGTCTAGTTTAGAGAGGTCTAAAGCTATTATTAGTAATTTGACGATGGTTCCAACAATTGGTGATATATATAGGTATTTTATCCCTTTCTTTTGTGCTTATATTGGTTTGTTGCTTGCAACAAGTTTTATTCCACTTGATGATGTTAGCTACATAATCACATAACACTATGAACTCAGTAAAAAACTAAATTATCTGAGATATTATTTATCACTAAATCTTTGTTAAAATTTCATTTGAGTCCCCATCTATTCTTTTTTATTGGACTAAAAGTCTCAAATTTAGGAAAGTAATATCATTGCTATTTTATGAGATACATCAGATTTATATATATACATGAGCCTGCTGACTATTTTGAGAAATAGGGCCAGCTTATTCTAGAGGACAAATCCCTGTGATTATGGGGTTGTTTCTAAATATACTAGCATAGTATTAATAGCAGGATATAGTAAAGATAAAGAATAAAAATACAGCAAGGCTAATACAAAACTTCCTGAAATACATAAGGAGCAACATGGTTTTGACAAAAAAGTTATGTCATTCACTCTTCTCATCAACACCTTTAATGGCCTTTCTTTGCACATATCCAAATTATCTTAAACGATTTTCTCATTTTTTTATAATAGGTGTCATGCTAATATTTTTTTTGTATATAGTCATTTCTTGTCTTTTTTTGTGTGATGATCACTCATCTATCTTAACATTCTTATTGCTGAAACTTTCACTTTTTTCTTGTATTTTTCCTTTAAAATCTCGCATTCACTACCATAAGAATAATTGGTTCTATAAATAGGTACTTATAATCACAAAAAACTTTCGATGTCATTCTCCACTTTAAACCAACGCTAGTTGTTATCTTGTTTTTTTGCTAAAATTACAATGTATATGCTCTATTTTACTTCCTTTTACGCTAAAACCATTAGATTCTAAAGTACATCTCCAAAGTTCAAGTTTAAAGTTGTTAAGATGTTCCACATTGGTTAGGAATAGAGATAGAATTTCCTTATAAATGGTCAGGGCAGTCTTCTTCTATGAGCTAGCTTTTGGGAGTGAGTTAGGCCCAAGTTTCTTGACATGGTATCAGAACCTATTCAATTTGAACGTTGGGTTGCTCACAAATGTCCAGTCATGTTGGGTCCACATGCATATGTCCAGTCCTGCAAGTTTCATGTACCATATGTCCAGTCCTAGGCATGAGGGGGGTGTGTTAAGATGGGCAGTCCTCCTCTTATGAGCTAACTTTTGGGAGTGAGTTAGGCCCAAGTTTCTTAACATGATATCAGAGCCTATTCAATTTGAACGTTGGGATGCTCATAAATGTTCAATCCTGCAAGTTTCATGCACCAGATGTCCAGTCCTAGGAGTGAGGGGGTGTGTTAAGATGGGCAGTCCTTATAAGACTCATGCAGATGTCCAGTCCTAGGGATGAGGGGGTGTGTTAAGATGGGCAGTCCTCTTCTTATGAGCTAGCTTTTGGGAGTGAGTTAGGCCCAAGTTTCTTAACGAAAGTTAACTTCTTTTTATGATTTCGCAATCAAAATGTTATCTGTAAAGAACATGCATTTAGAGATAACTTTTTATATATTACTTATAAGTACATCTAAGATTAGGTTGAACAGATAAGGAGTTAAAGTTAATCCTTGAATTAAACCGATGTTCCTATAAAGAAGTCCTTAGATACGCATTCAGGGATTCCCAAATTTGTAAATACCTTATCATACATGTTTGGTATAGCTCGAATCAAATATATGTTATATGAATACCCGTCATTTCTAAAATTTCTCACACCACTTCAATTGACACACAACTATATGTTTTTTCCAAGTAAATGAAAATCATCTAAATTCTTTTCTTTTTAACAGTATATTTTCATCTACTATTGTTAGTTTATGTTCATTTATCTTTTTCCATAATTTTTAGTGTTATTTATAAGTTTTATCTCGTGGTAATCATAATATTAAATATTACTCTTGTTCGTGTATAGGAATTAAAATGTTCTTTCTCGACTCATTTGACATATTTTTATGTCTCAAACTATGATTTAAGAGCTTAGTAATCTAACCAATTCTTATTCTCCTATACATTTTCAAACTTCAATACGAAGCTTTACCATTATCCATCCTCTTGAGTGTTTCTTTTTTTCTTCTCCAACTTGAATTCTGCTATAGTATGCCAAATTTAGTTCATCTACTTGAGTTTTTAATCCTACTATTTTACCATTTTATCCTTGTCCATTATTAAAAAGTTTATAAAAATAGTTCTCATATTTGTCTTTGTTATCTTGATTTGTAATGAAAACTTTCCTTTCTTCATCATTGATACATTTAACTTGATTCAAATCTCTGAATTTTCTTTTTATATTTTTGGCAAACTTGTATATCTTTCTTCTGTCATTTTTTGTTCCAAAATCTTGGTAGAACTCAAAATTCATAGATCGTATTTTACTCACAGTTTTTCTTGTTGCGTTTATGACATTTTAATATCTTGTCCAATTTTCTACATTATTGCACTTGTGTAAAACTTTAAAGCACTTCCTTTTCTCACTAACCTTCTCTTTCACACGTTCATTCCACTACCACCAAGATTCTTTAATCCTTATCTTTTGATATAGAGCCTCTAAATTCACCTAAATTTGTCTTAACAACGCTCCTGACTTTCTTAGACATCTCATCTCAAATGATGTTAGCCTCCACTGACTAACTACTTAAAATCCAACTGAATTACAAGGAATAGATTGCAACTTTTTAAAAACAAGTAACAAAAAGAAAAAATCTTGATATTTTGATGGTCTACAGATATAACTTATCCAAAAAAATTTCCCCTTGTTTTTCTTTACTGTTTTCTCATTTGTTTGCAAAAGAGAACTATATTAAAAAGTGTATATAATTGTTCTGTCTTCTATAATTCAGGAACTGTGAAATCAAATCAATAGCACCATATGGAGTTTTTGTAGAGATAGCACCTGGACGAGAGGTACATGCTTCCACTTAGTTGCCAACAGCATAAGTATAGATAATTAGAAACATATACCATTAGATTGCTTCTTAAGCATGGTTGAATTTTTTGGGTTTTCTAGTTGTAATATCTTTGCATGTATTAGAAAAATGTATTTCCCTTTTAATATTTGCATTTCACTTCAGAAGGACTTCAATAATTTTGCAAGAAAAAGGTCATGCTTCTATAAAATAATGAAAATATCATACTTTATAACTATTTGGACATTTCTTATTATTGTATGTAGGGACTTTGTCATATCAGTGAATTGAGTTCAGGTTGGCTACCCAAGGCAGAAGATGTAAGCATATTATTTTCATTCCATTTTCCAAAGAAAAATTATCATTATATATGCAAATAATGCTGGGATAATATTTGACTTGCATTCCTCTAGGTTTTCAAAGTGGGAGATCGTATTGATGTAAAGCTTATAGAGGTATATCATTTTACATTTTGTTAGCTTTAAAAAAAGAATAAAAAAATTACCAATGGTTCTATACCCAATATTGTAGTTTTCTTTCGTTATCTTTTTCATCATGATGGTGATTCAACATAGCCAAGCTGTTCCTTCATTTGATGTTTGTCCTATGTGCTGGGTTATTTTAGTGAGGTATATAAACTTGTTCACAAGCTTAAATTGAGTCTCACTCACTCCTAAAAGCTAGCTCAAACGAAAAGGGCTACCCAAGCTTTATAAGTTTTGTCTCTATTCCTAGCTAATATGGGACATGTTAACACAGTGAAATCTTTTATTTTTATTTTTTTTGAGATTATTTGGACTTTTTTTTGAAGTTGGTGAAATTGCATTACGGCTAAGGTAACCATCTTGTTTTTGTAAAATTTTATTGTATCTGAAGGATGTGATTTGTTGTTTCATAATATTCAATTTTACCTTATTGTGTGGTGGGCATTCTCTCTTATGATTTGAAGCATGCACTGCAGATAAATGATAAGGGGCAGCTGCGCCTTAGTCACCGAGCTCTTCTTCCAGATACGGATCCAGACAGCTCAAATGCTAAACAGTCTACTGGCAAACTCACTGAAGATACAGCAAGTTCGCCAAAATCACCTGATAAGGATCTATCCAAAAAGGTTTCCAGCCTGCCTAAAGATGGTTTAGCGGAAGAGAAGGTTGAACAATCTAAGGATAAGTCTAGCACTCCCAAAGTTACAACCTCTTCTAAAAGGAGTTCAGAGGACGATTCTTTACTTCCATCAAAAAAGTTTGTCAGGAGATTGGTAAACTCATCCCAGGATAAGCCTTTCACTAACAAAGACAAGACAAAGAAGAGTAACAACAAAACAGTTGGTAGTGTCTCCAGCAAAGATGAAAATAGTTTGGTTAGTGGAGAGGCATAAAAGTGAGCCAAAATATTTTCAAGTAAAGCGGAAAATAGTGATGCTATGAGAAAAATTTTGGTTTCATATACACAAAAAGGCTGTGGTTGCTAGCGCTTACAATCTACGCATGAATGGTATGAGCAACCTATATCAATTTACTGCTGATTCGTTGTTGATACTCCTATCTACAAATGCTCAAATTCTTTAATCTTGCCTTAAGTAACTTCTATTTTGATAACACAAATATAAATGGTAAATAAGAGAAACTGGCTAGAACTCAAACTGTTCAGTCCTGTTCAATGTATACCAATTTGGTAGCCACAGAACTGAGGCTATTTAGAGTGCAAGCCATGGCGCAATGATTAGGTTGTTGCATTGTGATATGGAGTTCATGCACTCTAGCTGGGATCCTCATGCCCTTGGTCACTCTTTTTAAGAACTGAATATTTTTACAATGACAATTTCTATGCCTATCTGGCAGTTGAACTTTATGTATATCATACGAAGTAATCACTAACAGATATGATTGTAAGTTTTTGATCCAAAGTTTTGTTTGCTATAAGCAAGATTCAGGTTTTTGTTTTGGTGGCATGTTTTCTATTACCGAGTTATTTACTTGCCCACTGATGGTACTGATCTTTTTGGCAGTGAAGATCTTTTGATACATGCTGGTGCCTGAACTGGAAAATAGGAACCCATGTGACTCGTGTGTCTTTACAAGGCAGATAACTTTGTTTAAGCAAGAAAGGTGAAAGAGCTTACTATCCAACTCTCCTTTTGTATAGTCCATATCTGACTACAACGCTTCAGATGTTTGCATGGGATGATGAATACACCCTGGAAATTTTGTCTGTGTTTCTTCTCCTGATGATACCTCTTTGTCTTCGATCTGTTGTTATATGCTTCATAGTTTTTTCCTAGGTTATTATTTACTATGATGCTTCCTCCTGTGGTTAGCTCTAGTTACGGAGGTACCAAATGTAAATCTTAGTACAACAGTACAAGGTCGCTTTGTATTTATTGTCTTTTTTAACAATTAAAATTATGATGTTTGTTATACTCCAAATTGCAAGTTTTGGCGTGCAACCTCATTGGTAGTAATCTCGTTAATAGTGCTGCTATTTCGTGACATTAATATCCTTTGTAAGACTCGTGCACGAACTTAGAACTCAATCGATCACTTCGAAGATATTCTGATAGAAATGTTGCTTGTTCTTTTCGTCAATTTAGGCCATGTCTTGATTATGTTCCCTACTATATAAACAAAATGAAACCGAACATTCATTCAGTCACAAATGGTAATAATATTTAGGGTTTAATAACGGTAATGATTTTGATTTGTCGAATTTAGCCTCACAAAATCAAACCAAATTAGTCAGTTATCTTTCGAGTTAATTTATTATTAACAACCATTTCCCAGCTTTTATTTTTCTATTTCACTTGGACAAGTTACTGTCATCGAACCACGAAACTATCCGTATCAGAGAATCTATCATCATGTTAATGGATTGATTGAAATAGATGTATCAAAATATTATATAATATTATATTTTAAATTTTAAAATTAAAAAAATATAGCTTCATTTTGTAATGATTAAAAACACAATTGCTATGACTATAGCTAAATTCAGTAACAAGTAGAACACAAAATCTGATAAAAGGTGAAAAACAATTATGTATAAAGAGTAAAATTTCTTGACGTCAAGTGTGAAATTTACATGCTCATATCACTTAAATAATTCTTTATAAAATGCATGATTAACTAATTCAACTGCTGGTTTGAAGGTTCTTAATAAGCAAATTAATTTTATGGTTTCATACAAAAATAAAATTAATAAATACTTCATTGAATAATTTTATTTTAATTGGTAATATACTTTTAAAATATAAATAAATATTAGTTTTTTATAACATTCAAATTATGTAAAACTTAATATTCATAATCATAAAGATAATATAAGATAAGTCAATATTTGAATTGATTATTCTTACATTTTATATCGAGTGGTTTGTGTGGAAGTTTAACATCTAATGTCGATAGATCTTGATTCATATATATGTAAGCTATTATTAAAATAAATATTCATATCTATTGTAAAATCTTTATTATTATTTTAAGGATTTAATTGACCTTAACTCTTAGAGTTGAATTTAAGTTTTTATAAATAGAAAAAAAATTTATCAAAAAAGTGCATATTTATTGTACTAAACTTATAAAAGTATAATGAATATTTTTTTAATAAATATTTATCATTATTAATTGTTCATCGTTGGTCAAAGATAATATACTCACTTCATCAAATATTTAAATAAGAATGTTATAAATATAATAAATGTAAAAGTTACATGAGAAAATCTTTTCTTAATTATATTATCATTATTTCAAAAGTATACCAAATAAGCTCAAATTTAAAAATTTTTAAGGTATGCTTGTTTCTATTTAAAAAAAAAAACTCTTTAAAAATACGAATAAATATACTTTCATTTTTTTTTTAAGTTGAATAAAAAAATTGATCTTAATGAATTTTCTTTTATAAAGTATAATAGTCAACGGAAAACTCTCAACAACAACTTTTTATACCAGAGTTGCAGTTGAATCAATATCACCAATATTATTTTCATCCAGATTGTAACAGAATGCAATGTGGATTCGTTAGTTTAATGTCTTCTCGTCATGGCTACAAAAATTAACAATAAAATAAATCAAACAATTAGAAAATAAAGAATATAAAAGGCAAGGGTATGTCCTCTCTAGGTTATTATGGATCAAAACTTATAAAACCATACAAGTTTATCCTAAAAATTGGATTTGTTTTGTTTGAGAACATCTTTATTTGCATATACATAGGAAATAGGAATAACATTATTTGTCAACTTTGTTAAAGATACATTTAAAAGATCTGAAAAAGTTTTTAAATTTCTTTGTGTCATCAACAAAATTAGCCATAATCTTAATTAACTTTTGTGATTTTAATTTTTAATCAAATGTTTTCATCAAAATAATTAAAAAAATTAGCAAAAAGACATTTATAAAAATAGTCATTTAAAAGTTTGTTACATTTAAATAACAAAGACTTATGTTATAAACTTATTTTGATAAGTGACGTCAATAAATTTATTGAAATAAACTAAAAACAGTTTATGAAAGACATAAATTATTTTTTATAAGTTGTTCATATATCTTTTTCAATAAGTTTTTTGTTGATTGAATACATAAAGTGTGACTTGATAATACTGTTATTTATCTTAATGAAATCATCCTTGTTCTCTCTCTAAGTTTCATTTTCTTTCATAGCATAAACAAGTAGTCAAAAGTTGTTTCAAGTTTTTTATAAATAAAAGAATGTGTAAGGTTCAAAATATAAACCTCTTCGTTAGAATCATCCTAACTAGCTTTAAGACAAAGGTTGACCGTTTCCTCCACTTCTTCTCCTAATGACCTTTTGCTTTTGCTTAAATTATATCACGTAGTCATTTTGGTGTTCTTATTAAAAGGCTTCTTGAAATCCTTCTTCAACTAAGAACAATTAGTTTTGTTAATTCTTTGCTATTTACAAATAGTAAATAATTTTTTATTGTTATTGTCTTCAACTTTTAATATTTTTCCTCTCAATTTTGTTTGATAATAAAGACCAATTTGTTTGATAATTTATTAAAATCAAATTAATATTCAAGTTAAGAACAAAGGACTACTAATTATGATAATACTAATAAAAAAAAACTTTTAATGTCAATTAAAAATAGCATTTAATGTAGAAAGCCAAGACATTTTTACATTTGTTATACATCAGTCTAAAAATGTTATGCAAATTATATTTGTTTGTATAACAATATTACTCTTCATATCACTCCACAAATTAAATATTTTATGTAAAGACATGTTTTAGTAGCGTGTCACTTCGTTAAAAAAATTATTTAGAGACTTTACTACAATCCCATCAATTTTGGCAATCGTCTTTTTTATATTTGAAGTCTTCAAATGGCTTATATATGTAACAAGTCTAAGATTTATATGCTCTCATTTGAGGGAAGACTTAGAAAGGATGTTAATTGTAGGTTAATTTTATGTTGTATATTACTCCAATCAATTCTATTTATAAGAATCTTTTAATTAAATCATTACACTTAAAAAAATTTCAAATTTATACATACGTAAAGAAATAATAAATATTTTTCAAAATAATTTTATATCAAGACTACCAAAGCTAACATATCTTTTTAAATTATTAAATAGTGAAAATACTAAATATTTTTTTATGATTTTAAAATAATAAACACATGTAATTTTTATTTAATAAATTATTAATTACAAAAAAACTAAACCTAAAAGGAAAATTGATAATCAAACTAACCCAACAAATTTTTTTGCTTTTATCTGGTTTTTTAACATTGTTAATTTTTTCAAAAAATATATTTAAAAATGATTGTTAGGTCATTTTATTATATCTAATTTTATTTATTAACAAGTTAAAAATTAAACTAACTGATTTAACGAATCAAATCATAAATTAATTATATTTTTTTCTTTAACTTTAACTTTAACTTTAATTAAATTATCAAATTAACTTGGTTAAACAAATCACATGATCAGAAAATTTCATTGATCCAGCCTCTAATTTGAAACAAAAAAATATCTTTTTACTTATCCCTCTACTTTCGTTTTATTTATTTAGTTCACATTTATATTTTATTTATTAACTTTCCTTAAAAGAAGCTAAGCCCAAAATGCCCAATTGAAAAACCACAAGGGCATAGCCCAATACAACTAAAACCCAGCCCAATTACAAGCAAAACCAAACTAAAATTAAAACACGGCAGTTGAACTAAAAATCAAAAGTAGTAGTAATATATATAAAATTTTCAAGTCCAAAACAGTCTTCAGACCTTAGGGCTGCAAGGTTTGTGATTTCTCACAACCGCGCCGCCGCTCAACAGCCACCGTGCCGCCGACAGCTACCGTTTTCAGGTTCTCTCTCTTTACCTAATGGTTCCTTCTACGTCACTCTCTCTATGGTTTCATAAACCTAAACATAAAACTGTGTATGCAGAGAAGGAAACTAGAAAACATGGCAGAAGAGGATTCGAAGCCTCTGACCTATATTCCAGAGGTTATACTGAAGAAGAGGAAGAGTAACGAAGCTTGGGCATTGAGAAAAAAAGCACAATTCCAGAACAAAAAGTTCCGCTCCAAGGACTCCATCAAGAAGCCCGAGGATTTCGTTCACGAGTATCGAAACCAAGTAAAATTCAATATCTGAATTTCGCTAATTATATAATTTGTTTATCCAAAATCCCTAAACTAGACGCATTTGATTAACGACTTACGTTGCTGTTGTTGCGTGAGAAGGAGGTGGACCTTATAAGAATGAAACGGAGGGTAAAGAGGAAATTGCCTGAACAATTGATCCCCGAATCCAAGCCGTTAATAATTATTCGGATACAGGGGTATCTTATATTTCTTGGTTTTTATTTTTATTTTTTGATTTTTGGCTTTGTGAAAAAGTGACAATATTTTTGTACCCATTGTTTTAGGAAAAAAGACATGCATCCAATGACCAGAAAGGTATTATACAGCTTGGGATTGAGAAGTGTTTTCAGTGCTGTGTTTCTGAAGCCAAATGACGGAATAATGGGCAAGCTGCTGAGAGTGGAACCATATGTAACCTATGGGTAAGAGATTAATGTTTTTGATTTTGTGTGAGGACGATTCTGATATGTACCTTATGGATGTTGGTGGAAGAGTAGGTTTCTAGAACTTTCATATATTTCTGGGTTAAAGGCAAGGTGGGTTGGTTATATTATTCTTATGTTCTCCTGTAGCTTCGTCTATTGTAACAAAATCCAAAAGAAGCTACTGGTCCGGAATGTCAACATAAAAATTTCTTTCTGGGAAGTTTGAGGGGTCTATAATATTGATTAGGAATGTTAATGGCAAAGTGAGTTTTAGTATTTGGTGTCAACGATCTTATAGCGCATGCCTGCAACTTATTCAAAGGGAAATGCCGACATCTAGACTATATATACCGAGCCAACAAATAACAGCGTTTTTCCTATGCCTTTTACTTGCTTCAAATGTATTTCCCACGATGTGGAATGCTTTCAATGCTCTTTTCCACATTGGGTGGAATAGCATTACCCTTTCGAAAACCTTGTTTTTATGTTTTCTTATATTTGTATGTTCCTTTATGTATGTTGTATTCCTAACAGTAAGACCGAGATAGTATATCACCTGCTAACAATTATTCTTAATTTTTTGCATGTCTGTTTCTTTTGAAGATATCCAAATCTTAAAAGCATTAAGGAGCTAATTTACAAGAAAGGACATGCAAAAATAGATAAGCAAAAAGTTCCCTTGACAGATAATAACATCATTGAACAGGTAATATTTGGTGTTGCTGGATTCCTGGTTTTCCTTTGACTTTTCCCCCATAAGTGCACTTGTGATTCTTCTGTCTTTTGCCATGTAGGAATTAGGAAAGTTTGGTATTTTATGCATAGAAGACATGGTGCATCAACTCTATAATGTTGGTCCACACTTTAAGGAAGTCGTCAGATTTTTGTGGCCCTTTCAACTCAACAAGCCAGCTGAAGGATTGAAAGGATCAAAAACCCTATACAAGGATGGTGGAGACACAGGAAACCGTGAGGATCTCATCAATGAACTAATCAATAAAATGAATTAACTTTGGCCTCTGTAGTATCAAAATTTTGATGTTTATGATGTCCCTCTGATTATCCTAGGTACAAGCATCTCATTTTTTGAAGTTACGCGTTAGAAAATTTTTTACAGACTCTTGTTATAGTCGAATTTAAGTATGTATTTATCTTTATGCCTTGGTTTACTTCATCTACTTCTCACTGAGTTCCATTGGGAGGGCTGGGAAGAAGGGGATGTGTAGAGTGTGCTTTGGGGCTTGAATCTGTGTATTCCCGATATGTAATCAATGTCACTCAAGAACAACGATTAGAGCCTGAATGAAGTTTTGATTACAAAGTGGACCGAAGTGTGACAGTGATGATAATCAAGAAAATTGTTGTTAAAGAATCTTAGTATTGTTTGTGATGATCTATAACGATTTAAAACTTCAAAATTTATCAATTAGGAACTTTTAATTGTCAAGTATTTATTGACTTCATATATGCTCATGAAATCTTGTCAAAGTTAAATCAAAAGTTTGTTCTATCACAGCCGTTTGCGTCACCATTGTTGCTGCATAAGAGTGCATTCTAGTGGGTTATAGTAGAACTATATCTTAAAGTAATAAGTGCAATTTGTGTGTGATGTTTGGATCGATATGCATTCATAATTATGATCCATTTGCTTTTGGCTTAACTAGCAGGAATCGGATCTGTTGTTGATTTTGGACAGTCATGTGCAATACTTTCTCCCTGTTATGAATGCTATCTTCTGTTAATGACATGTTCTCAATTTAGAATCAATGAAAATATGGGGTCATTGGAGGTCATAAACTTCAAACGGTGTTAACCATAGTAGAGATCATGATGTAACCACAAAGATTGTAATAACCTGATTTTGTATAGAACTTTGCTGTGGCCATTTCTTTTCTGATTGCTGGATTAGCCGCTGCTCTTAAACCATTTTCCTGTGCTTTTGGCTATCCTTCTGCAGGGGAGGGCGTATCACTAGTCATATTTCATACATGTCTTGGGGGAAAGGGTACTGCACTACTTTTTCAATGTCTTTCATATTATTCATTCTTATTTTTGTTTGTTGTTTCCTAAAGAATTGAATTTGGTTGTTTGTTGTTTCCTAAAGAATTGAATTTGGTTGCTAGACGGATGCAAATTATATCAAGATCAATTTAAGTGTCAACTTAAAAATTCTTTTTATGGTTAGTGGATTTCAACTGCCTCATTCTGCGACAGAAAATGGATAGATAAATAGGTTCTTATTAGGTTAGTAGTTATATAAGCGTGCTTTCGGATGAAGACACAACGCAAGGAACCATAATTAGAATAGTTTCCTCTAGTGTTCTCGTTGTTCCAAGAAGGAAAAAGATGAATGAACAATTGAAAATATATAAATTACGAATTCCATATTTACATTTTTTGAACATGCCCCAAGACACACACAGGATGTATCATACTAATGGTAAATAATGGGGAACGAATGAGATGTAATTTAATGCATACTACAATGACGTTCTTCCATAGAAGAAAATTAAATAAATGCACGACCCTATGCTTGAGAAGCATTTCCTGTACAGGGATTATATTTACAAGTTACAACTGAGGCAGGTGCGGTATTTTCGTTGACTTGGGATGCAAGCAATATCAATCTTGGACTAAGCCAAATTTGGTTTGCGGAGATTAGACAACAGAGTTTTTGGAAGTCTGACAAATTTCACCCACTTGCTTTGCTGGCACATAAATTGCATCTTTTAGAGTGCTATGGGTTCGGCCATAAAACAAATAAACTAATAGTCCTGTCGCCAGCCATATAGAAACCCGCAACAATGCACCATCTCTGAAAGAATGATATACAAGAATTATAGTGTCATGCAATTCAATAAAGAATCTCAACAGAGAAATGCTGATTTAACATAGTACATTGATAACTCAGATGAAGTGTAAGTTGTCACCCTGAAGGCAGACATAGAAGAAAAAAGAAAATACCAGATATATCCTAATATTCATTTTTTAAAAAATAATTATATAAACAAAAACACCCCTCTGAGTTACTTTTAGTCTTGAAATCAAACCACTTCCTTCTTTTAAGGCTTCATATAGGTGCATAAACTCAATTTTCCAACTGGTCCCTCACTCCATACATAATTATAAATGCTTACCCAAGACTAACAAGTAAGTAGGAGTTGATGAGAATGCAAGCTATGGGAAGCAGTGGCACCAATGGGCAAGTGAAACCTGACAAATGATTAATAATAGAATTATTTGTCTTAAACTGAACATTCTTAATGGCCAACCTATTTTCTACAGTTTTTTAATGGTATACAACATTTTTTCTATACATTCCATGTCTGACGTCTGCATAACATCTACATTAGTAGTCAGGAATGAGATACCCTCCAACAGTACTCATAAATTTATCAAACACAAGTGTTGATTAGAATGACCGTGAAGCTGCCAAATGAATTTTTAATTTTTCTGACTTTTAGGCAACAGAGAGTCAAATATTTGTTAGGATCAAAATATTTGATTTCCATTTTTTTTTTGGGATCTAACATGTTTATCAATAGCAGATTTTTTGCACATTTATCTTCCTTATTTTCTATATCAATACATGATTTACATTTCAATAAAATACAAGCCTTCGACAAATTCAAATTTTTCTTTTGTTCCCTCTTGTTCCAGCCTTTTATATGTTATTTCAACAACTAACAAATTGGTAATCAAAGCTGTTTTCTTACGAGGATCTGTGAAATGGATGTTGAAGCAATTTTTTCACATATTGCTCCTCCTATCTTTGATGGAGAAAGCTATGAGCTTTGGGATGTGAGAATGGAATCCTACATGGAGGCTTTAGATCTATGGGAACTCGTGAGAGAAGATTATGATGTTTCTTTGCTGCCAGACAATCCCACCATGGCCCAGATTAAAAATCAGAAAAAAAAAAAAAAAACAAAGAAGACAAAAGTAAAGGCATGTCTCTTTGCTTGTGTCTCAAAAATCATCTTCACTAGAATCATGACCTTCAAACCAGCAAAAGCGATTTGGGATTACCTGAAAGAAGAATATGCAGGAGATACAAAATATGCAGGTGCTAAATTTAATAAGGAAACTTGAGTTAGAGAATGAAAGAGTTTGAAACAATCAAAGAATACTCAAATAGATTGCTTAGCATTGCCAACAAGATCAGATTATTGTGCACAAAATTTCTTGATTCTAGAATCGTACAAAAAATTCTTGTAACAGTATAAAGCTTCTATAGCCACCTTGGAGAACACAAAAGATCTATGTACAATCACATTGGCAAAAGTGTTACATGCATTGAAGGCACAAGAGCAAAGAAGGCTTATGAGGCAAGAAGGATCTATGGAGGGTGCCTTTCAAGCCAAGTTGCAAATCAAAAATAGCAACAAGCCTGGAGGTTTTGCAAACAGCAAAAACAACAATCAAAGCAACAACAATCAGGTTCATCCACCTTACCCTCATTGTAAAAAAACTAATCGTCCACCAAAACGGTGTTTGTGGAGGCCAGATGTCGTAAGTGTGGTCAGTTAGGGCACATGGAAAGGATATGCAAGTCTCAACAACAGCAAGAAGAAGTCAATGAGGATCAACTACAGGAGGAGCAGTTATTTGTTGTGTCATGCTTTGCTACCAATAGCTTTACAAAAAGTTGGCTCATTAATAGTGGTTGTATAAATCACATGACTTATGATCGTGATCTCTTCAGAGAACTTGATAAAACTATTCTCTCAAAAGTCAAGTTTGGAAATGGAGCATACATTGAAGTGAAAGGCAAAGGAATTGTGGCAATTGAAGGCCACATAGGTTTGAAACTGATTTATGATGTTTTATATGTTCTAGAAATCAATCAAAACCTTTTGAGTGTTTCTTAGGGATGGTAATGTGTAAAGTACTCGATAAGCATTTGCAAAATTTACCCACAATAGGTAGGGTATTTACTCGCTATATGGATAAAAACTTGCAAATTTTAATAGAGATGAATGCGGGTATAAGTATCTAAGTACCCACCCCGCCATATAATATATATATATATATATGTGTGTGTTTCTGCTTAAACCTTGTTCTACAACTATGTATTGAATTTTTGTATTATTATACTATTTATGTGAGTTATATAAGATTAATATAAAAATATATTTAATAATAAAGTAAACCAAAAAAATTATTTTAATTTATATTTTTAATAGAAAAATTTATTTACTATTTTACATTGTTTAATTATGTTAATACAATTTAATTATTACATAGTTGATATGAAATTGACTTTTTAAAAAAATATTATTTATATATGACACAC
Organism: Abrus pulchellus subsp. cantoniensis; assembly: GCA_024086825.1. Classification (NCBI taxonomy): domain Eukaryota; kingdom Viridiplantae; phylum Streptophyta; class Magnoliopsida; order Fabales; family Fabaceae; genus Abrus; species Abrus pulchellus. Next base: position 14,652,797 of record CM044050.1, read on the forward strand.
AGAAAATATTTTTTACCCAAATATTTTTGTCAATAAAGTCATATTGATATTTAAATCATAAAGTGAATGATAAATAATAAACATATTGTAAATATTTTATAAATTTTACAATTACCTACTATTATCGAAAATTTATTATTTATTGATAATATTTAAATTTTATTTTTATATTTTAATTTAAAATAATATTTTTCTATGCAATATATATATATATATATATTATAAGCACAACTATAATATATTGAATCTAAATAATATTATTCTTACTATTTATTTATGTTCAAAGAAGTTTTTGAAAAGATATAAATATAAAAATTATTGTTAATTTTTATTTATTAATTTTTTCTTCAGATAAAAAAGTATAATTTTTTTTATACACACATATATTTCTTTATTATAAAATTTTATTGTGATTATTTATTTTTATTCAAATTTTTTCTTTTAAAATTTATATACATTATAAATATTTAATTTATTAAAATAATTTTTTAAAAAATTTATATTTTTGACAAAATACTTTCGTATAATATATAAATTAAAAATACTAATATTAATACATATATATATATTATTTTAATTAAATCTATTATTTTTCTTATAATTTCAAATTCAAAAGTTAAAAAAAATATTTTATATATTCAGTTTTCGTTGTTAGGACTTAAATTTCTTTACTCTAACTCTACTCTCATTCTTAATGTTTGTCTCATTAAAATCTGACAACTATGAAATGTTATTTATTAGAGTTTGTTGTGAATGCTGCCATAAGAAGTCATCAAGTGATCCCACACTACCCATTGTGCAGATCTATTTCGTTGTCGCTCTAACATTGCCAATCGATCGAATCTCACATAAGATAGGGTTATCGCAAATAAATAACTTGTGTGTTTAATTTCACTTATTATTTTTAAGAATTTTAGTTTAGAAAATTATGGTATTAAAATATATTTAGCACTTGAGATATTTGAATATTTATTTTTTATCTATGTTTGTACCTTGTTCGGCAACTACATTTTGAATTTTGATATTATTAGGCTACTTATGTGAAGTTATATAAACATATTATTTTTTATAAATATTTTTTTTTTCAAACAAGCGCGAGTAATGGGTACAAGATGGGTAGCGCGAGTAATGGGTACAAGATGGGTATGTGGGTACCCAGAGGGTACGAGTACAGAGATTAATGTTCATACCTACGTGGGTATGGGGCTAAGTACGAGTATTTTTTTAAAACATAGGTATGGGGATGGGTACTATAACACCCTATCCATACCCTACCCATTGTTATCCCTAGTATTCCTCAGTTGCTAGAGAAAGGATATAAGGTGTTGTTTGAAAACAAAAATTGCATAATTAAAGGCTCAGAAGGCAGAGAGGTGTTCAAAGTTCAAATGAAAGGCAAAAGCTTTGCCTTGGATTTCATGAACAAGGTGCAAGCTGCAGTACACAAAGAGGTTAGTAGTACAGAACTTTGGCACAAGAGATTGGGCCATTTCCATCATAGTGCTATAATCTTTATGAAGAAAAACAATCTTGAAAAAAACTTCCTTGAATTAGAAGAAGTTCCTGCATGTGCTACTTGCCAATATAGAAAGCAAACAAGGCTCCCTTTTCCACAAAATAATGCTTGGAGGGATTCACAAAAGCTGCAATTAATACATACAAATGTTGGAGGACCCATGAGCATGCCATCATTGAATGGGAGTAAGTATTATATTGTTTTCATTAATGACAACACAAGAATGTGCTGAGTTTATTTTATGAAGTTTAAATATGAAGTTACTAAGATTTTTTGGAAGTTCAAAGCTTGGGTGGAAACTCAAAGCAAGTGCAAATTGAAGGTGATCAGGTCTGACAATGGAACTGAATATATCTCTGAAAAGTTTAATAAGTTTTGTGAAGATGCAGGCATAGAACACCAGTTGACAACACCTTATTCACCTCAGCAAAATGGCATTGTAGAAAGAAAGAACAGGACAATTATGGATATGGCTAGGTGTTTGCTTCATGATAAAAATTGCTAAAGAAATTTTGGGCAAAAGTTATAAATATAGCAGTTTTTTTGCTGAACAGGTTGCCAACAAAAGCATTGCAAAAAAGGACACCATTTGAAGCGTGGTATAGTCACAAACTTGAGTTGCCCAATCTGAAGATATTTCCTTGCCTGTGTTTCTCTTACATTCCTAAGGTTAAGAGAGAAAAATTAGACAAGAAAGCAAAACTTGGAATTTTTGTAGGCTATAACTTAATTTCAAAGGCCTAAAGGATCTATCTACCACACTACAACAAAGTAACTGTCATTAGAGATGTCAAATTCTTGGAGTTAGATAGCTGGAGTTGGGAAGAAGACAAGAAGATTGAATTTCAAGGAGAGAATGAAGATGTAGATGAAGAATCGGTCAAATGAACAAGATCCAGTCTTCCATGTCAAAACAAAACACTTCAAGATCAAGTTTTTCTTTCTAAGAGAAGTTTAGAAGGATGGAGAAGTGCAGCTTGTCTATTTTAGAACTGAATATCAAAGTACTGACATTCTGACAAAGGCACTTCCTAAAACTAGATTTGAGTTCTTGAGGAAAAGACTTGGAGTATGCAGCTTCAGTGTTAAGGAAGAGTGTTAATTGGAATGACCCTTGAAGCTGCCAAATCAGTTTTTAATTTTCCTGAGTTTTAGGCAATAAAGAGTCAAATATTTGTTAGGATCAAAATATTTGATCTCCTTTTTTTGGACATCTGATATGTTTATCAGTAGCAGATTTTTTGCACGTTTATCTTCCTTATTTTCTGTATAAGTACATGATTTGCATTTCAATAAAATACAAGCCTTCAACAAATTCAAATTTTCCTTTTGTTCCCTCTTGTTCCAGCCCTCTATATGTTATTTCAACAACCAACAACAAGGATATATAATTGTAAGGCATACATACCTCCAGAGTGCCCAAAGTTGTGTCTTGCATCATCTTGATCTATGTAGGTTAGGTAAACGAAACCAGACAAAAGAGGAAAACCACCAACTCCACCCATTGAAAAGCGAACAGAACTGACAATAGCATAAAACAATGCTGTAAAAACTAAGAACATTGAACAATCCTCAAATGAAATGATAAATACTAATGAAGTGCATAAACTTATTGTAGATTCTTCTGTTTCAATATTGTCAAACCATTTCCCTTCCCAGAGGATAAGACCAAGTCCCTAAATATTCCACTTCCTTGCATTTCAAACCAGCCACCAAACTATTTAGGGATCTTGAATCCTTGACTTTGTATTATAAAATTGTCATTTCATGTGAAGCTTTAGAAAATCTATATAATCTGCTATTAGGCTAACCTAGTAAGAGTCAAATCTGAAGCTGCATATGTAAGGATAAACGCCCCAAAGCTTATGAATGCTATGCTCCACCCAGTGACTCTTCGCCTATTACCTTCGGTTAGATCTGCAGGAATAAACAAATAAATAAAGTAAGGAAAAGAAAAGGAACGGATGCCAAATGACAAGTGAATTGATGTTAGTTACGTGAGCAACATAGTCATTGATTATATATCTTGAGCACTAAATTTACATTATTTAAGAATTATGACATAGATTGTTGGTAAAGGAGAAGGTAAGTCATAGCTCACGTTTGCCTACAGCAAGATGTTTAGCAATAAGAGGATGATCAATCGAAACATCCTCGTTAACAATTAAAGGTGCTGTATCCTCACTAGTACCAACATCTGTATCTACATTGCTCAAGCTATACTTCTTTGACACTGAATCAATCGAATTCAGGAGGGAAGGAGGCAATGGGACTTCATCTGGAGGGATATATCTTAGGATCAAAACAGATATTGCCACCACAGTGAATGCTAAAAGCGTACCCACACTAACCTGCAGTAGAAAAGCTAAATACTAAATAGTAATACTATAGGCATTTAGACATGACATAAAAAAACCATCCTGAGAAGATCATATATGACATGGAATTTCATAACCGCCTTTGAAATGTTTAATAATTTCAAAAGAGTATGGAATCGGAAAAAAAGAATATATAATGCCTGGATTTAGAATGGAAAAATTAATGGCTTTTTTCCTTGGGGATTTAACTGCTCTTGCTAGATTGAAATTATATTGACAAATTTAACATTGTTGAGATAATATGCAGCCACAACTTGTTAATTAAACACATTCATTGTAGACTTGTAATTGAAGAATCATGGCTTCTTGGTGGCATGACCCATATTGCCACAGCATGTTATTACAGGTACTTGCCAACAATACATTCTTTAAACACACTATTATTAGTTCATTGTTTTAAAAGGTTAATTTAGTTACCTCATAAGCAGACTACTATTCAAAGCAAGTGCTGAGTGAATGAACAAATAATGAATATTTAAGAATGAGTTACTAGCATTCCTCATTATAGGAATGTCATATACTATAATGCACAACGTCAATTATTAATGGAATTTTGTATACATGAAAGCTCACCATCCCTGCCAGTTGAGAGACTTCCATAGAAAATGCCAAGACGGCAGCCAAAGCGCCAGTAGCTATTGTGCCTTTAACAGGAACCTGACTCTGCTTATTGATGTCAGAAAAAAATGGAGGTAGTAGCCCATCCCTTGCCATAGACATCAATATTCGTGGCTGAGAAACATTAAACAAAACTCATCATTTATAATTTTCCCTAGAAAATTAAATACTTCAAAAGATAAAGGAACAAAATGTGTGATAACTTGAACAAGCAATGATAGCATAAACCAGAAAAAGAAATGCAACTTCTATTTGAATATGATGCTTCAAATAAAATTCACTAGACTACTCCTTGTCCTTGCATGATTCTCTAAGAATCAAGCTAACTGACTGGCTAATAGAAATAATCAAGTTACACAAATCCCAAATTAACACCTACCATTATGTACTCATTACTCATTTTGGCTCTTCATAAAAAAAAAAGGATGTATCAATTAATCTTGTTAGGTATCATTAACATCAGAATCTAGAGTTTTTCCATTTTTGTCTAACACAAACCTTACACTGCCATTTCATATCCATTATGATTTATATTTACCCATGATAATGATAATTTAATAAATGCCTCAACAATTTAAAATTTTTAACTTCAATTTATATTCAAAATATGAAGGTGAATAACTTCATAGAGAAATTATCTAATAGTGACAATGTGAATAATAAAATAATGAACACTTTCAGAGGTTTATGTCTAGAAACAAATCACATAGGGGTTTGCATTATTTTACCTGGGGAAGTATCCCACCCAACAATGCTGAGCACAGAGCTGTGAAAGCTCCAGCATTTATAATGTAACTGCAATCACAAGCAAGAAACTTGTCTTTAGCAACTTCTACATAGATTGAGCCATCAAAACTTGATGAAGAATCAAATGCAAAATTCCAAACTTACGCTGCCCATTGCATCCCATGTTCAGCAAATGCAGAGGATATTGGGGTATCTGGATCAATTGCATAATAAGGTACTAAACCAACTACAACAATTGACACCATCATATACAGTCCACAACAAAGAAACAGTGCGCCACCAATACCAAGGGGTAAATCTCGTTGAGGATTTTTCACCTGTTGATCAAGGGAAACATTATCACTACGTTTGAACAATTGAATATCCTCAATTTTTCACCTGTGTGTGCATGTTTTGTATAGTTTGTTTTTGGAAAAATAACAGCTTTTTCTAGAAAGCTTGAGCAAAAAATGTAATATGGTTACAATAATAATAAATAGCCTTATCTCACTAACCGAGATCAATTACATGGATCACTTGATGCTATTTGGCTCCAAAACAAAATTCTCAGATATATGATTATTTCTCCAAAGTAAGCTTAATAAAAAAAAAACAATGACATTATCATTGTATACCTCTTCAGCAGTGCTAGCAACTGCATCAAAACCTATATATGCAAAAAAAACTGTTGCAGAACCAGCCAGCATCCCATCAAAGCCAAAAGGGAAAAACCTGTCAAAGCAAAAGAGACAAATTTTCATTAACTAGAGACCAAACATATAATATGAAGGAAATGCAAAACAAAGATTTGAAGTACCAATTAGCTAGGAATTTTGTCAAATGAAAAAGTACCCCATAGGAAGTTCATATCCACCCCATCCAGACTTGAATCCCACGTAACCACCAAACACTATGACAAAAAGCAATGCACATACATTCAATGATGTCACTATGCCTTGTATCACTGTACTCTGCATGTATTCAGCATCAAAGTTAAAAGCAACTCTCAACCATACATTTGGATTTTTAATTTAAAAAAAAATAAAAACAACGATTGGACGGACATGTGCATTGCCCATGGCTCACAACCCGTATGCAGAGGATGCATACCATAAGTTACATTTACATGAACCAAAATGAAAGGGAAACTCTAGCTCATACAGCCAAGAAATATAAACTTGGGTCTATAAATCCCTATACTTTCTCTAAATTTTCAAACAAGTGTTTATAATATATAATTTTCTCTACATTTTGAGTACTACCGGTACTCCGCATCAATAAAATTACTTCTGCTTATAAAAAAAATATGTTTCTATACTGTAAAAATCCCAGTACTTTCGCTGATAGTTGTTAGAATTTCATTCATTTTTGATAAATTATTGAGTCTCTTTAAATATTTAGATAAATTATAGGAATTTAATTCACACATAACATCATTGACTAGGCCATTATAATTTATTGGAGTAACAAAAATGTTATGGACAACTGGGAGCCAATATTAAAAATCTTTAGAAATATACTCTGGTTAATAGGAACTTACCTCCTTGATCCCCACGCACAAGAGCCCTGTAACAACTAATGCCAAAATTGCTGCACAAGGGTCCACAACAATATCTATCCCAGGAATATGCTGGCGCGATAAAAAGAGGGGTAAATTGTCGACACCACCAAAGAGTGCAGCCTAATCATACAAATATATTTATTTTTGATGTCAATATTGAATGAGTTTTACGTGCAATTCAAACTAATAAACTGCTAAATTGTTTATTACATAAAGACGTGCAAAGCATTCAATAGAAATTCTGAACTTCAAAGGCCAAAATTGAAAGAAAAGTTTCCACACTCATACATCAACAAATTTATTTTAGTCGCTCAATACTGAAGAAATAAAAAGATTTTGCCAAATGGCATGCCATATTATTAGCCTTTCTGATTCACCTTGTTAATGAAAAGTGAAAATGGATAAAACTGAAACTAGTAGAAATATAAAAGAGCAATCACAAACTCAAAGTTGGACTTGGATGATGATATGATCAACACGAAAACAATTAAAATGGCAATATAAGAACTAAAAACAACAGCGTACCAGATGGGGAGTTATGCCACGAGCAACAGCAGCGCTACCAATTGTATATTCCAGTATCAAGGCCCAGCCAATCAACCAAGCAACACTGCAAAAAAAGTAATAAATTATTAATCAACATAAATCAATTCACAATCAGCCATGTCATCAATTTCTTTTATATATGATCGTGTAAATTTAATTCACAAAGACCTCAATCTGCATATTGAGAAATTTTTTCAGTCTTGCTCAAATTCACACTCCTTTTCTGTATATAGTAATACCCACCTTTGCACGGTTAATTTTTCCTGATCTAAATTTTTCTTAGATTAAAAATAAAGAGGAAGTTATCAAATAAAAAAAATGTAATCGCAAGAAAATTTGTATTATAGGAGTACCGAAAATTTGCTCGCTATATAGAAACACCTTCCCCCCAACGAGGACATGGCCAGTTATTAAAAAGAACCTTCAGATAGGTTTATATCCATATCAGCATCGCCATATTATGACAAATAAGCACAATAACTTTAGTACTGAACTAATATGCAAAGTCAACATTTAACCTTAAAAGGGCAAAAGAAAAATAATAATGATCAAGGTTTTGTTAATGAGTACTTTAAAAGTGCTAATTAAGGAATCAACAGATAAAAATAATTTTTTTAGTTTTGGTTCTTATATTTTAATAAATTATTGTTTAAGTCCTCTAGCTAACGTAATCTAATCGAAAACAGACATTTGATAACATCTCGGTGCACTACATCAACAATAGAGACTATCAACAATAGAGACTAGACAAAATTTTATGAAAGAAAAAGGATTAAAACAAAAAATATATATTTAAAGTGATTAAAATAAAAAAATTTGCAAAAATGTGAGGATTAAAAACATATTTATATCTTTAAAATATAATAAAAGTACATTAATAATTTTTTTAATTTTTTATTACTTTTGATTCTTTAACCAATATCTAAGTACACTCCTAAAAGAAAGAGTACCCTTCTCCAAGACATATATATGAATAGTGATATGCACTGCCAGCAGAAGGGCAGCGACTAGCCAACTCTGCATAGCAAAAGGCAGAAAGAGCAGCTGCTAATCCAGCAATCAGAAAAGAAATGGCCAAAGCGGGTCCAGCATGCTCTCGTGCAACTGTTCCCACCAGAACATACACTCCAGCACCAATTGTTGAACCAACACCTGATCATCAAATTCAACTTGCAAAACATTTCATAATAACCAAACAACATGCATGCTCTAATAAGATTAAATTAAATCCAACATTCAAATTTTCAAGCAAATGTTGTTCTGTCAATGAGAAAATTCAAGGCGGGAAAAGTTTAAAATCCGACAACATCGTCCAATCATAGACAATAAAAGGAAAGGGTCAAACATGAACATGAACCAAACATTTTCCACCGAATTCCAAGGACAATTATAACAATTCCCCGGAACCCCAGATGAAAACACGATTAAAAATTAAATTTTTTTTCTTGAAATTAAAAAAAAATTGAAATTGAGCTAATTAATCACCAACTGCAATGAGATGAGGAACCGTTAACTCCCTGGCAAGCAAAGCCTCTGTGTTCCTACATGCAGAATCAACCTGCTTCCTTCTAGTCAAAACCTTCAAGGAACACCTTGAAACCTTTTCAGATTGTGAACCAACCGAAACACCCATCAAAGAAAAGTAAATTATAAAACTTTGCTTTACCACAAAACCAACCTTCCGTTAATGGGAAAATCAAATCAATGATTGTGGCCAATTAATTAATCTTATATACAACTTAAAAATGTAATCTCAAGTGACCAATTAATCTTCTCGCATTGCAATGACAAATTGCTTTAGATTGTGGACAGAATCTCAGAGAGCATAGAATTTCCCTGCTTTGTTGTTGTCGTCTTTGTGTTCAAAAAGGGCAAAACTATGGGTGCCTTTAAAACAAGAAAGAATTGAAATTCCGAATTTGGTTTTGTGTTGTTTTTCATTTTAGATTTTTTGCCGTAAGAAATGATTGCGAAGCTAAGAGGATGATGATGTTGACCGATGTAGACGAATAAGAAAGACGATTGAAAGGGTATGCTTTTCGCAACATGCCATGCTCCATATGCTGACCCATGATCCACAGGTTTGTTTATAAGTAGGGATACTTATGTATGCCAATGTCCTATTTATGTCACATTACGTATAAGACGTTTCATTTGCTTAAAATAGCAATTCTATCAACAATTATATTTGTACAATTAAAATCTGTCGTAGAATAGTTAATATAATAAAAACAATGATATCGTAAAAAATATGATATCAATAATATAATTAATTTCATTTTATTTTCAACATTTTGTAAATTTATTTGTTAGATGATATTTGTTTCCTCTCGAATATATATATATATTGAACAAAATTTTATTGTGAAGTTACACCTTATTTTTATAAGGTAAAATTTATAGTACTATGTTTAATTGAGAAAGTTTGATATTCTCTACTATATGTAAAATAATCGTTACTGTTAATTTTGTATTAATAGGCAGTAGTTTAATTAAAAAAAATATGCTAATATTTTTTAATTTTTAAGATAATAAAAAAATTATAGTTTTTAATTTAAAGAAGGTATACCCTCTCAAATTTATAGGTACGGTAACTACATCTTTTTATATTTGATTTAAGAACATTTTGTATTCAATTTAATGATATGTTATATTTATTTATTAGATTAAATTATATATTTAGTCTCTATAATTAATATATATCTATAAATTAGTTTTTATATTTTAAAAAAATTATATTTTAATTTTTATATAATTTTTTTTATTGTTTTACATTTTAGTTTTGTAGTTAACGATTTGGTCTGTACCGTTACAATAATGTTATTGATAGAAGAAACCAAATCATAACTAAATACTTGTGTATAGATTAAAATATTAATTGTTTTAAGTATATTAGTTATTTTAAGTATAGACTAATAGGTACATTTTTTTAAGTATAGATATTAAAACGTAAGTTTTTTTTTTCAAGCATAGAGACATATTTGTAAACATGTTAAATATATGAATCAAATATATATTTTAACCAATTATAATTTTAAAAAAGTTGTATAATTTGAACTTAAGTATCTTAATTAGATGTTTATGCAACTTTTATAGGGATGAAATACTTAATCAAGCTTATTTTTTTATATGATATATCAAATTTATAATATCTTTAAAAAACACTTTTTTTATATAAGAAATGAAATACTTATTTTATTTGAGATGTGAAATTTACACTATTATTTAAAATTTTATTGAATCAATTTTATTATATGAATAAATTTGTAATTTTTTAATCATAATATAAGTAAATAATTTTTATATATCAATTCAAAATCTCATTATTTAATTTTTTATTATTTTCTCTATTAATTATGTAAAAAAAATATATGTAGATAAATCTAGTTATCTAATTTTTTAATTCTATTATATCGACTCAAAAGATTAGTATCTTTGATATTTCTTAACTGTAATAATTTTTTATCTATAGTGAATTATTTTTAGTATTTTATTAACTATAATTACTATTTATTTATTAATTTACGCATCTACTAAATTAATAAATTTTATCCAATTAATATATATATATATATGATTTTAAAATGTAAATGGTATTTAACTTAAATATATGAATTTTCAGTATTTTTAAAATTCATAATTCTTTTATTTGGTGCCTTATTTTTAAATTTTTTAAACAAAATCACTAAAAATATTATACTTTAATTCTTAGTTAAAATATATTTTTAATCTCTATATTTAATACTTATTTATTAATTAATTTTTACATTTTAAAAAAATTATATTTTAGCCTCTATATAAATACTTTATTATATTTTAATCTTTATCATTATAACATCGTCATTGGTAGTGATGAAGACCAAAACTTAATAAAATATGTGTAAAAATTAAAATGTAATTTTTTTAAGCATAGAATATTTTATAAATAAATGTTAATTATAAAAACTAAATGTATAATTTAATTTATTTGTTATTTTTTACTAAAGTTGGAGATTAACTGTATTTTGAGTGTGATGTACTGATGCGTACGTGAGCCATTGTTGCATCTCATTCTTGTTAAATATTGTGAGAGGGTGCGGTTGAAATACGGATAAGCTATACTCCATATTCATGAACTGAATGTTTGAACGGATAATGAAGATGAAGGGCATAGAATGAGTGAATGGATTGGAGGATCCTTGCCCACGGATTTGCATTCTGCAAGTGGCACCAATTATTGCACCAGCTATTAATTAGGTTCCAACAAAATAGTATACTGTTTTATATTCATATTTCAAATAAATATATATTTTTCAGTGTCACTAACACTTGACTTTAAACTTATGTTATTGATTTTAATTTTTTAGAAGGTAGAATGAAATTTTAAATATTTCATTATTGATTTTGAAATCTTGTAAAAATCTTACGTTACACATCCCAAAATTAATTAGTGGTTAATCATGTTGAAAAATCTCTATAATATCCCAAAATCCACCAAGTGTCCATGCAAAATGCATAATGTTAAGAAATGTACCTTTTGATTGAAAGAATAGGCTGTCATGGCTATATAAGCTAAATAAAACTTGTATTTAGATGAACGTGAAATTTGGACTCCCAATTATATATATATATATAGACAGATTTTTTAAATTAGTATAAATATATAAATTCTTACACTCAATTTAAGTTTTTTATTTAAATTAAATATAATGAATTATAATTTATTACTTCACTAATTGTTAAATTTAAGTTAAATAAAAGACTCAGATTGAGTGTAAGAGTTTTTATACTTATATTGGTATAAAAAGATCCTTTCTTATATATATATTTAGTTGCTAAATATACATACACATAAAAAAAACAATTAAAAATATATAATACATTTTTAGTGATGCTTTAATTATCTAATAATATTGGTGTTAACTTTTTTTTTTATATATAATGTAAATTTCTATTTTAGATCTCTAATAACACTAAAATTATAGTTTAGTATGACGGTAGTAAGATAGTCTAAATAATCCATCATTATTAATCGATAAGAATATTCAACCAATTATATAGATATTGTTTACAATTAATATATAATGTATATTTTATATGTTTCATTCTTTAATTATTTATTGATTTGAAAGAAAAAAAAGTCACAATAAATAATATCAATATATCATATTAATATATTTGGCTATGATTGTACACTTTGCAATATCACTCCATCAAGAATTAGATATATAACTTCCGTAATTGAGGACAAATCTCATTTAAATACTTTTATTCCTCAGCATAATTTATGACATGTCCAATAATTATTAAGAGTTAAAATAAGTTATATTAAATTAAACTTTCTAAGGCTTAAGTTAAAATGAGTTAAATTAAGCTAAACTTTCCAAGACTTAATTTCTTAATATGGGTCTTGTTTTATGATAGAGACTAATAATTCTAAAGGACTGAATTAATACTCTAATTTTCTAAATGATTGGGTAAAATCTATGATTACAAGTAATATCAAAACTAATTATCTGAAAAGCTATTTGGAATCTATTTCTATGTTTACTTCATCTAACTCAAACTTGTACACAAGATAAAGGCCAAAAAGAAGAATTCAAAGTTCTACATGAAGGGTAGAACAAAACTAAAGTCTCTTCGCAAAGGCAACTTGAAATTACCTTGATCATTTCTAATTAATCTTATACCAAATTTTGATTTTTGTTGAAGATGAACTAATCGATCCACATTTAATTTGTACTTGCCAACTTAAGGAGGAGACCAACCAATTAAGAGTTTCTATTTACAAGCCCTATGAGAAAAAAAGCAACATAAACCAACCTCAAATTTAATGAAATCAACATAATTATGAATTTTAAAGATAATCTCTTTCTATTTAAGACTACTATCATTGAAAATCCAGTCATTTCTAATTTTCTAAAGAAACTATTAAGTTACAACAAACTGTATTTGAATTAGTAAAATTGAAATAAAGCCAATTATCCAATTCAATACTAAAGAAAGGATACCAAATTTTTTCATGGATCAAATTATTTCATATTCTCACAAAAAAAATAAAAATCATGAAAAACATGCATAACAGACTCGTGAACTTAATAACATAGTTTCATGTTGTAGAATATAAATCAAGCTTAATAGGGGTTGAAAAATAGGTTCTACAATATGATTGTAAACAATTTTAAAGAAAAAAAAATTCTATTAAGAACAGGATACCAACTAATTAAGTCAAGAGCAGAAAAATTAGGAGTAATTAAAATTTTTAATGAGAAGTTTTGTTTCTTTAAAGATAAAAGGGGAAATTTATTTGAATCCCATTGATTTTGGGAAATAAAACAAGTAAGAGGATGATCTTTATTAGATTCATGAACTGGAAAAACAACAATATCAACTAAGCATTAATCCAAAAATCAAGCCAACATTTTTTTAAAGTCATTCCTAATATTCAAGAATAAATCTTGTTTTGAAAAAGACCAAGAGTTTAAAATTACCTACGATTCAATGCTGCTAGAAGGAGTTAAACCCTCCCATATAACATTTGCTACTGTTTTTTGTGCATGTGGTTCTTTAATGGATGCCGATTGTGGAAGGAGAAATCATGGGCTTGTAGTCAAGGCTGGTCTTGAGAGTAATATATATGTGGTTAATGCTCTTTTGTGCATGTATGCTAAGTGTGGGCTTAATGGGGATGGAATTCGTGTTTTTCGGGACATTCCGAGCCAAATGAGGTTACTTTTACTACAATGATGAGTGGATTAGCGCAGACAAATCAAGTTAAGGAAGCTTCAGAATTGTTTAGACTCATGTTGAGAAAAGGGGTTCATGTTGACTCTGTCTCATTGTCCAGCATATTGGGTGTCTGTGCAAAAGGAGGATTCGGGGAAAGAGATATTGGTTCCTGTGATTACTGTCATGGCTTCTCAATGAATGCACAAGGAAAACAAGTACACACTCTCTCAATTAATCTGGGATTTGAGAGAGACCTCCATTTAAGCAATTCCTTGCTTGATATGTATGCAAAAGTTGGGGACATGGACAGCGCTGAGAAGGTTTTTGTTAATTTGAATCAGCGCAGTGTTGTTTCTTGGAATATAATGATAGCTGGGTGTGGGAACAGATGCAACAGTGAGAAAGCTGCAGAGTATCTTCAGAGAATGCAGTGTTGTGGATATGAACCAGATGATGTTACTTATATTAATATGCTGGCAGCATGTTTCAAGTCTGGGGATGTTAAAACTGGTCGTCAAATGTTTGACTGCATGCATTGCCCAAGTTTGACTTCATGGAATGCTATACTGTCAGGTTATAACCAGAGTGCAGATCACAAAGAGGCAGTTAAATTGTTTAGGAAAATGCAGTTTCAATGCCAACGTGCCGATCGAACTACTTTTTCTGTTATCCTCAGTTCATGTGCTGAATTAGGACGAGGCTGGAAAACAGGTTTATGCAGTATCTCAAAAGTTTGGATTTTATGATGATGTGTATGTCGCTAGTAGTCTCATTAATGTGTACTCAAAATGTGGGAAAATGGAGCTATCTAAGCATGTATTCAGTTAACTGCCTGAACTAGATGTTGTTTGTTGGAACTCAATGTTAGCAGGGTTCTCAATCAATTCTCTTGAACAAGATGCTCTGTCTTTCTTTAAGCAGATGCGAGTTCTTGTGCAAAACTTTCTTCTTGGTTTTTTTCCTTCTGAGTTTTCTTTTGCCACCGTAGTGAGTTCTTGTGCAAAACTTTCTTCTTTATTTCAAGGTCTACAGATTCATGCTCAGATCATAAAAGATGGTTTTGTAGATGGAGTTCCATCATAGAAATGTATTGTAAATGTGGGGATGTAGGTGGTGCCAGATGTTTTTTTGATATGATGCCAGGTAAAAATACTGTTACATGGAATGAAATGATACACGGTTATGCATAGAATGGATATGGTCACGAGGCTCTCTGTCTTTATAATGGCATGATTTCATCTGGTGAGATTCTACCTGATGATATCACATTTGTTGCTGTTTTAACTGCTTGTAGTCACTCAGCATTGGTTGATGAAGGACTCGAAATATTCAATGCCATGCCTCAAAATTTTGGAGTTGTGCCAAAGTTGTATCATTATACTTGTATCGTAGATTGTCTGAGCAGAGCAGGGCGACTCCATGAAGTAGAAGTCATTCTAGATACCATGCCTTGCAAGGATGATGCAATTGTATGGGAGGTTGCGCTAAGCTCATGCCGTGTTCATGCCAACTTGAGCTTAGCAAAGAGAGCTGCTGAGGAACTCTATCGTCTAGACCCACAGAATTCTGCAAGGATGATTGTTTTCCTATTGTTGACAAATTTTGTACACCAGTATACACTAGATCTCTTACAGGATAATCTTAAATTGCTATTCATGTTTATTCTTCATTGGTTTGTAGAAGTTTTGATGGTCTATCTGGCTGCAAAATGTTGGTCTTCACTGATGAGAAGCACATGTTAAAAGAATTTATAAAGATTGTGTCTTCATCTGACCCGGATATTTTGATGGGTTGGGATATTCAAGGGAGTTCTCTTGGTTTTCTGGCAGAAAGGGCATCACATCTTGGTTTAGGATTATTTAATAATCTGTCTTGCACTCCATCTGAGTCTTGGATTGCTTCTAAAGATACCAAAGCATCTGAAAAAGATATCTTGGAACTGGACATCCATGATTCCCCTACTCTAGATTGTTATATGCAAGAAAATTCAATAATTGAGGATGAATGGGGATGAACACATGCTAGCGGAGTTCATGTAGGAGGCAGAATTGTCCTTAACATGTGGCGATTGATCCGTGGAGAAGTTAAGCTGAACTTATATACAGTTGAAGCTGTAGCTGAAGGTGTATTGAGGCGGAAAATTCCTTCATTTCACCACAACGTGCTGGCAAAATGGTTTTCAAGTGGTCCTGGACGAGCAAGATATCAGTGTATCATATATGTTATAGAGAGAGCAAAGCTGAACCTTGAAATATTAAACCAACTTGATATGGTAAAGGATCATAATAAGTTTATTGCCAAAATAAGGGTTTTCTTCACAGCTATTTAATTCACATGGATTGGTTTCACATTTTGGCTATAATCTACCAGAATCTATTTTTCAGGCTTGTGTGGGTGCGTTGAAATCTTAAACATATGTATGCAATTATTTGCACATACTTTTTAGTTTTCTCACAAGCTATTTTAAGCTTCTCTTGCTAACATAGATTATTGTGTTTTTATGAACCCATGTCTCCTTGGATTCCTTAATTAGCTAAATTATTTTTTGGGGTCCAAAATAAGTAGCATTTACATTTTCTCTGTGTTATTCACTAATTTGTTGGCATTCCTTATTTCTTAATTATTTTTCTGCTGCAGGTGAATCGAACATCAGAACTTGCTCTTGTCTTTGGCAGACTTTTTCTCTGTTCTCTCTCGAGGCTCCCAATACCGTGTTGAATCCATGTTTCTGAGGTTGGCCCATACACAAAATTATCTTGCTATCTCACCTGGAAATCAACAGGTTCTCACAAAATTGTGCCATCCTCTCCTTTTCTATCACATATAACTGATTGTGATGTTGGATGTTTGTAATGCTGTCATAAACCAATCATAATAAGATATAAAAGTGCTGTCCAGTGCATGAGACTCCCACCTAGTGCGGTTTGATGAAGGTAAATGTACACATCCTTACCTTTGCAAGCAGAGAGGCTATTTTTAGGACTTAAATAAAAACCTTGGAACAATGATACTACAACCATTGTAATTGGAGATCTAAAGGCTTTATAATCTCGCACAGAAATCCCACCTTATGATTGAATCCTAGCATCCTACCATGTTCTGTAGCCTCAATGCCCAAGCAAGCTAGCTATGCACTGGTACTTTGACTAGTCTTGGTTGAATATTGCAATGCTGATACCACCACCTGCATTGCTCTTTAGAGTTGAGAGACATGATGGAAGGCTCTGATACCAATATATGAAGCATGGATTCTGACATGGTGGTCATAGGATAACATGTCTATTACTAATATTGAATGCAATGGGCCAACCATTTTCTAGACATGTTCTTTTAGTTTTGACAAAAGAGATTGAATGTGATAAATGTCTAAACTACGAAAATTGTTCTTGGGTGGGTTTTGTGTTCAGTGCATCACCAGGGATCATAATAGAATTCACCAAATCATTTTGTACAATAAGTATATATCTCTGGCAACATTTATTTTTTGTGTTATTATTTACCCATTGAAATAGGTTCAGTACGTACTAGTATTCTAATTATCAAGTTTTTCCTAATTTTTTTTGTTATTCTGGAGCTTCTCTTTTGGTCTATTTATTGTTTGTTTACTTCACCAGTACCCAAGGGCATTTTAACTCTTTTTTTCAATCAGGTTGCCTCTCAGCCTGCCATGGAGTGCCTGCCCCTAGTAATGGAACCAGAGTCTGGATTTTATTCAGATCCTGTTGTTGTACTTGACTTTCAGTCTTTATATCCATCCATGATAATTGCATACAATCTATGCTTTTGCACATGTCTTGGTAAAGTTGTGCCACCGAAGGCCAACACACTTGGGGTTAGTTCATTTTCACCAGAGCAACACGTTCTGCAGGGTTTAAAAGATCAAATATTGCTCTCCAAATGGTGTTATGTTTGTGCCTTCCAAGGTAATTCAGTCAATCTTTTTTCCCCCATAAATAGTCATTAATGATGTCTTGACCCACTCCTATATATATTTTGGAGTCCTGGACTTAATAATAATGGACTTGAATGAATGCCAAAGATGGTCGATTTGTCAGAATTGTAAAATGTGGGGCTAGTTTCTCTTTAGCAGATCATTGTAATTCAGTTAATCTTGATGTTTCTATTGAGTAGCCTTGATTCTTTACCCACAATCGTCCATCTCCTTTCTATTTCGTTGTACAGATTGAGCTTTAATGAAATTGAATGAAGGAGATATATTTTCAGAACTGTAACTTGCTGAAAATATGGGGCCAGTTTTGGTTTAGCTGATTACTTTCCTAATCCCAAAGACCATACCCACAACATTCTGTTTCATCAAGTAGTAGTGGAAGCATTGTTTGTCTATCTGTATTCAGCAAATTGTTATATCAACCTTTGCCAACAACTCAATTTGATTTTATATATTTTATTTGTATCTTTATGGCACAATTAATGTTTCAAGTATACCTTAAAGTAACCCTTGTGAAGAGAATGGATTAACTTTACTGTCATACAGGTTCGAAGAGCTGTACGGCACCGTTTATTGGAGGAAATCTTAACAACTCAAATAATGGTAAAACAAGCAATAAAAAAGTTGGCTCCTTCGGAGCAAGTTCTTCAGCGGGTATGGATGTGAATAGGAATTGAATGTCTTCTAATTGTGCTCAGTAGTTTATTCAATACTACTAATATAAACTGTAAAGAACTAAAGACCATGTCCATATGATTATAAATGTTTACAATCTATGTTCTTCTCAAAACATCTTTTTTCTTTTTTACTATTTTGTAATTTTGATTGCCCAGACTGTACCAAAAACAAAAAAGTAAATTATGATTCTTCCTTTGATCTGGACTCTGGAGAATTTTCCAAAAAGCATCAGAATCTTTTTAAAAAATAGAACAGAAATTTTATGAAAATTTTCCAACCAAATGCATGCTAAATATTTTTACCTTCATAGGTTACTGCTTTTCATGAATTTAGTTGTGTTTGCTTTGTGTGATGTAGGATATGGTTCTTTTATATGCATAATTTAAAAGGATTTATCAAATAGTGCAATTTTCTTTTCAGATATATAATGCAAGGCAGCTTGCTTTGACGCTCATATCAAATGTAACATATGGTTACACTGCTGCTGGATTTAGTGGTCGCATGCCTTGTGTAGAACTTGCAGACAGTATTGTTCAATGTGGCCGTCGTACACTGGAAAAGGCTATATCATTTGTAAATCTACAGGAAAAGTGGAATGCTAAAGTTATTTATGGAGATACTGACAGGTAACACTAGTATATCACTAATTAGAGTAAATTGCAATGATCTCTCCTGAGATTTGATCAAAGCATACTCAGCTCTCTTATTTCAAAAGTACACTGATCTCTGTTTGCAAATTTTCATTGGAACAAGAGGATACCTAGCACCTACTGGGTTTTTATGTGTCTGGATAAAGTTTGACTGGGGGTATTTGTCTGGCAAAAATTCAAAATAGGAAACTCAAAATAGGACAGGTGAGTAATTTAAGGGAAACTCAAAATAGGATTCATGATTGTTTTTGTTTTATCAAGCAATGATTAGTCAAGTGTCAGGGCTGTAAAGAAAAAGACAAAATATTAAGGTGTCTGTATTTTCTGCAGTATGTTTGTCCTGCTTAAAGGACGCACCATCAAAGAGTCCTTCCAAATTGGGAGTGAGATTGCTTCTGCTATCACTGCTATGAATCCTAGTCCTGTCACCCTGAAGATGGAGAAAGTTTATCACCCGTGTTTCCTCCTTACTAAGAAACGATATGTTGGCTACTAATAGACACCCAATAACACCCGAACCAACAAACAGTGAAGAATTAAGAACCGTAAATGTGAATAAAATGATGGATGCTATATTTATGGAATATGTAAGGAAAGGAAACTCAGAGAAGAGAAATATCTCCTCTGCCAAGAGCTAGGCTCCTACGCCAAGGCAATAACCGTAAGTAACAACCGTATCCCCCTCCCACAAAACGTGAATCTATATATCACTGAATCTTCTCTCTCCCTTTCCGAAAATCCTCAAGCCTCGTCGGCATTTTTTCTTCTTCCTACGTTCATACACAATCCACTGTTTTGGTCCTCCTTTTCCTTCATGGGCCAGTGGTTCTATTGACCCATGGTGACTCGGGCCTTATCAGCTACAGTTATGAACGCCCTGATTAAATTGAACCTGTTTTTGATGCTGAAGGTATTGAGACAGTACGCAGGGACACGTGGTGCAGTTGCAAAGATTATGGAGCAGTCTTTGAGACTCTATTTTGAGCATCAAGTTTTATTGGAGGCATAAATGCTAGCAGATTGCATCTTTCCTATATAGATCTTATTGAATGCAATAGTTGTTTAAAAATGATTATGACATCCCCAATATAGGCCAATGCATATTTGATTGTGTGGAAAATAAGGTAAAAAATTGAGGAAGGAGTTAAAATTGGGTTTTATAGAAAGGTTTTGATGTATTGTTCACTCGGCATTACTCGAAAGAGGGTGGAAATTCACTTTCAGCTCACTTGCATACCACGAGAATTAACAATACCCTTTCCCACTAGGTGGGTCAGCTACATGAATCAATTGACACTATAGTAATCTGTTGTGAACATGTTTAAAGATAAACGATTGACCTTTAAATCCTTTAACTGTTTTGATTATAGTTTTCTATGGTCTCATCTTGCTTCTAACTACTAGGCTACCTTCTATCTAATCTGATCTACTCTCCATACTAGGACTTCTACAGGCATTCTCCACACATGCCCAAACTAATTGTGGCGAGATTGTACTATCTACTCTACAATAAGTGCCACCTCAACTTTTTTCTAATGCATTCATTTCTAATCCTTTTTTGTGTAGTATGTCCATTCATCCAATGCAAAGATTCTTATCTCTGCTACATTGAGTTTATTCTCTTGTTGACTTTTTACTGCCCAATTCAGTTCCATACAGCATTGCAAGTCTTATCATTGTGCAGTACAACATTATAAACATTTTTAACACATAACACCTGAGGCACTCAGTCTGAAATGGTCTACATCTCCCTAAATTTCTTAGTTGTCTTGTGAGGTGGAGTATATTTTTTTGGGGAAAATTTCATAATGTAAATTTAGTGGAAAGTCTCTCTGCTGGGATTCTCCAGTCAGATTCATGCCCTTTTAATCTCCCCCCTTGTTCAAACAATTTCTTTGTAAGGAAGAAAAGATGCAAAGAAACAATTGAATTTCAATTAAGTATTCTGTATATTTCATCTGAAAAATTACGATATTGGTTAAATCTGAATTCATGCTTATCACTTTTTATTCCTGCCTGCAGGTGAAGGCTTATTTGCAACGTCAGCAGAAGAGAATTCTTTCTGGCAGATTTTCCCTTAAAGGTTTTATCTTTGCAAAGGAGGTTCGCTTGGGTACCTACAGTGCAAGAATTTCGTCACTTCCTCCTGCTGCAATTGTGGCCACTAAGGCAATGAGGGTTGACCCTAGGGCAGAACCACGTTATGCTGAGAGAGTACCTTATGTTGTAATCCATGGAGAGCCTGGAGCCCGCCTGGTTGATATGGTTGTGGATCCATCAGAAGTTTTGGCAATTGATTCCCCATTTAGAATAAATGATTTGTATTACATTAATAAACAAATAATACCTTCTTTACAGCGGGTATCTGGGCTTATTGGTGCTGACCTGAACCAGTGGTTTTCAGATATGCCCCGCTTCATAAGGAAAGCTTCTACAAAGCATACATTCAATCCAAATATCCATCCAACCAGAATTGATTATTACTATCTTTCAAAACATTGTGTACTGTGTGGTGCGTTGGTCCAGGCATCAGCCCATTTATGCAATCAATGTTCTGAAAATGAAGTAGCTTCTGCGGCAGCAATTATTGGCAAGACTTCAAAGTTAGAGCAAGAGATGCAACATCTTGTTGCTGTAAGCATATTTCTCTGTTTTTCATTTAGTGTTTTAAGGATTCTTTTAGAGACTGTGGCTCTAATTCCTTCTTTCTCTTGCTAACGAGTTGTTCATGTTATTTCATGCATGGGTGAAATTTGTTTGAATATGATAGGTTGTTCATTACTGTCTTATTAGTTTCTAGTTTTGGTTTGCATTAGATTTTCTGTTTGTAACTTATGCTACCTCAGGTCAGGTTTGATGGAAGTGTGCATTATTGTATCAACGACCCGACTTTCTTGTTCCTATCCGTAAATTCCTTAAATTTGACGCTTTGTGATTTTTTTTTTTCCTTTTTCTTGTCGATATGTCAGCACTATGGAGGCGGGGATAGGCTTCTTGAAAATGCTGTGAAGTGCACCTCCATTTCATGCTTGGTTTTCTATGAAAGGCGAAAAGTTCAGAAAGAACTGCTAGCTGCCATCCATATTGCCACAGGTAAAGGCTATATCCGAGCTGCACAGTGGAATGGTTCTGAAAATCTGTTTTCCTTGCTAGTATATCATATTTCCTTCACAAAATGGTAAAAATATCTACTCTTTGCCTTAAGCCAAATCAAATTGTATATTTTGCTCTGTTGTAATCAATCAAATGTAAAGCTAAGTTAATTCATGCTGATGTGTTTTCCGCTTGAGCACTCAGCATCGCAAGCAGTTTTTTTATTATATTTTTCATTTTTTTTTTCCTTTCAATTTTCTTTCATCAATGTATTGTATAGGGTGTATATTCGTGCCATTACGTGCAACACACACAGCAATAGAAATAGAACATGCGGGTTAATTTTTTTTTGTTAAAATTATATATTCTAAAATATGTGAAAGATTTTTTATTTAAAAATAAAAAATATCTTTATATAAATTTAAAATTATTTATTTAAAACAAACATGAACCATATGATCGTTTGCTTAACTTCTATGAAAAGATGATGTTATATGAATATTAATTAATGAGATAAGAGGAGGTATATGAAAAGATGATGTTATCTTAATATTATTAATAAATGAGATGAGAAGAGATAAAGATACAGGAAGATATTGGACTGTTACATGAGAATTAAAAAAAAAAAAGAAGAAATATTTACAAAGGAAAAAGATAAATTATATTGTAAGTAATAATTATGTTATAAATGAAAATATTAATAAAATTTATGTAGAAAGAACTCTAAATTGGTCTCGTTGTGCGTCTATGACCACATGATTTCAAAGCAATCTTGTTTAAGTGAATGAGTCTCGCTTAAGTGAGACATGATAGACTTGTAACAGGATAAAATAGTCAACTCGCTGGACATCTTCTCGCTCAGACGAGAACAATCCTCGCTCAAGCGAGACTATAAAAAGAAAAGTTTGAGCAACCACTGTCTGGTTTTCTCGATCAAGCAAGAAGGTGTCTCGTTCAAGCGAAATCGCGCGAGTTTGAGAGGATTTAAGGGATTTCCAGCATGAAAACTTTCATTTTTATTTCAAGTTATATTTTCTATAAACTCTCTCTGAGCTCTTACTTCCTTTCCTTAGATAAAATCCTTTCAAACTCGACTGTCCCTCGAATTCGAACTTTGTCGTCTAATCTGAGTAACTCTAAGTAAGTTCTCTAAGTTTGGTTCTCTATTCTTTATTCATTTTTCTTCGCTTTCTAGTTTTTCAAATATGTTATATCTTATGGTACTTAGGAAAAACTCATGTTCCATTGTTCCTTGAACAATAGTCTTCACCAATCTTTTTCTAAATCATCTTATTAAGGTAAGGAGAACATTATTTTATCCTTAGAACATAGCGAATATTTGTGCTTATATAAGTGCTATTATATGTTTCTTGTGTCAAAATAAATGTTTGAATAATCTTATTGTTGTAACACCTTAATTTAATTTTTTAAATAAATAAATTTCACAATAAATGAGAATAATAATAATTTCATTCAAAGGTTTCCCAAACAGACTTTCAATAAAGTATTTCAAAATAAGGATGGATTACAAGTTTGAATCAAATTATTGCTACAGGATTAATTTAAATACATCATTTCCAAAAATAAACTATCTAAGTCCTATAGCAGTTTCATCCATTCCTTTACTGAACATGGTGCTGATCGTCTTAATCACTTGAAAAATAAATGTAAGGGTGAGTACTCTACACTATCACACACAAGCACATAGACCTGCCTTTGCACATTTCACAACAATCACTAATATAATAAAATTACATTTAAACAAGCATCAATCCATTTTCTCAACAATGTTTACACATATTTGCACATCCATTCATACATAGGTGCGCTCACTGCACCTTCAAACATTTCATACACATACATGTGCTCATTGCACGTTAGCCACGCTCACTTTGTGATCACAAATTATTGATGCCCTCAATCTCAGGAACTTACTCAGCTTCACACCATGGATGGCTGCCGGATAACTCCCACTCCACGGATACAACGTGTGCGACACTGAGCCTCCTAAGCAAAGGTGTTAGTCAGAGACTGAGCCATGAGGAGAATGTGTGGCCTGTGGTGCACCCACGCTCACTGTTGGTGTCACCACCACCCTCTCTTCTCCAAGGTATTCCTAACGCCCTCATCTTTTACATCCTTAATGTATCACTGAACCATTCATAGTTTCCAACCAATTCAAACACAATCACACTCGACATGTCATTTGCATCATTCTCGCCTTTTTCATATTATCACCCCATTGTAATCAACCATTACATTACAATCATCACATTTCATCACATGTCATGCTTAACATCAATCACATTGCATTCCACACTAAGATTTTCATTACAATACAATTGCAATCATGCCATTCTAGTCACACTCATCATCCATATTTATCCAATATTTATCACACTATAAACAACATGAAATTTCTATCAAGAATACCCATTTTTCTATGTTCTATTCCAATTACAACACTACAAATAACAATATACACAAAATTTTAACACAGAAGATAGGGTAGAGTCTTCTTTTACCTCGGAATGAAGACACAACATGAAACTCAACAATGGAAATACTCTCCACACGAATTTCGTCCTAAAAACATGAAAAATCTTCATGAGAATTCAAGAAAACAGAGAAAGGGACAAAGGAATGAAACCTTAGCCCATAAAATTTACCTCCAAATGCTCCAAACACGATTCTAACCTTCAATCTTGCTCCCAAATGGCTTTGGAGGTAGGTTAATCGATGAAAATGAGTTGGGAATCGAGAGAGGGATGAAGAGAAAGAGTGAAAAATGAGTTTTCCGAATCCTAAATCCTTCAAATATTCCATGAGTCGTGAAACTCTTGTTACAGTGAAATATTCTTGCTACAGCAAGACATTTCTCGCTGCAGCAAAAATCTCAGACAATTCTGTACTCTGGTTTCTGTAAAATCTTACTATAGCAAGACCCTCTCGCTACAGCGAGACTGCACCTAGAAATACACCCTCCTCTGTTGCACTCTCGGTTCAGTGAGAAGATTCTCGCTGCAGCAAAAATGTAATAGATGCACACCCTTCGCTATCGCTACAGCGAGAATACTCCTGCAGTCCACACTTAACCTATTTTCAATCAGTCTAGCCTATCCATAAGTCAAACATTCTCAATACAAAATCAACATTCACACTCATGCTCATATACACATATTCATATGCATCCATGTCATTACACACATATATACTTACATTCACATCATTATATACCTCAAATATACATTCAAATAGCAACCCATATATTCATATTAATAATCAAAATAGTTTATAAAACTCGGGGCGTTACAATTTTCATGATGAATATTGGTTAATCTTGATGTTTGTGTTATAATTTTGTGATTTATGTGAGGAATTTCTCTGGTAATGTTATGCGTAAGTATGATTTTATGGTTAAATAACATGTAATTATGGTGAATGATTAATGACGCATGATTGACTTACTTTGAATATTAGAAATGTATTTCGAAAACATAATGTGCTATGGATTTAGTCTAGAAGTGCTTTAGGGTATAGAGTCTGGAGACGATATGGAAATATGGAAAAAAAAAAAAGTAGAGTGATGAGCGACATTCGCATATATGTAAACACTCTTTCTGAGAGCGAATGCGTCACATAGCCTCACACTCATTTCCTGACTAGATTCCTAATTATATCTTTGTTAAGGGGCCTGTAATTGTATACATGGGCTAACCGGCGACTATTTACCTAGTTATGTAAGACCTCAAGAAGTGTTGAAGGCATCGTATATCTGTGATTATAGTACACTAGGAGTGCATAATTAAAAAAGAAAAATGTAATGACTTATGATGAAATCTAAGTATATGTGATTATGTAAGAATTGTTGATATACTGTTTTGTGATTGACATTATTAAGTTTCTTTTATTCTATGATTATGATTATATTGTGATGTTAGTCATTAAGATTGAGTTATGTTTAATGATAGAATAAATGCTCATCCGTACTAAATATTTCAGGGAACAAGGATGATGTTACCCTCTAGACAGATTAGATTAGTAGACTATCTTATACATTGTAGGATGAATTATGTATTTAGAGAATACCAACATCTTTATTATTTTAATTTTAGTATAAACTGTGGAGAGGAGTTAGATAATGTATAGACTATAAAGATACATATAAAAGGTTATTAATATTCAAAACAAGAAAATGATTATTTTAAAGCTTAAATTCTCACATGATAAATAAAATTATGGATTCAACTTCCTATCTCTTATTTTACATGATTAATGCCTTAATTTCCTAACAATATTTAACTAATATATATCAACTTTTCAAAATACATGTTACTCAAATTTTATCGATCATTATTTACTTTCAAGTCAAAAGTCAAACATATGAATTCTCAATATCTATAACAAACTTAAATCCTAAAAAGCTAAGCTATTAATGTAACGTAGGGCAATGAATTTTTTTAAATAAAAAGAAAAGAAAAACCTTGTGATTGATTTGCTCTATAATAAATACCAACTCTAAGATGAAGAATGTTAACTCTTAGAGATCCCTTGGATGCAATGATCAAAAAGAGATAATGAGATTATGTGGATATGAATGGTAGAAAAGTTTTGGATGGAAGGCTTAGCGTTTGAGTATAGAGGAGACACAACTTGTAACATCCTTATTTTATTTAAAACAATAAGAAAATAATTTTAGAATTAAGAAAGAAAAATTTAGTTAAATTCATTTACCGACTGAATATAACAAGTGGAATCATAAAATATTCCGTTTATTTTGCTCAAACTTATAAAAACTTAAATGACAAAGTAATAAGAATTAAACCAATTTGAAGAGGAAACATCAAAATAACATATATATATATATATATATATATATATATATATATATATATATATTGTTCTTATAATGTACAAGATGTTAACATTGGCAAAATATACATCAAAATACATTAGCAATCATTTATAATATTTATAACAAGTCCTATCGAGCAGTCTATTCACCAAAAAAATTGATAAAGATACTAATTGTCCCCATACCATCCTTCTATCTCTGCAATGTTGTCGGAATCGAGATCCTCATTTGATTTGAGATATTGATCATCTGAATCCGCAGTGGCTTGCCTGCTAGAAACGCACTCGAAAGTCTATTGAGACAGTCGCATGGTAGGTGAATAGGTAGGTCACAGCTGTTGAGGTTCTAATTGTGCCATTATAGAGGTACATACACAAGGTATGATGGATTCTATTGTTTACAGGAAAATCAAATGGTAAACTATAAAATAGTTCCATTTCTAGCATAATAATATTACGAGGTACATTATCAATATGTAAGGCCAACTTAAAATAACAAAATCTACGGTACTCATTAAATACATAATTTAACTTACACTGTACAAAACTATCTATAAGCCTAATGCCTTCTCTGGACGCTGTCATCCTAGTTCTCTGAAATATTTATGTAAGAATGAGTCTCTAATTCCATTACCAAGCACACTTTCACAATTAGTCACACGATACAATAATGGTAATATAACAATCAATCATATGACAAATTCAAACTCATATACATGCAACAATCTTTAAATATTCAGCTTATTACTCTTCATCTCTCTTTTAATAGTCAGAGTCCTCATTATGCACTTTCACTGTCCCTGGGATCCCTCAAGGTCTTTCTTAGCATAGACAATTGCTGGATAGTCATAGCTACATGGATATAACATGTGTCGACTTGGCTTCTTTTAGCAAAAGCATGGTCAGGAGTATTAGTCAAGAAATGAATGAGGCATGTGGTGCTTTTACTCTCACTTGGTTTACACAATTCAAGAAGAGCATCCACCACTCTCATTTTCTCAAGATTTCACAATCGTTTCTATCTTTCACACCCCTAGTGTACCTTTGAACTATCCATACTTGTCCTTATCGTATTCCTTTTGCATTTCATTTCTCTTTCCATATTTCCTATCTCATCTCTATATTTTTCATTATATGTTTATTAACATATTATTCACATTTTTATCTCTCTATTTTACTTTAGTTCATTATTTCATCATCTACCATATACATGCATATACACTCAAATCAAGGATCATACACTTCATCAAACATCACAAAACATGCTTCAAATATAATAATGAACATGTTCCCATCCAACATATACTCAAAATTATGCATTTTATCACAACATTTTCATGAATACAAACATACCACTTTCTTAGTAATAAGATAGAGCTCTCTATACCTTGAAA
The DNA here is from genome assembly GCA_024086825.1 of Abrus pulchellus subsp. cantoniensis. Classification (NCBI taxonomy): domain Eukaryota; kingdom Viridiplantae; phylum Streptophyta; class Magnoliopsida; order Fabales; family Fabaceae; genus Abrus; species Abrus pulchellus. Next base: position 14,681,468 of record CM044050.1, read on the forward strand.
TGGAAGTTTAGTAAAAGGTTTTCGAAGGATATTGCCTAGAACATCGAATTCTTTCAAAGAACAAGGAAAGTGAACTTCCAAGCTTTGATCGGAGAAAGATTGAGATTTTTCAAGGATTTGCTGAGAAAATGAGGAGAGAAGTCAAAGAAAACATAGAAGGCCGTAACTTGGATTATAATCGAAGTTTCTCAACTTGAAAACCCGTAATTGTCCCTCAACTCACGACATTGTTACTACAATGAGTGATTCTCGCTACAGAAAAAAACTAGATAAAATTATATTTTACTGTCTGTCACTCTAGCTACAGGGAGAGAGCATCAAAATGACTGATTCATGAAGCTGATTTCTCGCTACAGTGAGACAAATCTTGCTACATCAAAAAATCTTGCAACTCACATATCTAAAACTTTCCTAATTTTAAGCAACATGTATTAACAACTCACACCAAATATAAAATTAATAAATAATAAAAATAGGGTGTTACACAAATAGTTGGAGTTGCTAATTCCAGAATCTCTACTCAGAAATATAAAATTCAAATACAAAATTTCAAAATTTAAAATTAACTAGTGTAGAAATCACTTGTTACATTGGTTAAAAATGACAATTTACATTGTTTATAAATTGATCTAGATATAACCAATATAGTAGTATATACATTTTTTAAATCATTTATACAACCAAGGTAAAAATAGTGTTTGAGATCAATTAAAGATAACCGTTCTACAAAATGTGTAGATTTTGTACGTTCTGGAATTAGAATGAGATTAGTGTTTTTCATATCTAAAATGACAAACAGAAGATCGATATCTTGCAAAGAGATTTGCACTTTTTGTTGATTATGTAAATGAAGAACACAAAATGTTAATCAATGTCATACAAAAGTAAATGGGTTGATAAAGATGAAAACACAGGATAAAACTCAAGATGTTCGTCATTCATGTACCTTAACTAAAATGAATTAGTGTTTGACAATGACGTGCCCAAGAACACAAAATATTGACTTGCTCATTCTCATGATAGTGTTGAGACAAGAATATTCAATTAGCTTAATTATAGGATTGTATAGTTGTACAAATATTGCACCTCCTTGATTTAGTTTTTGTTCTTTGTATATTTCCTTATTTAGTCCCTGATTTGTAGCAGTAGAATAATATAAGAATACAATATCATGTACACAAAAATATCAATGAGAATAATTGAATTAGTGTATTTATCAATTTGGTATCAGAGCTGAGGCTCTGTTTTTTTTTCTCTTCTGAATTCCTAAAGATCTTTGCCGAAAAGATGGCTGAAAAACCAGCTCTAGTGGTGGTCCAATCTGAAGGTGCCTTCAACGTAGGCATCATCCTTAATGAATCCAACTATGATGTATGGTCACAATTAATGGAAATGCACATAGCAGAAAGGGAAAATTTACCCTACATCCGTGGGAAGAAGAAGCCTCCAGCAGAAAAAGATGAGGAATATGAAAAATGGTATGCTGAAAACCAAAAAGTGAAAAGATGGTTGCTGATGTCCATGAAACCAGAAATCATGAAAAGGTATCTTCGTTTATCCACTGCTTGTGAAATTTAGGATGCTTTATCTAAGGCATTCTATAATGGAAGTGATGAGTTGCAAGTGTTTGTCCTTAATCAAAGGGCATTTACTGCAAAACAAAATAATAGACCCCTAACTGAATATTATGGGGAGTTGGTTGAGGTTTTTGGAGAATTAGACCATCATAACAAAGTAGTTATGAAGGACCCTGAGGATGTGGAGTCATATAAGGAGTCAATTGAGAGATTGAGGGTACATATATTCCTTGCTGCACTGGATGATGATTATGAGCAAGTTCGTGGGGAAATCTTGGTCTAGAAGAATGCTATGCACTGATCCAGCGAGAAATAGCCCAATGGACAATGTTGAAAACAGAAGATATGAATTCAGACTCCATGGCTATGATAACAAGGAAGCCAGTAAGACAATCAAAGAGCGTTGAAAAAGGTAACTACAGGTGTACCCAATGCAATAAGGATGGACACACGAAGGAACGATGTTATGACATCATAGGATATCCCGAGTGGTGGGATCACAGCTGGGCATCAAAGAAGAATCTGAAAAAATACTCCACTGCTGCTCTGTAACTGTCAATGAGAAAGATGATAAAGTTATCGTTCTTGCTACAACTACATGTAGCCATGATCCCAATGGTAAGGCCTTAATAAGCACATCTACTGTTTTGAATAATGCATGGATAATTGACTCTGCATGCTCTGATCATGTGACCTTTAATGCTAGACAGGTTAACAACCTTAAACCATCCTCACAAGATAGTATTTCCACAGCCAATGGTAGTAAATCCACTATCATTGGAGAAAAAAATGTTTCTATTTCAAATAATTTGAACCTTGATACTGTCCTTGTTGTTCCCTCTCTAAAATATAACCTATTGTCAGTCTCTCAAATAACCAAAGCCCTGTTATGTGTTGTAATTTTTTGGTCTGACTCTTGTGTTTTTAAGGACATTCAAACGAGGAAGACGATTTGTTGTGGTATTAGAAGAGGAAGGTTGTATTACTTGGACTTGACAGAAAAAGATTCAGAAAGACTTGGTCAAGCACTAGCAACAAAAGGGTCTCAAGAAGTAAAAAAGGTCGAGGACATTTGGTTATGGCATAAGCGTTTAGGACATGCATCTTTTGGTTACATAAAAAAATTATTTCCTAATGTATTTGACCAAATAGACACTTCAACTTTGTATTGTGATGTTCGTGAGCTTGCAAAGAGTCACAGAACAATTTTCCCTTCTATTTCAAATAAAAGTTCTCATCCATTTATGATTATTCACTCTGATGTATGGGGCCCATCTAAGGTAACAACATTGGGTGGATCAACATGATTTGTAACATTTATTGATGATTGTACTCGAATGACTTGGCTTTGTATGATGAAATCTAAAAGTGAAGTAGGAGGACTGTTTCAGAAATTTTGCAAAATGATTGAAACTCAATACAAAGCACAAGTTCAGGCATTGCATAGTGACAATGGAGGGGAGTATATGCAATCTGAACTTCAGAATTTTCTGACAACTAAAGGAATTGTTCATCAGAGATCTTGTCGAAATACCCCACAACAAAATGGGGTAGCAGAATGAAAGAGCCGTCATCTTCTGGAGGTGGTTCGAGCTGCTTTGATTGGAGCTCAAATGCCTGCAAGTTATTGGGGAGAAGCTCTCTCATATGCAGTATATACTATCAACCAAACACCATCCAGGTCTCTTGAGTATAAAACACATCTTCAATCACTTATGGATGCAGTAGTAAGTCCTAGAATTGTTGAATTAACACATAGAATCTTTGGTTGTGTTGCTTATGTTCACTTGCACAAAAATCAGAGAAATAAGTTATCTCCTAGAGCTAAACGATGTGTGTTTCTAGGCTATGCTACTCATTAAAAAGGATATCGATGTTATCATCCTCAATCCAAGCGAATGTTTACTACCATAGATGTAGTCTTTCATGAGACATTGATGTATTTTGTCAAGTCTGACATTCAGGGAAAGAATTGTGATAAAATTCATACTCTTATCCCTCAAGAAGTTGATAATGAGGTCAGACTCGAGAAAGGAAGTTACGAAGTTGTACCATAGGATAATGAGAGTAGACAACAATCTGTTGGTCCACAATCACATAATGAGGAAGAGGAACATCATGGAGGACATCATGGAGGATTTGAACAGGTTGATCAACAATCAAATAATGAGGAAGAAGAACATCACAGAGGACTTGAGCATGTTGATATTGAAGTTTTTCCTATTGATGCTGAGAATATACCACACTAATTGTCCTCTCGAGAATCTAATATAGTCAGAAAGGTTCTACCAGATCGTGCCACTAGAGGTATTCCTAAGCCTACTTATGATCCTGACCTTACTAGTAAGACCAAATACCCCATGAGCAATTATATTTCTAACCATAATCTATCTAGCTCAAATAGCACATTTATAAGTCAATTATCTAGTGTATCTATTCCTAACAGTGTGCAGGAAACTTTAGCCGACTCAAGGTGGAAAGAAGCTATGAATGAAAAGATGAAATCCTTGCAAAAAAATGAAACGTGGGAATTGGTCGACTATCCAATTGGAAAGAAACTACTAGGATGTCGATGGGTGTATACAGTGAAGTTTAATGCAGATGGAACAGTTGATAGATTCAAAGCTAGACTAGTGGCAAAGGGGTATACACAAGCATATGGAATAGATTACACCGAAACGTTTTCTCCCGTGGCCAAGATTAGTACAGTTTGAGTATTGTTATCTCTGGCTGTGAATCTTGATTGGCCCTTGCAACAATTTGACATAAAAAATGCCTTCTTGCATGGGGAATTGTCTGAAGAAGTTTATATGGAGCTACCTGAAGGATGTATGATCACTGATACCCATAAGAGGAAGGTATGCAAGTTAAAAAAAGTCATTGTATGGACTAAAGCAATCACCACGAGCATGGTTTGGAAGGTTCACTAAGGCAATGATCGCTTTTGGATATCGACAAAGTAACCAAGATCATACTCTATTTTTAAAGAGAAAGGAGGGAAAGATTACAATTCTTATTGTTTATGTTGATGACATAGTAGTCACAGGGAATGATATAGAGGAACGCATGGCATTAAAAGAGTACATGACAAAAGAATTCGAAATGAAGGATCTTGGTTCCTTGAGGTATTTTCTTGGAATAGAGGTCTCAAGATCAAAGTCGGGCATTTTCCTTTCTCAACGAAAGTATGCGTTGGATTTGTTAGAGGAAACTGGGATGATAGGATGTAGACCTGCAAGTTCTCCAATAGAAGGAGGATTGAAACTGTGCATTGAAGAAAATCAAACTCTAACTAACAAAGGAAGATATTAGAGGCTTGTCGGGAGACTGATGTATCTCGCACACACTAGGCCTGATTTAGCTTATGCCCTTAGTGTGGTTAGCCAATTTCTGCACAATCCTGGCGAAAAACACATGGATGCTGTAGTGCGAATCTTAAGGTACATAAAGACTGCTCCTGGAAAAGGAATTCTATTCAAGAAAAGCTTCAACTACCAGGATGTGATGGTTTATACTGATGCAGACTGGGCAGGTGCCATGGATGATAGGAGATCAACCTCTGGATACTTCACATTTGTAGGGGGTAATCTTGTCACATGGAGAAGTAAAAACAAAGTGTTGTAGCTAGATCCAGTGCAGAAGCTGAACTCAGAGGAATGGTTCTTGGACTCTGTGAAGGTTTGTGGCTCAGATTACTTCTTCAAGATTTGGGATATGAGCATACACGTCCCATTCAGTTGTTTTGTGATAATAAAGCTGCGCGTGACATTGCTCACAATCCTGTCCAGCATGACCGTATGAAGCATGTGGAGGTCGATCGCTTTTTCATCAAGGAAAAGCTTGATAAAAATGTTTTGGAATTGACAAATATTCGATCTGAAGATCAACTGGCAGATATTCTTACCAAAGCAGTGACAAGTTAGACCTTTTTAAAGTTGTTAGACAAGTTGGAAATGTACAATATCCATTTACCAACTTGAGGGGAAGTGTTGAGACAAGAATATTCTATTAGCTTAATTGTAGGATTGTATAGCTGTACAAATATTGCACCTCCTTGATTTAGTTTTTGTTCTTTGTATATTTTCTTATTTAGTCTCTAATTTGTAGCAGTAGAATAATATAAGAACACAGTATCATGTACACAAAAATATCAATGAGAATAATTGAATTAGTGTATTTATCAATTGATAGTAATAGCGAACATAATGGTTAACCAAGTCCTTATTGGTAAGGTATTTCAATGATAACTATAATAATGTTTAACAAAACTTTTAAATGGAGGTTGTCCATCTAAAGTAGCCACTATTTGTTATTTCATTGTATTTCCAATATAAAAATCACCCTTCATTTGCTGCAAAACCACAGGTGTTGTCAGCATAATAGTATGCAAGTCACTTCTCCTGTGCTTTGAATGAAAAATAGGCTGGTGGAAAATGAAGAGGAGGAAATGCTAATATACTTGGCCTCGATATGAAATACATTATCATGTTCTACCTTCATATTCACTCGGACCAATAACACCTTCCCATAGTTCATGCAGAAACACACCGTGTGGATAAGGAGAAATTCAGTACTTCAAAACTAATTGTTTGAGGAAACAAGTTGAAGACCTGTGGTTCTGCTTCTACACTTCCATGTTAAGCAACATGGGGGGAACATATTGTTACATGGTCTATGTACATAAAAAAAAATCAGGTATATTTATTTCAAATTTGAAGGTCTAAGCAGAGTTGGAGAATGCAAGATTTTATCATAAATCTATCATAGAGCTTGCCTACTTCGTACATGTTGAAGTCTAACGTCTAAAACAAGTATGGCTAAAGTAAAATTTATAGAGAGTAAAGCAATCCTCATCTTATAAGAAAACTTTTGGAGTTGAGTTAGTTCAAAGTCCAAATTTAAGAGTATAGGACTAAAACTTTTTTACTTTTCATGTTAAAGGCAAAAAACAAGAAAAAATATAAATGTGATGATGAAAAATTCCTGCCTTTGGTATTGAACCGTAGTGAAAGACTAGTAGTCTTACATGCCATGAATACTATTATAGTGGTGTTATATATCACGAAGCAAAAGTTTTTTTGTTATTGAACTACTTGTTTGCTAAAAATTAATTTTAAACTAGTGAATGCTTAATTAAAATGTATGCCTAAAACAACCACAAATTTTCTATTAGCATGAGCAGTTGAATTTTTTTTTATTATGACAAGATTTAAGTGTAGTACCATAGATATTTGTATGTTGTTCTCCAAATAAAATTGAAATTTTACTTTGATAGTCACTAATAACATTTAATGCAATTTTTTTTATTAAAATAAACCTCTAACTTTAATTGGTAACAACTCCTAAAGAACAACATATAAGTTTTTTTCCTTTATTCTTAATGTAAAACAAAAAAGCCGTAAATAGTTTATTACGTTCAAATGTAGTATAATTAATTAGTTAAATTGATATTGACTCGTGGTTACTTTATCCTGAATAAACATACCCAGTGAAATATCCCTAGTGATAGTTATTATAAAGATCCCTTACTTTGCGTTTTGGATATTACAGAGTTCTTTCTTCTTCTTCTTCTTTTGTCAATTTTACCAACGCAAGTACAATTTTCTATTGCAAATCCAAACTGATGAAGGGGATGAAAACCACACCCAGAAAAGAGTCGCCTCTCATACTCATACAAGCCCAAATACATAGAGCATTGTTATTAATAAGCCCACAAAAATAATTGGTAATTGACTAGACCTCCTTCTGATGTTCAACTTTTAAGCCAAAAGAAAAAGTTTAGTCTGCTATATTTACATGGAACTCACCTATTGTCTTACTTCCGAAGTATTGCATTTTATTTGCAAATATGAAATACTATATGATATGATACCGCTTGTTTAAATAAACAATTAATAATTTGATATTTATTTACAAATTGGTGTAAGACATGTAAGGTGACAAATATGAAACAAATGGATAGGGACCTGCAGTGTGATAACTTTGGTAGCTGCCATGTCAATACTAGGCAAGATGAAATGCTTGAGAACGATAGATTTCATCAGCATATGCTGAGGGAACATAGATTGCATGCAACAGTGAGCTGTGTGTCCGGCCATAGAACAAGTATACAAGCACCCCTATCAACAACCACAACGAAACTCGTAGCCATGTAGCAAATCTGAAATACAAACACAAGAATGATTAGATGTTGATAATGTATGTTATGCATGGTGCATGCATGCCCCCAAGCATGGTTGTCAAGAGATTTCTCACCCAAGATCAATTAGTAAGTAGGTGTTTATAAGAATGCATGCAGCAGGTAAGAATGGAACCAATGGGCAAACAAAACCTGAAATAAAAGGTAGCAAAATCGTGTAAGATTTAACAAAATCTTGTTATGCGGAAATAAGAGAAGAAACACAGTCAACTATTTAATAAGATAATTTAATCATTCATTTGTTGATCCTTGCAGCTTTGCTAATTATAATTTGTGATTCTTTAACCAATCCATCAAATTCTGTCAGGTTTAGCTATTTTAGGCTTGTCCACTGCACATACATACCTCCCGAGTGTCCAAAGCTGTGCCTCGTTTCATCTTGCTTTATGCAGGCCAACACAATTACACTGCATATAAGAAGAATTCCACCCACTCCGCATAATGTAAAACGCAAAGTCCTGCATTTGAACAATCACCAAAAGGGAACAGAAGTAAGGATAAAGCACAAATGATAATTTTGAAGATATAATCAAATTGCTAACTTGAATGAACCACTACTCTTTTTCCATATTGTATACGGAGAGACTATTTCGTAGAAAAGCATTCTGCAAAAGAATACCGGGATAATATCCACATTATAAATTCAAAACTAGGGAGGATTGAAAGAGTTCAGACCTTGGACACCACTCGGCTGAAGCCGCACTGGTAACTATGAGAATCCCTATACAAAGAAGAGCTATGGTCCGTGCAGCCAGTTTCCGCCTATCTTTCTCATTCTGTTCATCTGTACAAACAACTCGAAACCCAAGCTTTTGTTAACTAGCACATCATAGAAAACGGAGGTAGTGGTTGATACAAAGAATACCCAAGATACACCAAAACCTTTTCACAGAATATTTATAACCAAGATTGAAACTAGGCATGAGTGTGTGAAATACAGTTAGAAAATTTCAAAATTATAAGAGTTCAAAAAATAAAGTGAAGATGCCTCAAAGAAATTTCCTCAGCAAAATGTGAGCATTATGCTGTTCTATATTGACTCTTCAAGAGTCTATTGAGTCTATCCCCAAAGGGACTACCCCATCAAGTTGGGCAGTCGACAATTGCAGACCATCACAGTATCACATGATATAGAAGCACTGGTAGACTATTTCTATTAATGTTCTAGTCAACCTGACTAATTTACAAAGCCAATCTCATCATAAAGGAATCATCAACCAATAAATGGGGGGTCTTCTATCTACATGTAGAATTGCCGATACTGTAGATACATTTACAGTCTAAATATTCTCCAAAATTCATTGAAAGGGAATAAGATTCAAAGAATAATTACCTTTGGTCACTTCTTTTATGATTAAAGGATGTCCAAGCAGAGCCTCATGTAGGTGATTATTTTCACAATAACTAGCTGGATTTACAGTACTTATGGCCCTATCTTCCCCAATATCACCACCAGAATGCCTCAATAATGAATCAACAGATGTTAGAAGTGAACATGGAATGGGTACCTCATCAGGTGGAACATATCTGATTATCAAAACTGAAACTGCAACAGCAGTAAATGCAAGCAACGTTCCCACGCTAACCTGTGTTCCCAAAGCAACAAATATAACAACTGATCTATGTTTATAATATTCTAAAAAGATGCATCTCCCTAGTTGTTGTCACAAGTTATTTTAAAACATAACTCACCATCCCTGCTAACTGGGAAACATCCAAAAAGAATGCAAGTGTAGCTGCAAAGACACCCGTGACAATAGTGCTTTTCAAAGGAATCTGTGTGCGTTTATGGATGTTTGAGAAGAAAGGAGGCAATAAACCATCTCGAGCCATTGCCATAAAGACCCGTGGCTGCAAAACATATGTGCCAGTGGAACGATATATTTATCATTTGCAAGAAACATAATTTACAATAACAGCATCAAATATCTAGCAAATATATGCATAGACACGTGTATATAGATATGAATACATGATATTCAAGAGTCAAATAAAAGATACCGGTACATAGGATTCTAAACTTCGACCATATTCTAGTAAAAGAAGAAAAAACTTAATAATAAAGATAAAGAAATGGTAACTTCAAGAACTTCAAAATATATTGATGCTATGCCATTCTTTATCTTTTGGAGACTACCACCATGGTAGAAGAAATGCATTTGGATTAAATCATGTTTGCAAGTCAGAACATGACCTTATACCAATCCCTGAACATAAATTTGTGCCAGAAAAAGTTAATTTGTTAGAATTTATTTAACCAAAATGAAAAAGATTAGAATTATTGCAAGTATGAAATTTGAAATGTACTAATAATCTATGCTTCTAATCTCATGTTACAGCATTTGATCTCATACTAGACCAGAACATGAAGTATCATAATTCATAATGACAAAACTAATCTAGCAACAAGTCAGGGCATAAAGGAAGAGGAAAAGTACAATTTGAGGTCATGAATAGTCAAAACCAAAATCTAACAAACATAACTAAGTGAGATTGACAGAGAAATAAGTAAACTAAATCTTAAGAACTTGTTTATGTACCTGAGGAAGAACTGATCCCAACAAACTGGCAAACAGAGCAGTAACAGCTCCAGTTGTTATAATATACCTGTTGTGGAAAGAATAGAGCGTGAATCATAATATTCAAGATTTGGAGTAAGTCTAAACAATGAATTACTGTGCCACAGCAAACCTTACACTGCCCATTCCATCCCATAGCTAGAGAATGCTGAGGAGATTGGGGTATCGGGGTCCAACTTATAATATGGTACTAAGCCAACAATAACTGCTGCTACAAGCATATACAACATGCAACATATCGATAATGCAGTTGATATACCAATAGGCAAGTCTCGCTGAGGGTTTTTTACCTGCATGACAACAAAACAAAAACCTTTAATAAAAGAATCTTTAACAGAATATTGTTTCAGAGTGCTAGCATCCCAAACTACCAGAAGAGAAATATTGATAGACCAGTAATCCACGAAAAGAACTAGCTATAGATCTACAAATAATTTTATTCTCATTTTGTTTGTTTTCCTTGGAAAGATCAAAAGCACCCATTCATAAGCTTAAAATAAACTTTTAGAAGAAAAAAGTGAAAAAAAAAAGGGGAAAGCAATGCCAGTTATCGATGTATTAGAATGTGACAGCTACAAAGGAATTTCAGCCAAAAACTGATACTAGAGCAATGAAAAGGTTTCACAGTAAGACTCGAGTTAGGTTTTAACTCGAAATATTAAATGCATTCCTCAACAATTCATGTGTTTAAAATTGATGAGCTTTTCATTAAGCTTCTGCTATTACAAATAAAACATGACAAGAAAGTTCAGTTCCCCCAATGAATATTTACCTCCTCAGCTGTGCTGGTCACTGCATCAAAACCAATGTATGAAAAGAAAACTATTGCAGACCCAGCAAATATCCCATTCACTCCATAAGGAAAATACCTGAGATAAAAGACAAATGTCAGCTATATCAATAAGAGGTATGCTACAGATGATGAGCTAAACAACACATACACAAAGACACCCATTACCCGCTGGGCAGCTCATATCCAACCCATCCAGACTTGAAACCTAGATATCCACCAACAAATATGATGAAAAGCATGACACCAACATTAACTGTTGTCACAATGGATTGTGCAGTTGAACTCTGAAACGTTAATGCTAGATAAAATCAATAAATTAGAAATACGGGGGGTGCTCAGGTATCTATTTTGTTTGAAAAGGCATACCTCCTTGATTCCAAGGCACAGGAGTAGGGTAACAAGAAGAATCAATGCAGCAGCGCATGGATCAACCACAATTCCAAGACCAGGTAAGGTATGTCGAGCCAAAATTAAAGGCAGGTTGTTCTCCCCGCCAAAAAATAAGGCCTATAATAAGTAAGAATAGAAATAATACAAGAAATTGTTAAGTATGTTGTTCTTGTTCGATAAAGTATATATCTAACCATTTAGGGAAAAAATGGAGCATTCCTAAGGGAAAAGTGGTCTATGAAGACACCACAGCAGATTTTTTAATTTAAAACATAAAGTCATTCCTAAAACCTTACCAACAGCTTAACCTTTTAGGTAAGTAGTTCTTTTCAAAACATGTAACCCAAACATTTACGGTGGTTGTACCATGTGGTTCTTTCTTAGAATTTTCTCTTGTACCTTTTTTCTAATATCATGGGTGAAAATGCGAAGCAAATCACACACTAAGTTCGCAAATCAAGTAGACCAAGTATCAAAAAATACATTCAGGGTACCCGTGTCATTCATTATGCAATTCCTGATTACCTAGAACTTGTATGTGTCCAATTACTCCTCCCGTACCTTCCCAATTAACAAAGGTGCCATGAAAGTGAAAAAAATAATATAAATAGAGTTTAGGGGGAAAAAAGGGATAACACACCAGATTTGGGGTTATTCCACGAGATACAGCCGAAGCACCAATTGTATATTCTAGAATTAGAGACCAACCAACCAACCAAGCAGCTCTGCCATCAATAGCAATGTTATTGTTAAATCATAGATTTACAAGCAATGATGAGAAGCAAATAAAGAAAGCATAATCATTCATTCTAACAGTGGCTGCAGAATAGCACCATATAATTGTTCTGTTCATGTTGATAACTTGACAAAATATCTCTTCAATTCCGCATGAGTAATTCAATTAAACACTATACCTAAAGTTTTGTTCCAAAATAGGAAAAACTGTTACCCTTCCCCAATGCATATGTAGGTATAATGATAAGCACTCCCTGCAGATGGGCACCGACATGCAAGCTCCGCATAACAGAAAGCTGATAGTCCAGCTGCTATTCCAGCAATGAGAAGTGATATTACAAGTGCTGGTCCGGCTTGCTCTCTAGCAACTGTACCAATGAGAATGTACACTCCAGCTCCTATTGTAGATCCAACCCCTGATTTTTGAGAATGGTCAAGAAAGTAAGTGCTAGGTAAAAGAAGCTGAAGGCAACATACACTAGAGAAAACATAAATTAAAAGTTGGCAAGTGTACATATTATGCTTACTAGGCCACAGTTTCTTGAGAGTACCAAAAAATTCAACCAAGAAAACTTAAAGAGAAGAGAACAACTAATCCACTTTGTGGGGTAGCTCCACTTTAGCAAAATAGCACACATCTTTAGAATTTTAAAAACATTAAGATCAAGGGCACTACTAATTGGTGATGTGGGAGACCAAAAATACTACAAAACTACATCTTTGCACAGATAATAACGGCGCCTATCTCTTACTGCCTTGTGATAATTTAACATAATCAAATGTCTAATTTTCAATGAAGCTTTGGTGTTTCTTCATAGTGTCTGCGACAATGCTCCTAAACTACAAGAACCGAAGATAACAAAGGCAATCACATTAAAATCAGTAAACTGATGGCAGATATCAAAATCAGAAAAAGGAGAAAAATTAAATATAACAGACACAAGCACACATTACAAAATCACACACACTAAAGGCCAAACACGAAGTTAATTCATTCAATCACAATCATTAGTCCAATTCTTTTCCTTCCTTCTTGAAAGTTCCGGTATTCAACAGCGCTTACCAATTCCAACAAGATCAACAACTGATAACTTCCTAGCCAATTGAGCATCCCTCCTAACATGAACAGAATCAACTCGCTTCCTCCTAATCAAGCTTCCAAAACCCCTTAACCATGTTTCTTCTCCTCCTTTAAAACCAACACCACAATTTCCATCATTCACAACCATCATCTAAAACCACTACAGGTATTACCAAATATTGGTGCTACTTTTTTTGGCAAAACGGAGCAAACTTTGACGCACCCCAGAAAATTTTAGGCCAATATAAAACTACCCTTTTGATCTTGCAGCGAGAAAGAGAGTAGCTTGGAGCGAAACGAGTTAAGAGTAAGCAACTCTTGCGTGTTGCGATGGTGCAAAATAATGGAATACATGAATGAGCGTATGATTGCTAATCTATGATAAAATAAACACTGCGCCAATAGATATTTTGTTCCCTGTGAATTTTATTACTAACGCCTTTATGGTTAGGATAACTACGCAATTATTGACACGTAAAAAAGTTAAAATAATTAACAGTAAAAAAAATCATTTTTGCTACGCATTATCAACGTTTTTTTTTTTTTTTGGGTAATCTTGAGAACTTCCTGCGCCGGTGGAACTAGGGAAATCTGAGTTGATGTTAGGGGGGAGTCAAGTCGAAGGTTTTATTGTAATTTTGGTTGTTAGGATCTCAATTACGTGAGATTTTCGTTGCAAATTTTGTTGAGCTAATTGTATTTTTTATTATTAAAATAATGTAAATTTAATCTCCTTTGATGATTTTTTTTACATAAAATCTCAACTTTTTAATCCTTAGCAAAACCCTTGGAGGATGTCTAATAGAATTGAAATAAGAAATAATTTTAAGAGTCCAAAATAAAAATTTAGTTAAAATTTGATAAATTTTAAAAATTTTATAAAATAAGATATTAGGATTTGAAGAGAAAAAAATGAGTTTATTTTATTGTAAGTAAACATTTGTTAATTTTGTTGTTAGCTTTGAATAGAAAATAATTTAATCAAATTAATCTGTAAATATTTTTATTAAAAAATATTTTTTTGGAAAAAATTAAAAGTGGAGTAAATATACTAAGGTAACTTAATTATTTTTTTATGCATAAAAAAAATAAAAGCAACAACAAAAGATTTGGCAAAAGCAACAAGACTACCATACAGGGTGATCTGGTGAATAACATTCATATCGACACCCCTTATTCCAAGCCAAAAGGAGACCCTTATATATATATATGCCCAACAACTCTGCATGGATCTTTGTGTTGTTCCTATGAAGCCTGAAAATCCCATCTTTCAATCACCATGATAGTTTCTAATTAAAGTACCCCCATCAACTCACTAACCTTTGTTATTTATGCTAATAATCTTTGGCTGTGAAGTCAATCACCTCATTTCCCAAACTAGAGACTTTCCAACCTAACTCCACCTCCTTCCGAGTTCTCAGATTGATCGTAGAGGTTGAAATACTGTGTCAAAGATCCTCTGTTAGAGCCTAGAGGAGTATAACTAAGGTTCCAAGCACAAACTCCCTCCCTAACTATATCTTTCAATTTCAGAGTCAAATTGTTAATATACATATGGAACTTTATTACAGAATGGGCCTTGATCAAGCCATTTATTGTACCAAACCAATGTGTTTCCTTCAACTCTTGTTTCAATATCATCTTTCAACTATTGAATAAAGTATTCAAGTGGATGAATCTTCCAATTTCAATCTCTCTGAATCTTCCAATGTCAATCTCTCTGGCTTACGTAAAACTCTCTCCTTCCATGATGCAACCCTCTTGTTAAGTTTAACAGATCACGTGAAGGACAGAAATGTAGGGTAGGGTCCATTATGGTGGCCTTTGTATTCCATTTTTACATGAAAATGATAAAACCTTATCCATTTCCAGAGCCAGATTCAGCAATTCACCCATAAAAATATATTATCCTATCATTTAAGTCATACACAAACAACTATTTTATCTTCATGTCCAATAACATATAATTGCTCAATTAAATTTTTAATATTCGCTGTCATTTAATCATTCATTATTATATCATAAAAAATCATTAATTTATATAATAATATTATAACTTTAATTACACTGATAACATATTAAATTAAACTTTAATTACTTAAGAACCTTTACCCTCGTGGTATAGTTGAGAACTCTCATATTCAATCGTATTAGTATAATAAATGTACGTGGTTTATTTTGTGAATTAAAATATTTTTCTTCATTTTGCTATATATCTTTTAAAAAATTTGTTTAGAGAGTTTTCTAGTATGAAATTAATGTTGGAAAAATAATAGCATACTATAGTCAAAGAAAAAAAATATATAACACAATTTATGTGTGTGTTAATTTAAAATTATTTATATGTGTTAAAACAATATTATTATATTATTTTTTACATTGAATGGAGATTATATTAATAACAATTGTTATCGTAAAGAAGAAGGATATATGCAAGTAAAATCCATAATCTGTTAGTCTAACCTGCGCACATATTATGTCACTTCATTTGTGTTGATATGCATGGATGATACGAAATGAACTAAGTCAAGTTTTTGAGAAAAAGTAACTTATATACAAAACAATTAAGGTTATATCATTTTTTTTTTCGTTTTGTTAATAATTATAGTGCAAGCAAACAAGTTCTTATCTTATAGTATTTAATTCACATAAATTATATTTTCAATATATTTAATTAATCAGATGATAAGTTAAAAATAAATCACATCAAATGAATTTTTTAAAATTTCATTTTTTAGAAAAAATAATAAAAAATTGAAATATAGAATTATAAAATTTTATATTTGATGGAGAACATCAACATAAATACAATAACGAATAATGCAATGGAATTAAATCTTCCAACTTGTAAGAATTTATGTAGAGTAACAACAAATATTACAACAACTAAAAATAACAAATAAAAAGTAGGCACTAAATTATTTAATATGGAACACTCTCTTGATGTGAGAGGTAATTATCAGTCATCTAGACTAAAGAAATAGTTTTACTATAATCAAATAAGGATACAAAAAAATCACAAATAAATATTTAAACCGTGTTTATAACTAATCAATCAAATATAGCAACAAAGCTTACAAAATGGAAACAAAAAAATAAAAATACCCATAAAATAAATCTATTGTGCAAATACTATTAATCGCATCACATACTTCGTTTCGACGATCAAATATTCAAAATAAATAACTACACATCATGAAATTATAGTCAAATTTTTAATTTGATCCAATGATAAATAACTTCATAAACAGATTCACCGAGACTGCTTTAAGTTTGTGCATGAATAACTTTATTCTTTTCTCATAAGGGTGACTACTCTTTTACTTTAATGACATTTCTCTTCGCAACTCTTAAGGCCCCGCTATAGGTGGGAAAACGAGTATGACTTCTCTCTCATAATTATAAACACTCATCTCCACTTTTATAAGTGAAACAAACTAGACTTGCTTATTTTGGGTCTTTTCTACATATAGGATGCGAGTCCAATACCCAACATATCTCCATCCCACAACAATGTGGAGATACCATTAACTCAACGATCTCATAAGAAGTTTCAAACTTCTTATATCACTTACTTGGAGTCTGCTTCAAACCTTGTCGTTAACCTAAAAGTCATTATGTTGCTTCATATATATCTATTCCTTTAAATCATCACGAAGGAAACGGGTCTAATGGACGACATCATCACCATTTGTGAGAAAATCTCATTAAAATCAACATTATTTCTCTATCTTAAGCCTTTCATCACTAGGCTGACTTTGTACCTCAGAGATGTGGAATTACTTTTATATTTTATCCACTTGTTTTCTAAAATCCTTTTTTTCTATAGGAAATTTCACCAAGTAATAAGTTTGATTATCATACAAGGATGTCATCTTATCTTGTATTGCATCCAACCACTATTATTTTTCTAACTTTCCAAGACCTCTCAACAAATTAAGTTTCTCCCCCATCAATCAAGGTCACATACTTATCAGAAGAGTACTTGATATATGGTTTTCTTTCCTGTTGGACTTCCTAAGTTGGGCTTAAGGTGGTTCGGGAGTATCATCAAGATTCTCACCTTCTAACATCTCATGTTCCTCTTTAGCATATCAACAAACCTCGTTTCAATAATGCAATCATTCAAAACAAATAACCACACATCATGAAATTATGGTCAAATTTTTAGTCTGATCCAATGATGAATAACTTCATAAACACAATACTGAGACTGGTTTGAGTTTGTGTAGGAATGACTTTCTTCTTCTCTCACAATGGTGGCTGCTCTTTAACTCTAATGATCTCTCTCTAGCTGCTCTTTAACTCTAATGGTCTCTCCCTCTTCAACTCTTAATCCCCCATTATAGGGTGGAGAATATGATTATGACCTCTCTCACACAATCATAAAAACACATCTTCACTTTTATAAGTGAAAAAAAAGTGGACTTGCTTATTTTAGGCTTTTTTATTCACATAGGATGGGAGTTCAATGCCCAACATATCTCTCCCTCACAACTATATGGAGATAACTGCTAACTTGGAGATCTCACAAGTTTCAAACTTCTTATATTATTATTGCCTTGAAGCCTACTTCAAATCTTGCTTTTAACCTGAAAGTCATCATTTTGCTTCATATATATCTCTTCCTCTAAATCACCATGAAGGAAAGTAGTTTTCACGTCCATTTATTCTACCTCCAAATCAAGAGTAACAATTAAACTCAAAACGGCTATAATAGACAACATCTTTACCATAGGTGAGAAAATCTCATTAAAATCAACATTATTTCTTTGTCTAAAGCATTTCACCACTAGTTTGAGTTTATACCTCAAAGATGTGGAATTACTCTCATGCTTCTCCATGAATATCTACTTATTTTCTAAAACTATTTTTCTTAGAAGCAATTTCATCAAGTCATAGTTTGATTATCATACAAAGATGTCATCTTATCTTGTATTGCATCCAACCACTATTATTTTTCTTTGCTCTCCAAGGCCTCTTCAACAAACAAAGGTTCTCCACCTTCAATTAAGGTCACATACTTATCAAAAGAGTACTTGATAAATGGTTTTCTTTGCCTATTAGACTTCCTAAGTTGGGCTTGAGACAGTTTGAGAGTATCATCAAGATTATCATCTTGTGTCATCTTATGTTCCTCTTCAGCATCATCAATAAGAACATTTAAATCTTCTCCAATTATTAATCATTAACATAATCGTGTTGCTTAACATTATGGACATTATTCTCATCAATATTTAAATCATGTATAGGCATATGAATTGGATAAACATCAAACAAATTATTATCTTTCTCAGATGTAGTTTTTTCTATCTCATCAATGCCTTTAATGGTTTGGTCTTTCATAAACTCTACATCACAACTTTTAACAAGTTTATTCTCAACATGATTATACAACATGTAACCATATTTATCCTAACCATAGCCATTAAAAATTCATTGCTTAGTCTTCATGTTCAAATTGGATTTTTCATCCTTCAAAGCATGAACAAAAGTCTTGCAACTGAAGACTCACAAATGATCAAGTGTGACATTTTTATCAAATAAATTTTGTTTGGCACCTCAATATTCAAAACAACTGCAAGACCAAGATTAGTAACATTCATTGTCGTGTATAGTGTCTCAATCCAAAAAATGCTTAAGCAATCTTGCTTCAAAAAGTATAAACCTAACTTTCTCAAGCAATGTCTTGTTCATCATCTTTGCTAAACTATTCAAGTAAAAAATTATAGGAGTCTTTTCATATCTGATACCATACTACTTGTAATTAATAAATATAAAAGGATTCATAATATTCACCACTGTCAGTACCAATGCATTTAAGCTTCTTTCCTAACTATCTTTTAATCAAAGCTGAATATGTTTGAACTTCTCAAATACTTGGTCTTTTGTCTTCAAAGCATAGATCCAAAGCTTCTTGAAACAATCATCAATGAAGGTAACAAAGTAAAGTGTATCACCAAATGATTTTATTTTCAATGGGTGACAAACATCTGAATGCACCAATTCAAACAACTCTAACTTCCTTAAGCAGGGTGCTCTTAAATAATACTTGGGTTTGTTTACAAGTCATGCAATGATGCCTCCATCCATATCTTTGATGAGCTTCCATTTTGCAGAACTAAAGTGGATATCATAACCATTATTATCAAGCATATGTACATAAATCAATTTAAAGCAAACATCTAGAGCATGTTTGAATAATAAAGAAATCAAATCTCTTATACCAACACCTTGTCACCTAAACCATATGAAGATTTGGTTAACCTATAAATTAAGTTTTATTTTTCTTGTTCTTCAGAGCATTCTAGTTGGAGTAACATGTCTCTTGTTCTAATTCTCCATGAAGAAAAGCAACCTTACATTGAATTGTTCAAGTTGTAAATCAAATAGCACACATAACCAACATCATTTTGATAGAGTGAGTCTAACCACTAGAGAAAATATGTCATTGAAATTAAACATTCTTTCTAAGCATATCTTTTAACAATTAATCTTGTACAATGTTTCATTTTATCATTACCATCTCATTTGATCTTATAAACACATTTGTTTCCAATAGATTTTTTTACCTATACTATCATTCATTTTTAGTTTGATAGCACCAATTCCAATAATTTCTAAAGCATAATCATTTTCCATGAACACAAAGTTTTTTGAGAAACCAAAACTTGTCAAGGAATTGCAGGCTCAATCAAATCTCGAAACATGAATAAGTCAATTTTTACCTTTAGAACAAATGATTGCTTTGATATATAAGATATATCAATTATTTGAGGTACTTGCAACTTATTTTTACGAGGTTGTTGCTTAAGAGTTCTTTTTATACTTTTTTTTGTTTACCAATAATATTTCTTGTAGTTAATTAATCATCTTAATTACCAAATATGTTCATCACACAAAATTCATCAAAGATTAAAGGTTTTCCATCATCAACACAAGAGAGATTGTTAAAGCTAAAGAAGAATCCCTCCAAGACTGAAAGTCTTAATGTATTTTGATGATTGAAAATCATAAAGTCTTAGATAAATTTTATACTATATTTGATAAGTTTGTTGAAGGATTTTAGCATAAGTAATCATTTGTAAGATGATTCAAAAGAACATATGATCTAAAAGTATATAATAAAGGAATGATGACTTACAAAAGAGACCATAACAATCATTTATCTTAAACTAATGATATGAGTCAAATAAAGAACAAAAGCAAGAAGTTAAGCAAGAAAACAAACAAATTCTCAAGAAGAGTAAAATCGAACTTATTTAGTAAAGATAAATGTTTCTTTCTACTCATCTTTACAACTTGCACTAAAATGACAAAAGAACAAACGAAAGAAAACCAAAAACATTTTTTATACAGTAAAAGACCTATACTCATAAAAAAAAAAAATCTCCAATCAAATAAATAATTGAATATATCTAACATAAATTATCAAGTTTAAGGCTGTTTATAACAAGACACACATCAATATAGAAGATAAGAGATTGTAATATGTAAAATTCATACCATTAAAAAATTAAGTATTCTAAGTACAAATTGTGTTTTCTACCTAAAAAGATGTAAATAACATATGGGAGTATGATTTATACATTTGGTAGAATTTTGGATAAATAAAATATAAAAAAAAAAAACTTGTGCAATAATATTTAGGTGAAAAATAGATAATATGTATATTCAAGTTGAATAATAAAATTTTTAACTAAAATGAAGTTAGACATAATCTTATTATTTTTAAACGTACTAGTATGAATTATTGTGTAATCTTTTTGCCCTCAATCATTTTACAAATATCCTTTTTCAATTAAAAAAAATACATCTTACTGCTTTAAACGTCAACTAAAGTATAAAATTCATAAGTTTTTGAGAATTCAGCCCTCCCATCTTCTATTTTCTTATTCTCAACTTTAGACCTCATTATTAAATTTAAGAGAACTCCGCTAAACTGCCTCTGAGGCTTGTATAACATTATTAGGAAATCTCAACATCCTTCAGTGACTACATTAGAATAATTTTCATGTGCGAGTCATGCAGCTTCGAATTGGAAGGGATTCTCTTTTTTCACTACACGAATCCTCCAAGACTAAATAGCAAATATTATCAGAATGTTAAATTTTCTTGAATCTATTTTGTGTAAACATGACCTTATTTATTTTAAATGTTACATATATCATCAACATTTCTCATTTGACATTTACCGTTTTCAAAACATTTTAAATGTTTTCTTTTTTTTTTTTTGTAATATTTCATTAACTGCCTTAAATGCTTCTTTCATCAAAGGGACCCAAACGAACTTGCTAATTTACGAGAGACTAATTCAGGGAACTTCAATTTTTTTTACCTAAAAGGTACAGTACGAAACAGTACATTATCAACACTAAACCCTCAATACGGGAAATTTGAAGTCCCAACTCAATACAGGAACATGAATTGGTCACCGTCGTTGCAGTGTGTTGTTTCAAACCTCAATTCTACATCCACAAATTAAACTAGGGATGTGAAAAAAGGTGAATATAAAACTTATCCACAGGAATAATAGCTCCGACTTCAAATCACGACGGGCTGCAAAATATCGTCCTTCATAGATGGTGGGAAAAAAATTAAAATGAAAAGAAACAATGGAGGCTTCACAATTTACAAGAATGAAGATTCCCATGGTGTAGAGACTGCGATCAAGTATGAAATGTCCTGTGTTCACCAACTAGGGTGGACAATCTCCCACCCTATAAAAAGAAAAGAAAAGATCAAGATACAATCAAAGGTAAACTAGATATTACTCTGTCACTTCATCTCATGTTGTTAACTTGCTAGCTTTCATTGATATTAAAAGATATATGACTAACGTTACAAGATAAAAACGGTCCCCACTCCCCAACAAAAGAAAATGGTACGGGAGGAACTGCGGTCAGGTCTTGTACCAACAACCCACTAACTTGTTCCAATGGAATCCCTGCATGCAATGGTAGACGGTTCTCATCAATTTCGAATTCAATATGACTTTGAAGAAACAAAACATGCACAAAATACCGCCGATTAACCCCATTAATTTTTCATAGCCCAAAAATAATTTTCTTCATGAAATACAACCATCAAGCAAGACCAGTTCTTCATGAAAATGTTGCCAACAAGCTTCCATACAATGATCAGCAAATACTTATTGCTACCACATCATCCTTGTAATCATATTCTCAATAATAATAAAAAAAAAAAGTATTTATAAAACATGTTACAATGGTGGCAGTGTCTCAGCCTCCTTTTTTTACATTTTTTTCCATTCCTTCCCCTTTGCCAGCCTACACTGGGTTATTCTTGTCCCTGCAATAGCGTTTAATTTACCATTTAAGCCTAACTGACAAATGATTGTAGCTTACCTAGTCAAGCTTCTTTCCCTGGACTACTATCATTGTTAACACCATCAGAAAGGTGAACCCATAAGCTTTGACTTCTTTCAACTCCATTTTCCCAGGTTTGTTGTCTTACGCTCCTATCATTGGTGTCACCACCATCAGAAAATTGGGCCCACACACTTCGGCATTTTCCTTCTCCACTAAATTCCTCCTCGCATCCTGCCACAGTCTTCAGCAATTCTGATTGCAGCAATGGACAGTTGTCCTTAAGATACTCAAAACCATCAGATTGCATCACAGCTGCAGCAGACAGAATAAAGAAATGATATGAGAATCAACTATTATATATCTGAGGTCCACCTGATTGTTTAATGATGTTTTGACTATTACTGACAACGTAAATCATAGAAGACAACCCAGAACTGTATACAGGATGAGATGTCAATTATTCATTGGAAAATATAGAAAGGACAAATTGATATGTATGCAAACAGATAAGTACGATTAGTTATAGTAACCACAGAGCAAACATAACCATGGTGGCTGAGTCAACATTCTTTCTTCAACCCATTTTATGAATTATACATCTTTATTAGATCTATAAGAAAGCTGAGGTGACCACCAATTAAATTCAGAATAAAAAGTATGAGGTGAAAATGGAAGAAAGCTCAAGGCAGTTTTTTCCACATGAACTTCCAAAGGTAGAACACTGAAAAGAAGTGGGAAAAGAAAGACATAGATATTAGAAACTAAATATTAGTGCCTCTATAATACTTTCTCACTGCAGGAAGGGTCCAAATATGTCAGTTCATTCAACTCAAAAAGATGTGGGAATAATAGAATCCCCCAAAATGTAAAGAGCTGTTTGGTTTAGGAAACATTTTCTATACCTGTTTTCACTTTTAATTACAAAACTAATACTTAGCTTTCATTTTGTTTCCTGTTAGCAAAATTTTGTACAAGAAACACTGAAAACAATCTATTTTCATTGTTTTATGTACAATCTTCAAAAACAAGAAACATAATGAAAACAAGATAACAGTTTTGTAATCAAAGGTGAAAATAGAAAATGAAAAGAAAAAACATTTTCTAAGTAAACAGCCCCTAAAAATCTTATTTCTCTAGAAAGGATATTTCTTCCCCAATTGTTGCAAAAACAAAGGAAAAAAAAACTTAAAGTATAGTTATTTATCAATCCCAGCAATTAGGCCAGAAATGTAGCCAGTCACAAATAAAATAACATCAAGGATAGGCAGAGCAGAACAGATGAGGGTTTGTCTCTTTTCACTCCTTCCATTTATTACACTAAAAAGTAAAAATATTTACGTATTTCAAAGATTGACAGTCTTTATTTCTGGATACAATCCTTACATATAAAAGTGGCTTAATCAACATGCAAGATAAAAGGTGATGTTTCACATGTTCTTAATACTAATACTAAGAATTATAGTTTATTTCCATACAACCAAGTCAGCCAGTGGTGGAAAACATATTACAGTAACGAAGATTTTTCATCAGCATAAGAATGAAAACAGATTAACAGAACAATCAGCTTTTTCATGTATAACATTTCAAATGTGATCTATAGTACATGTTAGTAGTTTTATATTAAGTTTTTGTATTATATCTAAATTTTCACATGCTAAAGAGAACATGTAAGAAAGAAAAGTCATTTATGCACACCGGAAGCCTCATTATAAGTGAAGTCCTGACAAGTTTATGGTTAGAAACTAAGTAGATGGCCAGAAAGCAAAGAAAAAGAAAACAATGTAGGTATGGTCCAGTTGTTAGTCAAATAACACAAAATATAACTGAATATTATACTCAATACTGCAGATACCAAAATGATGAGAATATATTAAAAGTATAACCTCAAAACTTAAGTAGCTTACTACGAATTCAAATGAAGACCTGGGTGGAAAAATTAAGCAGGAAAACTCACCAACAAGGTTTTCAGCAGAAAATTGTAGACAGATGGACTTCAATTCTGAAGCACGATAACGATCAGCAAGAACTAGAATATAGGCAACAGAATCTATAGATATGTCTTTGCAAAGTACAGACTCGCACATGAGCTTAAGTCTTGGCAAACCATACTTTTCTGCAGCAGCTAATAACTTTGCTGCAAATGATTCAGATACTGAAGACAGGAAAGATGAACGTGACATGAAGAGCTCTTCATCATCTATAAGAGTGTCTCTATAAATAAAATGAAGCAAAGCCTGCTCAACAGTAAGACTCACAAAACATTAGATAACCGAGTAAATGATATGCTACACTGAAACTGAATTAATTAACATGTATGTTGCATGGAACAAAAACAACTGCAAAAGGATAGAGAAAAAAAGGGGGGCATGTTTAAGGAAAGTGCTACCTTGAAAACCTTAGGTTCCATGTCAGTAACAACTATGTCATGATCATCTTCCTCCATCCCATTGAAAAACTCAGTTTCAAATGCAGTTGACCGTGCAGCCAAAACAAGCTTATGTGCATGAAACCTTTCTCCATCAACAGAGAAAGTAACATCAGATCCTTCCTCATTCTCTAATAGCATGCCAAAATGTGCTCCAATATCAGAATCAGGAACCTGGATTGTGTTTAATTTAGAACAATCTATGGAAGACACCACAACCCCAACAGTGCAGTTTATCTTCAAGCAGTCATCCTTGAGGAACGTCGATGCCTCAAGTTGAGCCCGTTTAAAAAAACGCTTATACCCCCTAACATACAAGAACAGCACATCATAATCACTAGCTTTTCTTTGGAGTGTTACAATAAGCAAGCCAACATCTCTTATAGGCAAAACCATAAGGAAAGAACACACATCTAGCTTCTTGTTCGCAAAAGGTGTTATATAAACGGGTTAAAAGATAGTAGTTAAAATTGAAATAAGTGTAGAGCGTAAGGATAAGCGAGTGTGTATATCAATCTAAACTCCATTTGCACACTTCACAAAACAGTTTTTGTGAGAATGAAAAAAAAAAAAGTTCAATTCTCTGGTAACGGATTTGTGCTTCAACTTTAACATCAACTAAAACAGGTCAATAGTCATGCACCACATTAAAACAATTGCAATTTTGACATCAGTTAAAAATATTAGAATAAACCTAATTTGTCAGTAAACCATTAATTGAATTTAAAGCATGTCATAATCTTAACCAACTAAAATCCAACGCTACAACACTTCACATACAAGCCCGTTCTAGAAGATTAAACTTTAACCAAAACATTAAGATCAAAAAACGAATGAACCGAAAACATAAACCCTAAACCTAAAAGAGAAATTAGAAGAAACAGAAACTAACCACATGCTGCCTCGGTATTTGAGAGTGTAGGGTCCGCTCTCAAGAGAACGATCGAAGTGGCTATGAACCTTGTGTTTGCCGTTACCGCTCTGATCAAGCAAGGTGAGTTCGAAGAGTGCGCGAACATCGGTGCCTTCAGAAGCGAGAGCGATGAAGACGGAGACATACGCGGAGTTATCTTCGGGGTTCTTGCCGTCAGGATAGAAGTAGATGGCCCACTGGTAATCTCCGACGGTGAAGGTTTCGCTGGCGATGTGTTTTCCGACTCCGATTCCCTTCGCCAACGAGTATCCCTTGATAACGAACTTGTGCGAACCGTTCACCGTCTCCGTCACCGACCGCGAGCTCGTACGAGACGCCAGAATGCTCCCACTCGCCCCCGAGTTGTACATTTCACGCGCGCGCTGATCGATTAGAGAGATCTCTATGTTGTTGCGAGCATGTGCGCGTGTTTGTGTGCGAGTGTGTTAGGTTTTTCTCGATAAACGGGATTTTCCCTGAAAGCGAAGGAAAATAATGGATCTGCTTCTTCTTCTTCTTCCGTTAGCTCGAAACGAATCTAATCCACTTCGGTCTCCCTTTCTTTCTCTCTTTCTTTGTTTCAGCTTCTTTATTCAATAAAAAGATTGAAAGAAAGTGAAATTTAATATAATCTGATTATTTTTATTTATTTATTTATTTATTTTACGTTGATCTGATTTTGAGGTTTCGGTACGCCTGAGACAACCCGGTTTTCTTCCCGATTATTATCATTCATTTCCACGTCAAATGGGACCGTTGTGCTCCATCATACGGTTTTTGTTACGATTCAATATATTTTTAGGTATATGTTTTTAGCACATGCGATTCAATTTGCTTTCATTTCTATTCAAAATATTATTCAAATTAAACTTAAAAATAACGAGCAATTCGATTTAAATATAATATAAAAATAAATTAATATTTTACAATTTAATCTAGATTGGTTTTTTTAGTTTTTAATATTTAATTATTTTTATTTTTCAAAGATTTATATATTATCGTATAATTTTTAATTTAATCTTTAATCAATCTTGAGAAATAAAGCAGTAGTTAACTACTATTTTAATCGATTGTTACGCTGTACGTCTTATAATTAAAATTGATTAAAAAATATTAAAGTTATTATTTAATTATTATTGTTATTTTATATAAATTTTATTATAAATATTTATTTTATATTTTTAAAATTTATCTTTTTTATTTAAAATTTAGAGCTTATTTTTCAGAGTCTTATTTCTTAATACTAAATATGTGAATTAATTTATAAGAAATTGTTTGAATTTAACATGTGACCTAGAGTTTAAAGATAATAGTTTTACTTGATTGAATAAGATTATTTTTAGTGAAAAATATTTAGTCTAGACTAAAAAGAGACTTACCTCTTTATTTAATGATATTAATATATATTTATTATTCATATTTAGTTAAATTTTTTTACATTATACAATAAAGATAAAATTAATATTTTCATCTTTTAACTTAAAAATAAATTTTAATTTTATCTTTTAACTTTTAACTTTTTTTCACTTTAATTTTCTAACTTATAAAAATATTTTAATTAAATTCTTTTTTATTAAAAATCTTAATTCTATAAACAATTTTTATAAATTTTATACTACATGTATTGTATGAAAAATACTGTTCATGATCTTTCTCTTACCTTATTTTTAGTATCTCTTCCCCTTCTTGCCACCAACATCTTCCATAGGAGAACCCAAGAAAAAGTGGTGAAAATCTGTGGCAACACTTCGATTTGTTGTTTCACAAATCACAAGCCATGATGGATGTTCAAACAACCTCAACAACATTGAGCTGTTGACCATCTTGCATAGACTTTACCTATCTCGCCGTTGGAGATTCTAGTGTATTGCTTTTATATTCAATTGACGCTTCATCCCGTTTTAGTAACCATCTCTTCTCATATCATAGTTAAAAAAAATTTCTTCAGACATCTATAATCTCCTTAGGAAGGATTGGGAAGTCAGCCTCTAATACCTATTAAAAAGTGTTTGATTTAAAGAAAAAAACTAATTTTACGGAGAGCAGAAGAGAGAAAAACCCTAACTACTCTATTCTATCCTTATATAACAGAATAAAAAAGAGTCAACACTGAACTATTTATTAGGAACACGAGGACATCAGTGGCAACAACTCTCTCTGCCGGTAATAACCCAAAACAGAACAATCAATATTGCATACATAACTCATCAACTTCCTATTCTCTTCCCCGGAGGTATTCATTTTTGCCATAAGAAACGGCAGAAACAACTAATTCTACAACTGTGTTCCTCACGGCTGCCAAGAATTAACTAATAAAATGACCATGAATGATATATGTTAGCTATAAAATGATTCAGTGCAGCAGTAACAACCTCCAAAGATACAAAAAGCAGTTACTTAGATTTCTTTTGTAGTTCAGAAACCCTTTGACCCATAATTTTACAAACAGCTTCATCTTTTGACTGAAGAAGTTTTAATGCAGGGTGAACTTTGAGATCTCCCATGACCACCTTCTGCCCTACATCTAACTCACTTAAATCCACATCAATATATGGGGGAATAATGTCTGCAGGGCATAGGTACTTCACAGTCCTTTTGATGGTATTCAAAGAAGCACCTGCCAAATTTGTAAAGTGATGAGTATTTTTGTAAATAATCCACAAAACAGAATGTTTTGTCATAAAGTTATTTTTCAAGACATTAATATCCATACATCCAGGAACCACAAATGAAATCAGAGAAGTAGGTGTGTAAACTCAAATTATTTGACAGAACTATTCTTCTATCCTTGTGGGGTACTTTAATAAGACAACATTTTAATCTGTGTTAAATATACAAATTACACAAGGATCTTGAGAGTTTCATACGCAATTCATATTCTCAAGTCTCAACCATAGTCATTCTGATGCAATAAGCCTTCATTCAAAAGTTTAAAATAAATAGGTATAATTGCCCAGAGGATCCAAATTGTTCTTAAATCAGGAGAGTAAACATTTAAACAAGTATTTATCAGTTGAACTACTATGACTAACAGAAGATTGATTTTGCTTTTTAAAACAAAAAATAATTAACGAATCCTTAGTAAGAACACAAGTCAATTAAGTTATCACAAAGGAAGTAAAGGAGAACACAAGCAAGAAGAAAAGAAGGATTATTTGACATGTTTAGTAGGGCATAGTAGTCAATCCTGGATAACAATGCGATGCGACTGACTCCAACGATGCTACAGGGGATAAGGGATAGCAGGATGACCATTATTCTGAAGTTTTAAATATATCTAATATAAATGAAGCTACACACATATATATGCTGAAAAATACAAAATTAATACACAGATTAAAGACATGTGCATAATTAATGAACAAAAGTGAAAGTTAATATCAGAGGTTGTTAATATCAACAAAATAATGTGCATAATAACATGCCAAATGTTAATATCAACAAAATAAAGGAACCAAACAGAGGTTGTTCCCCATAACTGATTGGGGGAGCAGTCATTGCTTCTATATTATGCCTTCAGATTTGGAACAAAACAGAGGAAAAACTCAAAATAGAGAAGGAAATAAATAATAAATAGTTAAGGGAAATAGAAAACAGAGTGTTCGGTGACTGGAAAATGTTTGAGTCACGTTGGAAACTTCATCGAAGATGAAGATGATGACTGGAAAATATTTGGTCTCGTCATAAGCTTCACCAAAGATGAAGAAGACAACAAGAAGTTAGTTGGAAATGATGACACTCGATGTTGCACCAGAAAAGCAAGAGAAACAGAAAGCATGTCACACCAGAAAAGCAAGAGAAACAGAATGGGAGGGAAAAGTTAGGGCTTGATGTCAAAGGAGAAGATCAACTATGTAAAAGAGGGGGTGAAATCCCAAGATTGCCCCTCTTAAAAGGTATCCAATGTTCAAAAAGGCAGGGTAAAATTTGTTTTCAGCTTTGCATGGAATAGCAGTCACGATGGCTGCATTTTCACTTTTTTGACGCGATTCATGGCACGACGGCTGGTACATCAAAATGCAATGATTGGAAAATAGTGGCAAGGTGACACTCCACTCCGCACTGCTGCGATAGCGGCCACTATGGCCACTAGTGACTACTATGTAGTAGGGTAACTCAACACAACCTTGATCATTGTGGAAATTGAGATATAAAAAGGGAAATAGTGCTTGAAGTTACCTACCTAAACTATTACAAAAATTTACATTTTTTAAAGGGTCATGCTAGTGAGTACCTTGAGGGCATCAGTTAAAGAATCAATGAATAGAAAGTTTGTATTGAAAATCATGATGGAGATACATTAGCCAACCTCGCATGGTAGGATAAGGCTTTTTTTGTTGCATGATGGGTATACATGGAAAATCACAGTGGATGTGCATAGATAATGGTTTTCCATAAGATCGTTTCACTTTTAATTCCTTAAGCAATGTTCAAAGTGGACTTACCAGCATTCTCCTATTTTCAAAGACCAAATGGCAATATTATTGTAGCAAAGTGCATTCAAATTACAACAGCATTTACTATGAAGAACTAAATGACATAAAGAGTGGCCACTTTACCTTATATGGACATTTTACAGGATAAACTTCAAAATAGCTCTCCTTAAATAGCATTTACTTCAGTAATGGTATACCTTGTAAACTGGTAGTCATGGGTTTCAGACAGAGATAACCTCTACACTCATGGGAAGTTTATGTACACCTAACTCTCCCAAGACCCGAAAATGGTGGGAGCATCATGCACTGGACTATCCCTTTTTAGAGTGCCATTGAAACTTTTTTTGTTTGGTTAATAAAACTCAAGTCTTAGACCTATTTATCCACCAAATACCAATGATCATCATCAAAAAGACTATTATTCATAACACTTTGCCCCGCTTTGTTATGCTTAGTCAGTCACATGAGATAAATCATGACTTGAAATTCTCACACAAAAATAAATTACATTGCATTCACTATCTAGGGTGCATTAAGTAAGGCGATTATTCAATAAGTTCTTATTGTATAAAGGATTTATACCATAAATTTGATCATGGACTTTATTGACAGGAGCTGAAAACAACTTATTTTGATAAATTATATAATGAAACTCAATAAAATAAGCTGAAAAAACTTAATAGTAAGAAGTTATTTTTATAAGCTCTCTATGAACTCCTCCAAACACACCCGTGAGCATAAGTCAACCTGTACAGACCTGCAGACTTTCCTGCTAATTTTTAATGCTAAGCTGATAGAATTTGGCTAAGTTATTTTTATAAGCTCTCTATTGATTATTGGGTTTATAAATATCGTACGACACATTAAGCTAAAGCTTATCTCTTTCTTGCCTCCAAAAGTTATACTGATGAGATAAACGAATCCAACAGAATATTTACAAGAACATTCCAACAAAATGAAGTTAAGGCATTGGAAAGGTGCAAACCTTTCTTGAGTCCAGGCGAAACATCTTCTCCTCTGTATACAAGAGGAACGTCAACTTTCAACAAAGCATGTGATGGAGCCCTTATGAAGGTGACATTTAACGGTGCGTCTGAACCAGCTTTCAAATGAATCTGTCAAGTTTTCAAGAGAAGAACACTCGTTAAGATATAAAATCAAAATAACATAACATAACACGACTTAGAAAGAGGCGTAGAAATGGAATGTGAGAGACCTTGCGAGGCAAAACGCGAACACTCTCGACGACGTCGTCGATGTCAAATTGGGAGCGAACCTCGAGATGGAAGAGGCGAGAGAGGAAGAAGGAGCGACCAAGGTGGTTCACTAGTTTTCTGATCTGATCGGAGCGAACGGAGATGAGACGCTTGTTGCCGCCGTGTTGTCCGTCCTCTTGCTCGAAAACGATGCTCGGCACGCGCCCTGCCCTACGCTCCTTCTCCGAGATGTTCTTCCCCGAGTCAATGCGAGGGATAGCGAGGATCGTCTCGTCGTACTTGGGATTGGGACGAGGAAACCCTTCCAGGTACGTTAACGGCTCAGCCTCGGGAGGGTGAAGGATGGCGGCGGAGGCGGAATGGGAGAAGAGGCGGTGATGCAGAGAGACTCTGGTGAATATGTGGCGGGGGAGATACATGGTTTGGGCTTTCAGGGGTGAATGAAGGGTTAAGAGGGGTTTTGGGTTGGGACGATGGAAATAGAATAAATGAGGAGAGGGTTGAATGAAGCAGCCCAGTTGCCTCACTGCTCAGTGTTCACTCCCCTGCCAATTACCAAACGAAATGGAAATTTTCTCACGTGACATGCACGTGACCTTCGATTTTATAGTATCTTCTTTAAGCAATTCTTTTCACTTGATAACTTCTATCCATTTTTAATTTGGAAAAGGAAAATATGTATATAGGATGACTAAAATATTTCCCTCCATTCTGTATTAAAATTGTTCATTAATTTATATTGCATAGAGATAGTGTGTTTCGTGTTATGCAACATAGACAAGTGTATGATTCAATCAAATACTTGCTCAAATACTATGTTGCTGTTCATTAATCTATACAGTCGTGTTATGCCACATAAACATAAACATATGTGTGATTCAATGAGAGACGTGTTCAAATATTGATGTGCTATTGTTTATGTAGCAGTAATAGTTTATATGACTAATTTAGTTAAAGACAAATTAGATTATTTCCATAAATCATTGCAATTAGTTACTTTTCTCCTTTTCATATTAGTTATTATTTTGGTATGCTTTTTATTTATAAAAAAATTAGTTACAAATTTTAAAATCAAAGAAAAATATTTCTTAAAATATTTAAATATATGTTTAAAACGTACAAAATGAAAAATAAATAGATATTATTTTATAATAAAAAATAAATGTTAAATAGTTAAATAAAAATAATACGGATATTTCCGTAACCTGCCGCGTGTAAAATATACGATAATCACTTTTGCATTGGAATAAAATATCTAAAAAATCTACTATAATAAACTAATGTAGTAAAAATCTATTATTATCAATTTTTTTGATACAATAAAAATCTACTATAATCAATTTCTGTATTACAATAAAAATCTACTGTAATCAACTTTTATAATCTACTATAATCAACTTTTATAAGATCATTAGTTCAGAATGTAGAACTAAGAAAATCAATCAATTTTCTGTATAAAAATTAAAAAAATAAAAATCAATTTAACTCAACTTTTATTGTATACAAGATCAAAATATTTTTGTAAACAAATCTTGACTAATGCATATACATAATCTTATTTTTTAAATTTTATTTATGTTAAAACGTTTAAAATTAATGTCCAACGAGCATTTTTTTTATGTTAAAACTTAATTAATAATACTACCTAGGCTTGTTATCTAAGAACTTTTTTAAAAATACTGTATCGAAAGAAACATAGGAATTTATCGCTTAGGAGTTTATCGCTAAGCATTTGACCAAATAAAATCATCCAGTTCCTATAGAACCTATCACTAAAATAAATAATATCCTTAAGGGGGTAGGGCTATGCCGAACAAAAAGAATTTTATATGAAATGAGAAATGAAAACTATTAGCCCCCGATAGGGATCCAGGGACAAAGATAAAGTGACTTCAATGCAGAATATATGTCATGTTCTCAATATTTCTTGTCAAAGTCACTTGACAAAAGCAATTAAAATCCAACAGAAGGATGTAAGGAGCAATAAGAACCACAAAATACAAAACTGTAAGTAACATAAGGCAACAAAAAAATGGCTAAATTCGTATGCTAAAAAAAATTTGGCAAGATTGCCCAAGCTTGCAGTTTGAAAAATTCAGGCAAACTATTATTACTACAACTATCTACATGCTGGCTACAATAATCAAACCTTGATTCCTACCTAATTACATTCTTGTCACTGCTCCCTAAAAATTTCAGCTGGTTAGTACATTCTAATTCATACTCAAATCACTGCCAATTAAAAAGTCGAAATCCACTTCCACTTCCCACATCCGTAGAATCCGATTCACTTCCCATTGCCTCGTCTGAATTTTCACTTGGAAGGACTTTTATCCGGTCTGCATGCTCAATGATCCAGTTAGTGAATTCTGGAGAAGCTGCCCACTCTGTTAGAGCCTGCTTAGTGGATTCTCTTGTGAATTCATCCCACTCTTTCTTTGTGAACTTCTTTCTGTTGCGGGTCTTGTGGAAGATTGAATAGTAATCCTGCCCTATTTGAGTCCCAGAAGATTGTGGTGAAATCCCAGAAGATGGTGATACAACACCTGAAACAGACAAATGATTAAGATAACATTATTCACAGCATTCTTATTGCAAGAAAAATAATTCTCCTGAAATTTCCAACGTGTGAATAATAGTGTAAAATCCCAAAATGACACGTATTTTAGAATTTAGATAACTTTGCCAAAGATAATTAAAATAAAAAGTCAAGCAAAGCACGTGCATCTGTTCAGACTTTGGAGTGTGGGGCCCTTTTTGAAAACACAATTCAGTGCAGAAAATAAAAAGATCCAGCACTGAAATGGATTTTGTGGTGTTTGTTTAATGCATGCCAAGAATGAAATAACTGAAAATGCAAAAAAATCAGCATATAACTCACAAGAGATTACTATGTACTCAGAAACAACTAAGGCCAAAGAATTTCCAACAAATTCAAAAATGGAAAACAAAATTTAGAAATTCAAAAATCTTGGTTGGCAATATGGGCGTGTTTTTGGGTTAGTAACTTAATTGAGTGTTTATTCAATAAATTCCTATCAAAATAGAGCTCATGGAATAAATTTGAGCATGAAACTTAATAGAACAAGCTAAAAGAAGCTTGTAGGAGTCATAAGTTATTTTTGTAAGTTTTTCCAAACACTCCCTTCACACTAATCATATATAAAAAAAGGATGGAACATGAATATACCTCTCACAGGAGAGTCAGACCAAGCTGATCTTTTAGGGCTATTCCAAATTTTTTCTCCCGGGCTATTACGAACTTTTCCTTTAGGGGTTGACTTGCTAAGGAATTCAGCCCGACCACGTGTTCCTCTCACCCATTGCAGTGAATAATTGTCGTTTCCTGAGGCTTCATACCTTCATGAAATCATAATGGCATATTTATATTTAGAAGTGAAAAGGTAGAAGCATTGAATGAATTATCCTTGACAAACAATGACATAGAAAATGACAGTACAATAAAACCAGTTCACGTTTGTAGATTCCACTTTGTCTTAGTTCTTTTACAACGTAAAATGAACAAATTATATACAATGTTAAACCATCTAGACAGTGATCATTTCCTACAATATGACTCTATGACCTAAATTCTACAAAGATAAGTATAAAATTCATGAAAATATCCAAAATGCCTTGTTAGCAAGTTAGCATCATGTCAATCATCTCATCTAATGTTCCTTGGAAAAAACTACCATAACCATTCAGAAGCAGAACAATGCCATTGCTTAAAAGTGAAGGATGAAGAAACATTCAGGTTAGTTGATAGAATAAATTGAATAAAACCATGCACATAGGGTAAACATATCCAGTAAAAATGACTTTATAAAATAGAGCAGACAGAGAAGTCATACTTACCATCCATGAAGCCATTTTATTGAAGAAATAAGTTTGCAAACAGCTCCACAGGAGACCAAGGCTCCAATTGCTAGAGGAGGATCAAGTGTGCTCTGATGGAGAAATGGAAATCAGAATAAATAGGGAAATAAACAGTGTGTCCCTGAAATAGTAGTATGTAACAGACCAAAATGGCTCGGCCACACATCACTACAGGAAGGTATGAATTAACAAAGAAGTTAAATTCCAATCGATAAATGGCCAGAACCAACTCAACTAATCATGGAACCAACAGATAACTTCACTATCAAAAACAGGCAAATAAACAACAATGGAAATTGTACCAAAACATCCCACTTTATAGAAAAATATTATCAAGCTATGCCACTTTCAAAAATTGTAACAATCTAGGCTGTTTCTTATTATTAAATTTTATCAATGCAGACATTTATAAAAAAAACCCATTTTTACATTTTATATTTAACTTCATTTTCACTGGTTTCAT
Organism: Abrus pulchellus subsp. cantoniensis; assembly: GCA_024086825.1. Lineage (NCBI taxonomy): Eukaryota > Viridiplantae > Streptophyta > Magnoliopsida > Fabales > Fabaceae > Abrus > Abrus pulchellus. The sequence goes on from CM044050.1 coordinate 14,717,487, forward strand.
TTCTCAAAATACTTGGTTCATTTTTGTGCTATATTTCAATAATTGTTGAATAAAGGAACAAATACGTCTTACAGTTTTTATTTTATTTTTTATTAATTTCTCTATCTATTTTTATATTTTTATCTGTTTATGCTAAAAATATATTGTAACTTTTACTGTTTTTTACCTGAATGAACAAATTGAACAACTCCAAAAGCCAAATATTGAAATTTCTATTGATTTATTAAGTTTACTTTATGTCGTAAATTTGAAAATATACCAAACTGATGCTTTAAAATATATTTTCATAAATTAAAATAAAAAGTAGAATACAAGATGCAAACCTGCAAAATGAAAGCGGTTCCAACAATGCGCATTGCCCATTTCACAAATTGAGCAACCCCAGCATCAACACTACCATCTTCTTTCGAAATAACAAACCTCCTAACAATCCAGTAGCCTAGAGCAGCTCCAGCCAAGATGATGCCCAGTAGTACAAAAATAGCAACCTGAAAAGTATTGAGGAAACAAGCATATTTTATGAAAGAGGATTGAAGATATGTCTGATAGACAAGCTAAATCCCATAGGACAGGAAACAGTTGATTATATATGTCCGACAGACATGCAATGAGGCCAACATTCAAGAATTAGGTAGCCGAAATAAATGAAGGAAACACAAAAAGGTAAAAAGGAAGTGTGTAAAGTGGTAATAGCTAGAGGGTAACAACATATCAGGGACTAACCATTTGTGAATGACAGTTGGAGCAAGTATCAGGGTAAGGAGTCTATATAGAAAGGGTGAGATCGCTCCATAAAATCATATTATTATACTTGAAAAGAAGAAGTCATTTCCATTCCTTTAGCAGCTATTCTCAGTTGACCACATATTTTTTGCTGACCCAAAGAGAAACAAATAAAATGTACCAAAAGCGATTCTAAACGAACAAAAATGCTATCTCATTATGAGCCTTTTGTTTCAACTTTTTTATGAAAAAACCATTTTTTATTTTGAAAAAAATAAATGTTTAAGAAAAAATAAAATTATAACCACCACCTAAAATAAAAAAACTTTTTCATAATTTTCCAAACAAAAAATGGCTTGCCCTTTTAATAAAATCTCTAAAAGTAGATCAACTTTTTAAAAGCTTAAACAAGCGGGCCATATAATTCAAAAGATCAGAACAAGGTGGAGGAAGAAATTAAGTCATATATTGACTGGAAAACAAAATGTTTCAAACGTGTCCCAAAATGATAACTCATCATACACAAGAAATATGTAGATGGATCTGAGGAAAAAGCTAAGAAAAGGATTTGAAATCCAGAAGGGTAAATAGAAGTTAACCATTCAGCATGCATTGTATTATGGACTAAGTTATCTAAAAATGGAAATAAACTGGTATACTTACTGGATTGTGCATCTCTTCATTCAACCCAAAACTCTGAAGAATTGAATTTACGATCAAAGAGAATTGGTGCAAAATAAATGACCCAGCTCCAAGCTGAAACAGCACACAGTAATAATATTAAGAGTGATAATCTTTGCATGAAACATGAACTTATAAGTGAACGTTGGGAAAAAAATTTAATCAAAACTCACCACTGATCCATATATGGTAAGGTAAAATATATTTTTTCTTCCAGTTGGCAATAACTTCATGCCCTATATCATAATTAAAAGAAATTAGTTGAAAACATGTTAAACAAAATCAAGGAAAATTTGGAAGCAATGAAACAAATGAGATTCATGTATGTATAAGAGTAACTTGTATACCTGAAAAAGAAGGATTATGATGACAAGAAAGATCCCTATAGCCATTGAACTGCTGTAATAAAACGGAACCCAACTGCTAATAATTGGAGCTACAAGTAGCAGTAATGAACCCAGTGCAAGACAAATGAGGCGCCATTTCTGAAAATCTGCAATTTTTTTGTATAACATATATAAGTTAGCACCAAAGATTTTAAAAAACACAGAGAAGAGACAACAAAAGAACAATTTTCCCCTTTTTTAAGATGGAAGAACCTAACCTTCTTCAAGAGCAACGGTAACAGAATCCAATATTTCTCCATTGATTCTCACATCAACATATCTAGTTTCATAAGGTGACATAACAGAACTCCAGATCCCCTTTTGTACACTCCTCCATTCATCCTTTTGACACTGACACCATCCAAGTGTATTATTCCTGCACATACTTTGTAAATAAGAATTGAAAATCTGATAGACATCACAAAAAGTTGAAATTACAAGTGTTTGTGCATGCAGACACGTGCCAAGCATGCACCTGTGAGGAGGAGATGCAGGGGCAGTAAATACATAGAGCAAACTATGGTCAGTATGTCCAAAATGAGTGCTTACCTGTGGAAACAAACCTGAATTTTGTTATGCAACCTCTCTGGGATCGAAACAGATGGAGCCAAAGTAATATGGAATGAATTAGCATAGCTCCCAAGTTTCAACCTAGAGATACCAGATACTCGAATACGCTCACACCGTAAAGTGTCTTTAACCCCTTGAGAAGATGAATGCCCAGAAAGCGGAGGAGGGGAGATATCCAAAACTGGCTTTTCAATATCAACACCTGCAGTAGTAACTAGTAAAATGCTGAGACTCTACTCAAAGGCAAAGAGGATGAACAGAACTTGCAAGAACAAAGTAATTAAATATTCTGGACGCACATTGGGAAAATTAAGCGAACAATTCAGCAGAACAAACAACTACAAAAGGATAAGTGATTCTTATTATTCCATAGGAAACAAGCGAACAACTTGGCAATCTTATTGAACCTTCAAATACAGCAGTTACTGCTGGTAATTGTTCTTTTCTAAAATGAAGTGTTTCAAACTAAAAAAAAATAGATTGCAATCTTATTTCCTTTAACAGGGTATTTATGGATTAGAAAATAACTACATGAGATAGTGCCGCAAGGATAATAAATCAGAATATTGATCAAGAGCATCATGACAACAATGGTCGGCGTTCGAAAAATCCGAGGTTTCCAGTGGAATTTGAAAAGGGTAGAAGAAACCCTAGGGATGATTAACAAGCAATGAGAACTTTCCCACACTAACTAGACATGCATGGTGAGTGGTGAAGTAGGAGTAAGAAAAAGAAGTAGAAGGTGATTCTAGCTAACCTTTGACTGTGATAGGGTTGTGGTGATTGGCGAGTGATGAGGTGAAGAAGAAGAAGAAAAAGAAAAGGAGCGTAGAGGAGAACGATCCCATGACTATGATGGGATACGATTCTCAAATCAAATCAGTACCACAACGCTCTTCGCCTTGTATTCGAGTTTTCCTTTCTTTTGATGAGTAGAGGGCTTGGCCACTCTTTGCCCTCAATTTATATATTTATTATTATTATTTATTTCTTTTTCACAGCGTTGCGTTTTTTTAAGGCAACAGTGCAACACAACAATTTTCATTTACGCGGGGAATTAGTTTTGGAAATGCGTACATTGTGCGGCTTATGTTTATGTACAGTCGTGTCTTTTTCATTCGTTTCAAAATAATTCTCGATAATTAGTTCAAAACATATATTATTACTTTCGTTTTGTTATCTGTTTATTTCAAAGATGACACGTACTGAAACTTATAATTATTTTTTATTTGTAAAAATTATTTTAAACTTTTTAATTTGAATTTTTTGGGGTAATTTATCTTAATATTGTAATTAAAAAATAAATTATTAATTTATGGCTGATTTGAAACAATTTTTCACTCTCGGATTTTTTAGATGACGTGTATTGTAATTTTTAATTATAATATTGTTTTAAATTTTGCCAACTGAATTGTGAAATGTATAAGAATTTGACACGTTTCATGTAAATTAAAGTTTTGTATATTTGATGGCGAAAATTTTTTTTAATATATTTTTAAATTAATTTCGCCACCAGACTAGCGAAACAAATAAGAGGCCCACACGTGTCAACAGATTGTCTAAATTTACCATTTTAGTGATGAAATTATCAAAAAATTGCCCACACTGTTGCAAAACTTACACACTCAAATTACGAAATTTGAACACTATATATACTCCAACCCTCCTCTCATTTTTACCGCAAAAGGGTACATTAGAAAAAAATCAGGTATGTGTTATTTAATAATTTTATTATTTAATTTTGAATGTATGAATTTAGTTATATTTAATTAATGAGTATTGTTTATTTTATTTATGTTAATTATTGAAAAGTTTAAATATTAAATAAAGTTTATTTGTACAAAATGTAGGATGAGTGGAATTGTTATTGTTATATATTGGAATGGTAGAATCTATAAAGGAAATGAAGGAGTAAGTTTTGAAGGAAGTAAAAAAGTAATTCAAATAAAACGAAGAATAAGTTATGAAATATTGAAAAGAAAAATTCATGTGAAACTCAATCTTAATCATAATCAATTGATTTGTAGATTAATTTTTTGTTTTTTGATTGATGAAAATATTAGATAGTATACAGCTTTGGATATATGTGATGATGAAGTAAGTGCATTTCAACAACAATCTATTAGAAATATTATTGAGTTATACGTAGATATTGCTGTTGGTGGAAGTTCATCAATGTCCTTACAGACGATGAATTTAAATTTATCACTTTCACAACAAAATGATAGGACCCTTGTGAGTCGTGATTATAATAAAGGTAAAATTATTTTTGTTCTAATATCTTTTAAGTAATATATGTAATTGATTGAATTAAAACTGATAAATTTGTTGCAATAAAGGAGTTAGGAATGATGCTGATGAAGATAATGAACACTCAGATTATGAGAGTTACACTGATGGAGATGATGAAGCAGAAATTTCGTTAGGCAGTTCTTCTTCTACTGATGTTGAAGGCGAGTTTAATTCCAACTTACATATACAAGTAACCGAAAATGTAAAAGGTAATGTGAAATAATTATAAAGAATTTGTTTTTTATGGTTATTTATTTATATATTAATGATAAATATAATGCAAGAGATACTGTAATTTCTTTTTGGAATGTTACTCCAAAGTATAAGTATATTAATTGGGAATATCCTGATCAAGAAATGAATGAAGAACATCTTTAAGAAGTCAATTCATGGGTTGAAGGAGATCCTTTATTTGTTGGCTTATATTTTGACAGTAAAGAATATATGAAGAATGCATTAAAATATTACGCAATGAAGATTCATCAAAGTTATTTTGTGGCTGAGTCTAAACCAACATGTTTGTACGTTAAATGCTTAAATCATACCTCTAGTTGTCCATGGAGAGTGAGGGCTTCATTGTTGAAGAATTCAAACAAGTGAAAAATTACTAGGTGGGGTGGTTCACATACATGTGTCAATATGAGAATTTCTCAAGATCATCAAAAGTTAGATTCTAATTTAATTTGTTCATGCATTCTTGGTAAGTAAAATATCAAGTTTTTTATTTTATTTTTACAATGACATTGTTATTAACTTGAGAAAATTTATTTTATGTAGGAATGGTGAACGAGGAACCGTCGGTACATATTTCATTGATACAAGAGCGAATATGTGCTCAGTTTGGATATAAAATTTCATATAAAAAAGCTTGGAAGGTGAAGCAAAAAGCCATTGTTAAAGTATTTGGTGATTGGGATGAATCATATGCTACCTTGTCTTGTTGGTTAGAATACATGCAATGATATTCTCCTGGATCTGTTTATAAACTTGAAACAAAAGAGTATGTGGTTGGTCATCAAGTGAATAACAGGTGTAGAGTATTTGAACGACTATTCTGGTCATTCGAACAATGTCATGAGGCTTTTAAATTCTGCAAACCTATATTACAAGTGGATGGGACGTTCTTATATGGTAAGTATCGTCATACGTTGCTCATTGCAACAACTCAAGATGGAAATAATTGTGTTCTTCCAGTAGCTTTTCCAATTGTTGAAGGAGAAACATTGTCAGCATGAGAATGGTTTTTGGCATTGATTCGTTTGCATGTTACCGATAGAGCAGGAATTTGTTTGATATCAGATAGACATCAAAGTATAAAAAGGGTTGTGTCAAATCCACACATTGGGTGGCAACCTCCAAATACGTATCATGTATATTGCATTCGTCATATTGCCAGCAACTTTAATCACTGATTTAAGAATATAGCATTGAAGAAAGAGCTCATCAAATTGGGTATATTTTATTTTTTTATCTAGATTATTGTTAAATTATTAGATATCCATCGAATTCGTGGATAGATCTTTTAATGTTTTGAATGTTGTATATGTAGGTTATACACCATCGAAGGTCATTTTTCAGCAAAAGTTAACTAGATTTCGCAATGAATCTGAAGATATAGAAAGGTGGATTAACAGTATATCAAAAGAGAAATTGGCATTATCTTATGATGATGAAGGACGGCATTATGGACACATGACTACAAATCTTTCAGAATCAGTAAATAAAGTGTTGAAAGGTGCTAGAAACCTGCCCATATGTGCACTAGTTAAAGCCACCTATGGATGATTGGTTGAATATTTTGTGAAGCGTGGAGAAGAGGCCATGTCTGACCTTCGCAATGGAAGCATGTTTTGTTGTAAAGTTATGTAGCAAATTCAAAAAAATCTACAACAAGTTTCATCACACCAAGTTCGTCGGTATGACATACAAAGAAAAAGTTTTGAGATTAAAGAAGCTTTTAATCCAATAACACAAAGGGATGGACACAAATAGACAGTTATATTGGATAGAAGATTCTGCGAATGTGGAAGATTTCAATCTTATCGATTTTCTTGTTCACATGTGATAGCCGCTTGTATAGCCGTGAGTATCGATTTTTGGCAATATGTGGATCCTGTTTATTCAATGCAATATGTTGTAAATGCATATTTCCTACAGTGGAACCCCCTGAGAAATGAATGCAACATCCTTACAAACTACGAATGGAAGTTAGTGCCTGATGTTGACAGAGCAAGAGGTAAAGACTGACCAAAATCAACTCGCATTAGAAATGAAATGGACTGGGTTGAGTCACAAACTAGACAAAGCTTCATCATTGTCCTCAACAAAACAATGTTGGTTAACAAATCATACAATGTTGGTGTTTGTATTTTTTTTTTATCTTGTGATATTGTTATTTATCGTAATTGTCATTAATTATTGTAATGAAACCATTAATGCTATATCAAGTAAAGGCACAAACAAATTAATAATTAGAGTAAGCATTAAAGTCACGAACAGTAATATATGTTAACTAAAATAAGTTGCTACATAAAAACATGTCATTGCTGTCCCCCCTGTGTGCCTGATGATGATGATCCTTTGGCGTCAAGATGCATTGCCTCTGTCTATCTCGAGCTCCTCGATGAGGGTTCCGACGAACATATCCTAAATCAGCAACTGCACCAAACTCGGCATTAAGATCACTACTTGACTCTATAGGATGTATGTCTGATGGTATAGGGTCAACTTGACTATATGGGGCACCTGGAGTCAAAAGCGAATGGTGCTCGTGAGGAGGTGTGAAAAAGAAATCAGGTCGCGGGATGTAATCTTCTGTTCCTGTAAAAGGTGATGATGGGTGTTGTGATGGATGGTGTGTACCCTGTGATGAATGGAAATAAGTCGGGGCTGTCATCAAACTAGATGGTTGAAAAGGAAACTGTGATGGTATCGGGAAGACACCATCAGGTCGCTCTGGCATAACCGGGACAGCCCACTCTGCTGCCTGCACTTGTCTCCGTCGACGTGCCAAGCCTCTTCCTTCTCTTCGTTGATGTGGCTGATCTATGTGTAAGTCTGGATCGACGGGATTACCACTTTGTACTGGAGGATCTGAGGATGAAACAGGCTCTAATATGCAATCTTGCTCCTTCTTCAGTGACAGAAGAGTCTCAGACAAGTCCTTTAATTCATTAAAGGTAAGAGAATCATGTCCATCAGTGCTCAAATAATGCAATCTCTCCATCACATCACCCTAAAAATAGTCAAAAGTAACCATTACTGTAATTTTGTATATAAAACAGAAAGTAATAGTGAAAAAAGTATATATTTCTGTAAACATACCGACAAAGCTGATATTGCTGCCTCTCTGGTCATCCAACGACGAGTATGACTAACATACCATCACATGTACTCTGAATTTGAGCTAAGTAAACCATACTGAGGCTCATTAGTCAATACCCAAAGTCTTCTACTCTCCCAAATTTCTAACATAGCACTGAACTTGGCTGACCAATCTTCTCCAGTCTTCCCTCTGAGGGTAAGGTCATGTAGTTGGTCAGGCTGGTAAGGAGTCCTTGGTATGTGTCGAACCATACCAAATTGACGCATTACTCTATCAGGTTGATGCCACTCACATACCTGAAAACATATAAGTGGCATCACTGTCCTCCATAAGTCCATATCGTCTCTACAAATAGGTGGTAATATATTGATGAGTTCCATATTGTATGGCACCCACACAATCTATATGATGACATAAAAAAAAGATTAATATCAAAATAATAAATTAATTAGTGTAATATACCCTATTTATAACATGTTATTTAAATAAGTAACTCAGCAAAAGTTGGCTATAATACCTCATCACGTGCTAGACGATAAAAAATATATTTGTAGTAGTGGACATCTTTCTTTCCCTTTCTGATACCGTGGGATAACCATCTGCAAGTAATTGACCATAAAAACATGAAGCCAAACACCTACAAATGCGTAGAAAAACAATAACAATACTAACTTACCTAACACCGTACGAAAGATAAGGACGAGTATAGGGTGGATTGGTAGGTACTATCTGGGGAAATCTATCCCAAGCCCATATCACAATTAATGCAGTCAGTCCTCCAATAGCAATACGATCAATGTTGGTGGCCATGCATAGCTCTCGGTACAAAATAACCTAGAACTGCAGAACCCCAACTATATTGACCGGTCAACTCAAAATCTTCAAGCAAAGGCAAGTACCTCACAGATACCCTACTGCTAGAGTGATCAAGAAGCATGAACCCTCTAATAAACCTCAATATATATGCCCTAGCAAACCGAGTAATCTGCAGTGGAGTCTGATTATCCATGGCAATATGAGTGAAGTGCTCGTCCAACCAGCACATCTTCAAGAAACTCCCTACAAAAGCCTCTGATCCTGGTCTCATACCTAGGCTATCTTCCACAATCTGAGCCCAATCACCCCCAGTGGGTGCTATAACAGGTCTCCCATCTATGCGTAATCCTAAGATAATAGTAACATCCTGAAGGGTAATAGTACACTCTCCAGGGGGCATATGGAAGGTGTGCGTCTCGGGCCTCCACCTCTCTACTAATGCAGTAATCAATCCCACGTCTACAGGAAGCTGAGACAAGTTAGTCACTCCAACAAAATCCGCTAACTCCAGATGTGGAATAATTTCTTTCGGAACACCTTCTAATCCACCGGGAATATTTGGACTCTTCCTAACTCTCAATGTCGGGTGATCACGTCCATCCCAAATATGCTCAAAAACATGAATACTTTGAAACAGAAGTAGTGATGGATCTTCTGGCCCAAGATTAATAACCCTACTTTGTTGTGAAGACGATGTCATCTATACAATAATAAAAAATATTAGTAAAAAAATTTCATTCAATAATAATAATAATAATAATTTATATTTTACTAACATATTAATAATACATATTTTATAAAGGTTAAATAAATTTTCTAACAAATCATTATCACATTGTAATGACATCATATTATATTCATTACAAATGATTATAAATGCAAAAATCAGGTATATAAACAAAATTAAATAAATAAATTCTTTTTAAATATACTAACCTATATTCTATACATATTATAATTTATGCAGTATCAGTTTTTTTTAAAATAAATAAATTCTTTTTACATTTTCATTTATATAACTAAAGATATATAAATTTTTAATTATTCTAAATTTTCATATTAAATTATATTTAATACAATTTAATATAATTTATATAAATAATGTTATGTTATTTAAATACAAAACTCTAATTACTAGCATAAAATTAAATTATATTTTAATTTTTTCATATTTCCAATTTAAATCTACATAAATTATATTTAGTTTATAATTATATAAATAATATTACGTTATTTAAAGCAAAAAATATTATTATTTACATACAAATTTTATATAAATACAAAACTCTAATTACTACCATAAAATTAAATTACATTTTAATTTTTTTCATATTTTCAATTTAAATCTACATAAATTACATTTAATTTATAATTATATAAATATTATTACATTTTTTAAAGTAAAAAATAATATTATTTACATAGAAATTTTATTTAAATACAAAACTCTACTTACTGCATAAAATTAAATTACATTTTTATTTTTTTATATTTCTAACTATATAAATTTTATATAAATACAAAACTCTAATTACTAGCATCAAATTAAATTACATTTTTATTTTTTCATTTTTTCAATTTAAATCTACATAAATTACTTTTAGTTTATAATTATATAAATAATATTACATTTTTAAAAGTAAAAATTTTTATTATTTACATACAAATTTTATAATACATTTCATATAAATTATGATTACTGCATTTAAAATTTTACAATTTTAAAATTTTACTTCTTTTACAATATAGGTGTAAAAATTATTTATTACAATCAAACTAAGTATAAATTATTATATTTAGTTTTATATAAATATTTTATTTAACTCAATTTTTATTATTCTGTATTTTAATAAATATCTATAATAATTCCTGCAAACAAATTTTATAAATCTTAATTTAACCTATCTTCTTAACAATTAATTATAATTTTACATTTTAATTAACTATATCATATTTCATTTTTTCTAAAAACATATTAATCTATATACAAATAAATAAAAAACTATTTAAATTTTAAATTCTTTTTTATTAACCTTTAATAAACTTTCAGCAAATTCTTCACTCATCCCCACTTAATTACCAAATTATCTGCATACATACAGTTTAAAAAAATTACAATATTATTATCAGATTTTCCAATTAACAAAATCAAACTAAAAATAATATATAAATGCATATTATACCTCCATACCTCTTAAATTCGTAACAGTATTTGACCCTTCACACTGCAAATCAAAACAAATTTTGAAACTTCTTCCTGGACGATGATGGAGGAGCAGAGATGGAGAAAAGCAAAATGGAAACGAAGGAGGACCGTCACGAAAGAGGAGGAAGAAGGACGTCGGTCAAAGTTACTGAATATTTGGCCACGTGTCAATGCCTGAACAGTTTCGCCAGTAGCAGCGCGAATCATCTCAGATGTTGCCATGTGTATCAAAATCTCTCCAGCCGTCTATTTTAAATTTGTTTTTATTAATTATTTTTAATTTTATTTACTTTCGCTATTCAAATGGTGAAATAATAGTCGTTGGAAACACGTGTCAACATGCAATTAATTGCGCTTTGGCTGTGGCGAAACTTAGAAATTATTTCACCAATCAGGTTGCGAAACTAATATGTGTTTGACACTTGCTATTATCTTATTTATTTCGTACTTTTTGTGGCGAAATAAATATTAAAAAATTTAAAAATTAATTATTTTCGTCAGCTATTATGGCAAAAAATTGATCCACGTGGCCAAAAAACTCCAGATTAAGAAATTGTTTTAGATTTGCTATAAAATGATAAATTGTTTTTTAATTTACAATATTACGATAAATTTGCCAATTTTTTGTATCTCAATTATGATCGGTATGTCAAGTTTTTAGAATTAAGTTGAGATAATGAAATAATTAAAAATTAATTAATATATTTATTTAAAGTAATAAAATAAATAATAATAATAATAATTTAAGAGAAATTGAGAAATAAGAAAAATTCTAAGATAATATTGGTATTTTTATTTTTATTTTTTATTTATTTTTTACTCTTATTTAAACCACTCTTAATTAGTTTATTTAAAAAGTATTTTAAATTAATAAATATATGTATAGAATCTTTTTTATGGTTTTTAAATTACAAATATGATTTTTTTAAAATTATAGAAATATTAATTTTTCAAAAATCACAAATAACGACTTTTATTCAAAAATCTTCGACAAAAGTTACTTTTAAATATAAAAATTATTATTAACAAATTTTAATTTTATAATATATTTTTAAAAAGTTGTCATTGATAATTTTTTATACACTTTTTTATTTTTTTTATCTCTGGATTTTTTTATACACTTTTTTACAGGTTTCAAAATCCATTTTGCCAGACTGGAATTTCTACACCATAGGTTATCATGGTCAGATATTTGAAGCCCAAAATAATAGCAAAGGTGGTTTCTTTGTGGTATGAAATTCCCTGCATCTTTTAATTGAATACTAGGGATGATTGATTATACACACTTGTGTTATTTTCTTAAGACAAGTGACTTGTTTAAGTGAATTAAAGCATATTTTATATGTATTTTAATTTGTTTAAGCAATTTAAAATTGAACAGTCTAGTTCTTGTCATAATTAGAAAGAATCCAAATCTATCTTTAGTATGTTATTTCTATAATTTACAAAAATATTATTTCATTAATAGTTTTACTACAAATTTTTTACTCCATAAATTTATTATTGATATATATAGCAGTAATAAAAAAAAAGTTACGAAACTTATTCGAAATCATATAAAATTTAAAGGATTGATATGAAATTTATAAGAATCTTAAAGAACTAATTTAAAATTATAAAAGAAACAACTATTTAGTAATATTAATAAAAAAATAAAAAAATTAAACTATTGTCTACATAATTATTATTTATTTTTTGTTTATGAAAATGTTTTCATAAACAAAAAAAAAAGCATAATTTAATCACTATTAAAGAGAAAAAAAAAGTTTATTTTGTATTCTTTCTATATTTTTTATTAAATATATCTTTATTTTTTTATTGTTGAAATAATTGACGTTGCTTAAAATTTACTATGACATTATTAAAAAATTTTGAAAATTTAAGAGTATATTTGAGGTTTTTGTTTTTTTTCCTTTACAGGATATTCTCATTAGTGAATATGTTGATATTATAATTCTATATTGACTATCAATAAATTTTTATTTAAAATTTTTGTATAAGTGTCTACCATAATCTTTATTAAATTCCTCATGATAGGTGTTTAAGAGTTTACAACAAACCTTATTACATCAATTAGGTTGAAATTAAGAATTTAACATAAATTAGTAATTTTTAAACTTAATAATTATAATTTATACAAACTATTTTGTTAGTTACTCTTAGTTATAAAAGATTTTCAAAGTATAACTCTTCAAAATTAATTATGAATAACTTAAAGAACCAAATAAACAAATATTTGATCTCTTCCTCTATCATTTTCATTATAATTGAAAATACATAATCATTTAGGTTACTCTTGAATGTAGTAAGAACTTGACCATTATAGTACTCTTTTTGTTGTCTTAGCCATCAAGCTTGTTGATATGACTACGTTTCATGAAACTTTCTATAGAAACAGACATACATTCTTCAAAACGTCACTTGAATTTGCCTATGTTAATTACATTATGAGTGTTAACTTTATCTACTACCAACTTCATGTAGCACCAATATTGAACCTTAATAGTTCATGGTAATAATTATACAATCTATTGTGTTGGTTTTTGGATTATTTGTCCACCACATCTTTGGTCATCTTACTTTTTTTCTAAGCTTTTGATTTTGTGATACAAATATTCCATTCTCTTTAGTTCTTGTCATGTATGTTTTAAAATTTTACAGACTTGTTGAAGATTTAAGTCCTCCCTTCTATGGAGAATCTCTGGACATATGATCCTAATCACATATCAACGCTCGTTCCATAGGCAGGTTTGGAAGAGTCACTACATTGATTACATTGAGGTAGAAATTTTCATACTATTACCACATTCTAACCATCACACACCATTCACTCCTTTTATACCCCTTGTTTCCACAGGATGCACCTATGGTTGACCTATATACCTTGTTTTTCTCAGTCAATAATTTGCTTAAGCGAAACAAACTTAGTTTAAGTGAATTTGGTCTTGCTAAAGGGAGTTACTTAGCTTGACATGACTTACTTTCTAATCTTTGTCCAATTTGTTCTTAAGATAATTAGAATTTGTTAAAGCAATTAGTATTTTGCTTAAGCAAACATGTTCTTGTTTAAGACAAAACTATGTTTCTAAATATTCGTTCTTTGTCCATTTTCAATTTAACTTTTTCATATTTGTTGAAGTGATACATTTGCTTAAGAGAAATGCAAATTACTTAAGCAAATCTTACTTATGCTAAAGTATTCTTGCTTAGACACATTATATATTCGCTTAAGCTATTCATGACTAGTTTAAGTGAAAATTGAATCAAGAATCACTTAAAAAAAGAATTAAATGTCTAATTCTTACGTAAACCATGAATCTAATTCTTTAAATTAGAGTATCCCTTTATTCTATTTAATATATTGTCTTAGTTTATGAAAAAAAAAACATCTTTGACTACACTCTAATAAATTGTCAGTCATAGATCACTTGTGACGTGGTTTGCTCTGGGTAAAAGCATTTAAATGAAAGGCAACATGTGGGTGCATTGGTGAAGTGAAGAAAGAGAAAGTTTTAAAAGGAAAAAAATTTAATGTGAGAAGGAAATTGAAAGAACTAGATTAATTTAGAGGGGAAAGAATGAAGATGACGGAGGATAAAAAGCATTCTCATCTTCTTAGACCGCTTAGCACTTTCTCTTTTAAAGAATTTTCTCTATATTAATGTTTTAAATTTAAATATAGCTAAAAATATTAAAAATAATTAACCAAAAATTAGAATATGTTTTTACATAAATGAAAATGACGTGAATGCTCAATTATTTTATTTTTGAGACCATTATCACTGTTATATATAGTTTAGTTCAATGAAAGTGAGTTTGAGCAATTGAACGTACCTCGTAGAAAAAGTGAGCATTAGAGAAGAATATAAAATAAAATAGTGACACGTACCTAAACTGGGGCTTATTTCTTAGTACTTGATAGATTTCTAACTAGTTAACATGTCTTAAGCAATTTTATCGTAGGTAGGTATGTAATACTTATTTGATGGAGTCTAATGATCATCTACCCATGAGACAGCCTTTTAGTTATAAGCAAATTATTTTTAATTCTTGTGATCTACCTAGATTAATAAGATTGATTTTATTTAGGTTTAAATAATTTTTTAATCCCTATACCTAACATAAATATGAATTTGTAATTTAATTCTTATATATAAAAAATTTGTAAATAAGTCCTTATATGTAAATTTATTTTCAATGTAGTCCCTACTGTTATTTTCTATATGCCAAAGCGTAGAACAGATGCAACATGTAAACAACTCAATAGCCAAAATAACATGCTAATAAAGAAATCCTAAATTGAATTATGTACACCATGCTTCTTATGCCAATCTTCCTTCCTCCACCTGCAATAGAGTAAAAGATAGAACCACTGCAGCAAGCATTTCTACTTCAAAGAGGACGAATGAAGTGTCATTATATATGATTGTAGGGGTCTGGTGAAAATTTACACATCTTGAACTCCTCAAAATTCAAGAAGAAGCTTTCGTTAGTGTCCAAATTTTAGAATAAGTTACCGTGTTAGTACTTTCATTCTGTTTTACTATGATTTTGCCATCTTGTTCTGCTATGGGTTTTGTATATACAATTGCAATAACATGCTTACGTACAATATATTATGTTTAGTAGAATAACAAAATTCTAAGTATAACAAAATTCAAAATATAGAAGCAAAATAGTAGAATTGCATAGATACAGAATTGTAAAGATGCAAAATTGCAGAATATCAAAATAACATAATTCATATTATACTAGAATAGCCAGAATAGCAAAATTGCAAAATAATACAATTATAGGATAACAAAATATCATAATAACATAATTCAAAAATAGCATAATAGCAAAATAACCAATATGGCAGAATTGCAGAATAATCAGAATAATAGGATATGCAGAATAACCAAAATAACAGAATTATATAATAATCAATATAAAAAAATTGTAAAATAACTAAAATAATAGAATAATATATGCAGAATAATCAATATAACAGAATTGCAGAATAATCAGTACAATAGAATAATATATGCATAATGGAGGGAGATGAATGGACACTTCAAAATGTATATATAAAACTACTTCAAATCCGTTGGTCATGTTACAAATTTATTAAATGACGTTAAGATTGAAAGTAACAGTAAAGATTAAATTGAGAATAAATTTATGTACAAAAATTTATTTATAAATTTTCTATGTATAAAGACTAAATTATAAATTCATATAAGGTACAGGGACTAAAAAATTATTTAAATCTTTTATTTATAATAATCAATAATAAAATTTTTATAAAAATTATATATTTTATTATTGTTAATTAACTTAAAAAAATATTATTAATTAATAAATTATAATTTAATTTAAATTTATTGACATAATTACAACTTTTTATGTTATTATGTAATCATATATTATTATATTAATAAAAATAATTATTTATATAATAATTATTTGAACAATTATATCTATTATATATTCTGATTGATTGGTATATATTTATAAATTATTTAATATTTAATTTAAAAATAATCATAAAATTAACTCTACGATATAAAAGTATATTTATTACATGTAATATATATATATATATATATATGTATTTAAAATATTTAAAAAATTATCTTCTCTTTTACATAGAAATTTAATAAATACTAATTTATACTATGTTTAAAAAATAATAATATAATATTATGCTTACTAACACAATAAAATAATTTTAAAATTATAGTAAAAAGTTAATTATTATATGGTAGAAATTTTTTATTATTTTATATTTAATATTATAATTGTAATATAATATTATATTAATACTTGCATTTATATGTATGATAAAAATAAATAATATATATAATAATTGAGGTGAGAGAAAAATATAAAAAATAATAGTTAAAATTGAAATTTAATTTTATAGTTAAGATTAGAGATAGAAGCTTTATAGATAAGACTCAAAACTTGTTGACATTACAAGGAGTGAATTATTGCATAATAGATACTATTGTGAAATCATTTTTTTCAATACATAGGTATTATCATTTTTCTTTTAATGGGTATTTTTTATATTTTTATATTTAAATTCCATTTTTGATCACAAAACTCAATAATTTACATATTAAAATTTTAATTATGTTATGTGTATATATATATATATATTAATAATAGCTTATTTTGATAAAATGATCGTTTATATTTCAAAAACTCTTTGAAAAAGTTAATTATACATATTTATTTCATAATTTTAATTTATTTAAAATTTTCTTAAATTAAAAAAATTCCCTTAGACGAGATAGTTTCTAGTTAAGTAATAAAAGAAAGCTTGAAAGATTTAGTTGGGTATGATTAAGGGAAAAATAGATATTTCACACTCCACGTCAACCCGGAGTAGAGAAAAAAAAAAAAAAAAAGGAAAAGATATTTAATATTTTTTATCCAAAAACCGCACGCAGCAACCACATCCAAGCCAAAACCCTGCGACGACAGTGTTCATCGGAACTGGTAAAATCGTGCGACGCTGTCCATGCCATTCTGAAACGCTTCCTTCTTCGTTCTCTTCTCTGCTGCAAGAAATGGGAACTCTAACGAGTTGCAGTTTCGTGCCTCTGAACTCGGAGTTCCGCTCCAACCCGGTTCACTGCGCCTTCAGGGAGAGGATTCACTGCCACCAACTCAATCGATTGAGAGGCACCTCTTCTTTCTTCGCTCGCAAATGCCACCCCAATTTTTATACCTTTAAGTGTTTCGCTACTAATAACAACGTTGACAGCGACAATGGCAATGAGTTTGTTGACGGTGAAGATGAAAGTGCCAACAACGATTCTAAATCTAACGTTACCACCGCCGTGCCTGAAGAGGAGAGAGGGTTCACTCCAGAGAAATCAACGCCTCCCTCTACTTCACATAGGGTATTGGATTATTTGCTATGAATTTTTACCAAGCTTATTTGATGCTGGCTATTGTTATTTTATTATGTTTATGTGGTTTCAATTTCCTTTATTTACTGTAGATTTATTTAGTTTGTTCAAAAATTTACTTTTAATTATGCTCATGTGAAGAAAACTCTCTGATAAATGTGGAGAAAGTGGCCAGTTTAGTAAGTACAAGGACTAATTCAAAATTGGTTGGAGAGTTTGAAGAGTGAAATGGCTATTCATTTGCATATGTTGTGTTGCGTTTTATGCGTGTGAATTTCTGTTGTGGTTGATTCTTGTGTTTCCATTATTTTACTTCTTCAGTCATCTTTGTCTTCGCTTGGACCGGCATACAGTAGTTTTCAACTTGATTCTTTCAAACTTATTGAGCTCCTTGGACCTGAGAAGGCAGATCCTGCTGATGTAAAGCTGATTAAGGATAAGCTTTTTGGTTATTCGACCTTTTGGGTGACCAAAGAGGAGACTTTTGGAGAATTGGGAGAAGGCATTCTTTTCCTTGGAAATTTGAGGGGAAAGAGAGAGGATGTCTTTTCCAAACTCCAGAAGCAGCTAGTTGAGGTTGTGGGTGATAAGTACAATCTTTTTATGGTGGAGGAGCCCAATTCAGACAGTCCTGATCCACGCGGTGGGCCGCGTGTTAGCTTTGGTTTGCTGCGGAAGGAGGTCTCTGATCCGGGGCCGACAACACTTTGGCAATATGTCATTGCATTGTTGTTGTTTCTCCTAACTATTGGTTCCTCAGTGGAGCTAGGAATTGCATCTCAGGTAGGCTAGTTATTGATACTCTTTGATTTGAACATCACGTGATGATTAGTAAATGTTTGCGAACAACACTTTCTGTAGTCTCTCTCTCTCTGTGTCATCAATGTCTTACCATCTTCTTATGTCATTTCTAGATATTTTGTTGATGCCATGCTTTTGATTAATCAGATCGACAGACTTCCCCCTGAAGTTGTGAAGTACTTCACAGATCCAGATGCTGTTGAAGCTCCAGATATGGAGCTGCTATTTCCATTTGTTGAGTCAGCTTTACCTTTAGCATATGGTGTCTTGGGGGTTCTTCTGTTTCATGTAAGCATTCATTCATACAGTTTTTTTGGCATTTGTTTATATAACTGCAATAAAATTGAAATTTATTTATTTATCTTTCTATATTACAACAGATTGGAGTGAATTTTATTCAAAGTATACTCCGGGACTCTGGTCTTTTGCTTTTATTAGATTACTTTCTTGATTACTGAAATATGGGATCTGAGTGATCTGAATGAACTCGCTATTTTTTACTGTTGTGCTTCAACAAGTAAACTTTATGTTGATGCAAATAATTTGTGGAGGTGAGGTGCTGTGATGAAGATGATGCCTATGATATTTAATTATAAACAAATTAATATCCTGTTATTTTGAATCTATTCTCTTCTTTTCTCCTTGTTTACCTAAACCAGATAATTTCAACACTACTATAATGCAATCTTTCATAAGAATCTCTCAATCAATCTGGTATTCTTGTCAATATGTTGATTGACTTGCTGTTGGCAATGTATGACAGCTGTCAGAAGCTTCCATTAGTTTGCACTTTGCAGATTCAGATAATACCCTTTTATAGATATAGTGGTTACTATCAAATGCTGTGCAAGTAAGCATACCTGCCATGTGTCCTATGCTGAGGGTCACTTATTTATTTATTTTCTATGCTCATGGCCCTAACTATTCCTTCCCATCTTATTTGTTTAATGTTATTTCTAGACATTTTTACAAAATTCCATAAATTTCCGTTGCTTTTTTGTTCTTTATATATATTTTTTACCTGATGGATATGGCTCTTTGTAGGAGGTTGGACACTTTCTAGCAGCATTTCCTAAACAAGTAAAATTAAGCATTCCTTTCTTCATTCCAAACATCACACTTGGCAGCTTTGGTGCAATTACTCAGGTGACAATATCTAATTTTTCCTTCCAGTCACTTTTACATTGAATTACTCAGGTGCAACTACTGTCTGAAGCTATTATAATCACATGCTTATAAGTTGTAGTACTATTTGGGGGTTCTATTTGCCCAATTTCTTTCAGGTATTTGCTAGTATCTTTTGACTGTCTATTTATTGCTACTAAATATGACAAATGCTATAACATATCAGTTAAACTGAACTTCATTTCCTTAGTTCTAGTATGCATCTAAATTCTGATTCGTAGTTGTTTATACTTCATTGTAGTTTAAATCCATCCTTCCTAATAGAAGTACAAAAGTAGACATATCACTTGCGGGTCCCTTTGCTGGTGCTGTATTATCATTTTCGATGTTTGCTGTTGGTCTTCTTCTCTCATCAAATCCAGACACAACAGGAGATTTGGTGCAAGTTCCTAGCTTGTTGTTTCAAGGTTCCTTGCTTCTTGGATTAATCAGTAGAGCAACTCTTGGTTATGCGTATGCCCCCTTCCTTTCACAGTTTTTATGATTTTCTGTCATTGATTTAATGAGTATGCACTGATGGATCATTATGTTTGGGGAAGTTTTCAAACCAACTGTTTCTAAGTGCTATGAATTGATGGCAACCCATGGTTTTAGTTTGTAAATTAGAATTCATGCTTATGTTTGTATGCCTTTTATTCTGTCCACATCTAACATTGATACATTGCTATTGTAAATGAGCAGAGCAATGCATTCTGCAACAGTTCCGATTCACCCTCTTGTGATTGCAGGCTGGTATTCAACTTTTCCTCCTGTAACCTAATTTACTTTCATTGTTAAATCAAATCAATTGAAGAAATTTATGGTTCCAAACACACCCTTGTGCCTGCCTTTTTATTTATATATTTTATGATTTTGCAGGTGTGGCTTAACCATACAAGCTTTTAACATGCTTCCAGTCGGGTGCCTTGATGGTGGAAGAGCAGTGCAGGTACATTGTTTCATCTTTTAAACTTTAGATGGTGAAAGGTTTATTGCTTGTGATATTTTCCTGGCATAGAAAAGGCTTGGTGTATTGTAATTTTCTTGAAGATGTTTGGGACAATGTCTTAGTCACAGGGAAAATATTGTTTGTCTATTTTTAGTTGTAAAGCAAGAACTTAACTTCCTCTTGGCATTCATCTATTCCATTTAGGATAAGAGGATAAAGCAACATAAATACAATGGTCATGGAGGACATTAGCTCAATCAGGGACAATGCTTTGAACACATTTTGAAATTCATAGATGCTGAGGAAATTAAGCTTTTCTCAATATCATCCTTTCTTATCTTGTTAACGATTATAGATTTATGACCAAATACACACACACACATGCATGCATAATTAATTAACAACCTTGCTTTCTAGATTTGTTTCATTTTTAAATTAGGATATTTTGTCATGCATTCATTAATGTGAATGCATATATTTTTTGTTATCATTATGACTTGTTATCCTAATGTCAAATATCAATGCAGTCAGTGAGTTAAAAGACATAAATCAGAACTTAGTTTTTCAAGTTGGGGGGATGGGATTAAGGGGAACATAAAGCTTACTGAATTGCTTGTTCAGGAAGCAAAACAAGGAGCTACAGAATATCAGAGTAAAGTTGTTTTTTCTTTTTTTTTTAATTTCCTGACACTGGCAAGAAAAAGCATTGTTGATTGTGTAAATCATAACTTCGGCTTCAGCTTATACTTGGTACTTCTTGATGTCATGAACTTTTAGCAGCACATAGGAATACAGTAAATATTTCAAAATGTATTTGTAGATTGCGTAAATCACAACTTGGGCTGGCCATTTTAGTTGGGTACTATGGTTAGGATGTCTAAAGTGGGTTGGAACCACTGGGCTAATTGTTGATAGATAACCATTTCAGGGCTAACAGTGGGCCATTTGTCAGAAACAGGGGTATTAAGAGACCTAATTATTTGTATTTATTCCCTCTTTGGGGAAGATGCTGAAGCTTAAATGGATGGACATTTTAATGGCATGGCTTCTCCCACTTCAGATTGTAGAGAGTAAAATGGGGACTTACCTGTAATGGGAAAGTTTGAAGTGAGGAACTGGAAGGACATATTAGTCAAATATTTTTGTGCAAGGATCCAGGGACCTTTTCTTCCATGCACTTGACTGGTAACATCTATACATTATTAAGGTAGTTGCATGTAGGAGGTAAGGGAAAGTCTGTATAAAATAAAATCCTGTGTAAGATTCATGCCATGACTCTTCACTTGTTAGCGATGATTGACTCTTGGTCAACACCCCTCTTCTCGTGTCCCTAGGGATTGCATTAGTTCAAAATTAAAAGCAGCTTTAATTCATACTCCATATGTTATTTTTATGACTTATGATAAAGATGATACTGTATTGAGCTTAGGTATAACATTTACAACCAAAGACATGGACAGCTATATAATTTTTTTATTGGAGGATGTGAATTTATTGAACGACTTCTAAGTACGTTGTAGAGTTCAAAGCAGCGATTAATTATTTTAGAAAAGGGAGTATATGTCACTATAAAGTTGTCATATTGAATATAAGATAGGTATAAACAATTCATTGGCAGGTTTTTTTCGCCGTGAATATTCTCATTCATAAGATTAGGTATCTTTTTTGTTTTTCGTACATGGAAAATCTTCTTTTTCGAATTGTTGCTCTAAATTTGCTCATATGACAGGGTGAGCATTGTAATTTAGGTCCTTAGTGATCTAAAACGGTTATGCTAATTATGTTACATGTTTTTGCAGGGAGCTTTTGGAAAAAGTGCACTAGTTGGTTTCGGTTTAACCACTTATACATTGCTTGGATTAGGAGTGGTATGTCTGATCTTCGCTTATATTAAACAAAGCATGCATATGGTTGTTCCTTAACATTTAGTTAAAGTTCAAACATTATATGATTTGGTTGCATTCATAGAGTTATTATGACTAACCCGGGAGGGGGGGGCTGTGGCAGTTCTCCTTTATTTATTAATCTGTCTTCTGTTCATTTTACAGTTTACTAACACTTTTCCTAGTCCCTCCTCATCGCTTAGTCATTTTCTTGATTTAAAATTATAATAATGTATTGTTTTCCTTCTATTTTTTTAAAAAAATAAGTGTTTATTTTACCCCTTTCAACAGCTTGGTGGACCTCTTTCACTTCCTTGGGGACTTTACGTTTTGTTATGTCAGGTATGCAAATACATGCCCTGAATTTGAAAGGAAAATGATGGAACTGAAGTAGTTGTTTTTGGATTGTTTCTGAAAAACCTTTTTTTTTTCAGAGGACACCGGAGAAACCATGCTTAAATGACGTGACAGAGGTTGGAACATGGAGAAAAGCACTTGTAGCCCTTGCTATTTTTCTTGTTGTCTTGACTCTTGTTCCTGTTGGGGATGAGCTTGCAGAGGAACTGGGTATAGGTCTTGTAACTACATTTTGACAGTTATGTGTACACTAGAGCCATTTTTTAAATTGAGCAGTGAAATATATAGGTAATATCTTTACCAAAGCAAAACCCAATTCAATTCTAATTTAAAAATGAACAGTGAAAATATATAGATAGGTAATATCATTAGCGAAGCCAAATCCAATTCAGTTATAATTTAAAATCGAGTAGTGAAAATATATATAATTGGAGAAGCAAAATCCAAGTCAATTACCATTTATATGCGATCCCTTGTGCTAAACCCCTTGTATACATTATTGGGTCATGTTTGATTTCACGTTAAGATGCAGTGGATTCACGTTTATTTTATCGACATTAGTTATAGCTTTTGCATTGGATCTATGTTTTTAAATTTTTTGATGTGATTTTAAATATACTGATCAATTTATCCATTACATCGAAAAGAAGATTAAACTTAATACTAATATAAACTTACTTTTTTTAATTTTTGCTTATTAATATAAATATTACATAGTTCCCATAATTTAAAAATGAAAAGGTCTATCATTTTTCTGTCCCTTTTATTTTTAAAATAAAATGTTAAACATTAATCTTTGAAGTTAAGTTTGACCCCTGCAATTTACTTGATTGGCATTCAGATCTCGTTAAGTAATCCCAACATTACTCGTTAGTTTCTGAAACCACCCAGGTTCTTGTCTATGTACAAAATTACTTTCAATAACTCCATACAATGAAGCCCAAACTTCTGGTCTTAAATGTTTGATATGTGTTTATCCAAGAACCTGATTAGAACTCTTCCACACCAAGTTTAAAAAAATGTTGTAGGACATGGAAAGGCGAATTCTACGTTCTAAGGTAACAACAGAACTGGAAATTCAAGTTGTAAAGCTAGAAGCTACAACACTTGGATGGACAAAAACAAAAGTGTTATAGGTTAGTGTGTAAATGCGTTACCAGCACATGTATAACTCTACTTGCAGCATAGCGAAATTAAATCATATCCATTCAACCTTATCTTTAACGTGTTGGAACGTGCGTCAATCGGTTCTTAGATTTGCTCCCCAAGGTCAATGCAGTGTCGTGCTTTTGTGTAAGTGTTAGACGTATTGAACCCTTGTTCCTTCTTACACGAGAGAGAAAAACAAAACCACAGAAAGAACCAAAAAGGAGGGAGACTGGCCACACAGAAAAGAAAATGGGGATTAAGCCGACGGGATGTAGTTTGAATTTGAAACTTCACCACACAATTAATTCTATATAAACTGAAACAAATACATTTTAATGTTACGTTACTCGGTGGTAATAAAACACATTCTTTTAAAGGGTCATTCAAATTTGCATAAATTTGAATCTTATAATTTTTAGTACTCAAATTTATTTTAAAATTTGAGGTGTCCTCATTGTTTAACGCATTAAAATCAGATAATTTTTAATTTACAAAAAAGAAAACAATCTCACAAAAGTAATAAAAAAGGAGAAAAAATAATGGATAGATGGGAAAGAGAAGAAAATATAAGCAAAATGAATTCATGTAAAATTTGAACCACATCATTGTGTTTCTAGCATAAAGCAAAAAAACGCACTAAAATAATATTTAATATGCTAACATAGTTGAAACTTTACCACTTCTTTAATAATAAAAGGGAAAACAATTGCATAGAAATAATGAAAAAGAAAAAAATAACATGTGATGCATACGAAAGAGACGAAGAATTAGTTAAAAGGTATGCAATTAAGATAGGAAAATTGAACACACAATTAATTCTCCATAGATTGAAATATATTTTTAATTTTACTCTTCCCAAGGGTAACAAAATAGAAATCCTCTTAAAGGTACATTAAAATTTACATGATTTTAGATTTTAAAATTAGATAAATCTTACCTTATAGAAAAGAAAACAACCCACAAAACTAATAAAAAAAAAAGAGAAAAACATAGTTGAAAGATGAGAAAGAGAAGAAAGTTCGATTAAAAGGAATGCACATATGATTTAAACCATGTCATTATGACTCTAATAGAAAGTAAAAAAGTCCACAGAAATAATGTTCAATATGTTGACGTATTTAGAACTTTACTACTTTTATAACAAAAAGGGAAACAATCGCATATAGATAATGAAAATGGAGAAAATGACAAGTGAAGGTAGGAAAGAGACAAAGAAATAAGTAATAGGTAAGCAACTAAGAATAAAAAACTGAACACACAATTAATTCTCTATAGATTGAAAAACAAAAACATATTCTTAATGTTATGCTTCTTAATGTAATAAAATAGAAATCCTTTTAATGGTTCTTCAAAACTTACACCATTTTGAATTTTGATACTTAAATTGTGTTCTCAATGTTTAATGTGTTAAAACCAAATAAATCTTACCTTATATAAAGGAAAACAAAAGTAATAAAAAAAGGAAAAGAAAAGATAGTTGTTATATTGGTAAGAGAAGATAATTGAATTGAAAGGATTGCAAGTACGATTTGAAAATTAACTATGTCATAATTTCTCTAATAGAAACCAAAAAAATCCATAGAAATAATGTTGAATATGTTGATGTATTTGAAACATTACCACTCCTTCTATGACAAAAGAGAAAACAATTGCATAGAAATAGTGAAAAAAGAGAAAATGACAAGTAATAGGTAGAAAAAAGACAAAGAATTAAGTAATCATTTTGAAACTAACATTTGGAAATCAACCACACAATTTATTCTTTATGGATTGAAAAAACATTTTGTTTATTTTTATGCATCCTAAGAGTAATTAAATAGAAACCCTCTTAAAAGTTCATTAAATTTACTTAGTTTTTTGAGTTTTAAAACTTGAGTTGTGTCCTTGTTGTTTAATTTGTTGAAACCAGATAATTCTTACTTTACATGAAGGAAAACAAACATAAAAAAATAATAAAAAAAGGAAAAAGAAAGTTGATAAATGGGAAAGAGAAGAAAGTATAAGCAAAATGAATTCATATAAATTTGAACCACCCTATTATGTCTCTAGTAGAAATAGAAAAATCCCATTGAAATAATGTTTAATATGTTGACATATTTGAAACTTTACCACTTCTTTTATAACAATAGGGAAAACAATTGCATAAAAATAATGAAAAAAGAGAAAATGACAAGTGTCAGGTAGGAAAAAGATGAAGAATTAGGAAGTAAGAATGGAACTAAGATTTGAAAATCAACCATACAAATAATTTTATGTAGATTAAAACAATCATATTTTAATGATATGCTTTCAAAGGGTAATAAAATAGCAACCTCTTAAAGGTTCTTTCAAAATTTATATAATTTTGAATTTTAAAACTTGAATTGTATGCTCATTGTTTAACATGTTAAAACCAGGAAATTCTTACCTTACAAAAATGGAAACAAACACATAAAAGTAATAAAAAAAGAAGAAAAAGATAGTTGACAAATGGGAAAGAGAAGAAATTTTAAGTAAAAAGAATCCACGTAAGATTTGAACCACGTAATTATGCCTCTACAGGAAAAATAAAAAACCCTTAGAAATAATGTTTGATATGTTGATGTATTTGGAACTTTACTACTTC
Source organism: Abrus pulchellus subsp. cantoniensis (assembly GCA_024086825.1). NCBI lineage: Eukaryota > Viridiplantae > Streptophyta > Magnoliopsida > Fabales > Fabaceae > Abrus > Abrus pulchellus. Next base: position 14,744,299 of record CM044050.1, read on the forward strand.
TATAATAAAAGGTAAATAATAAAAAAAAGAGAAAACGATAAATGACAAGTGACAAGTAGAAAAAAGATGGAGAATTAGGTAATAGGTATGCAACTAAGATTTGAAAATTGACCACATAAATAATTCTCCATAGATTGAAACAATCACATTTCTAAGGATATGCTTCCAAAGGGTAATAAAATGGCAACCCTCTTAAAGGTTTTGTAAAAATTTACATAGTTTTAAATTTTAAAACTTGAATTATGTCTTTATTGTGTAACGTGTTGAAACCAATAAATTGTTACCTTAAAAAAAGGGAAACAAACGCATAAAAGTAATAAAAAAGGAGAAAAAGACAGTTGATAGATGAGAAAAAGAAAAAAGTTTAGGAAAACAAACGCACGTCAGATTTGAACCACATCATTATGTCTTACAAAAAAAAATCATAAATAATGTTTGATATGTTGACATATTTGGAACTTTAGTACTTTCTCTATAACAAAAGGGAAAACAACTGTATAGAAATAATGAAAAAGGAGAAAATGACAAGTGATATGTAGGAAAGAGATAGAGAATTAGGTAGTAGATATGGAACTAACATTAAAAAATTGACTACACAATTAATTTTATAGATTGAAACAAACATATTTTTAATGTTACACTCCTTAAGGGTAATAAGTAGAAATCCTTTTAAAGGTTTGTCAAAATTTACATAATTTTGAATTTCAAAACAAACCGTGTCCTCATTGTTTGATTTGTTGAAACAATGAGAGAAAGACAATTGACATATGAGAAAAAGAAGAAAGTTTAGATAAAAGAAATGCACATAGGATTTGAAAATCAAAATGCTATTATGTTTAAGAACTTTATTACTTCTTTTATAACAATAAGGAAAATAATTGCATATAAATAATTAAAAAGGAGAAATTGAGAAATGACAGGTAGGAATAAGATAGAGAATTAGGTAGTAGGTATACAAATAAGATTTGAAAATCGACCATGCTAAATTATTTATTTATTATTATTTAAAATTAATCTTTATAAATAAGTTTTTTTAGTATATTTTACATAATTGCAAATCAGTCCTTTCTCTTCCCTCTTCATTACTATTGCACACCCCTCCTTCTCCCTTCCCTCTTCCCCTTCCTTTTTCCCTTACACTCCTCCCCTTTCTCCTACTCACCCTTTGAAAGTCAAATATTATGTTTTAGTTGGTCATGTGTGTTATTGTGCTTTGGCTATAATGATTCCAGTGATACGTACAAGATATTAACACTGGTTATGGAGTAAAAAATGGGGTGGAAGAGAATGTGAGGTTGGAATAAGGGTGCGGGGTGGTATTGGGAGGAGGGTAGTGGAGAATGGAGTGAGAAAGAGTGTGGAGTTGGAGTGGAGATGTGGGATGGAGTGTTTGGAGTGGGTAAAGTGAGAGAAAAGGGTGTGGGGAGGGGAGAGGGAAGGGTTGCTGGACGAGGGTGGGGGTGTAACGGGTGAGGGTGGGGTTAGGAGTGGGGTGCCACGAGGAGGTGGGAGAAGGGATTGTGGGGAAAGGGTGTTGGAAGGGGGTGTGGGGAAAGGGTGCAGGAAAGATGAAAGAAAAGAAATTAGATAAGCTTTTATACAATTATATAAAATATGTTCAAGGACTTATTTATAATTATCTAATTTTAAATAATAAAAAAATAAATGACATAATATGCCATGTGAGAGTATTGAGCTGATTTTTTATCAACTAGCTCAACACTTAACATAAGAAAGTTGACGATAAGGACAAAATCCTAACTTCATAACTTTTAAAGGATTAAATCCTAACAAAAAATTTTATAAGGACTTATCACAAATTAATCAATATTTATAGGAACTAAAAACATAATTAAGCTTAAAATAGAAATCTTCTTAAAGGTTCATAAAATTTTAAGTAGTTTTGAATTTTAAAATTTAAATTGTGTCATCAGTGTTTGACCTATTTAAAATCTAGCAACTTCTTAACTAACCAAAAGGTAAACAAATGCACATAAATAAATAGAGAAAAAGATAATTGCCAAATAAGAAAGAGAAGGTGAGTTAAGTAGTAGGTACACGATTAGGTTTTAAAAATTGGCCATGCAATTAATTCTCCATAAATTGAAACAAACACATTTATTTTTATGCTTTCCAACGGTAATAAAATAGAAATCTTTTGGCTTAATTATGTTTTTGATCCCTATAAATATAGTCATTTTTTTTTATTAGTTCTTACAAATATTTTTGTTAGGAAGTGGTCCTTCTAAAATAGGAAATTAGAAAATGGTCCCTGCCGTTAATTTTCCTTCTGTTAAGTGCTGAGCTAGCTAACAGAGAGCCAGCTCAGCACTCCACATGGCGTCACGTGGCCATTTTGAAGCCCAGTCATAACCTACGTAACATGCCACATCATTTATTATTTTTTATTTAAAATTAAAATTTGCAAATAAACCCTTGAACCTATTTTATATTATTGCATAAAAATCTTTCTTCTTCTACACACCAGCACCTTTCCACCATCTCTACCCCGACTCCTTTCTCCATGGCCACTCCCTCCCCTTCTCCCTCGTTACACAGCCACTCTCTCCCCTTCTTTCTCCTTAGACAGCCACTCCTCCCCTTCACCCGCACACTCCCACCCATACCCACACTCCTTCTTCTTCCTCTTCCCCACACTCTACCTTCCTCACCCCAACGCCAACTCCAACCTCCACTATCCTCCCAATGCCCACACTTTCATTCCAATCCGCACCACCCCCTCTCCCTCTCCAACCCACCTTGTCCCACTATAACCCCACCCTCACACCTCTCCACTACCCACTTCATCACCCTATCCCTCTCCTCTTCCTCTTCACTACCCACTCTATCTAACCCCTTCTTCTCGCCAGTGTTGGAATTGACATGTAGCTTGATGTCTTTTTTTCGACATTGTTTGATCTCGTCGGCGATAGAGAGAATGTGCTGGAAGTATTGGCAAAAAATCCTGAGTTTGTCTTTCTTCTTGATTTTGAGGAGGAATGTGGTGGCGGTGGCGGTGTCGTTGGTCCATGAGAGCTTGGCGCCGAGAAAGGTGTCGTGGGCGGTGTGGTTAGGGTCAGGATGGAGGAAGATATTGAAGGGATTGGGCCCAGAGAAGAGGTTGGTGAAATTGGAGTCTTGGACGGAGGGGAGAGAGTCGAGGTAGGTGAGGATTTTGTGGTACAATTGGTTTTCTTGAAAATGGTGATTGTAGAGTGGGATTTTGAAGGATTGATGAAGGTGGAGACGGTTTTCGAGTGAGATGATCTGGGAAATCCAAAAAAGTACACAAAGGTTCCAACTTTTCATGATTTGGAGCAAAACCTATATACTTTCCAACTTTTTATGCTTGGGACCAACACCACTTGAAAGACTAACACGATAAGATGGGTGGTGTGAATGGGTTGGTAACAAGCCTGAGATATGAAAGAGAAAACTCTTTGGGTTGAATTGATTGGAAGCTACTTAAATGGACCTGTTCTGGAAGCCTGTCTTCTCGAGGCTCAGGTTTTAGCCACTCAAGTAGCTTAAGAAAAAAGAAAGAAAGGGATGCTTGAAGGGGGTTGTGAGGGAGGGGGAAGGGAAAGGGAAGAAGGGGGTGCTTGAAGTGGGTTATGAGGGAGGAGGAAGGGAAAGGGAAGAATGAGTGCTTGAAGGAGGTTGCGAGGGCGGGAGAGGGGAAAGAAAGGAAGGGAGAGGGACTATGGAGAAGAAAGAAAGAAAGTTACAAGAGTTTTTATGTAATTATATAAAATGGGTTTAGGGGTTTATTTACAAATTTTAATTTTAAATAAAAATAATAAATAATAAATGATGTGGCATACCACGTAGACTGTGGCTGGACTTCAAAATGATCACGTGGCGCCACGTGGAGTGCTGAGCTGGTTCTCCATTAGCGAGCTCAGCACTTAACATAAAGAAGATTAATGGCATGGACCATTTCTTAATTTCCTATTTTAGAAGGGCCACTTCCTAACAAAAATATTTGTAAGGACTAATAAAAAAAATGACTATATTTATAGGGATCAAAAACATAATTAAGCTAAAATCTTTTTAAAGGTTCATAGAAATTTACACATTTTTCAATTTTAAAATTTAAAGTTTTAAATTTTAAAATTTAAAACTTAGCAACTTCTTGTCTAATTGAAAGGTAAACAAATACACAGAAATAATGGAGAAAAAGACAATTGCCAGATAAGAAAGAAAAGGCATGTTAAGTAGTAGGTACGCGATAAGATTTCAAAAATTGGCCATGCAATGAATTCTCCTTAAATTAAAACAAACATATTTTACTTTTATGCTTTTCAAGGGTAATGAAATAGAAATCTTCTTAAAGGTTCATAAAAATTTACATAGTTTTCAATTTTAAAATTTAAATTGTGTCATCAATGTTTCATGTATGTAAAACTTAGCAACTGCTTGTCTAACTGAAAGGTAAAAAAACGCACAGAAATAACGGAGACAAAGTCAATTGTCAGGTACAAAAAAGAAGACAGGTTGAGTAGTAGGTATGTGATCAGGTTTTAAAAATTAGCCACGCAATTAATTCTACATAATTGAAACAAACAAATTTTAATTTTATTCTTTATAATGGTAATAAAATATAAATCTTCTTAAAGCTTCATAAAAATTAACATAGTTTTGAATTTTAAAATTTAAATTATGTCATCAATATTTGATGTATTTGAAACCTAGCAACTTTTTATCTAATCGAAAGGTACGCACAAAAATAACGGAGAAAAAGACAAATGTCAGCTAAGAAAGAGAAGACAAGTTGATTAGTAAGTATGCAATTAGGTTTTAAAAATCGGTCACGCAATTAATTCTCCATAAATTGAAACAAACACATTTTAATTTTATGCTTTCTAACGATAATAGAATAGTAATCTTCTTAAAAGTTCATAAAAATTTACATAGTTTTGAATTTTAAAGTTTAAATTGTGTCATCAATATTTGACGTATTTAAAACCTAGCAACTTCTTGTCTAAATGAAAGGCAAACAAATACACGAAAATAACGGAGAAAAAGACAAATGTCAGCTAAGAAAGAGAAGACAAGTTAAGTAGCAGGTAACGTGATTTAGTTTTAACAATTGACCACGCAAATAATTCTCCATAAATTGAAACAAATATATTTTAATTCTATGCTTTCTAATGATAATAGAATAGTAATCTTCTTAAAAGTTCATAAAAATTTACATAGTTTTGAATTTTAAAGTTTAAATTGTGTTATTAATATTTGACGTATTTAAAGCCTAGCAACTTCTTATCTAACAGAAAAGTAAATAAACACACAGAAATAACGGAGAAAAAAACAAATGCCAGCTAAGAAAGAGAAGACGAGTTAAGTAGTAGGTACGTGATTTAATTTTAAAAATTAGCCATACAATTAATTCTTCATAAATTGAAACAAATATATTCTAATTGAAAGAGAGACAATGACCAAATAAGATAAAAAAAAGAAGAAGATTAAGCATAGTTAAGATCTGAATATGTTAACCACACACTTAATTTGTCCAAAAAAAGATTTGTTTAATGCCATGCGAAGTTCAGATCCACTGTTCTATTTCAAGAATTAGGAAGGTGTTTGGATATTAAAGTAAAAATGCTTTTGAAATACTAAATTGGATCAGATAATTTCTTCAACCATTAATCCTTCAAAAATATACTAAAGATTACCTTGCTCTTGAAAATAATGAGAAAAACAAAGAAGCATACTCATGACTGTTTGGGCAGTTACAACCAGTACACACAGGAACTTGATTTGTGAACTGCTAACACTGAATTTATCTAGAAATTAAAAGCAAGCGAAAATGGTAACTCAATGAAGGTTAAGTACTATGCCACGGTTGAAGGGGATCCTGCTTTCTTCCTCATCCCCTTCCTCATCATGGGACAAGGGAGACATTTGAAGGGGCTCAAAGCTGTGTGATGAAGGTGCTGCCTCCATTGCATGGTTGAAACCAGGGTTGAAGTAGTTCATGTTCATGGGGTTGGTGGAAGCACTTGAATTGTTGGAGAATGATGGCTGCACAGGTACATTCATGTATGGTTGATAGTGCTGTTGTTGCTGTTGCATGTTCTGAAGAGCACTTGCATATGCCAACTTAGCATTCATCAACTGATTTTGCACCATAGCAAGCTCTCCTTGCAGCGATGCGACCTGAAAATGTAACAAAATCAGATTCATGAATTAATTTTTTTTAACATAATCAAAGAAGCACCCGTTCATTAAAACTTGTCTATATATTTGTACTTTCGCAGATAACTGAAAGTAGAAAAAGGCTAGGTGCATTAATTAAGCCTGTAATTAAAAAGTAATCATTTTTATAATAATTATTTAAATTCATACTTATAATAAATTTTAATTAATCTCATCAGTATAAAAATTTGTACATTAATAATGCCCACTTTTTTTTTTTAATGTACACACGTCTAATAAATATAGTTTTAAAATAAGGGAAATGATAACCTTAAGTTGAAGATAAATAATTGGAAATAATGATTTTTTATTATATTAAAAATATATAATAAAGTTTATTTTGAGTTAAAAATTTGTTTTAAAATGTTTAATTAAAACCAGAGGAATTGGAGTTAATAAAACAGTAAAAAAAGTGGCAAAAAAATGATTAAAAAAACAATATTCATGAAACACCTGCTGCTGCAAAGCAAGTACAGTGGAGACGCAACCATAAACAGGATCAGCAAGCCTAGCCTGAGCCTCGTACGTTATAGTAGCCACCGCTTCACGGCGGCGCTCCATCGGAATATGCAACAAGAGCTTTGCAACATTGCTTGCACCAAACACTTTGTGCACAGCTGCAAAGCGTGCAGGACCTTGGTCTGAACTAAAGTAAGGTGCAAAAGTGCACGCACCATGGCACTTCCTTCTCAAGAACTTGCAAGCCCCACATGGAGGTTTTGATGGTGGCGCCCCCATGGCTCGCCTTAAGGCTTTGCGCCTAGCTACACCGGAAGAGCCACTGCCACCCACTTGTGCCTCAGCCATCTTCTGTTTACTCCAGTGATGGTGTTGATATGGTAATGGTTATCACAAAATGTGTTCTATATATAGAGGGAGGGAGGGGGAAGGGGTGTGCACGTTAGTCGCGTGAGTGGGTTGGCAAGGTGAAATTCTAAGCTCTTTTATTTATTCTTAATTTTCTCTGTTTTCTTTGGAAAAGAAAGAGGAGTTTTGGTTGGTAAGGCAATGTGAGCAAAGGGGGTGAACTCAATAACTGATCAGGAGGATACTGTGGGTCAGTTAGTGTTATTATTATTACAAAAATGATAGTAATATGCTGATGTATTATTTTAAATAATTTTTTATTTTTTAAAATTTATTAAAAATTATAGGATCAGGATCTTATTAGCGGGTGTAAATCTAAAAACTCTTATATTAAATCTGAACCTTTCATTTAACTTACATCTAATAGATTATAATTTATTACTTAACCGATTATTAGATGTAAGTTAAATGAAAGATTCATATTGTGTTTAAGAGTTTTTAGACTTATACTGGTATAAGAAGATTTTTCTTTAAAATTATAATATTATAAAAATAATGTTATTAATTTAATAATTTTTTTATATTTTTATAATTTTTAATAAAATTTGACTAATAAATAAAAAAGTGTTAAAAAATATTTTATTAGAAAAATATTAAATAATGTCTAAAAATATAAATATTTTGTTAAAAAAATGTAAAAATATACTTATTACTATTTTTTTAATGTGATTTTTAATTAAAAAATATTACTTCTTTCTATCAATTTTATAAAAAATAAATGACTAAATTATTATGGTAAAAAATAATTAAATTAATTATATTTTTTATAAATATAAATTTTATTTTAAAATATTTATAATATCAAATAATATAATAAGTAATTTATATATTTAGTGACAATAATAAAAGAATGGCATAAAATAAATTTAATAATTAGTAAATTTTAAATTTATCCTATATATTTTTATAATTAAGAAAAATAAATATTTTATTTTATTTCTTATAAAAAGAATTGAGAGAGTATATATAATAAAAAATTAATAAATAATATTTTTTATTAAAAAATGTAATATTATTAATGTATTAAATTATATAGTTTTAATAAACATTTATCATATATATATGTAATTTTAAATATACATTAAAATTAAAAAAATTATTGAAAGGTTTTATTAGATGAAATATATTAAGATAATAATAAAATAGTGGTTGTGTGTGAAGCTTGTCTTTGCGGAGCTGCTCTTCGCGTGAGGGTTGGTAAAACTAAACGCGTGGGTTTCATGGCCGAACACATCCAAGATTGCCTTTTTCTTTTTTCAGTTTTTCATGTTACTCAATCAATAATATATAGAATTAATTAACCCAGCTTTGTCTTTAATAGCTGAAACTGAAAGTGAAAAAAATTGCTAGCGACACATTTTTATAATATATTTTTTATTATTAGTTTAAATTTATTAAAAAAATTTAATTAAAAATTATAAAAATTATGTTCTTTTTTTTTATTCTTAAATTAATATTTCTTTTTCTTATTTTTTAATTTTTAATAAATTTTAATTAATAATAAATAATATGTTAAAAAAGTGTCTTAAAAAGTATAATATTAGCATTCTTCATTAAAAATGAAGTAACTGTAAATGAAAAGAAAAATAATTTTTTTGAAATATATTTTATAAATATTTAAAATTATATTATTTTTTCTAAATTTAACAGTTAAATCTATTTTTCATTTAAGGTTAATATTTATTAGGAATAAAAATATATTAAGTTAGGCTAGATTTTGATTAAATAAACTTAATTTATTTAAAAATTTTGAAGTTTAAACCTGACCTATTATCTGTTATAAATTTTTATTAAACCTAAGTTTAACTTCTGTAAAAATATGTGTTAACTTTTATATTAATACTTTTAAATAAATAAATTATTTTATTATTTTTAATTTGAAAAGACATTTTGTTAATTAAAAATAAAAATAAAATAAAAATAAAAAAAGAATTAAATATAATATAAATAAATATATAAAAAAATAATGAATGAAATAAACAAAAAATAAATATAATCGAAATAGAAAATCAATGTTACGTATAAAATATAGATCAAACAACATTAATACAAAAGACTTTAACAAATAAACTACTTTCTTTCTTTTATAATATAATACTATTTAACTTCAAACAAAAGGATAAAAATTTCTAATTTAAAATTATTTATTTTAAAATTTATTTTATTTAATATAATATAATATTTTAATTTTTCTATAAAATTATTTAATATATTATTATAAATTTTATGAATTTATCTAATAAATTTTTCTTAAATTTAAGTATAATCTATTTAATTAATTAAATATATAAAAAATTTAAATTAAACTTATTACTAAGTTAAGTTAAATTAAACTTTAAAAAAATAAATTGAAAGCCGTTAGTTGGATAGTTTGACGTATTTTTATCTCTAACATTCATTTTATCTTATTCAAGTTCAATACAAATTTAATTTATTTTTGGTCCTCCAACTTTTGTACTTTGTTTGATTTTAGTATTTTTTATTTTTATTTTTTTTATTTAGCAATTTTTGTCCATATGTTATACTGTCGTCCAATTTTTAATGGGAATAGTATAATCTTCTTCTTCTCCTCCTAGCCAGAATCTGCCATTATCGTTACTACATCCTCCTCCTATTACCTCCCTCCTCTACTTCTCCTTCATCGCCCCCTCCTTTACTTGCCCCTCTTCCTTAGTTGCCACCATCACCACCCCTTCTCTGCATTTTAATGTCTCCAACCACCTAGTCTTGACCTGAGAAGCCCTCCTCTGCTATGTACATTGGCGCTCCAGAGACAAGACGGAGAAGGAGCATTTAAGGAGCAGACGAAAGAGGTTAGGGAGGCGACAAAAGGGGGGATGCATAGGCAATGGCGAAGGAGAAGAGGGAGATGCAGTGAGTGACGGTGACAGACGAGAAGAGGAGGATGAGAGGGGGTGGAGGCAACATAGGAGAGAACAGAGGTTATTGTAAAGAAGAGAGGAGTGGGAGAAGTAATGGAAGAAAAGCATGCAGTGGCAACAATGGCGGATTCCAGCTACCAGAGAAAAGGAAAAAGAAGGCTTTATTGTTCTCATTAAAATTGAATTACAACCTAATTGAAGGACAAAAGTTAATAAGAGGACTAAAATCTCATATTTAAAAATTGAACGATTAAAATTGAACAAGTATAAAAGGTAATAGACTAAAATACAATTAAGATAACATACGTTTAACTTTTTCGGTCAAATCCGTCCAAAATTAGTTTTCCACCTTTTGATTTGTTTGGATTCTACCAAGTCATAAACTTATGCCCATCCCTACTTTTTTAAAATATTTACCTTTTTCTTTTCTTAATAGCTTACTAATAAATTAAAGGAGCATTGAATGTTATAACGTTAGGAAAAGGGTTTCAAATTATGTCACAAAAAAATTCCATTGCCATTTCTATCCTCCAATCTCCACTTTAAACAAAATATATATTTTTATTATTATTTTACCATTATTTTTTCAACCTTTTAAAATTCATTTATTTCAATAAATCTAAATCATACAATAAATTTTTATCAAAAATAAAAAAAATTATAAAATTCAATACTGATAACATTAAATGTTATAATTTTAGTAAAAAATTATTATTTACTAATTTTTAGCATATATCATTAAGCACATACGTTAGAATAATCGTTATAAAAAACTCACACCTTATATATATTAATCTAATACTATTTTTTCACTTATAAATATAAATAAAAACACACAGACATTTCAAATATATTAATTTAGTATTTTATTTTATTTATAAATATAAATAAAATTGTATAAACTAATTTAACCCATAAACTATTAAGGTCAATTTGCAAAATTTATTAATTAAATAAAGAATTTTGTTAACTTCAATCCAATCTTAAAGTAGTTAATAATAGTAAAATTTTATTAAAAAGAGAAGTATTTATTGTATTTTTATAACTTTAATATAATAATTATGTATTTTTTTTATAAAAATTTTCTATTTGTGAATGCTTAAATTCAAGAGTTGAAATTAATAATTAAAGAGTTTTAAATAATTGTCTCAAAAGTAAGATTTTATTGTCTTGTAATCTGTTTTATTTAGACTTATTTACAATTCTTTGATTTTAAAAATTATTTATTACTTTAACCCTTTTACGCTTACTTATTATATTATATGTTATAAATACATATAGATAACAATTTTATCATTCACTATAAATTCAAATTTAATTTTTAAAATTATTTCAAGTAATTATAAGTATCTTAAATTAATTTTCTTTTAGAAGAAAACAACTCAAACAGCACAAGCCAGATGTCTAGTAATAAAGTATTTATAGTATTATTCAAAATATACATGTTTAGAAATGTATGTTATTACCGTTTCAATAATTGATAGTATTTAAATTATGTAGACATTTTTTTTTGTTTACTTTGTATTTTAATTAAATAATAATTTTTACCTGTCACTTTATTATTATTTTTTGAACTATGTTTTTTATGTTTGACATTAAATTTTTGTAACTTCTTGTTAGAAAAGAAAAACAAATGCGAAAAATAATAAATAAATAAATAAAAAACGGCTGCTATATAAAAGAGAGAAGGAAGACTAAGTAGTGGGATGCAACTAAGATGTAAAAATAGACCACACAATTAGTTTTTTATAAATAAAAAGAGAATACTTTAAACGGTGTGAAAATTATACTCTTTTTGCTACAATAACTTATTTTTTACTCACTTTTTTTTTTTGTTTGTTAATTTTGTTCTAAATTTTGAATATCAAAATTGTTACTACCTTTTGTATTACCTTATTTAATTTTTAGATTTTCCTTGAATACCTATTTTATAAATACCTATTTTACATTTATACAAATTTCTTTATTTTCTCATATAAACTTTTAATTCTTTTTAAAAATACATATGTTTATGTTTATAAAATCATTATCTATTATTTGCATTACTTTTGGTCAAAATTATCAATAATTATGTATTTTCAATGTTGTAACGCCTCGAATTTTGTAATTTTAATTATTGATTGATAATTATATAAAAATAAAGGTATTTTCATGTGTGTATTTTTAGATATGTGTGTATATATATGTGTGTGTGTATATGCATGACTGGTTGGGCTGAGTGCAGGACGAGATACTGGACTGTTCTCGCTGCAGCGAGAGGATTCTCGCTGTAGTTAGAAGACCCTGGGAGGAAGGACCAGAACTGTCGCTTTCTCGCTGTAACGAGAGAGCGACAGTCTGGAATGCATTTTTGGGTGCAGTCTCGCTGTAGCGAGAGAGTGTCACGATAAGAGGGGTTTTAAAAGGGAGTTTAGGGATTTGAGATTCATTTATCAAATTCCTTTCCAAAACTCTTCAATCCTCTTGACCCAGAACCCTTGTCCACCAATTAATTGCCTCCAAAGTCATTTAGGAGCGAGATTGGGGCTTAGATTTGTGTGGAGAACGCTTTGAGATGAGTTTTAAACAGTTAGAATTTTCATTTTCCTTCCCTTTCTCTGTTCTTGGTGATTTTCGGGGTTCTCGTGGAATTCTTCCATGTGTTTAGACCGAAAACCATGTGGAGAGCATTTCCGTGGTTGAGTTCGAGCGTGGGTCTTCAATTCGAGGTAAGGGGAGACTTTACCCTACTCTTTTATGTGTAATTTGCTGTTATTCTATGAAATTTTGTGATGTGGCTGAGTTAGAAGATAGAAAATTGCTGAGATATGTGATGTGAATTATGTACTGGATGTTGTGAAAGGGTATGGGCACTCATGTTGTATAATTCATTGAGTATTATGTGAAAATGTGGGCCTGAGGGCCATGTAATGTGAATGGAAATAGGCTAGTGGCCGTGTGTCTTGAATGAATTGTGGGCTATGTGTTGTGTGTGCTATGAAATTGAAATGTGGGCCTAGTGCCGTAGCTATTGAATGTGGGTCATGTGCCATATACTGAAATATGTGTGACTGGGGCATGTAGCACTGTTGTAATGTGCTGTGAATGGTTCAGTGATACACTAGAGGTGTGGGAGATGAGGATGATAGAACCTTGGGGAAGAGGGAGTGGTGGTGACACCAACTGTGGAACGGGTGAACCACAGGCCGCACACTCTCTTCCTGACTAGACCTCTGACCATTACATTTGTTGACCTACCAGTGACTACCCACGTGGTAACCGTGAGGCAGGGGTAATCGGCAATCATTCATGGTGTAAATCTGTGATCACAGTGTCAATGTGAGTATGGCTAGCGTGCGTATGCATGAATTTATGATTTGTGCTTGTGGAAGTGATAATGTTGCTTGTGCCTGTATTTGTTTAATGTATTGAAAATGTGCTAGAGGTGAGACTATGCTTAATTGTATGTTTTGGTAGTGTAGAGTACTCACCCTTACATTCATTTTTTAGGTAATCAAGACGATCAGCACCGGGCTCAGTGAAGGAGTGGATGGAACTGCTATAGGGCTTAAGATATTATTTTGAAAACTTTTGTATTTGGAATAAGTCCTGTAGCAACTGTTCGATATAATTTGTAAACTCTTTCTTTATTTGAAATGGTTAATAAACTTGGATTGAAAATGAAAATTTTATTATTTTAAAAATCTGCGAAATTCTTTATTTATTGAAATTAAATTTAGGTGTTACAAATGTCATGCAAAATAACATATTTTTTCTATTAGAAATTATAAAATTCAATACACTCATTATTTTTTTTCCTTGAAATTCATATTATTTTCAACTTATCTCTTAGAATCCTTTCTTTAGTTAATTATAACAAACTTATTTTTAACATTAGGGTATCTTCTACATTTTTCTATATATCACAATATTATATCTACAAAGCGAGTGTACTTTTTTACATTTATATCTTTCTAATAATATATATATATATATATATATATATATATATATCAATTTTTGTTAAAATATACATAATAATTAATATAATCTTTATTTGTGTATTATATTTGATTAGTTTTATAATCATACAATATTTATAAATCATTTTTCCATAATTTATAAAAGATTTATAATTTTAAGTAAATTATTAATTAAATCTTTCTCAATCGTGATGTGGAAAAAATTTAGCCATATTTTAAGTTTCTCGTTGATCATTCTATTAAAGCTTAACGATACTCAAAATGATAAAATTTAAAATATAATTAAATGCTTTTAATTGTAACATAACTTGTTAAATAAAATAAAATTTTGAACAATAATAAATAATTAACATATTTGGTAATACTTAAATATATGAGTTCAACATCCACAAGTGATAATCAAAATTCATTAAGACTTAAATTAATTAATTATAAGATCAAAATATATCAAGTTCTAATGAGCATATTATTTTCACCCGAAAATCCTGAGAATATAATCCTAATATGAAACAATCTTTATTTCCTGAAAATGTAAGTAAGGATGACTCTTTTCCTCACCGTTAAAAATAGAATCCATTAAATGAGTTGAATACTTTTGCAACAAACAAATATAATAACAATCATATAATCAAACATACATTATAATCACATAATGCAATATGTCATTCTCTTATCTACACAATTCTTCCTACACTGTGATCATAGTCTATTGTTGCCTCCTATATTTTACAAGGTCTTACACATTTAGATGAATAGTCGTGAGACAGTCCATTTACACGGATACAGTGTATACAATACTAGACCCCTCAGGAAAAGTATGGTTATAAGTGCTAGTCAAAAAATAAGTGTGTGGCCTGTGATACTCTCACTCTCATTAAATTACCTGCAACTACAAATAACATTCATCTTCCTATATTTTTCCCAGATTTCTAACTCTATATTTCATACTTAGAGTGTATTACCATAACTATCCACACTAATCTCTATCATATTGCTGATGGTACATTTTTCACCATTTATCTCTCATCATATATTTAAACAAATTATGTCAAAGGTTAGACCCTTCGAAACTCAGTCCAAATTGCATATTTTCACCAAATCATATATCATTCATTTAAGAAACAATAAACATATATAATTTGATATCTCAATTCAAAGAATCTAGTTTCAAAACTTAGATTTTGAAAAGTAGAGCATGTAACCACTCACAGAGGCAAATAGTATATATGAAATTTATATACATCGTATAAGCATAGTTTTATTGATGGGTATAACTCTCCTCACCTCAAGTAGATGATTTAAGCAAAAGTTTTGGTGGAAAATGTTGTCTGAAAGACCAAATTCTTCTTAAGTATCACAAAGAGTAACTCTTGAGAAGAAAGAGAATGATGAATTAAGAGTGAGTCTGGAAGAAAAATCTCTAAAAAACTTAGTGAAAAATCACATGAAAAAGATATCTAAGCTTGAATTTGAGAAAGGTTTTAGAGTTAAAATGTGTTTTCTAGCTGAGCAAAGCAGTGAGAGGACTGACAGTGAAATGAGAATGGTTATTATTTGCGTTGTGATCTAAGTTTTAAAAATGTCACAATGACTAAAATATTATTTTTCTCGAGGATTTTAGCTTGAGTGAGGTCATTCTTGCTTGAGCAGAAAAATCAGGCAAAATCTTCTACACATTTGCTGATATTTTTGCTTGAGCAAGATCATTCTTACTTTAGCAAAAACCTTCCAGAGAGTTTAGTGTGTTCTTCATGACTCTTTAAATGGATCAAGATGTCATCAATGAATACCACCACGAACTAGCTTAGATACTAATGAAAGATATGATTCACGTAGTCCATGAATCATATCAATCACACCAAAAGGCATAACTAAATACTCATAATGACCATAGCGAATTCTGAAAGTTGTCTTAGGAATATCTTCATTCTTCACTCGAATATGCTGATAGCCAGATCGTAGATCAATCTTTGAGAACACTGAAGCTTTTCACAATTAATCCATCAAATCATTTTTTCTTGGAAGAGGATACTCATTCTTGATCATCACTTTGTTCAGTTGACAGTAATTCACGCATATCCTCATACTTCCATTTCTACTTGCTTTTTCACCTCAGCTAATTCTACCAAAGACATCCAATGTGGTGCAATAGAGATTGGACTCGTTCGCAAAATGAGATCGATTGTAAACTCTATTTTTCTCTCTAGTGGTAACTCAACTATATCATTCAAATTTTTTTAAAAAAATTTACACATTACTAATATATGCTCTATGTTGCAATCGGGGCTGCGAAGGGGAAAATCTAAACGAAAAATGGCAAAAAAATGGGAAACGAGAAGAATAGAAATTGAAGGAGTTGCCACTAGGATTTTTAAAGAATCCTATTAAAAAAAAGGGAAAAAAATAAAAGAAAAAAATAGTTTGCGCACCCCATAACGTCCGTAAAAATAGTTATCCTAAATTATGCAAAAAAAATAAATTTTATTTTCATTCCTAAATTTGATATTTTATTTGTTTGTAATTTTAAAATAATGGAAAGAAGAAAAAATGAAGTTTTAAAATAATTGGACCTGATCGGTGTTGATCCCTTCTCCTACATATTCCTTAGTGCTCTAAGGAAATCAGGGCTACGTAGTTCTAAAGAAAAAAAAACTTTTTAAAAGGTGCTTGAAAAATGAAAGTTGCCCTTTAAAGGCGTTAAAATGATTTTAGAGAAGGATTTTATTAAAAAAGAAAATAGGATAAACAACTTTAGTTTTATAATTATATAATTTATGAATGAGTAATTTATACATCACTATCATTATAGATTTTCAAAAATATATTTTAATTTTAAAGTAAGAAATTTAAAAATATATTATAATTCTAAAAAATACTTTAAAAGATTTTTCACATTGCACGAGGTACTAGATAGTGTAACTAAACTCGTACCCTTATGACTTTATAATATACGAATGATAGAGTAATCTATACATCACGGTTATAAATCGTTGCATGAATTAGAGTGCTTAAAATATAAGGGTATTTGAAGTCATTTACCTAAAAAAATATTTTGAAATAAGCTTGTTTATTTATCACAAAAAATTTAGGCATCTAAATGATAAATTAATCTATTCATCATTATTATAAATTGTTATATGGATTTAAAATTTAATTTGATTATTAAAATAGGAGAAATTTAAGAAAATATCTAATTTTTTTTAGAGAAAGATAATTCACACTGCACAACGTACTAAATAGTATTGCTAAACTCTTACTCTTACGACTTTATAATTTATGAATAATAAAGTAATGTATACGTTGATATTATAAAGCGTTGTGTGAATGAATTACAAATAATAAGCATAATAGAATTTGTGACTACTGTTATTTGTTTAAAAATTGATTCTAAATCTTATTTATTTTATCGTAAGAATATGAAAATACATCTAAACATTATGTTAATCAATATTGACCTAGTTGATGATTAAGAGATTTTCATCAAATTTTAAACACAATTAATGTAATACTAGGGTACTAACCTAGGTCATCCTCTCATGAACATTGAATATAAACCATACATTGAACATGTTATGAACATTAAACAAACAAAAAAAGGGGGTTTCAATTTTAATTGACTCAAATAGAAAATTGATTTGTATGTTTCAATTAACAAAATGTGTTAACCCTTAGCTTGTCCATATTAATTCTATCACAAGTCCTCTTAAAATATATTCGGAGGGCAAGTGTATCCATTGAGAAGTAATTAAGAGTTCTCAAATTAAGTTCCCGAAATATCGTCCCACAAGAATTGTTTTTCAATTACTAAAAGTTTCCTAATTCAATTGTTTAAGCTTCAAAGATATGAGATTAATTAAAACAAGAATTTATACAATTAATTATAAAACTAAGGGCAAGGAATACAATTTTCTTCTTAGTTAAACTTATCGGAAAGGAACTTAGGGCATATGAGCTTTCTCATTCAATCCTTTATGTTATTTTTCTGTTTAACTCTAAATTCGATTTCCTTGTGATTACCAATCATTCATACGAATACTATTAATACCCAATGGTCATGCAATATTAATATTCTTTTTTCTAAATCAACATCCCCAATTGTCATGCAAGACATTAATTTAAGAAAGCTTAAGGAGCCTACGAACTTGTTAATTTAATAATAATTCAAAGAGAAAAATTGGTTTGGTCTACCTAATCCTTTGTCTCGTTTTATCCTATAGATATATTAATTAACCGAGGTACGGTCGCCTGACGATATAATTAATTAGGATTAAGAAAGAAACCCAATAGGATAAAATCTAATCACAAAACGAAAATCAAATTTAGATTCAAACATCAAAATTCTATAAATTCATGAACAATAGTTCCCATAGCCCTAGCTATGGACTTAGTTACTTATGCTAAAGAAAAGAACTAAAACAATCATAAACAAAGCCATAATCAAAAGAAATAGCAAACTAGAGTATGAGATGTGTTTTCAGTTTTCAAGTACGATCGCTTGAAGCTCCAAGTCTCGCCAAGCATGTACCAAGAATCCCGTGCAAGAGAGATGAGATGAGATGTATTCTAGAGCAAAAGCCAAGATAAAAATAGTTCTGCCGATGCCTGAGGTCTCCCTCTTTAATAGGATTTGAAAACCCTAAAAACTCTTCATAATTGGCTTTCCCGCAGAGGAGCACGATCGTGCAAGGTCTTAAACACAACGGTGCATAGGCTCGTAGCACCCGTGCTTGTTAAAAGGGTCTGGGCATGCTGACTACTGCGAAACTCTAATCTTCTATCAATTTGAACCCAAAATGCACCCAACATCCACTTGCGGCCTCTTTATACTAAACTGCACAATTAATATATAAATTAGTATAAAAGCCAAATAAAATAAAGGTCAAATATGAATATATAGGCTATAAAATAGGGCCTAATTACATACTTATCAGAATATCGTGTGTATAATGGAATAAATTGATGGATATGGGTTGTGTTGGAAATGTTGTGTGTATGAAATGTGAAGTAAATGTGGGCACATATACCGTGTGTGAACATGAATACTATATGTAATTGAAAATGTGGCTGAAATGTGTATAAATGACATGTTAAATGCGATTGTGAATATATTGGAAGCTATGAATGGTTCAGCGATACACTAGAATTGTGGAAGATGGAGGCGGTAGAATTATCTTAGAGAAGAAAGGGTGATGGTGACACCAATAGTGAGTATAGGTGCACTATAGGCTACACACTCTTCTCCTGACTCGGTCTTTGACTAACACCTTTGCTGAGGGGCTCGTGACCGCACTCTATGAGGCGGAGTCTAATCGACCTCCATCTATGGTACAAAACTATGATCACAGTGCCACAGTGAGTATGGCTACGTGCAGTGAGCGAATGTGTATGTGTGAAATGTTTGTTGGTGCAATGAGTGCATTGGTTTGTGAATTGAAATAGAATGTTTGAAAATTGTTGTTTGTGATTGATGATACTTAAGTAGAGTATGTTAGAAAACATGTGGAGTGTGCACGGTGAGTCTCTATGCCTGTGTGTGTTAGATAGTGTAGAGTACTCACCCTTATATTTATATTTCAGGTGACCAAGACAATTAACACCGGGCTTAGTGAAGGAATAGATGAAACTGCTATAGGACTTAGGAATTTAATTGAAAACTTGATGTATTATTTAAGTCCTGTAGCAATTTGTGATTTAAATTGTAATTCATCCTTATTTTGAAATACTTTATTGAACTATGTTTTGGGAACCATTTGAATGAAAATTTTTATTATTTCCAATTTTGTGAAATTTATTTATTTAAAAAATTGAATTTAGGTGTTACAGGCTATCTGTAGTGTTCACTATCGTTGACGATAGTGAACACGCACAAGTCTGCACATCTCTTCTAGCTCTATAGTTACTTTGATTTATCCCTTGGAAGTAGCTTGTTGTAGTAATTACTTTGGCACTAAAAGTAGTTATTTTCACTTCAATTCTTCCTAAAAGCCTAAAATCCCTACAATTGTTCAAATGAGTAAAATTGCAAGGGATATTTACCAAAATGAGATTTTTATACTATTTATAATTTCTAAGTTCATTTTTCTATTAAAAATCTATAAAAAGGTAGGCAAAATACTAACAAAATATGGTTCATCGTAACCCTAAACGTAAGCTTTTGCTTGTCCTTAAGCAAATCAAAACTCAAGCAAATTAAATGTAAATGGTTGGATTTATCTGAAAATTTTTTTCAAAAATTCCCATTCTAATCTTAAACTCTAATTGGCAAAACCATGGACGCTATTCAACAGATAAATCACACTCTTATCAATTATTTTCATGCAAGGTCCCAATAAAGTAAAATAGAAATTTAGCAAGGTTTGTTACAATTCACATAATGCAAAGAAATTATTTAGCTCACAAGATAGTGTTTCACTCTTCACTCATCAATGTTTTAAGCTAAGTGTTTCCCGCAATTCATACATTTTTGCCTCAACCTATTATATATTTGCCCATATTCTCAATCTCATTTGTCTTGATACAATGAATCACATATCATGAGAGCTTGGTTGGTAAAAAATGGAGTTGGGTTTGGTCCAATTTTTGGTCAAAGAAGGAGAAAAGGTTCAAGTGAGTTTCCAAGAGAAGAGAGCTCTTTTGAGTGAGTGAGTACAACAACTTAGAATATAATGCATTAAATAATATAGCTTAAGAGGTTCTAGCATTCTTTCACCATGTTTTCATTAATTTGCCTTATGTGGAAATCCTTTTCAACTCATAGCCCTTGCTATATTTTTCTTTTCTCTCTCTCTCTCTCTCTCTCTTTTTATAATTTCATAGACTTTGGCACATTCCCTTTCTTTATATTTAGAGAAATTTTTTTTTTATTTTTTTTCAAGAATGTATGATGTCCACCACCTTAAACTTAAGAGTTTGCTTGTCCTCAAGCAACTACATTCAGAATCAGCACCCCAAACTTAGTTTTTACACTCAATCTTGATGCAATTGAAAAAAACTTCCTTTCTTGGAGTAGGAAAAATAGTTATGCAAACTGAGTTTGGCAAAAATGGTAAATTTGGAACACGGTAATTAGCTGCAAAAGTGTTCTAGGATGGATGAGTGTGTGAAAATAAAGGCTTCAATCATCTAGATGAAAATTTGCACAATACATATTGAATAAAAAGCAGAGGATGAATACAAAAATACATATAAAGTGCACACAAAAGAAATTTAAGGCCCAATTCTCTACCATGGTACATGTTATAACTAAATATGTCTAGTATGGTAGGAATGGTAACTATTTACAAAGTAGGGTATGATCATGAGTTGAAGGGTAAGTGCAATCAGATCATAAAATCAAAAATACAAAATTGAACTAACTAAAAAGAGAAAAATAATGAAAATTGTTTTGTATTTTATTTGTTAACTATGCAGGAAAATTAGACTAAGAACTTATGAAATAAAGGCAAAGAGTTCACCCCCTTTCATAAATGATGGATGCACAATTCAGAGATCAAATTTATGCTCCTCTTAATGGGATTGAGGGTATTCTCTGCACAAAGATTCACAATTGATTCAGCACAAGAAAGAAAATATATAAACTAAAACTGATTATATAAAAGAGCATGTAAAGTGTTATAAAACTGTTCAAAGGGAACGCTTTAAAGTACAGTAAAGATAAGTAAAGAAAAGTAAAATGCAGTAATTATAGGAAAATAAGTGATTATATTTACAGGAAAATGAAAAAAAAGGTAAATAGAAGAAAAAAATATTAAAGACTAAATAATGGCTTCATCTAAGTTGGAAGAGAAAGAGTTGTCCTCTGTATCTTCCTCTTCATCTTCTTCATCCTCATCCTCAGAGCTGGAGCTATCCTCATCATTAGCCTCCTTATATGGTTGTGCAGTGGTGGTGGTGTCAAAAAAGGGAAGGTCACTCATGACTATTGCTCTAAGGTAAGGGGCATTCACAGTGGGAGTATCATAAAGCTAATTTGATGTCATCTCCAACTTCTTCCCTGTGTTCAGCATCATAGTTTCTAGCAGAGTCAGCATGGCTTTCTGGTTGCCATGCATCACATCTTGGCTCAGGGCAATATTCTTTGGCTGGTCCCTGACCTTGAGTGGAGCTGCCTTCCTGTACTCTGCAGGTAAGGACAAGCCTGAGTCAGCATTCTTCTTGGGAGAGAAGAGCTCCTTGACCATGGTTGTAGTGATAGGAGGGGCTGCTCTCACTCTCTACTAGTAATCCCCTGCATCTACTCCTACATCCTGACAGAGCATAGCAATGATAGAAAGAAATCTCATATAATCCCTCTTCCTGTCCAGGATATCCATGATGGTGTTGCTGATGACTTCACCAACATGGATGGCTATTCCAGTAATAGCAAAAATGAGCTCAGCCCTCTTCACTGCTAGGGTAGAGCTGTGGCGGACTAGCATAAAATAGGTCAGAATGAAGATGCTTTAAACTTTGGCAAGTGGGAGGAGGTGTTTGTTGGTCAGGTTCTCGGGTTGGAGCTTCATGTCAAACTCTCAATTATCTCCAAGTTTGTATATGGCCTGGAGGATAGGCTTGTAGTCCTTGTCATCTATATAGTTGAATGTGAAGTCTAGCTGCCTAGCTTGCCTCTCCAGGAGTGGAATATTCAGGACTCTGTTAATGTTGGAAGGAGAGAAGTCGATTTCCGCCTTGTCACCGTGGAGTGCCTATAAGGTAGCTGATCACCTTTCACCCTCATGATGTTGGCATAGAACCTTAAGTGAACTCCTTCCTCCCATTTCCTACATAAGTTGTGAAGAGAGGTCTTATCATCTTCTTGAGGTTAGTTGCCCTCATGGGCTATGGATTTCAATTAAGGGTCATGTGCAGGTGTAGGTCTTGAGGAAGAGGCACCAGCTGTCCTTCCTCTTTTGATCCTGCGGGTTCATCTGGGTGTGTTTATCATTAGAGTGTATAGAAAGAAGAAAATAATGAGAGGAACATGCATGTGAGTAGATAGCAGGAATATCTAGCAATTGTGCAGGTTAGGATTCAATTAGGGAATAAGCACATGTTGCACAAAGCATAGTGAACTAGGTTAACCCAATTTTGCAGCAAAATTGATGCAGGTTGTATGGTAATTATGCAGAAAGCAACCAAACATAGATAACAACCAACAAAATCATGCCTATTTTCATAGTAAAAGTGCAAACCAAAGTAGTCACTATGGATGAATACAATGTAAGAGTGAATAATATGCATAGAAATAGTAACTACTTCAAATTGCAGCCAAAAAGGTTAATAATGCAGTAAAGTAGACATAAGGTACTCAAACTGTAGGGTGCAGGTCAAGTTCTGTGTAGATGGTAGCAAAGTTTAGATGACAACAATTGTGCAAAATTGTACAATGAAAGTGTATTGCAGAGTAATTATAATGGATGAGTACACTGTCAAAGTGAGTACTATGAAAAAGAATAGTAACTACTCTAAGATGTAAGCATGACAGGGCACTTATGCAACAACGATTGTGGTTTATTCAGCAGCAGAACTCAAATCCTAAGTGCAATTACGCAATGTGTATGAAAAATATGCACATGTCAGCAGAGGTTTAATCATGTGAAGTGCAAAGAATGCAGATTGCAGTAAAGTATGCAGAGTGCATGTAATGAAAGTGCAGTTCAGAGTAGGTACTTTAAATGTAAACACACAAAGTGATCACTATGATAAGGGAGAGTAACTACTCTTAAAGTGAAAATATAATAGTGTATGTGTGCACTGTGTGATTATGCTTTCCACCAAACAACATCAATTTCTTAAGGCATAGCAAATGTAGAGTGTAAAATCACAATGAGAGAGCAGTCCAACAACTGATAAAATAAAACAATCCCAGAGTAATCACTATAGTATCAATATTTTACACAGAGTAACTACTTTTGCAATTGATAGTAATTATTCTAGGGTATAAATATGTTAAGTATAGCAGAGCATAATTCACAGCAATCTATCCATGGGAAATGAAACAACAATACAAAGTAATTACTATGGACCTAAAACAAACATAGAGTAATCACTATGGAATCAAAACGCGCAAAGTAAACACTATGGTAAGTAAAAGTGACTACCCTATAGTTTCACCATGATAGATCAAAGCAATCTGGTCCATTTAATCTCTTCCATTATCTTTTAATTACTCATTAAGCTCTAAAATTACAGGTTTTATTCAACAAATTTAACCTAGGGGTCCCTATTTCAATTTTCCTAATTTTTACTGTGAGAAACCCTAAGTCGTAGAATGAGAATGTAAGATATTACCTGAATTTAAAGTGCACATTGAAGTAAGAATGCAGGGAATTAGTGATTCTTGATACAGAAAATCAATGGCGAGAGGGAATGCAAGAAATTTTTGGGAGTGAGAGTGAAAGTGCTAAGAGAAATGGTGAAAGTGAGTGAGTGCGTGAACACTTTTATATATAATGGTGCCAACGTAACCACTATTAAAGGTGATAGTAAGCACGCGTACTTCAAATTTGCAATTCAGTATTGTGCGTGTTTACTATCATCAACAATAATAAACACTATAGAGTGCACCAATTTTAAAAAATAAGCAAAGGCATTAGGCGTGTTTACTATGGTTAATGATAGTAAACACATGCACTCAAATCAACTCAAAATTCCTTTGCATGAAAGTAAACATTACAGAGAGTGCATCCCCTTGTAATTCTCAGGGTAGCTGCACGTGTTTACTATAGTTAATGAGTGTAAACACGCGTACTCAAATTAGCTCAAACACCTTGAAAGTAACTATTATCAGTAATGATAGTGCTTACTATAGAGAGCAAAGATGCATACCTGAACTGAGAGTAGTTACTTCGGTCATGGAAAATGATTATCTTCATGAACAACTCTTGTTTTCTCCATCAAAGTGGTTACTTTAAGTTTTGATACAATGTACTCTCCTACTACACTTGATCTATTCTTGAAATTATGCAGAAATTAAGTCTAAAATTGGTAGTTTCCCTCTGCAAAAATCAAAATTATGTAGAAATACATGTTAAGTACCAAAGTGACATGCAAAATGAAGTTGTTATATAGAAAAATTCATGAAATAGCAAAATTCAAATGCAAGACCTATGCTAATTACAAAAAACTAATAAAACTCTAAGAAAACTTGAGTTGTCTCTCACATAGTGCTTCTTTAACGTCACTAGCTTAGTATATAGACTTGATTACTCAGGACAAGGAAGGTGATTGAGGTATAAGATGGGGTCTGCAGATTTATCTCCTAGACTTCCTCTAAAGGGACCAATTTTTTTAGAAAGTGCTTTAAGTGATGGCCATTCGCCATGAAGCTTTTGCTAGTAGAATCAGTCTTGATTTCCACTGCACTATTAGGAAATACTTGAGTAACTGTGAATGGACCAATCCACCTTGAACGAAACTTTCTACGCATGAATTTGAGGTGTGAGTTGAATAAGAGTACCTTTTGACCTACACAGAATTCCTTCCTAGCTATCAACTTGTCATGGTACCTCTTAGTTCTTTCTTTATAAATTCTTGAATTCTTACATGCCTCCAAACACAATTTCTTTAACTCTTGTAATTGCAACTCTCTTTACTCTTCAACTGAGTCATAATTCAGATTGCAGGTCCTCACAGCCTAATAAACCTTATGCTCAATCTCTATTGACAAATAGTATGCTTTGGCATAGATAATTCTATATGGAGACATCCTTATAGGCGCTTTGTAAGCAGTCCTATAGGACCATAAAACATCGTCCAACCTACAACTCCAATTTTTGCTGTGAGGTTGCATAATTCTCTTTAGTATTTTCTTTATTTCTCTATTGGAAAGCTCTGCCTGCCCATTGGTCTATAGGTGGTATGCTATAGATACTTTGTGTAGTACTCGATATTTTCTCAACAGGACATCCATGGTCTTGTTGCAAAAATGGCTTCCTTAATTACTAATGATACCACGAGGGATCCCAAACCTGCAAAACAAGTTTGTACCAACAATTCTGTAACAACCTTGGTATCATTAGTCTTAGTGGCCTTAGCCTCCACCCACTTTGAAACATAATCAATAACAAGTAGTATATATAGGAAACTAAAAGAGGATGGAAAAGGGCCTATGAAATCAATATCCCAGACATCAAAGATTTCACAATATATTATGGGTTGCTAAGGCATTTCTTGTCTCCAAGTAATTACATTCCCTGCCCTTTGACATCTTTCACATGTTACATAGGCTTGCTATGAGTATTTAAAAATGGAAGGCCAGAGTCCTGAATCCAGCACCTTTCTTGCTGTCCTTTGAGGTCCAAGGTGACCTCCTACAGCTGAGGCATGGCAAAAATACAGTATTGATGAAATTTCTTGGTCAGGGATATATCTTCTAATCACTTGTTCACTGTAGAACTTCCAAAGATAAGGGTTATCCTACATATAGTGCCTTGCTTCACTCTTGATCTTTTCCCTTCGAGCGGTTGGTAAGTTTGCTGGAAAATACTTGCAACTAGGAAATTAACTATATCAGCATACTAAGGTATGTGTGAGATGCACAACTCAAGGAGTTGTTTATCAGAGAAATCATCTTTGAGAGGAATGAGTTTAGCGACTTCCTCTATCCTGCTTAAGTGATTAGTCACTAAGTTCTGTTCTCCACTTCTATCTCGGATTTCCAAGTCAAGCTCTTGTAGCAAGAGCATCCATCAGATAAGTCTTGGCTTGAAATCTATCTTTTTCAGTAAAAACTTTAAAGTGGAATGGTCAATAAATACCACAACTTTCAACCCTAATAAATATTACCTAGATTTGTCTAAGGTAAAGACTATGGCCAATAATTGCTTTTCAGTTGTGTTGTGGTTGGACTATACAGGGTCTAGGGTTGTAGAAGCATAATAAATCACATGAGGAATCTTACCAACCTGCTATGCAAGGATAGCTCTCACTGTATAGATGGATGGCTTACACATCATCTCAAATGGCATTGTCCAATCTAGAGGTTGAATAATTGGAGTGGTGGTCAAGGCCTTCTTAAGGAAGTTGAATGCCTCGTATCTCTCATCAAAATTAAATTCAACCTTTTTCTACAACAACTTTAAGAGAGGAATGACAATTTTTGAGAAGTTCTTGATGAATCTCCTATAAAATCCTGCATGGACAAGGAAAAAACAAACCTCTCGAACACAAGAGGGGTAAAGCAATTGTGATATAACATTTAATTTTAAAGGATCCACCTCTATGCTTTTTTTAGAAATTATATGGCCTAAATCGATATCTTGTTCTACCATGAAATGACATTTTTCAAAATTCAACACAAGGTTAGTTTCTATGCATCTTTTCAACACTTTATTCAAGTTAGCTAAACAAGTAGCAAGAGATGAACCATAAACTATAAAATCATCCATGAAAATATCTATGCAATGCTCTACTAAATCAGAAAAAATGCTTAACATGCATTTTTGGAATGTCCCAGGAGCATTACATAGACTAAAGGACATCCTTTGATAGGTGAAGATACCAAAAGGACATGTAAATATGGTTTTCTCCTGGTCTTCAAGTGCAATACATATTTGGAAATAACCAGAGAAACTGTTTAAAAAGCAATAATAAGACTTATTAGCCAACCTCTGTAGCATCTGGTCAATGAAGGGCAAAAGAAAGTGATCTTTCCTTGTTAGCTGGTTTAGTCTTTTGTAGCCTATGCAAACTCTTTAGCTGTTCTGGACTCTGGTGGGTATCAACTTATCTTTTACATTCTTCACCACAGTGAGACTAGACTTCTTTGGAACCACTTAGACTAAGCTGACCCAAGTACTATTTGAGATAGGATAAATGATCCTAGCTTGAAGTAGCTTGGTGACTTCCTTCTTTACCACATCTAAGACGATGAGATTCACCTTTCTCTGAGGTTGTCTCACTGGTTTAGCTCCCTTCTTCAACAAGATTTTGTGTATGCACATGGAGGAGCTAATACCAAGAATATTAGTTAGAGTCCATCCTATAGCTCTCTTGTACTTTTTGATCACTTCTAGCAACTTCTCCTCTTGATCACCATCAAACTTGGTGGAAATAATAACTGAGAACTTTCATTTGCAATAAGCATATTTCAAATGCTTAGGTAGGGGTTTCAGCTCCAATGTAGGAGGTTGCTTTACAGAAGTGAATGATTTAGCACTTTTATTTGTTAAAATCTCTGCAACATTCAAATCATAAGAGTTAGATTCAATTGTACTTGTAGTACTTATGACATCACATTCTAACCCTATGGATTTTTTAGTCTCATCAACATCAAAAGTTACAGAATTATCACTTAAGCAATCAGAATTTTTAATACAAGCATCACACATAAGGGAATTATTACAAGATTCACAAATAAAAGTATCTATACAATGAGAAAAAGCAAGAAAAGTGTTCCCTTCTAAAAACTTAGACAAATTATCATCCACTAATGCATCAAAGAGATCAATATGAAAAATAGGGTGTTCTTCATTTGGATGCTTCATAGCATTTAATATATTAGTGTTCCAGTATGCATATCAATTTTTGTTCTTGCAGTCTTCAAGCCTAAAATGATTGATGCAGCTTTGTTCATTAACTCTTCCTGTTACATGACAAGGATGTAACAATCAGCTGAAAAAAATGAGGTCTTCACCCTCAACAAGTCTAGCTAGATGTGTCATGTTCCTGTTGGCCAAGAGACAAAGAGGTAAAAATGGACAAAGGCATCACATTAATAGATGCTCGTAGATCTAACATAGCATTATCAATTTTGTTATTGCCAATAGTGCATGAGATAGTAAATGTTCCTGAATCACACTTTCCAGGCATGGTTGTCTTGTGCCTCTCAAAGAAAGCAGAAACATTTCTACCCATATTCACCCTCTAATTACCTTTCAAACGACTTCTATGAGTGCATAAGTCCTTCAAAAATTTGGTGTATCTAGGGATTTGCTTGATTGCATCCAACAAGGGTATATTCACTTCCACATTTCTAAAGGTCTCTAGAATTTCCTTGTCAGTCCCTTTAGATTTATTGTTGGGCTGGATGGCTCTTTAAGGAAAAGAGAGAGGAATTACCTTTTTAGCATTTTCTACTACACTTGGTTAACATAGAATTTGAGTAAGTACAGGTTTTGAGATATTTTCCTCTCTATTTTCTTCTACTGCAGTGAAGTGCAGCTGTTATCTTCCTTCTCCTTTGGTTGTTTAGGTCCTTGCATCACTCTCCCATATCTCAAGGTAATTGTACTCACATTCGTTGGGTTGACCACAGTTTGTGCAGGGAGGTTTCCTGAGCCTTAAGATTGAATTTGATTCAGGGAAGAAGTCAATTATCCCATTTGATTCTCCAGAGTCTTAATGCTAGCTTTTGTCCTTTGTTAGAAGGTGATGTTGTTCATTGCCATTTGTTTCATAAGCTCTTCTAGTGATGTTTCACTCTTTTGAGGTACAATGGCTTGTGAGAAAGATGATGGATGGGGTTGCTGAGGTTGTTGTGATTGGTATGATTTGATTAGGCTGGCAAGGTGTGCTTGTTAATGGTTGTTATGTTGCTGGTTATGATGTTGTGAAGAGTTTCCCCATCTCAAGTTTGGATGGTTTCTCCAACCAGGATGATATTTATTTGAAGACAAGTCCCAATTTGGTTGTTGTTGTGGCTGTTGAAAAGGAAATTTGTTAGTATAAATATTTGCATTATAAACTTGGGTATTACCTTCCAAAGTATCAGTCTCTTACAATGTGGGACAACTATCTATGTAGTGATCTGTAGCTAAGCATATTCCACGAAGCAAGGTTGGAGTTAGAGGTGATGGTAGTGCAACTTGAATCTCATTCTCAATCAAGTTTCTAGCTGCTACAGGTGTTTTGTCTACCAATATCTAAAAAAATTTATTTAAATTAGTTAAATTTATTATTTTAAATGGACAATATTGTGTATTTACACTCCACTTTCACAAACTTCTCTGTCTCAAATGAAAATAAAATCATGAAAGCTTAGCATTTATCATGTTTCTTGAATCACTCTTGCCTAGAAATCTAGAATCAAGGACATGATTGGATGACAATCAATCCATTTCCAACATGATGTCAAACTTAGAAAGTGATAAAGAAATCAAATCTATCGAGAAATTTCTATTATGCACTGTTACAAAATAGCCTAAACAAGCATATGAGGCTACAATCGGCTTATTAGTATGAATGAATACTACTACATCATACAGTAGAAAAGATATAGGCAAATCAAGGCAATGTACACAATTGGGAGAGATAAAATAATATGTAGCACTAGCGCCAAGCAAAACATCTATAAGTTTGTCTTTTATGATGCATTTGCCTCAAATAAGACCACCTGATCTTGCTAGTTTTGATTCACCCCTGGCAAACACTTTGTCTTGCATGTTAGGTTTCGATCCTCTACTCTTTTTATATGTGGGCTTGTTTCTTCCGCTTGCACTTCTATCCCTATGAGGCGCATAGCAGCAAACATTCGTTGAATGTCCCATTCTTCTATATTGATCACATGTCGCAGATGGTTTTAGACAATTTCTTACCATATGAGGTCCTCTTCACCGAAAACATTCCATTGGACCCTAAGGAAAAT
Organism: Abrus pulchellus subsp. cantoniensis; assembly: GCA_024086825.1. Taxonomy (NCBI): domain Eukaryota; kingdom Viridiplantae; phylum Streptophyta; class Magnoliopsida; order Fabales; family Fabaceae; genus Abrus; species Abrus pulchellus. The sequence continues at coordinate 14,774,775 of CM044050.1, forward strand.
TGTAATTGTTGTGGTTGTTGCTGCGAGGTATCGTTCCACTCGCTTGAGACTGAGTTATACTCTGATATAACTTTCTTTGAAACCTTGGAAGCCTCTTGTCTTGTTTAAGTGGCCCTCTAATTCTGTCGTCCACAAATTTTCCTTTTCAAATTGGTTTCATAAATTCTGCAATTGCTTACCAGCATTGACAGATCCTTTAGTTAAAATATATTGACTGCAGTGTGAATGTTTGCCTTTAGTCCATTTTCAAATTAGACGCACAAGTTCCACCACCATCCTTATGCTTAAAATGAGACCAACATTCCATCAACTTATGAAACTTGGCAGCATATTCTCCTACTGACATATCTCCTTGCTTTAGCTCAAGGGATTCTCTTACCTTTTACTTTTTCATATCCCTTGGGAAAATAGTTTCCAAAAACCTTGCTTTGAACATTTTCCAACCAATGTGTCCATCTTCTTGTGGTAAGGCCTGGCTTGCCAACGTCTACTAGTCATCTACTTCTCCAACTAACATATAACTGACATACACCTCTTTATATTCTTTACAATAGTCCATCGCATTAAAGATCCTTTTTATATTAGCAATCCACACATGGACTCTTTCCAAATCAAACTTTCCTTTCTATAATTAAATGCTTTCCATTGTAACATAACTTGCTAAGTAAAATAAAATTTTGAACAATAGTAAATAATTAACATATTTGGTATTATTTAAATACATGAGTTCAACATCAATAAGTGATAATTGAAATACATTGGGACTTAAATTAAATAATTACAAGATCAAAATATATCAGGTTCTAATAAGCAGATTATTCACGCACTAAAATCCTACGAATAAGATCCTAGTCTAGATCAGTCTTCATTTCTTGAAAATGTAAATAAGGATGACTCTTATCCTTATTGCTAAAAATAGAATCAATTGAACAAGTTGAATACTTTTGCGATAAATAAAATATAATGACAATCATATCATCAAACATACATTATAATCACATAATGCAGTATGTCATTCTCTCATATACACAATTCTTCCTATACTGTGATCACAATCTATCATTGTCTCCTATATTTTATGAGATCTTACACATGTAGATGAATAGTCGTTGGGTAGTCTATACACACAAATAGAGTGTATACAATACTAGACACCTCAGCAAAAGTATGGTAATAAGTGTTAGTTGGAAAATAAGTGTGGCCTATAATGCTATCGCTCTCATTAAATTACATGCAGTTATGAATAACAGTCACCATCCTGTACTTCCTCCAAATTTATAACTCCATATTTCATATTCCTAGTGTATCTTTGTAATTATTTACACTAATCTCTATCATATTGTTGACGGTTGATGAGTAATATTTTTATCCCATACCTTTAGCTTTTCTGTGAGTCAATAGGTTTTTAGTTGTGCTTAATTGATTAATTATGACTATTTTAATCCAAACTTCATTAATTGAGTTTATTTGAAAAAATCTCTTTAATTTTATTATTTTGAATATTCTGACATTTGTTCATTGTTTTTACAATATCTATTCTTAAGGTTAAATTTTTTAAAAGATTCATATTTTTATAGAAAGTTAATTCATAGACCTTCAATTTGATATATTATTTATAAATTTTAGATTTTAGATATAAAAATTGTGAACATTTAAAGTTGGTGTTGATTTGCTAACAAAAAGTAATTACTTTTTGTAACATTCTTAATTTATATCAAGATAAATAAAATTTTATAGCGAATAAAGAAAATTTAAAATAAAATTCTGTATATAATTTGGCTTAAAGATTTGAATAAAGAGGGAAATTAAAAAAAAATCTTTATCTTATCCTATGAAAACTTAAAGATAATTAATAATTTAAAAGGAATAATTTCAGAATGTTTAGATTGAAAATAAAAATTAAAGTATACATCTCTGTGATTCATCTAATTCAAAATATGTACATATAAACTCATAACATAAACTATGTTGCCTTTAAGCATAGTAAATTTTTTATCTAAAATTTAGTGTAACTAAATCAAATGACCAATTACTAATATTGTCAATGATTACAAGATTACTAGGTATTATAAATTTTACAATTGGTATCAAAATATTTACATATATTTATCAATTTAAAATTTAAGTTGACTAAAAATATTACAATTTTTAGAATAATTAAATTCTAGCAGAGCAGTCTTTCCTACAACTTCACGAGGATATGATCCTAAAACGGATCAACCTTCCTTTATTCTTCAATTTCATTTTCTAGAAAGTTATTCGTAAGGGTGAGTACTCTAGCCCTACTAATTCCTTTATTTATAATTCATTCAAAATAAAACAGGAATTATAATTTAGTGCCAAATACAATAAATAGCATTAGTTCTAACATTACATTAATAATATCACAGTAGCAATAATCATATCATTCATAATTTAAATCACATAATATACACTGAGATAATATCAATTCATACATTACATTAACTAATATTACAACAGTTCAGACAAACTATTAATCATTTTATTTCGCACATTCTTACATCGAGCAACATTTTATAATATGTGTGTTATAATCATATTAATTAATGCATTACAGTACATGCATTATAATTACATCTGTTGATGTATTAATTACTATATTATAATCACACCAATCAATCTGTTATGACTCACATATTACAAACACATATCTCACTCACAATTTCACAACCATTGCCTGTAGAATTCCTTGAGGTCTTACATAAGTATAAATAGTCATTGGCTAACCTGAACAACACGGACCCTTTTTAGAAAAAGTATAGTCAGGAGTCTTGTCAAGAAATGAGTGTGTGGCCTGTGAATTCTCCTACCTTTAGCAAATCATTGTGCACCCACTTACAAATAGCATTCACCAACCTCATTTCTTTAAGATTTTTCAAATCTTCTCTGGACTCTATACTCCCTATGTATCTCTCTAACTATCTACAGTATCTTAACATTTTTCATGACACTTACTTTCTTAGCATTTCACATAACATACAATTTATTAGCATTTCTCTTTCCACTTTGATAATATAAACAACTTCAATTTTTCATGCACTTCTATTTACATTAGCCCTTTATTCATAAACTAATAAAACATTTTATCATTTGAGGACAATTAAACACTTTTCATAAATTTTTAACATGCATCAACTATCAGGTAAAGACTCACACTCATTTTTTTATGTCAGATCAATACAAAGAAATCATCAACTAATTTTACATCATACAAGTCAATGAAATGTGCCGAAGGTCGAATACCTCTAGACTCAAACCAGTCGCACAATATAAAAATACCTTGTCGGAGATTACACTATCTCATCCTTAATAAAATCTTCTATCCTAAAGTTTAGCATAATTCAATATTCACATTATGTCTATTATCCAGATATCATATAGCAAATCTTAACTATACATGAATAATATTTAATAATAAAGTCGTACTACTTCTAAAAATCATTTTGTTCAGAGTTTACTATAAGATTGTATTTAGATAGTTTTGAAAACAGTTATGGGTTTTTCATATTTAAATCTCTATTTTAAACTTGAGATTTTTAGAAAATATTAGAATTCTATGGTTCTAATAGAAAAACTTAATATTTTCAAACCAAAATACCTAAATAGGAGTTAGGGTTTGTGATCAACTCCATTTACTTGGAAATAGGTCTCTAAGACTACTTTCTTTGCAAGATCTATAGAGAAATGCAACATTATGATAGGAGATGCTACCCAAGGACCAAGATTTCTCCTAGATATCACAAAAGAGAGCACTTTTAAGGAATATAATGAAGTTTGGAGAACTAAACTATGAGAAACTTACTTGGGATCAGAAGGAATAAGTGTTCAAGCTCAGATCTAGAAGAGATTCAAAGTTTGGGCAAGTTTTCTCTAGAATTAGAAGATGAGAGAACAAGGAGAAACGAGATGGGAGGTATTTGGCTTCAAAACAAAGTTTCTAGCACATAAGTTCTTTAAATACCTCTCAAACTCGCGACTTTCTAGCTATAGAAAGAAACTTTTGCTACAACAAGAAAACCAAACAACATCTTTCCTTTGTTGTCTATCATTCTAGTTACAGCAAGAGAATCTCTTGCTACATCGAGAGTGTTGTTGGGTCATCCTTATCCACTTCTCGCTACAACGAGAGTTGTAATGTCTAAAATTTTAAGTGTATGTTTTATACTATTAATTGATTTTCTCGATTATTTTACATGAATAAGGTTAATAAGAGATTAATTGAATATTTATTAGAATTCAAATCTGTGTTGATGCGGTAGACTAGAATTAAAAATTTATTGTAAAATTTCCTCTTAGGAGAGAAACTGGTATAGTTTCAGTAATTTAAATTACCAGAATAAAATAATAATATTTGCCCTAGATCCAACAGTGGGGAAGCCATCCACCAAACCTTGATCCAGTGGCTCATAATCAACCTTGTGGCACATTTGAGACCACAAGATTTATGAACCAATTAAAATTTGTCGTGTAACTCCATTCATCATGAACACTTAGATATTTTGCTTTCCCTCATCTCTTTATAAGTTTATCACTTCTCTCCCTCATTCTCTTCTCCATATTTCTCCTTTTCTTACCTCCATAAAATTTTCTCTCAAACTCACCTACACTTGCAATTTAGAAACATTTTTGGAATCAAATTGGTGCACAAAGGAGGTAGGGTTCTATCTTTATTGTTATACTTATATGGATATGTGTGGCTGCCTAGCTTATGTTTTAAATATCTTAATCCATGATTTATATTATTTTTTTTATGTATATCTGGATTAACGGTGGGTTGGGTTAGTTTGAAGGTAGATCAAGTAGAAAAACAAAGAAGAGAGAGAAAACAGCAAGTCTGAAAACAAAATTTTTTAAGATTTTGGTACAAATACACTATGTCGATCAATTATTTACCATTTAAATATTATGAAAATATTTTTAAATTAAACTAGACATCCAGATCTTTCTATACATATAAATTATTAAGCAATTAAATTAGTATAGAATTAGTTATGAATTTTTGAAGTTTGGTTTAAGTTTCAGATTTTGATTTTGGGCAGGTAAGCTTGTGTAAGACATAACTCGTTCCACATAACTTGGATTGAAGTGAAAATTTTTTTTTAAAAAAGATAAGATATATTAGTTTATACCATAAAAATTTTAGAGTCCAATTCATTTTGAGCGGTTCCCAGAATTTTTCCGAAGTTACCCCTAGTGCTGCTGAGTTAGAAACAAAGCAACCTATAACAACTAACTTTAACCTTATAGCTTGAGTTCTATTCAACCAAATGAAATGAAAATTTTTGGATAATCAAATTTGATTCCTTAAATTTAAAATGACATGAATTTAGTAGTCATACACTTACAATTCAAATTTTGGTGGATTTTAACATTTTTTAGTGCTGTTATAGCTAATCACAAGACAGATCATAGTAAAAAGTAAAAATCTTGAGCTGTAGTTGTCAAAATTGAATGGGACCAATTAGGTTAGAAAATAGACAAACTAAGGCTTCAACATGTAAAAAATTCAGGTCTATTGAAGTCATATAGCAATAAACATGGTAAAAGTAAAATAAGGCAAAATTTATCCTTTTAAGGAAAGGATTATGAATTTTAAGGTTTCATTTATTTATTTATTTATTTGCTATGATATTTGTGAATGTCTGTTTGTTAGTTGGCACTATTTATAGAAAAGCAAATATGATCTGTTATGTTGCACAGATTTTGTAAGAATTATGGATAAATTGTAAAATTTCAAAGAGATATGTGAGATACAATATGAAAGTTTAAGATAATTAAAAGTTATAATAAAGTCTTATATCACTTGGGCCAGTCCCGTATAAAAAGTTAAGGGGAATAAGTTGGTGGGAGTATTGAGAAAAGTAAACCAGACAAATCCTTTATAAGAACGAGCTCGATCCTGATAAGCAAACTATTACCCAGGAGTCTTATGGTCAAGAACTCCCAGGGGACCAAGGATAGGAACATATATGAGAATTAAGTACACTTTATGTGATTGAAAGCATTTTAATTAATATTAATTCATTTCAATGTTGTTTTCAATTACAACTTTAAGTATTGTTATGTCATATGTATGATTAATGTTAATTCTTTTAATTATTTATTTAATTTCTGGTATATGTGTATTATAATCATTATAATCTTGTGTATTACAAATGTTAGACATAAATTTACTTTGCTTCAGGCCATGTTTTCAATAATCATAATTGAAAGATTTTCTTATCGGTTTAACAACTTTTTTTTTTTTAAATAAAAACTGAAGCAACTGAGAATGAAAGTGATGTCATATAAAAATAAACAGCCTTACTGAGAATTTTCAAAATTCTCACCCTACTTAGTTTCCATTTCATTCTCAGATCTACATGATGGATGCAACAACAATGATCTACATTGAGTTCTCAAATATGTAGCTACACTATGATCTTACCTTTGACTCTCTCTATATAGTTGGATCGCGTCATTTTAGGGTTTATTTCTTTAGTAATAGGGACTTTTTTGTACCTTTTTTTCATCCTGTATTCAACCCTGCTACTCCATATTTTGCATTTTCACTATCCGCGACACATCTTGCACCTGGAGATTATACATAACTTATATCTGTTTTGCCTTTGCAGGTGATCCTCAGAGATCCGCTTGAATATGATAGTGGCCCATCAGGAGCTACAAACTCATCATTATCCTCCCCTGGACCTGACGACTATACTCCTGCTGGGCCAGCTATGGCCAATGACTTTCTGTCTGAGTAGTTGGTAGAGAAGCTAACTTTGTACAATATGGCTCTCTTTTGGTAGGATAGTTTACTGGGCCATGAAAGTAGTTGTAGGACACTAATCTTAATTCTAAATTGTCCTATGAAGTCTCGTTAGGACTGCACTTTGATGACATGGGCCACTGATCTTTTTATATGTAGTGGTCCTTGTATATATTCCTGACTGTATGTAAATAACATGGTGTCCTATGTACATATATATATATCTAGTTACTTTTCTGTAATATGTATGAGTTAAATTAATTACTATGTTTAACCAGGTTATTCCATATTTGATTTTCTTTTATTTTTGTTTTTATAACATCTCGCTCTTTTATAGATCCGATAATTTACTACTAAATCAATATGAAATGAAGGAATGGAATAAACAAAATTTTTATTAATGTAATGCAACTACTGCATTTAATAATTATGACTTAAGCATAAACTAAATACAGTAGGGTATTACAAGACTCCCTCACCACAGCAAAAAGGCTTCAAATGGCCTAGTTCAAAATGCTCTTTCTCTCTACAACTGGACATTTTTTGGTGCAAGATACAGCGAGAAATCTTGCACCAAAATTTCTATTTTTTTCAAAAATAAAGCAATTAAAATGAGGGGGTTACACTTTTGGTGCAGAAAATGAATGTAACGCCCTACGTTTCTTCATTTTAAATATATTAAGTTTAAAAAAATATATAAAGAATAACCAAACTTTCATTATAATAATTTATTAAAATTTCTAGAGATAAAATCTTTCATGACAGTTAATTCATATATAAGAAAAATTTAAGAAATAAACTGCAAATTAATATATTGTAAGTGAATATTTACATGTCGAAGGCTTTTAGTTACAACATAATATATTACATTTACATATCATTATCCAAAATATTTTAAAGTTTACAGCAGTTCATATACATTTTCACATACTGATGACCTGAAACTATTCATTTATATCATGTCAGCCCTCAATTTCCATCAAGTCCTTAGCATTAATTCATCATTCTATCTAAGATAGACGTCACCAGAGTCCGTCACCATTTTTATAATAAGGAATCTCTGAAATGTGTAGCTATTAGGCCTTCCTAGCAAATCATGATCATGGTAAGTAAATACATTATTCATGATCCGAGAAGGCATTTCTATTCCCTAGTATGGATAAAAACTAAGAGACTGGTGAATTTGACCGCTAGTTGAGAAATCAAAAGAAACTGCATAATTATAGACTACTAAAGTATATTCCTGATCATCCCCAAAATACAATCTAAAATTTAAATATATTACATGTTTATATTCACTAAAAACAAAATTTAGCCTACTCTAGCATAGACATCCACTACATTAATTTGCGTGGAATGTGTCGTCATCTTTACTACCTGCAGGGTTATGTAAGGGTGAACGTCTATTCTATTTTTTTTAATTACAACATAGATATATCAAAACCTTTATCATAACAATATCATAATTATATAATTAAATATCCATTCATACCACATTACTACATGTAAGTCATTCTCATACCAACGTACATGTTCATATAATCTCATAAAGATCAGCGAGAGGATTGAATTGCCTAATCAATTCCCATAATTGATCCGCACTAACAAAGATGTCAGGGCCTACAAAGGCATATCAGGCATAATAGCCCAGTGATAATAAAGACATCACACTTGTATCATTTCTATTTCTAAACACAGATTTTCAGTACACTGTGATCACAGTCATTTGATGTCTCCAACTATTCTCGAGGTCTTACTCAATCATGTAAATAGTTGCTGGCTATCTCATGCAACATGAATACAACATATACAATCACGAGCCCCTTAGCAAAGGCATAGTCAGGAGTCTAGTCGAGAAATGAGTGTGAGGCCATGTGGCACATTTGCCTTCAACAATAATATGTGCACAATCGCAGATATCGCTCACCATCCTACATCTCTCCAAGATTTCCTTAACGTCTCTAGACTCTATACCCCTAGTGTATCTCTATAACTATTTATAACAATTCTATTCAGCTCTCATATTTATTTCATAATCTAATCATAAAATCATGCTTAATAGTACTTCCAGACTAATTCCATATTGCTCGTCACTACATCATTCAACAAATCACCGATGACTTATTCATCATTTTCAGACATTTCTCAATAACAAGGTCATATCACATCTAATGTGTTCACTAAATAACATTAAAACTTGCTCAACCGTAATATTATACTTTATTATCATATATTTCATATGAGCACAATATACTCAGTCAATCAAACATATACATAACAACATTCGTTCCTAATTAATACTTATTATTTAAGCATATATCATAAAAAATACAATATAAACATGCTCTCCTAAACTCAACATATAACCTATAACATACAATAATAAAATAGAGCTCCCTTTACCTTAAATTGAAGGTCTAAATAGGTATTGATAATGAAGAACGTTCAAAACGGCACTTCTACTTAGAATCGTGTAGAATGAACATGCAATTACAAATATAGGAAGAAATCAGTGTTTGGAGAGATTTAATATGAGAAATTATAGAGAGTGTTCAGAGAAACGAAGTTTGGACGTGAGAGAATGTAAAGAAATGAAGTTTTCATGCATTAAAACCCTTAAATACCTCAAAATCGTGATATTCTTGCTACAACGAGCTTTTCTCGCTACAGCGAGAGGTTACTTGTAACATTCCTCACTACAGCGAGAGACTATAACTACAGTGAGGCACTTTCTCGCTGCAACAAAAATATCAGACAATTTTACTGCCTTATTTTCGCTACAACAAGACTTATCTCATTATAGTGAGAACCTTACAGTTCTAACATTTCAAAACTCTCCTAACGTTCCTTCACATGCACATTTATCATAACAATATAATTTTACTTAATATAAAAATAGAGATGTTACAGTGAACGTTCCAGACGCTAAGAAGTCAATTGAGGTTGAGTGTAGTCACTTTTAAGACCAAAAGTGATTATTCCAGCAAGGAAATCTTGTCCTAGGCTTGTACGTAACTACTTTAGAGTCAAAAGTAGTCACTTTGAAGGCTTTTTAAAGAGGTGTGTGGTGCAAGTAGGCACATTTGGGGATCAAAAATGGCAACTACAAAACTTAGTTGGAAGAATCATGATGCGCATAACCACTTTTAGAGTTAAGAGTTAACACTACAGAAAGACTGGAGCAAGAACATGGTGCACGTAACCATTTTTCATGGTGAAAGTAATCACTCTGAAGCCTTATTGCAAAAAGGTTGTGCACGTAACTAATTTCAAGAGCAAGAGTAGCACCTATTGAAGTCTTATTGAAGAAATAAATATGTGTAGACACTTTTATGGTAAGTGGCTACGCACAAGCTTATTTAAGGAGTTGCGTTGCGTGTAGATACTTTTGGGACCAAGAGTGATAACTACAAAAACTGTTTTGTATAGAGATTCCTACATATAGCTACTTTCATCGTACAAAGTACCCATTTTAGTGTTGTACGTGTTGCACGTGGCTACTTTTGGGATAGAAAGTAGTTACACCAAAAGTGTGAGAAATATATAAATAGAAACTCAGAATTAAAGGGACTTTTCTCATTTTTTTTCTTTTCTACAAATTTCAAGGTTCAACTCTAAGGTTTTCAACTTTTAATCTTTCTTCTCTTGCTTTCTTTGTAATCTTGAATTCCACTACTATGGAATTCTAAATTTCTGAATCGGTTCACAGCTCCAAGGATCATGCAAATTATAGTTTGAGTTCTATTTTACAATCATCAAATTCAATTTTGTTCTTCTCTTTTTAATTTTGGATCTGTTAATCATGATTATGATATGCATTTATGTGAGTTAAACATTGAATTAGGTAATTGATTAACAGCTTGATTTGATGCATTTTAACGGATTAATTGGATGATATTTTGATTAAATCTATAAATTGGTTTGATTTTACTATTTGATTGAATTGTATAATTGCACTAATTGTTGTTCAATTTTTCATTTTAATCTTAAGCTACTATGATAATTCATATTGCATGTTTCTAAAGATCTGTGGATCGATGTTTTCATTCTTTGTTAGACATTTCTACATTTTCCTTTATTTGATAAAGAAATTCTTAAATGATATTTGTTAATTGATCTAGGTTGCACTCTATATTGTGAATAGAAAAACTTAGTTATTTTTTATACTGATTCGGCATCATTATCAATGTACATTTTTTACCATTTATTTCTCATCATATATTTAAATAAATCGTGTCAAAGGTCGGACACCTCCAAACTCAGTCTAAATCGCATATTTTTACTAAATCATATGTCATCCATTCAAGAAACAATAAACATATATCATTTAATTTCTCAACTTAAAGAATCTAGTTTCAAAAGTTAGATTTTGAAAGCAGAGCATGTAACCACTCATAAAGGCAAAAAGTATATATGAAATTTATATACATCGTATAGGTATAGTTTTATTAATGGGTAAAACTCTCCTTACCTCAAGTAGACGATTTAAGCAAAAATTTTGGTGGAAGATGTTGTCCGAAAGAATAAATTCTTCCTAAGTATCACAAAGTAAAGTAACTCTTGAGTAGAAAGAAAATTATGAAATATGAATGAAATTACAAGAAAAAATTCTTAGAAACTTATGTGGAAAAGATATCTAAGCTCAGATTTGAGAGAGGTTTTGAAGTTCAAAAGTGTTTTCTAACTGAGGAAGGCAATGAGAGGACTAAGAATGAGATGAGAATGGTTATTTGCCTTGTGATCTAAGTTTTAAAAATGTCACAATAACTTAAATATCTTTTTTCTTGAGGATTTTTACTTAAGCGAGATTATTATCGCTTAAGCGACAACTTTTCTTGCTTAAGGAATGTCATTCTTGCTTGGGCAGAAAAATCAAACAAATCTTTTACACATTGCTGATATTTTGTTTGAATAAGATCACTATCACTTAAGCTAAAACCTTCCAGAGAGCTTCTATTTTGTCGTCCATTCTCGCTTGAGCGAAGCATTTCTTGCTTAAGTGAGAATATAGATGAAAACTTTTTATCCATTCTTGCTTAAGCAAGACATTTCGTACTTGACCTAAAAATACTACAATTATTTTAAGAAACTTTTCTATTTTGAAAACAAAAAACAATAAAAATTAGAATAATCACTAAAATTTTGAGTGAAGCATTTCTTGCTTAAGCAAGAGTATAGATGAAAATTTTTTATCCATTTTTGCTTGAACGAGACATTTCGTATTTAACCTAGAAATACTGCAGTTTTTTTTTTAAAAACTCTTTCATTTTAAAAATAAAAAACAATAAAAATTAAGGTGTTACAATTAACTTGTCTGAGACTATCACTAAGATTTTGAAAAGGCAAGAAGCCTACCAATTACTGCTCTAATCGAATGTATGTATGAATGTTTAGTTAAATACTAATAAAGCAAGTGTTGAGTTTAAAAATGAAAAAATATTTTGTTATAAAATCGTTGAAGCAATCACAAAAAAAATTAAGGGCTTATTAGGTGGTCTAGATAGGATCATGATCGATAGGATAATAGGGTTAGATAAGAGTAAAATAGCATCATGCCCTTGTCCTATTCAATTTTTTTTTTTATCAAACTTGATAGAAAGAAGAATATAACATAAATATACAAAAAATGATCAGATTATTCTTTTATTTACATTTACTAAATTAAATTTTAATTTTTGTTTTATTCTGAATAAGTTATTTACGTTTAATTTATAGAAAATATATAAATAATTTAATATATTTTTAATTTTTAAAATATATCAAAATAGAGAGGAGAGTGACGAGAGAGAGAGGGAAGCATAGCAAGATAAATTAATCATATTCTTGTGGCTAAACAAACACTTAATTAGAAATATGATATGTTATTTTATTTCATCTACCTTATTTAGGCATCAGTATTATCTAGACAATTTTGTCAATGTCGGAGATTACGTGCATATAGATTCTTATACTTATGCGTCATTTCTCTTGTGCTATCTTGAGTGTTGATTTTTGACAATATGTTGATTCTATTTATTTAGTCTTTTATGTTGTTAATGCATACTTTGCAAAGTGATAATCTATTAAAAATAAAAACAACATTTGGATAAGTAATAAATGGAAATTGGTTCCTAATTAAAAGAGATTACATGGTATATTTGTAGAGATTAACTAGGACCAATTCTAAAAAATGTGTATTTTCTAGAGCACGAGGATATCTTAAAAAAAATATGTATTTTTATATATTAATTATTTATTTAAGCTTTATCACGTTTAAAGCTAGCATTTCATGTGGCAAGTATGATGTGGAATACCATGTACTTAATCATTACTTGAGAGTTAATGGTAATGACTACTTAAAAAAGAAATTGCAGGACTAAATTAAAAAAAATATAAAGTCTAATAAAAAAAAGGGTATATCTTCTTTTCACCCACAAAATTGGCACATGACATTTATTTCATATCACTACCAAAATATTGTTCTATCACAAAAAAAATATATATATAAATTATATATATATATAGCATTTTCTTCGATAAAAAACTTTCCATATCATAAAAGAATCCATCACCCCCCTTATATTTTGGAGAAAAGAAAAAGAAAACCCTTAAAAATTAGAGCTTGTTGATTTTAAATTTAAAAACAGTTTTTTTTAAAATAAATTATCTATTAACATAATTTTTATTTTCATTTTATTTTGAAATTTTTTTAAATTGTTTTAAAATAAATTTTTAAAAATTAAAAAAATAAACATGCCCCTTTTAACATTTTTTTACATGATGCACACTCATACAATTTTCATTATATAGTTTTCAATGAAAATGTGTATATTAATTAGGAAAATAGTCTTTAAAAACTTTTACGTTCCTTTGCATTTTTATTTTTATTTTTATTTTTGTATGATTGATTGATTAACTGAAAGTGATTCTCTTGTGCAGTTGCTCATGAATTAGATCAATCTCTAGGAATTAAAACAACTTAAAATTAGGATCAATAAATGACGAACAAATATTAACATAATTGAATAGCAGCATATTTGAGCTATAACAAACTCAAGTAGCCTTTTGGGCAAATCATTCAAGTAAATAATATCTACCATCAACTCTTAAACTTAGTCCCAAGGGTAACAAAAATCTTAATAAAAAATAAATTATTAATTAATGTTCTTATATGTAGTCAGTTCATATTTACTATTTAACATGATATGTATCAATATTGTGATGTCCATTTATAATTTCCTGGTTAAATGACTTGTAGCCTTTTTAAGAAAAAGGACTAAAACCTCAATTTGTTGCCCACCGAAATGTTGTGCTTAAATAAAGGCTAGTCTTTTTGTTTTTCTTCTTTAATGAATTACGTTGTTTCAAGTTTTATGTCGAGATAAATAGCTTTTTTAAAACACCAATTTTGCTTCTCAATGAGCCTGCTCTTTTATTTTTTTGGAAAAAAATATACTACTGACGAAGGTATTGTAACCTCTGAAGATGTTGAGGAGCTATATTAAAGATGAGGAAAAACATGATGGTGATACTGTTGAAGTACATTTGACTCCATCAAAATCTGTCAACTAGTCACAGTATGCAAGAAAGTAGAAAAGATGTAGAAAATCAACCAAGAAATCAAGTTGAACCCGTCTCACCGTGATAGCTATAACTTGTAGTGTTAGAATGGATCCACGTTTGAGTAAATTTGAGGCTAATCTAAACACAAACTGAATGACGCAATCAAGATTTGAATGATGTGAAAATTTAACCAAATTTGCTCCTCTATTTCATTTCCTTTTTTGATTTTCACATTACCATATTTTCTTGCAGATCGTGACTTTGATAGATCTTGATAGGGTTAAAAATACTCCAACAACATCATCAGCATTTTGTTGTTGTTCTTCTTTATGTAGCACTTCAGCAACATCGGCAAGTTTTTAGTCCCTTTTAACTTATTATAAAATTAGAAACAAAATAATTCATTAAAGAAGAAAAATAGTAGATTAGGTGTGCCGTGGCATGTAGTAATTTTTCCTTACTGACGCTTCCATTTGTCATGGAAGGAAACTCTAGTGAAATAGAATTAAAATTATAAGGCATTACACTCAATTTTGTGTGTGCTTGATTTAATAAGAAAACCTTAACTTCCATAATGCAAGCTCTGACAACATAGATTTTCATTAGAAGCTCAGCAGTGTTTTTAATCAAGGAGTTACAACATAAAGTAACTTATACTATTCTGATGCTTATCTGCAACCATTAATCTTTTAGGCTTATAGTGAAATTTACATAGCAAAAAAGTGAAAACCTGTGGATTGACACTAATGGAAGGGCAATCTTCGAGATTCTAAAGGTGAGCCGGGTGACCCCTCACTACTTTGAGAATCCCCTCTCCATGCATCCTGCACTTGAGATGCAAACTGCAAATTCCACAAAACATCCTCTATAGAGGGCCTATCTGCTGGCTCTTTAACCAGGCACCTCACACAAATCTCCATCATTGTCTTCAATGATTGATCCAAGCATGCCGTGCGAACTGCAGGATCAATAATACTCCTCCTACCCTCTTCATCAGCTCCTATACTTGCTTGCAACTGCCTCATAATACAATTAACAGAAAAAGGGTCATAGAAATGTAGATGATTTATCTTGAATATGGATTATGAAAACTACTATTATCTTGCAATCTGATCATTAAGGCATTTTACTTAGGTACCCGGGAAGCATGTCAATATGAGTCTGAATTCCAAAAGTCTTATCCATTTATATTCCTATCTTATAGTTTTCTACATTGATTAGTCAAATATAATGGTCTATAGGGTCTTTGATGTTTCACTTCTTAAATATAAAAATATGATCATTTATCTGGACAATGGTGGCCTTTTTGTTCAATAACAGAATTACAGTTCACATGAACTCTCATTTTCAAGAAAATCAGTGACGAGAGATTTACACTCTGATTTAAGCATCAAGTATATCCTAGTTGGATCGTACAAAAAAATTGATATTAATTAAACAATTAATAAACTTGAAAGACTTAAACAAAGCAAGGAAAACAGAATGGAACACTGGAAATCAATCAGTGCTTATTACCAGATCCCTAAAAGCGTATGCATCATTCGTTGCCTTTATTTTCCTTCCTAGAATGAGTTCGAGTAGTATCATTCCAAAGTCATATATATCAGACTTATCTTCATGCTTTACACTGCAAAACAGAAGAATTCATTAAAAACCAACCTTGCATCCATTCATATGCATGTGGTGTAAACAGGGTATTTTTCTACATGCGAAATTTTCATTCATATCATATGGCATGCAGAATCACAGTAGACGAGTTCTATTTTTCAACCATGTTACTCAACCTGATTTAACTTTCTATCACTCACCTTTTATTAATTCTAGAGTTTTTTAATCCACTAGAAGAATTTCCATGCCGACCCTGGAAGGATAAGATTAGGTGAATCAGTACCAGCTGAAACCTTTCCTGATAAAATAAATAAAAAATAATATTTCATAATTATTTTGTTCATACCTTTCCCATGTTAGATAACAAAGGCAGGTGGTAACTGCTGATTTTTGCAACAAGATTCTGATCCAATAAAACATCTTCTATCTTGAGATTGTTGGAATATACACCAGGAACAATTCCTGTATGCAAAAATTGAATTCCCTTTGCCACTCCAATTGCAGCTCCTATACGTTGAGTCCAACTCAAGGATTTTCTATCATGCCCATCTGCCAAAAATATGTAAGGCATCAATACCATAATTGTGAAGGGCAGAAAATGACTAGTCAGGTTGGAGGATAACAGAAATGGCATTATTGTCTCAATCTTCCACTACAACTTGGCACTGAATTGACTAGTTTTATAGAAAATATTAATGGTATCTCCTCCTCCTCAAATACAAATTTATTATTTCATGCAAGTTATCTATAGAGATCACTAAAGGCAGAAGGGGATAAATGAATTTGCAACTACTGCTGATGGAATGCCCTTTAATGAACTTTTAACATCTTTTCATTCTGTTTCTTGCTAGAATAATACCATTTTCACAACCTGAGAAAGAAGGGGTTGCTTTTAATGAATTACCAAAGATCCAACTCTTGAGCGTGCCATTCGGTACATGTTCGAAGACAAGAAACACTTTGCTGACACTTGAATCATCTAAAGAACATTCAAAGCAGTGTCCTAGAGCACTGACTAAATGACGATGCCGAAGTTTTGATATCAACTCTATGTGGTGCATAAAGTTTTGAGTGCTGTATCTCTTTTTCATTTCTATGCATCTAATAGCAACGAGTGAGCCATTCTTCAGCTGACCTCTGTACATCTGATACACACAAGAACACATTATTTTAAAATGAAACACTTACCAGAAATTCTTGTAACTTCAAGCTCAATAGTGAAGTAATTGAATCATACTGCATAATCAAATTAATTTTATGATGCTGGCTTATATTACCACTATTAGTGAAAGAAAATAAAACCTTTGTATTTGTATGAATTTAGTTCTAAGACAATATTCCTCCATAAGCAAAACAATTTGAGACACTGTATCATACCTTCCCATAAGAATCTTCACCCATTAAAGAAGCTGTGTCAAAGTAGTTTGTAGCTGCCTCAATCTCTTCCAATGAGAAACTTCGATAAGTTGGCAGGCCAACTGCTCCCAACTTCTTGGTTTGAGATATATACCCTTTAAGACAGGAAAAATACATGTTGGTCAATCTTTCAAATTTGGAACTATACGGAAAAATGTATGAGTCACTTATGATTTTTCCGTATCATCTCCTCCAGAAACATTTACGAATCATTTAATGACTTTAGTGAAAAAGAAAAATTCAAGCACCTTTAGTAGTGGAACTCAAATGAGTTCTTAAATTTATTTTATGTGAGTCCAACAATGCTACATGTGTTTAAAGAGCTTTCTCAATTTTTTGCTTTAGTAGTAGAACTAAAGCTTGAGTTCTTGGATTACTTTTTGCAGGTTCTATCAAAATTATTATATTATTTGGATTGGGGAAAAATGCTTTAAAAAATTATTTTTTTGAAGAATAGTGCAGTTCTTTTTTATTCCTGGCCAAGCAATGCCCCACTAGCGTGAGCACTCTTGCTGGCGATTACTAGTGGTTCTTGTGGAGAACCAATTTATTTTGGGTTCAAGAACCATTTCCAAGAACTACCTATAAAGGTACTCTCATAACTTGTTTAACTGCAAGCATACGTTGCTTTTGTTAAATTCAAACAAGCATGATGTCCATGTACCTGGTTTACAGCTGGGAAACTATTTCTGTTCAGGTATATCTAGAGCAGTCAGAAATTAGATAATATTTCTTAGGTTAATATTAGTTTCTCCTCATCAGTTTCATGCTTATTTTCCCGCATATGTTAAATGTTGATTTTCGATATATGAAACCAACTGTTGTCAATCAAGGTACAGGACTGCTGCAGCAAGCTAGATAGAGTGCAGGCTTATAATTGCAAGAAGGCAAGATCCTACTAAACTAAAGAATCTAAACCAAAATATATCATAGTTAAGCATGTAAAAAGTTAACTCAAATATTTTTCTTGTTTCAGAGATCGTGTAACTTGAGTGTGTAATTTTTCTATGGCAACAAAAAATTCGTAAAATAGCACTGGTAAGGGCTACACATTAGACTCGTAAATATCTGAGAATTTTCCAAATATTCTTCATGTGATGAAGAACTGCATAAAATTGTATACAGAGTAGTTAGATCGTGCACACACTAGAGTATGTTCACATGCATGTGTGTGTATTAGTGTCAGAGAGAGAGAGTTACTTGCATCAGAAAGTAACTTAGAGGTGTATCCAGAAGCAGCATTTTCTGATATTAATCTTGTTGGAGGACTCTTCATTTTGCTTCTGGCATTTCCTCTTCTAACAAGAAAGAAAATCAGCAAAACAAGTGCTACTCCTCCAAGAGTCCCACCTACTATGCCAAGGGAAAGAACTACCTTAGAAACTTGTCTATGCTTCTTTCTCTCAGGTAATATTCCCACAGCTAAGGCTTCAGTGTGGCAAAAAGGTTGTGGCTGCTGATTTTGATTTGTAGTCTCTAGACAATTTCTAGCATACAGGACAGTCCTATCACTGGAATTTGACAATAAACATCTAGGTAAGCTCCCAGTCAAAAGATTTGAGGATAAATCAACTACATCAAGCTCAGAATTGCATGACACATTCTCAAAGAGCATTCCAGTTAATTTGTTCCCAGAAATATTCAGATAATTAATAGAAGGAAGTGACAACAAAGCTGGCTGAAATGGCCCCACAAATGTGTTTGATGAGATATCCAATCTTTCAAGCTGATAATAAGAGCTCATTTCAGCCGGAATACCAGACCTGAACCTATTGTTTCTTAGCACAAGTGTAACCAACTTGTTGCCAAGCAGAGGAAATTGAGGTCCAAAAGCATTATCATCCAATTCCAGCACTTGAAGATTTGTCAAACGGCTCAAATCAGGTACTGCCCCATAAAAGTGATTATGAGAAAGTGAAAGAGTTCTCAAATTCTCCAAGGATCCAAGCGAATTTGGTAGAGATCCATTGAACAAATTGTTCTTCAAACTTAGCACGGTTAAGCCTGGAAGTGAATCAAGCCAATAAGGAAGCAGGCCAGTAAACATGTTGTTGTCAAAAATGAGTGTTTGGAGATTTGACGCTGATGAAAGCTCCTGAGGAATGGAACCATAGAGAAAATTGGAACTCACATTAACTATTTCCAGTGATGACAAACGAGCAATCTTACTGGGCAGTGTACCCCATATACCAAGAGACACCAAAGTGAGGACTTTCAAACTTGGAAGCCTTACTAGTGTAGTGACAAATGAATCTATTGAGAAATATCTAGGGAGAGGTGCATCTCTTCTTTCACCTATTATGTGAAGCTGTGTTATGGTGTCCTCATAGCACACTACAGTGAGAGAAGAGTTTGAATCTGTGTTGCAAAAGTCAGTGTTGTTGTTCCACTGGCTTAAAGCAGGAGGAAAGTCCAATAGCTGTTGAATTCTTAGAAGGGTCTGAGAGTGAGAGGATTGCAATTGCTCCGAGTGATAGATAGAAAGTATAATAGTAACCAACACCAGAAACACTGAGGGATGGTATCTATTTGCCATTAGCACCAAGTCATGCAGTGAATTAGAGAGTTTTGGTTATATGCTCAAAAGGATTGAAATTCTCTCAACATTGAAGCATGGGAATACAAGCATAAGCCCTGCAATTACAAGAAGGCATGTTAATTTAAACAGACATAAAAAAAATATATAAAAAAAAAGTTGAAAGAATCAACTGAATTAAAGTAATCAAATATTACTACAATCGATTGGGCATGAACTCGAAAATTCTAAAGGAAAATCATTGTTTCATGCAAAATCAACATAGTAAAACCACTTGAGAAAAGTTTAGCCATAGTTCAGCATCAGGAAAACAGAAAAGCTTTACCAACTGATTGAAAATACAAATTAATGAGTGCAACGAGTTTAGCAGAGTTTAGAGCACAGCGTCTCTCTTTCTTCTTCAACCAAAACCAAAAAATAAAAACTGGAAAAAATGAGGTGGGGACAAGAAGGAAGAAAACAAAATTAGATATGAAAAAAGAAGAAAACAGAAACGTTTTAATGCCTTCAGAACTTGCACAGGCACCCAATTGAACAAAATCCAAAAATTTTTCAACCATATATTCAGAAACCTTTGAATAGTAACTCTCCAAATCCTAGTGAAGCATGGAAACCATTTTCCAAGGTGTCAGTTTTTCTCTGCCCAAACCAAGACAAGCTGAAGCTGGTGAAAAGGCTAGAAACTTGAAAACAAATGAAAAGATCAAAACTCACTCTGTTCTCTCTCACAAGCTGACATTTCATCATTCTCAGTCATAAATGAATTGACATATTTCCTTTCCTTCATGAAAATTTTTTCTTTTTTTAACATATTTTCCTTCTATTTTCTATTCTTTGTCTTGAAGGCCCAAAGGGATGCCATAGTAGCTTCACTAGGAAAAGCAAAAGAAAGATTCTTGCATAGAAGGGTACCCTTTATTCTTAACTATGATTCTTTTTTACCCTTTAACCTCAGCATGTGGTGTCCAGCAGATCTGGTTGAAGCTGCAAGTTTTGTACTTTTCTCACAATTATGAGTGGAAATTTTGCTGAAGGGAGCTTTCGCTGGGTGTTCAGTAACGTAAGCTGTTACTTTCAAAGACTGGTAGGTCTTTGCTTTCTCTCACTTCAACTTTATGACATGGTCCCTCTATTTATATACCTGTTCCTGCTTTTGGTTACTCTCTCTCTTTCTCTCTCTCTTACCAACTTTTATCTTTTGTTTGTGTGTCAATGGTAGGATCGATGAACCTTTGAAGTAAAAGTTGAGAAATCCACGTCAGAGAACAATGCAAGCTCTTGAAGGAAAAGGAAGGAACCAGACACACATGATTTTGCATTGGATGTTCTGAACAAACACTTGACGGTAAATCATGTTATTGTTATTTGTTAACAACCCACTTAGTGTTAAGAATATTTTGTAAAAGATATGATAGATTTTTTTGGCACTAAAAAAAGGATAAGTTCGGTACCTTCCATGTGGAAAATTTGCATTTTCTATGTTTGCATGATAAAAATTGACTGTGCTAGTAATGATTGATTGTAAAAAAAGTTATGGCTATTTAGAAAATACATTTAAATAATAAGTTTTGATTGTGTGAGAATTTTCTTTTTCTCGTTGACAGTTATGAATTATATTTTTTAAAAAAACTACTGCAAAAAGAGAGATTGAAAAGATTACAAATTAATGAGTAAAATAAATATTTTAAATTGGATCTCAGAAAAATAAATTATAAACAAAAATAGAAATTTTGGAAGGCTATATATTTCTAGAGCTATAAAAACGGATTAAGTCGACTTACTCTAGTTCATCCATGTGGATTAAATTCAAGAGTGAACTGTCTAACTAACTTGGTTGAGTTAAAAAAAAAAATATATTAGCCCAATTTAACCCACTAATTTGGGGGGTTGAGTCACCAAATTTAAATTAACAAAAAATTATAAACAAATATAAAAAATTATAAAAATAAGAGCACAAATATTGAAATAAAGATTAAAAATAAAATATCGAAATAGACTAATTTAATTTGGTAAATATTTGAATTTTTTTAAAATTAGCGGGTTGATAAAAATTAATACAAAAATAAATAATATTAAAAAATTAAATTAAAATTCTTGAATTGACTCAATCAATTATGGGTTGGCCTCTATAATCTGTAGATTAAATAAGTTAGATTAAAAAAAATCAAATATTTTAAGAGTGTAACTTTTTTTATAATCTAACCCACTCAAAATCCATCACATATCACTTGACTCACTAATCACGTCCATTGACAGATATGTTTCTGCTTAGTTAAGTGATAGATTTCCTTGACACTGTTTCTTGGTTGATGGGCTACCTTACTTCTTCATTCAGCTTCTGAGTGAAGTCATGAATTCTTATACGTTACAATAAGATAATTAATATGAGAAACATGAGAATTTGTTTGAGCGAGAAATTCAACCTACTTTAACATTTTACAAAACTTTTGTGCCTTTCACCTCACTTAATCATCCCATGCAACATATGGTGCCATTGATGATATAAATATCACTTAGTTTCTTTCATCATCGACATGTTAAGCTAACTCATAATGCCCTTTTGAATTTGCTTATTTTTTCAATAATCATGTTCCTAATTCCTTCACATAAATGAACGCCAAATTATATAACTTTTTCAGTCCTTTTTATTCGTATATTTCTTTTTGTATTATGAAATTGATTTTTTATGAGCAAACCCATGCTGCCTTACCAATTGAGGAATGCTACAAGTATATATAGTATTTTTTCAAAAACAGAAACTGTTACTTATATGCATAACTTAAAATTAAATTGAGTTTATGTCATAGCTAATTTAATTCGGTTCTCAACTAAAATTAGCTTAATTTGTTTTCGGTCTAATATTGAAATGATAATCCAAATTAATTCCCAAATATTCCTCAATCAATGTATCACGTACCAGAAAAATACTTCATTCAATTAATTATAGTTCAAGATATCTCTATATCTATTCTCCGGTGTTGATTTGTTAGTTGAAGTGAGGTTTTAGGCCATATTTAATTAGTGGTGAAATCTCATTTTCCTCTCATCTCACTGATACTTTTTTATTGAAAATAATAAAAAATGTAATGGGGTTAATTTTCTTTGGTTAAAAACAGTTATTTTATAAGTACATAAGTCGAAAAGAACTTATAAATAAAAACGAGTTCAATGCAGTTATTTTATAAAGCTTAATAAAATACATTAAAATTATTTTTATGTTAGAAATAAAAAATTATTAAAATAATAAAAAAATTATATAAGTTATTAATTTTTTTAATGTATATTTAAATACATATGAAAAATTTATAAAAATTAATCTAATGTATTAAAAATTATATAATAAAATAAAATATTATGACTTTTAATAAAATTTTATTATTTATTAATACCATAATCAGACGTTAAAAAAAATGGTTCATGATATTACTACCTTTGTTTCTTTTAATTTGTCTACTTCAGATAGTATCATGGTGCAATTAATGACAGAGACAATAACGAAGGTGGAATAAGGTTGCAACCGCCATAAGGATATCATTCTTCTTTCTTGCACCTTAAAACCTTGATCTGCATGCAAAACCACACTTCATTTTCTAGAATTTAAAGCGATGGGAGCACCATTATGGAGCTGGGATGGTTGGCATCGAAGGGAGGAGCTCCATTAATGAACAAAGGCACATGACAACCTCAGAGAGAGAGAGAGAGCACGGCTTAATGATTTAAATAATACATTTTTAAATAATAATTACCAAAATAAAAATTTATTTCTTGTCCAGGGCAAAATTTTGCTACGTAAGCCACTATTTTGTATTAAGTCTAGAAGAAATCAATTTTTTTTTTCATTTAATAATTTCATCTTAAAGATAGATGAAATGTGTACTAAAAAAATTGAATTACAATTTCTTGCTCTGCAACATGTGGCCCAATCACGTTGTTTTGTCCTAACTCAGACAAAATGTTAATTTCATCTGACTTAGGGATGAAACAATATGATTGGGCCACGTGTCAGCGGAGAAACAGTAACGGCGCCTCCCTCTTCCCTTCTCACCCTCTGCTGTTTCAAATATATTTCTTCCATTTTTTTCGTTCAGCAACATGGGTGGTAATTTTTTATCATTTTAGCTTGATTCGTGAGTGAGCTTGGTCATCCATTACAGAATCGTGTCCAGATCTGTTTGGTTTGCAACAAGTGAAGGTATTTTTGGACTGAAAATTTAAGGAGGTTGACAGAAGTGGTAACTTGCTACATAGTCATAGTGAACGGAGAAGAAAGTTAGTTGGAGGTAGCCAGAGAGACACCGCCGTCTAGACAACTTGCCGCTGTTGTTGGGAGTCCTCCATCTCCAAAAATTGCCACCTCCGACACTGAAAATCTCCATAGGATTTTTCATTTATATTTTTTTATTTTTATAAATAGAAATACTTGGAATCTAATAAAAAATATTATTGTGACCAAAATTTTTATAGTAAAAATAATATTAAAATTTTATAACTAAATTTATTAAATTTTTAGCCTATAGAAAAAATCTTATAGTAATATTTAGATTAAAAATTTAGTTGAAATAATTTTGGTAATTTTACAGAAATTAAATAATAACCAGAATTTTTAAAATTAAATATTTATAGTAATATTTAGTATAAAAATTAAACTTGCATATAGAATTATTATAGTAATTTGATGTGTAAATTTAAAAATAACTAAAAAATAATTTTAAAAAATTAAATACAATAATAAATAGTTGAATAAAATTCAGAATAGAAAAATAGAAAATAATTGTATCAAATCGATTAACTAATTATATAAGAAATGATAATCAGAAAATAGTGTATAAAACTATTAACATAAATTCTGTTTTTGATATTAATTATCATTAAAATATGTAAATAAATATATTTATTTATGATGATTAAAGAATAGATTTAGATAATTAAAAAAAAGTTATAGTAAAAATTGAAAGTATTAAAATTGACAACAAAAATTTATATTAAAATTATAGTAGCAAATATTTGAACATATAAATAATTGCAAAAAAAAAAGAATAATTAATATTGGTTAATAATGATGAAATAATAATTTTAGTTATGTAATTTAAATTATTGGAGTGATATTAATTAGTTTAGAATAAAAATTTTTATTTATATAATTTAATTTATGATGAAATAATAAAATTAGTTATTAATAATAAGAGATTAAATTATTATTGGAGTGATATTATTAGAGTGTTACTAATAATATGAAATTAAATTATTTTAAATAAATAATCTAATTTTTAATGAAATAAAAAAATTAGTTATCCAATATAAATTTTTAGGGACTATAAATTAGTTGAGATAAATTATTTATAATTATCTAATTTAATTTAGGAAGAAAAAAAATTTGAATGTCGAATATAAATATTTAGAGTGATTGTAATTAGTTTAGGTTAATTATTGATAATTATATAATTTAATAAATGATGACCAATAAAAAATTAAAAACAAATAACTTGTTAATTAGTGTTGTTATTGTATGATGAAAATTGTTAAATGGGAAGTACTACTAATATTTTAATGTTTATAGTTTTTAATTAATATAGTAATTTAT
Organism: Abrus pulchellus subsp. cantoniensis; assembly: GCA_024086825.1. Lineage (NCBI taxonomy): Eukaryota > Viridiplantae > Streptophyta > Magnoliopsida > Fabales > Fabaceae > Abrus > Abrus pulchellus. Next base: position 14,800,230 of record CM044050.1, read on the forward strand.
TTTGATGTACTAAGTTAAAAAAAATGTTAAATATAAGGGAAAATCCAAAAAATATTAATACATATTTATGAAAAAATTACTAATTTATTTAGTCAAATTTTAAGATTGGTTATGAATAATTGTTTTCTGGTTTTATTAGTATTACAATGATTAAAATGTTATAAATAGATTTTGTATTTGAATAATGTGATAAATTAAGAACATATTGTAGTATTATACTTTATGCTTGTTATGAAAAAAAAATTTGTATAATTTATATTAAAATTTAAAATGTTGACCATGTTATATTTTATAGATAATTGATATTTTGTGTATTTAAGTTGATAACATATTATTTTTGTAGATGGCTTTATCTTCAGGATAGAATAAAGTCATTCATTCTGGACAAGATCCTTCATAATTCCGCTTACAAAATATTCACATATCTGAACATATTTGAGATGGTGGGATCATTCTATTTTAAGGTTAGAAAGAGTCAATTTATTCCAGCTAGTTTGGATGGTGTTCTAGAAGAGATTCTTCCACATTTAGAGCTTGCAGGATTTACTAAAATTGCTCACATATGTCAGTTTTCATTAGACCTCCCGTTGATCACTGCATTAGTAGAGAGATGGAGGCCAGAGACACCATACTTTTCACTTACCCCCAGGCAAGTGTACAATCACTTTGTAGGATATATAAGTGTTGTTAGGTTTACACATTGATAGAAGACCTATGATAGCACCTATTAGAGGTAATTATGCTAATATTGTTGAGGAGAGCCTAGGGATTAGACTATCATGTGATGCTTTTGTTGGTAGCTTTCTGAAGATGAGTTGGCTAGACCAACATTTTACCCATATGGTGATGCCTGCACAAAATCCTTTACAAATCACCCGATTTGCTAGGGCTTACATGTTGCAGTTGATTGGAGGTTTTATATTGAGCAATCACTCCAGCAGTAGAGTCTTAGTGAGGTACTTACCTTTACTAAAGGATTTTGCCGTCACTCGTGAATATAGTTAGGGGTCTACAGTATTGAAAGTTTTGTATAAGGAGCTGTGTATGGCCACCAACATTGATCAGCATGATTTAGGTGGATTGGCTGCATTACTTGTCATGTGGGCATGAGATAGGTTTCCATTTCTAGCTCCTGGTAACCCCCCCTCACACAGAAGTCTATCTTCTATATGCTACCAGGTATTAACCAACATGTATTTGTTATGTAATGATTGGGTCATACCTTATGTATTAACATTAGCTTAATTTTGTTTGCAAGTGGTTGGCAAACCAAAAGAATAGAAAAGGGAGGAAGGACATATCTTATTATAGATATAAATTTGACATGCTTAGTCTTGAAGAGGTAAATCTATTATAGATAATTAGACATATCTTATAGTCATATTTCAATTTTGTTATCATATATGAAAACTAACCTTAATATGTGATATATTATATGCAGATAATTTGGCAAACATATTCTATTGATTTGATTACTTCATTACCACCTATATGTCGTGAGGGAATAGACTTGTGAGAGGGCTTTAGTGCCTCTCATATGTTTTCAAGTGTATGAGTGGCACCAACCAGATCGAGTAATGCAATAAAGTAAGAGGAAGCCAAATATGAATTAAATCATCTTACCTAATTTTGTCAGTTGTTTCTCCAATTCAATATTCTTGAATCTATGATTGAAATTGCTGACAATATGATGAATGCAATAAACACAATATGCATTAGGAGGTTGTCATTCAATATATGGGTTTGAAACAATATTTTTGATGCTTTGATGCCTATCAGATATTAAACATATTCCTGTCTTTGTTTTACATGCACACGAACTATTGCCAAAAATTATTCTCACGTTGACAGAGTCTCTCCTTCAACAATAGCAAACACAAGTGGTAGAACACAATTATTCTCATCTTGTGTTGTTACAATCAACAATGTGTGACGATACTTACCATACAAAAATGTTCCATCTACCTGAACAATAGGTTTGTAAAAGTTGAATGCTTCCTTATATTAATGAAAACACTAAAATAATCGCTCAAATACTCTAAATCTATTATTATCTTGATGCCCAATAACAAATGGTTTTATTTTAATCTTATAAACAGATCCTGGAGCATGAAATTGCATGTACTCTAACCATCTTAACAATGTAGCATAATCGCCTTTTATTTCGCCTTCCAAGCTTTTTTGTATGAAATTTTATATCCAAATTGTCTTGTCATCCTTTCTTGAATTAGATTTATAGGCAATGATGGTTTAAGATTAACCATACCTCACAAAACACAACAAAAGAACTACGTACTTTTATTGAGAAAAAGCTTCACAAAATAAGATATTATACAAAACTTACCAATTATGCATGAACCAATCAAATCTGAATCTAGTTTGGTATGGTCTTGAGATATTGTAGGGTTGAGACATGTATGCTTACTCTCACACCTTGTTATTTTTCACTTTATTGAATTTTTAAGCAATGATCTCTATAGGCAACCATTGTTATGGTTTAAACACCTCACATGCAACTTTGTTGGTTTTGACTCAACAACAAAATAATTTTAATGTATTCTCATTGCATGTTATTTTAAGGCATTTTTAACTTCGGCTTTGAGTCAAATAATAAACTCACATGTAACGTATCTCCAATAACCCATGAAATATCTTCACTAATTTCTTCTACTTCAATTTTTTGGTCTACGTGGTCCCAATTAATATAATTGTAGTGTGGACTTACATTGGTAATTCACCTACAACTACATATTGAGATAAATTATTCATCATTAAAATAAAATAAATAATTTAATCAATATACTCTTTAAATGTTACCTCCAACATTTTCTTATTGTAAATTTAAGTTTGAATCAAAATCACTATCGACGTTTGTATCTGACGAGGTATCTAACGGAATATGTCCTTCATCAATATCATAATCATCATTGCTATTCACTTCTTCATCTTCATCTTTATAACTGCATAAATCTTCACATCCTTCAAAATACATACATTTATTTAATATGTGTTGTTACTAAAAATAAGTTAAAAATAATTTATAACAGTATAATTTATACCTTTTGTAACATTTATATTCACCATTTTCATAAGGTTAGGCAGTGACATTGACAAGCTTAAGTCCAACATATTTGACTCAACTCTTGAACTCTCACAAAATGTAATATCCATATATAATTCAATAACAGTTGTAATAGTTTGTTATTGATACGCACTAATCATACAATCAATGTTTTCATCATTATATATATCCAATATATTGTATTGTTTAGCGCTTGAATCAACCATAAAATGAGAAATTATTTTAGATATGACATGACTATTACTAAGATTCAACTTGTCATGAATCTTTTTCTTTAAATTCATAAAACTTATCCTTCTTTTTATCTTTATCATTTTTTTGTTACTTTCAAATGTCACACCTTTGTTTCTAACAACAATTTTTCTATTCCAATATATAATAATAATAATCTCACTCATCCTGTATTTATAAAAAAAAAATATATCAATAAAAAATTATAATTATACTTATTTATATAAATAATAAAAATAAATTATTATTAACACACACAAACATACTATTATTTCACATCATTTTATATTACAAAAAATGAAATATTTTTTAAACATATTCCACATATATAAAATAAATGTTCACAACAAATATAATATCATTTTTTTAATCAAACAAGTTAATATTAAATATCTACTAACTTCTATATTTTATTTAACAATATTTAAAATTTTAATTTTTAATTTCAACATACACAAAAAAATATTTATTAAATATTCATAAATTTTAACTACCTCTATTATTTTAAATAATTAAAACATTTCAATTTTAATAATTTATCAATAACAAAAATACTAAAAAAAATATTCAAAATTTACTAACATTAAATTTTCTTCCAATCTTTAAAAGTGTAGAAACGTTCCTTTTCTCCTTCACTGTGATTTGGATCCAAAAATGTGTAGCATTATATACTCAAATTTTGCTGAATAAAAGGAGATAGTGGAATGAAGTTGACCTGCAGGTAAAAAGGGTTTCATCTCAAATATGGGTGAAATGTAATGCATTTCGTCTTAAACGTGGACAAAAACATTAATATGCAAATACGTATTAAGATCCTTTTGTTTCGTCCTAAATTAAGACGAATTACCAATATGTTGACATAAGACCCTTATTTTGTCTCTCTTTTATATAAAATCGCTAACACGTGTTAACTTGTGGAGTATTTCGTCCCTTTTTTAGACAAAATAATTAATTTAAAAAATAAAAAAATAATTTTATCTTATTTAAATATAAAATAGCTACTTACGCTTACGTGACAAAAACTTGTTCCAGACAAAAAATAAATTTTTATTTTATTTTATTTTAATATTTATTTTAAAAAAATATTATTTAAATCATTAAGTCGACTCAGCACTGCATTGAAATGTTGGTCTTAGTGGTTACTAAAAGAATCTGAATTCACTTCTATTATATTGGACCATCCTTAAAAAATATATATCATTCTTTTTTTTTACTTGTTTAATTTTTACCTATTCTTTTTAAGATTTTATTAATATCAACTTTTAGGATTAAGAATAAGCAGTTAGTAAAATTTTATTAGAAAAAAATATTTATTATATTTTTATAATTTTAATATAATAACTGTATATTTTTTTATAAAATTTTTTATTTATAGATATTTAAATTCAGTCTTAAGACTGAAATTAACAAAATTTATTTTTTATTAGTTTTAATTACTAATTTATAAAAATATAAAACTTATGTTTGTAGTTTAAATATCGTCGGTGTTGTTCTCCAATTTTAAATCTACGTAATAAAAATTAAGATTAAAGGTTAACATGCCAGCATTAAAAAGTAGTACACATATTATTGAAGTGACAATTCTAATAAAAAAAAATACTAACAGTGTTGCATTTAAGTTTTATCTTTTATATTAAAGGTAGAGATTTGATTGGAATAATACCACATGAAAAACTTGAGAGAATTCAATTTGAAAACATAGTATTCTTGAGGGTTTATTTTTTCTCTGAGTACACAATGAGGTATATATATATATATATATATATATATATATATATATATATATATATATATGTGTGTGTGTGTATATGTATATGTATATGTATATATAAAAAAACTGTGAAAATGACAATTTTTTAATAAAGTTAGTTAATTTTATGGAAGTCAAAAATTTCCTATGACAAGTTTTGAGTTTTCCTATTTTTAATTTTTTTTAAATCTCATATTTTAGCATATATTATTTTTAAATAATAATACCTATGTTATTATTAGACTTAACAAGACTAGTGTAAGTGAAAATTAAAATTTTAAAGGAGATAAACAATCAGAATTTCAATTTAATAAAATTAGATTTTATAATTTGAAGTATTTAGCATAAAAAGAATAGTATGCCACTAATAAAATTATCTTCACAATCCTCACTCCCACGTCTATTCACCGATTTTGAGAGTACTTTTTTTAATTTCTACAATACTTCGTCTTCAATAATTTAAGTAGTGCTTGGTCTTCGACATTGAGAATGCTTCGTTTTCAACATTGATAAATGCATCTCTAATGGTTATACACCTTCGAGATTGATGGTGTTTCATCTGAAACAATTCCTCATCTCTAATGGTGCTTATCTTTTTCGCAATTTTCTTTTTCTCAAATAACTTTTCGTAGTCTCTGTTTCTTTCTTTATTCTCTGAAAATGTTATAGTTTTTACTTCATCAATAGAGGAATTCATTTTAGACGTGGTCCAAAAATGAGTTAAATCAAGATTTAATTTAAACTCACTTGAATTTATCTACTAAACCAGTAACATGTCTAACCCGTGACAGAAATTTTGAATGGAAGTGGTCTCATTCTTATCAATGGGACTTAGTTTTTAGAGCCTCAAACTCACTTGTTACTCAACCCTACATCTAACTCTTTCTATAATGATTTTGTTCATTCTTTCAGCCAGACTGTAAGTTTCTAAAATCATGTGAGTTTTCTCAATCAGAAATTTTACATGATTTGGTTCACCAAGTCATGTAATTCAACTTATGTTATTAACATTTATTTTAATAAATAGGATATTTTAAAGTAAATTTTTTTATAAAAGTATAATAATATTTTTAAAATAATAAATACAACTTTACATGATATTAAGTAAATGATATAATTGTGAAAACTTACTTAATAATATTCTTAATTAAATATTATTATTAGAATAATAAATTATGTTGGCACTAGCTAGCGGAGCTTAATTAAGATCAAGTTTAAAAAAGGAAAAATTCATAGGATTAAAATAACATCTAAACCTTTTTCTTACTAGATTTGGTATGGCAAAAATTGACCGTGTTCATCTTAGTTGCCATCATTGATGGCATCGTGTATCGGAGATCATGACAGTGACTTGATAGTGTACGTATGACATGCATCAAATGTTGTGCCTCGTCAAATGTAGCGTCTCCTATTTTGTGAGTACCGTATATGCTAATAATACGTACAGAATAATCTAGCTAGATGATGATGAACATTGACTCGGGGTCAATGAGGGGCCAAATGCCAATCACAGTGCGGCATTGGATCCTTATGCAAGTTCATGTGGGAAAGTAATAAACAAAATCTCATATCGTTTTGCCAAATAATGTTTTTCTATATAACAAATGCAAAAAGTTGTACTTTGCTAATTTGTCTGTAATACCACATTACCACCAACTCAAATAAAGATGCAAAGTTTAAAAAACAATATCGATGCTTTTCTGCCAATTAATTGGAGTTGGCACTTGCATTGTACTTGTGTTGATTGAGTTGTTTATTTGGGGCATTAGTGGTAGCAGCCTTTCTAGTATTATGCATAAATCTGTTAATATTATTTATATACATCCTTTCAACAAACATAAAAGTTTGTGTCTAGTGTAAACTTAAAAAATGAACGTAGAGAAAAGGAAGAATTAACATTTTGTAACATAATATTAACATATGGATCAAACAGGAATATATTTTTTTTCTTAATAGTAACAACCATGCATGTCTGCCCAAATTGCATAGTTTAACCATTTAGTGTTTATCCTCATAAAATATTTTTCTTTTCTTTCCATGTTGGAAGTTTGAGTTGGATTTTTGTCAGGAGAGGTCTAATGAAAATACAGCTTGAAAGCACTCTGTCGAAAGTCCTTGGTCAATAATTTTGTGAAAATTTTCTTTCCCACCTTTTTCTTTAAATGATTTTATAGAAAGTAAAATTAATTTGATTAAACAAAAAATTAATATTGAGTTAGTTTATACTTTAATTATAAAAATTGTGATCATTTAAATTCATAGATCATATATATTAATATTAATCCAATTCATCAATTAAGAATTAATTTAATTCTCTAGTCTTTTCATCATGGTACACATAAGGACAATTTCAATATTATATTTTGTTGTAATAATATTGTATCTTTTTAGAGGACGGAAATGATTACATTTACATGTAAAGGTAATAACTTGATTCCGATGAATAAATTGTTCGCAGACTAAATATAATTGTGGAGCTAAACCTGGCCATAACTAGCTGCTTCATGTTAGCTACCAAAAACAAAAGAACAAAAAATAAACATATACGAAGTCTTTTTAATTAATAATTTTTTAATCATATTGTCTGTGTTGGTTGGAAAAGGATGTGTCACAGCATACAAACACATGCCAAACAATCAAAATAGAGGTTCGACATAAAAAGCATTTTAGGTAAAAGAATGCTTAGAAATTATAGTAGGATTGCATGGGTTCACTTCATGTCACGACCCACCTCAAGAAACGACAGAATCAAGCAACAAAGGGCAACCCACCATGTAATTGAGAGCTTTATAACAAAACATAAGAGGGAGAGTTATGCAAAAGGTGGGAATGTTTACAAACCCACTTGCTATCCCATCATTTTCTCATTGTCTATCTTTTGTCTTCCTTTTACCTTTTGCTTTCAAAAGTGAAGAGTATTATTTTCCCAGGAATTGTCAGATGATCAACGTTCAATTCAAACCTTTCATGATTGGGAAGTGGGTGCTATGTGATCTTGAAGGAAATAGGAAATACAATTATGCACCCAAAAGATGGATGGGGCTATAAATCTGAGAACACAGGCTTACTTTGTGGTGGGTCCTAAATATTACACATGAAAAGCAGGGCTTCACCTTGAGTAAAAAATAAAGAAGGATTAAAATAATACAAATATTATCAAAGGTCGAATTTTTTTCTGAAGATGTCATTAATTCACTTTTTCTGTAATTTCTAATACAGTCTAACATAATTTAATTATTTTCAAAATTTTAATTAGTGACTTAAAGGCACTGTTTAGCAAGCCACTTAAAATATGTACATGATTTTAACAGATTCATTTTATACTGAATTGGGTATGCTTGTTATTTTAGAGAATTTATACTTAACCTATGGGGTTTGTTAACTTTGTTTACGTATCTTTTATTATTATTATCATCATCATCATCGATCTATCTATATATAAAAAAGCAAGCTTCTATCTCCAATTTTTAGTTTGTAAAATTAAATTTTAATTTTGACTACTATTTTATCCATTTTTTTCATAATTTTCTCTCTCATTCAATTATAATTTATATTATTTAATTATCATACATATTAATAAAAATATTAGTATAATACTATATTATAATTATAATATTTAAAATAATTTTATTTATTTGTGATAAAATAATTAAATTTTTACTATAATATAAAAAATATTTTATTAAATCAATAATCAAAATATTTTATTATATGTCTTTAAACATAATATAAATTATTTTTTATTTAAATGCAAGAGAGAAGATAGTCCTTTAAATATTTTAAATATATTTATTTCATGTATAGTTAATGTATTTTTTTATATTATAAATTTTATGATCATTTTAATAATTAAATATCAAATAATTTGAGTATAATTTTGATGTATTATCAATGTAATCTTTTCACACTATCAACTAATTAAAACATATAATAGATACAACTTTAAAATATTTTTTTTTATAATCAATTATTCACTAATATGATAATCTGTGAGTAGATAACTATAAAAAAATATTGTCCTATCAATGAATTTTAATTAATATATTTTTAAAAATTTAATTAACAAAAAAATTATGTTCTTACAATATTTTTTATTATTAATTATTTATAAATAAAAAATTATATATCCGCGTTAAGTCTAGTTATATTTTAAGGCAAATATACCACATTAAACACATTTTAAGGGTTTTTCCATATCCTTATTCATCCAATAAACATGTAAGAAAACGTCAACTACGATTTCGTTTTTGTCCGAGACTCCATATTTTAAGAAACATCGTGTGGGTTTTAACGAATAAATCCTAAATCTACTTGTCAGTAAAATAAACAAAGTCCAAATCAACAAGGAAAGGTATAATCATCAGAAACTTTTATTTGCATGCCACCTTAAATAAATCTGAAATGAGTTGTCAAATAAGTTTGTGGTTCAATTGGCACTATGTGTGCGTTTAAATAAATAATATAACTAATTGTTTATGTAATAAATTCTTATCTTATGAGAGTTTACGATATATAATTGATCACAAAACTTAGCAGAATAAGTTATACAAAATTTTATTAAAATAAGATTAAATAGTTTATAAGAATTATAATTTATATTCATAAAAAATCTAAAAACTCTTCTCAACGCCCTTCAGTTACCCATCCCGCTTTCTCACGGACAATGTTTGCACATTGATAGTATTTTTTATTTGTTTTTGTGGTCAAGCAACAATAGGGTAGTTCAACGACCCAATTAAACCTATTAATATATAAGATTTGAACTTATTTTTATTTTTCGCTGCAGAAAAAACTATACTTGTTTTTCCTAAAAAACTAAGGAACTTTAAATTTTAGGCTTACATCAATTCCAAAATTTTCAATCCTTCTCATCTAAACATATATATATGAACTTTTACTTTATAACTCAAATAAAAAAATACTTTTTGACTGCAGCCAAATGGGACTCAAAACTCAAATCAAAGCAAATAACCCGTTTTTGTCCCTTCAACAAGCAACACCTTTTAAATGTAAATCGGCTTGAATACGTGTAAGATTTATCTTAGGAAGATGCTACACACCTTACACGTAACGAAGGTGACCCAAGCCCAAGACTGAACCAAACTAGGCCTGAATTAAATTTAGGCTTCCCAGCCGAACAAACGATTTACAAGAGTAATCTTATTCATACGTTTCACAGCTTTACTTTATTGGGAAAAGAAATAAGGAACAATGGAAGACAGGGAGATGAGCTCGGCTTTTTTGCCCGCATAGAATTAAAGGAAAAACAATTTCTCTTTTCTCCAAATAGAGTTGTTCCATAACAAATGTTGTGTCTAGGTGATATAAAAGTATCTTAAAATATTCAGGCGATACAATGTAAAATGTAGGCCACAAAACTACTTACACTAAGTCTAATTATTGTCACGTGACATTTATCTGCTTATTGTAGTCTGATACATGTATCAGTTTTTTTTTTTTTTTGCGCTCATTGTAGAATATTGACACTTACGTTATGTTGGCTGCTTTTCTCGTTCACCTTCTTACTCTTTAGACAAAACAAATAATAGTTTTTTATTCAGTAATTTTTATCCAATTTAGAATGTATATAGATGAACGAGTGTGTATTGGTTGCCAAAAATTTTAAAGAAAGTGTCGAGTATAGGAAAAGTCGAAGGGTAGAATGTTATTAATTTATTGTTTTAATTTTTTAATTATCACAATTAAGCTTGAAATAATAATTTTAATATTATTATGAATTAATGAAATTAAAAATATTTGTAGTAATAAATTAAATTATTTAATGTTAATATAATATTATTGAAATATAAATATAAATCTTTTTTATTTTAATATTTTTATAATATTTTTTGTTAGTATTTGTTTAGGTATATTTTTGTAATTTTTTTGGTTGTATTTTTTAATTTGATATGCAGGATAATTGAAATTGTGGTTATTTTATATTAGAATGGAAGAGTATACGAAGAAAATAAGGGTATAATATTTGAAGGAAATAAGAAGATGATTAAACTAAAATGTGAAATTACTTTTGAGATGCTGAAAAAAATATGTACAAAATTGAGATTGTGCAATAGTAATGTAATTTCTAAACTAATTTTACGAATTTTAGTTGATGCAAGGAATGAAAACTACACAATTTTAGATGTATGTAATGATAAAAATATTGATTGTATGATAAGTGCTTGTCAAGAATGACATCAAAGAAATGTAGTTGAGTTATATGTGAATATTGTGTTGGTGAAACTTTGTTATGTTTAAATTTATCACTTCTAGCTGTTAATGTTAGTGACAATGAAAAAGAGTATACAATTGGAAGAGGTAATGTATAATGTTTATTTAAATTATATGATGTTTAAAATTTTATAATTTATTAATAAATATTTGTTGCTGCATCTCCAGATGAAGAATATTGATATGATGATGACTATGATGAAGGAGAAATTCCTTTAGATAGTTCTTCTAATACTGATTTGGATGATGGTTTCGATTCAATGATGAATATTTCAAACACTGAAAGAAATAACGATATGCAAGGACAATTAACAGGTACAATTTTATATAATACAATAATTGTAAAATATTTTTAACTAACATTAGTTGAATTTAATACAGATTCTATAACACTTTTTTAGAATATAAGTTCACACTACACTGCTATTAATTGGGAATATCCTGATCAAGAGATTTTTTCGAGTTGCATTCGTCACAATCATAGGTAAAAGGAGAAACATTATATGTTGGACAACTCTTTAACCCTAAAGAGGAGGTAAAAATGATGATAAAACATTATTCAATGAGGAAACATCAAATATTTTTTGTGGTTGAGTCAAAAGCATCAACTCATTTTATCAAGTATGTGAATCATAATTTCGGGTGTCCTTAGAAAGTAAGAGCATTGCTACCCAAAAATTCAAATAAGTGAAAAATTATGAGATGGGATGGGACGCATACCTGCGTAAATACTATGATTTCTCATGACCATAAAAAGTTAGATTCAAATTTTATTTATTCATGCATTCTTGGTACGTGAAACTCAATTGAGATTATTTTTGTTTGTCTATTTAAAATGATTTTAAAATGATCATTAGCTAAGACGTATTATTTAATTTTATTGACAAGTATAGTCAAAGAAGAACTTTCAGTTCCCATTTCATTAATCCAAGGGAGAATAAGTGGACAATTTGGGTATTCAATTTTATACAAAAAAGCATGGAAAACAAAGCAAAAAGCAATTGTAACAATATTTGGTAATTGGGATGAATTTTATGCAACATTGCCAAGATGGTTAGAATACATGCAATTACATGTTCGGCAGTTTACAAAATTGAGACCAATGATTATGTGAGAGGTAATGTAATGGATAATAGATTCAAAGTCTTTGATCGATTATTTTGATCATTTAGGCAATGTAAACCAAATAAACCATTCACTAACATCATCTAAAGTTATAACAACCAACCAAGAAAAACTAATCGTCTAAAGTTATATAATAAAGTATGATAACATATTCTCAATTAGAATCCAAGGACTGCTCATTAAATCCCTCCTCATAAGGTGTGAGAATGCACTGTCGACGATGATCTCAAGCTCCACATTGAGGATTACGTCTCATATCAAGTCTTGCTGCATCTGAGGCTCTAATGAATTCAGCATTAAGATCAATTTCACGCTCATGTCCACTTTGATAAGCGCCTACACCAGGTGCATTTAGTGTGAAAAACATCAGCTCATATGGAGGTGTCATGAAAAGGGTAGTGTTAGAAACATAAAATTCACTGGTAGAAAATAGAGATATAAGAGGGACGTTTGTTTGCTTTGATGAGTGAACATAAGATGACTATGTCTCTTGCGATTGCTGAAACAGAAAAGGTAGAGGAACATAATAAACACCATCTCCACGTTCGGACAAAGGGAGTAACGTAAAATTTGTGGCCTGCAATTTTAAAAACATAACAATATTCAATATTCATTAAATATTATAATTTAGGTACAATTTGTATTTTAAAATAGACTTTATCAATTATTATATTAACAAAAAAAACTCTTACTAAATTTACTTACAATTAGTAAATTTACAGCATACATTTTAATAATAGCTTAAAACAAAAATTATATTTTCAAAATCTCATTATAGAAAATTTTACCTCTAAATTTTTACTGATGTATTTAATAATTATTTTTTTTACTTAAATTAACACATAAATTTATTATTATTAATTAAAATCATATAAATAACTAAAAATTTTTTAAAAGATTCAAATGTCTAAATTACTAATTATCTAATTTTTTTATTTTCAGTCATTTATATTTTAAAATAAAATTTTTAATAATTTTAGTTAACTTAAAATTTTATATATTTATCTTTTTTTCACTTAATTCATTATTCTTTTACTCTAAATTTTTTTCAAATTAATCTAATTTATAATTAAGTGATGAATAACTATATTTTTATCTTTCACAATTTTAAATTATTTACTATTTCTTAATTATGTGACATAATATTTATTGAAATATTATTACAAATTTGACAATTACATTTTTTTAATAATATAAATTTATTAATTAACATATTTCATTCTTATTATTTTAATTTTATTTTGTTATAATTATTTTTTTTATTTTAGTAACCTTCTAATAATTACATATAATTCTTCCTCATATATTTATCTAATTTAATTATTTTATATTTCTCATTTAATTTATATTTATATATGTTTAAAATTTTATTATTTTAACATAATAATATTTGTATAACTAAATAATATCATCATTATTTTAAAACTTTTAAATACAGTTTTCTACATAAAAATAAAATTATTATAAATTTTAATTTAAATATTTTTCTATTTTCTTATTTTTTTTACATGTATAAAATTACAACAAAATAAATTATAATTTAAATTTTGACTAACCTTTGACGTGAGAATGTTAGACCACCCGAAAGCTCCCTTTAAAATTATGTTCATATTTATGTCTAATATATAGAAAAATCATTTCTTCTTACCTTGCAAATTTTTTAAAATGGAAAAATTTCTACCCTTCTTTTGCATTTTCGTTTTTGCCAATTTTTTTTAACTTCTTCAGTTATTACTAAACGAAGAAGATAAACAACCACAGAACAGAAGCACCAAGAAAGAGAGAAAAGAACAAGAGGCAATGACCTTCTATAATAATGCCACGTGAACCAATCAGACATGTGTCAATCCTAAACATGTCAGATACTTGTATCACCAATACAGTACTGACACTAAAGTTAAATTTAAACCATCTGACAGACTAGAAAACCTACACGTATTTAGTTTTCAATCATAGGTCAATATTTTAAAAATCTATCTATTAATATTTATAATAGTATCGATTACAAGTTTGATAACACCATTAATTTTAAAAAAAAAATAATTGTGTATCAGCCATGTATCTTCTAACACTACTTCCACATGACATTCTTCACCCTAGATACAACATTTGTTATGAAACAACCCTATTTGAAAAAATTGTTTCTCCTTTAATTCCATGCGGGCAAAAAAGCCAATGAGCTCTTTCCGTTGCTTTTCCAAAAGGATCAAGTCTACAGAATTGTAAGGAAAAAAACGTGGATGAACAGCATTAATCATTTTAATATTAACAAAAAAAGGACGGAAATTACAAACAACTGGGTTTAAAGCACTACCTAGATTTGATAAAATTACAATTTCTTCTTACAACCTTCCATAAAGCTAAAAAATGCAGATTCATAAAATGAATTGAAATTTGAACGCATATTGAGCAAGATCAACATATAGAGAAAAATCCCATCTCATCCCATTCACCAAGCTATTCCAGCAAAACCGTAGTTATTTTGGTTTTGTGAAAAGTTAATCCATTTTGAATTGAAAACAAAACTTGTAGATCAGTAGGTAAACTGCACAGCAACTGAACCACACCTTGAACCCCACGGTCACTTGAGAGTAATGTCATATATATATATATATATATATATATATATATATATATATATATATATACACTCAGGATTTCCGAGCCAATAATTCACAGGTTATTACATCATCCATGGATGAAGCAGACCTCCCAGCACCGATGACAGGAACTATGTTGAAGATTGGCTCCTCACCACTTTTAACTTTTTTCTGACTCATCTCCGAAAATTCAATTAATGCATTGCTGAAAATAGGCTGTAATAGCTCCACCGACATTTGATGCCGTGCTGGGACGTAGAACCTCAAACTCTGCATAAGATGAAAATGAAATTTGAAAAAACTGTAAGAGAATGATCAAGCTCATACAGAACACAAAGGAGGAGTGGAATAAATCTGATCACATTCTTTTCTTTTATCTTAAGTTAGATAATAGTTGCTGGTAACCACCTACACTATGCTCCACTGTCCCTAATTTCCAAGAGGAAACAGACCCCAAAAAAATGCATGGATACCATTTTAGGGCAAATGGACATGATGATCATGGAGATGCATTAATTATCTAGAAAATAAAACGTTAGCTATAAAGAAAGCAAGAAACTTTTAAGCTTGTCCTTCATCTTCCCACCCTAATTTAAAGCCAGGACTGGACAATCCATAACACAAGTTACAGATGAAAATAGCATAGAAAACAAGAAATGGGTTTTGTTATGCACAACTAAAATATAATTCTAGCAATGGCGGGATAAAATTAATCTGGTGTATGATATTTTAAGGAATATACGAACCATTATATCTTCCCAGGCAAAGTCATTATCTGTCATAACTCTGTCAAAAAGAAAAATGCAGAACTTCGATAACTTCTCCATATGTGCCTTAGTAAGAGAAAATAGACCATTATTCACATGATCAGCAGGCAGAGAATCGAAACATATTCTTGCAACCAGCTCACAAGTGATAGACAATATAACAGCACATATCTTTCCAGAAATCACACATTTTTGAATGCAAGAATCGTGCCAATTTTCCTGTTTGAAACCCCAATAACACGGTGGTGTCTTTGAACAGCATCTTTCTGCTATGGTCTCATATGCTGCATCTGTGCCATCCTCAACATAAAGACTAGGCTTTACTTCTACAGATGCTCTGGAAAGTAAAAAATTGCATATGCTTGTGACAAACAATAGCAATAATAATAATAATATAAAATCCCTTCCAACCCCTCATATCCTAACCACAAAAATAGGAAGACCAAAACAGTAAAAGAAATGCTACAAACACACACTTTCACAAAACTTCTCAAAAAATGTCAAAATTTGACTAATCACAATAAATGTGTTAAAAAGTATGACCAAAAGAATGTGATGATAGCATTTCTCAAAAGATAATCCAGATAACAACGACTACCAAGTCTTATCCCACTAAGTGAAGTCAACTACATAAATCATATGATGCTATTGAGCTTAATAAAAAAAACTTTTAATAACTTTATCTATAATAACTTTATCTAAGGTTTTTTAGGATCTTCCTTGACCCCTTTTTACCATATTAAAAGTCATGCAATCCAGACAATTTACTTTTACATTTTTATTTCCCCATCAGGTCAGTTTTATCTGTAGTTATGTAGAGAACAGTGAACTGATAAAAAACCTCACAGCCCTATAATGATGAAACCTAATATAAACATATAGTTATGGGATACCCTACAGTACCTTTTAGGTAGATCAGGAACAAGGACATAAAGGAACAAGGGATCTAATGCTTTGTACGTGTCTCTTTCCTGTAAATGGCAGATCTTCATCTGCCTAAGGATTATTTCTTGTTTCTCCTGAATATCTTGTCTCTCCAATGATGAAATATGTTTAGAACAGTAAATAACAAAAACAATTGCAGATGTTGATATCGAACAATTAAAGCATTTTGCCACTGCTTCACTGTTTTTTAGTGCTTGTTCCAGTTCAACCCCGGGGCCTCCCTCGCAAAGATTCATCGTTGGAGGGTCAAGCCCCAATTGACCAGCCATGTGAAGTATACCCTCATGCAAGGTTGCCTGAAAGCAAAAAGCATTAGAATGAACAGATGTGCCACAAGATTATATTTGAAATGTGATAATTGTACCATATGTTAAATATATGAGTGACAGTAATAGGGTATGAGGTAAGCAAACACTAAACTCAAACTGCACTTGCATTATTCGATTAGATAATTACCATAAGAGCACCCAGAAATCAGTCCCAACTCAACTCATATTGCAAATAGAAATGAAGTTCAAGGAATAAAAAAATTTGTTTGAT